>OY756420.1:430064-2830064 GCA_963576905.1 Mystacides longicornis
GAGTATTTTTTTTATTCTATACGTCATATTGTATTCTTGCAATTTTTCCTTTTCTTTTCTTTCCTTCTCTCTTTTATCTTCTTGCGTCGTTCTTGTATCATTCTTTCGTTCCTTATTTATTTACATCGTCCGTCCGTCCATCTTTTGTGAGATCGAACTGGAGGTCTGTTGTGTATAGATTTACTACATCTGTCGCTCAAACAGCACCCTTTTGAATACTTGCTTATTTCAGAGACTTTTTTACATTCAAACTTATTTCTTTGATTTCTGTGTTTCATCGAATTTATTATTGTTTCAGAGGTTCAATGTATAACCCAGCCATGCCCTCCGGTAGCGCTTTGTGTCGAAGCGCGGGTTAATGACGCGCATCTAGACGCTTGCGGGGTTACATCAAATGGAGTGCCACCTCAACGATGTGGTCCTAATGAACCTCCTTGTCCGTCAACTCATAAATGTAATTTATCACCTTTGACTACATCCGAATCGAATCCTGCAGTGTGCTGTCCTAAACCACGTAAGTCCTCTATCCAGCTATTATTTTATTTATAAAACGATTTTTTAAATCTAGCTTCTAATATACCTAACCCCTTGATGACACCAGATTATGCAACCCAATTATACCTCATCTATCGATTACACAATAATATGTAATATTATTATTATTACATAAATATGGCATTACGTCACGTAGAGGATATAATATGCAATATCTAAAATATTAAAATATTAATACATAAACTAATCTAAAATCTGTCCCACATCTTAAAAGATATATCGATATTGCTGATAGAATTGTATGTTTGTATGGTCACTCTACCGGCTGTTATTGGTGTCTAAGAGAGACCCAGATGCAGCGATACCTACCCAGTGTGATGCCGCTGATTGGAGCAATTAGTTTCTGTGACGCAAGAATGATCTTTTTTTAAGAATTGATGACATAGACCCCTAGTAAATGGGTGATGAGTTTGGTTATAAAGTAGCGCAAGACCAAATTAGCAAACATATGTCAATCAAAACGAAATCTAGAAATTGATTGCTCATCCATCGGGAGAATTTGTTTTTCGATTGATCAACTTATTAGAAAAATGTAATTTACAGGTTCAATTTGCTTCGAGCCTAAAGAGGAAGGCACGTGTGCAAGATATCAAGGGTCTTCGAGTTCCGTACCTCACAACGCCACGACACGTTGGCATTTTAGCCCAGAAAGAAACCAATGCGTACAGTTCCGCTACGAAGGGTGTTCTGGTAATCACAATAACTTCCAGAGCGAAAACCACTGCAAAACCGTATGTCCAGGTAAAAATGAAACATCCAATCGACATTAAGTATTATATATCCCTTGCTTTTGTTTATTGACATTCATTTTTGTTTTTTTTTTTTGTTTTTAGTTTTGAGTCAATGTGAACGTCTGAGAGAGAAAAATCAAAAGGCGGCCATTCGATACAAGAAAGATACCTTCATTCCAAAATGCAGAAGCGATACAGGCGAATGGGAGCCAGTTCAATGCATGGAACACATTGGAGTGTGCTGGTGTGCCAATACCAAAGGTGAACCGCTTAAAGGGTCACTTGTAAGAGGAACGGAACCTCAGTGTAATTTCAGACAAGCTCGAAGAAGGATGGATAGTACTGTCACCTCTACTGATGAAGGTAAATTTGATATTCTTGTTCAACTTCCACCCAATGTCCAGTTTCTCTTCAAATATAACCCTACTGTGTGGGGCATCGCAGCTTCACTCTACATACTTTCGTCTTTCCGTCAGGTCTTGTGCATAGATTAAGATAAGGTTTCAATTAATTGTAATTTTTGTCTTACTTTTTAAATTTATTTTGTTTTTTTTCTTGGAAATAAATTCATTCATTCATGCATACAGACGTGATTATACGTACATAGTTCCTCCGCATATTTCACAAAAAATCCATTCATGTTTAAAAAGAGACGCGTTTATTTCGCAGAAGCACAATGGAACCATATTTTCCTTGTATGGACGATATGAAGAGAATCGCACTTCACTTACAACTTTAAAAATTCAGCAATTTCTTGTCTTTTGACAAACTTACATAAAAAAGTATTAACCATAGTAATTAATTGATGTACCTACTGGAAAATCACTAAGTTACCTATTAGACACACTAAAGGCATAAACAGTCTTATTTGAAAAGGGTGCAGTTATTGAACTTTTATTGAAATATCTCTTATGAAATTATTCCTGTAGATTAAAAATAAAATACATAGATCACTCTCTCGAGAGTGAATTGCCACATTGTAAAGAAGAAGAAGAAGAAGAAAAATAAAATAACCATCGACGATATGAATAAAAGTTTGAACCATCGACAAGTCAGCACATCCAAGCATTTCCTAACATTGTTACATACCTACATCTGAACAGAATAGTCCAACGCTTTATTTGGCAATTCTCGGTAGTTTTACGATTGTAGATACGTAGGTACATAACATTATAATAATCGATACTCCTCATACTAGCGAGATAAGAGAGAGGGCCCTAAAAATATAATGAGAATTGGGCCATAAAAGAGGATATAAATTCATTACGAGTTCATTAATGTACGAGCAGAGATCCGATCGCTGTATAACGTTCCTTGTTATCGGAGTTTGTCGATGTTTCTATGAGGTGAGCTCCAACACGAAAACAAGCGAGACGCGATAATCTGAGCTGAGCCGGCTCACTCTATTTTTACCTCCCGTTGGTGGTACTCCCTGTCTATCCTGAAGGGGCTACATACCTCATCATATGAGAGGGTTTAATGTCGTTGATACAATTATTGACTTTTTCAATGTTCTTCAGAAAAATCAATTTGAAACAAATACCTAGATATGTGTGGGGATTTGAGAGTTATTCATTCAAGTTAAGAAATCTTTATCTATACACGTGAAGGAAAAACTTTGACTATTTTTACGAAAATTGCGCGGACGGAGGAGTATGAAATTTCGTACAATTATCTTATATATAAAAATGGAGAGCAATTTCCCGATGTGATCGCATCACGCCTGAACGGCTGGCATTTTAGAAGAAAAAAAAAATAAGAAAAATGCACGGAAAATTAAAGAAAACTCTACGTAGACAACCTTATTAGTACTTTTACCTTATAATTTTTATTCCAATTTTGAATTTTTTTATTTGCCATTATAAATCTTTATAATGTTTATAATTACGTAGGTATATATTGATTAATAAATAAAATAGTGTCTCATTTTTACAATTAAAACATTACCTACAGGTAATGTGTCCGCATCATGGGGCCCTGTGTCCGTTTCAAGGGAACGGTTCCATGAAACGGACATAATTTACATATTTTAAAATTACATTTTTATCCTACTTTATATTTTTGTTTTTAACATTTTTTTGATGTATAAAAGTAGAGAAAACTACATATTTGAAGATCACACTACTATCTATTAGAAGCTATTATAAATGATCTCTGCGACATTTTTGAAAAATGTCCGTTTCATGGATACTCTCCCTATGCTTTTTTATTAACGTATATTTTATGAACCTGTAAAAAGTTTGTTTTAAAAACTGTTAGTATTAGTAATTATTAATATTTTGTTTTTATATTTTTTCAAATGAAAATGTTCATAGCCTCAACGAGCTTTAGCGCCCCGTGTTGAAAAATCGAACGCTTTACCATGCTTACTAAATGGGTGCCTTAAGGGCGGATTGGAACAGGGGACCATAATTATTATTGATAACAATAATTAATGACCTATGCCTGTTTTGCTACTAGTTTTGTCAATAAACTTACAACCAAGAAGTAGTATTAAATCAATAAAGATACTACTTACTTGATGCATGAAGATGTTTACCTGTTAGATTGGCTCTCCTATTCATCCTATTCAACCCCAATCGGTTTCAAGAGATAAAAGATTTGCGAGAGAGTAAACGTACAAGCGGCAGGCTGCAGACTTGAAGAAGAGGTGGATTATGTGAGATAAGCGAGGAGAAAGCGGCTTAATGTGTTTGTGCTGGCTGCAAACATGGCGAGCAAACAGCGGGGCAGCTGCAGCTCTCGTTAGAGCCGGCCAGTGGCACGTGACCGCCATTCTGCTGAGGCGGCGCTCTGCAAATATTGCCACAGGTCCTCGGAAGGCTGTTTCAATTGACTTCAAGACATTTCATTCCTTACAGACCTATATAACAAGTACCTTTAGCTTGTTCTATTTATTATTGTCATCTAAGAACTTACAAGAAACGTTTCAGAGACGATGAAAAGGCTCAACACAGGGGAGGCCGATATTCAGCAATGGACGCAAATAGGCTGATGAAGAAGAAAAAGGTAGCCGTTATTTATTTGTAGGGCTTCTCAATGGGGGTGGGGAGAATTCAAAATCAAATCTTAGCCCATTTCGATACTTCTGAAATAAGTAGGTATTTGTTGGCCGAACGATGATTTAAGTACAGTTTTGTACAAGTTGTTTTTGGATGTGCAGAACTGCAGTGGTATTTAAGCACTCTGGCATGTGCAGAATTAACGAATATGTAACAACTAATGACTCTAACAATTCATTACTGATGTTCGATTTTTAAATGAAACAAACCACCACGGGCTTACGACCGTCTTCTACAGTTATTTCGAAGGCTGGCTTAGTATGATCACTTTACGTTAACAACTTTCGCCATTAGGTGGTAATGTTTAAGTCTCCGAAACTCCTAATCATGAAAAATCCGATGTATATAACAAGTAGATATTGAATAATTAATGAAATATAGAGAAAAAAGTTGGAAATTTTTAAGAACAAGAGAGCAACCAAATTTACTAAACTATTTTTTTTTTACTAATTAATTTAAGACTGCGACTGCTGTCATGTATTTGGCCCCAGGATATGAATATATCCATTTTTGTTAATGGCTCATCTTTATTGCCTTATGGCTTTGTTGGTGCACAACGTTCTAATTATGTCTAGATTCTTGTGACCATTTTTTAGGACTAGATCTGAACGAATATGTAACAACTAATGCCTAACAATTCATCACTGATGTTCGGTTGAATGTGCAGAATTGCCAAGAAATTTGCAAACTATATAAGAAGATTTAGTTGAATGAATTAAAAATAATATTAGCCTTTATAGATAAAAATACACAAGTAAATACAAAAAAACGTGCTTACAGATTATTAACAAGTAAAAATATACCTATACAAAATACCTACCTCCTGAAAATGAGTTGAGACTCGTGCTTTGGGAGAGAAATTGATTCTTTAAAAGAATTTTTTATTATTAAAATTAAATGGCACCAGAATGGGCTTGAAATATATCGTAGTTAAATCCTACATCTTCAAATTATTAAAATAGGTATAAACTTTAGTAAATAAGACAGATATATAGAATCGGGTTGTTTTTCCTCGTAATGAATTTATTAATGAAGCGTTGAAACGTGATTTTAAATTCTGCCTTCTCCAATAATAAGGATATATCAAATGCATGAATATTAATAAATCCGTAGTTTGTGAGATCATTGAGCTTTTAAACAATAATAACGGTTTCTTTATGTAAATTAAATACGTGTATGTAACCAAAATACCGCTACGTGTATGTAACCAAATAACCGCTATTTGTCTCTTCCGCCAAATTAAACTGTCTTAGCTTAATTAACTAATTAGGTACTTACTGCATTTTAACTCGAGCCTTTACTTGCCTCCCTCCACAGGTATGCGTGTTGTTTTCATAGAACCTTTCTATATAACTGTGAGCACATCAGCTCAGACCTAATCTGTCAGGTAGGCTGTCATCACGTGTCGTGTATAGACGCGTTAGTATTATTTGAAGGTTGTTCCCAAACTTTTCGAAGTCGAGCTCAATCTAGAGAGGCCGGAGTTTCTTTATGAAATATCTTACAACACGTGCCTCTAGTAGCTACACCCACTATATCTTATTATTTTCATACGAATGTCTGTTAGAAAGTAATTAAGTAAATGAGAGAAAGAAGCTTGAAAGTGGTAATATTAAAATAAGAAAGCGATCGTTTTCTAAAAAAAAAAATCATAGCATGGCTGATGATTTATGTACTGCGGCATTTCGAACAAAACTTTAAAAATTGATGTCAATATTTTTTAGAAGATACGGGCATGAAAAGACGTCGAAACTAAAAGTTGTGACAACGTCAAAAAATTATCATAGATATATTAATTTATGGTCTCTATTAGGAATAGTGAATGTGCCAGGCAAGTGTGCTTTCGTTGCGAATACGAGTTAGTGCGGAGCCAAATTTATTTGAAGGGTTTTTGTATTTTTCACCTGAATGTTTCCATCTTGTTATTTTGTATGATATTAAAGAAATAGTAGGTAATGAAACAATTAAATTGCGTTTGTTTCTAGTGAAGTGGTGAATATGACTGATTTTTTGCAACTTAATAAACGTATAAATCTTATTTTATAAAAATCTAGCCGTTTTCTTTGTTACCTAACTCCTCCTTTATTACTGGACGGATTTCAATGAAAATGATCGAAGATGTCGAGGGATACCCAAGGATGGTTTAGATGAAAGCAGAGGCTTTCTAGCTACTATATTTCGGGTTTAATTTAAGTTTTTAGTTTTTGCGTTTTTTGCTCCCATTTCAACTGATAACAACAACGTTCAACAACTACGTTCATAAATTATTTCTAAAGAGCGTACATAAGACCTAAGAATCGTTTGAGTTTTATTTAAAACGTCATAAAATTGTTTGTTCGTTTTCTAAGGTTATGGTTTTTTTTATATTGAGAGAAAGATATAGGTAGGTATGTACTATCTGTTGAATACTCAATAAACTGAATGCAATTTAGCTAATAAATAAAAAATTATCATGGGTTCAGAAGAGGAAAGAAGTTCGACGGGACATCTTGTAAATATATAAAGTAAAATATTATTTAAGCATCATGACAAACCAAACAAATGTGTCTTGACAGTTAAACATGTCGAACACTATCATGATTGGAATTTCGAGGATTTGAAAACATACCTACAGCAACAGTTATAACAACAACTACCGTCGTATGCCCGTAGTGGGTTCGATTGGTTATTCTTCGAATTGGATATTTTTAAAATTAAAATGGAATTGTTACAAATCAAATAGAACGATTTTAATCGAATGGAGAGTTGGTCCTATGTGACAATATTAAATGTTTTCTTTGGGTTTTCATGGGGCACGAGGTAGTGTGTTAGATGGTCATGTTGTGGGCCCGGGTCTCAGATAGCACCGTTTAGTGCTGCTCTGAAATAATCCAGCGGTACCTCCAGAACATTAAACTCACAATAGACCTCCTCAGCCGTCCCTGGAGGAACATTACGTCTTCAACTAAATGGATTTAATTTCCTGTGGAAAGGAGAGTCCCAGCTACTTTGCCAAACTGGATTTATTTTCAAAAGTTTAGATAAACGACTTTTTTATCAACCGCCACGAAAGTGTAACTAGCTCTTTAGGAAAGATTGTGAACCCTTACCTCGCTTGATTCGTATCATATAGTACAAAAATAGTCTAATCTTACTGCTCGAAGCGATTAGTCGAAACCAACCAGTGTACTGCAGATCCGAATAGAAAAATCAAGTGAAATCGAGCCCGGGACTTCCAGTTCAGAAGCTGCCTTCTACCTGCACAAACTGATAAATGAAACAGGTTAGGAAGACAATCCTGCAAGTAGGATAAAACTATTAAGATATAAGTATTTTCAGCGTCCTAAAATGTATTGCACTAACCGGTGCCTTTTCTGGTGTAATTGTCAGATTATTATTAGGTATGTTTGAAAATTTTCAAACATAATAAATTGTAGGTATTCGTAATTTTCATACCAGGATTTGTTATTAGCTTGTCTTTATCTTTATTTTTCTCCCATAGGTCCCTTGCGAGGCATTCGGTATCATTAAAAATAATACAGTTCACACAGTACATACATATAAAACAAAATAGGTAGGTACATCATTATACAAAATTAATATCTGCAGTATAGGCAAAATTTGACAAATACAAATATTAATGTTATTCAATACCAAAGGGGTGTAAAGGATCCCATTGGCATCTCGTCTATGAACAGAGCTATAGATATATGACAATGCAATATTATAGTTGCAGTACAAAGAAAGAACAAAGTCGAGAAGAGCAATAATAATGTTAATACGCTATTCAAATGACACGACACCACGGAAATAAGAAGTCATCAATGGAGTAAAATGAATTTTCGACATGTACTTACCTTTTAACCTCTCTCTGGAAACGTACAAAGTTAGGCAATTTATGATCACACTCTATGCTCAACAGGCCTTATTAGAGTTTTATTGCGGGTGTCGGGTGATGAAATTTCAAGTTTCGGGGAGTATTTTCGAACAATTTGGCTTGTTTCGGTTTAGTAAAATTTCTATTGTTTAGGGTTGTTTTAAACTGTAAAAATTGCGAGAAAAATGCAAGAAAACTAACGATTTCGTTTTCCCATACAAAGTGTTCCCACCAGTCGAATATGTCACAACAAAATATTGTTATTTTTTTGGTCTAGAGTGACTGGAAATAATTTTCATAAGCAGGTTAAGATTTAAGCATTAATTAGGCGTATCGGATCATCTGGTAGCAAATATTTCAAAACGACCGAGCTCCCACTCAGCCACTAACCCGGGCATCAGCAGTCAAATGAATACAAACCTATTCATAGCGTGTTTTATTTTGTGTAATGACCTTATTTCAGGGAACGCCCCGCCCTTATGGGGTGCTCTATGGACGCGTCTTCAAGGGATGTTTGTTTCTCTTAATTAGTGCAGGGATGTGGTACGGGAGGCAGTTAATTATACTAAGGGAGATCATTCTTGTAAAACATATAGATGAAGAGTCGAGGCTTTTCGAAAGTCAAGTCCAAAGGTTAAAGAAGATGTTGTATGAGGTATTTGATAAACAAAGGAGTGAAGGATTGTTCCATCTGGCTTTTCCTAAATAGACAAACTGTAACATAGTTGAACAAAAACCATTTTGAATTTATCAATCAATCAATCAATGCCCATTGCACGCAGTACGGACGTTAGGTATACAAAACAGAAATCTAGAAATTGTGTTTTCGGTGTGACTTGATATGGCTGTGGAGTCCAATCCAGGACAACCATATCCTACCGACACTCTTCACCGCACTGTGTAAGTTGTCCTTACATCTCTTGCGCCGTCCACCGTGTTTTCTCTTCCCGTTAGTAAAATCTCCATATAACATGTTTTTCGGGAGCCTATTATTGAAGTTTGTATGGAACGGATTTACTGACAACAACGCCATCTGAGAAAAAATCCATAACACAATTTTTATTTACTTGCCAACATTGGTATGTACACAGATTTTTGATAGAATTTCTTTCGAGCTTTAGAAATAATTTTATAACATTCAAACATATACGATAAACGTAGATATTTTTGTTTAAATAACAAATTCGAGATCAATATTCATAGTAAGGACTACAGGACAACGTCTGTCGGGAAAGCTAGTACGTGTAAAATATATAAATAGAAATGATACGTTTTGAATTAACTTTAAAACATATAAAATGTTTCGTCAAACACGGTCACCGTGTTTGAACATACAAAAATGTTAATGAGTGAATTCACTGTCGGAATATTGAGAATGGTTGGTAGTAGAGGAAGAGGAAGTGAGGCTGTGTGCCGTGCAGAAGGCAGCTGTTTATTTAATTAACAACCAACATTCAATTTATTGGGGCCCCGCTCCTTTGACAAAATAAATACTCCGATTGTTCTAGCGCGCTGAAAAGAAGTCCTCACACATAAAACCACCTTCCGTCCAGCTGTAACGCCTTGAAATTTTTAATATAGAATACGATAAAAGCCACAGACAATGCCGCGAGACCACCAAAAATGTCGGGACCTCTAACACTCGAGAAAAACATAGAAATGCACAATGTCTTCGGTTAATCTTCAACGTAACCTCTCATCAGTAACGTACTTTTAAATTGAAAACGTGCCCATAGACAGAATGAATCCTACAGGTGCATAGCGCGATCCTGTTACCATCAATGATGTATGGGTGTGAAACGTGGACATGGACGAAAAAAGAAGAATGTAGTATAAATTCAGTAGAGATGAAATCTCTACGAAGAAAACTTGTGTGGAAAAAATTTATGGGATATGGAAAGGAATGAAAATATTAGGAAGGAATGTGGTATGGAAGTAAGTGTTGTGACAAATATAAAAGTTAATAAGTTGAGATGTTTTGGGCATGTGGAAAGAATAAATGCAAAGAGAATCTTACAGCTGAAAGGAAAGGTGTAAGAAAGCGTGGCCGACCGAGAATGACTTGGATCGAACACATCAATTCTGTCCTCAAGAAAGGCCATCAGGTAAGAATTAAGAGAAATAGGAGAGGTTGTATGGGCAATGTTATGTCGGTGAAAGAAGTATGCTAGGATAGAAAAGATTGGAGGTCTGTTCTCTCTGCCTACCCCTTATGGGAAACGGCGTGATGGTTTAAAAAAAAAGTATGTAGCAGAAATTAATACGAGTAGACATTTAACCTGATTTTGAAAGGCAAAACAGAGGGTCGAAGAGGTGTGGGACAAAGACATAATTCCTGGCTTCGTGATATCCCTGATTGGACTGGATTCAAAACAGTCGGAGCGCTTTTCAATAAAGGCAAATGACTGTAAGCTCTGATATTTGTGCAAATTTCCTATAGAATTATCCACTCTGCCTTAAATCTTTTCATTGGTCCTGATTCAAATTGCATGTATTTACCAAGATCAAAGTCTTTTTTATTGCTTAGCAGTGGCGAAGATCTAAGTAGGTACCTCACAGCGTTCACTGTGCCCAACTTAAATTCATTGTCTTTATGTTTTAATGAAGTTATATTAATTTGTCCGGTCATTAATGACGTGAACGTGTTCCGATCTGAGAAAAATTATTTAAAAAAAAATATTTATTTTTTTGAGTTTTTATGTAACAGTTATTAATTTGGGAAAGCGGAAGACGGGAAGGCTCACGGAGGAAATGAGCGTCTCTGTCGGCCCCACCAGCTGCCCGACTTATCATAAGCAGCTAAAAATTAATACTAGGAAATTTAAGATCCTCCCCAGGTATTTTCACTGTATAAATATTATGCAGTCTTTACGTTCTGAAATACGAAATGTTTCTCAATTATTTTTTTTTCAATTTCCTCGTATTAGAACTGAACAGCACAATAAAACAAAAAAAAAACAAAACAATACACAGTGTAATTTTGTTCTTCCAGGGACCTGGTGTATTTAAAGACCTGGTTTTTACCTGGTTAGTAGTTATCTGGTTTTTTTAGTAGGTAGGTATAATAATATTTCATTATGTTAATCCACCAAATATACATGTTTGAATCGTTGGTTTTATCAAAATATCAACAAACATAATATTAAAATATGATCGTGAGCCCGTAGTGGTCAAATCGATACATTAACTATTGAAAATGGAACTTTTTGGTAAAATATAATTATTATTGGTAGTGATATTATTATAACCTACATTCTAATGCTGTTTTCGTTACGCACATCAAGTTAAATAGTTGCGTAAAAATGGAATATATAAAATAGACCTTTTTGTGAAAGGGGGTATAAGGATACCGCAATGAAAGAAACAAAAAATAAATAATACCTATTTGGGAAAAAAAATGTCATGGGTTGTTTTTGGATATATTTCTTTACATGTGCGTGTGTGGGTGCTTTCCGAAACATTGAATTCTGCTAGTATTGCACGGCAGACCTATAAACATAAAAACATAAAAAAAATCTTAAAAAGGTTCGGCTGCGAAATGAGATTAACGATCCCTTTTTTTAGAACGAATTTACTTGTTTATAAAAGGATCATATTTCCAACGTACCGTGGCATAAACCAGATGATGTTTTTTTTTTAGTTTTATTATTTTTTGTGTATTTTAAGGTAGAAAACGTAGTTTAAGTTAAATTTTCTTTATACGTGTATTGAATTTGGCGTCCCAAAATCTGCGTAGAATAAAGTGTTTCGGTATTTTGTCCGTGCGAACATTGTTCCCTCCAGAGTGGGTGTGATGATGAGGCGGTGGAGGAGGCTAGAAAAAGACTATTTCGTACGTAGTTTACAGGTTGCTCCATCGAAGGAGCAGAGACGCAGGTTCCAGAAATGTAATTGGTGAGTCAATGCCTAAAACTCTTATTAGTAGCAAATACATCAATGAATGGTGAAAATCGCAAATGAAGAATCGTCTACGGCCAGTTGTCGTGAACCACCGACGCGGACAAGGATTTAAGGTTATTTGTTAGACAATAATAATTTTTACGATTCTAGAAGTAAAGACATACAAACACAGAATATTATGCACGCTAACTTACTGTGGAAACATTTTGAAAATAAAAACGATACTCTCTTTCTGAAATGCCTGCTGAAACAGATTGACAGCGTTCAAAAAAAAAAAAAAAAATAAAAAAACAGAAAAGTTTACGATCTTCGATGTTTTGGGCAGAATAAAAATGAAGTCTTCTATAGTTTTATCACAAAATTTATAATTCACACATTAACTGGTTTTCGGGGACTACATCAAATGTTTCTCTCCATTATCAAATGTTTAAGACTGAAGATTCTATATCAAACAAAATATGAGTTAGCTTAAAAATATGTAAAATGTAATCGTCATCTTATTTTAAGCTAACATAAATTATATTCTGTTTTATATAGAATTTGCAGTCTTAAACATTTTGATAATGGAGACGGTAGTCTCTGAAAACCGGTTATTGTGTGAATTATAAATTTTGTGATAGAACTATAGAAGACTGTTCATTTTTATTCAGAAGAGTTTATATTGTCAAAAATACTGATGAGGTTATCTACGTTGACTCGTTGAGATTTGTAAAATTTCCTAATGTTTCACGCATTCATTTCTTGATTTTTCTTTCATAAGAACCTTCTTCTGACAGTAGCGAACAAGAACAACAAACAAGAATTAGCGAAATCGGTCCAGCCGTTCGCACATAATGCGATAACCAGTATGGCTCAATAATTTCTGTTTATATAGATTCTAACCAAGTACTTACCCACTGCACTCCCGATTATTAAGTTTTATTCTTTTTAAACCTCCTTTGAGTGTGGGCGCTCTCAGTCAGTGAGACGGACTCGTTTGTTTGTTTGAGTTCGTCTTTTCTCTTTTCTTTTTGTTTTTAATCTGGGAACAGCCACGATAAAAATTTGCTCTTTTTATAAGTATTTGGAATTCTTAATAAAACTTTGTTAATATTCATTCGAAGAAATAATACTATCTTCTTTAAACCTTCCATCAGATCATTTCAAGAATTTTTCTTGGAAGAATCTGGGGTTCATTTGATTTTATTTAATTCTTTATCCACTATAATTACAAAATTGTTGAATATGGTCCTTTTTGGAAGGGACAATTAAATATGTCTTGCATTTTTCTTTTTGTCTATGTGAAATAAAAATTGGTTCAGAGGGATTTAGATGAAATTACATACTCTGTTGTATGCAGATAGTGCTGATGGTAAGTGAAAATTATTTGCAAGATTTTGCGACAAATGTGAAAGACCTTTAATGAGAAATAAGAACACATCTCTAAAATCCAAACAGTTGATGCACAATGAAATCCTGAAACCACCCAAGAAACTTGGACATGGACGAAAAATCTGGACTGGTGAAAATGCCGTAGAAATGAGAAAAAGACTGTTTGATAAGATGAGGAATGATGATATTAGAAAGGAATGTGGAGTAAATAATATTATCTTAGTGACAGGAATGAAAATGAGTAGGTAAATTGAAATGGTTTGGAAATTTCTAGAGAATGATAAAAAGGATCTATGAATCTAAAAGAACGAGTGAGAGAATGAGTCGTGGTTGGCCTAGAAGTCTCGAGTGGAGTTTGAAGGGGTAGTTGTTTATCCCGTGGCTTGTGCAGTGTTGGGTATATTTAAAGAATGTTTGGAGGAGTTGGGCCGGGCGTTTTGAAACAAACAAATGAAACTGAGTTGGAAAGAGTTATGCCGTAATAATTATTATGGAGCGACGTTCTTTCAACAAACTTCTTTATGAATTTATATAAAAATGTTAATTTGATATTCCGTTTTTTCTACGCTTGTCGTCATATCTGCATCATCTTGTTTCTTATATAAAAGAAATATTCCATTGATTGAATTATGGACATTCTCTATAATTATTATTATTCATTCTGAAAAAAAAAACAGCTGAATCGAAATTTGTATGATGCTCAATGGTTAAAAAAATAAAGACCTACTTATGTGGTATTGTTTTCACTTTGGGTGAGCCCAGATTCATTAAAAAAAAGAACGAGGGTTGGCATTTTATTAAATTTAAAAAATATACAAAATGCGCAACACGTGTGATGTTTGCAATTGCTAGAGCAATGTTCATTTAACATTATTTGAGAAGCTTGATCATTAACATAGCCTTATGTTCCAGAAAGTTTGAATCCTCATTTTTATTCAAAATCCAACCATAATTATTAGGTTCTTAAATAATATATTTTCCTTTGAAATACCTAGGTAGTGTGTCTATTGCGATGGACTTCCTAGATATTGATCAGATCAGTAGTATTTTTTTTTCAAAAAGCGAAATCGTCGTTTCCATATTCCGTTTTTGAATACGGTGGTAACCTACTTATAAATATGTCTGCGGCTAATTTTCTCCCTCTTACCGCAGTTCAGTTACATTCATTATGATTATGCAGATCCTCAAAAAGCCAAAAAAATACAAAGACGAACAGATTTTTAAGGAAATCATAGTGATGAAAATACAGGAAGTTAGCGTGACGAAGATACAGGATTACAAAAAGTGGCCAGTAAGTATTTATAATCATGCAAATTTAAGTGAAATGAAGTGTCAAAAGTAATAATTCGTAATCGAGAATTCGTTATCTATTTCAATTTATTTTTCATTTTAAATAACTGTAAATACTTTTTAAAGAGACTATGATTCCAAGCTTCTTTAGCCAAAGGTTCCCAAGCTAGTGGCTTGTAAACTAGCTCATGTCATCGATGCTTCAGCTCAGATAATAAATGAACTATTGCTCTCTTTTTAGTGCAATTTTATTCAAAACTAGCTTTCCCGACAAAAGTTGTCCTGTGGTTCTAACTCGAGGCGGCCCGTTCATATGTATACATAATGTCTACTGCGCCCCCATAAAAAATACAATTAATTCGATTGACTTAAGCTAATAAAATATTAACATTAAATTATTTCCAAAACATCCATATTTCATTCGTATTCAAAACTTACAAGACAATCATTGATCTCCTGGCAGATATATTCATCACAACATCTAAGTACTAAGTCAAGATAATGGAATTTTCGAATTGACTATTTAACAAGAAAAACAAAAATATACTTATTAATTGAATTATATATAAATTGTGATGAGATGGCCATACGCTAAATAAATAAATAATTCAAAACTTAGGCGGGAACAACGTGAGAATATAATATGCGTGCGCACACATTTTACCTCACCTATGAAGGTAGTAGGAATGATCACCTACCGACACGTATGTGCCCGATAATTTTATTGACTTTGCGGTTGAGTATGTGGGGTGGGCTACTGTAAGAGCGGCAATCACGTATGCGAGAATGAGAGGGAATTACCCGCGATGGCGTTGGCGCGTCGCAGGTGATCATTTCCATACAAACTTAAATATTGTATTTTATATCATTTCTTACCCATTTTTTTTTCAACTTTTTATTAGTTATTCTGTTATCCGGAGCGGAGAAGAATCCAAAAAATCAAACATTGAAAGAATCTGTACAGCCGATCTCGAGTTATAAGTGTTCGCACTAACCCGATATTAATTTATATTAGAGATTTTAATGATGTTGGTTCTATTGCCCTCCTTGGTATTTAGAATTCCTATGCTCTCTTTTTGTGTTGTCAGTTCTGTCACATTGGCTACACACACACTTTCCACTATCCTGAAATGTAGAACACAATGTATCAAACGATTTGCAATACACTGCATACGTTTTTCTAAAGCGGACTTTAAAGGAGCAGAGGGAAGGGGGACAGTCCCGAGATACATATTTCCTGTCTCCGGCTGGATGAGCCCAGGGAAGGAGCGCCCATTGGACGGCTTCATAATTTATAGTCTAATATATCTGAGGAGCGCAAACAGTGGACATCGGGGAGACTCAGCCTCGGAGAATCCACAAACAGTCGTAAGCGAGATTTTTATTTTTAAATTTGATTATTTTGCCATTTTATAGGTAAAGCTCATATAGGTTGTACAACCGAGGTTTTGGTGTCGATAAATTCGAATGACAATAGTTTTTTTTTGAACCACAGACGGTTTTTGTCACAGTCTTCTACTGTTGTTTTGAAAACAAACTGACTTGAAAACAGAAACAAATTTTGTGGTTTTCAAAATCCCAAAGACGTCAGATAACATGCCGCAAAATTCCAGCAGGTTAAAGTACCTGCAACCACTAGACCAACCGAAATCATAATACATTGGAATATTTACATACAAAAATATCCAGTAGGTATACTCTGTGGAACTTATTGTCTCAGGTTTTTTCTATTAGTAGAAATGTTTTGATAAGACTTCAAGAATTATCAGATTTGTCTGCCATTTTGCAGGTTGAAGTCGAGTATTTGGTGAAAGGTAACAAGGTATCGCAGTTATATGACTAGTTTAAGAAATCGAACATAAAAACTAATCTAAATACGTAATAAGTATAATATTTGTATTCAAGAGTACTTACAGGTGTCAGTATTCAAGAGTACTTAATTATTACATACATACTCCCTTTAAGGCCCCCCGCATAACACAAGCCAGCCCGAAGGAGACCAATCCGCAGCAAACCCGATCCACACGAAACCGACCCTCCAGCTCGATCGAAGCAATCAAACTGAAAAGCCGACCCCACACAAACCAAGTCCGCCGCGGATCCCCCCAGACCAACCCACAATGCGGGAGGCCTAAACCCCACTCAGGAGCATAGGGAGGCATCAAGAGCTCTCCATTGCGCCCGAAAGCGTCCGAGGCCCATTGTGCCTTTTCTGACCAGTTGAGGTTTAAGGACGTGAGGTGGTCAATCTCACGGTCCCGATCTGATTTTTCGATTACCTGCCTCTTACAGGATGCTCGAAAAACCAGCAAAAAGAGCAGAGGTGCTATTCTTAGCCGGTAACCCCACGGAATTAACTTAATTATTACCAGAGAAAATTTTTTCCATTCAACCGGTCCCGTCCAATCCGAGACAGGCCAACCCCGGGTAGAAATTTCAAGTGAAAAAAACTTAGAAAAACTCTGACCCGACCGGGAATTGAACCCGGAACCTCGTGATCTGAAATTCACACCAATACAACTAGGCTCCCGAGGTCGGTTGGTGAAGTATACGTGGGAACTGAATTTTTAAATGTTCTTTCATTCATTCTCCCCTTAAGACCGCACACCGCAAGTCTGCCCAGAGGAGACTAATCCGCAGCAAACCAGACACGCACGAAACCGACCCCCTAGCTCGATCGAAGCAATCAAACCAAAAAGCCGGCCACACACAAATCAAGCCCGCTGCGGATCCCCCCAAACCAACCCACCATGCGGAAGGTCTATGCCCTCAGGAGGCATCAAGAGCTCTCCATTGCACTCGAAGGCGTCCGAGGCTCATTGTGCCTTTTCTGACCGATCTGATTTATCGATTTCCTGCCTCTTACAGGATGCTCGAAAAACCAGCAAAAAGAGCAGAGCTACTATTCTTAGCCGGCAACCCCACGGCTAAATTTTAAAATGTACCTATTGTCAATTTGTTTCCAATGACTGATTACGTTTTTGACACATATTATAATTCTTTGCTGTTTATTAAATAAAAATGTTGAATTCTTTCATTATTTTAAGGTAATAAACAATAAAAATGATTAGTGCCTCTTTTTTTTCATAAATTGGCAGTTGCCTGCGTCCGTTTGATCCTGGTCCGTTTATTCTCTTGATGAATTGTCCATTGGAGACAAGATGAGATTGTATCCTTTGCAGTTGTGATATATTCCTGCGGTGTCCTCCTGGTCTGCCCCCCACCCTTCCCCCCCCCTCTAGTGTCCACCGGACAAAGCACCCAATAACGACCTCGTGGCTGCTGCTCTTTTTGAGAATATTACAACATTTTACATGGCATGCTCTGTATGTAGTTACACAGCATTTCCAGACTCTCTTCAGACAACAATTGGTTGTTTCATACATTTATTACATAAATAAGCGAGATAGGAGAATTTACAACCAACACACAATAATTGTATTTTGCCTCGTTTGTGGTTGATTTTTATAAGCGTGAGTAATATTCAAAATAGATGTGAGTAATCATCACTGTATTTACAATTTACACAATAAATTCAAATTTCAATGACTTCAGTTATTTTTCTATTTAAAATTCTAGAAAACCACTTTGCTACTTCTCGTTAGTCAAAGGCCTTAGGCATTTTCTGACAATCAACACTTTTTCTTCGCCCTCGCCTTTGTCCCATTATTTGGGGTCGGCTCTCCTTGTCCTGTTGCGCCAAGATTGTCTATCCAACGCCATCTCTGGCTCCACTTCGCATTCCTTGAGGTCCCTATTGATGTTCGACAACCATGTGACGGGTGGTCTGCCTGGTCTCTTGGCTGGAGTTTGAATGTCCATGGCTATCTGGATCGTGTTGTCTTGTGGTCGTCTCATAACATGCCCATACCATCTTAGGTTGCGACCTTGAAACTTCCTCGGACATAGACATTTCTACTTTCTGACATTTCTAACTCTATCGAGTCTAGTTACTCCTCCAGTTCATCTGAGCATCTTCATCTCTGCAGTGTGCATGCTTTGTTGGTAATGATAATCAACACATCTAACGCTAGCCCAATAATGATTTTTTTAGCAATAATTGAGCGTAGGCGCTATGAAAAGTTTCATACGATAAACTTTTAGTCAAGAAATAACTACGTTTTTTTTTAATTTTAAATTATTGGATAGTTAGTTATAGGATTCCATTAGTAGCTAACATCAACCCAGCCTCAAAACTAAATAATTTGTTTATTTATTTATTACTTTGCGAGTCTGGAGTATAAACTCTGCCACTCCAATATGGGACGAAGGAAATCGTCTTATTGTTATGTAACAACTAATGACTCTAACAATTCATTACTGATGTTAGATTTTTAAATGGAACTAACCACTGGCTTGCTTAACAAGGCTGGCTTAGTTTGATCACTTTACGTTAACAACGTTCGCCATTAGGTGGTAATTTTTGTCTCCGAAATTCCTAATCATGAGAATTCTCGAGATGTTCAACATGCCTTATTGTTAGCCAAAATTAGTTCATCAGACTGATAGATGAACAGATCAGTGAGCAGATCAGGAAGTGACTGCTGTCCTGGATTGTTCCGCATTCACATCATTGTCTGTCATTGAATGTCATTTAATTTTGGAGGTTTTTTCTGCATCTCGTGACACCCACTCTCAGTATTTTTAGGGTCCTCCACAATGGGTATGGTAAACCAATACACTCATGCGGCTCTATCTATGGGGCCGTTCCTGACTCCGATATCCAGAGCTCCTCTCTCTCTCTCTGTTGCTGTGAGGTCTTAAGCCCTAAACTTCGACAAATCTATTTATATATTCAAACAATTTGAAGATTATCATAATAAATTATTTAAACATTACCTACATTGTTTTTCGAAGCTAAGTATTTATAAGTTAAGCTGATGGATATATTAAATCATATCACCTATTTCATTGGATCATAAACAGAGCGATTCAGAGTGGGTGGTGAGGCCCGTTGAACAGCTTACAAGATAGATAATATTAATACGTGTGTCTTTATATTAGAGATTATAATAGGTTAGTGGTGGTAGATCTGCAGCAGACTGTCTGCCGTTATGAAATCCATTTAATGTGGAACGAGTTACTCTGCTAACACACGGTAGCTTTGTAGACACACATTCGCAGCACGCTTGGGTGGACACGTGCATGCGCCGGGCGTAGGAAAGGCATTACTGGCTGATCATGCGTCGCCTGCTATCTGTGGGTTACTCACGAGATTTTATTATTACCTTGCGGGATACAAGTAGTCTATTGTGCAATGTCATGGACAATGCTATCCGCTCCTCAACAGTCCCGAACAGTGCTTCAGGAAATGGCAAATTTCTGTTATGAGAATACCCTTGTCACCAGTACATAGAATCCCTCCAAGTTCATACACCCCGAATGAATCTAACAGATGAAACCCTAATCGCTGTGATTAAAAGTATATTTTTTGTGCAATTTGCGTATTTGTGCGTATTACGTTATTTATTTATTTATCTCTCCGTCCATAAGCCCTTGCAGGCACTTAGTGGTGTCAATATTACACATAGAATAAAATATTTAATTCTCAATATATAGACAAAGAAATTCAATACAGATAATAGGTATAGAATCATCATGTAAAAAGAGCAGACGACAATCTGATGGAAATAAAATGTGAAGTGCATATCTATGAACTGCAGTGCCGGTTGCTTTATTGGTTCTTGGTGTTAGGTCTTGCTCGCTGTTGATTTAGATACTAATTGGTGTCAATATAAAATATAATGTGAAGTGCATATCTATGAACTGCAGTGCCGGTTGCTTTATTGGTTCTTGGTGTTAGGTCTTGCTTGCTGTTGATTTAGATACTAATTGGTGTCAATATAAAATATAATGTGAAGTGCATATCTATGAACTGCAGTGCCGGTTGCTTTATTGGTTCTTGGTGTTAGGTCTTGCTTGCTGTTGATTTAGATACTAATTGGTGTCAATATAAAATATAATGTGAAGTGCATATCTATGAACTGCAGTGCCGGTTGCTTTATTGGTTCTTGGTGTTAGGTCTTGCTTGCTGTTGATTTAGATACTAATTGGTGTCAATATAAAATATAATGTGAAGTGCATATCTATGAACTGCAGTGCCGGTTGCTTTATTGGTTCTTGGTGTTTGGTCTTGCTCGCTGTTGATTTAGATACTAATTGGTGTCAATATAAAATATCAAGAAATAATTCACTATTGCTAGCTTTGACACTATTTTTGTTTATAATGCACCCCTATTTATACTCTTGTTGCCTCCCTTATGCTCCTGAGTGGGGTATAAAAGGGAGTGTTGATTGATTGATTGATACACTCAACACAAACACATGGATCTGTCATCATCATCAGAAAGTTTTAACACTTGTGATTCGATAACGTCGACCTTATTTTTAAACGTGGTAGCACACGCCGGATATCTACTAGTAATAACAATACTACACAACATCTAAGTATAGATGCTTTTGTATAATTGATTTCTTTCAGGAAAAGAAAAGCCATATTCAACAACTTATAAATTTCTTTTAACATTCAATGAATTCGGAATGCTGATGCTTTGAACGATTCTATATTTTTATTCAGATCGTCCAGACAGCTCGAGATGGAATACCTAAGGAGAAAATATATACTTTATAATAGGTTATTAATGAGTAGGTAAGTATAAGAACCTACTCATTTTCACAATTTCTACACAATATAATAATAATATTATTATTATAGAAAAGTGTTATATTATATTATAATATAACACTTTTCTATACAAAGGTGTCAGTATAGCCGGCGGAACTTATTGCCTGAGGCAATTTTTTCCAGTCAACCGGTCCCGTCCAATCTGAGACAGGCCAACCCCGGGTAGAAATTTCAAGTGAAAAATCACTTCGAAAAACTCTGACCCGACCGGGAATCGAACCCGGGACCTCGTGATCTGAAACTCACGCCAATACAACTAGGCTCCCGAGGTCGGTTGGTGAAGTATTCGAGCGAACTGACTTTTTAAATGTTCATTCATTCATTCATTCTCCCTTTAAGACCCCCCGCACACCGCAAATCGAAGTTGAATAAAGGAGGTTGTGTTCAGAGTTGGGGTCAAAGAGACGTCCTTTGAAACGTCTATAGAAGAAGACAGACGTGCTGGACAGGAGCAGCTGGAGGTAGGTACGTACCTGACGGTAAGGATGTTCAACAGGACACGCTCTGATGGGTAAAAGTATAGGAATTTCCCTCGTTTATCGGGGCAGCGCCAGCGTCCTGGTACACAGGAGCACATCTAATACGGTTAGTAGACAAGTGTATGACGATCATAAAATAAAATAATGGCTCGTGTAAGAGACAACATTACCTGCATTTATATGACATCGCTTAAGACATTTTTTTGAATAATCACTATATAGTAGGTAATTGCAGATGTCTGGGATGAGTAATGTTCGTGGTTGGACCGGAATAAGAAGCGTAGAGGAATTATTGCGGATAGCCCAAGACAGGGAAGCTTTCGCGGTTCGCCGAAGTGATCGCCAACGTCTGGGTGACCTAATACGGCACAAGAAGAAGAAGAATCAATAAAAAACTTCAATATTGGCGCATGTTAATAACTATACAATCTCTTCGTTCGTTCAATATCTTACCATAACAATTCAGTAGAATTTGGATTTAATGTAGTCTGATCTTGCAGTAAGATAATATGTACAATAACGTACCATGTTGCAAATGCGACTAATTTCCTACTACACCGCCATCTCTTGATTTTTTTTTTAAAGTTATGCAAATACAGAGGAATGTTTTTATTGCAAACTTATAGTCATAAACTGTCAAACTTCATCCCGCATCCGAATCGACATTAATTATTACATAATACAATACATGTTTAGCTAATTTAATTCAGTTTTAATGTCGTTTACTGTATTTAATTCATGTAATATGTTAAAAAAAAAATATTCTGGATTTCATCGAAGTTCGATGGGCGGGTCAGCTAGTCTACCAATATTTTATCAAACATCACATTATATTTTAAGTAGGTACCTACCTACCATTATACCACTGTATCACGAACGACACTATATGCCGGCGCAACTAGCGTAAGCCTATCACTTCTACCGTTATGGGGAGGAGATGGACTTCGCTGGGACATGTGTTAAGGATGCCGAATGACAGTTGGCCGAGGAGAGCGCTGTTCTTTCTCCCATCAGGGTCCCGAAGACGAAGAAGACCCTCTCATACTGAATCCCACTTTCGAAGCAGAGCTGAGGAATCTGGGCATGGTGTGGGAGGAGGTCATAAACGTTGCGCAAGATCGAGCGCAATGGAGAGCTCTTGTTGCCTCCCTATGCCCCTAAGTGAGGCCTTAAGGAAGGTTGGATTTGGATGAAGGTAATTGGCATATAAAATTGGCATCCAGTGATGCTTGCTTGGGGGTTGATAGGGGCTCGCGCGAACACTTATATTTGAATCCTGAGGGATCTGGATTGGACCTATGCACCATTAAAAATGTTGCACGTGTCGGTCCTTATTTTATCATGAGAGATTTTCAAGCTGCAGAAAAAGGAACCTTCTCAGCATTTTCCATGGAGACTGGTTTTTGAATGGCATATCTGAAAATTCGACGTATGACTATTAGATACCTTACCAACCTACTATAATTTCATGACTAGATAATTCAATATCCAGCAATGAAAAAATTAGAAATATTAAGTATAGTAACACACAGATTTTTTCGCTTATTTACTGATGAATATTAGATACCGAACTCAATCTTCTTACGAAGCTTCATGATTAGGTGTGAAGTTATGGTGACAGTCTGGGAGAAGCCATTGTCATTCGTTTCCAATCCTTAATCAAAGCTTGGGGGGGGGATAGTTCGGCGACACGTCCTGTCCCCAACTCATCTATAGGAGCCCCCCCTCACACTCCCATACATACGCTCTGTGTAAGAAAGTGCAATATTCTCCTTGTCACTTTATGTGGTTATATTGGCACACTAGCTTTACCCTTAAATACTATCTTTACTACTGTAGACTTATTGTGTTATTAAACAAAACATAAACAAGTTATGCTGTTGAATGAGGTTTATCTGGATAGGAATGAAGGTCGTATGCCTATCCTCTCCTGTATACGGAGTGATGGGAAAAAATGCTTTGAAGACGAGGAAGACCTTGTCCTACTGTATTCTTTTCGTTCGAAGTAAAGCTGTCAGATTTGGACATTATCATTTATTTAACTTATGACATATCCACTACTAAAACTTAAATTATTCAGCATGAGCACAGTTTTGATTCATCTGAATAACAGAGCTAATGACATTTTTATTCCTCTCATAATTATTATTCCCTCAAAATTTTTATTCCTCTCAAAATATTAATTATTATAATGTTATTAGAGAACGTAATATGTACCCGAAAAACAGAGAAACGACGAGTTTTTTTTTTTCTATTCGACTGTCTCAGTGTATGTAATTGTCTGACATATTATTATTTTATTGTGATTTATGTCAAGAAATTTTTTATTGTTGTTATCTACTGTTTCTCCTATTTTTGCTGCTGTTGTTGTCATCTTGTGTAATTTTTATGTCTGCTTATTATTATTATTACTATTTTTTTTGTAAATGGCATTATTGCCGAATTTTGTGAAATAAATAAATGACTGAGTAAAAATAGTCCCGATTTCACTTTACCACGTTGAGAAAAATTTTACCGTAGCAATAGTTATAAGTACTTGTTTAAAAGTTTCCAGCGATAAATTCGTAGTCATGGTTAATGATGTCGACTAGAATTGAACAGATTCCCCTCCGTAAGTATCACCGTTTTTAAAGATTGTTCAAACATCGAGCAAGAAATTTACTCATAAAAAATCAATGGTATTGAGTTTGACTAGAAATAACATTTGGACTATTGGCTGTACTCTTGATGTTATTTCAGAGAACATATTCTCATTCATTACAATATTTCCTCTCAACCTCCTTTCTCTTCCACCCCCACAACCCCACGTCTCCACACATCATTGGCTCATGTTCATTTGATCGACGCCCCTGTCTTTTTGATTTGTAAACCCGTATCATCGTAGCGTGTTTTCATTATCAGATAACATTCTCATCCCTTTTGTTTTTCTACTGTTATGAGACGGTACGACTCGGTGGCTACAGTAGAACCGAATCGGAGTCATAAGTGAACGATGTAGGTACCTACTCAAATGTGTGTTGACTTCATCTTTTTGATACCTGTATAATATATAGGCATGTAATAATCAAAGAAACAAAAATTCTTATCAGTTGAGTAGCGGGTAAATAAAAACAACATTTCTCACACAAATTCTAACAGAAGTAAATAATAGACAAAGGGAACTGTACCAAAGATAGAATCTAGTCCGTCCATAAGATATATTAGTATGAATTCAGAAGAAAACTTTTCTGGACCCACAATTCGAAATGTTTATTCTCTCTGATATGATATAAGTAGGGACATTGTATCATAAGTAAGTGGTTAATTGAGGTATTTCATAATAATTAAGTTAGCTAAAAACTACACACTCTAGTTAAGGTACTCAGGGTGCATTAACTTCAAACGAATATATAGAGTCGAACCTAGATACAGAGTATACATTCTTTTATGGTTGACTAGCTAGTTACCCGTGGCTTCGCTCACGTGTTACTGTATTTGCTTTCTCTTCCTAAACAATGCAGAATTAATTATATTCGCATCAAAATTAATAATAATAAGAAACATCATCAATATTTCTTTTTTTAAATATATATTCTAAAATTTCCATTCTTTTTCTTCTTCTTCTTAATTTAGGCCTTGTGGCCTGTAATTTAAAAGGTGGGGTTTGCCTCCTGCGAGGTCGACTCCCAGCTGTCCTTCCACCTTTTTGGTGGTCTGCCTGGGAGCCGTCTTCCATGGGGTTGGCCGTGCAATGCCATGTGAGGGAGTCTGGAAGAGTCCATTCTACTCACATGGGCATACCAGAACCTTCTTCGTTGCCTTCCCCATCTTACTATGTCCTCGATCTCGCATATTTCCCGTACCCTCGTATTTCTTACTCTATCTCTGAGGGTCTTCCCGGCTATGCTCCTGAGAGTTTTCATTTCTGAAACTCTCAGCGCATTTTTGGTCGCAGTGGTATCTGCCCTGGACTCGATCCCGTACGTCATTATGGGTCTAACACAGGTCTTATATATTTTGACTTTGCTGCTTGTTCTCATATCGGGGTTTCTCCAAATTGAGTTTCGGAGGCACCCTGAGATCGCAGCAGCCTTGTTAATTTGACCCAATATCTCTGTTGGTAGATCGGTCTGCCCACACAACTCCACTCCAAGATATTTAAATTTGGTGACCTGTTCCACGGAGACACCTTCCACAGATAGGTTGAGATCCACCGGAGACCGGGAAAACACCATGCTTTTTGTCTTTGCCACAGAGATCTTCATATTGTGATCTTGACTTGCTTGGTGAAAAGCTTGCAAAAGTGATTGCAGGTCCTCCTCAGTCTCGGCAAATATCACCGCGTCGTCTGCATAGCAGACAATATCGATGGCTTGCTCTCCCAGCCTGTATCCCTTCTCAAGTGATTTAATCTCCTCCACAATCTCATCCATGATGAGGTTGAAGAGAAATGGACTCAGGCTGTCCCCCTGTCTAATACCGGTACCAACTCTGACAGGATTTGAAAGATGTCCATCGACTCTGACTCGGGTGTTGGTGTCAGAGTTAAGTTGTCTGATTATGTTAACTATTTCTGGGGGTGCTCCTCGTGCAGACAGTATTCGTATAATGTCAGTGAGTTTGGCTCGATCAAATGCTTTAGTAAGGTCAATAAAGCATGCGTAGGCTGGTAAATTAAATTCTATGGCCTTCTCTTTTATCTGCCTCACTATAAACACTGCGTCTGTCGTGGAACGATTTTTGCGGAACCCTTGTTGTTCCTCCTTGTTACTGATAGTCAGCTCCAATTTGGATGTTAGGATCTGTGTGAAAAGTTTTAGTGTTGAACACAGCAATGATATTCCTCTATAATTATCCGGATTAGTTTTTTGACCTTTCTTGAATATAGGTATTGTGATGCTAGTCTTCCACTCAATAGGTATGTTGATGAAAACAAAATTTTATTATATAGCTTGAGTAATTCGTGTGTAAGGGGTTCTCCAGCGTACTTAATCAATTCATTGCAGATGTTATCTACTCCAGGCGCCTTTCTGTTTTTCAACTTCTTTATTGCTCTGGTGATTTCCTCTATTTCAACCTCCTCTACATCACTAACGCTCACAATTTCCTGTGGGTCTTCCGCGTCAGGTTGGTACAGATTTTGAAAATAGTTCTCCCATTCCTGAACAGGTATTTTGTTGGTTTGTATATATTCATTCACCGGTTTTTTCTTATTTCTGAGCATTTTCCATACTTTTTTCTGTGCCCCATATAGATCCTTTTCCATGTCTTTAGTAAACTTTGTCCATTAAATTACTATATTTTTATTTATACCTATTTGTCGTTATTAATCTGTATTTAAAAAATATGTGCTTCTTATACAAATAGAATCAACCCGCGAACTTAAAAATTTCGCTAACTTGACTGACATTGTTCTATGAGAATCCCAAAAAATAACTCGAATAACTTTTATTCCATCAAATGACGTTATTTGAAATCAATTTTTATATTGCTGGATATGAATAGAAAAATATTCAGGTCTCGAAAAGCAATGAAATTAGTGATCTTTAAAACACTTATTTCTATCTGCTTTGGGCATTTTTCAAGCTACAGACGTTTTTTTAACATTTCAATTTATATCTTTCACGTTGATTTGTTGTTGTTTGTCTGGTCGTAGGTTCGAAATTTAGTTCATAAATATCTTATCCTGAGCAAACACGACATAAAAAGAATAAACGATATCGGTCCAGCCGTTCAGGTCGAAATAAATAACGTTAAACGTGAAAACTGTTAACGTTCCGAACCTTAACGTTTACCAAATTGAAAATGGTTTCCAAACAAAAAAAAATGCGTTTCGTCTTCAATATAATAGCAGCGTCGTAATACTTCCAAAGATTTTGAGGTAACGTTTAACGTTAATTTTGAATAACTGACAGAATTATTTTTTTGACTCGGAATTTGGAACAGCATTATTTAACGCACGTTGAAGAACAGTTTTTACGTTATCTCTATGGAAATAACAACAAATTGTTAACGTTGGAGCTGTCGTTAATATTTCGACTTGGCCTCCAGGCGTGATGCGATGACCACGTAAAGTAGGTCTCCATTTTTATAATAACGTAATATTCTCCCTTTTAAGCCCCCCCGCTCACCGCAAACCAGCCCGGAGGAAACTAAACTGCAGCAAACCCGATCCGCACAAAGCCAAACCCTAGCCCGATTGCCAAAAAGCCAGCCGCACGCGTAATTGGCGTTCGACTATAAACGAATTTTCGACAATGTAGAGTAGGAAGAAAATTAACTGTCCACTGTTTATATTTTTTATTAGATGAAACGGATATCGGCAACTATCCGATATCCGGTCTATCCGGCGGCGTAAATAATATCCTGCCGGATACCGGATAGTAAAAAGAGGCATGTTTGGATAACTCATTGATTTGTTTATTAAAGTATCACTTAAGAAATACACCTTATAATCACAAAATAAATTCTACAACTTAGAAAATTGATTATCAAGCATAAGGTAAATTATGGAGAGTAATTCTATATAATATTTCGTTATATAGACTATTAGACTATATAGAGGAAAACAGCAGCTTTGCTGGTTTTCGTAAGTAAGGGAAGTTTAATAAAACAACGTTTCGTCATATATCATCCTGGCTGAAGATGCAGATAGTTTCCGCGATTTTTGGAACAATAACGTTCCGGCAACGGAGTCAGTCCAATTGGTATATACCGCCTACGTAAGCGTAATTCATGCGTTGTACCCATGGTAGTTTACGCACTGGCCGGGCTATAGTAAGGACTTCTTTAGCATTCTGCGAATTTTATAAATTTTTGAAAATAAAAACACCGATATTTTAAGGGGAGCGCTTTTCTTCCTACCGCAAGGGTTCCGAAGACAAAGAAGATCTTCTCATACCGAGAGGGTCTTCCTCGTGTTCTGCTCCTTCGAAGCAGAGCTGAGGGATCTGGAAATGGTGTGTGAGGAGGTCATAATATCCGGCTAACTGCTATCCCTTTCGTCTCTATTTTTTATACGTTCCAGTGGACAGTTAATTTTTTCGCACTATACAGTGACGAAATGATGTGGTCATTGACTTGCCAGTGTTTTCAAAACAATTATTTACGATCTGTCCTAAAATGATATGAGGTTTTGTAGATAATTTTAAAATTTAATATTTTGCACATTGACTACATTTGATATAAAATAATTTACCTATTGACTTCATAATACTATTTACCTTTTTTCAACATATTATTATATCAACTTGCTATTCATGGTTTACGCAATAAATTCAAAGCAAGATTACTCACATAGTTTTTTTTTTTTTTTGTTGCTAGTGTTTTTATGAAATGGCTTCAAATATTTTGACAGATCAAGACATAAAGAATTGCAATACAATCCAGATTCTTTTCGTGAACTTACCATAAATTATTTTAGTAGAGATAATAAATTACTAAAATAGGTAGGTACCTACATAATGATTTTAATGTCGATCGTAGAAAAAACAATTCAGAATCGCTGTACAGGATGCATGGTACGAAAAATATATTGAAGTAGGTAGGTACGTAAAGTGTTTCTCTGAATTCACTGAAAGTGTATTATCTCTTATATAAAAATGGAACGCTAATTTGCGCGGTCATCGTATGGGTAAGAACACGTTGAAAGCCGATTACGATCCGCGCCGACCAGCTCAAGGATTGTTGTCTATGGTTTCCATGCATTTAAATGGGCGTGTCGGAAAGCGGGTTCCTGCTTTTTCTGTGGGTTTCCCCATTCAAATGCATAGTAACATTCTTTGCGCCGGTTGGCGCTAGTCAGAATCGGCATTCTACGTGTTTCTTACCCTATGAGAACAGCTGAACTTATATCGCCCATTTTTTGTCGTGTTTGCTTTTGTCTGAAGGGTCTTATGAAAGAAAAAAGTTGCACGGAATAAAAATAAAACTTCCATTATACATTTTACATTACACATTTTTTACATACATTTACATTTTTTCTAATTTTGAAATTAAATGTACATTTTTTCTAATTTTGAAATTAAATCAGGCGTTTAACAGGAATCAGTTGTTTGATAAATGATACGATTCACGGAATGCTGATAGAAAATAATATAATGATATGTTTTATAACAGATGCATCGGTTACAGTACCTAGTTAAAAAGGTATTAATGAATGTATCATTATATACTAATTCATATTCAATAATATAAGGACCACGTCGTCGTCTGTGTTAAATAACTTTAAACTGAAATCAACTTAAATTTATACATAAAATCTCGAACATATTATTTATATTCCAAGACGGGACGAAGTTTGACGGGTCGGCTAGTTCAAAACTATATTAATATTATAGATTACGCAATAGTTTCGACACGTGTATTGGAGAAAGTAGGTTGGGCTGGGTAGGTACCTACCTACGTATATATTCATTGGGTAGGAACACGTAGAAAGCGGATTCCGATACGCGCCGACCGGCTCATAGATTGTTGCCTATGGTTTCAATGCATTTAAATGAGCATGCCGGAAAGCGGGTCCCTGCTTTTCTGTGGGTATCCCCATTCAAATGCATAGTAACATTCTTTGCGCTGGTCGGCGCGGGTCGGTATCGGCTTTCTACGTGTTCTTAGCCATGCACCGCGGCACCACACCGGCCCGGCTCGCCGAATGAGATCCAACTGTCGATGGCCTGAGTCGGTATGTTTATTGTATGAAACGATGTCGTCAATAAATTAAATTTTTACAAAAATTGTTAAGAAAAGTTTGAGATGTACTGCTATGATGTATGTATTTTTTATAGAAAAATAAAATATCTAGTTGTAGCGTTTCGGCGTTTTTCGATATTTTTATAAAATTCTGAAATATAGGCACTGAAACTCGTAAATTTGTCATAAAAAAAATATTTTTCTTTATAAAAAAAGTTTGAGAAATCCTGGAACTTCTTCATTAAATTATATTTTAGATATTGTATTTTTCTATATACATACACAATTTTAGGGTTCTAGATTTTATGGTTTTCGAGATATATGGAAAAATTAAATAAAAATTCAAAGGTTGATAACCCCTGACTGAAAAAAAAAATTCAAAATTCTGAGTATACAAATTTTGTATGCTTAAAGTATTAAATATTTTCTGAAATTTTAGGATCTGTGCATCGAGCGAATCAAAAGTTATAAAGAGGGGACGGATACACACACATACACGTTGGAAAAGTGCCCCTCACCCCCTCCCCTCTAATTAATGATATCTTTTGAAAACGAAATAGTATAATTTGACTCTTTCTGAAGAAATCATTTTTTTGAAATTTCGATAAAACCAGTTTTAAACTTTTTAGGAGGCACTTAAAAATCATCCCTTTTTATATGTGCCCTTTTTCGTCCCTTTTAGTTAAATTTTGGAAAAATTGTCGAATATGCTAACACTCATTTCTATAGAAGAATTCATATGCCAAATCTCAAGTTCGTACCATGTCTAGTTTCCGAGATATTCGCATACTTTGAAAAACATTCAACCCTATTTTTCACCCCCTTAGGGGTGGAATTTCCAAAAATCCTTTCTTAGTGGAAGGTTTTGTATTGAGACCTACCTGATTTCCAAATTTCACTTCTCTACGATTAGCCGTTTGGGCTGTGCGTTGATGAGTCAGTCAGTCAGAAGCGAGAACTAATTAATGGACGACGATAGATTAGTGTCCATATCAAAGATCAATAAATATTCCTACTTCCAGCTATGGTTCTATGTTTTATTGGTAAATGCACTCTTAGAAAATCTTCATTGAGTAAAAAGTAGCTCCAAGCATCAAGTCTTTTACAGTCATATTTGCGTAATTCAGTTGGTAAACCGGGCTATTTCTGTGGATATCCAGATAAGCAAAAAAAATGTAGGTACAGCTGGCAAAAACAGTGGACTGACCACAACACATAGAAAATGGGAGAAACCTGCAAGAAGATTTGTTTTAGAATAAGAATGAACCAAGAACGAAGTGAGGAGTGTTCAGATGACCAAGTTGGAAGAAATAACACTGCGATGATTTTACCAAAAAATGTGACCAAATTATAAATTGAACGAGATTGTTGGAGAAGCTGCCCACACACGAGAAAGTCCTTGGAGGTCATCGGTGGATAACTTTAAGATTTCATATTTTCGTGCGGCAAAAACGTTAGGTACATCAAAATAAAAGAAAATTCAATATTAATATCATACTAGCGGATACCCAGCGTGTGCTATTATCATTATATTTCATGATCGACGCAATAACAACAACTAATGTAAACTATAAGACAGACTATAATTATTAATATCTATACGCCAACCTCACACCAATTTGGTCAAAATTAAAGAAATGCTAATTGCAAATCGCACAAAATTACATACTTGCTTACTTGTGTATTCAATTTATATGCGAAGGGTGTTACATTTTCTATCGTTTTAGTGGTCTAAAATCATCTCCAAGTTTTTAACGATTCAAAGAAACCAGCTTGAGGCACATCGGTTAGGTGGTATCATTGCATATAACTGACACAGGTAGGTACATATTTTGTAGTCCTATGTAGAAATTAAAAGACTGTAGATTATGTTAGTACCTACCTACTAGCTAGTCAGGAACCATCTTTGCGTTACGGTGTTATGAACTTTCAAATGAAACGATTTGGGGCAAATCGGTAGGATAGTTTGAGAGTCTATAACGGACATAAACATTCTTTGTCTTATGTAGGTAAATTCTTACAATAATTGTTTTCTTACATTAGATACGAACGTCTTTGAAATAATTTCAAAGTAACAATTGAATAATAAAGTCATATTATAAGAATTGAAATCTCTGAAAACATTTTGTTTGTAAACATCGGGAATGACTTTGGTTCGGCGGTTTTGTTCTTGGAAATATTGGAATAATTCCTATTGATTTGACAAATAATAATATGAAAACGTTAATTGATGTTCTTCAACTTTCTTCTCCCCTCGTCTTCCTACTCGTGTCCCGCTCACTCACAATGGCACAACCCCCACCCTGCCTTTTATCATTCAATCAAACCTACTTGATATAATTTTACACGCGAGCAAATATCACTTATTTCATATTCCAGATAGCATAATTTGACTTTAAAAACAACTTCAGAAATAAAAGGTACCTTAGGAATTCTGAAGAATTGAAATAGATACACGAGATATATAAGGTCCTGGTATAGAAACAGGAAAATGATTTTCTACTAACAATGATAGTCTTTGACAAAAGAGAAATGTTTTTACATGAAATTGTTTTTGTAAAGATTTTTTTTTGTATCTTTATAATAATAATTCATGAAAATAATACAAAATACACCCATGACAAAACAGTAAACAGTAATAAAAACGTTAATACAAAGGTGTCAGTATTGCCGGCGGAATTTATAGGTTCGTTATCGGAGACAGGCCAACCCCGGGTAGAAATTTCAAGTGTAAAAACACAGAAAAAATCTGACCCGACCGGGAAACGAGTCCGGGACCTCGTGATCTATAGTCCACGCCAGTACAACTAGTTTTCGAGAAGGATTACTCCCTTCCTCTTTCAAATATACAGACTGATGAAATCCAGTTTATGGTCATGACAGTAACCAAATTGGGACAAATTATGTTTTTCCGATTCTTCTTTTTGCTGATTCGTGGAACTAGTTTATAGCATGTTGCACTAGTTTATTTTTTTTTTCAAATTAAATAATTTATGAGTCCAAAAAACTCTCCGCTGAAGTCGGCAGAAAATATATTTCAGAAATAATAATCTATAGTAATACTGCAAAATTTGTTTCCTTTATGAATTTGTAGTTTATTGCGTAGGTATACAAATAGAGATAAGTATTGAACACCAAAATTTTAGTCGTAAATTTAAGGATCTTTCGGGGGTGATAGTTTCCAATTCCAATCCAAAACTTCCATCAATTTCAATACATTTATTCAAAACTAGCTTTGCCGACCGTCGTTGTCCTGTGTTCCTAACTATGAATATTGAATTCGAATTTGTATGGTGATTAATTAATTATCTTTGACCAATGTAACCGACCGATGCGTCTGTTTTAAACCATGTGTATTCCATCCGCATTCTGTCAATCGCACCAACTATCTAACAATAGACAGTTTCTGTAATAAAATCAAAATTGCCATGTGTCAAGCGAACACAAGTTAAGAGCAATTTTAAGCTATTGCGATACTTTCCAAAGTGAACTAACTGCAATAAAGGTGCAAGATAATGTTAGTGCACTGCATAGAAGAGTGGACAGTGGGACAGTTGGGAGGTGATCTGTCTCCTCTCTTCAGAACTAATAATCCATGCGATTGTGTTTGTTTTGTTCTGCATCGCTGGACGCTGTCTCTTCGAAGAGAGGCGACGTGAGGATACGATATCCTCAAGAATAAATTGTATAAAGGAAAGTTTAACCATCACACTTTTTGCAACTTTGCAATACTTTGTTATTATGCAGATTGAAATAAATAAATGAATAAAACAGAACTATACAGTACCTATTTATTACGATAGCTTTATTTTTATAATTATAATTTTCTAGTGCATAACGCAATCCTGTTACCATCGATGATGTATGGATGTGAAACGTGGAAATGGACAAAAAAGAAGAATGTAGCAGAGATAAAATCTCTACGAAGAATACTGGAATATTATTATTATTGGAAAGGAACGAAAATATTAGGAAGGAATGTGGTTGTGACAAAGATGAAAGTTAATCAGTTGAGATGGTTTCTGTATGTGGAAAGAATGGATGCAAACAGAATGACAAAGAGAATTTATAAGGCTGAAAGGAAAGGTGGCCGACCGAGAATTACGTGGATCGAACACATCGATTCCGTCCTCAAGGAAGGCCAGGTAAGAAGTAAGAGAAATAGGAGAGGGTGTATGAGGAATGTTATGGCGGTGGAAGAAGCGAAAGAAGTATGCTTGGATAGAAAAGAGTGCAGGTCCGTTCTCTCTGCCTACCCCTTACGGGACACGGCGCAAAAAAAAGTTGACTGAAATGGTCGTCTGGTCAAAATGGTTTATTCGGTGTGGATATTATAATGTCGAAATTTGGGTTTTAAATGAAAATGAATTAAAACCGCCTTCAATAAGTGAAATAATTTAAATTTCCTAAAAAATAAAACCTCTTGGCGCCAAATACATGACAACAGGCGCAGTCTTTAAATTTGGTTGCTCTACTTGATCTCAATGATTTCCAACTTTTATCTCTATATCTCATCAATTATTATTCAATATCTACTGGTTGTATACAATATTTAAAAATTGAACATCAGTAATGAATTGTGAGAGTCATTAGGTGTTACATATTCTTGTAGATATTCTTGATGTGGTAGTCCTCGGGAATTTGTTCCTTCGGTCATCCCCTCGGTTTTAGATATCCTTTCCACCTTGCACGCCTCTCAGACAGGGCTATGAGCAGGTGCCTTTCTCCTTCGTTTCCTTGGAGAACCTCTTAATTTGTTATGTGCTCCCTCCAGGATATACTTAAAACTCATCTATAGGACCACATCTAAAAAGCTTCCATTGTCCTTTTAGGCATCTTTTTCAGATAGTCTCACAGCCGATAAGTTATTGTGATTGTTTGATATTAAAATCGAGAGTGTAGTCCGTTTCTTATGCTTTAGCAATCAACCAGAATTCCACAGATTTTTGAGGAATTTTCCTTTTTTCCTATCCAACTTTGGAAGAATAGTTTTGGAGAAATACTACAATATAATGAAGTGACTTCAGTCTACTTGTCTTATTACTGATCCTTGAATTAGGGGTGAACGATGGTTGATGTTTTCTATAATATTAAAAACTTTATGAGTGGTTTTTTATCGATAGCCGGTTTGGTCAGGCATCAACTTATGTACAAAAGGTCCAGGTTTCGATTCCTGTTCGAACAAAAACTACCCAATGTTTATTTTCAATTGAAATTTATATATTCATAGAGTTTTAGAATTATTCGGCCGATTGACTAGTAGGTAAATTATGCTTTCAGTATTGTAGAGTATTATATATGTATAAGAAATATTATAGAACGACTTATTTTGATATGCATCAATGCTTTGAATGCTCATTATTATTCAATCTACATCCTGCGTTCAATTTTCATTATTTTTTTGTTCGAACAATTACGAGTTAACGACCGTCTTCTATTGCTGTTCAAAGGCTAAAATGGTTTAGTGTGATCACTAAACGTTAGCAAGATTCGCCGCTGAGGTGATCAAATTCGTCGAATCGTCGAAATTCCAAATCACGGGAATATCCCTCATGTCAAAAATATTTATGTCAATAATAGTAATATCTAGTTTAGTAATTACGTCGTCTCCATTGTTTTAATCTTTGGTGTGAATGTCTCCAAGAAATTACAAACAACTCCAACGTACTGGCTACCCGTACTAAGCCATATTCCTCCTCACGACCTTCGAAGACATAATACTTCCGTGGTCAGAGAATACATAAAACTGACCAAGAACCCTGAGCTCCCAGCCGGCCCAGACCTTCAACATCTCCTGTCTGCCAATAGGCTCGTTTCGAGAAGACCTCCACTAAAAACTGGAAAGAACCTTTATGACAACAACTTCAACATCAAAGAGGCTTGGAGATTGAAATGGAGTGAAGTGGCAGCTGCTCCTTCCTTAAGGATAAACCTCCAGGTTTTGACCTTCCAAGAAGAATGTGGACCGCGCTGAATAGGATACGCACGGGTCATGGAAGATGTGCGGACTACTATTTTAAATGTGGTTGGCAGAATTCTCCTGAATACGACTGCGGAGCAGATAGACAGACGGTGAGCCACGTCGTATTTGAGTGCAGCCTCAGGTCATTATGAAGCCATTATGAAGTTACAAAAATTACATATTTTATAACTTAAAAATAACAATAATATTATTTATTATTTTATTGACACTGATATACAATGTATCTCATTTTTTTATTTGTAATTAATTATGATGTGATGTAGATAATAAATAACCATGCGATAAATAAATGCAAACAAATTATCTGTCAAGAGTGCTACTCCAAAACTAAGCAATCAAACTATATAGTTAAATAAATCGACGTCAAAAGTTTCCAAAATAAGCTCAAATACTTAAAAAAGTGTGTTTGTCGCACCCCTGTTGGTGAGAGTGGCTTAACTATTCACCCCCGCGGTGGCTACAATATGCAGGAAGAGCTCTCTGTCTCATGGCTGTGTGCATTATTTCAATTCATTAGGATTGTTTGCTCAATTCCTCTTTTTCCTACGGCGCTTCCCATCTTGTCTCTGTGTCTAACCGACGCGGGCGCGGCGCGGCGCTCTTCTGGCTTCCAAACGACGCGTCTCCAGCTGTCTTATTTTTAACTCCCTGATACTCTTCCTTTATTCTGTGTCACTTACTCTTTAATGATTACACTTCGCCTGAAAGAACGATCACAGAGTTTTGAGGACTTGAAAGCCAAGAATATCGTTTGAGATTACAATGTGCCTGGAAGCACACATCTGCATTAATATATTAGCAACACTTGCTAAATAATTCTCCAGCCTATAAATACATTTTGGCTGAGATTTTTTTAACAGCCCGTTTATAACTTCTTTTATTTTTTTATACGAAACAAATATTTTTGGATTTCAAAAGAGTTTTAATGATATTCAGAATTTTTAATAGTTACGGCAGTTGTTAAGAGATTTTAGGAAAAAATAATAACATCTTTAAGATGTTCCTATATTTTTATGTAATGAACACACGGTTCAATATCTGTTGCAAACATCACATTTGTATGAGTGCTACTTCAATGTTAGTATGTGTAATAATAATAATAAGGGGATAATAATTTTTAACGCGCCGTTTTGTGACACAATGGCCACCTCAAGGGCGACCATTAGGGCTTACGACCTTCATCAATCATGATGGCTGGTTTAGCTGTGATCACCTTTACTTATACAACGTTCACCATTTTAGTACACTGATTCGAATATTTTTCCCATTGCCATGCTGGGGATTCGAACCACGGTCACTCCAATGTTATTCGATCAATTTGTCAAAACATAATAATATGAGTAGTACATACTACCAAGTTTTTACTTTGTCTCACATTTTCAATCAATATCAACTGGTCTCTTTCAAACCCTAGGCTAAAACCGGGGAGCAATGAAAAATTTCGAATCAAGTCCTTGACCACAGTTTCAGAAGATGATGCCTCGAAAACAAGGCTGATGAGGAAGGATCCTTCCAACCATTATAAAAAAAGTATAAAAGGAAGATCGCAAATCCAATCTGCATAACTTCTTGTGTATCTCAGGAAATGTGCAGATAGACAAATCCAGTTATAAGGATGCCTTGCCTCGTTGACTAAGAAAAAATAGCAGTGAGTTAGATTTCCCTGACAGGCCGCGGCCCTCAGCCTCTTGTTTAACTATGGAAATTTCATAAAAACCAGAAGATATTCTCAAAGCACCGTTACACTGTCTCATTAACATTCCTCTCTCTCTCTGTTCAAAATAATACAACTGAATATTTTAATATTGAAATCGTCCTGTTGGTATTTTATTTTTAATTTTATTCTGAAACGTCCAACGAATCAGCTTTGAGACCCACTTGGACCCACTGGCATTTTTTTTATAGAAACCACAGCTTTTACAATATGTATATAACATAAGCAAAAAAACAGTTTGAAATTTACTGCGCCAATTTTAGATAACACCCACTCTTTTAAAATTACCAATTCCAACCACCACTTGGTCTCTCACTCATCATAGTCCATCCCCTTGCCCTACAGCAATACGTTTGTCCTATCTTTCTATTTTTAAGTTTAGTAATAAGTTACAACTGATGATGTATGAAAGTCCGATAACGTCATAGCATATATTTTAAATAAAGTTTTTTAATTTTTACAAAGTATTTTGTATTTTTACAAAGTAAATATTTTGATATTTTATTGTTAAATATCTATAGTCTTGCTCACAACAAGGAATTTTAAAAGTTTGCTTTTTATGGTTTCTTTCGAGTGTGCTTGGATGTACATAATCCATTTTCGCAGACGTCAAAGATAATCAAGTCTTTATTTTGTTATAATCAACTGATAATTATTTCAATAACAGGTTTCGGTCGCTTTTTTCTAAGATTGACAAATAAATGTCCATTAGTTATTTCTTTATCTTATGTTCCTAAGTATAAACTTGACTCAACCATTTTTCTTGGATATGAGATTGACAGTGGTGATTGTGAAAAAAAAATGCAAATCGGATATCCTTTTTTCCATAAAATCAGAGATTTGTTGAACCTATTGACTCATTGACTGAGACCCACAGCAATTTTGCTAAGTTATTTGTCATAAGGAAACTATTAAGATCTTTATGTTTTTGTTGCTTCTGTGCCCTTACCCTTACCTTGATGGAAAGTATGTAGTCAAAGTGTGAATATTAAAAGAACTCAACATAATAAAAGTTGTTTGAATAATTTCCCCTGCGCCTCTATCCTTTTTATCATATTGACTATATAACAAAAAATGTCAATGTACTTATTAATTATATTGAATTATATTATATATTGTGATGAAATGGCCATACACTAAATAAATAAATACAATTTGTTAAGGCGTACCGCCTGAGATGGTTGGGGCACGTCCAGCGCATGGAGGATGACCGAATACCAAAGGAAATTCTTAATACTCGACCGGATGGGAGACGCGGGTGGGCAGACCCAAACTTCGATGGATGTATGGCGTGGAAAGGGTCCTTGGGGCTTATTGGAGAGTGCGGGTGATTGACAGGAGGGAATGGCGATGAATTCTGGAGAAAATCGAGGCTCACAGTGAACTGTAGCGCCAATGATGATGAAAGTGTGAATATTATGAACTGTTGGTTCGTTTTGAAGAACCCATCATCATGTCGTGGCAACATAATAATATTGTATAGTTACGTACTAATAGTAATTTTAACTTTTTTTTATTAACTTTACAAGAAACAGTGTTGTTTTGTGACCAATGAAGCTTCTAAAATGATGCTCGGATGGCTTAACTTTTGACGTTTGTGTAAAAAGTAATTCAATCTGCAAATGAGTTTTGAAATAAAAAAGATCCTATGTGAAAACTATAAGTTGAAAAACTTCAGAGAACTGCAAGGAAGGAACCTTTAGTTAATCAGCACTTAATTTGTTCCTGTTAACAACTTTTAACGATCCATTGAGAAGGAATATTTAAAAAAAGGAGTGGAGGAGGTTGTGTGGGGTGAAAAGGGATGGAGGGGATGGGGATGAAATCATCCGTGTGATTCGGTGATTGTTCCGCAGGTCGGCTGTGTAAAAAATATAATCCAATCAAAAATCAATTATTTGTTGGTGAAGTTTCCTCAGGTAATTGAAAACAATTTGCTTTCAGAATAATTCGAGCGATATTTTCATAGTCAAGATTTATTGAATCCAAATTAAAAGTTTTCCGAATACCAAAGAGATTTCCTTTGAAATTCAATAATGTTTTGACCTTTTTTATTAAGTATAGGTACTTACCTCTATATCATACTTATGTAGGTGAGCATTCAAGAAAAGTTCAAGAAACAAAAGTAGAATTCTTGAAATATTCGCAGACTCAAATTTGTTCGAAGGAATTCCCCTTCTGCCGGAGGCACATATTTGTTGTGTTTTACTCATAGTATATGGAATATACACGAGTCTTGTGATCGGATTTCAAAAAAAAAAAAAATCGCTGAATTAACACCAAAAATGTGTGCGCACCCATAACTCATAGTAATTCTTATCCGATTTGGTTGAAATTTGGTAGAACGGTTAGCCCCTCGATGTAGATGAGTCAGTAAGATGTTGAGATCTGTACCTTCAGGGGAACCCTCTTAAAGTATCCAAAGAAAATTTCATTTGTTCTAGAAAAAGGGCTAAAAAAGAAAAAAAAATGTCTTCGATTTTCATAAAACTTGGTATACGGGTTGGTCTTATGCTCCTACACAAGCACGTAAAATTTGAGGTCCGTAACTTCAGTGGGTCCCCCTTAATGTACCGATTAATAATATTGGTAGTTCTAAAGCAGATAATAATAATTGTCTTCTGGCTGTTATAATATACTATGAGTTCTGGGCTACCCTAGGTTAGCAGCTTTTATTTTGTTGGTGCGTTTCAAGCTCGAGTTCATATCCGAATCCGAGTAAATTTGAGACCTGAGCTACACGATATATTATGCTTATTTTGGAGTGCACTACATAGGTGGCTGGTGGTGGGTGACATTACTTTTTGTACTTAAGTTTTCTGAAAGAGACATTTAATTTTATTTGTTGTGCTTTTAAAATCGCTAATCGGTCAAGATCATATTTTTGTCATTCGAAATAAATACTACAGTAGGTAGGTATTTATTTTTTTCATCTCGTTTATTTCTGCCAATCTGTCGAACACATAATATACGGTTTGGCCAAATGCTGAGAAAGTAAAAAAAAATGTGACAGGAGTTAAACGATCTTCCTCTTTCACGACACAGTACCCCCTATTCCAATTCAAATTAAGTGCGCACTAAACTAAAATACGAACGTTCCTATTTTAGTTAGCCGGATTGGTATTCGAGAAATTTTAGAACGTTCCTATTTGTTCCTAATTAGACTTTAGTTTGAAATGGGAAGTTTTCTGGGGAGCTTCCGACAATACACACTAGGTGGCAGAACTTCTAATCAGGTCTATTGTCAAATTCAGTGCTGCCAACGTAGAGATGTTTTTTTCAGTGATGCCAACGTTGGGAAGTTTGTTTTCCATTGTGTTGCTAAGAAGTTGTTGATTGAGTTGCTAAGAAGTTGTTGATTTTGTTGCGCATAAATTTGAGAATAAATCTCAGGGTTGCTGTTCTGTATTTTTTAATTTGTATTTAGGTAGGTATATAAAAAAAGATGAACAATTTTATTTGTAATAGTATGTAAAAAATGTGCAATGATTACTCTAAAACTATTGTAAGTTATCATGTATAATAATATATAAGTTGTTTAATTTGAAATAAACTAGAATTATATTTTGGAGGTTAGATTGTGAGCGACCATAAGAAGAAGAAGAAGTAAATCGCCCCCGTTGGCAACACTGAATTTGACAATAGACCGGATTAGCAAGGGCGCCTCTAGCGGCACAAAAAGGAAAAAAAACATCCCATTAGTTCATTTTGGTATTCGGATTTCGTATTTAAGTCAATTATAGTGAGTTTATCTGTCAAAACGTTCCTAATCTAAGTTAAAACTGTCAAAACGTTCCTAATCTAACCTAATTGTATGCGGCTAAAAAGATATCTGATGATATTTTTATGATAAACGTTTTTTTTAACCAAATAATTTTATAACAAGTTTATTTTTATTAAAAATATTAAGCATTTCCCCCGAATTTATTATAAGTAATACAAAAATAATAGCATCAAAAATTATTATCATTATGAACACCAATGCAATCATACAGTCGTCTTCGTTACACTTCGGGTTGGTACATGGAACATGGAGATCGTTTGAATTTGTCTTCTCCGATTGGCTGTCCGCTTGTCAGCATCAACCAATAAGGCGCATGCTCGATCCAAAGACAATTATAATTCAAAAAAATATTTATGGTGAACTAATATTGGTTTTTAGAACACGGCATAATTCCGAATACGAATTTTAGTTCGAGTGAACTTAAAAATCCGAATAGGGGGTAGTAAATACTGCTACAAATAAGTAGCTTACTGTGAAAGAGTCAAAAAGTGTATTTTTGTTCACTTTGAGTTAGCACATTTTCATTTTATAAAAAAAATATGACTTGAAAATGATTTTTTTTTAACTCGACGAGAAAAAAGAAAGAAGTAAAGCTTTTTACTGTTCTTTTTGTAGTGATATAATTTTTTTGTACCTATATACCTATAGAAAAACCATTTGCGTAACAGAATAAAAAGACAAACAAAATAGCCTACACGTTAGCCATATATGGCATTACTCACATATTTTATGCACAAAACAAACAAACTATTCAAAATAAAGAAACTTCCTCGAAACCCGGTAAAGCGAAAGATTTGGAGTAAAATAAACCGGATCGAAATAAAGGCACATGTTGTGTGAAGAGGAAGTTAGAGTAGTGGAAGAAGAATAGAGGGAAGAAAACATAAATGATAAATATTCCTGGAGGACAGGGGGGTATAGTGTAGGGGGGGGGGAAGAAAGGAATAAAAAAATATAAAGTGTTTACATACAATTAATGCTGCCTATCAAAATATCCATGTTATTCTGTGTACGCAATATTAGGGCGTTTGTTTCGTAAATATTTACCCCAAATTATATCATCCCCTACACATGTACCCTCTCTTACGTTTCTTTATTTTCTTGGGTTAAGTCGTGCGTTCGTGAGGTTTTCTACATATGATTTTGGATCGAAGAGATATTAATGAATCGACCCCTATCAGAACGGGGCTTATCCTAAAACAAATAAAAAGAAGAATCGGCACGCTATTGAGATTTGTGGGTGAATAGACTGGTACGAGCTGCAACACTGACTGACTGAATGTTAACCGGTAACCTAATTTATATCTGGTTCGCAACGAGTTTCACATTCAGCAATTAATTCATTATCGAAGCGAACTTAAAGAGAAGATGTGGTAGCACCAAGCGATAATCCGCAATCGTCCAACTTTGCCATGTTCTAATGAAAGACATTTTTTTTACAATTTATTTATTTATTATGTTCTCCAGACAGCTTTATGCTGGTATAAGGAGAAATAAGTACAATGTTTTCATAGATAATTACAACAAATCAAGTAAAATACAAAAAGATCAGAATAAATTAAACATACAAAGCATGCACGCAATCAAATCAAGAAAAATAATACATAAGACTAAACACGTCAATAAATTAAAATAAGAAATATACAAAAAAAATCTAAATAATAAAAAGTACTCAGTTAATAAAATTAATGGTAAAAACACTAATAAAAACAGAAAATTATAATGATAAAAATGATAGTAGAGTAGATCCAGCATATTGGGACAGATATCCCATTAATACCTACACATTTCAAATGAAATAAATAGTTTACATGTTTCATCAAAATAATAAGACTATATAAAGGATAAATAGTCAATTAGATAAAAACAAATTTAATTAACAGTAAATAATAATAATAACAGATATTTGAAGGTACATATTTATAAATATTCAATATTAGCAATAAAATAATTCATAAGAAGAAGAAAAGGAAAACAATAATAAAACACATACAACAAAAATACAGAATAAAAAGTACGAAATTGGTAAAAAGGGACCAATAAATAATTAATAGCAAAAACAACAATAAACATTACTCAGAAAATAAAACAAAGAATAATGAAATAGATAGTAAAACAGATCCAGCATACACTTTACACTTACACTATACGCATTTTACATAAGAAAAGTGAATTAGATAAATACATTATGAATAGGTAGGAAATGATAATTGTGAGTTTGAGGGTATACTATGTAAAAAGTAATAATATTAGCAATAAAATAATCCTTTAAAATGAGAAAATAAGAATAAAACACATAAGAATGCATAAATTAATAATAATAACAGAAGATTAAAAAAAGAAAGAAAACATAGTATCATATTTAAAAATAAACAAAGCACGCACGAGAAAAAAAAAACTGAAGCAAAAACATAATATGCAAAGGAATTAGTCAAGTCATGATTAGTAGTCAAATAAGTTACGTGCCAAAAGGATTCCTTAATTAGATATCAATTAGGCATGAATTCAGTGGAGAGCAGAAACAACCCCGGTCATCTTTGGACGCTCACGTTGCGATTTTGGAGTATCAATGTTTTTATTTGTCTAACAAGGTGTTTGACATTACTGCTCAGCTTTATCTCGCAGTTGGGTCAATATTACAATCACTACGGTAGGTTTCATCGAATGATTGTCAGGGGAATGCAAATTTCTCAAAAGTGTAGATCAAACTAGTAATTGATGTAAATGTATCGATTCTATTTGAATGCATGTAAGTAAATTTAGTTCTGTTAAATGTAATGTAGCATATTCTTTCAAGTACGTGATCACTGTATGAGTGTTACAGATTCGTTTCAAATGTATTACATTAAAAACATATCTAAAATGTATGTGTGCTACGAAGAATAAGAATGTTAAGCAGTACAACTCTAAGATTAACATGTGAGCTACTCTAGAGTCTAGTCTAGATACTAGGTGGTTGGTAGGTATCTACTATGGGTTATCGCAACGCATCAGCAATCCCCCAGCTCCCTTGCAAGGTTCTGACTCAGCAGCGAACACTGAAACACATACATGAATACCAAATATTGGAACCAAGCAAACCATTTGTATATTTTATCGAATCAAAACCAAATTTTGCACTGAAAATAAGTTAGCTACTGAAATAATAAGTTAACTAATACTTGAAAGATAGCGTTGAGTGGCCGCGTGTAAAAAAGCCTTAAGCAAATATTCAATAACAAAAATAAAACTTCAGGCAATTTTCTCATGGACATTGTTTCTTACTTAGAAGTAAGGAAAAAATCTTTTACGGATAATTTCACATAGATAGATGGCTGTACGTACAAAAAATAGAAATTCGGAGAGTGAGAATGTGGGACTTTGGGATAAAGTATTATGAAAACGATGATAGAAAGTTGAAGAATAGGGAGGGGACGGGAGAGGCGGAGAGGGGAGCGTGATGAGGGGCGGGGTGGCAGAGGGTGCGAGGAAAGGAGGCCGTCAGAGTTTATGCTGATCCTGGCGACTCATCAACGCCGAGGCGACTGGATAAAATCGCCGAGTTGTTTCACTGAGTTGTTTTGTAAGAAGCCTTCGTACCTACAATAAATTAACACCTGGTAATTCAAACAAAACCGACTGAACATGCATTCCTGATGCATTAAGTTTTGCGGGTAACGAACAAACACCGTAGGTATTTCTGTGGCAGAATGCAATATTCCAGCTTGATTCGGGAGAAGTTAACACTGGTTTTAGGAATGAAGTAAAAGCACAAAAACTTTTTTACTTTTGAATGAATAAACTTACAATAATTATCTGGTATGTTGTTTATCCTCCATTCTGTATGGTACCCCAACACAGCGGTCCTTTAATATTTTACATCCAAATGTACCTATTTAGAAATACTACCTTCTGCTTCCAGTCCTGGGCAGCATGCATTAAACGCCCCAACTGTTTATTATGTAGGTACTTTTATTTATTTTTTTTATTCTGTATCTCATCATAAACAGTGTTTATAGGCAATAGGGTACAATAAGCACCAGGATCACGTACGTGGAAGCGAAAATCATTACATCATTTAAATTATGAACGACCAAGCAGCAAAAAAGGTTCTAGAAAGGCTGTCATTAGGTTTTAGAAGGGTATAGAACCTCCTAACATTATATTAGAAATGAAAAACGAGTCTAAATTTTGTGATACCACGTTTTATTTTAACAACCATTAACCGGTTTTCGAAAGCGACTGCTTTCTTCCTCAGATGGAGTTAGACTATGGAGTCAGTATGGAGTTAGTCTAACTCCATCTGAGGAAGTAAGCAGTCGCTTTCGAAAACCGGTTAGTGGTTGTTAAAATAAAACGTAGTATTACAAAATTTAGACTCGTTTTTCATTTCTAATACAATGAATAAATACCACCAAGCACCTTCGGCCCAAACAATCGAATACTCCTGGCATTATTTTCTAGTCAAGTGTGCGCTTTGTCGCGCGACGTTGGGCTGATGTCGCGAAGAATGACGCGCGCCCGCTGTATTGAGTAGACAAGTATGAATAAGTTTTATGGGTGACATATTTATAAGAAAAATGGATCCAGCTCTCTTTATGACAACAAATAGTACAAGACGTGTGTGTAGCGGGGTGGGGCGCCCGTAGCGGACACGTCTGCTAGCTAACCTGGGATGCCTCATCTCGGTTCTCACCATACATCTTAACTTTTTATTCTTCTTGTACCATATCAGGACGTAGGGAGCTTCTTCTGATAAATGATATCTGATGGCTTTCACGATTCGGGGTAGCTCCTGAGCTCGTACTATCCTATCCTACTTCCTACTAGATCTTACTATAGAAGAAATAATTCTTCTTCTTTTCCATTCTGGGTTTTCATCTTGTCCAGGAGAATTATTAAGAGGATTTCATATCATTAGTGATTTGTCTCCGATTTCAAAAGCTGGGGTCTTCAAACAACTGTAGGATCGATTCCGTGAAAAAAATGTACCTAATTATGGAGGTAGGTGATCAAAAGTCACATTGATATAAGATAGACGAAGAAGAATTGATAGTGCGCGAAGAAGAATTTCTCCCGCAGCACAAGTTATAACTTGTTTTCAGAAATAACTTATATAGTTATATCCTGGCGCCAAATACATGGGAGCAGTCGCAGTCTTTAAATTTGGTTGCTCTCATGTTCTCAATAATTTCCAACTTTTATCTCTATATTTCATTAATTATTAAATATCAGCTACTTGTTGCATATATGAGATTTTTCGACACATTGAACATGTTGAGAATACTCATGATTAGGAGTTTCGGAGACTTAAACATTACCACCTAATGGCGAACGTTGTTAACGTAAAGTAATCACACTAATCCAGCCTTCGAAATAACAGTAGAAGACGGTCGTAAGCCTGTAGTGGTTTGTTCTATGTAAAAATCGAACATCAGTGATGAATTGTTAGAGTCATTATAGTTGTTACATATTCGATAACTTATATACATTATCAGCATGGCAATCTGTGAAAGCATCTTTTATACTTTCACCATATAAACTAAACAATGTTTGTTATAGAAACCATGTGGGGTCACAAAGGGAATGTGAAATTTTAAGAAAGTGCTATTCAGAAGAAACGTGTATGAAAAGCTATCTCAGAAAGGTAAAAAGGATAATTGGGAAGGTTGCCTATGATGTGTAGAGGGTTGGTCATGCTAAACGCGCGTTGTAGAAGACGAATAAAGCAAACAGTTGCGTTATGTATGAATGCGAAATTAAGCGATTTTTACAGCATGTAATGAAAATAAGATGAGTGACACACAGATAGCGCCGTGTGAGGGAGTATAGACGGCTGGCAGTTTGTATAATATGAAATATTGTATTCATGGAGTTCGCAGGGGGTTACTGAATGGTGACAGAACTAAGCGTCTCCTGTCTTTCTTCTGCAACACCCAGCATAATCTAAAGGAAATACGCACATCCTTAACCCGTTCAACACCTACGCCCCCTCCCCCCCCTCTCCCTCCCCACTACATTCAAATGTTATTATTTTCTAAAGCGATATTTTATTATGTTTTCCCCGAAATAAAAAAATAACACGCCTTTAATCTATTTTCTGCGAAACATCTAATAATTGTGATCCTCGCAAATATTCAAATTAGGTTTTTTCCCTATGTGTGGATCACAAAGGAAAGTACCGGATTTAATATTGGAATACTGGGAATTATCAGAGTAGCTCCAAGGTTTCGTGAAACTTTTTTAAACAAAGGGTATTTTACTGAACCTCTAAAAACTAATCTAATACACACATGATTTTTTTGCGAATTTCACTGAAATCATTTGAAAAGCTCAAATTTTTTTGATAATTTTATCTACATTACTAAAGATGGTTCTTATTTATGATGGAATTTTTTCAATATTTGAAACCAATGTTGAAGATTGACTAAAAAAAAGTGGATTCTCGGAAATCTGACGAACAAGCCATAAATCTTCAAAAGAATAGCAGTAGGGAAACAATATAAACATTTTTATGACGGATGCACCCTTGTGTTATTGTTATTGGCGAAGCATTAATTGGAAATTCATTACGTGAACCTGTCTAGATAAATATGAATATAACTGACAGGATATTAATTCTTGCTCATTTTTTTCCTGGAACAGTTATTGCAACTTATTTCCTTTCATAATGGGAATGTTTAAATACTATAAATAGCACCAGGATTTGGCCATATGTGTTATGGGATTTTCAAATAGATATTTTTAGATTAATCTATAAAAAATACATATTATTTTTTAACAATAATAATTAGCTATTTGCCGTGGGGTTGCCGCCTAAGAATAGCACCTCTGCTCTTTTTGCTGGTTTTTTCGAGCATCCTGTAAGAGGCAGGAAATTGAAAAATCAAATCGGGACCGTGAGGTTGACCACCTCACGTCCTTAAACCTCAACTGGTCAGAAAAGGCACAAGAGCCTCGGACGCCTTCGAGCGCAATGGAGAGCTCTTTATGCCTCCCTATGCTCCTGAGTGGGGCTTAGGTCTCTCGCATTGTGGGTTGGTTTGGGGGGATCCGCGGCGGGCTTGATTTGTGTGGGGCCGGCTTTTCGCTTTGATTGCTTTGATCGGGCTGGGAGGTCGGTTTCGTGCGGTTCGGGTTTGCTGCGGATTGGTCTCTTCCGGGCTGGCTTGCGTAGAGTGGGGGACCTTAACGAGAGTATGTATGTAGCTATTGACTGATTTAAGCAAATAATATATATTGTGTAATTGTATTATTTCATTTAGTTTTACACAGAAATTGATCGGAGAAAGGTATTAATATTTTATTAAAATTCGTGAAAAACATGTTGGTTTTTGTAATTTGCCGATAACTCTAAGAAGTAAAAGAAAGTACCTGTGCAAAACCGTTGGATATTTAGGACCGATCTTATAAACGAGGTATCAAATATCCGTAAGTTTTTCGATGACTTACTAACGGATGGCTAACCGTTAGTAACTTATACCGATGACCGTATTATAAAACATTTTTGTCCGTCAGTAAAAATAATATTATTTTACTATTGGTGTCTATGGTCGTCACGCGGATCTATGGATTCAGACCCTATTTTGACAGCGACGCCGTCAATTGTTGACAAAACATAACCTCTCATTATTAACGCGCTTGTACGACTTCAAACTGTTCTCTTTCTGTATCTGCCGAGATTAGTGAAAAAACTGATTGAAAATGAGTGTAAGTATTTTAAATTGTTTATTTGATAACTTATTGCTGTGTAAGAATATTTTTTATTAAAAAGTTGGAAGATTAAACTAGGGAAGAAATATGCCATTAAATTCTTTAATTTTCCCCAAAATAACACGTGTGCCAGCATGTCAATATTTAGTTGTCCAGCTTGGGTCACTTTTAATCTAATATTATTATAATCCTCGTGGTAAACTAACTTAAAAAATACATACGAAACTTATTCAGCACTTAGAATAAATTGCCAACTGAGAAAACATCTAAACCTGGCCATAAATTGAATGAACGTCGAGTCGTTTTATTCATGTCTTATCTTATAACGTAATTTTTGTATTGCAGACAAACAAAAGGAGCAAACAGTTCGGAGTTGAAGAAGTTAGAAAGCTGTTGGAGCTGCTGGAGGAGAATCGAGCTATTTTGTCGAAGAAAACCGATGTCATATCTAACTCGTCAAAAGAGACAGCATGGCAGAGGCTCACCACGATGTTCAACGCCACGAGTTTCACCCCACGAGACACAAACCAGCTGAAATTAAAGTGGGATAATCTCAAGAAAGCGGCGAAAAAAAGGGCTGCGCTAATTACAAACAATAACAGGTACTTATGTAATTACATAATATAGTGATACGAAGTGGTTGGTAGCCCAGCAGTATAAGTTGACAGCTTTCGTACACCCAGCGTACTGAAGTTAGTGGATCCAGGTTAATAGATTTGAATCCTGTGTGAAAGAAATGAAGTGTATTAAATACAAATTTTGTATTTACTTTGAGTGAGCCCGGATACATCGAAATTAAAAAAAATATAAACAAGTATATCTTTTATTTTGATACTGTAGCATCAACATGAATAGTGTATTACATGCATACACTTTTGTCGTCAAGGATTATCATAGCAATCTTTACCTCTTAACAACTTTAGGCATGTGGTTTCATTTTATTCTGATAGCATACATACTCCCTTTGTGAACCCATGAGGGGCATAGGGAGGCAACAGAGCCCTCCACGCGCCCTGTGCGGATTCGATGACCTACTCCCACATCATGTCCAAATCCCTCAGGTCTGTTTCGAAGGAGTGGAACACGGTGTGAGAGGGTCTTCCTCATCTTCAGGACTCTCCTTGCCCAACTGTCATTCAGTATAATATGTCTCGGCTAATCTATTTATTCTAATAAACATTTTGTTTTATTTACAGAGCAACGGGAGGTGGGCCATGTACAGTAGGTGAGGACCCTATTTTGGATAGGGTGATATCGATGACCAAGTTAAATTGTTATGGGTTACCAAATAATTTTGACAGCGATGCGGGAGATGTAGCAGAGGCATTACCGGTGGAAAATGTAGCAGAAATATTACCGGCAAACCAATGTATTTTCGAAGTCATTGAAACTGATAAAGAAAATACAGCTCCTACAGATTGCTTGAAACCGGTATAGTAGTAGGAAATATAGGAACTTCAAAGTGGTCAGCTTGGACCCCAGAATCATTAAAGACGCCAGTGAATACCAAGCTTAAAAATAAAAAAAAACATACCGATGAAGAGCGGCAGTCCAAAATAAGGCGTAACAATGCTATAGCAGAATATTATGAATATAAACTCAGGTTATTAAGATAAAAATGAAAAAGAAGGTAGTGATTAGTGTTTTAATGCATATTTTGATTAATAGAAATACAATAGTTATAGTAAAATACGATCAACAACATATTATTTTGTTATTAGTTTTGTATATGCTTTTATTCATCCACATTTCAATTTTATAAAAATAAATACTATCATAAGTATTGCTGTTTGTATAGTTTTATTGAATAATAAATATTTATTAAAATGACTAAATTTTTTTATAAACACTATGCATGTTCTTATACCTATAAACTTACCTTTGAATTGCAATTAGGTAGATCTTTTTTTTACAAAGGTCATTAAATTAAATGAGGATCTCATGCCCCCCATGTTTCACTTTAAATAAAGTATAGTGCAATAGGATATGTATAAAAGAAATTATATATTATTATAACAGTGAAACAGTAAAATTAAATATTTCCATATACCTATTAGCCGATTGGCTTACATTATACAACTGTCTTTAGAGTATGTAGCTAATGCTTATTCACATAATATTATTATAAAAAAAAATACAAATACAGATAGTAAATTGATGAATTCAATGTAAATGAGTATATGATATATTAATGTAAATTGGCAAAATAATTATCGATGAGGTCTCTTCTATAATTGTCATCTTCTGCCATTGAATAGTTTTGTTCATCACCAACATCTTCATCTAAACAACTTTCATCTATGTCCAAATCATCCTCTTCGCTCCTTAAACGACATATGTTGTGTAGAATAGCTGTCGCTACAATCACACACTGTGCTCGATTGACATTTATTCGCAACGGCATAAATAAAACTGGAAATCTACGTTTCCAAACACCGAAACACCTTTCAACACAATTTCGTGATCTTATTTGACTTTCATTATAGAGAACTTCTGCTGGAGTTTGTGGGTTTAAAAGTGGAGTCATCAAATACTTCTTGACTCCATACCCACTATCTCCAACAAGCATGCAGTCACCAAATTCGTTGTTTTCCATTCTCGCTTTCAGTGAAGATGAATTGAAGATAGTGGAATCATGGGTAGAGCCTGGCCATTTCACCACAATATCCTTAATAATAAGTCCTGCATCACACACACACTGAACATTTAATGAAAAATAACCTTTCCGATTCCTAAAAACTTCAGCATGGTCGCCTCCTGGGGATTGCAGTCTTACGTGGGTGCAATCAATTGCCCCTATGAGACAAGGGAACCTCGCTATGTTATAAAATTTCTCTTGGGTATTATTCCCCTTATCCATTTTAATGTATTTGGTCCTCAGTGAACATATCGCCTGTGAGACCTTCCAAATAACGAGACTGGCGGTTGCCTTAGATATACCCGCAAAGTCTGCAGAGGCCAACATAATAGCGCCTAATGCATAAAATCGCAAAACCATAAGTATCTGCGTTGAAGGTAGCAAAGCCCGGTTTCTCCTCGTATTCCTGGCCAAAAGGTTGTGGAGCCCAGGGCGGCGGTGGCAACTAGTTTTTATTGTCACACAAGCCCGCATCGCAGCACTGCAGCGGGGACGAACAAACAGCGGAGCAAAGACAACTCACTTCTACTTTGAACACGCCGCCGCTCGGGTCTCTCCGCCGATTTCGTACTTATTATTAAATTCAAATATTAACTTGTCGATTCATTGTCATATGTAAATTACTGTAATAAATTCAGTGTTCAGTTTTCAACGTATTCATTTTATCTCACATTTAAATATACCTTCTGATTATCTGGTCCTCAACGTGGCACCTTGCCACCACCGTGTAACACACACGGTCTAAGGGAACCTCTACTGGAGGGCCCGCAGAATATACCTGGAGAATCTAAAGTAGACTCAGGAGAGGACCCTGAGAAAATCCTTCTACACTGGTGACCCCGACATTGTACACAAAGGCCACACTGGTAACCTCGCGAACACGGTAATCTCAACATTTCAAATATTTTTTAGTGTCAAAACGGCAACGCAAAATTTTTTCCCAACAAGAGGCAACAATAATTTTTTTTCTTCACACGTGGACCGAGCGCGCGGCCGTTCAGGGGGGAAGTCAGGAGCTGCCTGGTAGGGTAAGATCGTTTCAATTGTTATATAGAACCTTAGCTTCAAAAATTATTTTTTTTTACATAAAATAGAACTACCCTGAAATCAGCTCCTTCAAACAATACAACGCTTAACTATTTAATTATTCTTTAACTATATCGATTATTCTTTGATGCTTCAAATTGCATACCCACGATTAAAAATCTTATTTTCTACACGGCAAACCAAAGCCGAAAGTTTTTTTTTTGTGTAAGAACTGATTCTTCCGAAATTTTCAGCCAAATCAACTACGAACAACGGAAGGCAGCATAGAAGGAAGCGGAAGCTACTCGACACAGCACGTGCAGCCGCAGACATCGAGCAGCACGAGGCGCCCGCGGACATCACGCAGCACGTGCAGCCGCAGACATCGAGCAGCACGTGGAAGCCTTCCAGCACAGCACGCAACAACCGCAGCCATCGAGCAGCACGTGGCGGCCATCCAGCACAGCAAACGACATCCGCAGACATCGAAGACAGCACAAGACAGCACGTGGCAGCAGAACATTTCCAAGCCATCACGCCTTAATACAAGGCGGCCGTGAGTCGAATCAAACCAAATCAGCCTTTCATATTTCTTTTTTTTTTCTTACAATCTCTTCCTCTCAATTTAATTTGCCAAATTATTTTATTTTGCAACACGAATATTCAGTACAAAAGCGAGCTATAGCATTATAAAAATAACGTAAATACGTAAAGTAACAAGTCATCCATAATTCTGAATTCACATTTTTATACAATTATACAATTTATTTGCAGCATACGAATTTCTATATGATATTTCTTATAGCATTTATCGACGGAGGCGTAGTATAGAACGCCTATACATACCCAAGTCATAATAATTATTATTCTTGTTGTCGGGTGTTGGGGTGCGTCGCAGCGCGGCCCTGGGCGAAGCACACATACGCCAGGAGCGGCGCTGCGGCCCACGGCGGCACACAGCCGTCGGCAGTTCGCACAGAACAGAAACACGCCGCACCGATAGTGATGTGAACGTCGATTTAAATAATAGTTTTTTTTTTTAAAACTTTGCATTAAAACCTTTATCATTTTAAATATATTATTTTTTATTTCTCTTTGCACACCGTGCAAATTAAAGTGTTTGAATCCGACATAAAGTTAAAACGATAACCAACTACTTTCAATAATTGTTTTTCTTTGAACATCACAATTTTAATTCAACATTTTTTTTCTTTTTCTTCTCTTCGCATCAAAGGCAATCCACTCAAAACAATATCAACACAACCAAGTAAATCGCAACACAATAACATTTCGGAATACCTTTCATTTAACATTAAACAAAAAAAAAAAAAAAAAAATTTTTAATTTATCTATTCCGACTTTATTCGAATCTGACGCGTCGTACCCACAATCAACGAATTCAAGAATGCAGATACATCATCACTACCAGAATGCACTACAATACAAATACCTACAGCTGGCACCAAGAAACCAACCACCTCACCGACATTCAACCGGTGGGAGATCTTACACCAACAAACACAACACTACGTGCATCTTTCATAGGAAAATGGAAAGACCACGGGTGTTCAACCAACCCAACAACCACCAGGCAGCCCCAAACCAACAAAACATAACAACCAACCACATTTTAAATAATCGTAATTTTAAATAATCGTAAACTCCCGACCCCAGAGATACGGTCCTGGTAAGGGATAAACCAAAACAACGTGACCACACATAAACTCCCGACCCCAGAGATACGGTCCTGGTAAGGGATAAAACTTAAATAAAACAAAATCAACTGGACCACATCATGGTCAACTAATACAACAAACAAACAACGGCCCTCTACACCCAGCAAACATCAACGGCAGGCAAGAGGACCGGTCGAAAACTCCAACAACAACCATCAACACAAGCAGTACACGGACTTTACCGCGTACCAACCTGGTAGCAGCCACGAAGTTCCAAGCTTACGCAGCAGTCGTTTTAGCTCATGGATCCAGCAGCTAACTGCCAAACTCAAGCAGGTCTCAAGTACATTACCGCTTCAGCAAGTCGCACAACGAGTGCGCAGCAAGTCGCACAACGAGTGCGCAGCAAGACGCCCATGGGGGGGCGCACCAAGTCAAGCAATCAGCGCACAAAGACGTACAACAAGTACGCACCAAAGACGTACAACAAGTACGCATCAAAGGCGCAACAAAGACGTACAACAAATACGCAGCAAAAACGCACAACATGTGCGCATTAAAAGCCGCACAACACACGTGCGCATCAAAACGCACAGCTCGTGCACATCAAACCACACAACTTGTGCGCAGCAGAACGCACAACCACACCACAGCCCATCATAGACGCGCATCAAGAGCGCACCACAAACAGCCAAAAATACTCGTCAATCACAATCTACAGACAACAGATTTTGTGTTTGTCAGGACAGACGGCTATAAAAAAATTACAAGACATCCAAGGACAACATAAACACCAGCACACCGACCAACGAGCAAAGCACTGAAGACATCAAGCACGAGGAGCCGACATCAGCGACGACGATCCCGTACATCACAAGGAGCGAACGTCACGTCAGATTCCGGTTCTAATCACTGAAAAACAGTAAACAAATACGCTATATTGCTATATACTTGGTCGTGTAAACAAAATACGAAAAAAAAAAACACATAACTTACACAATGATTGCTATTAATGTACGTATGTTTTTTTATATTACTAACATACGCACATTTATTATTTTGTGTCATTATTATACATGTACCTTTTATTTTTCAATAAGTACGATGTTAACAAACGCCATCTATCCAATAACTATGGCAACTCAAATCAACATAGGACAATAGCGATGTCCCAAAATTGTTATATCTCTTACAATCATTATATTGATAAAACGACAATAGCGATGTCACAAACCTTTTTAATTTTATTATTACATTAGTATTAAATCTAAGACAACAGCGATGTTGCAAACCTTTGTAAATAAAAATATAAATAATATAATTCATAGCCTTCAGAGCTAACGTTAATCATAGGATAGACTTGTAAACATTTTCGTCTAACACTAGACAATAGGTATTGGACTTATGTAAATACATAGCTGTATCATAGTAACATATTATAATATAACAGTGCGACATGCACACTCATTCTCATATTTCACCTAGGTCATCCATTATTTTGTAAATATATTCTTTTGGATGTACCCTAGCTCGTGACACACAAGCAAAACTGTGTTAATAATTTCACTTGTACATAATTTAACTTTAACTTAGACGCATAACATTATGTACATAATACATGGGTATAACATATACCTAAACATTTCAATTCCATATTTTTTTGTTTGTAACAGGGTACAGCACATGTACACGCATACCTATTATGCTTTTGTTTTCATATTTTTTTGTATATACCTTTTCATACATCCACACCACGGATGCTTAACAATCATATCAAAACACTGTATGCAAGGTCACTCACTCCACACATCATATGGAACACACCCATAGGGTTGTACCATAATAGACCATGCGGACTGTACCGCATAGTGACCATTACAGAGTACGGGTTGTAAGAATTGTCTTCTTCTTACTCTTCTACAACCGGTACCCCCCTACCTTAGTTCAAACTTTACTAGTCATAAATCTAATTATATGTATTTTTCTTTTCTTTCAAGGAGGGAGGTTGGTGTGGAGCCCAGGGCGGCGGTGGCAACTAGTTTTTATTGTCACACAAGCCCGCATCGCAGCACTGCAGCGGGGACGAACAAACAGCGGAGCAAAGACAACTCACTTCTACTTTGAACACGCCGCCGCTCGGGTCTCTCCGCCGATTTCGTACTTATTATTAAATTCAAATATTAACTTGTCGATTCATTGTCATATGTAAATTACTGTAATAAATTCAGTGTTCAGTTTTCAACGTATTCATTTTATCTCACATTTAAATATACCTTCTGATTATCTGGTCCTCAACGTGGCACCTTGCCACCACCGTGTAACACACACGGTCTAAGGGAACCTCTACTGGAGGGCCCGCAGAATATACCTGGAGAATCTAAAGTAGACTCAGGAGAGGACCCTGAGAAAATCCTTCTACAAGGTGGCCAATGTCCTCAAGCAAAGCTTGCGCCGATCCTTTTGTGAGCCTGAATCTCATCACGAAATCAATGTCATCGAGGATATTAAAATAATCTATCCTAATTCGAAACTGTCTGGGTCTTCTTTCTTGTAATTCTTCGTCGGAAGAACTTATCTGCTCCAACAAATTCTCCATGTCACTAGATGAAGACATTTCTAGAATTAAAACTCAAACGAAAAATAACTACGAAATACAAACACAAGAACTGTCAACTTCAACACAACCTCAAACCTTGACGACCGAAACGATATAAGTAACTGACACTAGTATGTGAACGCAACAAACTGTCAGTTAATGGTGATAAACCGGCCGGCAGGTGTTCGGTAACTTCCGTCGGTAAAATGTTACCGAAATTTGACTAACGGATTGTTATAAGACGGAAATAACAGCAAATGGTTCAAATTTCGGTTAATTTGATTGGAAGTTTAACTAACGGATGTTTATAAGATCGGCCCTTACACGGTACGTGATTGGTTAATAACACGTGCCACCGTAAGACAATACCTGCTATTGTTTCCCTACTGCTATTCTTTTGAAGATTTATGCCTTGTTCGTTAGATTTCCGAAAATCCACTATAGTTGGATTTGGACCCATTGGGGCTTATGACCCTCGCATTAGCGGATGGTTTAGCATGATCATTTTACACTATAGAAACTGTTCACCATTGGTACACTAGGTGTAACATAATCTGATTAAAATAATCTCTCAATCATTTCGAGAGATGTCGCCTAGAAGATTACTCGTAAAAGTTTAGATATGAGAAATTTGACAATAAAACTGTACCCGCCATCGACCTAATGCCTACCGGCGCGGGCGGTGGGTTTCTACACACACGTTGTAGGAACGTTGGTTCAAAGCCTGCCTCCGACAACGCTGAAGAGGTAAAAACCTGTAGCCCTAGTATAAGTTTTCGATGATCGAATTTCGAAACGATCATCGAAAGAGCTTCGAAAAATTTTCATACAAAAATTATCGAATGATTCGATCATTTGATTTAAGAACACTAATTGCACACTTATAAGCGCTTATTTGCGTGCAATTAGCTTTCGATAAAACTCGTACTAGCCCCACTGGATCAGTGGAAGCTAATGGTGAATAGTTTCTATAGTGTAAAATGATCATTCTAAACCAGCCGCTAATGCGAGGGTCATAAAACCATTTGGGTCCCAATGGTTCCAAATCCAACTAGACAATCTTCAATATTGGCTTCAAAAATTGAAAAAAAATACATTATTGTAAATGGTTAGAGGTCTTAAAATTATATTGATAAAATTGTTGTAAATTTAATAATGAAACTATTGATTATGGAACTGCAATTTCGTTAAAAAATGTGTTTAACCTGTCTTAAGTCCCGTACAAAATGGCTAATATCTCTTAGTCTTAAGTATTCGATAAAATGGTTTGTATTTCTTTATTCAATCGATGACTCCATAAAATCTTCTTTTTGTCAACGCCATTTCATCCAGTAGTCGAGTGATGGTGGGATTTTGTTGACTGCCTATTTCCCTAAATGGGATTATAAAAAAGCTTCTTTTTTCAAATGAATCTGCGCTCACTCAAAGTGAACACAAATACACTTTTTGATTCTTTGACAGTAAGTTACTTAAAGCTTGTGTCGTGAATGAGGAAGATGGGCGGCACCTGGGATCGAACCCACGACCACGGGTACGAAAGCCGGCGTCGTAACAGCTAGGCTACCAGTCACTGCATGATTTCATCGTTTCCGGTTAGGCATTTAGAGTGATCAGTCTGTAGACTAATCAAATTTACAGAGCATTCTTGACTAAATAAAAGATTTTTTTATTTTCACAAATGATATTGTTTTGAAGTCTCACTTCAAACGTTAATATCAAAAGCATATTAAACAGACACCCTTTCTCAAAAATAATAGATACAATATATTGACTGGTATTCTCAAAATCACATAAAAAAATCCTTTGTTGTAAACTTAAAATTGCTATATTTTTACCTGTAGAAAAAATTACATATTGTAAAATTAAAAATACCTTTGCTAAAGTCCGATATAAAAAGAATGGCCTAACAAATAGCGTTAACTATTACGATTTCCATTTTATTGCATTTTGCTGTGACAATAATTTATCGGTTGCAATCCAAAAGTGCGTCGGGTGTAAAAAGGTTGTGCGATTTGACAATTACTTTTTTGTCCCAGAAAAACACGCGCGAATAAAAATGGTTGTCCCCATTGTTGAAATTTTATACACAATAATATACATAGGTGGCACCCCGTACGTACATAGGAAGTACACAGGCCTCTTTGTTATTGCTCTATCATGTGCCGCGTTATTATTTATTCACTATGTATCTACATAAGATATATAATGTGAATAAATATATTGGCAGTGACAGGAAGATTAAAAGCCCCACTAAGAGATCCGCCAGCCACAATGAAAAATCTTCCCATGTTTACAAAATAGAACCGCGAATGTTCACAAATATTGTTTTCCATTTGGTTATCCATAAAAAAAATGTCTATCGAAAATATATTTTCCCACTTATCTTTGTTTGAAAGCTGTTAGAGCTGTGAGTGTGTAAATAGCATTTCCTATGTATGCTTTGAATATCCGGTACTTACCCTGGTAGACTCTTTTTAGATCACGAATTTTCTCAGTTTAGATTTGAGATTGCTGTCTCAGATTGAATAGAACTAGTGAAATTGACTTGAACTTTTTAGTTCTGCAGTTTTGTAAAAAATCTTTTCATGGAAATACATGTTGGGTCTTATTGTCAGGTCTCTCCAAGATATACGACGATCTTTGAACTGCGCCGTTTGTAACACTCAAACAGTTCGTCTACTCCGAAATCTTGTTTTAATTGCGAAGTTTGTTTTCTGTTAACTCTTTATTTTTTGCGCAACATTATTGGTTGAAGTTGATTGTATTTTCGTCAAAAACCCGTGATTCAATATGCTAAATGGATAGGATAAGGTACTTGGTCCGTTCTTTACCCTAGTTGAAGGGATGATGGAGGGAAAAATAATAGAAACTGCCCTATTAATAACTACGATGTATTCTAGGTGATCTTACCATGTAAGGACTGTAAAGGTTAGCGAGTGACAGGTAAGAGTGGAAGAACGGGGTATATAAATATGCTTGGTGCAAATCAACCCTAAAATTGTAACTATATATTTAGAAAAACGTGACTCAAATCTGAAGAAGACATTTTAGATACATCAAACCTGGATTAATGTATTTCAGTTGAGAGTTATTTTGAGTCTATTTTGTTTATGCGAGGCATCATTAAGTTTAGTGGAGAGGAGAGCACCGCTTGATATCCCGAACATGTATTTAATTGGGGACAAACACAAAGTATGAAAGTGGGAAAGTTTTTACAAAGGATTAATCTGGGATGTTCGGGACGTAGCGAGAGCCGCGTTGGCCCGCTTCTGGAGTTGTCTCTCTATTCCCGCTCCTGTGAAATCACTATTCACTAATGCCTGTATTAAGTCGGAGTCTTGACTATTTACCTGCATGGATGTCTTAACTGAACACCAATTTTTACTGAAACAACCATCTAACATAAGAGCTCTACGAACATTCTCATACAGTAATTAAGGTTTTACAATTTCAAAAAAGACAAGGACGAAGAGCCTACGCACAACAGAGATGAATCCTCGCCGCCATATTTCTGAAACAACAATTCGGTACAGAGTAAGGAAGTCCGATATTAGGAGAACATGCGATGTTTAGGATGTTGTGTAGATCTAGAAGGCGTTTCTGGAGGAATCACGTAGAGAGCAGATCCTGAAAGGATTGTAAAAATAGTAGCTGAATCTATACCTGCCGACTAACAAACACCCAAGAGATGGAGGGGTAACTGGACATCCGCTTCCAAGACAATAAAGATCCGAGGAAAAGAGAGAACGCAGTCCTAGCCCTATATATGATTTTTTTTTATATTTTTGATCATCTATATTTTTGACAGTTTCTTATTTGAACATTTTATTTTATATTGAATCATTTGTTAATTTATTCACTTTGACATCGATGTTTTACTTCTATGTGTTACCCCACTTACAGGCCCTGCCTCGTGGGATTTTCGATTTTATTTCAAATTTGTATATTTCAAGTTTTGTAATTGTTTGTGATTTTCTTACTGTATTGTTTTTTCATTACTTATCGAAAATAAACTTTATTATTATTATTATTAGCTGAAGTAGAAAAAGAAGAAGCATTTAAAAAAAGTATGTTCTTACCTACGTCCGTATTCAAAGTATCAACACTTTTACATGCTACCAGTTCAGGCAAGTCATAGCTGCGGAGATACGTTTTATGTGATGGAGAGAAAAAATGAAAAAGGAAAGAAAGTACCGTTTTAATGTACTTTGAAGGCAACTGGCCAAAATACTTCAATCTACATATCTGTAGAGGTGCTTAAAAATCCGGTTGTTCTTGTTCTTTCGGTGGTCAAACTGCAGCAGGTCTAGATCCCCCTGTCCGCCCTAAGCCCCCTCCCCACGTGCGCCGCAACTATCACGAAGTCTCTACGTGGCTCCCGAAGTGGATTTAGGATGTGGATAAAACTATCTGTAACAATTCTTCCACTCCCCACAGTGCTCTTTATTACCCGGCAATTTTAAAGAAATGTGTTCGCCCAAAGTTTCTTATTGTTGCGCTACTACCTACCTACTCAAACTAGAGAGACTCCTAGAAGAATATCCTTGTCAGGATTTGCATTACTTACCGCAAGTTTAGTTTGTTTGCTGACTCAGTAGCTGGAATTCAAAAGGTTTTTTTAAAGTTCTTCCCACTGCATCCTCCTTCGTATCTTTAACAATGTCATACGTTCCACTTTCTTTAATTAAAGATTTTTTTTCTCATCCATAAAAGTATGTAACTAGAAATTGTTTAAAACGGTACCTAATTAGAAATGGTCATAGACATTGATCAGAAATGGTAACATTAACGTTAGTAATTAGAAATTGTAAAAAGATGATTACCTACGGAGAAGTATGGATTAGAATGTTTTCTGTGCTTTTGTAGTTTTTAAAAGGCATCATATGATAAAGGCACACTAATTTTAGGAATTGATAAGTAGATAATAATAAAAGGTATGTATATTTATTGAAGTATTCTTTACAATATGAACATTATTACTAGCGGCGTTGAACAATCTTATCATTTTTTCCACTCAATTCTATTACTTAGTATGTCAATTAATCACAAGTCATTCTTTTTATTCGTACAAACAAAGACACAATATGCACTAAAAAAAGGACATTAAAATGACAAAGATTCCATACAGCATAATAAATAATATCAAAAAGATTCACAAAATATCAATTAAATTTTTAAATCAAAACGAAAGAATCTTGTTTAGTGCTACCACAAAACTTATTTTTCATCTGGAGAGTATGTAGCGTCTCCATTATAAAAAATATCAAATATTTTGTGGTAGAATAATACTACTATACAAGACTTTTTCGTTTCCATCAAGCATCACAGTCCAAATTATCGAAGAAATAAAACTTTTGACAAACTTCTCTTAGGTAAATGAAATATTTACACAATTCACCGATTAATAAAGGATAATTATTTGAAATACCTATAACTTTTATTATAATAAACAAATATACATAAACGAACAAAAAAAATACAATAAAGAGACTTTATTACAAAATATATATTATATGTACACAGAAACAGCTCAACAAATGAGTGGAACCCGTTAAGTCTTTGAAATGACTTGTCAACAGCCAAAAACATATAATAAAGATAATGTATCTACCTATATAATAAACTAGATAAACTAGATAAACATTTTAATGATTAAAAAAAATGAAAATATGTAGGTATAGCTTAAAAATCCAGTAGTTTGTAACAGATTTAGTACATACTAGATAAACTTCTTCTTCTTCAGCCCTCTCTGGTCCACTGCTGGACATAGGCCTCTTCGATTTTCTTCCACTCTTCCCTGTCATTTGCCAGTCTCATCCACTGTATAGCAAAAGGAATAGAAAAGCATGTATGCGGATTGTTATGCGTTTGGAAGTAGCGAAAGAGGTGTGTTTGGATAGGATAGAATGGAAATCCGTACTCCCGCAGGGGGGGAAACGGCGTGATGGGTGGAAAAAAATAGTACCTATCTACGTTTTGTTGTATCCTATTAGTTGTGTATTGCGTTGATAGACAAGCAGACATACTGCGGCGGGCTACAGAGGGAAGGTGGAATAACGAAGAAGAAACAATGGACACCCTAATGGAATAACCCCGTGCATGGACAAGATGAAAAAGAAATAGTAATTACGGCAGATATTGCCGATAATTTCTCTCCTGTCGCCGTAATTTGTTAGCGGCTCTGTCGCCCTCTCACTTACACCCCTTTGTAATATTAATGACAACTCCCCAAGATCACCGTGTTGCTATATTATTACATCCACGTACTTACCTTGTATTCAATTAAATATTGTCGCATTGTATAAAAGAAAATGCCCAACCCTTTCTTGGAGAATACTTATATTATGTGTCCACTGGGGTTGTTATTTCCCCATGTGTAAAGTATTATCTTCATACCTACATTAATATACATATAGGTATATATTATCTAATTTTGTATTTGACTTTAGAGTTTATTAATATCTTTTAAACCTCGAAGAATGTCTCTATTTTTCTATTTTATTTACGTAATTTACTTACTTGATGCACGTTCACTTCCAGTATGGAGTACCTATGTGGACGCCACAAAATTCCCCTCTTCCTATCCATCTTGCGCCAGTTGCCAGCTTAGTCCAGCATCTTGTAAAATCACGTTATTAGTGGCTTGCCTCTTCTTCTTGTTCCATATGGATTGTAGGGAAGGCTTGTATATTTAAAACTCTCAAAAACATGCGGAAAAGTTAACCAGGCTATCTCAATCTGTGGTTTTGACAATTTAGGAAAAAAAAAAGTATTTTTGCTTAACTTAAGTCGAGTTGGATGGAGGTCACAGTTTGAGAATATTGAGGACAATATTTTCCCAATCGAATATTTTTTATTACCCACCTCTTTGTGGTCCGAGCCCTCGAGATGACCAATTAAGATAAGGCCCCACCGTCGGTCTACCCGTTATTAATTCGATGAAAATTGTCAAAAGATAAATAAATAAATTAGCGAGGGGCGGGTGGGTATTGGGTTCGGGTTTCGGTCCAGTCGCCAGGGCGGTGTTATTAGGAAATTACAAGCGGATTATGTAAAAACGGATTTAAAAGATATCAAAAGATCCTAACAATAAAATTCAGTGGCGTACCTTCACATCAGTTATATTTTTACACTGAGTTAATTTTTTTCAATCGTTTGTCAAATGTACCTACTTATTTTAAATTAAATTTTTCTTGATGACTCCATATTGCATAAATTATAAATTATCTTACCACACTAGATATCTCACATATTTTATTTTAGCATGTCACGCTTAACACTGATTCTTTCACCATGGCTACTCATTTTGTTAACTTTAACCGTTAGAAACCACATTCTTTACTAGTTTTCTCTTTTTCCATACCTATACCTATTATATTTAAAACCATATATATTTTCAGTTAAAGGTTCGCGCTATGTAGATGAATCAACATGTTTTTATAACACTGTCTAGCAACTAATATACAAAAAATGGAAAAAAGATGAAATCATGTTTTTATGTGTAACATTTAACCACCTACCCTTAGCAAACAAAAATTGCGATTCTTATACCTAAATGCCTTCCAACCCGATGAGGAATATTTCATGCAACGATCACCTCAAACTAAAACTTAGAGAATGGTTTGGTGCTATGGAGCCTTGACCTGAGCAGTATTATTAACCAGATAGAGGCATTTTAAAAGTGGATGCAGTTGGTGACTGAAGTCTGGAAAGTCTTATTCGGGTCATATTGGGTAGAAAATTCAAGTAAAAAAACACTCTGACTCGCCTGGCAATCGATCTTGGGACTTCTTGATCTGAAGTCCACGCATAAACCACTAGGCTACCGAAGTCGGTGTTCCATATTTTGAAGGTCGAAGAGGTTTGGGGCAAAGACTAATTTACTGGATCCGTGATATCCGGGAGTGGACTGAAATTAGAACAGTTGGAGCGCTTTTGCAGCTGTCCAAGACAAGGAAAGATACTCTCAAGTGATTGTTGACGTTGGGTGACCCAACATGACATACCTACGAAGATTTGAAATAAAATAAAAATGTAAAGGTTTCAGAGCACGCCACTGATGTAGATACACACACTGCGGTGCGCCCCGTTCGGCCTTACTCTTAATTAACTTTGAGCATATTATCTGTAACAATCTCATTACCCATTATTCGGGTATTTCGTGTATTTCACCGGGTAGGTATTTTGTAAAATGTCAAAAATAAAACAACCATATTATATCATCCCTTCATTTGTTTACATTGGTACGTACCTACCTACTAACAAAATTATATCTACATACTACTGTATAAACACATGGGGTGAATGTGTTGAAATAGTCTGTAGTCTGAAGAAGAAAACAGTTGGTATTGATTGGTGTGCTAAAACAATTTAAGTAAATAACTGATACTATGTTTACAGAAATATTTAGAATCGATATAGAAATTTTCACCAGTGATCTCGCACATGAGGACAGAATATTTATTCTGTTTGTATTGCTAACAAACTCATTCTCAAATTTTCTTCATTTTGTATCTTACCAGGTCACCTGCACGCAGAATTATCTTGGAGAAGTTATCCCAGCCATGAGCAGCAAGAAACAATTCTCATCCCTGCGTTCTCTCGATACCTATTTCTGGACCACCTGGCGTCATCCGTTAATCTTTTCTTTGGTTACCTAATAACATTTTTTTTTTCACCTCTAAGATCTTTGCTTTAGCTTGCATTAAGGCAGTATTTTCTCAGATCAAAAAAATACAAGTATTTTATGTTCTTTTTAAGATCGGTTTTGTGCTATTTACACGCAGCTTGAAACCTTCCTTCCAGTACTTTGTAATCAATCCTTGATACCAATATTTTTGCAACTTATTCTGTATCAGACGAATTCCTCGAAATTATAATTGCATATTGATAAAAGGCATGAATGGTTAAAATTAACTTTCTATCTATAAAATCGTAGGTACATAATAATTGATCTCCCTCCACCCCCCTCACTACACGAGATATTCGAATATTCCAACAAACGCAATTATTTGCGTAGAGACGTCGATCACGCAATCAACTCATCGATGAAACTCTAAATTAATTAATTAAACGTATGAAAAAATGGAGATAGCTGATTCAAAATTTTTCATTTTCAACTAAATTATCCATTTCTAGATAATATTTATTTATTACTCATAGTATATGGAATATACATGAGTCTTGTGATCGGATTTCAAAAAAATAAATAGATTTCGCTGAAATTAATTTTCTCGACGTTTTCAAGGGACATGGACATGGTGTGGGAGGAGGTCATCACCGTTGCGCAAGATCGAGCGCAATGGAGAGCTCTTGTTGCCTCCCTATGCCCCTAAGTGGGGTCTAAAGGGAGTTTGGATTGGATTGGATTTCGAGGGTGTACATTCCAAAAATGCAATATTTTTTTTTTTAATTTTCCGCGTACGAGTATCATAGTAATTCTTATCCGATTTGATTGATATTTGGTAGAACGGTTAGCCCCTCGATGTTGATGAGTCATTAAAATGTTGAGATCTGTACCTTCAGGGGAACCCTCTTAAAGTATCCAAAGAAAATTTCACTTGTTCTAGAAAAAGGGCTAAAAAAGAAAAAAAAATTCTTCGATTTTCATAAAATTTAGTATACGGGTTGGTCTTATTCTCCTACATAAGCAGGTCCGTAACTTCAGTGGGTCCCCCATAAAGTACCGATTAATATTGAACATGTAGTTCTAAAGCAGATAATAAAAAGCTCCAATAGTCGATATCATTTTAAAGTTTCTATAATAATTCCAAGAATAAATTCATTTTAATCGTAAAATTATGAATTTTTATGCAAAGATATGTTTTACACGAAAAGGCTGTTATAATTTACTATGAGTTCTGGGCTACCCTAGGTTAGCAGCTTTTTTTTTAATTCTGAAAAAAGTATTTTGAAAGATCATTTCATCCAAACGAAGATCCACGGTTGAGTTTGAACCAGCTTACGGAAACGATTTTCCCCATTATCAAATTTTAAAAGTCTTCCTTATATGAAAACTTAAATGTTATAGGTACATAAAATATTTTACCTAAGTGGGAATAACTTCATATTTTCTTTTTAAATTTGTCTTTTTGTTATTTTTTTTTTTAATAAATTAATCTGTGTTTATATTTTTAGATGAAAATGTATACATTATCAATAAGCTTACATACTGATAAATTTACTTTATTTTAGTACACATAAACTACATACTTCATAATTAGGTAGGGTGGTTGACATCACTTCTGATTGCAGTACACTATGAGGAGACAAATGAATGAGTATTTATTTTGTTAATACGTTTGTTCATTTCTGGTTATTTTGTGGAATTCATTGAATCATAATTAGGTATCTACTAGTATCCATAAAAGATAACCTCAAAATATACATAGGTACAGTACCTATTATATCACGGAGCTCAATAATGTTGCCAATTATTAATTGGTAACGAACTACATTCAATTATACGTAGGTACAGATGCCTGCCTAATAACGAGTTGTGTTAAACCAATGCGAAAATCGTTATCTATAAAACACAAAAACGCAATAATTCTGAGATAGTTTTAATTCACGTGGCCTCTCCTCTGTGGTTGCTTCTTTTTTATATGCCAGTTTTTAGACCCGATTACTTCTCCATAGTATGAAAGCTTATTGTATAAAATAAGATTTCGTGGATTTTAACAGGCAAACATAAATAAACGTAATAGGTATTATGAAGAATTTGAAACAATCATAGTAGCACTTTCAAGAATATTGTTTCTTTGTATGACTCAAAGCTAGCCCAGTGGTATCAGTCGACCGCTTTCGTACTACAGTGTACAAAAGGTCGTGGATTCGAGTCTCGGTGCCGATAATTTCCACTATCTCAACACAAGATTTGATTTTTTTTGTGAAAGGTGTCGAAAGTGTATTTGTGTTCACTTTGGATGAGTCCAGATTCATTTTCATTAAAAAAAAATCAAAAATAAATTATCCTTCATTCCATTATTATGGACAGTCCTCCCTTCCCGACTTTCACGATTCTCTGTCTCTTGTCATTCTGTGCCATTGCCTTCCGGCCACACCCCTTGTATCGTTGGACCACCTCAGTTGTGGCCTACGTGGGTTTCTATAACCAGATTTTGGTATCTAATCCAGGGTTTACTTGGTCTGTCATCCGCTGTTATAGCCGACCGTGTTTCATAGAAAAATATGAAAGTTAAAATAGGAAGTATAAATAAAACACTTAAAATAAACATTTAGGTAAGTATGTAGTATATTCTTTATTTATTCAGTATTATATTATAACTAATTTCTTATCAAAGAACAATACAATAATTATTGACATTTATAACTTTATAAATAGTAATATTTTATACTCAATAATTTATTTTAATCAATATAAATATTTCACATTATTAATTATTACATTTACTTAATCCTTTAACACCTGTTTTAATATACGAAATACTTTAACATATATAAAATAAACTATAATTTTATTAAATAAATTTAAATATATAACACAACAATCATAATCCATTGGAATACATCATAATATTTTAATAATAATACCTAATATTTACAATTTTATAATCATAAAACTTTGCCTAAAAGGATGTTCATAATATTCCAACCCCTTTGTGGTTTGTTCTAGAAAACTGAAATAAACTTGTAAGCTGCTGTTGGACGAGATATTTGAACAAAATGTGGTTCGTATAAAACTGGTTCATATTGTTGTATGTACACAATTATTGCCAAACTAAAATGGGTAACAATGTAGTAGCAGAAATTTCTAAGAAAAACAGAGTTATGTACATTATTTCTATAAATAATACGTGAGTCTATAGGTGTTTCAATAACAGTTGGTAGTCGAACTGCTTCTGAAACTGAAACCATCAGCGGTCAAAAACTGGTCAAACAGGCGACAGTTATGTCTACGTTTTTATAAAAATAATTATTATAAAAACTAGTTTAAAAATAAAAGTCTTAGCAAAACAAATATTATTTCAGATATTTGTCAGTGAGTATTGAAAGAAACCGAGTTTTGTCCGCAATACTGGCTGACTCAAAGCTGGTTCGTGTATTTTCTTCAAGAGAGAAATGATCTAAGAAGTAATATACCTTCTTTGTTCATAAGATGGAGAGATTCATACGCATTCGGTGTATAAAAATGGAGAGGAACTCAATTTGGAATTACAATTTATACTGACTGACAAAGCTATTGCTTTATTCCTCTACTCTAACTAAGATAACTTCTAAGAGAAACGTAAAATAGTTAATTGTTAACATATTATGTTGGCGCTTGTTTTTAATTTTAAACTTAAAAAAATCATAAAAATATCACAGGCTCACCACATTCTCAGAATATAGGATACAAATACATGTAAAATAGGTCTTTCAATGTTCTTGGAATGTTAGAACAATAGAAAATTACTAGTTATACCAATAATTTTTGAGCAAACAAATACATTTTAACTAAATAATTTTTAAATAACTAAATAATTAACAAATACATTTTAATCTACATTTACAATGTATCCTCCCAATTAGGGAGAAATTATACTTAAATTAAATTAGTCCGAAACCGTTTGCAACACTTGTATTGGACAATTAAATATAAAAAGATACTTATACTTAAATAATGAAGTAAATATTGTAATGTAATACAGTTGTGTATTTTTAATTACTTATAAGAAAGAGATAAGTGTAACCCACAGCGTCGACAATTCCCTTTAGATCTTTGTCACGAATCTTAATTTCCGCTGTTCGCGAGTCGATAACGGAAGTAATATTCACCACTACGCAGAGTACCAGGTAGGTGGGGCATTAGATTTACCAAGGCCCACTCACTATCCGGTATTTAATTGCAGATTATTATCATTGATCGTAATATGTCCCTACGGAGTTTATTGTACCTTGGGCTGAGTCGGTTTAAGATAGGTATTCCAACTGAAAACAAATTGGCAATCGATTCTCCACCAAATCTTCAAAGTGTGTGAATTTTCAATATATTTATGAACCCCAATGGAATAGGGGACAGTGTGGAGGTATGGGACGCAGGTGGTATGGGACAGTAGTCATAATATTCATGTTTGGCGCAGTTACAGAATTTTATACTTGTCAAAATATGTATTTAGGGGTACGTTTAGTAAAAAATCATTGACGGTTGGTGTTTTGTGCGTGTGGAAAAAATAATTATTCTTGATTATCATTTTTCGACACAAAAAATAATATTATACCTATTAAAAGCCATCCTTTTGGGGGAAAGTAGACCAAAGGTAAGATTATTTTTATGTTTTATTCCTAAACCTGCGATAATTATTCGTCATATTAACGCATTGTTTTAACATAACTTAAAACTTATTGTTTTAAATTATGTCATTTTTATTTACCATTTTATTGTTCATGGTGGAGGTTTGGGACAGTTCATTGAGGGAGGTATGGGACATACCCCATACCTCCTCCTGTCTGTGAATATTTTTGCACAATTTGTTATTTTTTTATCAAATCAATGAAATATTGAAGCTGTAATGTATATTTTGTAGATGCCGAGATTATGGATAAAAAATATAAATTGAATAAGGAATGATTATACAAAAATTCGCCAGGCTGTTCAATTACAAAAGAATGAAGTACTGGTATATAGCCACCATCTCAAAAACATGGCGGTGCAAAAAGAATGCAAGAAGTTTATGCATTCGAAATAAAATTTGATCGTTTTAGCGAAATTAATTGTATAAGTTATAATTTTATTTGCATGTCCCATTCCACAAAAAGATTGGGAGATTGTCACAAAATAAAAAAAATAATAATTGAAGTATATTATGTACCTGAAGAATAGCTATCGTATATCGCAATATTATTGACAATAATTTATATCAAAGAAGTGAGACCCTAATATCTATTAATTACTCTAATTACCCGATGTTTATAATCAAATTTATACATTTATTTTATCAAGTGAAATAATTATTATAACACCAATATTTTATACAAAATGGACATTTCTCTATCAATTATTTAATAAACAAAAATCATCACCCCAAAAAAATATAGGTATATATATTTTAGGATATATTTTTATGTAAAACTGATTGGTTTGATGTGGTTGGATGTTAGAGATTGCTACGGCTATAATCCCGCCATTGCCACTTGTCTATACACTATTTTTTGTACACTATTTTTAATATGCATAAAGTATAAAATAAATAAATAAATAAATTATTTTCTCAATCATCCAGCCTTGGAAGCTTTTACTAAAAATGCAAACGTTCAACATTTGAATCGACTACTCTATTCGACTTAACAGTTTGGTCGAAACAAAAGATTTTCAATATGAAATCAAGGCATTCTAATGGCTAGACATTATCAATATAAAAGTTTTGGGTATGACGATTTTTTGATAATAATTGCTCCATTGCTTAAAAACAAATTCATGTTGTTTAATTTTCATTGTCTAATCAATATCAAAATAGATTGAACGGGGTTTAAAAGAATCATTCCCTTTTCAAGATCTTTAAAATCTCCTCTGATTGGTAAATCTCGATCACTTGGCGACCAATCAGACAACACGGTTTTGCATAATATAATATAGGTACGTTAATGTTTTGTTTGGTATCTATACCTATTTTTTTTTTAAATATTAATAGATAAAGGTTTTTTATCGATTAGATAGATTTTCTGGTAGTAAAAGAAATATAAAAGCAAGAAGGATGATCTGTAGGGGCTCCATAGACGTTTTTACACAAAATTTTGTTACTTCACGCCAGCGTAAATGTCACGGAAACTTAGATAAGGGGTACGTCCTGTCAGCAATTTACAAACACGTTAACGAATTTCATATATTATGTAAACATCGACAATGAGAGAAGTTTGTGATACCTATTACTCAAGTAAAGAAAGAGTTAATTATTACATATTCTTAAAAACAGTTTCCACAATACCATATTATTTACAGAAAATGCTATAAGTTGAGAGGGTACCATATAAGAAAATCGAAGTATAGTTATAAATTATGTACTTTAATAATGTTATTAAGCCTCCCATTCACGTTTACTCCATCTTGAGAGGACAAATCTACATGGATGAGTGAGTCGGATGTCCATTAGTCTAAAAACAATCGCGTCAAGCAACTGATTCATCACTCCAAACGGCTCGTCGATGGGGAAACTCAAGTGGAGTAGTCCGACTCGCTACGTAACTTGATTTTCAGTGCCAAAAACTTGGTCCGAATTTGTCTTATTTCTTCCATCAGGGTGCACGTGTGGCTGTTTTTAATTTAATGACAGTATAAAGCTTGTATTAACGCATCATATAAAAAAAACTCGTGTTTCGCATCTCTGTCAAAAATGGATGTCATCCAATTGGAGTGATCGTCAATAGAGAGCTTTATGATTTGAATCTAAATATTCAATGATATAAGTATGTACTTAAGCAATTTATGTTCAAACAAACATATCGAAGATTATTGCTACTAATATTTATTGGCGTTTTCACTGTTTCTCGATAATATTGTTTTGTTAAGATAATTTATTGTACATAATTTGTCCGACTTTAGATAATTAAGTAAAAACCCGGGTTTTGGTTAAATTTCACATCTAAATTATTTAAACACATTTTTTACTAATATTTACAAATTACAACAATTTAATTGTTTATTAAATTCTTAATTGTCTTACAAACTAATTTTTATATTACTGAGTTAAATTTAATATTTTTTAAATGTAATCAAATAACATTAAACCTTAATTTAAAATTAAAAAAAAAATACGTACTAAATTTAGACGGTTAGATTTGAAATCAAATAGGAAGTTATTGTTTTTTTTCTAATAACACATTTTTTTCATAATCAAGTTACAAATAATACTCTCTATTATGGTAAGTTTAATAAGATAATCCATAGATTAACCTAACTATCTCATAGCGGGAATTTTATTAGAATTACATAAGTTAGTGAAGAAGTTATTGGTCCATGTGATGAGCAGAGACCCCCACAACAGAGCAGTGTTGATTGCTTGAAGCACCACCGCTGAACCACCTGCGGACAAAGAAAAAAAGAAGAAATTTAATAATACCTACAGAAAAAAATAATTTATCAATGTTAATTTCGAAGCCATTTTTACTAGTTTACACTATTATGATATTTTTTAGACATAATTAGACAAAATCCTAGACATAATAAAAGTGCACCAACAAAGACAAAAGGCAATAAAGATGAGACAAGAAGAAAAAATCCATCAGAAATCGGCGTAGGTACTAATATTTTCAGTGTTTGTCAGGTAAACAATAATTTAGTTGCTATAGAATTTTTCATATACGGCGCTGTCGTCGCAGGAAATTCGTTCCATACTAACTTTAATATTTTATTTTATTTCTATTGCATTTCTTCAACTTTTTAATAGTTCCGGAGCGGAGAAGAATCCAATAAATCAAATATCAGAAGAATCTGTTCAGCCGATCTCGAGTTATAAAATGTTCGTACTAACCCGACTTTCTTTTATATTATAGAAGATTATGCGAGTCTTTCTTTCTGGAACTAGGTATGTATGAATGGACCGTAAGTTAATCTAGTTTTCATCCGAATGAAAAAAAATTGAATTGAGTGAGGATGTAAGTACACAAAAGATTCTTTACTTTAGAATGAAGGAAAACTTTCATATAAAAGATTCAATTTGAAACGAAGTTAAAACACGCGGTCTGAGCGTGGTAAGAAGTGAGGGATATCGTTATGATAGATAATATTTCTAAAAGTTCTTCGGGGACTGCAGCTAGTATGTACGTAGGTACTATATTAGCCTGGCTAGTTCCAGTTGGAAGTTGATAATGACCCGGCCAACATGAGACTCGACGAGTTCAGAGGAAAATAACCTCTCCTGGAGGGAAACTTTCCCATCATTGAATTCATTTGGTGTAGCTAGGTACTGCGGGCCTTCAACAGGCTACTTCTTCACCGCTGCATGGTTAAGAGAGTACCTACCTACCGGCCAGACAACTTCGAAGTCACATACCTACCTATTAGTAGGAAGTCTCTAGACTATCGTACCTATGGATGATTAAGTTGAAATCACTGTTATTTTGTTAAGTAATTAATTATTTATCTCACAAAAATCAAACGGTGGTAGAAGAATTAAGTTATATTAGTAGTACCTAATGCAATGATTAGAAATAGGCAAACGTATTTCTTACGCGGGTACACAATTTAGGCACCAAAAAACTCAATAATCTCCAAAATTCTCAATAAATTCCAACTTTTATCTCTATATTTTATTTATTATAGAACTTCTACTTGTTGCATACATGCGATTTTTCGACATGTTGAACATGTTGAGAATTCTCATGATTAGGAGTTTCGGAGACAAACATTACAACCTAACGACGAACGTTGTTAACGTAAAGTGATCGCACTAAGCGAGCCTTCGAAATAACAGTAGAAGACGCTCGTAAGCCCGTAGTGGTTTGTTCCATTTGAAAATCGAACATTAGTAATGAATTGTTAGAGTCATTAGTTGTTATTTTTTCACAAAAAAAAAACTATTGCGCACCGTAATTTGTAATGAAAATTTATTCATCATATAAAATTATTGAATAATAAAAAAAAAATGGGAGTAAGCGTAAAGTTTTACTGCGTACATAGATTAATTTCTTGAGGGCTGTTGATAAACTGTAGACAAAGAAAGTCAACTTTAACGGTACTTTTTTTTAATTTTCTGCAATTTCACTCACCTTAAAAGTACACACTTAAATATCTTTAAAAAAAACTATTGTAATAGAGCTTTAAATAGAAAAAAAGACAACAAAATACGCAATACCTACTCTAAGATGAAAAATTTCGAAGGGTAAAAAGGTGTAGATAATTGTATTACAGCATATTATCAACATATCATAACAGAGTAATCATTAAAAATGAAACGAGTCTTATATAGTTCTTTCACAAATTTTCTGATAGAACTATATAAGACTCGTTTCATTTTAATCTTGAAATGGACTATCACCAAGCACCTTCTGCCCAAAACATCGAAGAGTAATTAATTGAAAAAAAAAACTAAGTAGCATTTTCGACAGTATAGTGATCGGCAGTCCACCCCTATGTGAAGTCTCATGCAATAATCATCAGTCTTGAAATTCAATTTACAATCATTAGCAATCTCCTGGTCCAACAATGCAGAGTGTTGAACAAAATATATATTATATTGTTTTAGAGTTTAACCAATTTGCCTGCGAAATCTCCACCACTAGAGCTGATGGTAACATTGACAATTTAAACATAGCTGATACAAGTGACGGTATTTTATTAGCTTTAAAAACTGTTCTTCGATGAAAGATTTAAAATAAAGCAGCATGATTCATACACTATTTTAAAGAAGAGATTAAAGAAGTTGAGCAAGTGAAGAGACTTAGAGCAGCAAATATTTCATTAGTAAAGTTAGAATTAATAGTCTTAGATGTCTGGATTAGTTTGACGACATTTCCATTGTATTTTGATTCGAAGGTTTTCACTCCGTAAATACACCGATTATAATAATAATAACTTTCTTTATCCATAGTTAAAGAATTGAGATTGTTGCTAAGAAGATGATAATATAATACTGACTTTTATTCTTGAAGAAAAAACAACAACTAATGACTAACAATTCATTACTAATGTTCGATTTTTAAATGGAACAAACCACTACGGGCTTACGACTGTCTTCTACTGTTATTTCGAAGGCTGGCTCAGTGTGATCACTTTACGTTAACAACGTTCGCCATTAGGTAGTAATGTTTGTCTCCGAAACTCCTAATCATGAGAACTCTCAACATGCTCAACATGTCGATCATTTATTCTTGAACTTAAAAGGTAATTTGCGTTTCAAAAAATTCAATTGATTGGTAATGCATGAATCGTGAATAATAATTAGCAACAAAATGGTGGCGGATCGGGTTTGCTTCCCAATTAATGGAAATAGAATTCCGATGTTACTATTCGAAATAACACTAACAAGTATTTGGCTAATTAATAATTAATGAATACTCTCGTTGAAAACATCCTCATTTATTGCAGGTGCTACCTGTGTCCCGAATCAGCAGCGGCTTGTTTGTGCGAGTGTTGTCTGATTAGACGGCTGAGCTGGACCACGCACCGCCCGCCCACACATATATTGCAAATTTAATGTTAATCACATAATTACAGGGTTTAGTTGGTTCGTAAAAAATCTTAATGCAACTGAATTAATTTGCATTATTCGGATTTATGGATTTAACTAATAGGTACTCCATCATTCATAGCTCATTATGTAGGATATATTTTTTTAGAAAATTGAATTTGTACTCACTCAATATGAATACAGTTAATATACTCTTTGACAATTTCACAGAAAACTACTTAAAGTTTGTTTCGTAAAAGAGGAAGATGGTCGGCACCTGGGATCGAACCCACGACCTCCGGGATGAAACAGAACGAAACGCGACCGCTATGCTGCCTATTGAAATAGGTAGTTTAAAATTTGGTTCAAAATGTTTATTCCTATATGCATATTCCTGTATTCCAGTTAATATTCCTATATAAACTGGCATACATACATCTTTTAAAATGTAAATAATCTTTTTAAAAAAGAAAAACTTTGTATGTTCTACTTTTTATTTTGAATATATAAGGTTAAAACGTTATCGGACTACCGTCCATCATCAGTAACCTAAACTATACTTAGGTTACTGATGATGGACGGTAGTCCGAAAACGTTTTAACCTTATATATTCAAAATAAAAAGTAGAACATACAAAGTTTTTCTTATTTAAAATTATTTTAAAATGTTCTACAACGTTACTCACGATAACAAATTTGAAGATTTAAATAATCTTGTTTTTTATATAAAACCTACATGTTTTATACCTACTATCTATGCAATCTCTGCTAGTTCTTTCAGATACCCGCATCGAATTATAAGATCTTCTTCACATTATGAGTGTTTGGTCATTTTTGGGCCATTCAAGAATCTAGATAATATAGTGATCCCAACAAGGGCGCCGACAAAAGCTAATTTTTTTGATAAAGATAAACTGAGGCGTTATTCGGGGTAATTATATTTTCATTATATGCACTCTCCTCCAAGGTCCTAAGTTTGCTAAGCTTGTGTGACAAGCATAAAATGAAAAGTACTGCAATTGTGTTACTTTACATTTGAACGTCATTGTTATGTGGCATAGAGAGAAATTCGCAACAGCGATCATCAACTTTGAGACAAGTTCTACAAGTCTACAATCTACAAGAAGAAGATAAGAGAGTGCACAGTAGGTGTACTTTGCTTCTCTCTAACAAAACATTTACCTGAAATGCTGTGTCCCATGACCGAAGCCAACTGCGGCCGGTCTTCCTTCACCTCGATGGTCTGACTGCTCTCTCGGTAGAGGTCGTAGAGAGACGCCTCGCACCTGAGCCGCAGCTTGGAGACGGAAGTGGCGCCTCCTAGGTGGTTCGTCTCCAGCTCGAGAGAGGAACTGGCGGACTGGGAGCCGTCAGCAGCTGTCACCACGGAGGACACTGTGAATCCAGGAACCTGTCGACAAAACCAACAATAGGCGGGTTACCATCAAATTTAAATATATAAATATAAAAGATGATCAAAGAATGAAGTGGTTGGTGACCCAGCAGTTACAACGTCGGCTTTCGTACTGCGGACGTCGTGGTTCGATCCCAGGTGCCGACCATCTTCCTCTTTCACGACACAAGCTTTCGGTAGCTTACTGTGAAAGAGTCAAGGAGTGTATTTGTGTTCACTTTGAGTGAGCACAGATTCATTTTTTATAGAAAAAAAAAAAAAAATTAATAACTTTTTCATGTTATGAGTATGTTCTTATGCTTTCAAAATGAACACAAATACACTCTTTTACTGATTCACAGTAAGAAGTTGTTCGAGCTAATGGCCCTTTTCACGGACCACTTATCGAAGCTTACCGAATGGTTTTCAAAGCACTTTGCAGATTATGATTTCGAAAAATTTGTGTAGTTCCATGATCCTTCCCATGTATAAGCTCCGTCAGGATTCACAACACAAGAACAAGAGAGTCTCTTGCGACTTCAGCCTCAAAACTAGATTCACCACAGCACTTCCGATTGGTGGAGTTTAGGTTATCAATTCGAGAGTTTCGAGAAGAAACTCGAGAGTTTTAAAAATTTTCATACAGTTTGCAACTTCATATATGTATATGTGAAGCTGGATATTCAGCTGTAGCTGTGTTAAGAACAAAATATCGCTCAAAAATCAATGTGGAGCAAGAAATGCGAGTAGCAGTCTGTCTTATTTCCCGCTTTGAAAAACTGTCCGGAAATCATCAAGCTCACCCGTCATGTCATTGATTTGACTGAGTAACTGTCGTATTTTATTTTTAACTTCATGTTTGTGTTTTTGTTGTTATCTGTTCCAATTCTGATTTCTTATAAATATATAGTGATAAGCATGTTCGAGGTCTGCGGGAGGAATTAGCCACCGAAAGAGGGCCTTCCATGTCAAACGAACCTTCTTGCCAAAATTCAGGCAAAAAAAAACTCTGAAGGTCCGAGACTGGCCCAGATTCGATACGACCTCACGCCTCGAGCAGGTACCAAAAAGGGGCCAAAATATAGTGTATATATACAACTGAAAAAGGTTCCTGATGGTGTACAGACTACAGGGGCTGAAAGCTATCTTTTAACTATCTAACTCTTGACTCTAAATACCTAAACGTACTTTCGGCAGAGACTCAAAATAGGACAGGATTTTACTACGCGAAAAATATGCCACGGCCAGCTACAGTCAGAACGATCCTGCCTATTAACAATTTTAATGTCTACCTCGCGTGCATTTAATTATTATCGATCTCACTATCAAAATAAACGTGCAATCACGTTATCGGCGAACTAATCAGCCTTCCATTCGAATTACCGCGGGCTGTCCTAATACCGCAAGTTTTCCTCATTATAGTTCCAAATCGCTCAACTGCTTCGGTCTTGGCCCGCGACCTTTTCGCCAGTGAACCTCATGAACTGAGCTGAAAAGCGTCCAAATCAGCCACAGCCCATTCTCTTGGAGAGTCATGTGAGGTATATCTTCAGTCCACAGCCCTCCTGACATACTAAATATTATTATAAGGACTCCGTAACTTTAACCTTGATAGATTTACAACGGCGCGTGCATAATACATAATCTATCTTAGGCACGGGCAATAACAAGCTCAGAATATCATTATATCATTATATCGACCGGATATTCATAACAAAATTACTCTCTCGGGGAACACACCGTTGTACCTACTTTTACAAATGAAAATTCTACACTAAGCTTACTAGAAGGTTCTAAATATGAAATTCCTAACCGGATTCAAAAATAAACATTAAAGATAGGTCACACCACTGGTATCGGAAAATGGGGTAACCCGCGAATGGCAGATAACAATTCGCGACGTGTGTTTGACAGGTGACGTGTGAAAACAATACAGGCAGGTACAGGCTGCAATACTCGTACAATAAATCCATTGGCACACAGAGATCACAAACATTCATAAATATGCCGTAGCGCGTCGGCCATACATCTCTCATCTAAAACCACTTCGAGCAACTTGCTCATAAGCATGCTTGGCGGGGCAAACAAGCAACGTACAAAATACTACGTCCATACCTAATATCTCTGTGCCCGATAATCGTCCTGGGTAGCTGCCTAAAACCACTTCGACAAACTTGCTCATAAGCATGCTTGGCGGGACAACCAAGCAACGTACAAAATACTACGTCGATACCTAATATCTCTGTGCCCGATAATCGTCCTGGGTAGCTGCCTAAAACCACTTCGACAAACTTGCTCATAAGCATGCTTGGCGGGACAACCAAGCAACGTACAAAATACTACGTCGATACCTAATATCTCTGTGCCCGATAATCGTCCTGGGTAGCTGCCTAAAACCACTTCGACAAACTTGCTCATAAGCATGCTTGGCGGGACAACCAAGCAACGTACAAAATACTACGTCGATACCTAATATCTCTGTGCCCGATAATCGTCCTGGGTAGCTGCCTAAAACCACTTCGACAAACTTGCTCATAAGCATGCTTGGCGGGACAACCAAGCAACGTACAAAATACTACGTCGATACCTAATATCTCTGTGCCCGATAATCGTCCTGGGTAGCTGCCTAAAACCACTTCGACAAACTTGCTCATAAGCATGCTTGGCGGGACAACCAAGCAACGTACAAAATACTACGTCGATACCTAATATCTCTGTGCCCGATAATCGTCCTGGGTAGCTGCCTAAAACCACTTCGACAAACTTGCTCATAAGCATGCTTGGCGGGACAACCAAGCAACGTACAAAATACTACGTCGATACCTAATATCTCTGTGCCCGATAATCGTCCTGGGTAGCTGCCTAAAACCACTTCGACAAACTTGCTCATAAGCATGCTTGGCGGGACAACCAAGCAACGTACAAAATACTACGTCGATACCTAATATCTCTGTGCCCGATAATCGTCCTGGGTAGCTGCCTAAAACCACTTCGACAAACTTGCTCATAAGCATGCTTGGCGGGACAACCAAGCAACGTACAAAATACTACGTCGATACCTAATATCTCTGTGCCCGATAATCGTCCTGGGTAGCTGCCTAAAACCACTTCGACAAACTTGCTCATAAGCATGCTTGGCGGGACAACCAAGCAACGTACAAAATACTACGTCGATACCTAATATCTCTGTGCCCGATAATCGTCCTGGGTAGCTGCCAGCGACGGAACAAAATACACTCAAATAAAAATATGTTAACTCACCCGAAATTCAGCGTACCTACAAAACGAAAATAAACACGTCACATTCATAGTTGGAAGTTAAATTATCACGGGGCTGTCCAATCTAACGTTCCGCCACGCGTCCTCCCCTATGGTCAGCCCAGTTAAACAACAAGTAATATATTATAATAATTAAACAGAAGGCTTAATCCAAAACCGAAGAAGTTTTTTCAAACGCGAATTTATCAAATCTGATATTTTAACCTCCAAAGATACACACCGATCAAGTCGCACGCAAATCCCGTATTAATAACAACACACTCGGACACACCACGGTAGGTACATAATATGTCCAATTGAAATATACGAAGGATATTAAAAATTACTCAAACACTTCAACACAAAATTTAAGAACGTCTCCCATCGGAGCGTGGATCTTGACTAAACTTCAAAAAAACTATTTGTCCTATCGAGGGCCAAATATACTATCTCAAAACAAGTAAGCCTTGCTTTCTCTACTAATCCCTTTATAAACCCCATTTTTTCTACTGGTTTCCCGGTACAACCATGGAACTCGTAAAAATAACCAACTTTCTAATATGCCGCAAACAAACAAACAATCAAACAACCACTGTTTTTCAAACTCTTTACCCTCGCATTCGCAAACTTTCAAATAATGACTTAACAATATTTTGAATAACAACACATATGAATAAATCCCTCACATCAATAGTTAAACTAAATTTTTATTGTGGATGTTTTAATATTTGTGCCTATCTACCGAAATACCTACTGTTATTGTAGCTGGTAGGTACCTATATATTTTATAAATGTTCACTGTATCTATTCCAAATAGCTTACTAAAGTAGGGCGCCGTGACAAAATACTAAACTTGTGAGTGCTATCTACCGAAATACCTACTGTTATTGTAGCTGGTAGGTACCTATATATTTTATAAATGTTCACTGTATCTATTCCAAATAGCTTACTAAAGTAGGGCGCCGTGACAAAATACTAAACTTGTGAGTGCTATCTACCGAAATACCTACTGTTATTGTAGCTGGTAGGTACCTATATATTTTATAAATGTTCACTGTATCTATTCCAAATAGCTTACTAAAGTAGGGCGCCGTGACAAAATACTAAACTTGTGAGTGCTATCTACCGAAATACCTACTGTTATTGTAGCTGGTAGGTACCTACATATTTTATAAATGTTCACTGTATCTATTCCAAATAGCTTACTAAAGTAGGGCGCCGTGACAAAATACTAAACTTATAAGTGCGCCGCGGGCTAAGATATAATAGTCCTGTCAATTTATGCTCTTGAAAAATGAATGTTGTCCTCACCTTTTGTTCATTGACGAACCAAGTAAGATTGGTTGCCGGGTAGCTGCGCAATGAGGAGCAGTTGGCTCTGACCCTGTCACCTGCCGAATATCTCAGTCTGTCCGCTGTGACAATTGGCTCGGATTCTGGAACCTCTGCGAAAATCAGACAAAAGAAACATTTTAGTTGTCAAGTCTAAAATAAAAGGTTCCTATGTAACGAAATATTCAGCGTATAGGGAACAAATTGATGAATGAAAATTCAAGTAGGTACATAGTGAAAGGCTGTTTATAAAGGAGAGATGTGTACACATCATTATTACTAAATGTGTTGTTGTGTAGTGTGTGTGCATGTGAATGTGTAGAAGAGGGGGGAACCTACATGGTAACAAATTACTCACAATTAATTATTTCGAGGAAGTTTTTGTGAGTGCGTATGGTGGTAACACACTATTGTACATAATATTGTTTTTTTTATTCATCAAATATTGATACTTAACACTTTTTTCAAAGTAGATATTTTTTTTATATCTACACGAAAATGTTAAATAAAATACGCGACACATTAAACAATGATAAATAGCTATTTTGTAAACTAGTGGTCGACCAGTGCTCGAAATTCAACCATAACTAATTTAAATTATAAGTCTGAACATTATTGAGGGTCCATTATCAAAGACTGAGCGAGCGCTATTTTACAATTTTCTTTCCTAAACAATTATATGGATACCTACCTATGTCAAATTTGAAATGTTGATAGGTATGTAGAAAGTTTTTTCTATTATTATTATTAAATACAAACAATACCTACTAATCTATTCTCAATTTGACCACAGATAAACAAAATAATATATGCGTCTGTGTCAATGCCAAATACATGGGACTGTGTGTGAGTTGAGTATCAAATACATAACATTACTGTAGTGTGCATGTTGTGTTTTTTATCTGGCTCAATTTGGGTCATAGGAACCTAGTTTGAATATCCCGCCATTTCCCGCTTCACCTTTCATTTGAATATACCGCCTTCAAAAAACTTTCTTCGCCCATTATGAGGCGCTTTTCATTTTACATTTATTTTGTTTCTATGAAGTTCATGATCTTTATTGTAATCCGTGGAAGTGTATGTGAGTATCAAATGGTCTGTAAAGACCCTAATACATAACATAAAAGTAGTGTTTGTAATTTTTTTTTTTTTTATTTTATCCATTTAAATATCAGTGAAATAGACTTAACAGCTTAAAGAAGCCTTTGGGTCTATCACAATTACAAGAAAATACAAAAAATAAAAAAAAACAAAGAAGTATAACTAAAAAAAAGCTGCTAACCTAGGGTAGCCCAGAACTCATAGTAAATTATAACAGCCTTTTCGTGTAAAACATATCTTTGCATAAAAATTCATAATTTTACGATTAAAATGAATTTATCCTTGGAGTTATTATAGAAACTTTAAAATGATATCGACTATTGGAGCTTTTTATTATCTGCTTTACAACTACATATTCAATATTAATCGGTACTTTAAGGGGGACACACTGAAGTTACGGACCTCAAATTTTACGTGCTTGTGTAGGAGCATAAGACCAACCCGTATACCAAGTTTTATGAAAATCGAAGAATTTTTTTTTCTTTTTTAGCCCTTTTTCTAGAACAAGTGAAATTTTCTTTGGATAGTTTAAGATGGTTCCCCTGAAGGTACAGATCTCAACATTTTACTGACTCATCTACATCGAGGGGCTAACCGTTCTACCAAATTTCAATCAAATCGGATAAGAACTACTATGAGTTATGGCTAACACATTTTTGGCGTACACGTACGGGTACGGGGATACTTTTATTTTTTTTTGCATTTTCGCCTCTCCTTCCTTATATAAACGACGAGTGTGCGAAATTTTGTACTCCTCCGTCCGCGCAATTTTCGTAAAAAAAGTCACAAAGTTTTTCCTTCACTTATTCATATATTGATAATATTGAAGAATCTCCTTACTTTGTACGCCATTCAAGCTATTGAAATTTAAATTCTGTTAAAAAAAACGTTTAGCCTACATAAATTTCATATTGCATTTGACTGAATTGTGTGACTGTAAAAATATACGAGTAGCGATAAATCTAAAAAAATAATACTGAATATAAATCTTAAAATATGATTCTTCTTTTTCGATTTGAAAATTTAATTTAAATTGAAAAGTGGATGAGGTCTGTTCCCCAGTGTGCCGACCCGGCGGGCGGGGCTCCTACCGGCGCTCATTTATTTTTCAGTCTCCCATAAAATTTCCATCAATTCAACCGATCCCAATAATAACTGCGATTCTCTTTATCTCACAGACATTCTCATAATAATATGCTTTTTGCAGGCGAGCTATTCCAATTCTCGTTAATATTTTTACGAGCTGACTGTAGCGGTTCCAATGTGGATTCCCAAAACAAGCTCGGCATTTCAATAGGTTATGTAAATGTTTGCCTTTTGTTTAAAATATTTGCAGTTAATTTTATGACATTTGCAAACAGCACCCTCAGTTAACCTGAATATATTTCTAAACTCAAGGGTATTTGGTTAACCCAAATTCATAGTAGTTTTCTTATTTTTTATTGCGGATAAATAGATATTTACATATTCCATAGAATGAAAATGTACTAACACCATTTTATTTAAAACTAACATAATATTTAATTCGAATTTCAATAATGATAATTTAATTTACCTTTAACCAATATTATTCAGATCGATTACTTAATCTATTTTATACCTATCTGCATTCTGTCGATCATTACAACTTTCAAACAACTGACGATTTCCGTCAAACGCCAATTTATGTAATTTCAAAATTAGAATTAAATTCAAAAGCACCAAGAAAGTAACCTACTTTAATTTGTTTCGATTCTGTAACGCTTCACGCAATTTTCTTTCATAAGGACCTTCTCTAGACAATAGCAAACGCAACGAAAAAGAATTAGCGCAACTGGTACAGCCGCTCACGCGTGATGCGATGACCAAGGAAACCATTTTTATATATAGAGATTGGTTTAAGTAAAACACCAAGGAGAGTAGTACCTACCTTCTGTGAAATTCATACACAGGTTTTGGTTTAAGTATGTGCAACTTTTACCTCCATCCAAGTTGTGCAAGAAATATGAGCGGTTGTATGAGAAACGTAGACAATATGAGATATTTTCTTTCCGTAGCAACAGTTGTATGTAGGGTACAAGACACCAGCTCTATTAGTATGTTACTGAAGTGGTTGGTATACCAGCGGCATCAGTCGACGTTTGTGTTCACTACGGGTGAGGGAAGATTCATTAAAAAATAATATATTATCATAGAAACCATCGACTTATCTACAAAAAATAAGTTACTACTTATATTTCCCGAAGTCGGATTGGTTTCGTCATTTGTATAGTCATAAACATTGCGCAAGATCGAGCGCAATGGAGAGCTCTTGTTGCCTCCCTGTGTTCCTGAGTGGGATGTAAAAGGAAGAATTGATTGATTGATGGAAAAATATGAAGAGTGTTTCGACGAGAATACCGAGTTACGGACGAAACTAACCGATTATTATAAGTGATTAATATTTTCAAAAAATAGTAATAACTAGTCCTTTAAGGCATCCTTGCCTCCGCATGTCCTGGGTCTCGACTCCTTTCAGGAGACTGCCATGGAAATAATAATCTAATATAAATGACATTCCTTATCGGAGTGGGTCCCGGGCTACATCCCCCCAGCGCTGTGTTAGCCCTTTATACTCGATTTATTTCGAGTGATTTCCTGTGACCCACCCCAGTGTGTAGTTCTAGAGGCGCGTCCCAAACCTGTCGGCGGTGTTTTGTCCCTGGCGGCGATATATGGGCCTGCCGCACCCTTAGAAGGAGACGCTACGCCAACTTTACATGCGCCATCTGGAAAGAGCCTACGTATTATTTGGTTAAAGTGAGAATCAGAAAGGAGCGTTTGCTTAAAGATACTGCTAAAGTTACGAGGGTATCCAAAGCGGGGCAGTTTTCTGGTCAAGAGACCAAGGTACCGGAAGATTGGGCAAAAGCACATATTATTATATAATATAGTATTTACTGCCTCCGGATCTACCAGCTTAAAAAAGTGGTGCAGATAAGCAAGGCTTTTCAGGTTGTTTAACAAACTGTACAATTTGGAAATACCGACATGATAATCAGCAGTAAAATACAATTAAACTCGTGAATGCACGAACCCTTTCGACGTACGGCATTATAGTCCAGGGTGGATACTGGATACCACAACGAAAATGCATTATAGTCTCAGAAATGAAGACTTTAAGAAGTATTGCTGGGAAGACCTTCAAATAATATAGAATAAGAAATAGGAAGGTACGGGAAATATGCAAGGTTGAAGATAAAGTACTTAGGTAAGAGGAGGGAGAAAAAGAAAAAGTTTCTGGTATGCACATGTGAGGAGAATGGACTCATCCAGAATCCTTAAATTTGCATTGCACGGCCAACCGCATGGAAGACGACTCTTAGACAGACCACAAATAAGATAGATAGCCTCTTTAGTCTGATTGTATGTCGATTTCTGAAATTTGATTATCTGGTGGTAATACAGTATTTCTACCCTGGGCCGGTATCCAATCTGATTAAGACATTAAGTTCTGCCATTCTCATGACATCATTGGTTATGTCCATAATATTTGTAGGCGCAAATCCTCCACTCGAACACCCAAGGCGCTTGTTCAGTTTCTATCACGATAAATTATTTCCATGTTATTATTAAACCACTAGATTGTGTCCACAGACATTATATTATTTCGGCTGCTAATAAATACATTTCATGTGTACGCAGACACATTCATCAGTGATACAGCCATCTTGTAGGGTTTCTAGGGGGATTGGCACACAGAATAATTATTGTGAGACCCCGTTGATTAAGGGAGTTCTTCTTTATTGGTGTGAGCATGACCAGTGACCACTAATAATTAGAAACTTTTTTTTTTTTTTTTTTTTTTTTTTTTATTTACCCATCACGCCGTGTCCCGTAAGGGGTAGGCAGAGAGAACGGACCTCCACTCTTTTCTATCCAAGCATACTTCTTTCGCTTCTTCCACCGACATACCATTTCTCATACAGCTTCTCCTATTTCTCTTACTTCTTACCTGGCCTTCCTTGAGGACGGAATCGATGTGTTCGATCCACGTCATTCTCGGTCGCCCACGCTTTCTTACACCATTCCTTTCAGCCTTATGAATTTTCTTTGTCATTCTGTTTGCATCCATTCTTTCCACATGCCCAAACCATCTCAACTTATTAACTTTCATCTTTGTCACAACACTTACTTCCATACCACATTCTTTCCTAATATTTTCATTCCTTTCCATATCCCATAAAGTTTTTCCACATATTCTTCGTAGAGATTTCATCTCTACTGCATTTATACTACATTCTTCTTTTTTCGTCCATGTCCACGTTTCACAACCATACATCATCGATGGTAGCAGGATTGCGTTATGCACTAGTTTCTTTGCTTGTAGTGAGACGTTGTTGTTTCTCATTATAGGTCTTAATGCACCGCCCACCCTGCGACCAGCAACTTTCCTACGTTCGATTTCTTTTTCACACTTTCCATCACGACTAAACATGCTTCCTAAATACACATACTCATTCACTTGCTCAAGGCATTCATTTTCTACGGTTACTTTGCATTTCGTTCTTGCTTCATCCCTTTCAAATACCAACACCTTTGTTTTGCTTACATTCATTTTTAGACCATTTTTTGCACAATTTTCAAACACACTTGACACAAGTTCTTGCAAATCATTTTCACACTCAGCCATAAGTACTAAATCATCTGCATACATAAGCGCACATACCTTTATTCCATTTAGTTCAACCCCTATATTTATATCTTTTAACCCACTGACGCAAAAATCAAAGAACAAATTGAACAACCAGGGTGACATGACGCACCCTTGCTTCACACCTTTCGTAAGATAGAACTCCGGTGAAAGGTGACTGTTCACCTTCACACACGCAGTACTTTCCGAATATAGCGAAGCAATGGCACGAATCAACCGGTTATTCACTCCATAAATTGATAGAACTTCCCATAATTTACCCCTGTCTACCCTATCATATGCCTTTTCCAAATCTACGAATGCACAGAAAAGCTTCTGATGTTTACTCAAAAGCTTCTCCGTAATCATCCGCAGAGCGAAGATCTGATCGGCACACCCCCTCCCATTCATAAAAGCCCCTTGTGCATCCCAAACTTTATTTTCAGTTATTGTTCTAACCCTGTCTACTAAAATTCTACTGTATAATTTACCCACGTTGCTCAACAAGCTGATTGCACGATAGTTGCCACAGTCCAACCGGGAGCCCTTCCCCTTGTACAGAGGGCAGATAATGGCTTTCCTCCAGTCACCTGGGGTACGGCCTTCCGTCCAGCACAAGTTGAAAAGCTCCAGGCACCGCTGCAGCGTCACTCGGCCGCCATACCTGATAAGCTCCGTTGCTACCCTATCGCAACCTGACGCTTTCCCATTTTTTGCTTTTTTAAGCGCATTCATAAGTTCATTCATACTAATTTGCTGACTCTCATCACCCTGTCCATTTATACTTACTTGGCACAAACTGCCGCATCCATCCTTGGTTTCAAACAACTCCTCAAAATACTCTTTCCATCTCAGACCTATATCCTTTTCCTGTGTCAGCATACATCCATTTTTATCTTTCAAACAATTTACTTTCTCATCCTTCCCAGACCTTTTCCTTTTCACTTCCTTCCAAAAGAGCTTTAAATTGCCATTCACATTCGCACTTAATTTTTTACATTCATTATCCTCTAATTTTTTCTTTTTCAAGCTCACAAGTTTCTTAACAGCATTCTTCTCTTTCTTATAAATATCATACATAACTGTTTTGTCGGAGTCATTCTTCGCACAAACTACATTCTTCCACGCATTCTGTTTTTTATCCACAGCCGCTTTCACTTCTTTGTCCCACCATGCATCACCTTTTTCCCTACCCGTTTTAGATTCCCCACATACTTTAATCGCACTATTTACTACAGATTGTTTAATAATTTCCCATTGTTCCTCTAAGCTATAATTGATTGATTCTAAGTTGTTCAACGTGCTTTCAATTAATCTTACATATTCATCCTTACAATTATCCTCATTTAACTTTTCGATTCGTATCCTTTTGGAGCTTTCCACTTCTCTCGGTCTCGATCGCCAACCACGGAACAGATCAATTCTTGCAACTACAAGGAAATGGTCCGTCCCTAGTTCAGCACCTCGAAAAACCCGAGTATCCGTGGTCAAACCCCTCAGTCTAGAATCCACGCACACTAAATCAATCATACTTTTTTCATCCTTTCTTTGCCACGTGTATCTGTGGATCTTTTTGTGTGCAAAAAAGGTGTTTGCAACAAAGAGATCCATTTCTAAACATAAATCCAGTATCCTATTTCCATAATTAGAAACTGCTTATCCAAAACCGCATCTGTGGAAGTCTTTCTTCTGATTGACAATATAAAACGTTGTTTAACATACTATTCCATTATAATATTTGAAATTTTCTTTGATTCAATTTTTCATTGTCTGTCAGGTCTTCTCTGTCATGTTCTGTTCAACTCAACTACTTTAGAGAAATTGGAGGCTTTCATTTACAGCTAAAGGCTTCATCAATCAGCTGACAGATGTAATCTACTCCCAGTTCACTAGAACCTTTTGTTATTTTAACCTTACATTTTAAAATAACTCATAGTAGTTATTAATTAAAATAATTATTTAATGACAGGAATGATTTAAGACGTAGAACATCAACAAAAGTTAGTTATTTAAGAAAAATAACTTTTAAATCATCTTTAAGATTATGTTTTCCTTTCTTTTTTCTTAATAAAAAAAAATACCGATTTTATAAATGGAGGCTCGAGAAAAACATGTTTCCGATAGCTACCGCTGTTATTCCCGAGATATTATTTCAAAAAGTAAATCCCAAATGTCATAAAATTTCAAAATGTCTCAGTCTAGTCGAGGTCTTAGGAGGGATTTGGATTTGTTTGTTGAGATCTTAAGCAGGAATACCTGAGGGAGTCTTATCGACTAATCCTCCTACCTTCAAACAGGAGAGATCTTAAGGAATCTATTTTTTCTGTCTTTCGATAATTTCTATTTCCCAACACAAATCTGACGTGTGTTGGGTTTATTTTCTGGATAAAAATATTAGGATGCCATCTTACCGGTAATGTCACATCGCTTTTAAAATTAAAAGGTCAAACATTTCAAAGTAGGTAGGTATCTTATCTTTTTTCTAAAAAGTGTTAGATTTTAGAGGCTAGTAGGACCATTACGGGCTTATGACCATCTAATACTGCTGTCTCGAAGGCTGGCTTAGTATGATCGCTACGTTACAACGCTTGTCATTTAGGTGTTAATATTCGTCGAAATCCCCAAAATTTATCAATAAAATAAATATAATATTTTCCATTCCAATCTATAAGACGGAGGAGTATGAAATTTCGCACACTTATCTATACTAATATATAAAGAGGAAAGATTTGATTTTTTGTTTGTTTGTTTGTTTGTTTGTTTGCATCGAAAAGGCTCCAAAACTACTGAACCGATTTGAAAAATTCTTTCACTTTTGGGAAGCTACAATATCGGCGGTGAACATAGGCTATATTTAATTTCCAAAAAAAATTGGGTAACCTACGAAAACTTCAATAATGTAACCCAAGGTGTAAAAATTTACCTAAAATATTCTTTTTATCGCGAACGCTGTGAAAACTAATGATGATAGAATAAAACAATGTACTACAATTTTGTAGAAGACATCATTATTTACAAAAAGTATCGCGACAGCATATGTCTAACTATTATAGTTATGCCACAATAAGTGTTTTTTTATTTTAAAACAATCAATAAAATGTCACCTCTAGAAAAGGCTCTTTATTGGTATCTTGGTATTAATCCTTATTAAAATAAATTAGTTCATATTCAAGTCTGCTTCAATATGTTTGTATAACTTTTTGAATTATTCAATTCGGACATTCCATTCGAAAGTTATCACGAGTTTAAAAATGTGAGTATTGGAAAAATAAGCATAGTCTCTTATCATCTCAACTTATCCGATGCAGAGTGCGTACGGGAGCCGGGGAGGGGACTGAGGGGCGTCATGTCAAGTTTAGTAGAAATACCGCGCAAAGTAGTCACGGTGGTAAAGTGACGCGACACGATACATTGCAATGCAATTATTCCAGATTAACATAATATATGCTGTAAAATATTTTGAAAAAGTTAGGGATCTGTATGAAAACTAAATTATTTTTAAGTATTTATCTACCCGTGCGAAGCTGGGGCGGACCTCTAGTAGTTTATATAGAGACGGAGTGGCGAAGCTAATATATTTTTTTAAACTATGCATAGGTATAAAATATATCTCTAATATAAATTAAAGTCGGGTTAGTGCGAACACTTGTAACTCGAGATCGGCTCGACAGATTCTTCCGATGTGTGATTTATTGGATTCTTCACCACTCCGGATAACAGAATAACTAATAAAAAGTTGAAAAATGGATAACAAATAATATAAAATATGATATTAAAGTAAGTATGGAACGATTTCATGCGACGCCATCTTTGAAAAACACTAACAAAAAATAATTATTGTCTTCTGCACCAGCGCCCTGTCATTCTCGCATACGTTCCTAATGGGATGTTTTTTTTCCTTTTTGTGCTGCTAGAGGCGCCCTTGCTAATCCGGTCTATTGTCAAATTCAGTGTTGACAACGGGGGCGATTTACTTCTTCTTCTTCTTATGGTCGCTCACAATCTAACCTCCAAAATATCATTCTAGTTTATTTCAAATTAAACAACTTATATATTATTATACATGATAACTTACAATAGGTTTAGAGTAATCATTGTACATTTTTTACATACTATTACAAATAAAATTGTTCATCTTTTTTTATATACCTACCTAAATACAAATTAAAAAATACAGAACAGCACCCCTGAGATTTATTCTCAAATTTATGCGCAACAAAATCAACAACTTGAAAAACAAACTTCCCAACGTTGGCATCACTGAAAAAAACATCTCTACGTTGGCAGCACTGAATTTGACAATAGACCTGATTAGAAGTTCTGCCACCTAGTGTGTATTGTCGGAAGCTCCCCAGAAAACTTCCCATTGCCACTCTTACAGTAGCTCGTTTCACTTAGGTAAGTACTCCACCGTTTCTGGCGTTTTAGAAATTTTTTATACAAAGTAAACCAAATTCCGCGCAAATTAGTATATTCTCGCGTTGATCCCGTCTGAGCATTGAATATGAATGAAAATGTGGACGTTTTAGAATTAATATTATAATGTTATTATTTTTAAGTTAGTTTATTTTTGTTTATGGAGGTGCAGTGCACAATGAACGGTTAGGACCAAAGGGTTCACAGGACAACTTCTGTCGGGAAAGCTAGAGTAAGATAGGGGAATATGGCCTGGGTTGCCAATATGGCCCACCGCTTTATCCCAGAAACCCTTAGAGCTGTGGAATATATTACTAGCATACTCGCACACGTGTCCCGTCTACCGAACTCTCAGTGTTTTTCGTGAGTTTGGCTAGAGCGCACGCACTCTGACGAGCATAAATACGTTTTTGGTCATTTTGATATTATTTTCTAGTAAGTTTAAACTATTGTATTTTTTGAAAAATCCTTTGTAATATCGATTTATTATTTATTGCCATTAAATCATTTAATAATTCTAATTGTGGTACATAATGTACGTGCGTAGAGTTAATATTATCATAATAATTTTAAATATTTTGACGACATGTGTATTTTTCCAATATGGCCCACCACTATACATGCGAATATGGCCTACTAGGCCATATTCGCATGTATACGTTATAGTTTCCTACTAAAATTTTATTTCGGCCCCAAAAGTGCCAGATTCTCACCGAAAGCGGCAAACGTGGGATAAAGAGGCAACGGAGATGGAAATATCTAACAGAGACCGTTAAGCAAGTAAATCGACTTACTTCACCGAATCTCCATACAAAAAGGAATTAGTAAAAATTCATTGGTGAAAAAAGCCGAAAAAGAGTCGAAAGCAAAGAAAGGAAAAGAAAAGAAAAGAAAGCTAAAAAAGCTTAAAAAGATCGTTAGCATCTGATACTTCCGGCTCAGATCTGGAAGAAGAACCACCACTTCAAGACTCGTCGGATGAAAGTCCTGAAAGGACTAATCTTTCGGACTCTAAATGTTTGTGAAAATTTATTTATTTTCTTACAGGAGGGGAAAAATGGATTCAACGCGTTTCTTGCAAATGCTGGGTTCATGAGGAATGTGCTGGTGTAGACAAGGATTTATTTATTTGTGAATACTTAATTGTCTTTCTTATTTATTTATCTTTTAATTATTACTTTTTATTCTCTTAATTTTTTTCCTCAAACTCTTTACCTAATTTTTATTTAGACTGTATGTTGGATAAGTACCTAGCTAAATAATTATTGATAGAACAAAAAAATCATTTATGCTTCATAATTTTCCTATTATTTTAAGGTTTGTTAAGTGAGTGGCCAATATGGCCTACCCATATAATGGCCAATATGGCACAGGGCCATATTCCCATACACTGTGATTTTTTTTGTATATTTGGTTGTCTTAAATTTTTTTATATAATTTATTTTGTATATCGTTTTTAACACAAAAAAGCCTAAGAAGTCCTGCCTAACTAAATTATCTATCGATTGAAGTAATGAAATTTAATTTACAACAAATCAAAAATGTTTTATTGAGATTAAAGCTTATGGTGTGCCATATTCCCCTATCTTACTCTAGTAATAACTAAAAAAAACATAACAAACACTAATGTAATGTTATGTATTTCATACTCACACACACTTCCACAGACTACTTATAAGAACATCGATTTCATAGAAACAAATGTAAAATGAAAAGCGCCCCAAATGGGCGCAGAAAGCTTTTGAAGGCGGTATATTAAAAAGGAAATGGCGGGATATAAGTTGAGAATAGATTAATATTATTTGACTTTAATAGAAAAATCTTTGTACTTATATCAACATTTCAAATTTGACGTATCCATGTCATTGTTTTCGAAATTTTTTTTTTGAAATAACGCTCGCTGAGACTTTGACAGTAATAGACCCTTAATAATGTTCAAATTAATAATAATTCATGGTCGAATTTCGAGCATCGGTCGATCACTAGTATGTAATAATAAGGCAAGCATAGAAATTTTTCAGCACTCTGAATTAAAACAACACTGGTTGAAGAGATTCAAAAAGTCATATTTTTAATACCCTCCTCATCGTTGGTTTTATATTAAGTGACCTGTTATTTTTTCAGACAAACGGTCGAAATATGACGATAAAATTGATGGAAGTGGAACTTGGCAGTAAATCGATGGATGATAAGGCAAGGTTTATGCTCCGGGAGTTTACTGGAAAAACACATAAAAATATATTTTTATGTATCTCCAGGTCGTAAAATAAAAAGCCGTACTCATGGTCTCTTCAGGAAGGATTTTTATGCTTGGAGGGGTTCGGACACACCCCAACAGTTGGTTGAGGGGGTGAAAAAATATCTGCTAGAACTGATAAACATTCTGTTAAATCGCACATATTTTTTGCCTATTTACTGGCCGCACGCAGATTCGCCTGGTCTCAAATCTTGGCCAAAAATATAACATGATCATTTTATGCAATGTCTTCCATTTTGAATTCAATGTTCATTTTGGGCACAATAGAGCACTCACCTTCTCAATTACATTTATTACTATTCTTGACAACTAAATTTATACAATAGTTACTTTATTAGAGGTTAGGAGAGAGAACAGACTCTACTTTTTTCTATCCAAACATTTTTCTTTAGCTTCTTCCACCAGCTTTACGTTTCTCATACAATTTCTTCTTCTAACTTGGGGGGTATACTATTGAAATTCCATCCCGATTTTAATATCAGCCGTATAAACTTTCAATACTAAAATTACTTTTATGAATCCTTATTTATAATTTTTTTTCGTAAAGTAATAGTGGATTCAAAACAGACCTACGTGAAACTATATTTATGCTTAGCAACCAAAATCTAAACGACATAATGACAGTATTGGAACTTTATTAAGATTAGTATTGGAACGGAATAACAATGTAAATGCAGAGTAAGGCCCCAGGGGGGGTTAGTGTTGCCCATTCTCCTTTACGGGAGCGAGTGTTGGCACCTGACTTATGAATGTTTCTTATATTATGTAGGATATTTTTTATTTATTATAATTGAGAATATTTTAATTATTCCAGTGAATGAATTGCTGGTATGCTGGTCCCGCAGAATAGATTGAAAATACAAATCTAAAATAATGCGTTTTTACCGTTGTTTGGGTAAGCCTATTAACTTCTTAACTAAGCTGTAGGTATTGGCCGACATTTAGGTAAAGTAAAATCAAAACTTAGTATAACTACCTGGGAATTTATATTTGAGCATTGGCACCCATAGCCTGTGTGAGTTTGAATAAGCCATGAATCAAAAGTAAATGAATGAGGTTTATCTTTTAGTAATCAATAATGAGGAGTGAAGCAGCCGAAGACTTGGATGGAGGAATCTACCAGAGGTATTAGAGGGATGATGGGGGATGATTGAAGGGTTTATGCGCCGCCGGTAAACCAACAAACAGTAGTTATTGTGTCACAGACAATGTCAAAAAGTAGAAGCGATCTCAAAATTTCATCCATTCTTGACGTTTCATTGAATGTAGCTATGATTCCATCCAAAACATCGCCAAAATCAGATCAGAACATATCCTTTTTAGACGTTATGTTTATAAAATACTATTTTATTTATCTATTTCAAAAGGATACCTAGTTATTCATCAATAAATTTTATACCCCTATTTTTAGTAGAGTAATTATAATAAATAATATTCATATTATGTAGGTTTTTCCAAAAAGAATAAGTGAGTGAGTATGTTGTACAAAAGAAATCTTAAAAAAACCAAAGGACACCTTAATCATCCTAGATTTATAATAAGTACATGACTTATATCATCTTAATCTTTTCTAAAAGAGAATAAAGTAGGTAACTATATGGTGTAGAAAAGTGGATTATGTTGTTTTAAACTAGTGTGAACTAGAGATTTGTATTAATTAATGTTAATATTACTTTGTTTTGCACTGTATTGTGATATACTTACGCAAAGGCTTTTTGGAGCTAGATATTTCACTGACCTTTCACTAAATAAAATAAATTACTGAAACAACAGTATGTTTGTCTTGTTTGTTAATGATTAGTAATGTTAATTTTATTAGGTTAGACTTTGTTCACCTATGATCGATCAAGAAATAATAAAAGGCCTTGAATAAACATCGAAACACCCGTAGGTAAATCTATAATATATTAATACGTGAAAGAAAAACTTTGTTACCATTTTTCCGAATATTGCGCGATATATATACAGAAGGTGGTGGCGAATGCTAATATTTATTTTAAATCGTGCATAAAAATAGATTAAATCAATACAAAACATTACGCACACTACCTACTCTGTGTAATGTTAAGTATTTCATACTCACAAATACCTACTTCGATATACCTATTAGTTGACATTATTTGACACAAATCTATTGTTTATCTGTGGTGAAATTGAGAATAGATTAATATTTTTTGTAGGTATTCAATAACTTTGACATATCAACATGTCCAACTTGACGTTATTTTTTAAACAAAATTGTGAAATAGCGCTCGCTCAGTCTTTGACAAAGGAATTTTAATAATGTTCAAACTTATAATCTAAATTAGTTATTAAAGAAAAAATAACAACTAATGTCTCTAAAAATTCATCACTAATGTTCGATTTTTAAATGGAACAAACCACTACGGGCTTACGACCGTCTTCTACTGTTATTTCGAAGGCTGGCTTAGTGTGATCACTTTACGTTAACAACGTTCGCCATTAGGTGGTAATGTTTGTCTCCGAAACTCCTAATCATGAGAATTCTCAACATGTTCAACATGTCGAAAAATCTCATGTATGCAACAAGTAGAAATTTAATAATAAAATGAAAAATAGAGATAAAAGTTGGAAATTATTGAGAACAAGAGGGCAACCAAATTTAAAGAATGCAACTGCTATCATGTATTTGGCACCAGGATATGACTATATCCATTTTTGTTAATGTCTCATATTTATTGCCTATTGGCTTTGTTGGTGCACAACGTTCTAATTATGTTTAGATTCTTGTGACCTTTTCAGGACTAGATCTTAAAGAAAAAATAACAACTAATGACTCTAAAAATTTATTACTAATTATTATTATTATTATATAAATATGGCATTACGTCACGTAAAGGACGATTTGTGCCAACTGGCAGCAAAGTAAGACTTACTCACAGACGGAAAATAGACATGGAGAGAAAAAAAAAAAAAAAAAAAAAAAAAAAAAAATTACTAAACAAAAAAATAGCTATCTATAATAAAATCATATTTTTCTCTATGTACACCAAAATATGTTTGTATATGCTCTTCGAAGGAGTGGACAAGAGATGGGTCATATTGATAGGGAGTTGAATATTCATTCTATTGTACAATTCGTATCTGTCTCTTAAAGGACAGTCAAAGAACACATGGTCCAAGTTCTCCAGATCCAGCTCGCACTCGCAATATGGACTGTCGACTAGATTAATTTTGAACAAATGACTGTTCAGTCTATGGTGACCAAAACGCATTCGGCAAATGTTAACGATTTGAGGTCGGGTCAACTTCAAATTATGATACCAGGGTTTTTTGGAGATATTATTTTTGATAGCTTTGTATAGAGATCCCTTGGTAAGGCTCTCTCTATCCCAGAAGATTTCCCATCTTTTAAAGGCTGCCTCCTCCATGATGCGCCTCCGGTCACTTATAGGAAGAACAAATCCCCCAAGAATGGTCCCAGAAATAGATGCTGATCTCGCTAGAGAATCAACTTGTTCATTATATTGTATACCCTTGTGTGATGGGATCCACGTGATGACTGTCTCCTGGTGGTTATTCATTTGATCAAATAGTTCCTTCTTAATTTGTAATAATATCTCATTATCCATACGAAATGGGTCTGAGAAAGAGAGTGATTGGACCAATGAGAGGGAATCTGTGAATATAACCGTTTTATCGAATAAGATCACTGACGATGTCAAGAGCCTTCAGCAACGCAGCACACTCCGCCGTGAAAATCGATGCTTCTGGAGGTAGCTTGATTAGAACTTTTATGTCGAGAGAGGGAATAAGGACTGCTGCACCCACGCATTCCTCGGAAGTAGTTTTGGAGCCATCAGTGTAAACTTGAATATGCTTTGGCCATTTAGACTCAATTTGAAACTGAAATTCACTGTTTATTTGTTGGGCAGACATCAAACAAGATTTGTCTAAACCCATGTGTGGAACGGTATCAGGTCTAAAGATTAAAGCTTCGAATGGGAGGTTGTATATAGGGGAGGGAAATGGGTATTTTTGTACATGGAAGTTGATGCTCGAAAAACTTTCACACAGATTAGGTGGTTGTCGTTTCAACCAAAATCTATCATTTCTTACGATGTTATTGAGTACAGCAATTCTGCTGGTTAAAGGATGTCCTTCGTACATTATCTTTTTCGAGTAATAACAATCCGACAAATACCGACGTCGAATTCTCAACGGCATATCAGCACATTCGACCTGAAGGGCGTTATTTGGAGTAGATTGCATAGCTCCTAGAATCAACCTCAGGGACTTTGTCTGAATCCTGTCCAATTTAGACTCCAAAGTTTTTGGGAGAGGGTCAAATAGGAAACTCGCGTAATCCAAATGACTTCGGATTAAGGCATTATAAAGTAGCTTTAATGTGGAAGGGTGTGATCCCCAGGATATGTTGCACAGAGCTCTCAACATATTGATACCTATTTCACATTTTTGAGATATATGATTAATTTGGGAATGCCATGATAGCTTCCTGTTTATGAAAAGGCCTAAAAATTTGACTTCCTCCACTTGAGGAATTGGAAGACCTTCAGATTTTAGTACGATTGAAGGGTTGTTATGTTTTCTAGAGAATACTATTGATTGTGATTTATGGGCCGAAAGTTTCAAGGAATTATCAAACATCCATTTGTTGATTTTATCAATAGCAGAAGATATGCACTCCTCAGCAAGGGAGAGATTTTTGTTTGACGTATATATTGCGATGTCATCAGCATATTGGACAATAGAGCAGTTAGGTGGAATAAGAGGTTCCAGATCAGAACAGTACAGGTTAAATAAAGTTGGGCTCAAAACGGATCCCTGAGGAAGTCCCTTCCACACGCTTCTACTCACATTTTTCTCACCATGATTGACGACGATGGTTCTTTCAGAAAATATGTTGAAAATTAATTTGGCAAAGGGTTCCGGAAAGGAAAGATTTATCATTTTTTTATAAAGAGTGGAAAGACAAACATTATCATATGCGGAATCGATATCGAGGAATACTGCGATAGTAAACTCTTTTTTGGAAAGAGCTATATGTACGTCGGAGATAAGTAAGCTAAGATTATCAATACAAGAAAGGGATTTACGAAAACCGTATTGGGATTTGGGAAGGATTGACTTATGTTCAATTAACCATTCAATTCTATTTTTTAGGAGGTGTTCCAGAATTTTCAAAATGCAGGACGAGAGGGCGATAGGTCTGTACGAGGAGCCTAAAGAAGGGTCTTTTTTTGGTTTAGGTATTGGAATGATAAGTTGTTTTTTCCAACTTTCAGGAACAGAAGAAGATATGAGGATTTTATTTACAAAAGACAAAAAATATTCTAGGAAAGATGGTGGGGCCTTTTGGAAAAATGTATATGGGATCAAATCTAAACCTGGAGCAGAGTCTTTTACACGCTGCAGACAGCATATTAGTTCCCCCATTACGAAGGGTGAAATAAGAAAAGAGAATGTTTCTGAGCTGGAGTAATTTAAACAAGGAGGAGAAATTTGATCAATACGTGGCGCATATGGGGGAGCCAAGAGATTCACAAATTCAGGTAACCAGGTCTCTACTCCTTCCTTAGGGAAGGAAGGAGAGAAAGAACCCTTAAATCTCTTAATCATGCTCCACACGTATGACGAATGAGAATGAGGAGACAGCGAAGAGCAGAATTTCTGCCATCCCTGTCTCTTTTTTTGTCTCAATCTTCTTTTGACTTTAGCCTGGATAGACTTAGCCGTTAAGAAGGCATCCAAACTAAAATTTTTCCGAACTTTGCGCATAGCCTCCTTTCGATCTCTGATGAGCTCAGAACATTCTTCATCCCACCAAGGGGCATTTCTTCTAAGGCGATTATTACATGCCTTTTTAGGGATGCTTTCATCCGCAGCTGAGTAAATAAACTCTAATAATACAGTATTTTCTTCATCCACATTTGAACATTCGTTTCCTTTTGAAATTAATGATGGAACGTTATTATCTAGATGTCTAGAGAAGGCATTCCAATCTGCTTTGTTCAAATTGTATAATTGTCTTCCGTGAGGAGAATTTTTGATAGGTTTAGTATGAAATTGAATCACAATTGGATAATGGTCACTGGATCGAGGGTCATCCATAATCGACCAGTGGAGGGAAGCCATTAAGTTATTGGTACAAATAGATAAATCTACTGCGCTTTTGTTCTGGCCTGGAGGGGTCATTCTAGTTGGAGAACCATCGTTGACAATACATAAGTTATGAGAATCTAAAAATGAAAGGACAGAATTCCCTGCTCTATCTGAGATAGAGCTTCCCCAAACGTTGGAGTGACAGTTCAGGTCTCCTAAGATAACGAAAGATGAAGGAAGAAGTGCGACAACAGCGTCAAAGAATCCGACGTCGAAGCCGGTGTTGGGAGGAATATAAACTGATACATATGCGATCCCATCGACAAGGATCGCCACTATTTCCAAGTACGGGTTTTGTGGTAAATTAATAACAGAGTGAGGTATTCTATGATCAACTAATATGGCAGCTCCGCCACCTCTTCCATATAGTCTATCTGAACGCGAGCATACATAACCTGGTACATTAAAATTGAAATGAGGAAGGAGCCATGTCTCTTGGATCAATGCGATATCAATGTCCAAGTCATGGAGGAGTTGAATTATTTCGTGTTTATTTGATACGGCACTTCTGCTGTTCCACTGTAATAAATTTAAATGATCTCTTTTGTTTTCATTGTTATCTTGTAAATTTGCCATGATTATTATTTTATTGAAATATAAATGTATAAAACGATCGATTAATGCGTTGTACTAAGGTTGTACAACACATCATTCTCGCTCTCAGACATCTTTTCAAATACTTTTGTAAGCATAGGGAGAATCAAAGGAATAAAATCATCTATAGGACTAGAAATAACTAGTGAGAGAATCTGGGAAAGCATTTTAAATAGTTGGTTTTTTTCTGAATCGCATGAAAGCGTGGAAGGAACGGTTTCTATATTTTTAAGAGCGCAGCCATTTTGGAGATTTGTGGATTGCCCATTGGAATATGAAAGAAGGGCCTCTGTGGCTCTTTTATCTAGATTTGGTTTTACCACAGGACGTGTAACAGGGGTGGTAGGTTTATTTTTTGTAGATGAACCATACTGTTTTTGTGAGGACGAAACCACCTCACTGTAAAATTTTTTTGAAGGGGGAGTTTGTTTGACGGCTTCAACAAAAGAAATATTTTCAGATGCCATAATGTATTTTATTTTCTTTTGCCTGATGAATTCAGGGCAAGAAACATCTGTCGTCAAGTGTTCTCCCTTGCAATGGGAACACTTTGGAGGGAGTTCTTTATCTGGGCAAGATTCACCAAGGTGATTTTCACCACAACGGAAGCATTTAGGGGAAGAGGTACAGTTCTTTTTAGTATGTCCAAATCTAAGGCAACGATGACAAATATAACATGGACGAGCGTACAACTCCACTTTGATGGAGTTATAGAACAAATATATATGCTCAGGTAGGGATTGGCCCTCAAATGATAACAAAATAGTGGTAGATGGTTTCCATATAGTAGTCCCATCTGGAGCTGTAATCCTTCTGTTTAGCCTTCGAAGTTTATTGAGCTTTCCACAAGAAGAGGGAACCTCAATATTCTCAAAGATTTCTTCGTCTTTAAGCTCTGTTGGTATTCCGCGAATGATTCCATGTTTATACAATTTATAGCTTGGAATGAATGCATTCAAATTGTATGTAGATAAAATATCATTAGAAATGAATGAGTTCGCTGAATTTGCAGATGAAAAAGTCACAGCTATTTTATTTCTACCGTCTGAACGCACGCCACCACTTACGATGCCTTTAACGCCATTCTTAGCCACTAGACCTCCAAATACCATTGGGTGAAGATGTTTGTCAGGGTTTTTATTTTCTACTATGACCAAAAATGGAGCATGAGAAGATTGAAGGTACCTGGCCGGAGCCTTTCCTTCTGGGTTAGGTTGGGCCTCGGTACTCGGAGAAGGTACTGATGAAGGAAATTGAGCATCCATGATTGTCCCAGAAGCGGACATCAGAGAAGAATCATCCGTTCTTCTTCTCTTGGTGCTAGAGTTTACATCGTCTAATCTGATTTTATCGGGGTCGGGAGGATCTCCCATGATGCTACATTAGTATTGAAGAAAAAAAAAAAATAACAACAAAAAAAAAATCTAATTTTAGAAAGAAAAAGAGAAAAAAATAAATGGGTACTTATACCTACTTAACACTAATAAGTGAAAAAGAAAAAAAAACAATAATATTATTATTAAAGTGAAAAAATAATAAATGGTTTTATAAATATCTGTTTTTTCCCAGCAATGTTTCAATGTAAATAAATGACGTCACTACTGAACACCTGCACAAGAAATAATAATAATAAACGTAAACACGACCGCTCGCCACAAGAAGCCGGGGCGAACTCTTATTACTAATTAGTTATGGTCGAATTTCGCGCACTGGCCGACCACTAGTTCAATTAAATATGAAATTTCTTGTATGAAATTAAATTCCATTAGTCCTTATCACTTAAGTCATATTTTAAGACATTGTAGCTAACTCCTTACGCAGGCGTATGTAGAAAAATACCGAAGATTGATCGACTAATATTGATAATGTGGAGTTAAGATATGAAAGGCGGGCTGAGGGATGTTAGAGGGAGGCGGCTTAAGACAGCTTAGCGTGATTGCACCAAACCAAAACTCACTGAAACCGCCTCTGCCTCATTCTTTATTTAGTTCGTAATATGATCGGATAATACAAATCAAATTTAACCACTCTCCGAAATATCGAAATAAGCTTTTTAAAAACTTTATACCGGCACCAACGATCTCTCTTGTTTCGCCCTCTATTTTAAGAGAGTGCCCAGCTTTTTGTGAATACATTAAGTAACAAAGTTTATTAAAATTTCTAAAAAAACTTATTTAATAAATTATATAAACTGGTTGGAGATGTATTCAGTGAACAATGAAACGAAATAAAAAAGTGAAATATAAAACAAAACAGACAAAGTTTAGCAAGTAATTGAATAATCAACCCGGAAATGTGAATACACAATTAAAATGTAGCCCCGGAGGGTTGGAACAAAAGCCGTGCGAATAGAGATAAATAAATAGCTGATATTATATTATATTATAAAACTCATAATGGTATTCCTCTCGAATGTTCTAATTAAATATCATGACGATCGTTGAAAAAACTTTCTCTCCGCGATTATGTCCGTGCACAAAATATTGGAGAAGTACAACAGTGCTTCGCTTCCCCAACTGAGGGACGCGGGGTGGACTGTACTTTTAGAAATTCTGCTTTAAAAAAATATTATGGTTCGTTAATTAAATCGTATAATTTTCTTTCGATTCGAGAAAAATACTCAGTTGATAAAATAATCAATTTTTCCACATGGATGGTTTACTGTGAAAGAGTCAAGGAGTGTATTTGTGTTCACTTTGAGTGAGCACAGATTCATTTTTAAAAAAAAAAAAAAAAAAAAAAAAAAAAAAAAAAAAAAAAAAAAAAAAAAAAAAAAAAAAAAAAAAAAAAAAAAAAAAAATTTAAATAGAATGGGAGTTTTATGATACGATAATAAGGACGGACATATTAATAAATGTGTTTGTGAATGGGGGGAGGGGAGCGGTGACTTGAGGTTTATTAGGTGCCTGACATAGCCGACAAAATACCTGCAGCCCGATTCACGGAAAAGTTTAAGTCTAAGTTTAGTTCGAAGTTCGAACGAAGTTCGATTCAAACTTTTCCGTGAATAGGTACATAGACTGTAGATAGTCGCCGCCTACAATAATTATTATTACCAGCAGCCCTATTCACAAAAGTTTGAATCGAACTTCGTTCGAACTTCGAACTAAACTTAGACTTAAACTTTTCCGTGAATCGGGCTGCTGGTTTGACTTTACTGTTGCTGCTTCCATTCTAAGCTAGATGTTGGTGGTTATTCTGAACATCCCACCCTATCCAGTTGTGTGCGTCCCGATAGTGTCGCGTAGGATCCAACTTTTTGTATAGGCTCTTACTATTTACAAGTCACATTCGAATGAAACATCGGATAACCGGTTGCATTCCGGTCCATTGCTGAACATAGGCCTCCCCCCTCTCCTTCCAAAAAAACCAAGTCTTTACTAGTGTTTAATGATCTTATGTTAATTTAAGTGTAAAAAATGGCACAAAAATTCATTAAAGTGTTATTTGGTAAAAATTTGGAAGAATTTTAATGAAAATTGTTAATAAAAGTTCTATCTAAGAGTATAGATATCATGTAAAAGATTACTTACATTTCAATTTGAGGTAAAAAAAATATTAAGCATAAGAAAAAATAATTATTGATAGAAATAACAAATTATGAATTTTGTTTATATATAGGCGTGTTTTTTATGTAAAAAATATAGTGGAATGTTTTAAATTCGTATTACAAAATTATTATTTTTGTCGGTCACGCTATTGTATCATATCCGATGCAACTCGATCGGGTCGGATGTTCAGAATAACCCCCAATGTGAACAAAAAAAGTCAAAACCCACTAAATACCGACTGCCGAGTTTTTTTATATGCTTAAGGATTGAGTTATTAGTTCTGTTGACAAATGTATACGGAAATTATTTTATTAATCAAATTAAAATAAAAAACTTTTTAACTATTCCACAAATTTATTGTACCTGACATGAAACTAACCTTTTTCAAATAACCTGTGACCATGAAGGGCGTGCCCCTTCGAAACATGTCAGGTACAATAAATTTGTGGAATAGTTAAAAAGTTTTTTTATTTAAATTTGATTATTTAAATTACTTCCACCAAGAAAAATGCATGTTCAACAACTTATAAAATTTAATTATTTTATTGTAGCCGCGATATGCTCTTAAAATGAATTTAAAAAATCTTGTATTCACAAGACACATGGCCTGTGTCTTGATGAGTTTTCTTATTAAATTTATAATATCTTTTCGCCTAAAAGAGAGATAATTTATCTTCTTTTTCTTCTTTTCAGCTTTGAACCATCCACTCCTGAACATAACCTTTAATTAAATACAAAGTATTCTACGAAAAAAAAATTCAAAATACAAGTGAATAAAAAAATTCAAATAAATACAAAGCATTTTTACGAAAAATTCTTTGTATTCACTTGATTTATAACCTGAGTCAAGACTTGTCAAGACGAGTTTTCTTAAAATTATATCTATTCGCCTAATAGAGAGACAAATTAATTATACCTATAAAAATAATTTACACCTAATGATTAATAATATTTAATAATTATTTTACACAAAGAAATCCAATAATTCCGCCATCTAATCTAAATCTCTGGCAGATAATAATCAAATATAGTATCTGGTTAGATTCGCCCGCAAGTCGTTATTTCGTTTAAACACTCTAACACCACTTGAAAATTTTTTCATACGAATGACAAAGCTAATCCGACTACGGGAAATATTTTTCTTACCCCTCATTATTTTCATCTCTAAGTCGATGGTTTCTATAGCAATTAATAATAGCTTCTTTCCGCGAGAAATATTATATGGAAGTAATTTGATAAGTACCTACTTTATCAGACATTGCTTAATATACAACTTTAGCTACGGGAAGAATTATAAAATTGTCCGCAATTCTCAAAGCGGTAATGTAAAATCGGGACAATATAACTTTAAACAATGAATGTCATTGTGCCTTTTGTTTGGCTGCCACCCGACAGGATTTTTGTGACACATTACAAATAATTACAATGTTTACGCATTTTTGGGATCGACATATCATGTCAATTTTTGGGCTACTTAATATATTAACCATGAATAAGCAATATTTCGTTTCGTACAACCAATATAACATTGTACTGTGAATGAATAAGTGAAAAAATAACATGGTCTTAAAAATGAAATAGACGTCTGGCGACCCTCCTTCAAAGAGGAGTTAAGGTTCTTTGAGGCAAGTGAGGCTTGACAGTGTAGTCGCGGTGTCTTGCGCTAATTCACACCGAGGGAGACTCGCGCCATGTTGGACTGTTCCCAAATGTTCATTTCTATAACCACTAAAGACCGATTGTATAAAAAAACAGACCAAATATTCTTAAGCTGAAAATAGGTAGCACGAAAATGTTCCATAGTAAATATTACGAATGGAAATTGTTCGACTCACAATTTTAGACCCGCCATTTACGATCACTCCATCCGTCCAAATGAACCGACGATGTTACTCCGAAAAATGACTGTGAGTGGGGAAAACTAAATGGATGATGTGGAGTGATAGACTGAGTCGGCTATCCATCAGTTCAAAATTAACTCGCATCACGCCATTCCGTTCATCACTCCAAACGGATCGACAGTAAACGTGGTCCAAGTCGTTCCCTCACTTGATTGTTAGTGTAAAAACTTTGTAAATTCGTTTCGTTTTGTCATCACTCTTCCATCAGGGTTGAAGTGTTGCTGTTGTAAATTTAATAATATATATATGCGTATGGTATTGGCGCAAATTAAATTCTAAAAAAATAAAAACTATTTACAATGGTGGATTATAAATAATTATTGTCAAAATTTAAAATCATTAGTACTTAATAGAAACATTAAAATACAATAAAAAAAAACATAAATAAACGGTCATGGTTTTAAAATCACTTTAAAAACTTATATTAAGTGGCTAAAATCCTGAAGCCAGTTTCTAGCTCCAGTCGTCAACAAATTGATGTCCTCCAAGGTTCCATCGAAAGCATAAAGTGGACACTCGCCGACAACATGCTAATAATGATAGTGAATTAAAATGAAAATTTACTCCGTTGTTGGCACACCACACACTACTTGTCCCTTACTATTACTTTCTCCCTTCATTGACATAACATCACGCTTTCGATTTCAGCCATTTCAGTTTTTAAATCCATCATTATTTTTAAAACTAAGAAGTGAATACTGTATCTTGCCGTTTGTTGAACTTGTAAAAATATAATAATCATTCTATTACGCTACTATTTCATGTTTATTTTAGTGCTGAATCGATTGATTATTATTGGTATTATATCGATACTCCATAAAGGTCAATGTTTGACAAAGCTCCCCTTTCGATAGAAAAAGCTCATGAATAAAGTTATAAGAAAACCCCCAAAACTAATATTTTAAGTCATTTTTCTTTTCTTCTTCTATTCCTTCATAATGGGGCATTATCGGGGTACCTACTCCCACATCCCCTCTCCTCCTCGCGAGACTCATTCAATAGTGTCCTTTGTGTGGCGTGTTCTAGTTGTATTAATAACAAAATGACTTCTCCAAAATATGGCGCTTACCACATTATTAACGAGAATAGCTTATCTGTCAACTCCGCTTCTTTTTACAAAGAAATATTGGGACTGGATGGGCTCAACCATCCCTTCTCAGTGAGCTACTTTCTTAGAAAGCGTTATAATGTTTGTGATATAATAATAATTAATCTTGGGAATTTACACAGGTTTATTTACCATTCTTTATAAAAAAAAACAATAACATTACTCATGAATTTAAGAGGACAATTTAATTGAATTACTCGAATGTGATCGGGGCTGGATTAAATTATATAAAAGTCAACACTGTTTTTCTAATTGATCAAAATGAACATTCATGCACAATATTGCACAAAACCTACAATATGTACCTAATTACATAAAAAATTGGATAGATCATTTATATGAATATATAATAATTTGTTAAGTTCGTCCGTAGCTCTTATTTTCGTGGAAAGTATCCCCTCGCGAAATGTTTTCGAACATTTTTTTTTCAAACAAACAATAATTAATTATTTTCATCACAAAGTCTACAGGCACTCTATGACGATTAATAATAACAGGTATGGAGCAGGAAATATTATATTGAAGAAATGTACATATGATAATAATTGATTAGTGGTTCCTACATACAACTGTAGGGTTATTCTCGTAGCGGTCTTAATACGCTCCTATCTTGTTTGACATTATTAAAATGGCGGATTGGTATTCACAAAACAAGATATCTAGCAGATATCTTAAAAATTCGTTATGTTTGAAATATTAGTATGAAATTCTATGTAATCGGCATTCCCGTAACTATCTTACAAACGTCAAATTCAAGGGCGACCTGATTGCGATCATGTCTTAATCTTATCGTTAAGTGATTTTTAAATGCGATTGATTAAGGGAATAAGGCTCCTGTTCATTAGGTAAAAAATGCCAAACTGCTCGAGTTTTCAACGTGGTAATCTAAAATAGGGGCCCTAAGAGGTACGATAAAACTGATTTGTAGGACAATCGAACAATTAATGACTCTTTTCTATGTCTGTCGTCCTACAGGTTTTGCTGTTATATATTACTAATTTATATTGCTAAAAGCAGATTTCCTTGCTAGGAAACGTCAGACAATGGACATGCATCATCTGTCAGTGAATGTTAATCATAAATTTCCTCGTTTATCAGTTCTGTTGATCGCTTGTAATTATTGTACAATGTGCATGCTGTTGCGTCTATCCATCCACATTTTTACCCTTATATTTTAAGCGGTGCTGCCTACATCACATCTTATTTGGGTGATCTTACACAGTGGAGTTAGGCAGTTCTTTTGTCGGATCAGCTATTTAGATTCTGCTTCTTAACTACCGATGCGGTCTATAGTTGTCTACAGATGTATTCATTGATGCAATACAAATAATAAATTGCGGTAGCTTAAGCTTGGAGGCGGAAACATCAATAAGGCGAAAATCAATTTTAAATAAGCGCTTTAAAAAAATCATAATTGCAATAGTAAAATATTATATTACATAGGTACTCAGTTTTAAAATATGTGTAATAAACAATAAGTAGGTTTGAAACATTGCCATAAGTCCTCAGTGTGTACTTTACAGAAGGAACAGTAACGTGAGGAGGGGGTCCAAATAAGCACTGCACATAATGTGATTGTGGGGGGGGAGGGAAGAAGAGTGTCGCATCCACCAAGTTAGAAACAGCTTACAAAATGTAGCTCACTTCTCCATGCGGCACATTTTTTATACTAATATTTTTTATATAGGTACTTTTGTCTATATTAGTTGCTATAACAATAATTACGCGAGTTCACGGGAAATATTATTTTCAAAAAAAAACTTGATAAGTGGTTCCTATCCTACATACAACTGTTGCTATGGGAAGAAATGTCAAATTGACCGCAGTAGGTACTGAAAGCAATTCGCGGTCATTTTTGTGTTTTTCACTTGTAATTTCTACCCGAGGCTGACACATTTCGCAGATTGGATTGATTGACTGATAGACACCTTTATTTACAAAAAATAAAGTAGGTACCTACTTGTTTTTCTATGAGTAACATAAAAAAATATTCTGTGCAAAATATGACAACGGAAGTTTATTTCGTCTGATGGAAAATATCTGTTGAAATTTGAATACTGTTTAATGAATTGGCTTGTACGCCGCCTACAAATGAATGTTCAAATAGTTACACTTTTTGGAAAATTCCATACAGGATTGCGATGTTTTATGTGAAACTTTGAATAACTAATCAATTTTGTGGAAGCATTTAATGCAGGCACTTTACGAAAAAACCAGATATGATGAATCTTCGCGACATATTCTCTAATCAATTACATTATTATACAAGAAATCCCATATATTTATAGAATTTGTCGATCGTTTCTGAGAATAAAAACATGAGCAAAGAGAAAAGAAAATAGAATAAAAGGAAAGGGCGGCCACTGTGACAAATAGCATCCATAACCATTGGAGAAATTGTCAAATAAGTTTTAAGACTTTCTGATCTATTGGCAGTTATTTGCAATGATCTATGAATGGAAAGCAAAGATGTCAGAAATAGTAAATGCGATGACTTCTCCTACATGTTTCGTCTCCCAGACACTCGCCGGGACTGAGAAAGAAAGAAACGAAACTTTAGGAGAGATGTTTTTATTCAGACGAGGGCGGAGAGGAACAAAGGAGAAGACAAGGGCAGGGACAGACACGCTTTACTTGGGGGGAATGAAAGGGTTACCTTCTGAGATTACTAGAGTTTATTTTCTTAATTTTACTCATATTATGTAGTAAACACATAACGAAAATCAAAAAATAGCTAATAATTAATAATGTATTGCATTTCGCCTCTATCGACGTGACCAAGATTTGGAAAGCGTCGGCGTTTAGTGTCGAGACGTAATATAAACTGTTGATGCGTGTGTGTTGTCCAATCTCCTGTATGAGTGTGAGAGCACCAGACCAAAGCCCAGGCACAAAAAAATTGTCCATGTTTGAAACGTGTAGGTATCTCAGATTTTTTTTGGATATAAGATGATACTAGCCTACCACAAAATACGCTATTCTCTGGCGCACTCAGAGTAGACCTATCAATTCTTCAACTTGGGAGAGAAGATGGACATGACTGGGATATGTGTTAAGGAACGTTTTCCTTCCTTCCATCAGGGTGACGACGATGAGGAAGACATTCTCACTCGTTCCTTTGTAGCAGAGCTGAGATATTTCGACATTGTTCGCGAAGAAGTAATCTCAACTGCGAAGGTTCAAGCATAGTGGAGTTCTTCTTGTCCCCGTAAGCCCAAGTGGGGTTAAGATGGAGCTTTGATATTCTTTGATTGATATTGTTATACTGAATTATGATATTTTTAGTCATTAATAAAATAAAATAAACATACTTATTTGTAAATATTCGCAGATATTCCTTGTCTTCGCTTGTGATAGGTACGTTTGATATTTTATTGGATTAACGTAGGTTTGATTACGCCACTGCCCCTTTACAATTTTAGGAAAACAACGGAAGTGACACGTAGCGAACACAGATACGTTGTAAATCAAATATTATAGACTCAAGGGGTGAGGGGGGGGGGGGCGTGTGTGAGGGGGGAGATATAGGGGGAGGCTCAGAGAGCTTGATAAAGATTGTCAGATAGTGTGTACCTAGTGTGGGTTAGCGGGGGGCATCAAGGATTGTTAGGGTGGTAATAATTTATATCGTTTGTTAGGGAGAGGGGGGCAGAGGGGGGGGGGGTGATTTTATTAACTGAGTAAGGAGTCCTGCCTCCAAACAAGTTACTTAACATAAAAGTAACGTGTTCTATTATTATTTTAGTCTGTGCTCGGGACGGAGCATGGCGACATTTTTAATGCAAATGCAGGCTGGATATTTTGATAAGGGCCCGCAACGTCTCATTTTTATTGTGTTTTGTTCTTGTTTTTTAGGGGTGATAAAAATACACATTAATATTATTACTGTTTACACAACTTGTAAGGGGGCTGTGATTTTAAATGAAATTGTGTGCGTTTTTGTGACATATTTATACCCCGACTACCAGCCCGCTATCTCCTGCGACATATTTCATCTGAGGTCTTTGTTTCTGATTGTACCTTTGAGCAATGCTGATCATTATACAAAGCGAGATACATTTTAAGACAAAAGTCATTTTTCCGGAGCGAAATGGTTAACTACCTATACCTACTGATTTTTTTTCTTGAGCATAAAAACACTGTTTGTATTAGTTTTACCTTTATCAATTGAATTGTGGTTAAAATCTTAAATTATAAAGGTGATCACTCTTATTTGACATTGGTCTGTCTGAGAAACTAAAAACTATGATGAATTTTGGAAACTTTTGCGGAAGGTTAAGATGCAGTGGAAAATATGCTAGAAAATAAGTGTGTAACCGACAAGGCTACGACCAATATGGATGATTGACTCAGGGCAGCAGCTGGTCCAATAGAGAGGCTCCAGATCACCAGGGAAATGAGAGGGTAGAAATGAAACTAGCGGTGTATTCCTGAAGGCAGATGTCCGGCGAGATCACAAGTTCCAAAGTGTTCCGACGAGTAATTCACAATTCGAACTGATGATCTGCCTTACAACTGCGCCTTTATTTATACTAAATCTCAAAAACAGAAAACCAATCAAAATCATTGTTTATTTTGACCAATCACAGGCCTCCATTTTCTAAAAATTCACCAAAAATTTTCACTATGAAATTTGGACATTTAGTTAAATATCTTACAAACTATACAAGATACAATGTCATCAGTATATAACAATCAAGTATCTATAACTAGGGCATATGAACATTAAGCATTTATCGATGAGATGTTGCAGGTATTCGTGATAATTGATTAAGAACACCAAAAGTTTAACGTGCAATATTTATATAATAGGTACAAAAATCGACCACAATAGGAAACGGATCGGACGTCTGCAACACAATTTTATTGATTCCGTCCAGGAATCGACCACTCAATAACCTTGAGTGCCAACACAAAATTTTTACTAAAAAAGTGGCATCTCGAAATTGATTATTTCGATGTAAATTTGCATATAATATGTTCTTATTGAATAATCAAACAAAGCTATACAATTTGTTTATCAATTAAATCAAGTTTTACATACATGATCTTACAATAGTTACTCTATTCTGGTCATTTTGGATTATTTAATACATTTTATTATTTATTTAAGAAAAACAGAGTTACAGTGATAGTTTAACCTAGTTTATAACCACTAAAGTACATTATTTACAAATTACAATAAAAATAATAATACAATATTTTGAACATATTTCACCAGTTGGCAATCACTGTCTAAGATCCAAGAAACTACGCAGTTTTTAATTAATTGCGCATTAATTTTATTCCACAAACTACGCAGTATTTAATTCTAATAGGTAAATTCAATTTACTTCCTAAAATACGTGTATTTATGTTTTAAACTATTAATAATGACTAAATAGATCGAAATTTGCCACGAAAGCATGAAATTTATTATTTTACAATTAGATAATCGGTGTAACATGATATTTAAACTAGTAACGTGGATACAAGGTGTTTAAGCTATCAAAAACATCCCTTTTTATATCTAAATTGATCAGCTATATAGTGATCTTCAAAATACTGCGATAAAACATCATTTTGATGTGTCAAAATATTAATAAAACAATATAATTAAATTTTTAATCAAAGATTTATGGGTCAACTTTCAAAAAAATACATGTTCGCACTGCAGTGTCTATAAAATTCGATATCAGAGGTCAATAAAAAATCGTGAGATGCGCACACCGCAGTGTCTATAATATTTGATATCAAAATCAGGGTATATGAATTCGATTGACGCTTCCGCGTTTATCCCGAATGGTATAAATACACGGGTTGATAGTTCACTCGCGTCTTCCGGAGTTTATAAATATAACACACTTTCTCTGCATTCGGTCAGTTCACACATACAAAAAAAATATCTATTGTTACCTGTAGACTGTGTGTCTAACAATGCACAAAAAAAATCGAAGACCCTTTTGTTCATTTAGGTACCTACATATAGAGCGATCGACTGCACTGGTGTGAGATAATAATAATTAAAATACGACCATCAAAAGGCGTTTTTTACACTCCCGCCGTAAAACAAAGTTTTACTATTTATTAACGCCTTTTTAGTAAAATAATTTTTACAGACGGCCTTGTTATTTCTCCTGACCCTGTTTTTACCCTAACAGTCCGAACCTGGCCATCATTTGACGAGATCGCCTCCGTAATTATTCCCTTTGGCCAATAATTACGTTGCTGTTTGGGATCCGCGATTGCGACAAAGTCACCTACTTGTAAGGGATCAATCTTTTCATACCACTTTTGTCTCTGTGCTAATGTTGGTAGATATTCGTTAATCCATCTACGCCAGAATTGATCTGCTAATGTTTGCGCAAACCTCCATTGGGAACGTAAACAAAGCGGTTCCTCTGAACTAGTGGTATGCACTGGTAAATTAAAATTGGACCCCATTAAAATATGATTAGGAGTAAGTGCTTCCTCGTTGTTTCCGTCCAAAGTAACATATGTAAGCGGTCGACTATTTATAATATATTCCACTTCCGTAAAAACTGTTTGTAACGTTTCTTCGCGAGGAGCTCTATCTTTAAGTATGACTCGTAGTGCATTTTTTACGCTTCTAATAAGCCTTTCCCAAGCCCCTCCTTTATGGGGACTGGCAGCACTTATGTAGTGCCATTTAACGTTTCTATTAGCCAGTTCATTCTGAAATTCTTCATCAGAATGCAATTTTTGTATTGCCTGGCGTATTTCCCTTTCGGCGCCATGAAAATTTGTTCCGTTGTCACTATGAATAGTATCAGGCCACCCTCTTCTTGCGCTCATTCGTCTAATTGCAAGAATGGTACTATCTGCATTTATATTAGCAGCCAACTCCAAGTGAACAGCACGAGTGGTCATGCATGTCATTAACACCCCATATCTTTTTTCCCTTCGACGGCCAATAGACACGAATAATGGACCGAACATATCGATACCACATTGACTAAATGGTCTTTTGAAACAAGCTAATCGCGCTTCAGGCATTTCTCCCATCTGAGGAGGGATGGCTGTTTTCCTGGCTAAACGACATTGAACACACTTATGAACAATACTTCGCACGCTTGTTCTCAGGTGCGTGACCCAAAATCTCTTCCTCACTTCAAACAGAGTCCTTTCAGTGCCACCATGAAGGCATTGTTCGTGTGCTCTTTCGATAACTAGTTTCGTAAACGGATGCGTCCCGTCTAGAATTATGGGCGCTCGCGAACTTGAAGGTATAAAGGAAGAAGAATAAAGTCTTGACATCATAACTAGTAAATTATTTTCTAAGATAGGATTAAGTTTAAATAATTTACTATTTTTCGATATCGACACGTTATTTTTAAGCTTGTCAATGTCTTCGTAAAACGAATCTAATTGACACTGCTGTATCCAAAGCTTTTCAGCTTCCCTGATTTCTTCAGCAGTCAGTGTAGGGCTATTCGGCCCTATTTTTAAACATCTATTGGCGAATCTTCTCATCCAAGCTGTGGCCCTAACTAATCTCAAAAGTTTGGAAAATCGGTTTATATCAGGTAAACTTCTCGATGAATCGGTGTAAACATTAACGTTTACGCAATTGTTTTTCAACTCGACAGTACTATTATTATTTAACTTATCCGCTTGCGATGGCCAATCAGATTCCTCAAGCGATATAAACGATGGTCCTCGGAACCATAGCCCTTCGCAGCTTACATCTGGGGGAGATACATCTCTAGTACCCAGATCAGCGGGATTCCATTTTGATGGTACCCATCTCCATTGGGAAGTCTCAGATAGTTCATCTATCTCCCCAAGACGATTGGCTACGAAACTTGTATGGTTTCTGGGATCTGATCGGATCCATTGTAGCACAGTTGTTGAATCGGTCCAAAACACAGTTCGTTCTATGATGCAAGTTGTTTCTTTCTTGATAGTATTAGCTAATCTAGCTCCCATCAGGGCTGATTGCAATTCTAATCGCGGTATTGATAGCGGTTTCAAGGGCGCCACCTTGCCTTTGCTCGCTATAAAACTGACTCGCGTTTGATTGTCAGTTTTTTGAGTCATATACGCTATGGTACAACACGCTGTCTCAGATGCATCGCAAAACAAGTGTAAAACGACTGGTTTTTGTTTGTCCGACACAACACATCTAGGAATAGAACAAGATGAATCTCTAATGAGCTGTAAATAATTTAGCCACTTTATGTGTTGGGTGTCGCTAATTTTTTCATCCCAATTAATGCTCGAGCGGAAAACTTCTTGTAACAATATTTTAGCCCGTACAGTTACGCATGTCAGAAAACCGATCGGATCGAATAGTTCCATTACCGAGCTAAGTAGCTGTCTTTTCGTAGGTATAACGTCAATGTACTTCAATCTGTTATCAAATTTTAAAATGAAGTTGTCTGATTTAGGATCCCAAGTTACTCCTAACACCTTTTCGCTATTTTGTGCACGTATAATATCAACTGTGGCGGACGCCTTTAAGGTTTCGGGAAATTGATCAAGTACAGTGGGCTCATTGGAGGCCCAGTTAGTTAATTCAAATTGTCCTTTCTGTAATAAATCGAAAACCCCTTTGACTGTGTTTCGCGCACTGGACACACAACTAAATGATTCTAAGTAATCGTCCATGTAAAAGTTTTCACGAATACTACACGCTATTTTCGGTTGTGTGTGTTGTGCATTTTCCGCTATTTTATTGCGAACGTACTGTGCACTGCTTGGGGAACAGGTTGACCCAAAAATCATTGACGTCATAACAAACGTTTTAACATCTAGCTCTTTGCTGTTTCGCCAAAGGAATAATTGCGACTGTTGATCCTGTGGTATTATTTTTACCCTCAGAAACATTTCTTTAATATCAGCAGACACCGCAATTGGGCCTTCTCTAAAACGCATCAAGCAACCAACGAGTGATGCTAAGAGGTCAGGGCCTGACAACAAGGTTTCATTCAGAGATATTCCTTGACATTTGCTAGCTGCATCGAAAACAATACGCAATTTACCCGGTTTGTTAACATTAAAAACAGGAAAATGTGGTAAGTACCACCTTCTAGGATTAGGTATTTTAAGTTCGTGATTTAAAATTTCCCTAGCGTAGCCTTTCGTAATATATTCATTAATTTTATCGCTATATGCCGTTGCTAGCTGAGGATCCTTCTCGAGCTTACGTTCTAAGCCCCACAATCGGTTTAAGGCACATTTTCTATTGTCCGGCAGACCCACAGAGTCGTTTTTCCAAATTAAACCGGTCTCAAAATGCCCATTCTTCAACTGTTTTGTTGTGTTTGAGAGAATTTCTTCGGCGCGCACATCTATTTTACTAATTCTGGCAGGCCCAGAAATACCTAAACTATCGATTGCGTAATGCGCCTTTAACAATTCGCACAACATATTATTGTCATCAGTTGTTCTTTGAATGTGTGTCACTAGACCAACGGTACAGTGATTATTTTCATAATTACTATTAATCCGGCCATGCAATGTCCAACCTAGTAATGTTCTAGAATTAATCAAATCACCACCCCCTCTAACTTCCCTGGTTACAATCAAGGATGCGTTATCCTGACCAAGTAATAGTTGAGGTGTAACCATTTTGATACACTCCTTGTCGTAATATTGTTGAGCGGGCAACTGAAGCTTGCTCACTGTATGCGCTCTTATATTAAATTTGTTGTTAATTGTTAAATTAACTTTCCTAGATTTATTTTCACTCGCGCACATACCCCGAGCCCCGTGTATTTTTAATGGATGTAATTCCCCGTTAAGTCCAACAATGCTTGCCAACGAGTTACATACCAAGCTTATGTTTGATCCTTCATCCAAAAGAGCAAAAATAGATGCTGTGCTTTTTGACCCTCGGATTTGAACCGGAACAATTTTTAAAGCCACTGAACTACTGGCGTATGTATTGGCAACATATGAATTTTGGTTCAAATTATCATTCGAATTATTTTTCGAAAGGTCTCTATGCAAACAGCTATTATGCCCTCCCGAACAATTTGAAACATTACAAGTGATTTTACATTTATGTTTGATCGAATATTTAGAATCAAGACATTTAAAACATAATTTAAATTTTCTTACTGCAGCCCATCGTTCATTGATGGGTAATTTAAGGAAATCCTTACACTTAAATAACTTATGTGGTTGATCACAAATCACACATTTATTTGTTTTCATATCACTTTGCACATTATAAACCACATGCTTATTATACATATTTTTCGAATTCACAAACTTTTCGGCCGCACACGATAGATGTAAGTCACACGCTGACTTCAAGAACCTAGAGAAATCTGCAATGGATCTGCTCCTCCTGTCGTCTGCTCCATGTTGTGATGACATCCACCATGTCTTCATATGTGATGGCAGCTTGTTCACCAGTTCTCCAAGAAGGCCGGGGATATTTAGGTATTCAGCCTTCATACGTCCGGCAACAGAAACAAAGTTTTTAATTGTGACGTAAAACTTGTTCAACTCATCACTTGCCGGAGATTCTGACAAACGTGGAAGGCGCTTCACTTTTTCAAGCATACCCATAATTATTATTTCTGGGCGCCCATACTGCTCTTCAAGCGTTTCCATGGCCTCACGTACGCCACTGGGGTAAAGCAATAGGCCGCTAACAGATTCTTTAGCTTTCCCTTTCAGGGATCTTTGCAACCTCATCAAGTTTTCTGCGTTGGATAATTCGCAGGTCTTTGTTGAGATTTCATACTGTGCCTTGAACGCTGGCCACTCTAGTGGATTTCCATCAAAGTATGGTAAATCTCGAGCTGCAGTCTGCCTAGCCATCAATGCACTTAACTGAATGCCCGTTTTCGGTACTTTTTCTTCGCGGGGCTCAGGAAGTGTGTTATTACCGGGCTCACCGATACACGTATCATTATACTCTGTGCTGGAACTCCCACCAGGTGAAAAGAGGTGTAACATATTCGGAACTGTCACACCGGACGACACCCGATCAGCCAAATTAAATGAAACTTCAGGCTGTCTATTAACACTTGCCCTGACATTTTCGCACTTCGAATTGTTTTTAATAGCTCCTTGCCTGTTCTCGAGGAACATCTGGCTTAATTGATTTTGGCTTTCCATCAAACGTTCAAAAGCGTCATTAATGTAAGACAACATAGTGTCCATATCAGCTCGTCTGATATCGTTTAGTTCACGACGTGACACAACTTCACTCGCGTCCCTCACTGGGGTAGACTGTACGACTCGCGGGTTTTCACTTTCACTACGATTTAACTCTTGGACCTCAGAACCCTCAATAGGGCTTTCTGCGGCTTCAGGCTGGCAATCGCCTACACCAGCTAGTTCCGTTCCTCTCATTTTTCCCGATCGCAGAGGTCCTGGCATCCAGTCTTCCACTGATCAATCCGGCTCGAAGGACCAACAATGTAACCGACAAGGCTACGACCAATATGGATGATTGACTCAGGGCAGCAGCTGGTCCAATAGAGAGGCTCCAGATCACCAGGGAAATGAGAGGGTAGAAATGAAACTAGCGGTGTATTCCTGAAGGCAGATGTCCGGCGAGATCACAAGTTCCAAAGTGTTCCGACGAGTAATTCACAATTCGAACTGATGATCTGCCTTACAACTGCGCCTTTATTTATACTAAATCTCAAAAACAGAAAACCAATCAAAATCATTGTTTATTTTGACCAATCACAGGCCTCCATTTTCTAAAAATTCACCAAAAATTTTCACTATGAAATTTGGACATTTAGTTAAATATCTTACAAACTATACAAGATACAATGTCATCAGTATATAACAATCAAGTATCTATAACTAGGGCATATGAACATTAAGCATTTATCGATGAGATGTTGCAGGTATTCGTGATAATTGATTAAGAACACCAAAAGTTTAACGTGCAATATTTATATAATAGGTACAAAAATCGACCACAATAGGAAACGGATCGGACGTCTGCAACACAATTTTATTGATTCCGTCCAGGAATCGACCACTCAATAACCTTGAGTGCCAACACAAAATTTTTACTAAAAAAGTGGCATCTCGAAATTGATTATTTCGATGTAAATTTGCATATAATATGTTCTTATTGAATAATCAAACAAAGCTATACAATTTGTTTATCAATTAAATCAAGTTTTACATACATGATCTTACAATAGTTACTCTATTCTGGTCATTTTGGATTATTTTATACATTTTATTATTTATTTAAGAAAAACAGAGTTACAGTGATAGTTTAACCTAGTTTATAACCACTAAAGTACATTATTTACAAATTACAATAAAAATAATAATACAATATTTTGAACATATTTCACCAGTTGGCAATCACTGTCTAAGATCCAAGAAACTACGCAGTTTTTAATTAATTGCGCATTAATTTTATTCCACAAACTACGCAGTATTTAATTCTAATAGGTAAATTCAATTTACTTCCTAAAATACGTGTATTTATGTTTTAAACTATTAATAATGACTAAATAGATCGAAATTTGCCACGAAAGCATGAAATTTATTATTTTACAATTAGATAATCGGTGTAACATGATATTTAAACTAGTAACGTGGATACAAGGTGTTTAAGCTATCAAAAACATCCCTTTTTATATCTAAATTGATCAGCTATATAGTGATCTTCAAAATACTGCGATAAAACATCATTTTGATGTGTCAAAATATTAATAAAACAATATAATTAAATTTTTAATCAAAGATTTATGGGTCAACTTTCAAAAAAATACATGTTCGCACTGCAGTGTCTATAAAATTCGATATCAGAGGTCAATAAAAAATCGTGAGATGCGCACACCGCAGTGTCTATAATATTTGATATCAAAATCAGGGTATATGAATTCGATTGACGCTTCCGCGTTTATCCCGAATGGTATAAATACACGGGTTGATAGTTCACTCGCGTCTTCCGGAGTTTATAAATATAACACACTTTCTCTGCATTCGGTCAGTTCACACATACAAAAAAAATATCTATTGTTACCTGTAGACTGTGTGTCTAACAATGCACAAAAAAAATCGAAGACCCTTTTGTTCATTTAGGTACCTACATATAGAGCGATCGACTGCACTGGTGTGAGATAATAATAATTAAAATACGACCATCAAAAGGCGTTTTTTACAAAGTGCATACCTAAATATCTTTCACTACTTGTTATTCAAAATGGCTGTTTTAAAAGTAACTGAAAGAAAGCATTAATACAGGAGTGAATACGAAGAGACAAGGAGGAAAAATGCTCTAAATTTTAATGGTTTGAATTCATAGGACTTTAAAAAAGTTATTATTATTTTGGGATCAAAGTAGGTATCTCAATATTGGGCTTATCTTATTATGTGTACGGGTCAATAATTTTACATTTATTTTCATCAAGAAATCCTCTTAAAAATATTTTTTGTTAAAGTTATTTTTCAAAAAAACGGAAAGTTTGAAACTTTCTTATCATAAAAAACCTCTAAATCTCTTTTAGATCCTATTAATTGTAATATGTGCTGGGAGGAAATACAAAAAAAATGAAAATTCATAATAAACGAAAAAGACATAAAATGCGGATAATCTTCAGCAATCCCTAATTCAGATATATGAGTTTCTCATAATGTACGCTGCTGCCTATAGGAAGCAATTACACTGACACATTTCCACATTCACATACTAATAAAGTTATTCTACCCCCTTTTCCTTTTCTTCCCTCTGCGTGACAGTCCCGGAAATTTTTCGAAAATAAAACTGAACTGTGATCCCCATAACATCACCTTTTGAATTTTTGCTTTTTACTCTGGGTCAAATTATCTCATGATCAGCAACTATTTTTTTTCATCGATGTATTAGCACGGATATATATTTAAAACAGGCAGGTTTTGAGCGCTACATTTTTAAATTGATTTCTCCGGAACCCTTTCTGCTTTATTTAAAAACTACGATCAGTGGAAAAAATAGCTCAGCGATAGAAAATATTACGATCAAGCTCTCATCGTATTAGTTTAACGCATATCGCTTGATTGTGAGCTGATATCTGTAGATTTTGACCCACCATATTGGATTTAACGTCAACTGACAGTTGTTTCGAGTATACAAGAACGCTTTTTGTAATAAAAACACTGTATTTAAGTTTTTTCCCCGTCCAAATAATATGTGCTTCCTTCATTTTTTGGTTCATTGTATTTTGGTTTATCATTTCAATAATAGGAAATTTAAGCAAATAAAGCAAATATGGATTACCGTAATCATTCGAGGGCTTAGAACCATTATGCACCAACCAAATTTATAAGAAACATAATGACGTTTTGAAGAAAATACTCAAATAATATTTTTTTAAGTAAGTAGGTACAAATATTAAAATTAGCGCATCTTGGTTGTATACACTCGCGTTGCCCGGCTACTATTTTGTTTGTTTATAAAATTTTGTATGAAATGTCATCTTCATACATAACAAACAACGCGGATTAAATATGTTTTTATAAATAGGACATTGGTTTGTTTATTTGTTTTATAGTTCTTATTATTTATATAAATATAATTTATAAGTTTTTAGCCTGTCCCTTCGAAACAAGTCGGGTAAAATAAAATTGTGGAAAACCTGAAAAGTTTTTTTTATTTATTTCACTGCTGTTTGCCTTTAACACACTTTTATTACACCAGAGTAGAAAATTAATAAATAATCAATGTACTAAATTTGAATCAAACATTTTTTTATATCTTGGTGTTTTTTGGGAGTTGATTTTTTACTGTTAGTAATTCTTGCTGTTTCCGTGTATATATGGAAATAATTTATTTTTAGTCGATTGTCCATTAGTTGATGTACAGAAAAATAAAATGAACACCATACTTTCTTGAACGTTAGAAATAAATAAATAAAAAAAAAACAAATAACCTATAAAACGAAATAAGTTCGGTTTAAAAATAAAGCTGCTGTAGCGGTGAATCATATTATATACAAGGAGGATGGAAGCAAAGCGACGAAGGGAAACAGGCGAAATGAAAAGATGGCCTTTTCTTCAGAACCGGAAGTAATTAAATAAACCACATCCTCTTTAAATAATAATGTGTCTCTCTCTTTCACTTGGCTATAGATACGGACCTCCCCACATACGCGCTAGTAGAGTGGAGCACAATGCTACACTGTTTTTCGAAATATTCATGTCCTTAAGTACAACATGCGTTAAATAAAGTCCGGCAACATAAAAGTTCGAATATAATATAGTATTTTGGAAGACAGCAATAAAAAATCATAGTGTAGTAAACAAAAAAAATGTTTACAACTCATTTATTTTGAACTCGCGAAACTTATATGCAACTTCTATAGCTTCAACGTTGGTGCTATAGAAGTTGCGTAAGTTCAGGGAAAACAAATTTATTTATTTATTTATTCATGTGTATACGGCACCACTGTGCCTTTAATAGGTTATAAATAATCAATAAAAACAATTTAAAAATTACAAAAACGATAAGTTCAAATAAATAGACATAGAAAATTAATAATTAAGAATCAATACTATGTTTATACATGACAATATACAGGCAAGAAAATGCTGATAAAAAAAAATAATATAAATGAAAGGCAGTAGATATATCACAATTGAAAAGTAACAGCACACAAAATTACAACAATCACAAAGCATGGCAATCGTGAAAAAATGGATAAAACAATAATAACAATATTGATAATAACTATAAAAGAATAAAAAAAAACCATAGAAAAAATAGATAAATTTAAATTAACGCTAATTGAGCCGACATTTATCAAAGCCAATCAGAAGAGAAAACCAACACAAAAAAGAGAAAATCAAAAGGGAAAAAAATATACAATCAAACGAAGGTCAGGTCAATATCAGTTACAAAAATTACATAAATAATTAAAAACCTGACACGCATTAAATGAAATTAGTGTAAAGTCAAGACATCCAAGACAGCTCCGAAGACAAAATTAAAACACAATTCGAAACAAATAAAGTAGATTACAGAAATAAATATATCAAAAGAATCATATAATAAAAAGTTATGTGTATTTAAAAACAGAGTAAAAAAAGATTAATATATAACTGGACGCCAAAATCATATAAAAACAATAAATAATAAAATATTTCAACAATAATAAGACCGGTCGTACACAAAATATTTTCGACAACAACAAGATAATAATATGAGAATCGATAAGAACAACGACAAGCTGATAAGAAGGGGTCTGATATAAGCCCAAAATAAAAATAATAAAAATACAAAATAACATAATAAAAATAATACGAACACAAAAAATCTGTCAAAATGGGGCAATAATTCAAGGCAAAGCGGGCAGTCGGTGCAATTTGGAACATACAGGCAGACAGACAACAAAATTATCGCGATGAGCCACAAACCGCACTCCTCACCAGCGTCATACACTGTGACAATTCAAAACCGAAAATATCAATAGATCCCAGATACTGGTTTCCCAAGAGATGCAAACGGGGCACAACCATATTACGCAAATAATTAGTCTGATGAACATCAACGTGGAATAAATCTGAGCTGCGGGTTATCCGAGTGGGCACTCTAAACTTTATCTCATTCAAGAGTTCTGGGCAGTCGTACTTGCAGTTTATTATCTTGTACAACAGCATTAAGTCGAAATATATTCGTCGATTCTCTAATGGGGTAAGACCTGTTTGGGCGAATAGGAAACCATAGTCCAGTTGCTCTCTCGGTATACCTAAAAGGAAGTTAATATGGCGCAGGAACTTTCTTTGTACCCTTTCTAACCTATCGATATGAACTGCGTAGCATGGAGACCATATAGGGGAGGCATACTCTAACACGCTCCGCACCAATGATGTATAAACGAGTGTCAACGTGTCGACACTTCGAAATCCCTGAGTAGTGCGCAGGACAAACCCCAAAGCCTGCATTGCCCTACTCGCCACATCTGTGACGTGCGCAGTGAAAGCTAGCTTATCATCGAAAGTAACTCCTAGGTCACGAATCTCATTCACCCTTTCAAGCGCCACTTCGTTTATCCGATATTGATAATCTACAATGTTTTTACTTCTCGAGAACCGCATGAAATTGTTATGATGCTGCTTTTATTTCGTATCAAAATAATTTGTCATTTCAATCGTTCATATAACTTTCAAGGGTTTTACTCTGTTTTTTATTGTTATCATTTTATAATTCCTTATTTTTAGGGATGTATCACCAGTAGTCATATTTTTATGATGGCTTGCATAAAAACGAAGATAAAGTAGAGCTTTTAGATTTGACATATTTCTCAAGAATCGATGATTTATTTCTACATACCACAGTGGCAGTATTTTTAAAATACATATGTACTAGGCGCTTTTCAGTTGCCGTAAAACCTTGCACTGCAGTCACCCTACCAGCTGGTAAAGAATGATATATTTTTATTGGTGAGATAAATTTTAACGCATTACTGAAGCTATGAGGATAATAATTTACATAAAATAATATTTCGTGTCCTTATGTGTTCAACAATATCACTCTAGAAACTAGCACTCCTTTTAATTATGTACCAACATGAACAGAACTTGAATTTCAGAATCAAAATATACATCAATGATTTTTGCAGTTAAAAACGGTTGACTTTTTTAAAGAGAATATTTGGTTGCATAATGTTAATCCTTTCCACTTTGGACACAGGATACCATATGAGAGAAACCCCATAAATTTTGAAGGACAATTCAGAAATCAAATAATATAATATCTACCTTACTGTTTGTAAGGGAGAATTCACTCACAAAAGTACATCTATAATATAAAAGAAAGTCGGGTTAGTACGAACACTTATAATTTGAAATCAACTGAATAGATTCTTCCGATGTTTGATTTATCTCTCCGGACAACAGAATAACTATTGAAAGTTGAAAAAACTTATAAGAAAAAAGTATGAAATATAATATAAATATAAGTATGGAACGGATTTCCTGCGACACCAATCTTTCCAACCATCTTTGAAAACATTATATAACAACAAAATTATTGTTTACCTGACAAACATTGACATTAAAAATATTGGTACGCAGAATTTTGTTGAGCTTTCAGAAATAATTTTTTGATATGCCAACATATTTTAAACGTATTTTTGTATAAATTACAAATTTGCAAACAATACACATTGTAAGGACTAGAGGAAAACGTCTATCGGGAATGCTAGTATTATTATACTAAGCGGAATACCAGCTGATGCAGCATCGTTAATGCATCAGCATCTGGCTCAAGACTGCGACGAGTTTAGAGTGATGGTCGCCAACCTCTTTTAGGAGAGGCGCATGAGGAAGAAGAAGATTACACATACAAAATCTGATTTTGCAGGTGCTTAGGATATATTATACATTCTCGTTTTAAGCCTCACTAGGGGCACAGAGAGGCGCCAAGTGCTTTGCGTTTGATCTAGAACAATATTAACTACCTGCTCCGTCACCATACTCAAATCCCTCAGCTATGCTTCGAAGAAATGCAACACAGTTTGAAAGAGTCTTTTTCGTCGTTGGAATTTTGATGGGAAAGGAGAACAGCGCTCTCCTCGGCCAACTAACATTTAATTTTCTTCACATACATATTATGCCAATTAGGTATGCCATGACCATCTTATTTATTTATTTATTTTCAACCCAAGGCGTAAAGCCATTTACATTACAGTATTGATTTGGTCATAACGATAGAAGTATAAAATTGCATCGCCAGTTATTTTGGTCTAATGCGGTTCTATATCCATTGTCGATTAAGATAAAATTTGTATCAACTAAAAACAATAACGATATAACAAATAATAAATACATCTCCACAATGATGCGCTGGCGTATAGCGACGTTCGTGATGCGATGGTACAATCTTATGCCCAATTTTCTTCTTAGGCACTTCGTTTCAAATACATCATTATTATTTACAGATTGTTATTTTTCTTTCATTTTGAGTGATCTTGCAGTCATATTATTTTGACTTGATTCAGTCACTCTCTACAGTGATGTGGGATCAATTGGCTATCCATATTATAGGTGGCCTAGTAGGTTTTCTCCACTATTTGGAGCAATCATCAATCAATCAATCAATTCTCCCTTTTCCACCCCACTCAGGGGCATAGGGAGGCAACAAGAGCTCTCCATTGCGCTCGATCTTGCGCAATGTTTATGACCTCCTCCCACACCATGTCCATGTCCCTCAGCTCTGCTTCGAAGGAGCGGAACACAGTGTGAGAGGGTCTTCCTCGTCTTCGGGACCCTGATTAGCCGGGACCCGGGAGCAATCATACATTATTATAATTTAAAATAAATGATTTAGGGGGAAGGAATCCAACCCGTTGAGAAACTCATTCATGCTGCTAGCGACAGGGGTGGAGTTTTATCAGGGGGACTAGACTCGACACTGGGAAAAAATATATTTAACCACTACTGACCGACTGTTTAAAGTTTATGATGATGCTTGTCAACTCTCATTTTATTAGGATAGATGTACCCATAGGGTTTGACTACAATGTACCTACACAATTCCATATTCACCAACGTTTCAAGTTTATGAAGCGAGCAGGCTGTAAATATAATAATAATCGTAGTAATTTATAGTTGGTACGGTGGCGGTTCCAACACTCCGGGAGAGACTGGGAATTTTAAATAATGTTTTAATACATAATGGCTCCATTAGCTCCGAAGTAAGACTCGTATAATAATACCTGGCACATTAGAATAATCTCTATGATGATTTTCACGTATTCACGGGAATTAACATTCCTATTATTTGGGATCTTACATAGTTTTTAATGAAATTAAATGTCGCTCATACACACGGAAGAAATAAATTCTTTCAAACAAATTTAAAAATAAAAAAATATAAACTTCATGATGTAAATTTATAAATTTTGAAATTTAACCCTAAGTAACAGTGAGGCTTGTACCGTTAGTTTTATCGAAAGCTAATTGAACGCAAATAAGCGCTTATTAGCGTGCAAATAATGTTCTAACATCAAACGGTCGAATTATTCAATCATTTTGTATGGTTTTATTTTCGAAACTCTTTCTCCATGAGCTTTTCTTTATGAAGATTGAAGACAATTTAGCACTGTTACTTTTTTAATCGATTTAAGATCGTTAAAATCTTAAAAGCGTTATGATCAAATAATAATTTGTACACCTCTTTAAAGAGAGGCACAGTAATGTAATGAAATCTCTTACAATATTCTATCATGTGGTTTCTACGGCATTTATCGCAAATTGTAGCTATCTGTATTAATTTATTTTTTATAAATGATTAATTTTAATATATCACTGTAAGTTTTACTATAGTGGTCTATGACCTTATATATATCAGGTTAAAAATCTTATGAAGTAGGATCAAACTTTCCCCTGAGATTTTTCAACATGACAACCTTATTAAAATTTCGATAACTAAAAAACATTCTCAAAGTTTTATATAGGTTACTATTATAATGTCCTAAATACGTAGGTTATCATCTTGGAAAAACAGTAGGCGACGCTGGTTAAGTCATATTTTTTTAATACCGTATCCTTGCATGGCCCTTCTTTTATAAGGAGGCAATAAGAGCTCTTTCTTTCTCTAGATCTTGAAATTTTAATTGGAACATTTTAGAATTATGTTATTAATCGATTTGTTGTTTGTAATGGTGGGAGTTTACAAGTGTAGTGAAATAGTATAGGTATTTACAAAGATGCCATAGATTAAGACTCACCTACAACCGTCATTTCGGCAGCCTTGAGGTCAGTGTGAAAGAGAGGTGCATCCGCGCTAACTTCACACTGGTACTCTCCAGCTAACTCCCTCTTCACCCCGATCAGGGTCACTTGGTGCTCGTCCGAGTCCGACACCTGAAACATACAAACAATCATGAATTATTATTGGTGCTGTAAAACGTGGTGCCGCCATTAGTTGGGAAACAAAGCACACTGGGATCCATTTCCTTATCGGGAACAATTATAATTAATACAAAGTTATGAGAAGGAGAAACCGTTTTAATATTGCTTACAAATTGGATAAGCTGAGCTGAGCTGAGTAATAAAGTTGTGTGTGAGTTGATTGAGATTCATAACATTTTATCGTTTCTCGATTAATTTCAATCAAAGACTGAGACGGAGAATCCACGTGCGCTCCCTTTCACTCTTTCCTTAAACATTTCCGTGTATTTTATTTCATCCTTTCCAAAGTTTATTTGGTTTTGGTACCATAACGTTAAAAAACAGCCTTGTAATAATTATTTCCAAACATTAATTTTTACATAATTTATTCCATATTTTTTGTTTCCAAATGCTTTGCATATTGTCAATGCTTTATATTTTTAAATTTATTTATAATAAGTTAACAAAACATTAAAATATTGAGCTGAATAAAATTGGTAGACCAACAAAATCAAAAAAAAAAAATATTTCACCAAATAGCCACAATTTTCATCACAATGACATATTGGAATAAGCTCCCACAACTAACCCTCAGCTGTAATCTTACTGCCCAACACAATGTACCTATTAAATAAACTTCTTAAATATCTAAACTTCAAAGCCTTTTGCCAAATTTTTAGAACCTACCTAATAATTTGCCTCCTTTCTCAAGTTTAAAAAGTAATCCCCTTTCTGGTTCATGAATTTTGACTTCATTAGTTGTTATTTTTTCTTTAAGATCTAGTCCTGAAAAGGTCACAAGAATCTAAACATAATTAGAACGTTGTGCACCAACAAAGCCAATAGGCAATAAATATGAGACATTAACCAAAAATGGATATAGTCATATCCTGGCGCCAAATACATGACAGCGGTCGCAGTCTTTAAATTTGGTTGCTCTCTTGTTCTCAACAATTACCAACTTTTATCTCTATTTTTCATTTTATTATTCAATTTCTACTTGTTGCATACATGAGATTTTTCGACATGTTGAACATGTTGAGAATTCTCATGATTAGGAGTTTTGGAGACAAACATTACCACCTAATGGCGAACGTTGTTAACGTAAAGTGATCACACTAAGCCAGCCTTCGAAATAACAGTAGAAGACGGTCGTAAGCCCGTAGTGATTTGTTCCATTTAAAAATCGAACATTAGTAATGAATTATTGTTAGAGTCATTAGTTGTTATTTTTTCTTTATGTATATTCTTTTTACTTAGCGGTTTGTTAACCAATTTTAATGTCAGTTGATTAAAACTATTGTTACCATATTATAAAATCAGGTCTCTAGTTTCTATATCTGCATAATTCTCAGATTGATCACTTGAGATCTTCAATTACGAAATAGTACTTAAGGAGAATGATAAATCTCGGAAAATTTTATGAGAGTAATCAAGCCAATTAAATGGAGTGACTGTATGAAGGTATTTTGGCCTATGTGTGGAATGGTTAAGGAAAGTACTTGTACTCCAAATCAATGTAACACGAGCTCAAACATACGACATTTGTTTGATAATTTCAATTTATTTTCTCTCTCCCTATAATAATTATAGCTCAGGCTATAATTATGTCATAAAATATAGGAACACATCAATATTTCAAATTTACATAAACGAGTAATATTATTAGAGAGGAATGCCGACAAATCAATCCAGTTATTTGCTAATTAGATCCTAACACGAGGTATTTATTAGACTAGTGAATTATAACAGGGTGCAAACGAGAATGTACCTACTCACTCAGTCGTGGTGGAGAGAGGGATGTTATAATCAAACTATATTATTATGCACACGTATAGGGGATAATTACGTGTGCTTGCAACTCCAAATCAAATATCACAAACACAATGGCACATCAATTATAATATGACACACATGGGGGATGGGGGTGTATTAGAGATCACAAGCATTTATTTTATTTTAAACCTATAACCAGATTGATTAGTCGCGTATTACCCTTAATTTATTATTAATATTCTATGAAAATGAATGTATTGAAGTAAGCGTAGGTTCTCCTCGTTATGAATGAATTGTTACCCTTCACAGGTGTAGGAGATTTGATTTTACAAACTAATTAATACACTTCAATGGTGTTGGAAACAAAGTCAGGTGTGAATGAATGAAAATTATATTTACATATACACACACACACTCCCTTTTTCACCCCACTCAGGGGCATAGGGAGGCAACAAGAGCTCTTCCATTGCGCTCGATCTTGCGCAATGTTTATGACCTCCTCCCACACCATGTCTCTCAGCTCTGCTTCGAAGGAGCAGCGGAACACGGTGTGAGAGGGTCTTCATTTACATATAATGAATGATATATTGAATATTGTAAATTAAAAAAAAAAAAAAAGCTGTCTGTACCTATCCAATAAAAGAAAAAAAAAATTGGTCATGTTTGTAATTTTTTTAAAAGTCTGTGCTTACAATAAGAACTCGCAATTTTAAACAAACGAAAAAAAATCGTGTATGATGAACGAATTTAGCTGAAATTCACTAACTCAAAACTTATAGAGAAGATAAATAATGGTTTATTAAAATGAGGTAAGAAGAAAAATGATTATTCTTTTTATATTTTCATAACAACAAAATAAACAAGGGGCCACTCTTGAAATTTTATCCCGAGGATTCAAAACAGACCTACGTGAAAATATGTTTGTGCTTAGGGAACCAAAATCTAAATGCCGTAATGACAATGTTATTAAGATTGGAATTGGATTGGAATCGCGATGATCAAGCCCCCAAATCATCGATAAACCTGGCAATGTCGGTTGATCTTCCCTGTCATATAGAGGGAGACGGATGTAAAGAACCGAACAATAAGAAGGTACCCAGAATATGTAGGTACCAATACGTATATAGAGGATGCTGAGAAGACCGAGAAAATCTGAAGGAAAGAAAAAAAGGATATTGTTACAATATACATAGATACTTTATAACATACTATCTGACCCAGCGAACCTCATCCCGCCTTAAAGTCAATAAACTATCGCTGGGTAACAGAACATAGCTAAAATACATTACTACTCATTGTGAAAAAATATTAAAAGATATATGGTTATGATATTATGAATCGGGTATTTCAAAAGCGCCGAAACTCACCCAATTCTATGTATATTAGATTACTATATTGAATTTTCATCATCTGACTTATAAAAAAGGATTAACAGACTTTTTTATAAGTCAGATAGCCATCTGTGGAAACATAGAGAAAACATTGATCTATAGAATCTCCCTATTTCCCCGATAGATGGCGGTGACAGTACCGATGCAATCCGTTCCATACTAACTTTAAAATAATATTTAAATCATTTATTTTCCATTTATTCAACTTTTTATTAGTTATTCTGTTATCCGAAGCGGAGGAGATTTCAATAAATCAAACATCTGAAAGAATCTGTTGAGCCGATCTCGAGTTATAAGTGTTCGCACTAATCCGACTTTCATATTTTATATTAGAGATTGTTTAAGCAAAATAGTGATTCGTATACTGATATGAATGATGAGGTATGTTGATCATGTCGGAAGCTTGTTGCCTGCTCCGGTAGGTGGTGGCATGTACAATACAGGGAGAGGGGGATCTGCTAATTAGCAGAGCTCATTGATTATCTCGATTATACGTCAACGGAATCGTTTAACATGCCACGTTCATTTAACACACATTAACACGGCCTGCCAAGAAGGAGTGCGCCAGTAAAGGTGATTGTGTGTGGCCACTATCTTTTTCCCCATCACACCTCTGACAAACGGAACTCCACTTCTCTCTATCAAAGCCCAATTCTTTCGCTTCATCTATCGACATACCGTTTTTGGGCTTCGTCGAGGACGGAATCGATGTGTTTGATCAACGTCAGTCTCGGTCGGCCAAGCTTTCTCACACCCAAGGGCGGATCCAGGGGGGGGTCAGGTGGGTAATGACACCCCCTTGAGCTAGGTTCAGGCCTTTAATTTGCTGTACAGTAGTTATATTTATTAATAAAATACTATTTTCTATTATAATTATGAGTTATTGTTGTTCATGACCCCCCCCCCCCCTGGATCATGAAAATGACCTTTTTTTTAGGAGAAGTTTAGTTTCTAGATACCAAATTTTGGAAATGACCTTTTTTCACTTTTTCGTGACCCCCCCTCCCTGGCGCCAATGCTGGATCCGCCCTTGCTCACACCTTTCCTTTCAGTCTTAGAATTAATTTTCATGTCATTCTGTTTTCATCCATTCTTTCCACATGCCCAAACCATCTCAACTTATTGACTTTTATCTTTGTCACAACACTACCTTCCATACCACATTCCTTCCTAATATTGTCATTCCTTTCCTTCCCCGCTGCATTTATACTACATTCTTCTTTTTTCGTCAATGTCCACGTTTCACACCCATACATCATTGATGGTAGCAGAATTACGTTTTGCACCCTTTGCTTGTAGTGAGACGTTTTAGTTTCTTATAATAGATCTCAGTGCACCGCCCACCCTGCCACCAGCCACTTTCATACGTTCGATTTCTCTTTCACACGTTCACTATCTTCCCTAATAGAATTAATTGTTCGCAGGGATTACACATTGGGCATGCGGTCCCTATATACATGAAGTCCTTTAGTACAGAGTTCGAAAGCTTAAATTTCTTCAAAACTAAGAATCCACTCCACTACACACAGAATCACTGGTGAAACATAATTCCTTTTTCTATTCTCCATATTGTGATTCAGTTCTGATCATGATTTCACAAGAGTCTCTAAATTTTTGGAAGGTTTACCTCGCCTTCTAATGACTAATAACCTTTAGATGCACCTTTTTTACGACGAGAGGTGACTTGACCTTGTTGTGAGGGGAAATTGACCATCACTCATCAACATTGGTCTTGGATTTATGTATTTGCCATATAACGTCTCTTCACATTCTATTTTATCACATTTTAATTGGATAATAATAATATATGCAAATGGCACATATTTTTTTCCACTGAGCAAATCTTTTGTTCCTTGCTTGTGTGTTCGTACAGGGAGATAATATTGATAATCACGTGACGTGGAGTACCTGAGGGAGGGAGGGGGTAGTGAGTAGTAGGTAGGTACCTGGAGACAAAGAGCGCTGTCAGCAGTTGTGATTTCCATACAAATAGTTTGTTTCTCTTAAGAACGCACCGCGGTTTATTTCTATACCTAAGATTTATGGGACAATCTACTTATGTTAAAAAAAAACATTCACTTTCACATGAATTTTTGCAAATTCCTGAAATTTCTACTGAATAATGTGCCCTTCCTTTTCAGTTACAACGTTAAATATACGGAATCAAGCACAATAAAATCAAGTCAAGTGGAAAATATTGACAACAAAAGAGCAACCAAATTTAAAAACTTTTATCTCTATATCTCATTAATTAATAAATATCCACTTGTTGTAGGTATACATGGGATTTTATGACATTTATTTATTTAAATCACATAGGCCATTTGGCCAATTACAAAACAATAAAATGAAAATCATACACAAGATTTTTTTAAAACAATAAACAATACAAAAAAAACAGAAAAAATATAATAGGTACCTAGCTATGATATCACCATTGAAATAAAATAAAATAATGAAATAAATTACATAGTTAAAAAATATATTGAAAATCTTTAAAATAAAAAAATAGAAATTTAGTAGGTAGTGATGACATAGAAAATTTAAATAATAAAATCGAGAATAAATAATTTTGGACACATTAAAACCTCATTCACTTTACATAAATATGGTAGAACAAAAATCTCTTTGAGGAAAACATGAAAATAAAATCTTACTTGAAATTAAATAATAATAATAATGAGCAGTAAAATATAGCAATTTCATGAGTAAGAGTGCCTACCCGAGCCACCCGAGCCAACAAAACAGTAAATGAAAATATCCTTTTATCAAACAGACAACATTTCATAGAGAAACACAATTCTCCGAAACCAAGAAACCATCAACACCAATTTAACAAGAATATCCTATTCTTTAAAAAAAAAAATCATCACAAACACAATATTACGTACACAATAAAAAACAGTATTCCTGCTTGATAAAAGCCAAGCCATCCAAAAACCTGACCTGCTGAAAAACATGCAAAAACGAACATTTATAGTTATTTACACACGAACCCAAAATCCCTTCCTCATGTTGAACATGTCAAGAATTCTCATGATTAACAGTTTCGGAGAGTTAAACATTACTACTAAAGGCAAACATTTTTAACGTAAAGTAATCACACTAAGCCAGCCTTCGAAATAACAGTAGAAGACGGTCGTAAGCCCGTAGTGGTTTGTTGTATTTAAAAATCAATCATCATTAATGAATACATAATTGTAAGAACCATTAGTTTTTACATATTCATTAAGATCTAGTCCTGAAAAACGGTATCAAGAATCTACAGATATTATAGCACCTTAGAGTCTAAATTATTAAACCTCGGTTTTAAGTTTGTATGCAAACATGATGTGCGTAATGCAATGATTCTGACTTACAACGCTTCTGCCTTATGTCTTTAGACTCATTTATAACAATATCAAGGCACCAGGTTTGTTAATAAAAGCCCCTCTTCAAGGCAGGTACTAGCCGCCTGCCCGGGTGGGACTCTTCATTACGTCATTCAACTTCCCAGATTATAATAAGGTGTAAGAACTACACACATCCGAATTACTTTAATCAAGGGTTAATGACGAGTGCGAGAACTTGGCCAATCTTTCATAAAACCTTAATGCGTACGTCGGGGTGGGTTTTACCTATCTCTTGGAATATTCTGACACCAGATGAAAGGTTGATGCATAGATTTAGAAATAAGGTAAGTAACATGGAAAATATTTTTCTCTTTGTTTCAACAGGGCCGACCTGTTTCGTTTCGAATTTCCATCTGATCCGTGAACCAAGAGCTATTTCGTTATCTTTCTGGCTGACGTGCTCCTTCTTTACAACCCCTTCTAAATCCTCAGTTCCTCGAATATTCTTCGGATTTGTGTTTTTTCAAACTTGTAGGATAATCGCGTTTATTTGATTAATAATAATTGGTCGCCAACACGTTTTATAAATCTTCATTCTATCTAAGGTTTAAATAATATGTTGATTTTTCCTGTTATTTTCCATTAGACAACCTAAGATATTCAAAGACTTTTGTGTGCCAGTTGTGTTATTTTACAGCGTATTGTTGCTCCAAAAATTTGGATCCAACTATGTTACTTTTTGTTTGTTTCTCGACACAAGCTATGTTACATCTATCTTGTTCTCTTGCTGCCAATTGGGAAGTATTCTAATAAAAAGTAAGCGACCTTTTATGTATATTATACTAGCTTTCACGACAGACGCTATCCTGAATGATAAAAATCTGTTTTGTGTGCCAGTTGTGTTAATTTACAGCGTATTGTTGCTCCAAAAAATTGTATCCAACTATGTTAGTTTTTGTTTGGTTCTCGACACAAGCTATGTTACATCATTGTTCTCTTGCTGCCAATTGGGAAGTTATCTAATAAAAAGTAAGCGACCTTTTATGTATATTATACTAGCTTTCACGACAGACGCTATCCTGAATGATAAAAATCTGTTTTGTGTGCCAGTTGTGTTAATTTACAGCGTATTGTTGCTCCAAAAAATTGTATCCAACTATGTTAGTTTTTGTTTGGTTCTCGACACAAGCTATGTTACATCATTGTTCTCTTGCTGCCAATTGGGAAGTTATCTAATAAAAAGTAAGCGACCTTTTATGTATATTATACTAGCTTTCACGACAGACGCTATCCTGAATGATAAAAATCTGTTTTGTTTAAAACAACATATTATTTTAAATCCGAATTCTGTCAATCGCACCAGCTATTAAACAACCGACAGGTTGTGTCAAACGAAAATTTGATTTCAAAATTAGATTTATTCACTTTCCGCGTTTTAATTCATGCGCTTCAATGTTAACAATTTAGAAAAAAGCTTGAAAAAAAAATCCATAAAAAACTGCGTGCGATTATTTTTAATGACAATGGTTGTCAGGTAAATAATAATTGTGTTTCTATAGAATTTTTCACAGATGGCGTTGTTATTTCGAATTTTATCCCATACTAACTTAAATATAAATATTTTTTTTAAATGAATCTGTGCTCACTCAAAGTGAACACAAATACACTCTTTCACAGTAAGCTACTTAAAGCTTGTGTCATGAAAGAGGAAGATGGTCGGCACCTGGGATCGAACCACGACGTCCGCACCAAACAGTACGAAGCCGGCGCTGTAACAGCTAGTCTACCAACCATTTCAAAAATTATTTGGTATCTATTTTCTGTTCGCACTAGCCCGACTTTCTTTTATATTAAATACAAGCTTTCCCAACAGACGATTCAGCCCGCCGCAATGTCTAACGTCAAGTTACTAAAGTTATACACAGTAATCAAAGGAATTATTGGAAAGTCATATTGTGATAGAAACTATATTGAGCCATGAACGGTGCGACACCTAAGCACTTGCAGTAACACCCAGCTTATACTTAATAGTCATTTCATGGCGACAATATTCTAAAGAGAGCAAACTTAAGCGCGACTGTGCTCAGGTATATCTCGTTTCTGGATTAGAGCATCATCTGTGGGGGTGCGGGTTGATAACTGGAACTGGAATCCACCTCCAGGGGTGCTCAAATCTTGTGCTGTAACGAAGGGTTTGATAATATCTTTTTAATTTTCGAAGTCGTAGGTAGACAAGTTACGATTACTAGTTAGTAGCGGTTACAATGCCGGCTTTCGTAGTGTTTCGTTCGGAGATCGAGGGTTCGATCCCAGGTGACGACCATTTTCCTCTTTCAACGACACAAGCTTTAAGTAGCTTACTGTGAAAGAGTCACAGAGTGTGTTTGTGTTCACTTTGAGTGAGCACAGATTCATCCATATTATGAGTTAATTTTCTATCATATCAGTTACGTTAAATTGCTTTTGATGTCAGAATAGTAAAGTTCACAAATTTTAGAAAAATCCCTCCCCGTTGTGCATAATAATCCTCAAAAGAAAAGAACTATACCTTCTATACTTTGTGTGCTTAAAAATTATGGTATAACTTAAAAATGGTGCTTTAAAATTATAGCCGTATTTCACAAGCAACAGTTTTACTATGGCTAATATCATAGCCTAGTTGTCTTGAAAAAGTGTTGTCACTTCACCTGACAGCTTATTGACAAATAATACCGAGCGCGAATCTATGAAAGCGATTGACAAGATAGAGAGATATGCTACGACAGGGGGTGTTGTAGTATGTATGTAGGTATTTAATATAGGTGCTGTTATTGTAAGAAACTACCCCGTCAGTCGTGCGTGAAACGGGGGTGCGCTATTGAAATGATATCGTCATAGCAATAATTTCAGTGTGAACTAAACACACACACGTGCCAACAATTCCACACTGGGAGGAAATTTATTTATATGAGTTGCCATTCCGGATAGAACTCCGAGTCGATTGTTGCTCTGAAGGATGTAAGATCGTGAAACATGATCATGAAAAACAAAACAATTATATTATTAGAGAGGAAAGATTTAAACAATTTATAAGTATAACAATTTGTATTAGCCTGGAATAAGAAATACTAGGCCAATTTTGAAGAGGCTGACATTTCCTTTATATAAATAAATTGCTTTGATTCAACAGAAGAAATCTTATTCTCGGTACTAAATAAAAACAAATTAAATTTTCCTTAAAATCTTTCCTTGTACAAGAGAACATAATTTGAATGAACCTATTCTTTTTGCTCTTGTTTAAATAATTTGGTTGGTACGAGAAATCGGATCTAAAAGAAATATCACATTAGATATTTTTATCTGAGAGTATTTTAAAAGCACGGTAAAAAAACGATTTCAATGAATTTCATTTAGGAAATGGAGCTTCTAGGAACGATTTGAGTCCATTAGAGAAAGGTTCCCAAGAGAATAACACTTTAAATATTTAGAGGTGAGAGTGCCGACGCTACGATCAGCCATCACGGGCTTACGACACTACAATAATAATCACATGTCGGGACAAATGGGTATTAACTGTGCCAGCGTCAATGTAATAATTATTGTAATATAGCGAAGTATTTCTATTAACAACATTCCTTTTATAGGAACAGATCTACCTGATGTTGTTAATTCTGGAAAATAAGCCAGAGATAGCAAAATTTATCCTCTGAGGGATTTCGACATGGTATAGGAGGAGGTCATAAACATTGCGCAAGATCGAGCGCAATGGAGTCATCTTGTTGCCTAGCTATTCACCTAAGTAAGGTGTAAAGGTAGTTCGGATTGGATTTGGATTTCAAAGCTTAAATTTTAGTATGAAACACTTCGGATTCACTTACTTAGTTACATTATCCGGGCTTTCATACCCTTTAAATCCAACATGCATAACTTGGTATTCAGAACTACAGTATTCTATTGTTTTTTCTTATGTTGCGCTAGGGTTGAGTTTATCACTTTTATGTTGACTTAAAATGGGCACCCGTGATTGTAAAATGGCGACCCTATGAAAATACGAGGTAAATCGGAAGACGACGTGTTCCGATCGCGGGAAAAACTGGTCGAAAGTAGCCCAAAATTGGAAAACTTTAGAAGAGGCCTACATCCAGCAGTGGAGGGACGGGACACAAAGAAGAAGAAGATATCAGGTTAATTACTTTTTTTGTGTATAATTCTCATTGCTTGAAATATTTTTTTTTTTTAAAGGAATCTGTGCTCACTCAAAGTGAACAAAAATACACTCCTTGACTCTTTCACAGTAAGCTACCGAAAGCTTGTGTCGTGAAAGAGGAAGATGGTCGTCCGCAGTACGAAAGCCGACGTTGTAACCGCTGGGTCACCAACCACTTCAATTCATATATTTTTGATAGTTTGTTCTTGATTCGAGTTTACATCGAAGCGAAGTACTTAAGGGCAAAAATAAGTTGGAAAACCACTTCATGTCTTGATAAAATAGTTCACGAAGTTTTGGTCAAATGCTTTTCCGAAGTCTATAAATATTCCTTACCAACCAGGTGCCGCCTGTACGAGGGAGATGTTTTTTGATCGAGACCTCGGACTTTAATGATAATTACAAACTTTTATACATTTATTGTTGATTAATTTTATTGACGAGAGAAATCGTTTGCCGTATAATCAGGACATTTGGGATGAGAATAAAAAGACTAAACAGTGCGTGGTTATACAGTGGGAATAATAATAATGATTGCGTGATTATCTTGAAGTAAGTTGGTTGGTGTGTCACAAGCGATCTTAGAATTAGAAATGATTTGTCAGCGGAGAAGGAAGATTTTCAATCAGCGTTGTTTGAGGAAGGAGCAATTATCCTTACATTCTGGATTGCTGTGTAAACACCAATATAACTCCTCCTTTATAAATAAACACAGCACATACGTTTGTATGTCTTTAGTAATTATTACTATATAGAACCTCCATTATTCCGATGCTAGATGAACTATATGTTATCTCGTGTAGTGTTCCAATACACATCTCTGTTTACTTTAGTGCGCTTCCTGTGTAGAAGGCCGGAAACGATTGCTTACGGTCTAAATTATTACTATTTATTTTTAGAGAATGTTTAAAGTTCAATGAAAAAGAGTATTTTCTCAAACATTCTTACTCTTCATGGTAAAAAAAAACCCAGCTCCCGTAGACCACTTGAATTGTGTGAACGAATTTTTCGTTAATGCCGAGTGCATAAAAATGTACTGTCTACTAGAATACATATATTATTTATAAAAAATAATAATTATTTAAACTAAGCAATGACACTTTATAAAACGTAAAAATACAGTTAATTTGATGAAAAATTTGTTCTCATGTTGAACATGTACATTTTTATGAATATTATTTCTATATAAAACGTCAATGGATAAAATTGACTTATAATGTAGGTATTTCTAATCAAAATTTCGGAGATTTAAAAACTGACGTCATTGAGGTAAAGTGCTCAAAAAAATCAGTCAATTGACTTAACATTAACAAAGATAATTATAACTTTTCTATTTACATCAAATGTAAATAATGTTTATCTAATTATGCCTTAAGTAGCGGGTCTTAAATAAATTAAGTGTTTATTGATTTGCTGATTTTCAATTAGTTTCCGTATATTTCGCCACTGTTGTATGGAACCCCCAATACGTTACTAACATCAACAGGATCGAACGAGTACAGAACAAACTATTAAAACATCTTAACTTTAGATAAAAAAATTAGTTTTAACTCTTATCCACAGTCTGCACGTTAGCATAACATACTAACTCTAGAAAACAGACGAACTGTAACAGACCAGGTGTATTTATTCAAGATTGTAAACGGATTTGTCGACTCCAGCGATCTTCTTGGGGAAATAAGTTTTAATTGTCCTTCAAGATCCACAAGATCGCCACCAATATTCAGAATGCCTAGATGTAGTACAAACCATGCTCAAAGCTCTTTCTTTCAAAGATCTTGCACAAATTTTAATGCTTTTTTCAAGGACATCAACCTGTACAATTCTTCACAGCAGGTTTTTAAGAGGTCCGTGATTGAACATTTGCTATCGCATTAAGAGTCCGACCAGTGCGGGCAAACTTATTTGAAATTGCTCCTACTCTTTCTCAAAACAAGCAGAAACAATACATTACCTTTACCCTATCCTCTTTTCCCCTTTTCCCTTTCCCAGTATCTGAGCCGAGTAGGTACTTAAAATTTAGGTACTTTGTATTTTTACATTTAATGTGCATACTTCATTGGTGTATAAGTTTTAATGTATATACTTAACTGATGTGTGTTTCGTAATTGTTTATGTACTGTCTTATTTTTGTATCAATTTCACTGTCTGTATATTAATGTTAAAAAAAATATAACAGCTATTCTCCGACTTTAAAAATATCACATTACCACCTAATGGCGGTTGTTGTTAACGCAAAAGTGATCACACTAAGCCAGCCTTCGAAATAACAGTAGAAGACGGTCGTAACCCCGTAGTGGTTTGTTTCATTTAAAAATCGAACATCAGTAATGAATTGTTAGAATCATTAGTTGTTACATAGGTATTCTTTAAAAATATATATAATTTAATATATATAATGGATACTTGTTTGTTTTATTAAAAAAAAATACAAATAAAACACCCATGGGACAAAAACTATCTATCATGAAAATTTGGCTGACGGAAGAAATACAATAGGTAGATACTTAATACGTAAAAGCAGATTACTAGGTACCTACTTTTACTATGAAGTAACTATGTGTGTGTTTCAAAGTACGTACGAGATTCTACATTTTATATACCTACGTACTTAATCTCTATTATTGTAATTATCTCTCAGTGTATTAAAATATACATTATCATATCCAAGTTTGTTTGTCTGGTAACATGTACGTACATTGTACATTCTATGTTGTGAGATTACACGAACATACATGCATAGTATTCAGACAGTGACAACATTGTCAGAAACGTTCTGAAGGCACAGTTTTGTCTTAGTCGTCTTCGTCATTTTGAAAATATTTAACTAAAGAAAGTATACACATGAACATGGACGAAAAATCTGGAAGTTGAAATAAATGCTGTGGAAATGAGATCACTGCGTAGGATATGCGGAAAGCGACTGATTGATAAGGTGAGGAATGATAATATTAGAAAGGAATGTGGAGTGGATGTTAGGGTAGTGACTAGAATGAATGTGAATAATAATTTAACTTCCAACTTTTTTCTTTATATTTCATGTATTATTCAATTTCTACTTGTTACATACTTAAATGAGATATTTCGACATGTTGAACATGCTAAGAATTCTCATGACTAGGAGTTTCGGAGACAAACATTACCACCTAATGGCGAACGTTGTTAACGTAAAGTGATCACACTAAGCCAGCCTTCGAAATAACAGTAGAAGACGGTCGTAACCCCGTGGTGGTTTGTTCCATTTGAAAATCGAACATTAGTAATGAATTGGTAGTCATTAGTTGTTATTTTTTCTGAAAGAGAATAAATTAAGGTGGTTTGGGCATGTAGGGAGAATGAACGAGAAGAGAATGACAAAAATGATATAACATAAATCTGAAAGTATGGGAGCACGCAGACGAGGCCGATCTCCAATGACATGGTCCATATCGGTTCAATCTTAGAGGAGGGCCAAGTCAGGAGCAAACGGAATAGAAGAGCATGTGTGCGGAATGTTATGCGTTTGGAAGAAGCAAAAGAGGTTTGTTTGGATAGGAAAGTCCATACTCTCTGCCTTCCCCCTTCGAGAAACGGCGTGATGGGTACAAAAAAAAGTATACCTCACCAGTGTTAGTTGATAATTTTTCTTGTGTCTTGTGTCTGAGCACACAATAGCTAGAAAATTTATTCAGATTTGCTGAAGTTCAATGTACTTCTAAGAGGGCAGGGGGTGGATTGTTCAAAAAATGCGACGGTTTTTATACGTCTATATTATAGAAAGATAAAGGTGCTGAGATATCAAAGAAGAATAAAGGAGATACCATGTTCCATAAAATAATTAACAGACTGTACTGGCTCATGATTATTTGCACCGTATGGAGTATAATATGAAGCTACGTAGAGAGTCTTCCATGTCTTCAGCACTCTCCTGGGCGAGCTGTCATTCGGCATCCTTAACCAAGTCCATCTCCTATCCATAATGGTACAGAAGTGATGGACGTACGCTGGGTGCGCCGGCGTATAGCGTTGTTTGTGATGCGTTGATACCATCTTATACTCAAAATTCTTCTTTGGTACTTCGTTTTAAACCCAGATACTTTCTGTACCTGGGCTTTGGTCAGTTGCCAAGACTCATACTAGAAAAAGAATGAAGTTAATTGTGGAGGTGCAATAGATTTTGGGGATTAGGTGGTACCACTATGTCTCAAATGAGACCGTACGCGCCAGAACAGCACAACAGCCAATCACCTCAGTAATCCAGAATCATGTTCTCCGCATGTCCCGCGAGAGTCTTGAATACGCAAGGCTTTTCTACAATCCGTATGCCTAAGCTGATAAAGCTATGCAAATGGCGCAAGATAGAGAGGTTTGGAGGCTCCACACTGGGAGTGAACGTGGATTAAGTGAATAACCAAGCATTAGAGTAGAAGAAATAACGTTCTTAAAACGATAGATTGTTTAACGTTTCTGGCAATCAATTGGTATCTTTTCGCAAAGTAACGCAATGTAACGCCTAGCGAGTGGATAATATTATGTAGGTATGTATATAAGTGGAGCGAGACAATAATAGTTGAAATAATAGAGAAACAAATGTAGGGATTAGCGCGGCATTAGTGATTAGAGAGGGATCACCAGTAATAGTGTTTGTCTCTACACGCACTCCCTTAGGTAGTACGAGGCTGTGCATAATGAAAGGGATGTATATAGGCGCCCGCCCTCTCGTGAGAAAACAAATATTATTCGAGACTTTTCTAATAGAATATTGTGTCACTCTTATCAGTGTATATTATAGGGGGTAGAGGATCATTTTACTATAGGCACCAACCCTGCGGTTAAATGACAATATTATGTTTATAATAATTGAACTCTGCCCTAATATTACAAATATCTATAATCAAGTTTGCCCTGTGTCATTTATACCGAGTTATTAAAATTGAATTGTACCTAAGTATTATCGATATCGATGGTGAAAGTATTTTATGTTTTGAGGTAATTAAATTTAATGTGTTTAGATTTGAGAAATAGTGTGTCGGTGAATATGAAGTGAAAGGAAGGTTGGATAGAAAAAAGTGAAGGTTCGTTCTTTTGCCTACCTCTTATGGGACACGACATGAAGGGAAAAATGTAGGTAGACCTACCTCACCTGTGACACACAAATGGGAATAAAGGTTAAGGTCCAATTCACACTACAAAATAATGTAGGAACTACAGCGTGTTTTTTTACAGTTTAGGTACGTCCTAAGAACGTATACCTACAGTTGGTCACCACGAATCATTTAAAACGTATACTGCAAAGAACATACATTACAGAGTAGGATGAACTAGGTACACCTTAATAAATAAAATAAACATTAGGTACTTACCTACTGTATGGTTATATAAGACCAATTTAAGAGCATACAATCTGTTTTATGCATTTAGAAAATAATGGGTACAAGTTAGAACGGTTATAATTGTGAAAACAAAAATTATTATAAAATCAATAAACCTAATCAAACTATAGGACCTTAGCCTATAGATAGGTATAGTGGAGTAAGTACAGTAGTTTTTAGCAAGTGTTTACAAGTATACTGTTTGTAATACACAGAGTTCGGCAAAACCGATAATATGCAATAAAAAAATAAAAAATATTTATGGCCAAGTTTCAGATCGATCAGTATATTTTGCCTACTTTCACACCATAATGACGCACGGAATAATGTTTTGGGGTAGAGCGACTGACTCTCCAAGAGTGTTTATACTCCAGAAGCGGGCAGTTCGCGCAATCTTAGGTATGCAACATACAGACTCCTGCAGAAATGCTTTCAGAGTATTGGGTATAATGACCATGGCTGGTGCATATAATATATGGGAGTGCTTGCTGCTTGCTAGAAAGAGTTTGCCAAACAATCTCAGAAACGCCGACTTCCACGAGTACCATACCCGATACAAAAACAAGATAAGAGGTATTAAAACCAAGACTGACCGAAGTATCAAAAGGTTCGTCTGTACAATAGACACTCTGCAGAGGTGAGACTTGTGAAGGAAGATGCTTTTGAGAGAAGTGTGAAAGCGTATCTTGTCGAAAAGTCATTTTATATAGTTGACGAATGCTAAATGAACCACATTGGGTCATGATACAGCATGTTTTATTTTTTTTATTTTTTTACATTTACAAACAATTTTACAACATTAATAAAGTTTAAATGGAAATCTTTTTCAATATACTACAAGCGTGAAGCATACCTACATGATGCTTACATTGGGCTTTATTTATTTGTTACGTACCGACTCAATAAATAGGTCTTTTATTTTTCATTCTTTCAGCACAACTTATAAACTACTATGTACTTCAGATTAATACATAATATATGTATACAAACAAAGTGAAAATGAAATCAATAATAAATAATAAATCTAAATAAAAATCTTTTATCTAGAATAACAACACAGATTTCGTCCCACTAAGGTAGTGTTGAATCTAAATACTAAAAACAATTATTATACCGATCCCCATCCTCTTGTGATATTTCGTGATTTTTTCGAGCTAACTCGATTAATGGACGGCCGATAAAGTCTTGAAATTTTTACAAATTAGGTACTAAAAAACTAGTGGCAACAAATGAACAAATCCAAAGAAAATATTATGAAATATCGGGAGAAGAGTGCCCGGATTGTGAGATTGTTCATTTCGTTGACAAAACTCCACGAAAAGTTTCAATTTATATTCACGTACATGTGTCGCTCATTTTGAATGTAATGGGGTTGGATGGCACTTGTGAAGAGAGGGCGAAAAAAGAGAATAATCTGCCGTATGAGTGTATGTCGAGGGTTGATGTAGGAAATTGGTCGTATTAGCTTGGAAATCCATGATGTATGGCGGAGGAATCAATAGGTGTACTGTGGAATAATGTCTTTCTCGAAGGACGGGCAGGAGCGGCGTGAGGTAGCATGCACTATATATATTATATTATGTTAAAGAGAATATGTTTTAAACTTATGGGGATATTATATATCTTTGGTGTAGTTTTTACCAGATTTTATGGACTCACCCAAAGTGAACAAAAATACATATTTGACATTGTATATAGCGGCCATGTTTCGTATGACGACATCATCCACCAATAGCGTTTCTCCATGGTGTCGACACCCGGTAGCAGCCTGCTACATCGTACAGCTATCAGTCACCATTAAGTCTTCATATAGAAATCGGCACACTTTCACAGAACGTAAAGCTTGTTTTGTGATGGTCGGAACCAGTTTCGTTATTTTTTGTACATTATCATAAAAGGTACCTGATGTGATTATTTTAACTCAAAATTAAAAAGCGTCAATTAGCATTCTGACACCTGCTGGCAGCGGTATAGAAATAGTAATGCCAGAAACCATTTATAACAAGGACAATTGGATGTGTTATCGAAAATCAATTGATGTGATAAGGAACAATAGCATCCACAGTATGAGTAATACGGAAGATACCGTTAAATGGGCAACGCAACGAAGATGAAATTGGTATGAACACGTGAATAGAATGCCAGACGACAAAATTTCAATTATTTTAGACATTCAAAGCATTCCAAAAGTAAGAAAAACCCCGGGTAGACTACAAAAAACCCTCGCAGATATAGTTGGTAGTCGACTTTCCAAGAATCTGAAACGACGGCAAAAACAGTTCTATAGAATGATGAAAGAGAAAAGAAAACATTTCAAAGAAGGATCTTAGTCAATATCAGAAAAAGAAAATTGATTAGGTGTTAGTTTGTGTGCCTGTTTTGCTTCCTACTTGTAGGTATCATCAAAATGTGTGTTTTTATTTAAACTAAATTGTAAGAAATGAAAAAAAAATCTTTTGGCATATTTCCTGAAGCCCTCTGCTGTCCCGAGATAAGATTCCTGGTCACGTCCTACTCCTTATCCATATTTTAACCAATAGATGTCGGAGGGGTGAGGAGACTATTTGTAGGGATATGGCGCAGAGAGGTGCACGTAGTGAAAACCCCCGATAACTTGTAAAGTAGCCAAATGTCCCGGAGATACCCCGAGGTATGAAACATGGCCTTTGAAAATCTGATTATATTTACCTTCCTATATGTCCCTACCCATAAATGTGTTGTTGCAGACCTAATAACCGATATCAAACCTTCGATCCATTCAAAGGCAGTAAACTGTTTTACCCGAATTCAAGAAATAAGCGAAGAACCAAACTTAAAACAATTTGAGGTAACGAACTCTTTAAATTCTGTAGGTATTTATCATGGTTTAGTTTTTCTTGAATGTAAAAAACAATTTCCAGCCCTTAATTGTGGTTGGATGTTAGAGATTGCTTCGGCTATAATCCCGCCTTTGCCACATGTTAATATTGTTTATACACTATTGTTTGTACACTATTTTTAATATGCATAAATAATAAAATAAATAAATAAATAATTAATAATTGCGATAGACTAAGACAAAACAATGTGAGATCCCATAATTTTATATTTTTAGCGCTTCGAGTGCTGCTTTTTTAATCGTAGGTAGATATATTGAAATATTTTTACAACACAAGCTTTTCCTTGTGAAATATGTCTAAAGAGTATTTTTGTGCTCATTTAGAGGGACTCAAATTCATAAAAAATGATCCACACAAACCAATCAAAAACAGCAACGTTATCATCATTATACTGGTGTGGAGGCCGACCAAGATATGTTGTAGTTTGGGTGATATTCCTCGGATTTCTAAATTACGAGAATAAGGCCACAATACAATACAACAATATAGTACCTATAGTCTTGAAGAAACCCTTTGAAGAAGGTAGGTACAGTTCTGTTGATTGTGTGGTCTAACCCAGTTTGCATCCCACTTGTAGTGAAAATATTAATTCGTGCATCAAATACACAGAGTTCGCAGCATCTACATGCCTTTCTCGGCAACCCCTCTGCGTCTTGTTATATTCCATGTCATCTCGTTCTTATCAGAGAAAAATCCGTGCCTGTCACGATTGTGCAACTATTCATGATATTTCAATTACTAGATATTAAAAAGTTCTTTTTGATAAAATTCCTATAACAATATTTATATTAATTTTTATTTAATATTTAACAAACCTTAAGTCGGAATTTTCAAGTCGAGACGTGCAGACGTGTTCGCTATAGAGTCGAATTTAACTTTAAAAATATTGAACTACCCAAAGAACTATTATGTACCTGGTAGCTTGCATCTAAACGTTGCTATGCTTCTTTATACTTGGGGGTAGCCAGGAATAAAGTTGGGGTGGAAATTATTCTTGGTGTAGCTTATTATATTCTGTTTTATTAGTAGCACTTTTGCGTATTCTGCGTGTACTCAAAAATAACGTTATATTATAAGGCTGTATAAGGTCACCGGTAATCTACAAGGAATTCAAAATGTTAAAAACAAACAAAATGTGCAGGATGTTATACCTACCTGCAAACACGTATGCAAAAATATTACCTTCTCACTATTCAATTAACAACATTTAGGAACCTGACATTGAACACTTAAATGTTGTATCGTCAAAAGACCGGATAACCCCAAGATCAGTGTCACCGAGAGATACGGCAACTCCCGACATGATGTTCCTCATGTTTGGAAGTGGGACACAAGTAACCCAATCCCAAACAAGCGGCAAATACATCCATAGATAGTTGGAGGCGGGTCGCGCTGCTTTGTCTGATGCAGTCAGAGTGCGCCTCTATATTACAATATCTAGTTTTGTAACTACACCTCATCCCAGCTAGTACGGAGATGTGTTTGGTTTAGTTTGGAGTTCGAAGTGGCACAGGCACTCCTATGTTAGCCGTGTATCCCCATGGAATCAACCCATCCCTTCTTTTATTTTTGGAATGCCGTTGCCAATAACAGTTTCTAATCTATATTATACCTTTTTGGGATATGAAATTATGTTGAAGGAACTTAAAGAAATACCTTACCATTTTCCACGTACACTCTTAAAAAGTTTTTATTTTATCACATTGTCACGCTGAAGTCCTTCGAAAATATCAAAATTAAGAGAAGGGAAGTAGGTAAAATAGTATAGAACATGAGGTCAGAAAATATCCCCTATCTTACTCAACCCAGAATCAATGACCAGTAATTGCATCGACTTTGCAATTTTCCAGGCTTCATCCACAACCACACTTTCAGATATGCTATTCTCTTTCACCTCACATCAATCCTATTCACACAGGCCAATATATATTTATGAATCCTAGTGCTTTTTAGAGCCACATTTTTTTTCTCGCGACAAAATATCGTTCATCCATGTATTTTGTGATCTACTGCAGTCTTTTCCTTCTCATTTTGGGTATCCAATATATAATTTTTACTCTTAATGAATATATTATTTTCGATTGCTTTGAGGTATTTTTTTTTACAATTCAGTCAATAATATATGAGGGCTTTGTGAGTCGTTTTTTGCCATATTTGACACAAAATTTTTATTGCAACTGAAGGATGCGTATACTTTGTAACTTTAGTATCTTTGAGGATTTATTAGATACCCTTTTTGGAAGTAAAAAAGGTTATAATACTGATTTGAACCACGCGTATCGTATATCCGAGCACGGAGTGTAGTCCCATCCTTAATAAGGTCTTATGTTGTCTTTAGTTGTACAACATCTCGGTCCATACATATTCTGGTAGTGTTATAGGTACAACTACACAGCTCCCTGTTAATATACACCTAAGGTGGGTGTTAACCTTATAATCAACATCGCTCTTGCGATATTCCAGCGTGCGAAGGAAATACCTTTGTCAAACTCCACAAGATTGCTGGTTATTGCTCATCATTATACGTACACGAGGTTTGTACTTGTCGAAGTAGTTTACTTCTTCTCTGGTTTCAATCCTAAGATTGGTTTGCAACAATTCTCTCAATTCTTCTCCTCCATTCTTCCCTGTCTTGTGCGGCTCTTTTAAGATCTACATATTACTGGCATCGGACGTCCACCAACAGGTTCTCCAGGTACTCTCGGCGTGGGCGTCCCCTGGAGTTTGTCTAATTATTATTCGCGGGCTATGTGGAACAAATTTACACCCTATATCAATCGTGTAGCCATACTTGTTATTTTTCATCCGTTTCGACCTCACGATGCCTTTTTGGGGAGTAATTGACATTCATTTGTCAACTTGGTCACTTGAATTTGAGTACATAATTTGCAACAAGATGAAAAATAGTCGATTACGAAAAGGCATGAGTTGGGTATCGTAATGATCAAAATTCTTCCATGGGAAGGAATATGGAAAATACTTTGAGGAACTCAGACACCGTTTTTTACGATTTATTCATTAAAGTTTTGAAAAGTATATTAAAGGGTTCTTGCACCAAATTCTTGTCCATGTTAACACTACACTTTTGTATCGAATTGTTAACATTTGAAAAACAATTGCTATGAGCAGTAGTTCCGCTGGCAGCACGGAGCTCCTAGTCACACAGGCAGCGGAGTCTAATACCATACAGTCTTCCGCAATAAAGATCATCGTAAAATTAGAATATTACACACAACAACTAACAAAGATAATACACTTAGAGCTGAAACTGTTACTGCAATATTACAATATTTCCTAACAGCGTTTCAGAACGAAGGTACCTTTATACATTGTTAACGGCCGCAGCGTGAGCATGTTGGTTCAAACTTTATTATCTGCATTGGGTTAGTATTCATGGTAGAGCTCATTTTAGTACTTGAATGTAATATTCATATTCCTATGCGTTATTCCTTCACACTCAAGTGAATACTCGTCCTGTTTTTACTTTCCTCCTGATAATATCCCCCGCCTTTCAATATCGCTAATAGGGCACATTACGATTTGTTCTACACGGCCATTTACTTTTATGAAGATGCGCGCATGAAAGAGCTGTACCTACCTATTTAGATTTTATGACTGTTAAATTCATGAAAACCAACGGTAAAGATAAATTCTTTTTGCATAAACGTTAGTTGTAAAAATGTTACCACGCGGGTAATGACAAACTTTACTTCGTGTTTCCCCGAACTTACACTTTTCCAAACCTTTCTGTTGTCATCCATTTCCTTTCATTTCCTACCTGCAATTGCAGTTCATCTTTTCTGTGGCAATTTGACGCATCTGTTGTAGGTCTTTACTAAAGGATCCGGGGTAGATACAAATCGTGCCAATGTTATACTCCAGACAACCCTGTCCTCCGCCTTGGCCCTCCAATCCAAACAGCTGATGCACAATGCAATCCTGATACCATCTATGATGTATGGCAGTGAAACTTGGACATGGACGAAAAATCTGGAAGTTGGAATAAATGCTGTGGAAATGAGATCACTGCGTAGAATACGCGGAAAGCGACTGATTGATAAGGTGAGGAATGATAATATTAGAAAGGAATGTGGAGTGGATGTTAGCGTAGTGACCAGAATGAAAGTGAATAAATTAAGGTGGTTTGGGCATGTAGAGAGAATTAACGAGGAGAGAATGACTAAAAGGATATATAAATCTGAAAGAATGGGTGCACGCAGATGAGGCCGACCTCGAATGACATGGTCCGACCATATCGGTTCAGTCTTAGAGGTGGACCATGTCAGGAGCAAAAGGCATAGAAGAGCATGTATGCGGAATGTTATGCGTTTGGAAGAAGCGAAAGAGGTTTGTTTGGATAGGAAAGAATGGAAATCCGTACTCTCTACCTACCCCCTTCGGGAAATGGCGTGATGGGTAAAAAAAAAAGAAGTAGTTCGGCATCCTTCCTAACTCCGTCCTCCCATCGCAGCCATAGCCTGCCAATCCTTCTTCGACCTCCTGGGTGACTGTTCATCCATAATTCTCCTCGGTGCTCATCAGGGTAAAACTATCATCCGAGGCTAAACAAAATACATCCCTCTCTTCGCAGCTCTTTGCAGAATACAAAATTTTGACTAACCTAACGTAGTTTATGCGATTGTAAAATTTGCTATCGGCGCATTATATTTAAAATGTATATTTTTACTATAAAGTCTAAGTGAACACAAATACACTCCTTCACTCTTTCACAGTAAGCTACATCAAGCTCGTGTCGTGAAAGAGGAAGATGTTCGGCACCTGGGATCGAATCCACGACCTCCAAATGAAACAGTGTTACGAAAGCCGGCGTTGTAACCGCTAGTCTAGCAACCATTTAAAAATTTGATTGATGTATAGCTTACTATGAAAGAGTCAAAGAAAATTATAATATTATTTGGGCTCACTTTGAGTGAGCATAATATTATATTCATCTTCTTCTTATATATAAAAATGGAGAGCTATTTCCAGATGTCATCGCATCACGCCTAAACGGCTGACCCGATTTCGCTAATTCTTTTTTTGTCGTGTAGGCTTTTATCAGGAGAATGTCCTTTTAGAAAAAAAAAAAGAAAATGCGTGGAAAATTAGAAAATTAAAGAAAACTCTACGGGGACTATCTTATTAGTACTTTTTACCTTATTATTTTTATTCCAATTTCGAAATTTTGACAGAAATTGTCAATTGGTGCGATTGACAGAATGCGGATGGAATATTCACTCACTCTCCCTTTAAGACCCTCCGCATACCGCTAGCCAGCCCGGAGGAGACAATTCCGAAGCAAACCCGCCCCGCACGAAACCGACCTCCTAGCTCGATCGAAGCAATCAAACCAAAATGCCGGCCCCGGACAAATCAAGCCCGCCGCGAACTACCCCCAAACCAACCAGCAATGCGGGGGCCTAAGCCCCACTCGGGAGCATAGGGAGGCATCAAGAGCTCTCCATTGCGCTTGAAGGCGTCCGAGGCTCATTGTGCCTTTTCTGACCAGTTTAAGGATTTAAGGACGTGAAGTGGTCAACCTCACGGTCCCGATCTGATTTTTCGATTTCCTGCCTCTTACAGGATGCTCAAAAAATCAGCAAAAAGAGCAGAGGTGCTATTCTTCGCCGGCAACCTCACGGTGAATATTATACTTTATCGTTTACGTTATATTATACTTTATCAAAAAAAAACATCTTTTCGCTTTAGAAATAATGAGGTCTATATTGATTTAATAAAAAAAAATCTGACGTCTCAATGTAGATAATAAAACATACGGAGGTACTTTTAACCGATAAAATTAAATAGAAACATGGAACAAACTTTTCAGACGTACTTCCGTTTTTTTCACCTTTCGCCCTTCTAATTCAGATAGTCAGTCTTCTCTATGCCACTCAATTCGAATACCATAGCTTACGTATCCATTTTTGTGTCACACCACTGTTTGTTTCGCTCTCTGGGTTGTGAGAAAGTCTAGATTATTCTTTTCTTCTCATATATGCATAAATAGGTACAGGTATCTATTCACAATCTCAATCTACTTTATAGGTTAGCTTCAAGATAATTATCAATATGCATAATATCGAGTAAAAAGAGATGAATATTGCTAAATTTAATCAAATATATACATCGTTTGAATTATTTATTTAAAGTTATTGTGAAAATAGATAGATAATGTGGAACTAATAATGAGATTCTTTTTGAAGAGAGCGAGTGAGCGGAGGTAGAAAATAAAAATATGGAGTGAAGACAGTGGAAAAAAGATACAACGCGAGACTAATCACAGCGCAGTACAGACTCCTTATCAAGTTGTTATCTCGTTAAAAGTTTGCTCGGAGAAACAGTTTACCAGCCTGTACTCTCTTCAGAGGAGATTTACATAGGAATTAAAAAAAAAGCGTGTACTGAAGAGGGAGCTCTCTGAACGAAGGGGATCCTATACAATGTTATTAAATTATTCAGCAGGCGCTTAGAAGAGATTCCCTTCAGGTATTATACATAAAAGCCTGCATAGATCATCATCTTTTAATATAAAAGAAAGTCGGGTTAGTGCGAACACTTATAACTCGAGATCGTCTGAACAGATTCTTCCGATGTTTGATTTATTGGATTCTTCTCCGAAAACTATTACTATTAAAAAGTTGAAAAATGAATAAGAAATGATATAAAATATAATATGAAAGTAAGTGTAACACTTATCACTTATTTGAATGTGACTTTTAGCTTCGTTTCTGACAAAAACGTGAGAACAATGTTCTAAGTCAGGTGAAATGAAAATCTTTTTACGCTGCTGCCTTGGTTTGGTTGGTCTATCGATTGCTAGCTTTTCCATGAGATTCTTCGTGAACTCTTCCTGATAGATGGATGGAGTACTCGGAGTGAAGAAATCTCTTGGTAGTCTTAGCGGTTCGCCGTAAAGTAGTTGAGTGGGGCTGTATGCTGTATGTTGATCCATCTTTAATTGCGGATCTCAAACCTAGAAGTAACAATTGGTAGATGACTCATCCAGTCTGGTGTATTGCATCGAGCCATGATAACTGCTTTCAATGAACGATGAAATCTTTCAATTTTTCCCGTTGCATTTTGGATTATAAGCTGTCATTCTTCTTTTTTCAATGCCCAATAGTTTGCTAAGTTGTTAAAATAATTAATAAACTTGGAACGGATTTCCTGCGACGCCAACGCCATCTATCAAAAATTCCATAACAACAACATTATTGTTTACCTGACAACCATTGACATTAAAAATATTGGTAGGTATATACTTACGCAGATTTTTTATGGATTTTTTTTCGAGGTTTCAGATATAATTTTTTAACATTCAAACATACCTACTTCAAACGTATTTTTGTATAAATCACAAATTTGACATCAATATTCACAGTAATAACTGCAAGACAACGTCTGTCGGGAATGCTAGTTTGTTATGAAAGTATGTTTTACAAAGTCCATTCGATTCATGTGTTTGTTATCGATCAGGTTTTTAAAACCTTTCCTTCCCTGTGTTGTGTAGGCACTACGCATTGCTCCTTTTAACCTTCAATATCTTTATAAATATAATTTATACGGGGCTGAGGCTTTGGGTATTCCTCCATCATACATTTACCTATCGAATCAGAAAATAATACTGAGAATAATCATTACTTATGGGGTGCATCCATAGGATTTTGTAAGCATCGGCAGCGAATTTACTAATACCATCAAAGGTGTACTCCACTACAGTCAATGTTGCGTAGGTACCTACCTACATCCACGTGAATTATGTTAGTAGCTACATGCGCGAACATTTACAAATCACGTGATCAATAGCATGACGTCTCACTCGCGCGCACTCACTTCTCCTAGAGTGACGATGAAAAAACACTTCTACCTTCAGTGGTGCAAAACTGATTATTTACGATCTATAATAAAATTATTATTTTAGTATTTTTATCTCTTTTTATAATATAAATATATTATTTGTATGTAATTGTGTATTTATTTATAGAAGTGCTTTATTCATATGTAATTACGTTGTGAATCTTTTACACCTACCGTATTTCACAATACTATTACTGTGTTATAAAAAAAAATCAACTTAGAAATATATATTTTTATATAACTAATTGTTACTAAGATTTTGTAGAAAGCTCTGTGTATGTCTTTCGGGAAAATGGTTGACAGATGAAGAGAAAGCGAGTAATAATAATACTGCAGACTATTTCCATTACATTCATACGGTCAAAAATTAATACACAAGATTTTATCGACAAAATGTGTGGGGTACAAGCCACCAATAAAACAAGAAAACAAATTTGCAGCATTAGGTAAATTTTTAACCTTTTATCCCTACTCCTAAAATATGTATTTATTGAAGTTGGTTTATTTTTAACAATTTTGTTTTACTTTTTGGTAATTGTTACACTGTAAATAATAAATAAATAAATTTTTCAATTCAATGACAAAATAAAGGTAAAAAAACAATAATAAAAAAATAAATTTAGGTAAAAAAATAATATAATAGTTTTAAACCACTGTCATTCTCTGTGTTCGCCAACTGCACTCACACAAACACAACCCAGTCGCTCCTGGACTTCCGTACGTGTGTGCTGTGTAACTTGTATAGACAAGTCGCCAAATGTATGGGAGAATACCTATGTTTGTTTTTTTCAGATTTTTAATATTTAAAGCAATTATGGATAAAATATTTTTATTTTGAGGCTTCATTAAAAGATGTAAGAATATAATTATCATTGTTTGAAAATGATTGCCTTGTTTTTTGGGACTAAAATAGCTAATTTAAAAATGTGTAGTGACTACACAGCACCGTAACGCGCGGAAGTTTTTTAGCACAGTAAGGGAAAGGTTAAGAAAATAGATCCTGAAAGACTTGAGGATAGCAGCTGATTGCATTCCAACAGGCCGATCGACCAAGAGATGGAGGGATAGCTGGACATCCACATGCTAGGAAAATGAAAATCCAAGAGAAAACAAGACAAGTCCTTACATAAGTTTAGTAGGAGTAGAAGAAGAAGAAATATACGATTTGTGTTGAAATGATAAAATTAAAATAAATTAACACTTTTCTATAATGCAAATGTGTCAGTATAGCCGGGAGAACTGATTGAAGAATTTTTTCCAGTCAACCGGTCCCGTCCAATCTGAGACAATTTCAAGTGAAACAACACTTCGAAAAACTCTGACCCGACCGGGAATCGAACCCGATAACTCGTGATCTGGAGTCCGTACCTATATATCACTAGGCTACCGATGTTGAAAATTCGAAGTTTCGAACATTTATTATTAACAGCTGCAGCTGCTCAATAATCTTCGTACCGGTGATTTGAAACTCAATGGTTGTCAGGTAAATAAAAATTGTGTTGTTATGGAATTTTCACAGATGGCGTTGTTGTTTAAAAGTCATAATATTATTTTCCGTAGTTCCATACTAACTTCAATATTATAATATTCAATATTATTTTCAAACCTTTTTCGATTTTTTAATAGATATTAAAAAAACCAAGCATAATAAAAATCTGTTCAGCAGATCTCTAGTGTTCGCACTCACCCGACTTTCTTTTATATTTTTAGATTATGATTGTGCAACCATAAAACGGGCGACAAAGTCACATGTATGTAGACTGGTGACCCCTAGTTTTGAAATAATGTCCTGTGAACTTTGATAATGAATTTCCCAATTATTCTTACAATCTGCTTCTTGGTCTCAGAGGCGCGGCTGGAATCTCAACAAATGGGCTGAAAATTATTATAACACGAACTGCATAGATATTGAATTCCTGCTGCACACATAATATTATACAATAGTGTCGAGCTAAGTGAAGCCGCTTTGAAGCGTGAGATAGTTGGTGTATTATTTTCATCCTTCGCATCAGTCAGTTGGCACGCTTCTCCATAAAACTTCAATGATTAAACTGGCATGAAGATACGGAGAAGACGGTTCTGCGAGGGAACACTAATGCAAAAGTTCGGGCCGGGAATCTCCCCGATGTGAAAGATTAAATCTTTAGTGTCAGCGGAGTTGTGGGTGTGCTATTAGTTCCCTGATCTTTGAGCTGCTCGGATGGAATTAAAATGTCTCCAACAAAAATAACATTTAATTTGAAAAGGACCGGCGTCGAGGCGGGGCATGCGCTTCTCTCAAAGCGCCGCTATTTGGGTCACAGGGTTTTAATAAAAATATTTCACCAAGCTACGTAATGCATTAAGTAAAAAACTATATTATAGTTTTAGTTCCCATAAAAACGTATAATGCATGTGAACATGAGGCGAGCTTACGGTGATACGAAATAGACAGAAACGCGGGTGCTTTGTAAAAATATGAACATCAAAAAATTAACTTTATTTTTCAACTCTCCACATTTATGAATTAAATAACACACAGTTTGTTGCACTTTCACAAAATTTATATTGAATCTCGAGCGCTTTCTCGAGAGTCTCTTGTGTGTGAACTGTTCGAAGGTACACTCAGAGCATAGAAATATAAATCTTCATTGACTATTGTTTTGATTTTTCCAATCCCAAGAAACAAAACTAGTGAAAAAAGACCACAAACTTGTATCGAAAATATTAAGCAGGCTGTTGAAGAATGATCGAGCGCAATGGAGAGCTCTTGTTGCCTCCCTATGCCCCTGAGTGGAGTGTAAAAGGTAGTGTTGTTGTTGAAGAATGATGAAAGGGCATTCCAGTTGGGAAAGCCACAGAAAATTCAACTTAAGGTCTAAAACGGTGTTTAAATATTGAATAGGAATGTCATATGATGCCCCTAACTATGCTGTTAATCATCCCCTCTACGAATATATTAAAAAATCTCCATATTTACACTACAGCCTAACAATAACAGATGTTAAGAGTCTTGGTGCATTAAAAATATATCACAACCGTGGATTCGGGACAAAGGCCAAGAGATATTGGTTGAGTTGAGCTACTGGGAAAGGTTTCCTGACCTAAGTAGGCAGAGCCACAAGTTTTAATCAAAGTAATGTTGCATCATTTTGCAATCACCTGAAAAAAAAGCATTATAATTTTTATTTGTGGTGGTTGATAGTCCAGTGGTATCAGTCAGCTGCTTTCGTACGTTCAACATCCTTGAAGTCATGGCTCCGAATTATGGTGCTGAGTGAGCACAGATTCTTTATATATTAAAAAAAATCCCAAGATTTTTTGCGAGAAATCGCGAGGTTGACCACCTTGTGGTCCTAAAAAACTACAGGTCAGAAAAAAGCACAAGAAATAAGCCTCGGACACCTGGATCCCAACAGAGGGGGAGGGGGGGGAGGGAGGAGTGTGCAGGCAGCTGGTGAAATATTCTGCATATCCGAGTGCAATGGAGAGCTCTTGTTCCCTCTATGCCCCTAAATGGGGTTCAAATGGAGAATGAATCAATTTTCGTACATTAATTTTTATTTTATGTAACGTTTTTGTATTTTCCTGAATAAATGAACAGCGCATTTTTGATAACAAATAATTTTGTTTAAATTTTTGATTTAAGTTACCTTATGTTCGAAGGTAAACACCCGAGTGTACCTTCGAACAAAATTGTAGTGTTTTATTAAAAATCATTTGGAGGGGACTTATTAAAGATTAAAATGTAAATAAAAAATACCATTATTTTGTGAATTCTTTCACCTTTCTAGCAATGTCTTTAATTTTTTTGTATGATTGATATTTATTGAGATAAAAAAATTCAAAGTCATTTTTATGCAATTTGTTCGAAGGTACACTACTTGCCCCTACATAATTAGGTAGGCATGTACAATTGTACAATTGACGTCTCCTGAGAACAACAAAAAAGACATCGGACTATCTATAATATAAAACAAAGTCCGGTTAGTGCGAACACTTATAACTCCAGATCGGCTGAACATATTCTTACGGTGTTTGATTTATTGGATTCTTCTCCGTGACGGGTAACGGAATATCTATTAAAATGTTGAAAAAAGGATAAGAAATAATATAAAATATAGTATTAAAATAAATATGGAACGGATTTCCTGCGACGCTAACGACATCTATGAAAAAATCAAAATTATTGTTTACCTGACAACCAGTTTCGGCGACAGTTTATGTTAGGTATATTGTATAAGTCAATATTTTGATATCTATTTGAATAAGTATCTACACCTGCGTCCCTAAGTGCCCAGATTGGGCCTATGGTGGCAACAAGTAAATAAATAGAATAAAACAAAAATCGATTAAAATAAATATAGGTATATAAAAAAATATGTACAAATTATTATTGCGTATATGTGTTTTTAATGTTATTTTATTTCTTAATAAAAATATTTGAATTTGAATTTCAAGCGTTCAAGCGCTATTGGGATTATAGGTACAAGGTTGATGAGCGCCCGAAGTTAACTTAGTAAATAAGTAGTACAATTAAGTTAAACTTTATAATATTTATTTCCTGCAGCCACTAACAAACTCTGCGAGAATAGCCCATTGTGATTATTAGGTACATTATAATAATTTGAATGGAAATTCGATTCGAAACTCTTGAATGAAACTAACTTGAGAATAAACAACCATTGAAATATGATCGGCAACTGTAAACTGGGGGTGGATCAACACCGGGGCTAGAAGCGAATCTCAGGGTTCAATAGAAACTAACGTAATGAAATTCAAGCATAACCTAAAAGATTTCGGGGGGAAATAAATTAATTTTAATAAATATGTAACAACTAATGACTCTAACAATTCATTACTGACGTTTGATTTTTAAATGGAACAAACCACTACGGCCTTACGATCGTCTTCTACTGTTATTTCGAAGGCTGGTTTAGTGTGATCACTTTACGTTAACAACTTTCGCCATTAGGTGGTAATGTCTCCGAAACTCCTAATCATGAGAATTCTCGACATGTTCAACATGTCAAAAAATGCCATTTATACAACAACTAGATATTTAATAATAATTAATGAAATTTAGGGAGAAAGTTGGAAATTATTGAGAATAAGAGAGCAATCAAATTAAAGACTGCGACTGCTGTCATATATTTGGCGCCAGGATATGAATATATCCATTTTTGTTAATGTCTCATCTCTATTGCCTATTGGATTTGTTGGTGCACAACGTTCTAATTATGTCTAGATTCTTGTGACCAGTTTAACTTTAAATTACATATTATGTTTTCAAATTTTTGTGTTAGGTATATGCATTGTCATTGAGGAATTTTGCAGAAACTTTATGACGAATCACTTTAATTGAATATTTTTTTTCTCAATCAATCAATACTCCCTTTTAAACCCCATTCAGGGGCATAGGAAGGCAACAAGAGCTCTCTATTTTTTTTCTATTGTCATTTATTTATTTTGACAAAACACTGTTATGAGCTTTTAAACCATAAACACATCAGAACGAGTGACCAATATGTATAGGATATGTGATGAGAAAAATTACAAAAGCTTGGAAATAAAGTGCATCCCAACGCTGTTGAAATAGAGACCTTGAAAGACGAGAAGATACCAACATTGGATGAGAGAGCAAAACACAGAGTGGTGTGCTACAAAAAATGGATGCGTATGCTATGGCTTTCGAATTGAGTAGCATGGAGAGGCTGGCTATCTGAATTAGAAGGGCGAAAGGTAAAAAAAATGTAAATACGTTGGAAAAGTATGTTCCATGTTTCTATTTTATTTTATCGGTTAAAAGTAGCTCCGTATGTTTTATTATCTACATTAAAAGGTCTGATTTTTTTTATTAAATCAACATAGACCCCATTATTTCTAAAGCGAAAAGACGTTTTTTTTTTGATAAAGTATAATATAACGTAAACGATAAAGTATAATATTCGCCGTGAGGTTGCCGGCGAAGAATAGCACCTCTGCTCTTTTTGCTGATTTTTCGAGCATCCTATAAGAGGCAGGAAATCGAAAAATCAGATCGGGACCGTGAGGTTGACCACTTCACGTCCTTAAATCCTTAAACTGGTCAGAAAAGGCACAATGAGCCTCGGACGCCTTCAAGCGCAATGGAGAGCTCTTGATGCCTCCCTATGCTCCCGAGTGGGGTTTAGGCCCCCGCATTGCTGGTTGGTTTGGGGGTAGTTCGCGGCGGGCTTGATTTGTGTGTGGCCGGCTTTTTGGTTTGATTGCTTCGATCGAGCTAGGAGGTCGGTTTCGTGCGGGTCGGGTTTGCTGCGGATTGGTCTCCGCCGGGTTGGCTTGCGGTGTGCGGGGTGCCTTAAAGGGAGAATGTAATGTAATAATATAAAAAAGCTGTATCATAAAATTTTTCAGGTAGGTTTGATTTATCTAGGTAGGTACTTAAAAACAAAGTACTAATACTACATTTCTAGGCAAAATCTATGAAATTAATCGTGAATACATACAATCACTTTCATTATTGAATTTGTTTTTATTTTTTTGCATCCAGGTAACCTTCGGGTTAGCCCCAAATGAGTAATAAAGAGACGCCCATACAGTTTGCAATATTATTAATAATGTATTAAGTAAGTAAGTGAGCATGTATGTATGCAGATAGACGAGGAGCTTAGAAAACTTTCAGGATGCTATTATGAAATCCGCTTATGAGTGAGTAGGTACCTATACAAGTTTAGTATACAATACCAATATGTATTCATCAATTACTAAACAAAGACACAGAACGGCATCCACTTTATTAAAAAAAAGTCAGAATCTCACACGATTGTATACTGTCAATATTTTTTAATACGATACATCATTTCATTATGGAATTGGCATCATTGGCATCACTAGTTTTCGAGTGATTCGGCATAACCAATAACCATGACGTTGATATTAATATGTATGTTAAAAATACCTATACTTTTCTTTCTATTTCTAAGCAAAAACAAAGTAAAATATTATGTGGTTTTATGAGTATTGTTTTTTTTTTTGGTAAATCAAGTGAGATGTATTCAGATAGAATGAAAGCAAAACCACCATTTGCTCAAACATAATCTGGAAAGAGATGAACTTGATAAGAATGTCCTTTCTTAGAGTGCCTTACATTTCTCTTCATGTGTCAACGGAAAGTTATAATATAAGCAGAATGAGAGTGTCATGTTGCGTCCCCCTAACGTCAACTACATATCTATTAGGGAGCCAAAACATCTTTATGCGGTCCACGTCTCTTCGACTCTATTCTGCCCTTCAAAATCAGGTGCAGAAGCACGGTACTACAAAACAAACAAATAATTAAGTAGAAACTTTTAAGTAATTTATTTATTTTTAGTAAGATGTAGTTTGACACAATCCGAGGGTGCGCGGTCTAGTCAGAGCCAACTATAAGAATCAAACTAAGTTTAAACAATGACGTATTATTGAATAACCGTTGTGTTATTATTGTTGACTTGTGGTTTGAGCTGTTTGTATTGCTGGTGGCACGGAGACCAGGCTGCACGAGCCCTTATTGTCTCGCTCCACTCCGCCTGTGTTCCTGAGGAAGGAGCTGAGACTCGATTATATTATGTAGGTAATGTGGTTCTTGCGCTCAGAATGCCACATCTCAATTCGAAGAAATATAGAGTTTATTTAGTTTGACGCTTAATTGTATTAAGTTTCAGATGCAAACACATGTCTGACATTGAATCACCAATCTATAGAGGATGCTTAGTTCTTTAATTACCTTGGTATCCATATAAGTTTGGGAAGGGTTGGAAGTCAAAATGTCTTCAGAATGTATACCAAGGTTCGACTATACAATGATTGTTTCCTACCGGTCTTTAGATATGGTTGTAAAACTTTGAACGCGACCCTTGTACAAAACACTTATATATAGCGGGATTTGAGAGCAAGTGCCTCCAAAGAATGCTGGGAGTCTATTGGAATAATTTTGTGCCAAGTACACTGGGGCTAGTACAGATAGAAAGCATATTGCACGCTTATATGCGCTTATTGGCGTGCAAAAGTAGTGTTCTAAAATCAAACGATCGAATCGTACGATCATTTTGTATGAACGTTTTTGCGAAACTCTTTCGATGATCGTTTCGATATTCGATCATCGAAAACTTATACTAGGGGCACAGCTATCAGAGACCTCACAGGCCAACCCCTGTTCACCGCTTCTATAAGGTTCGGAGCGGATATGGATAACAATACGATTAACAGAACACTACACCATTTTTTTAGTCAGAAAATCTTCCTAAGTATTTTCCATCAACAATAGTTCTCCGTTTCTCCTCATGAATCAGAAGTAGAAGCCAATAATAATTATCTCCACTTACTTAGTAGTGTGCCTGTGCTTTTCCCAAGTAAAGGCACCTCTTGGACGTTATGAGGTCACCACTTTTTTGTCAACTGTGGCTCTATGCGGAACTTTCACATTGCTGACGAGAATTCAGGAAAAAATATTCATTGGTTTAAAATAGTGAATTCCCATTCAAATATCAGCTAACATTATGCCACCAGGGTTGGTATGTAGGTACATTAATGATGTCTGTTAATGTAAACTGTTCACAATCTATAGCAAGAATAACAGATTTACGAAATGTATGTAAATGAAACCTTTCAAAATAATATTATATTCCATAGTCAGAAGAAATCCGGCTTAGAGTGGCTCAATAGGTTCCCTAACAAAGTAAGAAATATCAATTATCTAAAAGCTCTCTTCACACCACGAAAATAGCAAATCCGTACCCTCACTACACTCACAATACAAGCCATTGTTATCAATCCAATCGAGATTAAGTTTTTGACCCCACTGTAGGTGTTTTATATTGTGCCAGTGTTGGTGTATTGTGTGCCAGTGTTGGGTCACTACATTGCCGACTCTATTCATTGGAACACCGCTGGACGTTGGCTCGATTGTAATTTTAAATGAATCTATCCCGCAGTAAAGAGGAAGGAAAACGTTAGCAAAATTAAAATCTGAATTAGCAATTCTAATGATTTACTGATCTTCTTGAGTGTCATTTCTTTCTTGGGTTAGAAATAATTTCAGTATATTGTCAAATATTTCCGTTGTGTTTCAAGATTTTTTTTGCCAGAAATAAACAGTCTTAATTAATGGCAGTGAAAACCCAAGATTTGTCACGAAATGCATGGGAACAACATGCACCTCGAAAGACAAAAAGGGATAATCAGTCTTAAATAATATGGATCCCTAATGGTTGGTGTAAAATTAACAGAGCTGAGCACAATTCTTGGTGATATTAGTGCTCCCATTCGTTTTACGTTCTCCAACATCTAGTCTTTTGATTTTCACACAAAGCTGGGACAGCGTATGGTTGTTACATCTTCTCCATACACCATTCTCGCAGATAGGGCCGAAGATGTTTCGCGATATTTTTCTTTCGAATTTTCCAAGCTGTGTCTTTTCTGGCATTTGGTTTACTATTCTTCGTGTCATGTCTTCTTTTGTCAAAGCTCATCAGGTTTTATAAGAACATAACTGGTCTTATTATGGAGAAAAGCAACGCATAGATGCGTTCGAGACGTGGTGCTGAAGGCGTATGCTCCGAATATCTTGGACTGTGAGGAGGACCAATTTGTCTATATTGAATGAAATCGGGGTAGTTAAAAGACTCTCGGCTCTCTGTGTTGGACACGTTCAGTGGCCACGAGCGAGCGGGCCAACGATATCTGTACCCGTATTCTGAACCAGTCTCACTAACGCGAACGAATTTTACGCGAAAAAAAATGTATGGAATACGTGTATAGCGCCGCCACAAGGATATTTCTATAAACAAATGTGATTCTGAGAGCATTTATACATTGTCACTTACGCAACGTAGACCATTTCCATAGAAAACGTTTGTTACTCCGATTCCGATAGAATTTACGTCGCGTTTATCTGTCAAAATCATTCACCGGGTGTTTTGGCCGTGTGGAAGCCATTTACGTAGAATTCAACAAGTGCGTTTTGAAAAAATAATTGTGTAAGAGTGTGTTTAGTTGCATATAAGGTAATATATTATTATTATTTAGTTTTTTATTTTATTTTCGTAATTTTTTCGATGGTCTATGTGGTTTTTTTTTGCAAAGAGCGTAATTACGTCATATTATTTACATTGAAATAAAATAAATAGAATCTCGCTATTACAACTCTATTTACGATTAATTTCATTTTATTTCTTAAAGTTTCTTTGCCATAAAACTTTCTCATTATATTTAAATAATCAAAAATCTACATATAATATTCAATTTCAGCCTCTTCCTTTTAGATAATATGAATTTTTTCCCGATAAGACCAAATTTTGCGGTAGAAGAGGATCTGGAAGCTGAGAGACGACTCCGTCATAATAGGTTCCGCGCCAATCTTCGGCAGATTTTTGATCCTCTCCTAGAGTTGTCGGACGTAGAGTTTACTAAAAGATATCGGCTAACAAAAGAAGGATTTAATATTCTTTGCGAAGATTTGAGACAATTTACTGGGCTGAAGGCCACAAAGAGAGTTTCGTTGGAAACAAAAGTAAGTTTGGAGGTCAACTTCCCTCCCTTTCTCAACCGTCAACCAAATTGACTAAGTACTCCTAATTATATGCTTTCTAAGCAGTTTTAATAATAATAACAATATGTGATTTCAGGTTTACTCTGCTCTATTCTTTTTTGCCTGTGGCTCATACCAAAGACCTGTTGGTGTGGCGGGATACATATCTCAAGCATCATGCAGCCGATATATTGATGAAGTGGCGAAAGCCTTAACGCACCAAAATATGTTGAATAAATATATCCCATTTCCGAGCACGCCTATGGAGAGACAAAGAGTTGCTCAAAAGTGTGTTATGTATATGAAACAATTACAATACTTTTTTCAAAATATATACACAATCAAAAACATTGGATTGAACTCAACAAAACCGAGTAAAAATTAAAATGTTTCATATTTTCAGATTTTTCAATAAATATGGAATTCCGGGTGTGATTCCGTTGATGGAAGCCACTTTAAAATTGTAAAACCTCACCACAGGCAGGAACACATGTACTATTGTAGGAAACATTATCATTCGATAAATGTGCAAATGGTAAATTTTCCTCTACATACATATCTAATTATATATGTAATTTATTCCAATGATGAAGAATTATACTATACATTAATAAATATTCGTAGGTATGCGATAGTGAATATAGGATACTATAAGCATCAATCCCAAATTTGGAGGTGCTACACACGATTCGTTTGTGTGGAATAGTAGTTCTCTGAATACACATATGCAAAATTTGTTCCAGCAAGGTGAAAGAGTGTGGCTGCTTGGTATGTGACATTATCATCAATCTTTTAATCTTGCCCAATGATATAATATACTACCTACTCTTAAATGAATATTTTGTGTTTAAACATTTAATTAGTTATTATTATATTTTGTGTAAACATTTAATTACACCGACCTCGGTAGCCTTGTGGCAAAGATGCTGAATTCTGATCAAGAGGTTCTGGGTTCAATTCCCGGTCTGGTTAGCTTTAGAAGTGTTTTTTCACTTGAAATTTCTACTCGGGGTTGGATTCCTGTCTCAGATTGGATGGGACCGGTTGACTGGTAGAGAATGCTTTAAACTACTGACACCTATGTATAGAAGAGAGTTTTTATTATTGTTTCAGGGGATTCTGGATACCCACAAAGGCCTTGGCTTATGACGCCTGTAAGAAACCCTATTGCTGAATCACCGGATGCAGTATATAACCGAATTCATATCTCCGCCCGAGTCACAATAGAGAATACCTTCGGCAGATTAAAAAACAGGTGGAGATGTCTGTCTAAGGACAGAGTATTACATTATACACCTGAAAAATCTGTCGGCATTATTTTGGCTTGTTCTGTTTTGTACAATATGTCTATTGGTCTTAATATACAATATGATGACCAAGGCGAAGGTAAAAAAACATGACTTTATTTAGCAAATAAATATATGTGGGTACTTTGTAAAATGGATAAAATGGTGACATGGATAAGTCCAAGGGAGCTATACCAAAAAAGTGTAAAATACACATAATGACTCAATTATTTCTCAGAACATATCAACAATGCTCTTTCATAGGATAAAACCTTTGTTTCAAACTCTGATAAAACTCCTTTAAAAATTCAAAGTGCTTTTGAGGTGCCCACTGTTGTCACTAAAAATAGTGTCTCATAAATTGTCCTCATTTTTATGATATTGAAATTTTTTAATATATAACAGTCGAGTTTCAATTAAGAAGATATTTAATTTTTTTCAGATTTTCTGCATGAGAACGAACAACCAGAAACAATTAATTTTGAGGAAAATGAATCTGATAATTTGATTATGGGAAGAATGATAAGAAATGAATTAATTCAAAGATTGACTCGGTAATTAAACATTTTTATGAAATATTGTACTAAGGCATGGGTTTAGTTTAAAATCAAACAGTGATAAGACATCTGTGCTACCTTTCTCCATCACAACTGAGGGCTGCCCTCCAGAGTTCGTCATTAAAATGCATTCAGAACAGTGTGTAGATGGAAACTGTTCATCTTCCGAGTGCTCAACAATGTCAAGCATTTTATTTGATGTATGTAGTATGTTAAATTTCCCACTATCATGATTTATATAATTTATGCAATGTGTGAAGATGTTACACCTCTAACAGAATCATCGATGGTACATACATTTCAATATTATCACAGTAACTTTAAAATTGTTCGTTAGCTTACTCTTGTTATGTATTTTGCAGTTAATCAAGAGACTCGATGAGATGATCATAATATTTTATTTGATGCAACAAATGCAGTAATAAGTTAAGAGTGTTAAACATGCAGAGTTTCACAATTATATGACCCGTTACAGCAGCCACATACAACCAATAAAACACAGACTTGCAAAGATGTCCAAAAGTTTCCTGTGCATCAGCATTAAGCTATTCATTAAACTGCCAATGAATAACATGACAATGACAATGGCGTATTTACGCCTGAGTATACGCAAACTATATAACAAATCTGTTCTTAAAATAATGAATAACTTGGAGTATGCACTGCTAATAGCCAATAGGTTCTAATGTACTCGATGAGTCAGCATATTCTCTAAAATTTAGATAACTTATATGAGATATAATAATAATGATAATATCACATAATTATTATGTGGTAGTCCCCTGTAATCTGGTGGAAAATATCTAACTGATTTACCAAAATTATATTGATGTAACCTCCCACTACACTCTGGTGTTACACTCTCACAGAATCATCAACGGTACGTAGTATGGCTTTCAATATTATCACAGTAACTTTGAAATTGTTCGTTAGCTAACTCTTGTTATATATTTTGCAGTTGATCAAGAGACACTCGAGATGATCATAATATTTTGATGCAACGTTAAGAGTGTTAAACATGCATAGTTTCACAATTATATGACCCGTTACAGCAGCAATACACAACCAATAAAACACAGACTTGCAAAGATGTCCAAAAGTTTACTGTGCATCAGCATTAAGCTATTCAATAAACTGCCCCTCGATGTTAGAAATGAAAGTGACGACAAGTTTAGTGGAAAGGTGAAGAAGTAATGTTGATAATGAATTCTATTCTGTTGACGAGTTGTTAAATGAAGCTGAATGCAACAACAATTATTTAAATTTGATTCATCTTCTTTAAAAAACTTCAGAAATAAACTCATAATTTATATTGTAACAAATAAAATACAGAACTTCCAAAATTGATGTTTTACGTATGATATATCAAACGCTGGGATATAATAGGTTAAGTCACACTCACCCACCAATCTCCGACTGATCCTCCACTAATCTGCGCAACCAAATCCAATAAAATGCAGTTTTTGATATCCTATCCAGAAATTCTTATATTTGTTATAAATTATCCAAACTCGGAAAGTCCAGTCCAGCCTTTGCCTTATTCCACAAAAAAAAAACAATAAGGATTCTAAGAAGATCTTTGACTGGACATATGTCCAAAATTGGACTATCATTATAATAATGAAACACATTGTTTTTTCAATTTTCATTTATTTAACATTAAACATAAGAAGCAAATACATCTATATAAACATGAACAAAATTAACTAAAAATGTTCACTAAGATTTTAAGACACATAAAATATAAAAGTTTTTAACTTTGAATTATTTTTTTATCAATTTAAGTACTAATAAAAAATTATTTATAACTAATCTTTTTTTTTCGATAGCATCAATGAGCTTTTTCATTAAATCTATAAATAAGTCTTGGAACCTCCTTCTTTCGAGATTTCTTTGCCTCCTATCATCCATTTCTTCTTTATGCTGCCTCAACTGCTGCTTATAGGAATTAAAATCATCAGCTGTTTTGAGTACCCCTTCTTTTTTTTTTTTTAAGTAATTATGTTTGTATGCTTGGGTTTTGGTGTAAGCGTGGTTTGTAAGCTGTTTAAACAAAAATTTGTATAAACAATCATATACATATATGAAAAAAAAAAAAACAATTTTCAAGATAGAAAGTAGAAACAAAATGATAATGCATAGCCCTCTTATAGGAAAAAAGCTATGACGGTAAGTTACAAAAACCAAAAAATCAAATTTTCATTTATGGGTACTGTTTTGACTGCTTAGAGTTTCAGTGGTATACCACAAAGCTGGTTCACCATCTATAAGTTTTTTTTTTTATAATTAATTAGGCATTCCACCCATGGAGGGTGATTTGTGAACCATCTATAAGTAATGGAGAAAAATATGCACAACAATAATAAGCTTATCCTATTTTTAACAAAAAGGAAGAAAGTTTTAAAAAGATCATAAAAAATAGCAAAGTGAGATAAACAAGCTACAACTGTTTGAATGACAGGGGTACCAAGTTATCGAGTTATACAAATCTCACTTACGGGCATTGGGCTGAGCCGTAGGTTTTTTTGAAGGGGACCATAGAGCTCGTACCAGTGACGGTTCACCATCTATAATTAATTAATGGAAAGAAATATGATTAACAATTAGGATCTTTAATAAAAAAAAGGGTTCAATAGCAAAGCGAGATAAACAAGCTACAATAATTTGTATAGCAGGGATATAAAGTTATCAAGTGATATAAATCACACTTACGGGAATTGGGCCCAACCACAGATTCACTCGGAGTCCACGATGTCACTGTCGATGCTGGTTCAACATCTATAAGTAATTGAAAGAAATATGATTAAAAAGCTAGAATTATTTGTATTGCAGGGATACTAAGTTATTAAGTGATACACATCACACTTATGGGTATCGAACTGACCCCTTTGATGTTTAGTGGGGGTCCACAATGTCGGAGGCAGTTCAACATCTATTACTAATAAAATGCAATTAAATTTACAATGTGATCAACAAAATAAGCAAAATATTCTCTACAGCAACCATAGTGCAAACCCAATATTTGAATTGCTAACTGCAACTCTTGCCCAGCGCAAAGGGTAATGAAATGATTTTTTTGATTGTGTAAAAATAAATTAATAAAGACGGTATATACCTAAATCATACTTACATGTTCTCGTCCTCGATGTTTGAGGCAGTGAATTGGCCGGATTTGAGTGTGTCTAAAAGAATTATTATTCACTTAGTTTTTCAATATTAAACTTAAATTTATTGATATTTTTTTATACATCAATTATTAAAAGAAATCACCTGTAGAACTTCAGGGACATTGGATATGCCAACAGCCATTTCTTCCCCCATAATGGTCAATACCTTCTTCTAGGTCATTTAACTTTAAATTGGTTCCGGGCCCACCACCTGTTGCATTATATGACCTATGAATCCTACTTGCCTTTTTTTTGGTGTTTGCTTTAAAATCCGTCCACACCTTAAAGAAAATGATTAAACTTCATTCATAGTAACAATACATAGCAATACAATAATTTTGCTAATAGCACCTTAATCTTACCCTTCGCCATTTCGAAGGATCTTTGGTGTCTCCTCCTCCTAAACTATTTAGAATATTGGACAAACTTGTCCAATGTTCCCCTTGAACATTTCGCCCACTGGGCTCCCTCCGAGGTTTGGTAAGGTCTCCATGTCTTATAATATAAAAATAAATACCTAATACTAATTAATATTTCTTTGAATTTCAAACGCAACTCATCAAAGTTTTACAAATATCTTATAATATAATGGTGGTTGTAGAAAGATGTTAATGATTATGTTAGGGTCTACAAATACAATTTATGTTTTTTAATGTATATGTATTTGTTGAGACTATTGGACATTTAAAAAATTGTATAAATAAAATAAAACATTAAGAAAATAACCTCTCCATGTAGTCAATCATCGTTTCATACTGCGTGCGCGATGTCTTCATATTATTTCACCACTATAAATAATAAAGAAATAAATGTCAAACACCAATATAAAATAAGATAAGCCAAGGTTTTTTTTATAATTTAAACAATTAGTTAATTTAAGAACACTAACCTTATTCAAATTGTAGTAAACATTCAACAATAATATTTGGAAGTCTAACGCATCGGCGTAAACAATGAAATGTTGCTATACGTTAAAATGAAACTAGAAACCATTAACGATATAAAAAATGAATTTGTTTATTTTCGGGTCAAATAACCAAATTAGTCATTTTAAATTATTTGAATAATGTTTTTATATTTTTACTATCACAAATATATTTATATTTTTAAAACTAATCACATATTACTAAGTTTATTCTACGGTTATAGTTATACGGCGATAATAATTCTGTATGCTTGCAACACTGATTTACGTTCATGGCGGTGAGTTTACGTTTGGGTTCTGAATCAAAGTATTACGTTATCACTACGCAGAAAGTCATCTCACTTGCGTTTGTGACAACTATTTTATATTATTCCGAATCGGGGTACTGAAGCGATAAAACTGGCGTAATGCTGGGAGAGTGGGAGAGACATCGTCAGGGACGCGGAGACCAGATTGGTATCGGTATTGGTAAAGTATGAAAATATATCAATGCAAGCCCTAAAAACAGTACAAGCAATTACGCTATTCTTTATGAATATTTTTTCCTTGAGTGTAATAATTAACAGGTACATGTTAGTCCTATATATTATAAAGACTTAGATTAATTTAAGGTGTGTTCTCGGTATTCTGACGAGTAGGTACTAAGTGTTTCACACGTCGCCGGAGTTCATCCGATTAACCTGCCTCGCTTTGGGATAATTGTGGGAGACAAGGCTAAATGCACAAACCCAGATCTTCGCTTATCTAACGATCCCAATCCTCGTGGCTGCTTCCTGATTGAATAAGGCAATAAGTTGGTTAATAATATTTAGGATTCAGGCAGGCGAAAATGATTAGTTGGTATAAGAATAATCTTAAATGTAAAAGAAAGTCGGATTAGTGCGAACACTTATAACTCGAGATTGGCTCAACAGATTCCTCCGACGTGTGATTTATTAAATTTTGCTCCACTCCGGATAACAGTGTAACTGTTAAAAAGTTGGAAAAAAAATACAAAAGAAATCATATAAAATATAATATTAAAATAACTTTGTAAGTTTGTAAGTTTAAAATTAATTTAATTTTTAAAGAGAACACGCCGACAAATCTTTTAGATTTGGCGTGACTCAATATGAAAAAAAAAAGAAAAAAAAAACTATTGAATAAATTTCCTGCAGAGCCTACGCCATATCTGAAAAATTATAAAACAACAAAATTATTATTAAGGTACCTGACAACCATTGACATTAAAAATGATGGTGGGTACGCATATATTTTATTTTTATTATTATATATAATATTTTTTTTTCGAGCTTACTGAAATAATTTTTTAACATTCAAACATGTTTTAAACGTACTTTTGTATAAATTACAAATTTGAAATCAATATTCATAGTTAGGACTACAGGACAACGTCTGTTGGGAAAGCTAGTACCTAATTGAACATCAAAACTAGCTGAAGTCGACCTGTCAAATTAAACAATATTTAACCCAAATCACACGTCTACGAAAGGGGTAGGTAATAAAAAAAACTGCAAGTATTTAAAAAAGATTGTTTTTTTTTTCTCCTTTTTGGCATTTCATCCCCCTTTAAAAAATAGTTAGAGCTGTCAAAAAATACTCAAATAAATACATAATAAATAATTACTCGAAGTTTAATTAATTTCAGAACTGTTAAAAGTTCAGTGATACTGATTACTGTTTTTGAAGGATAATATGCCTATGCATTTGTAGCATTTTTATATTTCGACACGTTTCAAATAGGTAATATGTTAATATATGGCTGCGTTTACAAAATTAAAATACTTCTCAAGAGCGTAAAATAACCACAAGCCAAAAATAGGGGTACTTTTTTGTAGGCGCGAGGATAATTCAAAGGAAGTTCCAAATCTTGTGACAATCCAAGTCTCCCAGGGCGGGCCGGGCGCCTCCACAGCCTCCAACTTGGCTTGGAAGTGAAGATTGGAAGTATTTCAGGGTATTACCATATAATAAATAATGTATTACAGTCTTGCGATACTCCGCTCTGTCGCGCACTGCCTCGGGAATTTGGGATTTTCCAAATTATTGGGAGAACGGGTTTTTTTTCATTAGACTGACTCTTTGGACTTTGTGTTACATATTATTAAAAAATATGATTATCTTAATAATTATTGTTAGCAACAGCACATCACATCACATTATAACATCATATTTCAATGATTAAATTTGAAAACAGCTTTTGAGTGAAAATGTCTGGACACGTTTATTATGTATTTTTTTTTTGTTCTCGGTCGTTCAGTTGACTTTGTGTTTCATTTTTGACTTGCCTGCTTGATTTTTGTAACTTGATCTATTTGACTTTGGGTATTTTAAAAAGAGAATCGAATTCTCATATAATGAGGATGAAAAAAAGAATGTAATTTATTTGCCAAACAATAGCCACAAACTACAATTTATTTTTTATGTACATAGAATCAGTTAAAACTGTGTAAGTTTTAACACGTAATTAATTATAATGTTTTATTTTAGTTGGATATCACTGTACGGCTCAAAGAACTAACCATAACAAAAAAATATATTGAAAACTTAGCGTCAAGGCTTTTAACGAAATGTCATTTTGCAGTTCGCTCCGAAACAAGGGTGGGATATAAGTTTGTTACAAATCGTCCGAATGAAGATATTTGACTGGGAAGATGCTGCTGAATATGAAATTATTTTGGATGTCGTGGGAGTGGGCAAAGTCTGTTCTGGGGGAGTTAACCGGGAGTGTAAAACTGTAAATAATGTATAAACAATGTAATGTATATTGTATTGGTGGGCGGCGGGGGGCTCCGCGTCCCCGGGGTGGGCGGATGGGGCGCTGTGTGAATCTTCACGAGGGTGTCTATTAACATTAACGATCAAATTTGAGTTATTATTCCGCGATGACCGTTCTGCGCCAAACATCTTCCAACGCCCGACGACAGAGGGCGGTACTAGCAAGACGTTTAATCCAGGGAATTTATGTTCAACCGAGTTAGGTTTATTGTATCAGTTACCAAAATAATACGCTCAAAGTAGTTGCACTCTCTCTACAAATTTAAAGTGATAGCTTTACTACATATTTGTTAATTTTTCGATATTATTATCATTAAACTAGTTTTTAGGAGCAACTTTTCCCTTCAACAGATGAAGAAAAATACACTCATGTACCACTAGTAAGTCTTCAAAATACTTTTAAGACTTACTAGTGGTCGGCCAGAGCTCGAAATTCGAATACACTTTTTTACATTTTAGAATATATTAATATCTTAGGCCCTGCATCGTACAATCGTGCGATTGCGATGATCGCATGAAAACATATAACATTGTATGAACGTGTCCTAACTGGGCAGACGGACAGACGTAAATTCGATCGTCCGATCGGTGTCTTGTTTGAAATGATCGCGCGTCGCTTGTATTGCTCTGTTGCATCGATAACTAATACGACACCTACTTGTCAAAAGTTCTTACTTACTAACATTCATATTTATTTGTTTGCGTTGTCAAGGAAAGTGGACGCGCGATCATGCGATGGAAGTTAGGACACACAATTTTTCATCGTGTGATCATTAATTTGTTTATACGATCATCGCAATCGCACGATCGTGCGATCATGCGACCAGCTAGGACAGGGATTTATACCTACTTTATAAATGAAATAACTAGAACAAGTTTATAAAAATGTTCATCCCCAAAAGACAAGAAAAACGAATTGTGGGTGTTTCTAGTTTTAGAAAATACATTTGTGTAGGTAAGTAGGTACTTGTGTGTGTGAGGTATCTTATATTTCTCAAAGCGAAAAGAGTTTCTTAAAGGATAGATTTTCCCGATGAAAGATATAAGTTGTAATGAAATTGTAAATACTATAAAGAGACATCTATAGGAGAGAAAAAGAATCATTATTGAATAAAAACCTCATTTCTTACTTCAATTTTCTTAAATAAGTGGTTTCCAAAGTTCACGTCAAAGGATTGTGGGTTTTTTACTGCTCGGTTTCTCAATATCTGCGCTCTCTCTTCTTCGCGGAATTCACGAATATTCTAGGAAATTGTACAACATTAAATTATTTGTGTCATTAATTTGTAAATTTTTCCTCAAATTTCCACGTCGATGTTTTTATATTTCCTCGTACATAGGGAGGTATACCTATTTCAAAGTTTTTTGACTTATAAAATTTCTTCACATTAACATTTTTTACAATTTCAAAGCTACACACATAAAAGGGAGTAATCAATCTTCGAAAAGAGTTTCATGACTAACTTCATACCTAAACACATAATCACTCAATCAAATCTCCCCTTGAACTCCACTTAGGAACATAGGGAGGCAACAAGAGCTCTCCATTGCGCTCGATCTTGCGCAATGCTTATGACAACACATAATAGGTACGTGATTATTGGTTTGAAAATATGGTTTGATATTTATATTCCTTAAAACTGATGACGTGTTTTGATTTCCGTCAGGTACCTAATGCTCGTTCCCACTTTTCGTTTCTCGGATCCGACAAAATAGTTGGATGAGCCGCCCAAAAAAAAAATTTCCGACAAAATGTCGTGTGCATTGGTAGCTGAACATTTTTATGGATCTGTTTAAATTATATACTTAAGTGTATTTTATCGGCGTTTAGTGTCGAGATGAAATTTAAACTGTTTGATGCGTGTATGTTGCCCATTCTTCTGTATGGGTGTGAGTCCTGGCAATTGACCAAAGCCCAGAAACAAAAAGTCCCTGCGTTTGAAACGAAGTGCCTAAGGAGAAATTTAGTTTTTTTTTTACCTTTTTTCCTACCTTTATGAAGAGGAGTTGGACTTGGCTGAGACACGTGGTAAGGATGCCGAATGATAGTTGGCCGAAAATAGTCGCATAGTCCGCCGAAAATAATAATAATATCTATAGTAATACTGCAAAGTTTGTTTTCTTTATTAGTTGGAATAAGGACTAAGAATTACAAAGTTACAAATAATGTGTTTGAAGAAAAAAAGGGAGATTTGATTGAAGAATAATACAATGCGACCAGCATAGAACCTGGGATCTTAATAATTTGTCTGACAGTGTCAAGATAACTACGCTACCGAGAAAGTTACTCTTGATGTTGATTTTATTTTAAAATCGCAGCTAAGTAAAACGTGGATCCTGGGTAGAAATGTCGCAGGTTTTTTTATTATTCTTCACCTTTTTACTAAAAAAAAAAAAAAAAAACTGTCTTTTAACACTTTATTGACCGTAATCTATTTACCTTGACGACCTTCCCGGCAGATAGCATTGTTTCCTTTTTTCTTCCTCTTTTTACCGCACCTCTTAAAACGATAAAAAAACTTTATTTTTTTTTTGTTACTTAATAATATTCCTTGAAGATAAATAGAAAAAAAAAATTGGGGGAAATTCATAAAAGGCCCCGACGATATAAAAACTCAATTTTTGTTTCGTTTGAAATTTTCAATTTGTCCACGAGACAATGTTATTATAACAATAGCATAAATGGAAGTTTAGATTATTATTTTGAATTATATTTTAGAACATTTAAAAAAAAAAGACTGTGGTGATCCCTAATAGGTACCTACCGATGTTTTTGAACAACATGTCATTGTATTCTTGGCATGCGTTTGATTCCTATCTATGACCTAATATTGTGAAGCAGTGAGATCTTTTTATGGCCACACAAAGTCTTCCCTCGTTCTTACATTATTTGACCATTAACAGCAGAAACGAGTAGGAATTCGTTCTCGCCCATCGCCTTTGTGGGTACAATACCAGATATCAGAACTCTTTTCATGGTTTAAACAAGAACAGGAAAAGTATTTAGCCTTATCAATCTATAGCGATCTTAAGTCAGAATTCAAAATTCGGCCATAAAAGCTGTTAATACAGTAGGGTATTTGGGAGTAAAAGTACGAAAAAAAACAACCAGAAATAGTGAAATATAAATATTTAGAATAACCTCAAATTTTTCAAAAAATCTGCAAGGACATAGAACCTCTTACACAAAGACATTCTTTTCTTCATTCCGGGAACAATATTCTGACTACGCATAGGTACGTAATAGATCCTGAAAGAGTGATAAAAAACAGAAGACTCGATACCAGCAGGCAGAAGACCTCCAGGGACCGAAGTCAAGTGTAATAAAATGTCCACCAACGGTAACGATCAGTCGGTGTTACCATGGTAACAATATACAGACGACAGCTTTTTATGTTTTTACCATGAAAACACCGACTGACTGATAGCGTTGGCGGACATTTTAATACACTTGACGCTGTCAACAACCCAGGAACAAGAAAATTTGAGCGCAAACAGTATACAAGAAGAAAACATTAGAAGGGTGATAAGGGTGGGAAAAGAGGTAGGTATTTAAAGTACACTTCAAGGCCCTTTACGAGAATAATTGAGGAAGTTGAATACTTGGGTTAAGGAAACAGATAAAAAAAAATAGAATATTGGGTCAGATTTTTTAAGAAAAATCTCAGAAACGAACCTTAAAAAATAACAGTCGATGAAATCCACAATCTTTTATTTCTACGAATAGTTGATCCGCGTAAACAAAATAAAGGAACACGATTAAAATCAATTGCTTGCGAGGAGATTTTTTTCATTTTGTCTAGTCAAGGCGGAATATAAAGCAAGGACTTGGGGGGGGAGGGATGGGGGCGGGGGAACCTACCTCCTGTATTAGTCGTGAACAAGTAAAGGCAAAACGGTGTTTGAAATATTTAATTTACGAGACACCCTGAATTGTGTTCGCTTCTGTGGTTTGTACACCTGTGTAGGTAAATAAGTAATATGTATTCATTCATACAGCGTGTCTTCAAACCGCATATGTATATTTGATTATTTTTTGATAACATACAGATGAGAATGAATAGAATTAGTAGAAAAAAACATACCATTCTATTCTCAGAATAAAAAAAAATGTAGATTGATATTTACTAAATCTTTTTCAAATGAATTTACATTCAGTCAAAGCAAATACAAGTATATTCTTGAGATTTTCCACACTAAGCGAATTTATGTTTGAAAAGGATTATGAATGAGGCACTAAGCTACAAACTATTTATAGGCGCTCCAGCACATTTGTTTTGTACCTCAGTATAAAAAATGACGTTGCCCCGTTTTTCATTAAACTAGCAAGTAGTTGGAATTTCTATTCAATACTTATGTACTTTATGCACTATTTTAACAAACATCTACGACCTTATTAGATTGCGATTGGAATAGCGTTAATTTATGCTCTTTATGTTCTTGTCTGTAGGTACATTGGAGCATGCATGCAGAAGTGATTTATGAGCACTTTACACTACAAAATTATTGACTACTTTTTCTGCTTCACAATGAACACATACAACAGTTTTATAAAATTATTCAATTCATTCAAATTGACTGAGAGTGTAGTAAGCCATAGAGATTCGAATCGATTCTTTACATCGTATAAATGAATACCTTAATTTTTAATTTCTTTCATACTAGCTGACCCACCCGTCGACCTTTGAACTAACCCAATTAAAAAAATAATTTTGACTTATTACCTACATGAATAAAATGCAATTTACGACATAAAAACTCGATTAAATTTAGTAAATAATATGTTATAGTTATCGTTGATTCGGATGCGGGATGAAGTTTGATGGTCATAAGTTTGAAATCAAAACAATTCCTCTATAATTGCTTTACTTTTTAAAGATCCAAGAGATGGCGGTGTAGTAGGAAATACATTACATGTGATGTCTGTTTACCTATTGTTGAAAGAATAGACCCCATTTAAACCAAATTTTACTGAATTATTATGGTAAGATTACAATATATTTTGTTTTACCCATGTAAAGGTAGGTAGGTACCTCTTTGTTGTATTTTTTTCTATAAACCTATTTAAAAATAGCTTTCCCGACAGACGTTGTCCTGTGATTCTAACTATGAGTATTAAATTCGAATTTGTATGATAATAAATTAATTATTATCATTTGAACAATGTAATTCCGACCGATGCTTCTGATTTAAACCCTATAAAAATTATGATATGGTAAAATACTAATAAGGTTGCTTACGTAGAGTTTTCTATAATTTTCCACGCAACTTTCTTATATTTTCTTTCACAATAATCTTCTCCTGATAAAAGCCAACACAACAAAAAAAAGAATAAACGAAATCGGTCCAGCCGTTTAGGCGTGATGCGATGATCACGGAAAAAAGTTCTCCATTTTTATATAAAGGAAGATAAACATTATGTGCGCAAGATTGAGCGCAATGGAGAGTTCTTGTTGGCTCCCTATGTTCCTAAGTGGGGTGTAAATGGAGAATAGAATAAAATCTATAAAGTAAAAGTACAACGTATTCTGATTTAACTAGATATGCATAAATATTGAAAATTATTGAAAACAAGAGAGCAACCAAATTTAAAGACTGCGACTGCTGTAATATATTTGGCGCCAGGATAATATGACTATATCCTTTTTGTGTTAATGTTTCATCTTTATTGCCTAGTGGCTTTGTCGGAGCACAACGTACTAATTATGTCTAGATTCTTGTGACCGTATTTCAGGACTAGATATAGGTCTAGGGTACTGGTTCTAAGCCTGATCGAAGACCAGGGGTTCGGTGAGACAGTCGCGTGGGCTCGGTGGAGGTCAAGACTCAAAACCGACTCATATTCCTACTGTCACGGAAAGAAATGTCTAATTGTCCCCAGTTCTCTACGTGGTCAAATAAAATTGGGGCCCTTCCAGTGACGATATAACTGATTAATAGGATAATCAAACAATCAATGACCATTTACTTTGCCTGTCACCCGGCAGGTTTTGTTGTTCTTCATTCTTTCAATGTTGTCCAACACTATTTAGTATGGACAGTTAGAATTATTGATCTTAGCAAATCCAAGTGGCTTGATAAAGCAAGGATTTCCGTCATACAAAACCTATTTAGGAGGTAGGTTTATGTATGTAAGCACTTCAAGATTCGAAAACAAAGCAAAGAAACTAAACAAGTTTATTTGCACAGACTCAGTACAAATGAAGAAGTAATAGAGACCATCCAGAGATTACCATTATCATTATGTATCACGAAATCTGAGAATCCCTCTTGACACCTTGTACTTGTGATCGTCCCATGAGTGTGGCTACTCTAGCGTTCCTCTGTGGCAGTTTTGTAACCATATTGTTGGAAACATGGTGTCAATAATAATTATTATTGACAATGATAATGAAATAATGATTAAAATCTCACTACATTGTATAGAACTTTTCCAAAATTTGCTTCTACTGGACCGTGATAACGAACTATAAACATTATTTGATTGCATTCGTGCTAATGGAACAATGTTTTATTGTTATTTTATTTTGTTGTTTCTTTAGCATAATAATAATTTATTATAGAAATAATGAGCAAATTATGATTGTAAATAATTATTTACATTAATATTTTTGTTATATGATCATTATTATTTTTAACAACATTTTAGTTGTTCATTTTTGCATAATATAAAATTATTATTCCTGATTATTTATGTATGTAATGAGTGTTTTATTTCAATTATTGAGATTGATAATGATTTGTTTATTTAGGTACCTATATTCCAATACTGCATTTTTTACTATTTTAGTAAGTATTAATCCACGGCTCAAATCAACGTAAATACATTACAAAATTATGAATATTCTAGTAGGTATTCCATTTTCATAGTACCACGTTCGAGAATCACTGTGTTAGTAATATTTTAAAGAATACCTTAGTATTTTTCAAAATAAAAATATAATAGGTATTTAGGGTAGGTACTTTTGTTACATTGCGACGCGAATCACCTAATTTCAGATACATAATATAAGATATTTTTTTAGTAATTCAAAACAATAAATTGTGGGTTTGTCGCCAGTAGGTACATGACAGCAGTCTTCTTCTTCTTAATTTAGGCCTTGTGGCCTGTAATTACAGCAGTCGCAGTCTTTAAATTTGGTTGCTCTCTTGTTCTCAATAATTTCCAACTTTTATCTCTGAATTTCATCAATTATTAAATAATATCTAGGTACTTGTTGATTACATGGGATTTTTCGACATGTTGAACATGTCGAGAATTCTCATGATAAGAAGTTTCGGAGACTTAAACATTACCACCTAATGGCGAACGTTGTTAACGTAAAGTGATCACACTAAGCCAGTCTACGAAATAACGGTAGTAAGTCCGTAGTGGTTTGTTCCATTTGAAAATTGAACATTAGTAATGAATTTAATTGTAAGAGTCATAAGTTGTTACATATTTATAATTGTGTGTTTCTCTGAAAAAAAAAAGGAAAATATTTATTGATATAACTACTTGTACCACTAACACAATGTGCACTAATAATAAAATAATAAACAAAACAAACCTGAAAAAAGAAACGACATGAAGTTTAATGAATTTACCAATGTTAAAATAAAAAAAATAAAATTTGAAATAAAATAGGTCTTTACATTGAAATAATACTATCTTATAAGTACCGATATGACAGCCAAATGTCATATTATCTTGTTCTAAATTAAATAAAATTATAATTTTCTTTACATAGGTACATTTAAGTGGTACTTAAAAATCTTTTTTTTCATAGTTGACAAGTAGGTAAATTATTGCAAAAACGAATCCTTACTATTTTTATAAATAGAGTCAACTACATAGGTTGGTTTGGTAATTAGTTTTAAATTATTCATCAATAGAAATGAACACGTTTTAATTAAACTTCTGTTTTTATTGACATAAACGGCAAATAATGGTCGGACATACGATCACCGGAATTGTATGTAATAATTAAACGTCACCCTGTCTTTTATGTATGTTTGTCGGTCGGCTCAGGAAGTAAAGTAAATTATATAAAATTGTTACAATAACAGTAATAAACAGAGAGAGATTCGGGTCTCTGGGAGACGCATAAAAAATAAATGTTCCTTTTCTTTCCTACTTTCTTTCGTCATCCAGCAGGTTTTTTTTTTCTCAATTGAACTCCACTACTTGTACAATAACTTCTTGATATTTTTCCTACAGGAATAAAAGGTTGTTTTGACAAATTATTTACGCACTACAATAAAACCCCAACGATCTTTACCGGAGACAGAGAGAAGACAGTAGGTACTCAACGATTTGCTATACCTACTCAATTTATTTATTTATCTAATCTTCTGAAGATATAAAAGAAAGTCGGGTTACTTCGAACATTTATAACTCGAGATCGGCTGAACAGATTTGGTTTATTGGATTCTTCTCCGCCCCGGATAACATAATAACTAATAAAACATCGAAAAAATGGATTAATCTGGAATCAGCTAAAGTGAGCACAAATCATACACTTTAGACATATTTTTTACTCAGCAAAGTATCGTGAAAGAGGAAGACGGGCGACACCAGGAATCGAACTCATCATTTTAAGAACGAAAGTCGACAATTGATCACTAGACTACCAGCCACTTCATATCACAAACATAATATTATACGTAATAGTGAAACGAATGGCAAAGTTTTGTATGTTATAATAGGTATCCTTACCTAAACCAAAACATGACAAAATACAATGATTTTGCCATCAATATTTTCGTAAAAATCATCACCGCCATCATTTTTTGACAAAAATAAATCGCACCCTTATATATTCGAGTCCCCCGTAAGGCCTGGGAACGTTGGGACACATGGTTGCACTTGAATTCGTGTCAAGTTTTACGCTCAATAATGATATTTACTTTCACTAACTTCCTTTTATTTTCTTCTCCATTTATATAAGTACTTGGTATTTTCATTCCATCTCTGAACGAGTGCCCATTTTTTAAAGCAAGGTATACATACGGTCTGAATAAACAATGGTTTATAAAAATGTTCTGAGGTCATAGATGGTGTTAAGGGAACATAGTAACTTGCTATGAAAAAATAATAAAAAGGGTGTTATTTTTTGTTAAGTTGGGCGATTATCATCCTGGGTGTGGGACCTGTAGAGGTTTTATCGTGTCAAAGGGTGCTCCCAAAATTTATGTTAAAGTAGGTATTTAAAAAGCGAAAATAAAAAATAACAACAAAGTTGTGTGGAAAGAAAATATATAAAAAGCAGGTTTGGAGGCCGCAATTTATGTTTCAGACATAACTTACGGCAGAAAAAAAAATAATTTCCATATCTCCCACCCGCTTCTTTTTTGTTTTTCTTTTGTCCTTATCACCATTGGCTTTCTTTTATTTTTGAATTGAATAAAAATTCTCGCGAAATTAAATTTAATAAATTATTTCGCGTGCCTAAGTATTTGTACATTTCTTTTATCCGTTAGACTCCCTTTTAGATACCTTTCTGTGCGGTGCCATCCCCCGACCTGGTACTGTTATCTCAGAAGGCTGTATTCCTTTCGAGCCTTTGTGTTATTTAGCTCTGGGCATTCACTACACATACCCGCCTATAATCCTTACTTTATCAATTATATTTATGTACCAACATATTATTATCCGCTACAATTTAACGTATCTTCATCATTATATTGTGTGTGTGTTTTTTTTTCCGTAATATGATTCTTTTATGATTAAGTAGGTATTATCAAAATATCCTGAATCTCGTTAAGAAAAAAAATAGCTACAAACATCTCCCCAGTATGTTGAATTATTACCTATTTTGTTCATTATTTTATTTTTTAATGCGAGATAAAAATGTTCAGATGTTTCGGTAAACCATATTAAGCTATGAGAGCGTTTTAGCATGATCCCATTAAACCAGCCGAATGAAATTTTCAGGGGTACCTAGTTGTACATGAATAGTAGCAGTTTTTAAGATGTCCTAAAAAAACAGTTACGTAAAAATTTGCTCTTAGAGCCCTTGAAAGTTTACGGAAAAATTTAGCTTGAAAGAAAAATTTAAGAAAAGAATTTTTAAAATAAAAGCCATCGGGTGCTGATTTACAAAGATATAACATAACAGAGCCAATATCGAAACTCTGAAAAAAAAACAAGATCGTAAAATCAATGGTTTGGTGAAATCCGGAATTCGTTCAAAATTCACAAAAACGTTAATAACTTTTGAACCACTCAATATCGCTGAACACACATGGGAGTGAAATCGATGGGTATTGAGGTTCTCTACCTCCCTGCTTTGGGTTATCCACTATCTCTGTTACACCGTGTATAAGTATACAAGTTTCAACGAAATGACAACACTGCCAACAGAGAACAGCGAATGTTTCTCAGGAGTAGAAAGCGCTTTTAACCTGGCGTACGTGGTTGTAAGTCCCACAGCTCTGTTGTCCAAGATCTAATAGACTCATTGTCTGTTGAGAGTGTTTACCAATAGATTGGTTTGATTACCAGTTATGTGACTAGGAAAAATCCAGTCTTCAATCCGCGAGGATATCAACAGGATAAATACTATTTAATTTAGCGTTTGAGTTTATCCAATTAAAATAATAATCAAATAAGTAGAAAGGTACTCACATCGACTGTTATCCCAGAGAAGGGGAACACCCTGCTCGGTGGCTCCTCTTTGGGCACGAACCTGTAGAACTCAACCATGTTCCTGTACCAGCGTATGGAGTAGAGGGCGGCGCCTTCCAGGTCGTACGTGCAGGACAGGGTGGCCCGGGCCCCGGCCAGGACGGCCCGCGGCACCGTGATCCTCATGGACCGCAGTCCGTATGCAATACCTGAAATAAGAGATATGCCACATTATACATTGTTATACCCTTGATACAAATGCAATCAATCAATCAATCAACTCTCCCTTTTACACCCCACAACATTGCGCTCGATCTTGCGCATTTCAAATGCAGATACTTTTTGTGCCTGGGCTTTGGTCAGGTGCCAGGACTCACACCCATACAGGAGAATGGGCAACACACACGCATCAAACAGTTTATATTTTGTTTCAACACTAAAAGCAGACGCTTTCCATATTTTGGTCATGTTGTTAAAGGCGCCACTTGCCATACCGATACGTATCAGGAGTTGCAGGGAGAGATTATTTTGAATAGTTTCAGTACTCGCTCAGGCAAGAAAAAAAATTATAACCATCTCGTATAACCTATTCAAAATTCAGCGTGTTGATATTGAAGGAGACCAAAAGCGATGGTATAAATAATGTAAGTATAATATTTTATTGTATAAACAAAACTATAAGTATAATATTTTATTGTATAAACAAAACTATAAGTATAATATTTTATTGTATAAACAAAACTATAAGGTATTTACATTCTACACACTAAAGGTGCGTTTACACCAAACAAACTGTGAACCAGAACCAAAAATAATAAGGCATTAACACCAAGTTAATTAGGTAACTAGTTTATAATGACAGATTACGCTCGAAAGAGTTCCGTAGTTCTTGTTCTTACGTGTTTGCTTGACATTATGTTATATATCAATGATCAAGAAATAATGCTCTATTTCTAGCTCTACAGAGCTCTATAGAGTGGTACATCACACTTTGTTTGGTGTAAACACACACTATGATGATCTGAAATAAACCCACGTTTGGAATTTTGATAAATTATTCTGTTAGCCAAAGGTAAAAAGAATGATATTAAAGAATGTTTTTTTTCATAAAGAATGGACCTCAACAACTAATTAATTGTTTCTCTCAACAGTAATCCTCATAGAGCTTACACTACATTCCTGTTTTACATTTCTTTTTTGTCATATCCACGTTTCACATCCATACATCATAAATGGTAACAGGTTTGCGTTTTGTACCACTTCTTCAAGTAATTTTAAGAGGCATTGTTTCTTATAAATTCACTGTTTTAAACTCCATATTGAACCTATTAAAATTTATTTATAAATAGGTAGGTAGGTATATACATAATGTATAATTTTATTAGTTTCTCCCTTCCGACGCCCAAGGCGCCGCGCCGTGTACTGTACAGCAGGGAACACAACAATATAATAATTATTCAGTAAACAAGCTTCACCGAGTGTACTTACACCATTGTGGGTGATCTCAGTTCACCGAGACTCTGCATTATTCATTTCAACCGCGTGGAACAAATAAAGAAGGAATGCGCGCTCTATGAGTTGAATGAAAAATGCCCTAAATATGTAATGGGTGCCCGCCGTGTCGGCCGCAACCTATAAAAACAACGTCCATTGAAATGCGCCGAGGGTCAGTGGTCCGCGCACCGCCTGAAAGATTCTGGGAGATTAAAAAAAACACAAAGTAGTTATATTATTCTTCATTCCCAAACAAATCCAACTACGGGAAACATTGTAAACACTTTTTATATGTTCCGTTAGTAAGTCACTAGTTGCTATGACGATTAATAATAACAGGTATGTAACGAATATGTAACAACTAATGACTCTAACAATTCATTACTGATGTTCCATTTTAAAATGGAACAAACCACCACGGGCTTACGACCGTCTTCTACAGTTAGATCGAAGGCTGGCTTAGTGTGATCACTTTACGTTAACAACGTCCGCCATTAGGTGGTAATGTTCAAGTCTCCGAAACTCCTAATCATGAGAATTCTCGACATGTTCAACATGTCCAAAAATCTCATGTATACAACAAGTAGGTACCTAGATATTTTTAATATTAATGAAATATCGAGATAAAAGTTGTAAATTATTGAGAACAAGAGAGCAACCAAATTTAAAGACTGCGACTGCTGACTACTGATGAATATGTCCATTTTTGTTAATGTCTCATCTTTAAAAATCGAACATCAGTAATGAATTATTAAAGTCGTTAGTTGTTACATATTCGTTAAGATCTAGTCCTGAAAAATGGTCACAAGAATCTAGACATTATTAGAACGTTGTGCAATAACAGGTAGATAATAACGGGAAAAATTATATCGAAAAAATATGTGATACTTGATTAGAGGTTCGTATATAACTGTTGCTCCAGAATAAATTTCGAATGGTCCACAGTTTAATAAGAAGTAAAATTGGGATTTAGAAGACTATAATGTAGGTACCTAACTAATTTGACGACCAAGCAATTTATCACCTGTAGAGTATTTACTTGATCGTAAGATGTGCAGTGTGCACTTACTTATTGAATTTTTTGAATTTTGTATGATTGAACTGCACTTCACGATTAGTTGACACAATGACAGTTCACAGCAGAAACGCAGTATTTTGTTGCAATTTTGGTGAGTGCAAGATGGCGAAGGGAGGGGGAAGGAAATAAAAGAAGGTCTGAATATTTCATGTGTTACCATTCTACAAAAAAAAATAGGTATTTATGAATATCTAACACACGCTTTTCTATTTTATATAACAGGTTTTGCTGCGAGTTGTGGATAATCGGAAAGATTGAGAGAACAAAACAAATACAAAATCAGGACGAACTTCTCAACCACACGCATAACGCAATATGCATTCCTGGTAAATTTATTAAAATTCCATTATTTTGCTATATAATACCTTGTTTCCATATATTTCCCGCCCCTGCTGGCATAATAATAGTGTCTGTCGAGATTTGAAGGCGGGTCCCCACTCGTGCCTCATACCTCCCTCATACGGAACGACTTTTTAACAGTTTAATTTCTGCTGTAATCGAGTTGACTCATTCTTTCTGAAAGTTCTTTCTGACTATCGTAATGCTCTGGCGTCTACACGATACAACGTAACTTAACTTAAATAAAAATGTAGAGCCTACATAATTACAAACTTTTTGTCGTTTTTTTGTTGTTGTTAACCTTCCTTCTTCATTCATCAGGAACCCCTCGAGATTACAAATATCCAATAATTTTTATACCAAGGTAGATATTACTTTTATGTTTTTTTTTTATTTCTAATATTCATTTTATGAGAGTTAACAATTTTTTTTAGAGATATCGAGGTCTGAAAATTAGGTATTCGATTCACTTACGAATCATATAGGTAGGTATGTACAATATTTTGAATCTAAATTTTTAACATTTATTTTTCAATAAAGATCAAAAAATTGATCGAATTTGCTCTTTCAATATTAAACAGCCTTTTAATGGGTGTTTTCCAGGATGAATCGAATTAATAAATTTGTAATATCTCATTAATGTAGTAGTAGTAGTTAGTAGTATCTGGTCTTAGAAGGTCTTAAGTTCGATCCCTGGTACCAAACATTTTACTTTTTAACAACACAAGTTTTGCTTTGGACAAGAAAGTACACCATGGTTCAAAATAAATGTGATTTGATTTTCCATCTAAGACGGTATTAATTGATTTGATTTCAATGTAGTGCTTGTTAACTTTCGTTTAAAGAAGAGGAACAAGCGAAGGCGAAGATGTTGGTAGCCCAGCGCCTCAGTCGGCGGGTTCAGTGCGAACAGCGTTTTGAAGGTCGTGGATTTGAATACCGGTGCCGACAATTTCCACTTTCATAATAAAAGCTTCGTTGTGAAAGATGCCAAAAGTGTAATTGTGTTTACTTTGGGTGATCGCAGATTCATTTATTATTAAAAAAAACAGAGATGCAATTCAAATGAAATGTATCGTTAGCGATTAAAGCAAAATTATAAGTTTCTTATCGCATTCGAAGTTTTGTCGGAGAATAATAAAAAACTGTTTGAAGTTGTGAGGTTGCTCCCAGAGGCCGCATTACGCTGCGAGCAGAGTGCCCGGAGGCTGGAGACATGTACAAATGTCTACAATACGTTATTTCCTAGTCTAACTTTTAACAATACAACCTCTCGTACACGGCTACACAACCTTCTCTTTAGTTCTTCATACACTATATTATATGTGTGTAACGTTAATAGACACACTGTCGTGCATCATTACGTTACACCCCACACGCCTAGGAGAGCATGCTTACTTCCGTTCTCGGCTGCAATCATTAAAATCTCGAATCTGAGACATGAATCGTGTGCTAAGTGTGATGCAAAGGACAACACTACTCCGTGTTGTTGATTTTCTACTTGTCTACAAAATCTATGAGACAAAAACAGTAAGGGGATAAACACATGATCATCTTGTCATATTGTATGGATACTTAGAAAACAATAAGTGCAAAGAAACCTAACTTATAGCAGACTTTTCTTCTTTTTTTCAACTCTCTCGTGTCCATAGTTGCATAAATGCACTAGAACTAAGAGCTGTATATGAAGAATGATTTAAATACACTATGGGACATTGACATGAATGTGGTATGGAAGTTAGCATTGTTACAAAGATGAAAGCCAATAAGTTGAGATGCTTTGGGCACGAGGAAAGAATGGATGCATATTGAATAACAAAATAATTTTGAATATGAAGAGGACTTGGAAACAACGCAGTGGATGGCACCACGTGAAGGCATCAGTATGGGTGAACAACTACCGTACTCTTTATGGACTGCCCTCAATAGACTTAGGGTTGGTGTCACCAGATGCAGGAAGAACTTACACAGGTGGGGCTACCTCTCTGCTGACGAAACAGATTGTGAATGTGGTGAGCTCCAGGACGACAACCACCTCTTGACATGCCCGCTGATTGGCGAAACATGTAACATGCAAGACCTTATCCTTGCGAACGACAAGGCGATGACTGTCGCTGCTTACTGGTGTGGCAAAGTGTAACCGGAAACGCAAAGTAAGTAATATGAAAAAAAGGCTGAAATAAAAAGTGCATTGAGGCATTGTCAACCGAGAATACATACGTGGATCGAACACATCGATTCAGTACCTACTCAGAGAAGGCCATGCCAGAAGTAACAGAAATAGGAAAGTTGTATGAGAAATTGTATGTCGGTGGAAGATTCGAAGGAAAGAAGTGTTATCTAATATAAGAGAGTGGAGGTCCGTTTTCTCAGGCTTTCTTTCAGATTAAAACTGACAAACCGCTCATATTATATCGTTCGATAAATTAATAGGTCTCGATGAAGACCTATCAAAAGATGGCAAAACAGGTCCCAAAAAGACCTAGGTACCACTTGAATAAGCCCAATGAGGAGTGAGTGTGTAAATCACATTCGTGTACCTACTATCTGTATAAGCCACTGTTTATGTCATACAAACTATTTAACTTATTTAGAACAATACCACTATAGTCCCGTTTCGAAAGAGCTTACACACTTAGGTGAATGCTTGTATGAATCTTTAAACAATAAGGTTATTTAGAAGGACTCATGGTTAAAATTCAACAAACTGATATCACTTAAAAATAAACACCTCTCTTTAAATGCTGTGATACATTATTTTGTGAAATGTTGTCGCAACAAACACACCGCTGGAAACTAAATTTCTGGAGACATCCAGTCAAACGACGCTGGATATTATTGTCGCATGTTAAATTTAGCAGAACTGACACGAGCCCTCTCTGGGTGCCGCCCTGCACTAAAGTACCGCCCTCCACCTCCGATCCTATTCCCCTGCCTTAACCCTTCTACATGCGAGGCCTAAATATATGTATTTTCCTACTGTACAAATCACATATTATGAACATTCCATCTTGGGTTTTGTAGTATGTTCCTGAATTGTTTTCTATAACTATATATATTATCTTGTTAATCAATTATTATTGAACATAATATTCTCCCTAAGTGATCCTACTTAGGGGAATTGGAAGACAACAAGAATTCTCCTACCCAATTGCATTGAAAGCCACTTCCACGTATAAAGGAATGAAACACTGTATGAGGGAGCCTTTCTCGTCATCGGAACTTTCTGATAAGAGGTAGAACAGCATTTTAATGTAGGGACTTATAATTTATTATTTTGTAATTTACGCAGAAATTTGAGAAGTTATTAGGTACAACAAACAGGTGAATAAATTGTAAAATTAACATTTTTTTTGGAAACAAATTGAAGCGGAAGGTTTAAGAATAATAACATGAAAAAGTTTTAATTAATTTCTCTTTTAGATCTTCACGACTACAAGAACTTGCCAAAACTTGTATCTATTATTATGTAGGCACCCACAATAATTATGAAACAGGTTAGTCTCAAACAGTAGATAAAATAGATAGATAATAAAAGGGATACAAGAGAGGGTGTATGAGAAATGTTATGTCGGTGGAAGAAGCGAAAGAAGTATGCTTGGATAGAAAAGAGTGGAGGTCCGTTCTCTCTGTCTACCCCTTACGGGCCACGGCGTGATGGGTAAAAAAAGTAGATAAAACGAGATAACTAAAGATTTTAAATAAAGATAACTATGTGTATGTAGTGCTACAGGATAGAGAGAAGTGGAGACAGATGGAAGAGGCCTACCTACATCCAGCAGTGGAGGGAAGGCTAAGAAGAAGAGAAGAAGATGTATAGTGCTTTTCTAAGTAAATCGCATGATAACTCATGAGGTACCTATGCTCAGATTCAATTCCACCATTAAAAATGCAACATTATAAAACGTATGTAATTTTTTATGCTTGTATCAAAATAATATTCTGTCTGCCGTGAACAATGGTAAATTTAGTTTCTGTTAGAACTCTCATAATTTTATTTAATTGGTACAATCAAGAAAGTTTTGAAATGTAGCTAAAGAAGTAAAGAGTTAGTCGTGGGCACAAGAGTTTGAGGGGGGCTATTGTAGAGTCGATGGATATAAAGAAGCATCGAGTAAGAAGGAAAAGGAATTGAGAAGTATTGCAGCCATGCAGGGTGCAGCGAGCCACGGAAACAATATTATTTGTAAATTCGGCAAAACCACACCAAAAGATTGTTGATTCGTTCTTAAAAATATTATATCATGTACATAGTATGATTGAAGGGAAGTGTGTCCGCAATTGAAAGGAATTTGGCAGCACAAGATGTCCCTCAATCGACAACCCAGAACAGAAGATCCTGGAAAAAGAGGCCCGACCCTGCTTAAATCGAGACAAAAGGTCAGGGCAAAGAAGAAGAAGAAGTAGATTGTACTATTATTGACGAGTAGCGTCTTTCCACACGCGTCACAGTCCATTGGCTCATTTACTAACTAATGTTTACCTTTGGTCGAATTCATGAGTTAAGTTGCAATACCTACAATATAAATTTGCGAAAGCGAACCAATATTTTAAATTACTAGCTACCTGTGAACAAGACTTCACGTACAATTATCATTATGAATTTATATAGATGGAGCAACTACTTTGGCTGACTCAGGTATAAATATATATTTTTAAGGAAAAAAATAACAACTAATGACTCTAACAATTCATTAATAATGTTCGATTTTTAAATGGAACAAACCACTACGGGCTTACGACCGTCTTCTACTGTTATTTCGAAGACTGGCTTAGTGTGATCACTTTACGTTAACAACGTTCGCCATTATGTGGCAATGTTTAAGTCTCCGAAACTCCTAATCATATATTCCTAATTGATCCTAATCAATGTATTTTTGTTATTTAAAAATCACGTTTTATGTACAATGCAGTATCATGATCAGATATTGAAAGTTCGCTCATTATAGTGTACCCAAAATCATATAAGATACATAGAGTAGGGATTTTGAAAACTACTTTAGATATTCCCTGTATGTATAATTTGTGCGACAGAGTGAGGACAGAAAGGGATAGGGTGAAGTCAGAAGAAGAGGGTGTCGAAGTTTCTCGTCCCTTTCTCAGCCCCGTTGATGATGAATGTGTATGGGAAAAACATAATTTATTTTTGACAACTCGAGACAATTTCCTTTCACATTATTGTACTTCGGGGTGCCGTGTTGTGTGAGGGATGGTGGCAGCCCCTACCGCAGAAGTCTAGAACCTTGGACCTTGGATAGAATATTGAAGGATTTAACATTGTTTTCTCACCGTCACATAGCATTTTGTTTCCTGGGTTTATTTAAAATGTAAGGTGGAGTACCGTATTCCACACATGACACCACTGAAGGCAGATAATGGTCAACCATCAAAGTTAATAAAATGATAAACCGTTTAGATATACATTAGAAAATGTGGTTTCACCACAGAATGCTCCACATTCCGTGGACTGATAGTCACTTACACGGAGGTGCTGTGAAGAGCTGGACTGTAATAGAGAATTAATTATTGGCCAGCAACTTCGGAAATACCAAATACAAATTGCTTCATCTCATAATAAAGGGGAAAACTATTGGAAGTCGAGATGGCAGATTTCCTGCCTAAGAAATATCAGGCAATGGACCGGAATGCAGCGGGTGGAGGAATTCTTCCGGAAAGGACAGGGTAAAAGACTACGCCATAGACGCCGTCGAGAGGAAGGGATATGGCACTGGAAGTTAATAAGTTCTAAGCAATAAAATTAATTATTATTAGGGATTGATTAGACCTCAAACACATATTATCTAAACATGCTAGACTCTCGTAGCAACTTGAAAGCATGTGGTCTATTTTTAATAGAGTAATTCGATAATGTTGGACCATTTTCAACACCCTCGGTAAACTTGATAAGAAATTTCAACAACTACCCTCTACAGTTAATATCACGTTCAAAAATATTTTGAAATAAATGGCTTAGTCTATTGCAGTTGAAGGAGACGTGAAAAAAAATACTACAACCCTTTATCACTCTATACGTGGAAGAAATGGGAGCCAACATGAGTCTTGGGCAAGAAAACTCCACTAACTTTCGCGTCTATCAAGACCTGTATTTCCACTTTTTACTGGCCACTATATATTTTTTTTAAATGATAGATGATCTGATTTGCCGAACATCTGTCATTTCCGGTAACCAACAAAAAACAATAGGTTTTTATTTATGTTCGCTAAGGCACAGCAAAGAATATGGTGGGTTTTTCATAATATTTTCAATAAAATAAACACACGGTCATATTGAAAGTAAACGGAAAGATTCCACAGCAAACACAATTTGCTGAAGAGGCCGCCACTAGTGGGAGTCAAGCGTCGAGATATAAAATAAGAACCGGGAGATTATTTTCCCGTTTTATTTCATCCCGAAATGGTTCGCCATGTCTGGCTGAGGGCCCTCAAGAACATTATTATGGCTCCTTAACTCGCACACTTGGATATTTTGGAGTGCTCCCTCACTCAGAAATGGGACATTTACTTTTATCATTTAACGGCAAAAAATATTACATATCAGCGACAAAACCTTTGCCTTCCGGGAACACGCATGTCAAGGGGGGGGGGGGGGGGGGGAGCGTCATTTTATTTATTATAATGACTCTTGGAATTTGAATAAATATTCCGAATATTCTAAATATATAATATGAATTAAAAGAACAAAGATAAAAATGCATAAAGTCATTTCTCCGATAATTAATATTTTTATAGTGGCTATTGTTGATTGCTTATGTTTTTCCCCGCCTATATTCTCCGCCTGCATCCATTACTGAATTGTAGCAAAAGGGAAATCTTTAAGAATAGTTTATGAGAACTAACGAGTCATATCACAGAAGAACTATGTAAAGATAAGAGTATTTTTTCTTTCTTAGCATTGCGGAATCAATCAGTTTCATTAATACTTGATTCGCTACTTACTACCAAACGAACAAAGATCCAGAGCTTGAAAACAGAGTTTTTCCTAATGGTTGATACTGGACACCATGGAAACAACAACTTATTAGTAGGCGATGACAGATTTTTATGGTTATTATTTTCCTTGGTGACCATACCAACGATTAGGAAAATATATTATGTATGTACCTACCTACTATAAATAAAGTTTAAATAAAAAATTGTATAACTTTTCCACACACGTCCTACATGGTCACAGGAAACTAAGTTTCTTAGTCTCCTGTGACCATGTAGGACGTTTGCCTACGAAACTAGTCAGGATAATAAAAAAATGTGGAAATACAATTTTTTATTTGAACTTTATTTTCAAATAAACTCCACCAAGAAATGCATGTTCATCAGTTAGTACCTAAATTTTATAAATATACTCTATTTTCAAGTTTTGGGTGTTTATTCGTTTTGACCAAAATCATATATAAATCTGAAAGAATGGGTGTACGCAGAAGAGGCCGACCTCGAATGACATGGTCCGACCATATCGGTGCCGTCTTAGAGGAGGGCCAAGTCAGGGGCAAAAGGAATAGAAGAGCATGTATGCGGAATGTTATGCGTTTGGAAGAAGCGAAAGAGGTTTGTTTGGATATGAAAGAATGGAAATCCGTACTCTCTGCTTACCCCCTTCGGGAAACGGCGTGATGGGTAAATTTTTTTTTTCAAGCTTTGGGTGTTTATTCGTTTGGTATAAATACACCTTTAATGACATGATATATAATTTTTCTGAGTGTGTGTTTACACAAAGAGCACACTTTCATTCTAATCAGGTGGGCACCTGAACTTTTCATTGGTCAGAAGAAGAAAAATTTGGGTAAGCAGACAAAGTATAAAACGTTGGTAAGTAAGTAGTTATTGAAAATCTTAAGTATATACGTGTAGGTACATACAATAGGTAGGTAGGTATTATGAATGGATATATATGGTATATAGAAGCATACTTACTATCAATATGAAGGTATGGCTACCAATAGCAAGCCAATAGGCTGCTAAATGTCACCACGAAATAGTTCCGCTGTGAACAATTCCAGCAAAGTGGCTGCAATAAAACTTCCATTCGAGTTCCGCGTTGGCTCAATTAATTACAACCGCACTTAGTTCCACAGCAATTGGCTTAAGTAGTGCGCTAACTTCCAACCCCGAAGAATATCATAATTGCATATTATCACTATGTTTTATTGTTATACGTTAAGAGCTAATAATTATCATAATTGTGTTTTAACATGATGTTGTGGAAGTTTTTATTTCGTGTTACTTACTTTATTATAGTACACTTTATTATTCACAAAATATTATGAATATGTGGTTATTAGGTATATATCCTTTCTGATTTTTTCTTCTCTTTACAGATCCCACGGATCTGTTTGTTCAACCTTTTGGGCTCCAATGCCAACTGTCTCTGCATCGCTTTGGTGGTCTTCCCGGAGGTTTTCTTCCTTCAGGGTTGCCTTGAAGAGCGAAACGAGCAGTTCTGTTGTCCGACATTCTATTCACATGGTCATTCCAGTGTCACCTTCGTTGCCATCCCAATTTGACGATGTCTTCCGTGTTGCACATCCTGCGGATGGTGCTATTTCTCATGCGATCGCACAGTGTGTTTCTGGTAATGTCATCTTAGTGTCTTCATTTCGGAGATTTTCAGGCGAGACTTTGTTCTAGCAGTGTCTGCTGTATGGGTCGTACATAGGTTATATACCTACGAACCCCAATAACCAATCGCATTATATGCTTGACAGGCGTTATGCTGTCTTTACTACGGATATTGAACTTGAAATTGTAAAATGATGCTTTGAATTGCATGAATTGAATTGCCTATTTAAGCAAAATATAGCACATTTGTCAAATTCAAAAGCCAATTACAATTTAAAAGATCAGTTCTGTTTATACTGTCAAAAGCACTAAGAAGGTAACTACCCTTAAGTTTTCTGAAACTTTCCAATATTTCGCGCAACATTCCTAATGTTTTCATTCGTAATAATTAATAGTATCCAATCCAAATCCAAACTCCCTTTAGACCCCACTTAGGGGCATAGGGAGGCAACAAGAGCTCTCCATTGCGCTCGATCCTGCGCAACGTTAATGACCTCCTCCCACACCATGTCCAGATTCCTCAGCTCTGCCTCGAAGGAGCGGAACACAGTATGAGAGGGTCTTCCTCGTCTCCGGGACCCTGATGGGAGGAAAAACAGCGCTCTCCTCGGCCAACTGTCATTCGGCATCCTTAACACATGTCCCAGCCAAGTCCATCTCCTCCACATAATAGTAGAGGTGATGGGCTCACGCTGGGTGCGTCGGCGTATAGCGTCGTTCGTGATGCGGTGGTACCATCTTATACCCAAAATTCTCCTGAGGCACTTCGTTTCGAATGCAGATACTTTTTGTGCCTGGGCCAGAGTCAGGTGCCAGGACTCACACCCATACAGGAGAATGGGCAACACACACGCATCAAACAGTTTACATTTCGTCTCGACACTAAACGCCGACGCCTTCCATATCTTGGTCATGTTGTTGAAGGCGCCACTTGCCATACCGATACGTATCGGGAGCTCAGCCCCGAGGTCACCAGTGGTGGTAATGGTTGCTCCCAGGTACTTAAATTTATCCACCCGGGAGACCTGGTGACCATCGATGGTTATCGGTAGCTGTTTATCGGGGCAGGCATTATTTGCCATGAGCTCCGTTTTACTGGCATTGACTCGAAGGCCGAGGCGTGCTGTTTCGTCGCAGAGTCTTGAAACACTGCGCTGTAATTCCTCCACTGTCGTACTGAACAACGCTAGGTCGTCCGCGTACTCCAGATCGCACAGTTCGCCCATTAGACCATCTCTCTGTGTTATCGGTATACCTCTTGCTCCTTGCATGGACTTTCTCAACAGGAAGTCCATGATAATTATGAATATAAAAGGAGCCAGTACGCAGCCCTGTCTGACTCCCGTGGTGATCCTAAAAGCTTCAGTAGGACCACCTGGCGTTTTCACGCTACACTCGGAGTCTTCGTACAGGGACTGCACCATTTTAACTATCTTCGGAGGTATACCGTACAGAGCTAAAATTTTCCATATCGATGGTCTATGTGGGCTGTCGAAGGCCTTTTCAAAATCTATAAAGCAACAAGCGACTGGAGAGTTAAACTCCTTGCACTGCTGAAAGATGCACCTGGCATAGAAAATTGGGTCCGTGCAGGACCTTCCAGGTACAAAGCCGCATTGTTGCTCTCTCAGGACAGCCATGACAGGCCCCCGAATGCGGTGTAGTAATATCTGAGATAATACCTTACCGGGAACACTCAGCAGAGTAATTCCACGGTAGTTTCCGCATTCAAGGGGGTCCCCCTTTTTAAATATTGCGACGATGGATCCATTCCGCCAATCTTTTGGGCACCTCTCCTCTTCCCACGCCATTTTAAATATATCTAATAGTGGTTGGCCAAGGGTGTCTATGCCTTGTTTGAGGAGCTCTGCGTGAATTCCATCGTCTCCTGGCGCTTTGTTGTTCGTAAGTCTCATCACGGCCAGCACCATCTCACTGTATGTCGGCGGGTCCTCACATATCCCAGTTGCCTGAGGTATATTCAGACCAGCCAACTCCTCCTCAAAGTTGTAAGGTGAGGAGGGCTCGGGACGGTTTAATATTGACTCAAAGTACTCCCTCCATCTCCCTTTAATCAGTTCGGGGGCAGTGACAGTGGCTCCACGAGAGTCTCGTATTGCCGTCACGGGTCTTTTTTGACCCCTGCCCCCGACCTCCCGGGTGATTTCGAAAAGTGTCCTTGAGTCATTTCCGAGTGCAGCAGACTGCGCTCGCCGTATCTGAGAGTCCAGGTGTCTTCTCTTATCTGTTCGTACAGAGTGCTTCACCTTGCGGCTCAGCTCTCTGTACTCAGACACCAAAGCAGCCAGTTTTTGAGGGTCTTTTTCGCTGTCTCTGAGGGTCTTAGCCTTCTGGCGATCTTCGATGAGGCTCCAGGACCCATCGGACATCCATATTGGCCTCTTTTTGCTCTTATAGCCGACAGAAGAACGTGCGGATTCCATAACGGCGTCACGGAAGCTATTCCAAGCTGTCTCAATCGGAACAGCTCCGTGTGAATCCTGCAAGGGGGCAAACCTGGTGCGTAACTCAGCCTCGTACGTATGACGACACTGAGCACTCTCTAACCTGCGTATGTCCAGCGGGCGAGAGGCAGACGGCCCCTGCTGGAAATGGGTAAATCTGAATCTCAACGAACCCACAAGGAGTTCGTGATCAGTATCCATGTCTGCCCCTCGGTAGGTGCGGACATCACGCAGGTCAGTTCGGTTGCTGGCCCTTACCAGAAGATGGTCAATCTGGTTTTTTGTTCTCCTGTCAGGCGAGGTCCAAGTATATTTATGGATATCCTTGTGGGGGAACAAAGTTCCCCCTATTAAGAGTCCATGGAGTGTGGCGAAACCATTCAGACGGCTTCCATTATCATTTATCACTCCCATGCCATGCCTACCCATGACGCCTGGTCCATACTGGGGGTCACTGCCAACCTTGGCATTAAAATCCCCCAGTACTATTAAGCGGTGGCGCCTTGGGACATGGGACACAACTGCATCCAGACTGTCATAAAAACAGTCCTTGGCAGCCGCATCCCCATCCTCAGTGGGAGCATAGCATAGGAGGACCGTCAGTGTTTCGCCTGTCATCTTGAAGGACGCACTCATCAGGCGGTCAGAAACAGGTTCCCAACCAAGAAGGCGAGAGAAGGCATATTTACTTAAAAGTAGAGCGACGCCACGCATCCGTGCAGTTCGGTGACCAGAGTGCAGCATGACATAGTTGCCAGCATCACTCTGCCCCGTCCCTGGGATGCGTGCCTCGCTCAGCCCCAGGATATCCAGTCCATATTCTCCCGACAACTTGGCAGCAACAAGCTCCCCGCCCGCCCTCAAAGTGCGGACATTCAGGGTCCCGATTTTCAAGCTCTTGTTAGAGCGAGCCGTGGTCAACACAGGGGGGACACTAGCTGCCTGGACCCCCCCCTGGTGGGGCCCAGGCGTCCGAGGCTTAATTTTGTTGCCTTTTCTGACCGCTTGGATTTAAGGGTGTGAGGTGGTCAACCCCACGACCCCGATCTGATTTTTCGATTACCTGCCTCTTACAGGATGCTCGAAAAACCAGCAAAAAGAACAGAGGTGCTATTCTAAGCCGACAGCCCCACGGCAATTAATAGTATACACAACATAAAAATGATTATCGAAATTGCTCACCAACTTTATATAATTAGGTACCTGCTCATAGAAAATAAATTATTTCCACAATAAACGCTTTTCCACCAATGTGTGAATTGTGTCTATTAAAATAAAATGGTTTGATTGCGGAAAAGTTACCTGCTTTTAAAAATTATGCAAATTGCGTAGGTACTTACCATGTAGGTAGGTTTGATATTATTGATTGGAAACGAGGTTTATAATGTTACATTATAAAGCGCGAACTGCAGTCGTTACACATCATCTATTTGATGTGCATTTTTGCATATTTTAACATGCAATTATTAGATACTCAAAAAAATAAATTATCTATAAAAAAAAGTTTCATTAAATGCAGCAAATTTTCATATTTATTACTATTCACTATTTCATAATAACATGGGCAGTTTAATTTAATATTCAGGTACCAACCATCAAGAACGAGAAGTCTAGACGAAATGTTCTTTTTTTTGGACGAAATGTTCTTCCCAGGACTTCATTAAAAAACCATCGTTTCTTATTCTTCTTGATCGTTTCCTTCATGTGAGAAAGTCGTGATCTATGAGATGCCAATCTGGTCTCATCACCCCAGAAGATATCTTTCTAACCCACCCGGCACAGCGCCAATTTTATCGTCTCGACTATCGTTGACCACAATTCAGCTCGACTTTGCCTTTCATTATTAACTTTCCAAGGCTGCTGATATCCCGCCTAAAAATTTGCCCAATGAATCGGGCTTTAAAAAATCTTTATAATGGTGAAAACATGTCTTCATAAACAATGAAACATTCAAAATATATGCAAATGTAAGTGTTGCCTTACCTCAGGGTGACTTTTTGCCTTACTCCTACATGCAAGGATCTGTAGGGGCGGACTTTTATTTCCCTAGTTCTGGCTATGGAGGATGTACATGGCACCTTTGTAGAGCCGACCTGGTGTGGTAGATATAATAGGTACTTCCGCATCAGTGGTCAAAGTGGACATAAGGTCACATGATCAAGGGCATTTTTGTTGCAACCGAGAGATGGGAATCCTGTTTGGACCTATCTTTCAAAAAGAAGATTAAGGAGACCTTTTGCGGAGGGCATGAGCCGGGAAGAGGCACTGTCACTCTGCACGTGGCTCAATAAGAGGCAGCGCTCCATGAATTCATTGAAGGATGTCACAATAGATCTTATTTGGTCGTGGTGACACAAGGGTCATATGGTCCCTTGACCTTCTTTACAAAAAAAAAGTGTTGCCTTTTTCGAAAAACGTAGGTCTGTATATTTCATTACTCAACGATCAGTTTATCTGCTTGCTGAAAACACAGTATGAGTTTCTTTTGCATGCACCCCATTCATGATCACTTCATCCGTTAAAATGGAGCGTTGCTACTCCAAAAAATGACTGAAGTGGAGCGAATTGATGATGTGGAGTGATGGGATGAGTCGGAGATCCATATAAGTACAAAATTCAATCAAGTCAAGCCATTCGTCCACCACTCCAAACGGATCGTCGATCGTGAATCGGTATATCAATAGAAAACGCTTCATTAGATATTCTAATTATTTCAATAAATAATATTGTTAATATGTAAATAGTTTTTATTAAAATTTAAAACTGAAATAAATTTAACCTCCTAAGGCCCCGGGTACTATAAAAAGTACTAAATCAACATAGTCATTCAGACCCAATATAAAATTTTGCTGCCTGAAATAAACGCCCATGGTACTTCTTAAAGTACCAATTACATTATTGGTTCTAGCATATTTAAATTTCTCTCCTAAAACTTAAATTCAGCATAGAATGATGGATTATACTTCTCATATGCCGGCAATACTCACTTTAATAAAAAAATGTATAAATCTGAATGTCATCTGTCAGTTGAAAGTCAGCGATCATGGAGGGGCGCGTGTCATGTGAGTAATCTGTCTTTATCTTTAAAATCCTGCGTTTTGTTTACAAAATTAATGATTTTTTAGGAATACAGTGAATTATAATACCAGTTTATGTTATAAATTTATAGTTTTCTGCAGTAGTAGCTGCAATTTTTAGCCTCAAATTATTAAGTGCTTTAAAAAGGACCTCTGGTCTATCCTCTTCAAGAAAGTTTATTTATTTGGTACTGTTAGTAGGACTGGGGTTTGAGCTATGATTATAATAAATAAACATTTTTGTTAAATGTTTATGTTTCTGTTTCATTTTTACTAAACGAAGAAAAAATACTGATCATTTTAGACACAGATGTTGTTTAGATTCTTAAAAACGGAATTTGGTGGAATGTTAGTCGAAGAAAACGCGTTCAATGCAGATATCACGGAATAAGTATCGATAGAATCAGAGGACATAATATTTATTTATTTATTTATTTATTTAGATAAGTATTAGGACGGGTCGATTTGCATTTCTTCTAATATTGCTAACGTAATAGTTATATTTTAGTGCTAAATGCTGTTTAAAATAGGTATGCAAAATATTGTTCAATTTGAAAGATATCTTCTGTCTCCGAATTGAGCTCAAAGTTTCAAAAAATTGTTAAATTTATCGTATTTTGAAGCAGGTATAAATAAATAAAAAATGTCTTTAACATAATATTTTTTTAAGATTGTATGCCATAAAAATGATGGAATAATCAGTTCTGTATGATATAAAGCATAAAAATACAATTTAAGATAGCAACACAGTATATAAAGTGCCGCGGAAAACCAGAGAAAATCTCATGAAATGAGAAAAGGGTTAAAATTACCAGTATAGTATTTTGATGGTCGTAAAGCCAAAGTTTTAGGCTAGTGATTAGAAAAAGTGTTCAAAAATACAGATGAACAATAATTTAGAGAGTGTTAAAAAAAACTGATTCTTAATTGATGGAAAATTTGGAAAACCGAAACCGATAGAGAGATCGATTACAGATTTCTTTTCAAAAAGCAATATTTCATTTGATCTTTTACTTGTCGTCTGATGTGATGAAAAAAAGTGTAGGTTAATACCGGAAAACATGATTGAATAATTATTTTGCAGGAGAAAAGACTAATAAAACCATTAGAATGATTTTTTTGCTTATTGCAAACCCATAAGTACCTAATCCCAATGGAATGATTCGCCGGTAATCTAGAAAAAAAAAGACAAGTAACAATTATTTAGGTTTTTGTATAATATGGTGATAGTGCTTTCTCAAATCATCATACGCATTCTGACCAAATTGGAAAACAACTGGAAAAATAAAAAAAAAACAATCGATATGTTCCAGGTGATTACAAGAGAAACTACTATTTTGTCATTTCAAGATCTACGAAAAGATCACTCTTATATTTATTCCAAATTGGCACAGTCATACCAACAGGAACATTTTCTAATGATTTAGGCAACTGAGTTCAAGGAAAAATAATCCATGTAATAATCGCTAAACTAAGCTTATAGGATTTTGCGACTGCGTTTCTTTCAAAAAAATTTATGACTTTCACTTATCTTTATTGTTAATGTTTGGGCACCAACTTACCTCGCAACTGATCCAGTTACCTAGGCAAGTTTAATTTCTTATCCATATATTTATCAGATTATCAAATCTGTTATATAAACTGTAATTACTAAAAGAAAAAGCTATCTCGCTCAAAATACACTATGTAGTAAGAGAATGAACCGCTCGCCGGATAGTGAAAGCTCGAATCACCCGTAAACACGCATTTTTGATCCTTGAAGTACCGAAAGTAAATTTTGAAGCATCCTTTTACAAGAACTACGTTATAGACAAACAGCAAAATGTAACAGAAACACCAATCGACAAGTATCCGATGAAGATCTTACGGCATTCATTACATACAATGGCGAAGATGAATAAATACAGTTTCCTGAATTTTCCTTGTCATATCCAAGGAGTTTGGCGATCTGTGAAATTGTCAAAGAAGCCTCACCAACTTTACGGAGAAGTTTATCAAGAAAAGATTATGCAAAAGCTTAGAAAGCAACGAGTAAAAAAGATATCAAACCCAATTTATCAAAAACAATCACTGCAAAATAACATAATTTCATATACTTGCTTTACATAAAAAATTTAAAAGTTTTATTTATTATTTTTGTGTAATTAAATAAATAGAAGTATGTACTTGAATTATCTGTGGTAAAATAAAAAAAATGAATAAAAAAACAAGACCGGAATCATTTTACATGACTATTATAAAAATATCAGTTAGTATGGGATATTTTCGTCCCATACAAAACTTCAAGGTCGATTCGGAGACAGAAGATCTTATTTTTTGTCATGAAATTTTGTAGATAGTTATAATACATCATAAGGCAACAAAATATCACTATTACATTAAGATCAGAAGCACTTTTTAAACTTCCATACTAGAACGGCCCAGCCTAATAAGTATACGGCACAAAGTGCCTTTAACAACAAGAAATATAACGAAAAAGAGGACGACTTGCGGTTGTTCCCTTGCCCTCAAAAATTTACAAGAGCCTCTGGAGCACACCATGATATGCTTGAAATGGATTTTGTGTAAAACATAAGTCTAGGAAGGAAGGCTGCAAAATGAAAACATGCGTCAAATTTTCAAGATGAAATCTGTTCCCGTGCCTCACAAAAAACAGAAACCGTGTTTTCCTTTTTATTATAACAAATTTGATCCAAATAAGAATGATTTTGAATGTTATTTTGAAACCCTAATTCCTTTCCTAGGGTAAAATGATATGACGAACTTACAGCATACAGACCCAAAGTCCTTTTTATAGGTAAAAACATTTTGGATTTTTTAGTCTTACTTTAGTGCTCAGAATATCCCTTACGAATTTAAAATGCTTGCTTAACTATAAATCTAAAAAAAGATGGGTTGTTTGTCTGGGTCTGAACGCATTTATTTATTAAGTACTATTTAAAGTACTCTGGGTCTTTATTACTTCTTTCATTTCATAAGCCTGGGCCTTAGGAGGTTAAACTACTGTTTGGTGAGATGTTATTTGGTATTTCATTATTATTTGTTCATTATAAAGCGCCGCATTTTTTAAATATTGTGTAGATTTCCATTCCATACAAATAAAAATGCCGATTTTTTTCATAATATCGATGATATTTCATTCAAAAGAATATACATTTTGAAATCACATTTCAAAGGCTTAAATTTGAAATAAAAACAAAATTATATCACGCTACGTATCGCAAGGATTACATTATTTGTATTTCCATGATGCAGTGAATCGTACGTTTTTACTTCTGTTTTTTATATAGTTTTCAGATCTAATGAAAGTATGTTGTGAAATTTATTAACCTTATTAACAAAATATATGTATTTCATCATGCCGTCATCCTTAAGGGGTAGCAGAGAGAACAGAATTCCAATCTTTTCTACCCTCCTTCCACCGACATACGTAAAAAAGATGTGCAGCTGAAAGGGTAGATTTTAGGTAGAAGAATATTTTAGAAAGATAAGAGCAATGTGTAAAACTAGAGATCAAGGAATGATGTAGAAAATTTTCTACCTTGCAGGAGATATTAATTGTTTATTTGTAAACAACACAAACAGAACACTTAACAACACAAATAAAAAATAACATGAAACGAAAAATATAGAATTTCCACTACTCCAATAACAGGTATCTCCCGCATGAATATTTGGGTGATCTGTAGCAACTAGAGTAGGTACCTCTAGGTCGCCAAGCCTGCGATAAGTAGACTTTTTGAGTAGATAACTACGGGTATAAACAAAAGGCCCCATTACAAAGAGTAGCATTTAATTTGTTAACACGTTTAAAGAGTTACAAGTCCCGGATAATGTTGGCATTACCTCCACTCCTTGTTGGAGTGTTCCTCGTAATTCAATAGCAATTATCACACTTCATCATCCATTGTCACTCCAGAAATTACATTACCTCCCCCCTTCGTCAGCCTGCGCCAATTTATTTTATTTCGCGAAAACCATTTTCTAATTATTCACATTGTTTGCCGGAGACAAAGAAAATATTAAGTGTATAATTATAACACAGAAAAAGAAGGAACGGTTAACAATTTTCCTTTCTTTCTTTCCTGCCTTCTGTTTCTCTCCTTCCATTGTGTCTTTCTTCGCATAAAATATCTTCCCTTCTCCGGTTCCTTATTAAGGATTAAGCCTTAACAATTGCGTAAATAAAATATTAGGCGGGAATTCATAATCCTTCTAGTTGCCGAGATTCAAGAGACGGGTTCGTTACATCGGCATTTTATGTCATCGTCTCTATTACACCGATGCCGATGTGCTGCTTTGAGTGACTACTCGATTTAAAATTCAAATAAAATTATGATACAAAAAAACGCAAATAAAAAAGTTATGTTAACAAATATATTTTGATAGCACACAAAATATTATAAATAATACCTATTATTATTTAAACAGAAATACGCCAATTTATTTCCATGAATGGTGTCACCGATTTGAGATGGGGGGGGGGGCAACAATAGCTATTAGCTTTATAAGGGAGGTTAAAAAAACGATGAACGAAAATAAACCTTTTGTAAGATTCAGCTATTTTAATACGCCAACACAATTCTTACACACTCATAATTATGTTTTTGACATTGATTTTTACAAAATATTTCAATCAAAATTATTTACCTACCTTTCATTTTTTTATCACAATATAGAATTCAATACAACATAATAATACAAGAAGTAGGCATTTTTTTTGCTGTACAGTCAAAATAATTAAAAGGACAGGGGAAATTTTCCTATTTGTCAGACGGTCAAATCTAGCTCTCGAATGTAGTTTATTGCTCTGTCTGTCAGTGTGGCAAAGTCCGAGAGACTACCCTCGTATGCTCTGTTGCTGCATTCCGATACTATGTGGCTGATGGTCTACCTGTCAGCTCCGCAGTCGCACTCGGGAGACTCCCGCTATCCACATTTGTGGGCGAAATCGGCAAATATGGAACATCTTTGCACCGGTGCATCTCCTACCAAGGACTCCTCCATGCATGCGCCACTCAGTGGTCCATGCATCCAAGATGTTGAATGCGTTGTTATGAGCCATTTGTAAGTTGGTGGCTGTTCGCAGTGGAGGGTTTCTGGACTTCAATCCTCTGCTCTATTTACTTTTGATGAAAAGAAACATTGCTGTTTGTTTTATACAGATTTGGTCTTCAATATTTATCACCAAGTGTTTGTTTTATAAGAACTGGAATTAATATTTTATTTGGGACACAGAATTTTAGCTACGAAGTGTACGTTCGAGTCGTTGCTTTTAAAACAAGATTGTCTTAAGACAATAGGGAGGTCCTGCAGGATATGACCTTATTTTCATCCCCTTTGTTTTATCCCTCCAAATCCCTTCTTTCTTAAGTATTCTGCTAAAAAGTAGTTCATTCTATTCTTAGAATATAGCTGGGAGTATTACTTCAGCTTTGTATCCATGTACACAAGAGTGTATGCATCCTAAGGAATTCATATTACCTGCATGATAAGCTACTGTAAGTAAATATTTGTCTTATGTGTATTTATGTACCTACATAAATTTGAGTTAAGTATTGGATTTCTAATATTGTTATAGTAATCACCTAAATGAATTTATCAAAATTTATATGAAGCACTATATAGGCTAATAAATTTTGATCGTTGAAGACATTATTTATAATTTTGTTGGTCCGCATGCTTAGATATAACATATTGTATGTATATTCTCTATTTCCGGAGAGAATGATCAAAACAGTGTGCGAATTTGAAAGTTTTTGAGCGAACCAAGGTGCTTCACACCAACTTATCAATCATACACCCATCATTGACATCCGAATGAGAAGCGTTATTAGTAGACGAAAGTACATCGACAAGCCTTTAATTACCCAAAAATATAAATTTGTATTTTCTTTGTTCATTCTTACTATTTCTCACCTGATTATTTTTAAAGTCCTCAAGTGATTTGTGTAAAATATTGTGTTTAAAATACCTATGTATGACAATAATATATAGGTACTTTATCAGCTATCTACTTAATTTACAGTCGCAACCAAATACCGTTATCGAATAGGAACACTTCTCTATCAGATCCACTAATATAGTCATCAACTTTAATTTTAAATTTCGCGGACAATCTCAAGTGATTTCAACAAATAATTCGAGCGATATTGTTTAAAAAAATCGATCGAATTGAATATAGCTGCAAGTGATTTCAAACGAATTATTTCCCCATGTCAAAATTATCATTATGGCCGCCAAATATCATTTTTCTTAAACAAATTCATCCTGATCCAGAAATATAACCACAATTAACACATCTTTTACGATGAAAACGAGAGTAAAATAGTATTTATCCTCAAAATAATATTATTTTTAGAAAAATAAATGTATAACTACGTTGTTTCTGTCCCTAATAATTAGTGACAGAAACAACGTAGTTATACATTTATTTTTCTAAAAATGGATAACTGTCACAAAGTAAACCCAAAGACAATTGAAAAAATAATATTATTTTGTTTTCATGATTTTTAAGAGAGGTATCTGAGAAAAAAATATTTTTTTTCAATTAAAGCGGTTCCTCTAAAATTTTGGCAGGTCTTTTTAAGGTGCCGCTAAAACTGATCTAATAGCGGGTCATTTTAGAGGAATTATGTTAATTTTTTACTCTTTTCATACATATTTTTGGCGGATTCTTACCTTTAGCGGTCTGATAGGTAATCACAACTTTGTTGGTTTCCTATATTTTCCTCGCAATTATTCCCAATTTTCTCACTGTCACGAATATTACAAGATTTCCTAAGAATTTAAATTCGAAATAGGGATCACAGCTATTGCGACTGACATTTAGTTATTGCGAATGGTATAAGAAGTTGTAGTATAACTACTAAAAAATATTAATAAATAAAGACGTGTGGTTAATGTGAGTGATATATAGGGGGACCCAAAAGCTGTTGAGGTGAATATTCGGTGTGTACATATTGCTGGTTCTATTTATGTAAATTTCATCTGAAAGATGTGATCATAAGTAAGACGGCGCGCTCTCTGTGGCGGGGCTGACCCTAAATATTACACCAACAGAACCACTACGGGTCAGGGGGCGGGGAGCGGGGTGTAAATATGTTGAGAGGCCACTGCAAATCTCGTGCTCACCTGGGGACGGGTTCCACCTTTTATTTATTAGCCTTCTACATTGTTTATTTTAAACATTTTCATATAATATAAGTTTTATCGTGTAAAGTGGTTAAAAGTAAAAATCATGCAAGTAGATTTACCCATAATTTTTTTTCAATGTATCTGTGCTCACTCCAAGTGAACATTTGACATCTTTCACAGTGAGCAAATGCTTGTGTCGTGAAAGCGGAAAATGGTCGACACGGCTGGGATTCGACCTCCGCACGAAACAGTGCGAAAGCCGGCGTCGTAACCGCTGGTCTATCAACCATCTACCGATCTTTGTTAAAAATGGGATATTTCCCATTTCGCAGATAAATCATCTATAATTTAAATACGGATTGATAATGATAAAAATATAGTAAAAAATATAGACGGTAATTAGGTTATTTAATGGAAATTCGGGTTAAAGTTCGGGTAATGGAAGTTCGGAAAAAGAGAAAGTCGGGTTAGTGCGAACACTTATAACTCGAGTTCGGCTAAATAGATTCTTTCGATGTTTGACTTATAAGATTCTTCTCCGGATAACAGAATAACTATTAAAAAGTCGAAAAATGCATAAGAAATAATATTAAATATAATATTAAAGTTAGCATGAAACGGTTTCTTGCGACGCCAACGCCATATATGAATTTTTTTACAGCAACGAAATTATTGTTTACCTGAAAGCAGATAAAGGTCAACACCTTTGCGTATAAATTTCACCATAAAAATGTCGATGGTGGTGCCATTAATTGTCAATCAAAAATGTGTAAAATATTGTATTCTCCATAGATTCAAAGTAAAAAATATGTCATTGTTGTGTACAAATACAACAGAACTATAAGCGAAAGAGGAGTTAGTTTATATAATCCATTTTAAATTTATAAGAGTGCCAATGTACATGTTTATTTAAAAATTGGATAGACTTTTATTTAAATTTTATAACAGCTTTAGGAAATTTTATTAACACGAAACGTTCATTTTCAAAGTGTCAAAAACAGATGAGCGTGTGAATTTCTCTTTAATTAATGTTTGTACGTAAAAAGTATGTAAATTAGAGTACGTTAGTAATTTTGAATGAAAGTATGGAAGTTATTATATGAGATCTTTGCGTATTAACGAATTGAAAGCTCATTTAGATAGGTTAACACAAAATAGTTGCACATATATACAACTTGGTCACATGCAGAGGTACATTTTTCCAACTATTTAGATATGTTACTAATATGGATGGTAATTATTATATTATTGAAATTACTTACGGTAAATTATAGATTGATTGGTTAATCAAAAGACTTGATTGTTGGATCTTGTTTTGAAGTAGGTACACATTTTAACCTACAAATTGGAATTAAATACATATTTTATGTTGTATCTTTTTGTGTGACAATACTCCTTCTGTTTACTTTTGCCCTACCTGCGCTTTTAGAAGATATCGATATGTTTAATGTTAACTATCAGCGGTCCAGAGAACTAGGTACTCAGAGTGAAATTAACATGATGGCTCTATTTTTTATTTCTGTTTTTTTGTGCATAGGACTCTGTTTTTTATCACTTTTCTTTTGTAGTTGTTTTATATTGTGAATGGCACATAGCCGTGAATAAATAAATAAAAAGAAAAAAGTAGAATAAAAGCAATAATAAACAAGACGACAATGGAAGATTCACAGACCAATAATAAATGTTAAATAAAGCATAGGTGAGTTTTTGGCTTTGAGCAATATTGTTGTGGAATTACAGCTACGGTTTGAAAAGTTATTTAAGTAGGGATTCATTTAATTTGAAGTAACCCGCCCTCGGTGCTACAAAGGGGTGGTTAGATTTGTTGGAAGTTGTGTAAGATTATATTGGATGAAGATTTCTGTTACCCTTTTGCAGTTATATGTGAGCACCCATAGACGGTTCACCAACGTAACATTTTTATTTATTTATTTATTTATTTATTTCACGGCCAGTAGGCCTTTTACAGGAAAATAATAATTTGTACAAGAAAGATAGAGATTACATATATATATATATACAGTACTTAGTTAGATATAAACAATAATACAAGTATACAATAATTATGGCAAGTTAGAATACTTAACAACAATCAAGAAATACAGCGACAACAATACGGAATAGTATGATGAACACTGCATAGGTGCGTACACTCGTACATACACACTCAACCTGGCCGGCGCAGTCCGCGCACAGCTCAGGGCCGCAATTTACAACATTATTACCAATCAATCAACCAAAAATCAAATTTAATTGCCATACTCGCTCACTACAAAATAAATTTAGAAAATGGGAAACATATTATCTCTTCTATCTTGAAATTTCTTTAGAAAGAGAATCTGTATCGAAATGGCGAGAAAGATATTACCGAACCCCATTTTTTGCTTTCTATGTTAAAACGGAGAAGGAAGGTTTCGTTTTTGTTACTAAGCACATTTAAGAAATACTTTTGAATGAATATATTATTTCCTTCATCCTTGTGAGTAAATTATAACAAGTAAGTGTACATAATATAGTCAAATTAGTATTTGTTATGTACCTATCTACACAACTGATGGCTTCTTATCTACAGAACATACCGACAATTTTGAGACACAGAAAATTATGAAAAAAAATATTCATAGAAGAACAACCGATGAAAATAAACGAATGGCTTAAAATGACATGACACGTACGATATTTTTGTTTAAACATTATGAGAACAACTGGAATAATAATTGTAATGACAAAGCGTGGATATCCACAGCTTAAATCATAAACTTCCAAGTTAGCTTCTCAAGTTTTGCACGAGCTGGCAATATATCTCGAAATTTCGAAAACACGGTAGCCAATGTTTTAACATTAAATACTATTCCAAAGGAATGAATTATAACGAGATTTACATATTTATGAATTCCCGACACCACCTGGAACCCTCGCAGGTTCTCTGAAAACGAGAAAGGGGGGGGAGGGGTTGGCTCGCTCCCCCCAACTCCGTCTATCCCGTAAGAGATGTTGAATGCCCACAATAATATACGGAGAAGTTATGTAAAAATATTATAATTGAAAAATGCATGCATATTTATTATATTGAAACTGACTTGGGGTGGTTTTTAGTTCTCAAGAGACTCACTGCCATCCCCGTCTGAGATCTGAGAATCCTGAGTGGTTGCTTGCTTTATGTGTGCGCTCTCGAGTCCAGTCTTGTAACGGAATTATGTTAAATGTAAAGAATCTTGATTTATTTAAAGTATTTTTATCAACTTTGTGGTACTTTCCATAATGATAATAAAAAACACAACTTTGCAAAGTATCAGTTTTATTTTTTATAAAAACCAAAATATTTTCGACCACAATGTGGCCATCTTCAGTGGTGATTTAAATTAAACTTTAATTAATAAAAAAAAGTTTAATTTAAATCACCACTGAAGATGGCCACATTGTGGTCGAAAATATTTTGGTTTTTATAAAAAATAAAACTGATACTTTGCAAAGTTGTGTTTTTTATTATCATTAAAGAATCTTGATTTTCCCATTTTGTACGTTTCAAATTCAGAGAGTGCTTTGGAATAATTTTGATTTAGGCACATAGTCATATTTATCGGTAAATTTCATATTATAAGAGGCAAGATTATATTATTATTATGCACCATGTGACTATAAGCAGATCAATATTGATGTAACCACATCTATTTTGACTCGTAAATAGATTTTAGATTTAAAAAAGTCAATCGTTTTAATAAGAATGCTGTTTATCTTTTAAATATGAATCAAACTATTTTTCTTTTTCCTTTTTTTTATTTCTGTAAGCCCACTTCGTCCACTGCTGATGAGGGGGTTTTGGGCAGTCATTGAATGTCTCATTAAGTCTAGGTGGGTTCGTCACCGACGTCGCTAGATATACCTACGTGTACCCGTTGCAGCCCCATCACTGTGGAGAGGAGATGAACATGGCTGGGACGTGTTATGGTTGGTTTACCTACGTGGGCTTCGTAGATAAGGGCTGAGTACTTATCACTAATACTAAACCTCAATATGACAAGTGAGAAATAGCCGTTTACACGTTGGAGCCAGTAGAAGTTATTAGTGACCAGATATTCGAAATGGAACAACCGTGTACAACTTGTCACTAAATAACTTGTCGAGTTTTTTACACAATTAAATTTAATTTAATCGATTTTTATTCACTTGCTCTACTCACAAACACTAATACTAAGCATTAATCTCACAGTGTACACATTAATGATTAGTATAAGTGATAATTAATCACTTAACTACAAAGCCTGTTTAGTGTTTAAGCCAGCCATCAAGGATGCCGGATGACAGTTGGCTGAGAAGAGCGCTGTTTTTCCTTCCATCAGGATCTTGAAGATAAGGAAGAACCTCCATAACGAGTTCATTACGTTCATTCCAGGCCAGAACTGAGGGATTTGGATATGGTGTTAAAGGAGGACATTGAATCTGCGCGACATTGGAGAGCTCTTATTTATGGATTGATTGAATTAAAAATTATGTTAACAAAGAGCGTCCATAATGTGACATTGTAATACTTAAAGCTTTGGCTTATGTTATGCATATTTTCTTCATGAGGGATGAACTAAAAAAATACTTAATGGTTACAAAATATTTCAGATAGAAAAAGGAGGGCGCAAATTAAAAAAAAATGTTTGCAGTAAAATAAATTTGGGCAGTGGAATGCAGCCAATACAATAAAGATGACCATACAATATTTCACAGCGTATACGATTGAAACAATTCTAGTAAAGTAAATTGGTCCAATTGTGTGCCCATACTGCCCGTGTAGTACCTACATTGACCACTTGAGTCCGCATTCATGTAGCGGGTTAGTTGCTTTCCTTTATTGAAAAATAAAAAAATGTTAATATTTTTAATTGTTTGATCCAACCGCATGTTTTAATTGTCCGCTAAAACCGTTCGACTTTAATTAACACATTTCTATAATACTTTTATTTTGTTATCTTATTGTGACGATATATTAAGTTTAGTGATAGTCATTGTGATTTTAAGAAATTAAATTTTAAAATATTTATTTAATTACGAAACTTAGCTTTATGAATGAGAAATGATTTTTTACGAGTGAAATTAAGACATAAAATCTTATACCTACATGTAAACATGGCGGCATGATTAAAATGAACTTTCACTATGTGAATACACAAACCTTACAAAAGGTAGAAAATAATATATTTACCTACAGATAGAACTGCTTCCGCAGATCGGGTTTTATAGGCTCTTTATTCCCACACGAGATTTTTTATTGTTTCAGCTTAACTCTAGCCATGTTCGAGTTAAAGGGGTAGTGGTATCTAAAACCTAGTTCACACTAACTAAATGTGTCTTAAGACCCAAAATTTTGTCAAGTAGATTAGTCGAATTTACTAATTATCCCCCCCAATACGCATTACTGGCCACTGGACCACTTGTTAAATTCGTGTGAAACTATATAATTTTAGTCGAGTCCATAGGTTGCAACTACAATGGCGTAACGCTAGTGTGAAACTTTATTATTAAATTATTATTTATTTTATACTTTACTGTGCAATGATTATTACTTCAATTCATAACGATGATTTATAAAATTGGGTGTATAAAGGGATAATTTATCGAAAGGCATTGGTGTCTTCCAACTTATCTCATTCACAGAATTGTTTTGCGAGATGTTATGTTATGTTTGAAAATACAAATACGTGTAGAATGAACGATTTTTAAAGAAAAAATAACAACTAATGACTCTAACAATTCATCACTAATGTTCGGTTTTTAAATAGAACAAACCACTACGGGCTTATGACCGTCTTCTACTGTTATTTCGAAGGCTGGCTTAGTGTGATCACTTTACTTTAACAACGTTCGCCATTAGGTGGTATTATTTAAGTCTCCGAAACTCTAATCATGAGAATTCTCAACATGTTCAACATGTCGAAAAATCTCATGTATGCAACAAGTAGATATTATTTATAATAATCAATGAAATATAGAGATAAAAGTTGGAAATCATTGAGAACAAGAGAGCAACCAAATTTAAAGACTGCGACTGCTGTCATGTATTTGGCGCCAGAACACGACTATATCCATTTTTGTGAATGTCTCATATTTATTGCCTATTGGCTTTGTTGGTGCACAACGTTCTAATTATGTCTAGATTCTTGTGACCTTTTTTCAGGACTAGATCTTAAAGCAAAAATAACAACTAATGACTCTAACAATTCTTCACTAATGTTCGATTTTTAAATGGACGATTTTTGGTTTACAAGTGAGTAATTTAGGCGCAAAAAGAACCGTTACTCGACACAGTGTGAACTGGGCTCTAAGAGCACCTATTGGCATTTTTGTAATTCAAATGCATTTTTAACGGCTGGAAATTATTTTTATACGAAAAAATTGAATGCCGGGGATTAATTAATACTATTAGCCTTTAATTTGTGCAATAAATTTGTTAACGGTAGATTTATTATCTGCCCCTGTCATTTAGGCGAGCCTATCTAGACAACTGTTTAGTTAGTGAGGTTAGGAAACAAGTTACATACATTTAGTTTAATTCGAGTTTGGAACAATTATGGAGCAATCGTTTCCACCGCGGACATCCGGCGGGAAGGCTGTACGCGCTGGAGGCTCGACTCGCCCCCAATCTCCCACGGGTGCTCCCTATTTATTTATTAGCAATGGTTAAGCTCTTCGCACGAATATAACTCAGACGCGGGATGTCAGATGAAATTAAACGGAGGTACTTATCCAATCCGTTAAAAACACATACACGCACCGTACACGGAGAGAAATCGATTTTTGTGCTCTTAATAAATTGACAAGACGTCTCTATATATTATTAATTCAATGCGAAAGTGTTAAGAATTCGTGCGATATCACTATGGAAAAACAATAAAATACCATGCCATACGAAATAAATATCAGTGTAATGATATTTATTTCAAATTGTTTTTGTTAAACTATCATGATATTGTCACGATATTTTATATTTTGCAGGAGGAATGATAAATTATCATAACACCTTTCAAAAAATGCATTACGGACTTATAAACTATCATTACAGTGATGTGAAATTCTTGTGATCATGATATATTTACCCGAGTACTGATATTTTATAAGTACTAATAATTCTTTATAATATTTATCTTGTTATAATATGTGTACACAGTCACAATAATTTTCTTTTTGAGCAGGAGAACGGTTATTTTATAATGAAATTCTAAAAAAAACAATTTCGTGGATATAAAATATGTATACAGGAATGTGAAATTGTCATTATTTATGTAATATTTATAGGTAAACTGATATTTTCTATTTTTTCTGTGCAAAATGTAGGTAGGTACCTACCTACTTATGTTACAAATGTCTGTAATAAAAAAATTAATCATGGCTCGCCCTAAAGTAAAGACAAATACACTTGAAATATTTAACAGTAAGCAAAAGCTTGTGTTGAATGGACAAAAGTCGGCACAGGGGATCGAACCCACCACCTTCGGATTGAATGCCGCCGACTGAAACGCTGATGTAACAATAATTTTAATAATTAGGTACATACCTATATGTTAAATGTACCTAATATTATATCAATTCGTCATTATAAACTCTTTACATCCATTATCATTTTGCACACACTACAGCAAATTTGACAGATGGTCATGTCAAATTCTCAAGACGGCAGAATAATAATTTTTATCCTTCAAAAAACTAGCAAAACCAGCTAGTATAAATTTAACAGTCGGTGTGTTCGGACGCGTGCGTAGTGAATCATAATCATTTTAATGTTTTTCATTAATAATAGACTAATTTAAAGAGAATACTGTGTGCAAACGTGTTTTTACTTTTAATATTATAATATAATTGATGTAGAAACCATTCAGTTATTTAAGTGCTGGTTTAACTTCGTATTTAGAAAATTTTAAAGGTCGGTGAGTATATTTTTTTATATTATTATTGAAGTTTTTTTTTCATTTAATTAAAGATTTGCGAATGAATTATAAATGTTTATGTTATGTAATAAGGTAGGTACCTATTCGATAAATAATAACAATAGCCCATACAATAAAATTATTGTGCGATTGCGGCGTCACAAGCAAGTTTGAACAAGTTTGCCTTACCCAAGGTCCACAGTAGGTACCTACCTATCAAATTTATATTTAAGATAGTAGATTCATCAAATTTGCAAGAATATTATGGAAATTTTAATATATTAGGTAGTTTATTTTATTTCTTTATGTACCTACCTAAACAATATTATTTCTCCATCAGTTTGTTTTTTTTTTTTAATTATATTGCTGCTCTGTATCATAGTGATATTTTCATTCTGTTTTATTATTTTTAATTTTTTAGTTTACTATTGACTTGCTCGTATATTTGTGATTGTTGTTCATTTTGCATGCATTTTATTTATGTTAATGTATTATTAGTAAGCACCTTATTATCTGCCAATATGACTTGTGTGTGCGAATATAGACAAAGAGATGCGATTGAAATGTTTCCTGTATAATTGTAAGATTTTTATTTTGTTAAGGGCTGAAAAAAAAAAGGAAAAAATGTATTGTGCTTGTAGCTTGGTTATGATTATTGTTCATTTTTCATGCATCTTAATTGTTATAATTTATTGTTTTAATTTGATATTATTTTATTTATCTGTGATTCTTTGGATGTGAGTTTAAAGTTTGTTTTATGTGCTTTTATTGTGTCTGTCATATTTTATTTTATATACCCGTATAATTGATAAACATGTAAATGGCCTTGCCGTATGTAAATAAATAAATAAATAATTTAAATAAAATATCTTAGTATTATCCAAATTATAAGATTAGTAGGTAGTTATTTACAAGTTGAATTGAAATTGTGCCCAAGCTTAATATTACTTAATATTCCGTTACAGAAGAATGTGTAAAAATAATTATTATTTCATTACAGAAGCTCGCATAGACATAAACACCATATTATTGATTTCGGAGCCAGAACTTAAAGAATAGATACCGGTATTAGGGGATCAAAATATCAAGATAATTTAAATAATTCACAATTTGACATCGGAATACTAGATGAACAAGAACAGTCGAAAACAGAAGATTCCGGTTTATCAGAAATTAAGGATATTGAAGAGCTGCTACGAGATCCAATTTTTTTTATAGTTGTATCTTTATATTATTTAATATATTAAAAGTTAAACTTAATTTAAATGTTTTACTTGCATCCTATATGTTCCTCAAAACAATTTTCCCATTGTACTTATTAATGGAAACTATTGATATTTGTATTTAGTGATTTTACAGCTTTCATTTCAAGACAAATAATAATGTATATAATCCTCATCTCTATTTATTACCTACATAAACCTAATATGTACAAATATTTTTTCAGGTTTCGTAACATATTCATAGTATAGACACAGGTATGTATTTGTTCTTGTACAAATATTTTTGCAGTATTCTAAATACCTATATTCACAGTACCTAAAGACACTGGCATTTATTTTGTTCTTGTATGAATATTTTTTAAAGCTTTCTGAATTAATATTTTTACACTTTTCTGAATACCATGGTACCTATATTTTCTTTTGTTTGGATAGTCTTCAAATCTAATTATAATTACAAAACTACTTTCGAACGTGCGCTGGACATCCATTCTCAGAGGGGTGCTAAGTAAACCCCATTGATGATGGACTCTTTGAGTGTTCAAACTTGTTAATGAATCATAATTAGATTTGAAGGCAAAACAAATAAAAATATGTACTATGGTATTCAGAAAGGTATAAAAATTTTTTCAGAAAGCTGCAAAAATATTCGTAGAGAACGAAGAAAATGTCAGTGACAATAGTGTGAATATATTCAGAAACCTGCGATATTATTTGTATAAGAATAAATAAATTGCCAGTGTCAATGGTGTGAATATATTCAGAAACCTGCGAAAATATTCGTATAAGAAGGAATAAAATACCAGGTTCAGTGTTGTGAAAATATTCGTATAAGAACGAATAAAATGCCAGTGTCAATGATGTGAATATATACAGAAACTTGCGAAAATATTCGTATAAAAACGAATGTAAAGCAGGTGTGTACTGTAAGTTTAACATGAAAAATGAAGGAGATTTATTCAGATATCACGATAAAGCAACGGGAATTCTTAATAATTTTCTTGAGTGTTTATTAAGAATTCTTGTTAATATATTCGTTGACTTGTCATGTTATTTTATTAAGAAAGTCCTGTGTTTTTATTAGGAAGTGCTTCCTGACAATTTAACAGGACGAAAATCCTGTCAAATTAGTCGGTAGGACGCCAGTCACGCTTTTATGCAGAATTCTTAACAAGTTGTTAAGAATCTTAACAATTTCACTAAGCGTTTTTTTCTCCGTGTACAAACAACAACAAATCAAGTTGGGAGTTAACGGGTTTTGTTTTTATATTCACTTTAACAAAGCACATAATAAGTATTTATTTATCAGTTCACCTCTTTGACGTAATTTTTTCTTGTTACATATGAAATTAATGTTTTTTTTTTTTTTATTTATTTATTTATTAACACAATAAACGGCCAAGTGGCCTTTAATACAGATTTTACAAATTAAAGAAATGACAAAATTGCACAACTTAAAACGTTGTAAAAATCGCCAGAAATTCAGTAAATATACGAGTAGGTACCTATACAGGGTTCCAAATATTTATGGGTTTTTGTGTCCTATTTAAAGACTAGAATGGAACTAATACTAGGTTCCGCTCATTTGTTGCACTGTTTCTGTGTAATAAATATTGTGTAAATAAGTTTCTTATCGTATCTTTCTGTTTGCTTATGTATATTTGTTTATTTAATAAATGTTTAATTAAAAAAAGATCTTTCACATATAATACTTACCTGGCGTAGGGGATACCGTGATCAATCTTTCACATATAGATTTTATTCATAGATGGCGTCGTAGGACATCCATTCCATACTAACTTAAAATGTCATATTTTATTTAATGTTTTATGCATTTTTTTTCATCATTTTATTAGTTATTCTGTTATCCGGAGCGGAGAAGAATTCAATAAATCAAACATCGAAAGAATCTGTTCAACCGATCTCGAGTTATAAGTGTTCACACTAACCCGACTTTCATTTATATTATAGATGTAGCAATTTCTATTCTTCAGTATGAAGTTCTAGCTGAAAAAGAAATGTTAGATGATTTACTTTCTCTACTACAACAACACAATTATGCAAAAGAAGATAAGAATATTACATTATCTCCATTGCAATAATTATTATCATACCTAGAAAAAACCGCTGAGAGAGTACAGACAGGTGTTATTACGCAAAAGTATATGGGGATTGCTGGTGTATCAGTGTAACACAATTACACAGCCACCACTTGGTTCTGTGGAGGCTTCTATAGCGGGTCAAACGTGAGCGCCCTCCTGGAGTACCTACTCAGATACACGAGGGTGTCGGTGCGGAGGGGGGGGGGGGCATTGTTTCTATTCTGAATGCACTGGAAATAACTCGCATTCTAGTGTTCTCGAGAAATTATTGTCCCGTAAGCGAGCAGGGGGGCATAGTCGAACCTAAAACCTAACCGCAAACTCAGATCGAAATGTCGAGAAGTTTCAAAAATACTTTAACGAATTGGAGGCATAGGAAGGCAACAAAAGCTCTCCATTCCACTCGATCCTGCGGAGCTGCAATACCTTCTCCCACACCATTTCAAAATTCCTCAGCTCTGCTTTAAAGGAATGGAACATGACGTGAGAGGTTCGTCCTCGTCATATGGACCTTGTTGGGAGGAAAATCAGCGCTTTCTCAGCCTATACATCATTCGGAATTCTTAACATACGACGCAACCATGTCCTCCCTCTCCACGTAAGTTTTAATTCCATCCATCCATGGCCCTATAATCCATTGTGGATGTTGACCATCTCAAGTAAGTAGTCCTCGCCATTCCGCCCTGGCAGCTGCCCTGAGACGCAAGTTTGCTATTCTCATACAGATCCCTACTCTCGCAATCGAACCATCTCAGACTCGGTCTGCCAACACTCCTTCTCCCAGTGGGGATGTCAGTGTAGAGTGTTCGTCCATTCTCTCCATGTGCCCCAGCCAGCAAAGAAGGCCTATTTTGATGAATTTTCAGATGTCAATGTCATCATATAATCGGTACAGTTCACCATTATTTATTTATTTATTTATTTATTTATTTACGGCCTGTTGGGCCTTTTTTAAAAAATAATATGTATTACAAAATATACAAATTTATAATTATTTCAATATTACATTATTTTAATATTACACATCAATAAACAATAACAAAACATTGTGGACACTGTAGTGAGAACAATCCGATTAGATAAAAAACAATAATGCATGCAGACACACTAACAGAAATACAATTGATTAAAAATTACAAATTCATCACTAAACCAACAAGTCGTGTTGACACAAAATAATAATAGTAATAATAAATGTGTCATTTCGACATATTAATAAAAAATAATTGATTAAAAAATAATAAAATAATAATTATTAAATCCCTTATTAAAACAAAACCAATCGTGTTAGCCTATATAAAGAAAAAAAAATGATTGTATAAAACGAAACAGGTAAATTTAGATACATCAATAAAATATAATTGATTAAAAAACAAATTTAAATCTCATTTTTAAAACAAAACAAAAGGTGCTCACATCTAGATCAATTGATTGCACAAAACGAAAACATTATACCGGATTCGCCATCTTCCGTCTTCATTAATGGGCCCATATAACTTTTAATTAACCTTGTTTTTTTATAAGTTCTTTGTGTTTATTTTTCGATTGATATTTGCCTAAGAAATGTCAAGAAAAATCTTTGGTTTTGGCGATATTTCTATCCATTGTAGGGTAAAGACATATTTTCTCAAATTTCACGATTTCTCGACATCAGTTACATTGGAGAGTTTCCGCTGAAATTTCGAGTCAAGAGTGGGGGGTACGGGGGCTCATAAAAATTCACCGGCTTACAGTTGTAGAGTGCACTGCAAGTAGCTTTTTTTTTAACAATAGACACTCAGTAACTTGGACAGTAAATGTGCCATTGTGAATCTCCATTCTGCTCGAAATAACTCGTATGTTTCTGTAACGGCTTCACGGAATTTCGTTTGTTTTATTGTTTGTTTATACAACCTAAATGTTTTTTATCCGACTAGTTTTGTATAGATATAAAAATTCTGCGCAGTCAAAGGACACTTAATTATGAAAGGTACCTACGTACTAACATTTTATAAATATAAATCAACGAGATAAACATTTTCATGAATGTAGGTATGCATTAGAATTTTATGATTTGTAACTTTGTAAGGTCGACATTGTAGATTAATTTATATTTTTTTGTAATTCAATAATAAAATTACGTACTTACCTATGTAGTTTTCTTTGAATAAAAAATAATATTTTTCCAACGTTAAGTAAACACAAAAATACACTTTCGACATCTTCTTTAGATATACAAATTCTTAAGACTTACAGACCGATATATTCTACAAAATATTAAAAGTTAAATAAATAGTAGTAAATTCAGCGATGTCTCAAAACATGAAAACCAAAGTTTTTGAGCAATGCGTTCTCCCCACATTGACGTATGGATGCGAAACATGGACAAAGAATACCATGCATAAGATGAGAGTCGCACAGCGCGCTATGGAAAGATCAATGCTGGGTATCTCAATACGTGATCGCATCAGGAATACTGAAATCCGAAGGCGCACTCGAGTCACAGCTGATGTGGGAGATGAAATTGCAAGGCTCAAATGGAGGCGGGCTGGTCATGTATCCCGTAGGGACAACGGGAGGTGGAGTAGAAGAGTGACGGACTGGAGGCCAGAAACTGGCCGAAGGAGTGTGAGAAGACAGCCGATGAGGTGGAGCGACGACATCGTGCGTGCCGTTGGGATAGAGTGGATGGGGATGACCAGGGACAGAGAGGAGAAGCGTGAGATGAGGAGGCCTATGTCCTGCAGTGGATAATTACGGGCTAATATGAATATGAATGAATGAAAATAGTAGGTCAGTTCCTAATCATTGTAGATTTACCTACTACAATAATACAAAATAATGTAATTTAGGCATTACCATATTGTAGAACAGGACGCATCTCCATACATTATTTAGTCCTTTTGACATGTCCTTATCGGTACCTTTTCAGGAACTAAATCTTGTTCATGAGCGAAGAAAGAAAAATAAAATGCGATTCTTCGTTCAAAATGTTTGACCTTTATTCGTTACAAATTGATGGCCGAAGTCAAAAGAGAACATTTGTCAACGGAATGCGACACAAACCGATCAAATCCACACGTCGAAGCGGAACAAAACCACCCAATGTCGAGAATGATTTTGGTTCAATCTCCCGTGAAGGGGTGCGTGCGGTTTAAATTGTTTTCATTCTGAGTTCCCTTGTTTTCTATTCACGGCAACATTTTTTTTTTCTAAAAGGGTCACCATCGTAAAACGGACACATGACAACTAGGAATCCAATTAGGTCCGGGAAGACACCGAGTGGAGGAGGTTAGCAGTCGTCTTAAAATGTTCACAGGCGCACTGTCCTACGTGTAATTGTTCAATAATTTATTGTTTGAAAGCCTAGGTATAAGTACAAATAATGAGCATCAAAACATTTACCAGAGCCATTGTTATAAAAAATAGTGCACTTACTGAAATTGAACTGACAATAATCTAAAGATATAAAAGAAAATCGGGTTAGTACGAACACTTATAACTCGAGATCGGCCGAGAATATATTCTTCCGGTGTTTGATTTATTGGATTCTTCTCCGCTCCGGATAACAGAATAACCTAATTTGAGGTGGTTGGTAGACCAGCGGTTACGACGCCAGCGTTCGCACTCTTTCGTGCGGAGGTGCCCGGCCGTGCTGACCATTTTCCACTTTCACGACACAAGCATTTGCTTAGTGTGAAAGATGTTTAAAGTGTATTTGTGTTCACTTCGAGTGAGCACAGATTCATTAAAAAAAAAAAAACTAAGAAAAAATCGAAAAATTGATATGCAATCATATAAACTATAAACTATTAGAAATAATATAACATTCTAACTGTAACGGGTTACATGTTAATCAATTCTCCCTTTTACACCCCACTCAGGAGCATACGGAGGCAACAAGAGCACTCCATTGCGCTCGATCTTGCGCAATGTTTATGACCTCCTCCCACACCGTGTCCAAATCCCTCAGCTCTGCTTCGAAGGAGCGGAACAGAGTGTCAGAGGGTCTTCCTCGTCTTCGGGACCCTGAAAGGTGGAAGAACAGCGTCTCCTCGGCCAACTGTCATTCGGCATCCTTAACACATGCCCCAGCCAAGTCCATCTCCTCTCCACAATGGTAGAGGTGACGGGCCTTCGCTGGGTGCGCCAGCGTATAGCGTCGTTCGTGATGCGGTGGTACCATCTTATACCCAAAATTCTCCTGAGGCACTTGATTTCAAATGCAGAGATTTTTTGTGCCTGGGCTTTGGTCAGGTGCCAGGACTCACACCCATACAGGAGAATGGGCAACACACACGCATCAAACAGTTTACATACCTTGGTCATGTTGTTAAAGGCGCCACTTGACATACCGATACGTCTCAGGAGCTCAGCCCCGAGGTAATCAGAGGTGGTAACGGATGCTCCTAGGTATTTAAATTTATCCACCCGGGAGACCTGGTGACCGTAGATGGTTATCGGTAGCTGCAATACCGTTACATGCTCAACTCATACCAGAAATAATAATTATTGACGCAACCGGAACTAGGAGCCCTGCTACAACAGATAGAAAAAAGTCGTCATATAGGACTTCATGTGAATCAAGGGTAAGTAATATTGTAGTCTTTTGACATTCTTGATGGAAAAATCAGCGAGTGGTTGGCAGGTTGGCAGTCGTTTCTTTTCGTATTGAATGTCGCGAATTTCATCCCCCGAACTTGCAAATCCTCTTAAACGAGTCAAGCTTCGCTTTAAAAAATCTTAATGTGTCTACTTAAATTTTATTAACTTTATATTCAAATACAGAAAAAAAACTTTTCAAAACAACTTTTCAGCCATGGGATTAAAAGTAAAACCTAACTTTTTCATTAATAAATCGATGAGATTCCTCCAGTTGCCTTAAACGAAATCAGCTACAAATTATCGAGGAGTCGTCTTACGGAGAGCCTCCCCGATCGGGGGGTGGAGTCTATGAGAAGGTCTGATCCCAGTTGCTTGTACGTAGAGGGAAGAATGAAATTTAATCTTGGCTCAAGATAATGAAAAAACGTTTTTTAATCAATTCATTGCTTGAGAAAGGGACGAGGGAGGGATGGTCCCCCTCACTAAACACCCCTTTAGGGAGAAAAAAATAAGAAGGTCAACTGTCACTGGGCGAATCAATCAAATGAAAATTAAAGATAACGCAAAAGTCCTTCCTTGTCCTCTCGGGGGACATCGGGGATCTTATTAACATTTTCAAATGGTTCATTGTTTTGATTCTTCGAATAAAAAACTTGATCGATTTCCGGTCATAAAAATCCAATAAATGATTTTTCATTATAAAAATAAGATTAGTTTTTCTCCATATAAACGATATCGAAAAATAATATACATTGACTCAAAGACAATAGGCACTATAGGCAGTCGGCGGTCGACCGCTAGGCGTGTGAGCAACATTATGTGAGATGATTCAAATGTTTTTAGTAGGTACAGAGAAATCAACAGAGTTACTTTTTAAAATTTTTGTACAATTCTAAAAAATACCAGGAAGTATAATCCGTCCTTATATTCTACATAGTTGTTACCTACGCGAGCAATTACGATAGAATAGGAGAACTAGAGAGGAAGAAAAATAGAAATGTGAAGAGAACAGGTAGGAGATATTATTTGAATTCACAGAAATTAAGTGTAGAATTTGTTTTATTAAAAAAAGTGAGATTCCTCGATGGAAACAATGGCGGTGTCTCCTCCGTCCAAACAATTTAATCTAGTTGGCAATTTTCATGTCGCACCACGTATCCGATACCATTAAGAGGAATCCATTCCCTTTCTTTTATTCCTTATTCACCCTCTTTTCTTGGAAACTTCAATCGTCTTTTATTTTTTCGAAGAATTTAAGTTTTAAGAAAAAAGTGTCAACGCTTGCAACAAAATCTCAAAGCGTGTAATTATTTTTGTCGTTTGATTGCAGTAATCAACGTGTAACGTATGAAGAAACCGGATGTAGTTGAGAGAATCATAATGCAGAAGGTAGTGGAAATTGGTTGGGCAAATGCAAGAATGGAGGACGAAAGAATGGAAAAAGGATTGGCTTATCATGGGCTGATAATGTAAAGAGCCACAAAAAATATTGGAGGTTGCTTCGTGGATATTTTGGAGGGTTTCTGTAAACTGAGCTGGCAGTCTTGCACAATGTGCCTTCCTGTCTGCACAGCCCCGCACTCACAATAAGTGCCAGTCCTTTTACTCCCTTTCCAAAGCAGGTAGTTGCAACATCTCTGCTCTGTTCTCACTTTGTTATGTTTTCTGGAATAATAATTATCCACATTAATCTATTCTTTGATCAGGATTAGATAGATTTTGAAACGGTTAACATCCGAAGTTTTATCCATGATGTGGAACAAAAGTTGTGGTTATATAGCGTCGTAGAAGAAGTCAGAAATGAATATATCATGAAGCAGAATAATCCAGAAGATATTTTTTAACAAGACTGTTTCCGTGTGATGAAACTTCCTCTATTTGATTAGATCTACCTTCTGTTTAGATAAGGATATTATGTTGAAGTAGATATTAGTTCATAGAGCACTGCTTTACTCCCCGAAGGTTGCAACAATTTATAACTGAGACACAATCGTCTGTTTAATTACGCCACGTTCCGCTATCGACGAACAACGTTACAAGTTTCAACTAACATGTTTACTTAGGTATAATACTCCAAATATTATTTCAGTGATATATACCAGCTAATAATTTAATACAAATATTTCAAAATTGATTAGCTTGGAAACTCTATCGTCTATAATTTAAACTTATCTAAAAGAAAGTCGGGTTAGTTCGAACACTTATAACTCGAGATCGGATGAACAGATTTTTATCATTTTTGGTTTATTGGATTTCTCTCCGCTCCGAATAATAAAAAAAAGAACCAAAACGTCGAAAAATGGATGGCAAATAATACAAAGTATAGTTTTAAACTTAGTATGGAATGATATTAGATACAAAAAAGCCACCTGTAATTCTTTAGAAACTTTTATTTACCTGACAACCATTGACATTAAAAATATTCGCACGCAGATGTTTGATGGATTTATTTCAATTTTTTTTTCTAATTTGCTTACATTGAAGCGCATTTTTTATAACTTAAAACGCGAAAAGTGACTAAGTATAATTTTGAAATCAAATTGTCGTTTGACACAAACTGTCAGTTGTTTGTTAGTTGAATTATTCGGATATAAAATATGTGGTTTAAAACAGATGCATCAGTCGGAATGACATTGGTTTAAAGTATTTTTTATCATTCTTTTAAATTCGAATTTCATATTCATAGTTAGATCACAGGACAACGTCTGTCGGGAAAGCTTGTTACAAATAAATTTGACTTAATTTTTAAACTAAAAGAATGTGCCAGCATTAAAATACATATATACTTATGATGACTTTGTTTTATTTATTTTTTTCACCCAATAAGCGAAATATTTTTAGTCAAATGTATTACTTATTATTATTGTATGAAATACTGCACAGTAAATACACGTCCAACGTTGGTTTAAAACAAACGTTTTTTGAATTTTGAGTTGTGGCTCCGAGTTTTTGTCGTTAGTTGTGTACCAAAAATAGCCATAACTTAATCAGGCCATCACTGCAGCCCGATTCACGGAAAAGTTTAAGTTTAAGTTCGAACGAAGTTCGATTCAAACTTTTGTGAATAGGCTGCTGGTAATAATAATTATTGTAGGCGGCGACTATCTACAGTCTATGTACCTATTCACGGAGGGTTTGAATCGAACTTCGTTCGAACTTCGAACTAAACTTACACTTAAACTTTTCCGTGAATCGGGCTACTGATCAGGCTGGAGCACATTTTGAAGAAGTTTACAGCAGAAGACATCACCTTACAGAAAGAAAAAGGAAAATGTGAAAAGAGCCTCCAAATATTCAGAATATTAAAGGAGGCTTATTTAAAGGGGATTGGCGTATGGCTAGGATTAACGGAGACATGGAAAGAAGTAGATGACTTAAATGTTATTAATGTTTATCTAAAGCATACTATATTATGTACTTATAATAGGACTAATATCAACGAATACTAATGTAATTATTTCCTAGAAGAGCGGACCCGAAATTATCGTGTATTTCAGTACATAGAGTGATATTATGGTAACTTGTATGTGTGGAATTAATAATTAAATGTAAATATTGAAAGTTGTAACGATTTAGAGTCTGGACCCGAGACAAGGCAATGCGGGTCCCGAAGAATCGACACGTTGTTGGAGCGGGCGCCCACAAATAACATCCCTTTTAACCCTTTGTCAACAGATCTAGCAAATAACTCACATCTCATCAGTGTTATTTATAAGCGCGCAAGGGCAGTGTTATTGTGTACGCTCTGTTGACATGAATATTGTAAAGAATAACGTGAAACAACTTTCTCCCTATTTGGGATTTCATAAAATCGATCATTGCAAAATAAAAGTGGCAATGATGGTTAGGTCATTTCGTGAGATGAAACTATAGAAGGTAAGCCTTGAAAATGCTGCCATGGGATAAAATGAAAACGTGTCGGCAGACCCGTGAAAAAATGGATAGACTATCGTCGGAACAAAGGTGGATGCAGAGGACACAGGATATAGAAAGGTGGAAAAGTTTGGAAAAGTCCTGTTTGTAGCAGTGGAGAAAATGGCTAAAGAAGAAAAAGAGAGAAAAAGATCAACAAAACTAGAAATATAAGCCACTTTCTTGGGTAAAATTGCAAAATAACGCAACAGTTAACGGAGTATTAATTATTTCTTCATCATCTGTGAAAATAGACCACCCTGGAGTGTAACTATTCGTACAAACAGAAAAGAGACAGTAGTTATTGCGCTGTGTTATTGTGCCTTCCGTTTACATTTTAATTAAATAGAATAAAAATTGCATTTCCACTACAGTCCTTGTAGAAATTATTTGGAACGCTATTGGTTCGCAGAGGGTTGAGAACAAGCGGCAATTCATTCCCAAATAACAATACTTAACAACAACACAGCACTGGGGGTTCCAGCAGTACCCGCACATTCCAGCAGATGGCGCTGACTTCACCATTTAGGTTAGAGCTGATACTATTATTAAAATTAGTCCTATTTGGTTCGTTTTGTACGGAATATTAATAATAATGCTGTTTTGCGCTACTTGGGGCTCACCCACGCCACTCCTAACAATAATCATCGTTGGAAAAAACAGGAACCTGTGTTTTTTGTCCTTGCTATTTTAATGATAATCCATTTGAATCGACCAAAACCTGTCAAGGTTGCATAGAATGTTATTTATATGTCGACAAGTACTTTTAGTGCTTCGCCAAGTCAAATCAAATCATAACTCCCTTTAAACTCCACTCAAAGGCAACAGGAGCTCTCAATTGCGCTCAATCTTGACCTCCTCCCATAACATGTCCAACTCCCTCAGCTCTGCCTCCAAGGAACGGAACACGGTATGAGAGGGTCTTCAAGCTTCGCCAAGTAGTTCATTTTAATTATTTTGCGAACTCACTTAGATTTTGGCCAATGCACGTATCTCGTTGCACGATGACTTGTATGTATGCCGTATGGGCCAATGTGTTTAGGGATCTATGAAACAAATTTACTCCACGCATTTTTACACCTTTTATTGTACCCTAATATTATTTTACTCCTTTACATAGACCGATCTCGGTAGTCTAGTAGTATAGACTTTTGTTTCTGAGCAAAAGGACTCGAATTCGGTTTTCGGTCAGGTCAGAAATTTTCAGTATATTATTATTTTAAGTTTTTCTGTTGTTATATGTTAGTCATTGGTTGTGAGTCCTGGCATCTGAAAAGAAGAAGATGAGAATAGATTTTGGAGAATATGTGGTACCACTATGTCTCAAATGAGACCATACCCGCTAAAACAGCATACCAGATAATCACCTAAGTAATCCAGAATCGCAGATTGAGCTGGCTTGGCAATATTCTCTGTATGTCCCCTAGAGTTTTGAATATGGAAGCCTTTTCTACAAGCTAGACGAGACAAGAAGGTAAGGCAGGCCAAAATTAACAATCAAGCGGTCATTCACTTCGGTTTTACCAGATGCTGGACTAAGCTGGGATGAAGCTGTGCAACTGGCGCAAAATAGAGGGGCTTGGAGGAACTTCGTGACGTCCACGTGCTCCAGGGAGCGAACGTGGATTAAGTAAGTTTAAGTTCACGAACTTGAAGTTTCTAACCGACCTGTCCTGTCTCAGATTGGACGGGATCGGATGGATCGGAAAAAATTGCCTCGAATGAGTTCCGCCGGCTATACTGACACCTTTGTATAGAGAAGGTGTTTATTTATCTAAAGACAGCAAATGCTTGAAAAGGCCTTAAGTTGGGGTAGTCAACCTCTGATAGGAAAGGCGTGAGATGAGGAAGAGCATGAAATGAAATGATACCGATGTTGAATTGAAACAAAAGAACATAGAAGAACATTATTCTGTTTGAATATTTAAATATGGAACCTTCCTGTGAGGTTTGCAGGGTAATAATGTGTAGTAGGTTAGACAGAGAGTACCTACCCGAGTTATAATTTTATTACCCCCGACATTGGGAGCATACGAAGCGTTACCCATTATATAAATCAATGTTGAACTATAGTCTGCTCTGCGAGTTAATAATATTCCACTCCTCGACTCCATTATGATAGCACGGCCCAGCGTAGCTCTATTCCGAGAACGGAGCATATTATTACTAAGTAGTATTACTCGCAGTGTTATTAGAAGGTATACCTTCATATAAAGGAGGAATCAGTTTACTTTAAACCTTAATCTCGTTGTATTATTTACGATCCGGCTAGTCGAAACGGTTGATATGTAGGTACGAATATACGAATCTCTTCTTGATAAACAGTTCTTAGGGCCGGTATTTCGAATGAGCATTAAACAGCCTAATAGTAAATGGACATATAACTTTAAAGGATCCACTAACTCAAAACGGGTCTTTCATGAGAAATTTAATGGACCATTGGTTAATTGACAATTATCTTGTTTTTTTGCGACTGGCAATATTGAACTTGTTGCTATCTTCACTCTATACATGTGTGAGAGAGAGACGCGCGGTAAACACCATTCGTTAGAAAGAGATGACAGACAAGGTCTTATGTGTTTGTTTTACTGCAACTGTAAAGTCAAGTTTTATTTTATTTCTGTTATTTAAATATTTTTAAAAGGGAACCCAAACAAATATATAAAATAATTCATATATTATATTATTTTCTGTATTAAAAATAAGTATTTCGAGATTATTCCCATTGGTTTATAATAATATTATTATGTACTACGTGCGTCATCTTGTGATTTTGACATTTCACTTAGCATCACTAAAAAAGTGAGATATTTTTTATAAAAAAGACGATATTTTAGTACCGCATAGTTCCTATTTTGATGCTTTATAGAAAGCATTGTAATCCGATTTATAAATTGGTCGAAAAAAATAGGCTCTCTCATAATAAGAATCATCAACAATTTCGAAAAACGGTATGAAAACAGACAAAATTGACAACCATTTTGACAGTTCTAAATTGTCCATTAGTGTGCTATTGGCTGTTGGAGCAGCCCACTAAATTTAATCTTTCATTAAGGTGTTTAATGCCCCAATCGCCGCTATTTGACAGTTGAAAGATCCATTTTTTTCTCTAATGGGACATTAGTGAGTTAATCCTCCATTAAAACTTATTTGACTGTATAATGCTTGTTCAAAAGATCCACCCTTAATTAATTATTCCATTTATTAGGACGGGGACACCAATATTACGTATTTCATAACGACTCACTTTTTACAGGTTACATCAAACTGTGATCCTATTAAATACCTACATCGAATAATTTCAGATAGAATTGTTCCAATTCCACACAAATTTATCCGTTTGACTATCTGTGAAACAAATATTCTTGTGCTCCTTCGTGAAAAGGTAAGAAACTTTGATCTCTCAGTTTAAAATCATTAAGAAGTGATAACTGAATGATGTACTTACTTTACTATTACTGCAAAATACTGAAGTGATTATAGGGAAATATAGAATAAGGCATATCCTGCCTTCTAACCGTGCCAGTTGTACGTCTAAATGCCACGTTGGTACTTACATAGGAGTACTTCGTTCTGTATTCATAGAATAAGTTTAGTGATATTATATTGCGTTACACGTTAATTGTTCGAATTAAAATTCCTCGAAAATCACAGTTCACCTCATGGCAATTAAACGAAGTCACAATTCTCCTAATGCACAATTCTTCGAAAAAAAAAATATTTTACGTTAGCGTTAGCAAGCTTTCTACTATTTACATAAATGTGTTAGGTTAGGCTATAAATATAGGGGGGTTTAATATACCTTTTCATCTGTTCTCCCGAATTAATTTATTTAAGTAATACAATTATTAAAAAAAGAAATATATTCGTAGAAATATTCATATTCGAATAATTCGCTTTAGAACAATTGTACATAATTCGAACAATTGATTTTTCGAAGAATTGTGATTAAAAGAATTGAGTTTTCGAAAAATTTTCATTGAATCATTTTTACTTATTTATTCACACACATCAAGTTTAGTGTTTAATAAGTCATATAAAAATATAATTCGAGGGGACAGCTGGTAAGGTAACCTAACCTAACCCAACTCATTAATGTAAATAGTATAGAAAGCTTGCTAACGCTAAAGTAAAATATTTTTTTTTCGAAGAATTGTGCATTAGGAGAATTGTAATTTCGTATAATTGCCATTAGGTGATTTCTGATTTCGTACGATTGCCATTAGGTGAATTGTGATTTTCGAAGAATTGTAATTCGAACAGTTTACGTGTTACCAGTAAAAATGTCTGTGTGAGTCTTTAGCTCGGTACTCACTTGCGCCGCGAACGTGTATCGTTACATCAATTTTATCAAAAGGGTGCATGTGTTCCGCTCGCGTTCGCTTCTTGAATCACTTAGACACTTAACCTTTCGATTAAATTGATGCAATGTCACATGTTCGCGGCGCAAGTGAATACAGGGCCTTAAATTATTATGTTGATGGGCTGAATTAATCCGATTCAGGGTAACAACTTCGAGTAGATGCATAAATCTGAAACGTTGGTACGATCACCTACAGTTTTTCACATTCGTTCAAACGAAAGCAACTAAAAACATTAGTTCTAACTTGAGATACCTAAATAATAATAATTTCGTTTCCATTAGTGAAATCTTTAATCTACCATTTGACATCTTAAAAGCATTTTATTTTTCGTTTTATTCAAGACGGAATTTTATATTGTCAGGATAAATTATGTCAGTGTGAAAAGTAGCCGAGAGGCCGAGGTCCCCTCACAAACGAAATGAAACGACGCTGACGCCGTGACAATATGCAAATGATTTCCTTCATTTCAGGAATAAAATTGGGAGACAACCACTCCGGGGTGGCTAGCTGAGGGGACCATAAGACGCTCTGGATTCCGTTTGTATTAAAAACAGGAACCCTCAGTCCTCTTTTATATAACAATTTGGAAAGTGCAAATGCTTTTGCGATATGCCTAAGGAACCCCACCTCCAGGGAGATTAATTGGTATTGTTCTTGTGAAAGCTCCAGTGCAAACGGAAAGCTCATTAAAATTTGTTTGCGTTAAAGGATGGAGCCCGTAGCTTGGAGATGAAAAGGAGCCTAGGGTGAGAAGCAAGCTTTTAAATGGTGATCAGGCCGAAAGGTACAAAACAGGTCGATATTATTACTTACTTGTGCTTTAAGGTTCTTCCTTACTCTTTTTTAAAAGGTAGGTATTTACTGAGCTTGGGTATTTTGAAAGATATATTGAAATAAGTAAAAAAAAAAATCCATTTTTTTATAATGTTATTAAAGTTGATAAAGCATTAAAAAACCGGATGGAGTTAAAAGTGCGTAATTAGCTCATTATGTTTGTTGATTAAATAAAACGTTATATTACAGTTATTAGTTCCGGTCAAAAGTTTAATTTGTCTACATTGAAGGTCTTTTGACTTCTACAAAATCAACACTATTTTTTATCAATAAAATAATGTTGGCCAAAAAACATGGGAAACAGAAACGTTGTTAGCGTAAAGTGATCACACTAAGCCAGCCTTCGAAATAACAGTAGAAGACGGTCGTAAGCCCGTAGAGGTTTGTTCCATTTAAAAATCGAACATTAGTAATGAATTCTTAAAGTCATTAGTTGTTACATATTCAAACAGAAATGTGTTTTGGTAACATGTACAGCCTTTGCAGAAGAGATGGATATTATTGGATAGAATTGACAAAATGCAACATAATATTATTATAATAGTAGGGGAGAAATAGAAGATAAGTATTATTTAAAAGGCGCATATTCAGCAAAAGAGAGACAGGTAATGTTGAGTGGCTGCTAAGTGAAGAACAACACTGATTGCTGAAAGAATCATTCCTGTAAAACGTTACGCTGAAACGTCTCAGGTTGGGGGGGGGGGGATTGATCCAAGTAGGACAACCACTCACCGGGATATTTCATTAAATATTACTAATATCGCTGTTACACATCCTCGTGAACACGGAGAGACATGCCACCAACACACCTCCCCTCACCAGTGGATCTGTTGCCGTATACAGTTGTATGAAAGTATCTGTCTGAGTTGGAAATAAACGCCATAAAACCATTTTTTTTCCCCAAATAACTTGCGTGTTTCCCACGCAGCTATTTTCATATTTTCCGCAGCATTTTGATAACCTGTTGCTAAAAAATGCCTGAAAAAGAGAGTTTGAGATGTGCTCTCAATATTTTACTGTTTTAAGTATGTTATAGCAAAACATTTCAATATTTAATTTAGATAAAAGTGCTTAGTTATGTATTCCTGCTTATAGGTAGATTTAAATCATAATATTTGCTAACATTAACACTAATATAATATGTATTAAATGATTGATTTTTCATGTTTAATTTTACCATTGCATGGCTCGCACAGATACGTAGATGTCAAATATTATTCTCAAAAACAGGTATCAAAATGAATGGATTAAAGAAAGAACCAAAATGTCTTCAAATTAAATAAAGTACTGATGTTGCAAATGAAATAGCATCAATATTGAACCGATGTGGTCATCTGGTGAGAACAACAAATGACAGAAGGGCCGAGATAGTGGAGGTCAAGAACAGGTAATACAAACCCAGGTAGGCGACGATGTAATGAGAGTGGTTGGAAATCAATGGCACAGAATGGCAAGAGACAGAGAATCGTGGAAGTCGGGAAGGGAGGCCTATATCAAAATACTAAACGAGTTAAGGCTGGTGATATAGACTGCATGGCTGACTTTATGGAGGATGGCACAGCAGTCCACCAAAAAGATTGATAAACAACTGAGAGTCAAGATTGTAGAGTCTTACCCAACCTCTAAATAAATCATATTATCACATATTTTCTACTGGCTAACAAACGTCTTCTTTATCTTTTTCAAAGGCTGTCTTATTTGATCGCAATTACCATAAAAACTATAATTCACCTTGTGTCAAATTTCAAATCCCTGAAATTTCCTGACTCGACCCGGCTACCGTTATTCCACACTGAGACGCTTGCTGTTGGATCAATTAAATGCTTTAGTTATTAGGACTACAGAGATGTTGAATTTGAATGAAATATTAAGACACTTCTGTTGGATATTAGTATCATTTTTTACCACCCTCATTCACCTTTTTTCTGTCCGTCTTAACGGTATTATGGTAAAGCGTTTGAAGAAGCGGAGATTTTGACCGTGCTGATAGTCTGCTTGCAGTGCTTAGCTGATGCACCTAAGACAAATTGTTCCGTCGTGCTGTCTGGGAAATGATGCACTATTTTCCCACCTCGTCAAAGCACGTCTTTGGAACATGACTCAAGACTAGAGGTTTGAAACAACGCCACGCTACGAACACTCCAGCACACGTCTGCGGCAAGTTATGAGCCAGGTAATATAGTCGGGATAATTCTCTTCATTATATGAATATTACATCGGAGTGGGTGGTTATGTGACGCGCTCGAACTAATTACCATTGCAGCGGTGCAGGAGAGGCGGTTGTTAGGTTTGCTCCTGCACTACATCATATAGAGCCAGTGTAATTTCCTTCCCTACCAGTTGATGCAATATCACGGTTATGGGTCAAATTCAAAATATCAACTGTGTAGGTACGCGTGTAAGTTGTTATGTGGTGATGTAAAATTTTGCGGATAACCGCGTTATTGAACCAATGTGAATGTGTCTGCGGGAAAAACCATACATAAATCAATAATTAATGTTATGAATACAAGTTTCTGTTTGCGAAAAAAAAATGATTATGAATCTGTGCTCACTCAAAGTGAACACAAATACACTCTTTGACTAATTAACAGTAAGCCCCTTAAATACTGCTTCATTTTTTTTTATATTTGATTGATGATTTAAATTGCAAAGTAACTTAAAAGTAGTTTTGTTCGTAGTTTTTTGTTGCACTACACCCTGTGATATCGAATCAAACGAATTTAAAGAATTGGTTTGTAAATAAATAAATATAAATCTGCTGAATAATGGATTGAAATGAAATGACTAAGAAAGATTTCAATAAAAGCTTGGATTTCAAAACAAGTGGAACAGCAACGTTTGGAGCAGTGGCCTATTGCAACTGTTAGGCGTAGGATAGGCTTATTTTACTCAACGTCGCTTCAAAACTGTTAGCCTTCTATTGTTGGCTATATGATACTTCATTTATTTCAATTTAATAAATAAATAAATTTTTTACTAATTACAAAATTATTAAAAAAAATGAATAGTATTTCGCAATTATGATGAAATAAATATATTTGATTTCATATGAAATTTCAATAGAAAAACGTACTTATAAAGTTTATCCTATTCCTGCCGCATTCAATCGGATTCCTTTATAGGGAAGAAGAAGGATAATATAGAAGAATGTTGAATAAGAACATAAAGTATTTGTAAGAATAAAAATACGGTGGTAATAAATATTGATAACACTCTGTGTTTAAACCGCATGCTCTCTCCCCGCACCCGGATCTTTCCCGCACGCGCGTGTCTACGCGCGCTGAAGAGAATTCTACTTCTATTCCATCCAAAAAAAAAAAACAATATGGTAAATAGTTTTTCAATATCGTATCACAAAATAAAGTACCTACTTAGTGTAATAATAATAATATATTACGATCCCCTCAGCGAAGGCTACACCGACAGGCAGGCCCCCAATTTTAAGGGTCTGTTTGGAGAGAACATTTTATTCCTACCGAATAAGGGCCGGTATTTCGAACGAGCACTAAACAGCCCAACAGTAAATGGACATATAACTTTAAAGGTTCCACTAACTCAAAACGGGTCTTTCATGAGAAATTTAATGGACCATTGGTTAATTGACAATTATCTTGTTTTTTTTTTGCGACTGGCAATATTGAACTTGTTGCTATCTTCACTATATGTGTGAGAGCGAGACGCGCGGTAAACACCATTCGTTAGAAAGGGATGACAGACAAGGTCTTATGTGTTTGTTTTACTGCAACTGTCAAGTCAAGTTTTGTTTTATTTCTGTTATTTAAATATTTTTAAAAGGGAACCCAAACAAATATATAAAATAATTCATATATATTATTTTCTGTATTAAAAATAAGTATTTCGAGATTATTCCCATTGGTTATAATAATATTATGTAAGTACTACGTGCGTCATCTTGTGATTTTGACATTTCACTTAGCATTACTAAAAAAGTGAGATATTTTTTATAAAATAGAAGATATTTTAGTACTGCATAGTTCCTATTTTGATGCTTTATAGAAAGCATTGTAATCCGATTTATAAATTGGTCGAAAAAAATGGGCTCTCTCATAATAAGAATCATCAACAATTTCGAAAAACGGTATGAAAACAGACAAAATTGGCAACCATTTTGACAGTTCTAAATTGTCCATTAGTGTGCTATTGGCTGTTAGAGCAGCCCACTAAATTTAATCTTTCATTAAGGTGTTTAATGCCCCAATCGCCGCTATTTGACAGTTGAAAGATCCGTTTTTTTCTCTAATGGGACATTAGTGAGTTAATCCTCCATTAAAACTTATTTGACTGTATAATGCTCGCTCAAAAGATCCACCCTATAAGACTAATAAGAACTTGTCTATTTTGTGGTGAAATGTGAGAACTTAAATTTAGTTAAGATTTTATTATTTTTATAAATTAACATTGTGGTGGAAAAGTTATGTTCGGGGTTCCGAAAAAGAAGATTCTCTCATATTGTATTCTGTTTTTGGGACAAGAAGTATGAGTTAATTGCACTCTTACTAGTGTGCAAATAGCGTTCAAATATAAAAATATCCAACACTTATACTAGGGGTATTACTGATGTATGTATACATTTTTATTTGAAATAGACTAGGTATAACCGAGCACCTTTCTGCCCAAAAAATCGAAGATGATCGGCTGATGTGTTTCAACTTTTTTTTGGGAAAGATCGTTGACATGCCCGATTTAAAGTGCTTTGAAGGAAATTTGTTTCCTTAAGACAACTGGAGTAGGTATGTATTGATTGAATGTGGAATGATTTTTTTAGAATTTACATTAACAGAAATTTTAGTTTTTATTCGTTTACACCTTCTTTCACTTTGCCTTATACCTACACGTTTTCGTTATCCTACTGAAATAATACTTTCATCATGCCCAAAACATCTCAACTTGTTACACTTTCATTACCAAATTCTTTCCTAATATTCTTCTTCCTTAGTACTGACATATGCCTCAGAGACCTGGACACTGACCAAGCAGGATGAAAATAGACTGGATGCATTCGAAAGAAAGATCCTTCGCCGAATATATGGACCTATTAAAGATGGTGAAGTATGGCGAAAGCGATACAACGCTAACGCCGAGCTCTATGGTCTATACCAGGATGTCAGCGTAGTCAAGTTCATTAAGATTAACAGACTGCGCTAGCTACGACATCTGTTCCATATGGATGACCAGGAGCTCCCAAAAAGAGTACCTATTATTCAATTATCCAGTTGGAAGAAGAAGCGTTGGAAGACAAAGCTGCGATGGTTGGATGATGTTGTTGCAGACTGCAGGGCTCTGGGGCAAAGGAACTGGAAGGTGGCAGCCGGCGACAGGGAGGTTTGGAGACATTTCTTGGAGGCAGCTAAGACCCACCAAGGGTTGTGACGCTGAGGATGTTTGTTTGTATTCTCATTCCTTTCTTTATCCCATATTATCCCGTCTTTCGCATATTCTATGGGAAACATTCATCTTTCAGAACATATCCATGTTTTGCGAGCATGGACTGTACACTGAAGGGTTCATAACAATCATGATAGCTTTTGTGTGCGAATATTTTTGTCTGTGTGTGTATTGCTGAATCCTTAGGGACGGTTCAAGTCTCAGCATTTTTCGTTTGTAATAAAAACGAATGCGGCCCACTCTAAAGTACAGTGACCATGATATGAAAATAAAAAAGTCGATGGTCTTTTCCAGTAGCTTGAGACATGTGTTAGATTTAAATAAATCTGTACCTTACCGAGTTCGGGCGCCTTGCAGCGTTTTTCTTGGTGCTACAGACGCATGCTAGGGATCCATTGGTGGAGTATATCACAAATGACGAGGTCCTGAGTATAGCCGGGGAAAAAGACAGGTCTTAAAAAGAGTTGCCCAACAACGTGATAAATAATGGTTAGGCCATAACATTAGGCACCCGACTGTTCTTTACCATCACTGAAGGAGTGATTGAGGGTAGAAATCATAGAGGCCGCCCAGAGAGAATATATTAGGTACACCAGGTGATCGGGGACATGGGATGCAGCGCCTAACAGGAGATGAAGACGCTGGCCGGTGACAGGAGTAGTGGAGGAACAGAGTCGGCATGCTTGGTGCTGACAAATCTTAGGATTGTGACAAAAATAATATAATGTAATTATACAATTTAATTATATTTTTGTCTCCCATTTTAGAAATCGCTCAATGACTATTAGGAATATTGTTTTTCAAAGTTCGAGTTTGAGCTGTGGGAGAGAGATGGGGGACTTAGCTAGTCTTAGAAGGAACGAAGAGTTTGGCTATGGATGGTGCACTTGCAACATCTGTAGAGAAATTGAAAGTGCCTCCACAGAGATGACCTGATGTAGAGGATAGACTCAATAACTCCACATCAGTGAGAAAAGGAGACATTGGGTCTCATCAGTAAAAAAATCGCTGCAACCGAAATGTAAAACCTTCTAGGGTCCATATTTTAGGGACAGAAAAAGACGATAAAAAGAAGACTTCTTGTGTAAAGTAGAAGCCGAAAAGGAACACACTAATACTTTGAAGGAGCCCTCTGGGGACGAAGCCCAGTAAGAGGCAGCACTCCAAGAACGAATAGAAGATTACAGGATAATATATCATATTAGTCGCAGTGACAGGGGCATAGTCCCTTGATCCTATTTTAATGAAAAAAAACCCTTTGTGTACACTGTACAATGTTTGCCCATGGCTGAACGTGGTAAGGTGTCCCTAATTATGTAGAAGACGCAGAGTCTTACAAAAGGTATGGCTGACAATTGCCAGCAACAATCAACTCCCAATAATGGAACGTGTAAGGGACTCAGCCCCGATACGACTATATCTCGCATGGTCCCCTGGAGACATGGATCACAGTACCACATACTGGGATACGATATCCCGAACGAATGGAGCAACTACAACACAACAGACCTGAACACTCTTGCTGCCATGCCCGTCACAAACCATACATCTCAACAGCCTGGTGTCCACCTGCCTCGCAGTCTGTGGACCACACTCAATAGGCTTAAGATGGGACATGACATGACTACTGAGGCGACATGCTAGACACACCGTGCATCACATCTTGCACGACTGCCCCGTTCGCGCTTACCCCGGTACCTTCGAGAGTGTTGCCAGCCTGTAGCCTGAATTTCTTGAATGGATGGCTGCGCTGGATGTCAGACTTTAACGCTGTGACAAAAATTACCAAACGATAAAATCAGCTGTGATACAAGTTTTGTGTTCAACAAAATATGGAAAAACAATACCTGAGCGTGCTTAATGCAACGTATGCAACTCATGACAGTTTACATTACTTGTCAACAGAACTGTTACGGAAATTTTCAAAACAGATGGTCACCGCAAACACTGTGTTGGACCAAAGTAGCACGGAGGCGTAGTGTGTTCAACATTCAAATATTCGTAATGGCAATGTGATGAGGATCTGTTTGTTATTATGGACTCCTGGTACCTACCTAATATGTGATATTTTATGTCCCCACCTACCCCTGCCTACACGAGGGCGCACTTAGGCGCTCAGGGTAGGAACCTCCTCAAATGACCTTTGGGCCTCGGATTTAGCGCTCAAACAGTGAAATGAATAATATTCCGAAAAAACTGCTTTTTATTTTTTTGTGATGAGTGCAAAAAAGATTTGAAAAAGCATTTTGTAATACCTAAGTAGAGTAATTTAGTTTTGGGAAAAGTGTTGAAAACGACGACTCTTTTAGGGCAAATTTAAAAAAAAAACCTAAAAAAATAATGAAGATTTCAAAAAAAAAAAATATTCGTAAAAGATTTTTAGTTTTAGTTCGAGTTTCAATAGTTCCTACCTTCTATCTGAGATCAAGCGACGCTTACGAAACGTCACTCATATCAAACCACTTTTGTACTGAATTAAGAATGTAATCTTACCATAATAATTCGGTAAAATTTGGTTTTGATGGACGCCTATTATTTCAACAACGTATATAATATCGTAACGTGTATCACATGTGATTTTTTCTACTACACCGCCATCTCTTAGATTTTTTTAAAAGTTTCACGTTAAGTTTTATAGGAATTTATTGTTTTTATTACAAACTTATGAACTGTTGAACTTTATCCCGCATCCGAATCAACAATTATCATAATTAGATAACGCAAAAAATATTAGCTTTTATCTCATAAATTGTAATTCATGTAATTAGTCAAAAAATAATATGTTTTATTCTGGGTTTGATAGAAGTTCGACGGGAGAGTCAGCTAGTTAATCAATAATATCAATGATAATTATGTTTCTGTTTAAGAAGAATAATGGTATTTTCAATACAATTTTCACCTTTATCAAATTGATAAATAGTATTCCGGAATAGAGCCGGAAATAAACTTTGATGATTCATAAATAGGAACTCGACGCTTTGACCACATCCCTTTGATATCTTACACCCTCAAGTGATTAAACTATTAAAATGTCTATTATTGTCGAACCCAACCTCAACTGTTACCGACAACATCTCCTTTTAAGCACTTTTATGCCAACACAGGGTGAGATGTTCGGGGAAGGGGGCATTACCTTTATTGCGGAGTGAAGGGTCAACGGGGTGAGTGGAATTAGAACTGCCAGAGGGTGAGAACCTCCCTCCCAAACAATTTGTCCTTTTCACGACAAATAAAGATCCTACGTGTTCTTTGACGCCAAAGTTTCCTATGGTTACAGCAACTTAACAGAATGGTTTGAAAAATGTTATTATTGCCTTTGTTAAAATGTTGTCACTCCCATCAATCTCAACCAATGTTAAAAATATATCTTACTTACTTTAATAAAAACTCATAGAAATCGCGTATTTGATGGAATAACGGATTTCATTTATTTTTGTAATTTGTTTGCAACTCGGGGTCTAAACATAGCTGTCAGATAACAGCAAAAATTATGACACTTTAAAATTATTCAAGTTCTGAATCATGCATTTATAACATAAAAGAAAGTCGGGTTGGTGCGAACACTTATACTCGAGATCGGCTGAACAGATTCTTCCGATGTTTGATTTATTGGATTCTTCTCTGCTCCGGATATGAAAGATTGCTTATTTATATGATTATCCTAAATTATTTTGTAGCATGGAAAGTGTTCCACGGTGTGCCATCGCATTATATTGTCATTCAATGACTTTTGATATGGCGTATATAATTACAATAAGTACCTACCTACATCAGTGCAATATTAAAGCAAGTTCACAAAATGAAAAAGTTGTAAACGTATATACAGCTTATTTAAATGCAACTTTAATCAAACAAAATACCTATTTTATTTGAACTTATTACTATGTTTTTAGGTACATAAATTTCAGTGCAATTATCAGCTGCAGATGAATTATTTTGTAATGATATCGGGTTGAATAAGAGCAAAGAGGGATATACTTTGCCACTTTTTGTAATTTTGTAAATTTATCGAGTGCTTTTTTACACCAAAAATTGTTTTGGTTTTAATTAATTTTCGCCTTTGACTTTTCCCTCAGTCAGTCTCCCGCTACCTACACCTTTACATACCTACGTAGAGTGGAGACTTTCGAAAAAAACCATACAAAGATGTGGGTATACATTTTTCTGTTTAATTACTGAGGCATCAGACCTTTTTCCTCACACCACCCCAAACAGATTGCGACGCCACTGCGCTGGATGAGGACGACAGTGGCGGATGTTTGCTTCCTACAGAATAAATTAAAAGATAAATAAATCTGAGACCGACTGGAAATTATTTTTAATGTTGAAATGCATACAACAACCTCAGTAATTTTATGTAAGCCAAAATAGACACTTTCCGGGAGATTTTTGCCTTGATTAAAGTTATGGTTATAATTTATTTTATTTTAGAGAATTACAATAATCTATTCCAGAATGGTCGAGAAATGTTTATTTAAAACATCTGCAAACAATCAGATTGTCTAAAAAATCGTTAATTGTTTATGTGAAGACGACAGGATAAGAAAAAGGTAATTAATAAAAAAAATAACACTTTTTTATACATAGGTGTCAGTATAGCCGGCGGAACTTATTGCCTGAGTCAATTTTCCAGTCCACCGGTCTCGTCTAGTCTGAGACAGGCCAACCCCGGGTAGAAACTTCAAGTGAAAACAAAAATAGAGAAACTCTGACCCGACCGGGAATCGAACCTGGTACCTCGTGATCTAAAGTCCAAGCCAGTACAACAAGGCTACTAACTGAGTTCGGTATAATTAAATGGTTGATTTTCCTACACATCAGTTATAATCGTCCCTTAAAAAAGGCTACCAATTTGACTTTATCTTGTTGGGGACTGTGGAAAGGTTGATAATTCTTCCCGTAGCATCAGTTATATTATGTTGTGTGAAAGAATTGGAGTCTACCTTTAATCTCGAGAAGACGCTTATAAGGAGTTTAATAGATAGGATAAAATATCTGCTAAAAACGTTATTCATGCATCCATCAATTTGATTGCGGAAATGTTAAGAACAAAGTTTTCATTAAAACCTGAAAAATGTTATCCTTTCCCGGCCCTGATAGTCCACTCCAGGCCCCTCCCACACATTACACCGACAAATTTCCTTTTTTTAATTATTTATTTACACTCTATCCGACTGTACTTTTGAATGAAAAAGACACACCCCCTAAGATCGAGTGGTACTGTTAAGTATATACCTACCCCTAAGTATTTAAAATTATATATTGAAAATCACGTTATAAAAAAAACAATGTTTTTATTTTTTTAAAAGGAGGAACAATACATATTGTAATACCCACATAGGTCATAAATGGATGGACGCAAGTTTTGTATATTCTGCCTTATTGGAGATATTCATATGTTTGTTTATTGTTTATTCCATATTGCCTCTCCATTTAAGGCACCTGATGTGGTTGAAACTTTTGTGTCTTCTCCAGTCCTCCTCCTTAAATGGCACTGTAAGATGCCATGCTAGCACCAAAATATTTGATGTCGGAGTTTTGCTCGATTGATGATCCTCAAGTTCCACACACTTGGATTGTTTATAGTTATAGCCATGTTGTATCTCATAGAACCAGGTAGAATTGGTTCAAGATCATAGATCTTGATATTAGCCCGCCATGATGATCGCATAGTGGGCTAAGCAATAAGCATACAATGTTAAGCAAGCGTTCTCTCACTCTACCAATATCCAATATATTGAATTTATGAACTTTCTTATCAGAATTGTATTTCTTTGATTTTAAGAATTATTATAGATCACTCTCTCGAGAGTGGATTGCCGCGTTGGAAGAAATAAGAAGATTTTAAGAGTTCTTCTACAATTTAAGGAATCAATGTATTCCTAACAATCTAGTTTGATGCCGTACTTTTGTTACGGTTAACGGATTGAAAAAAAAATAATATACCTAGTGTAAATAAAGATCTAATATCATTAGTTCATGGTGTAAAGTGTGAGTATTGCTATTTCTAGAGCTTACCTGTTGATGTAAGCGTTCAATCCTCACATTAATGTAAGGGCAGGCCAATATAGCACGCATCCAATATGCCTGGGAGGGTCGTAAACGTCGATGTTTCGGTTCTGATGTTGTTGTACTTTAGGCTATGCGAATGATATTAAGTAGGCCTTCCACATACACACATAGTGTATCAAATAACCCTAATGATCATTTATATGGGCCATAAATAAATAAATAAAGACGTGTTTTTAGTGAAATCGTATTAGTATTTACATAAACCCACCATTTCCTCCGCTAATACCTGACTTCTACACGACCAATACTCCTTCAAACACGAGGCTAATAACGACGTATTATGGATGTGGGTGAGCCAAATGGCTCTAGGAGAATTCCACCCCCTACCGAAAAGTCAAAAAAAAAAAGCTACGACCCGCCGTAAACAATAATTATGTCGAAAATAATGTCACAGTTATTTTTATTGCATGCCTGATATTTTTATTCTGTCCTTGTTAACAACAGAGATAGTATCTTTAAAAATTCTCAATAATTGATACGTTTAAGATTTATCATCAGATGTTATTTATGTGATAACAGAAACTGTTATTAAAAAAAATCTTGATCTATGACAGAACGAGAGGTTAAAATTCTGTTCCTCATTTTCAGTTTCTTGATATGAGTAAGTATTTCTATGTCTATAAAGGGATGTTTAGAGTAACCTAAACGTATTATTCTTTATTTGCTCCCCAGTTGGAGCATATTATTGACTCCACAACTTCTCGCCATGCGGTCCAGTTCCCCGCTTCCCAGTCTCCAACATCCCGAAGGTCAGATTCTTCTAATTGTTTGGAGGGGCCAACCATCACACGTTTCCGATCGTCTTCTGGATGGTTGTTGAGTACAATATTCCAATGTATTTTACACTTGAAATTTAAATTTCTTTAAAGTTATTTCCGTTAATATTGTTTCCCAATACAATAGTTCGATTTATCAAGAGTAGTACTTAGTGTGTTAAAGTAATTTCATTTGAAATTTAAAATCTCCATTTGGTGTACTAACCAACAAAGGAATTTGCAAAAGGAGTTTTAATTTAGGAAGTATTCAAGTACTAAATGTACTGTAGCTACATGTGTTATGAGGGTGATGTGGGTCCGGGCAGGTATGCATATGAAACAGAAATATGTAAGGTGTGAGAAGCCGGTACTTCAACGTGGATTGTCTGTTTGCTTTTGAAACATCCATCTCTTGACTACATCGGGAGCCAACGCACGTCAACACGCAGGCTAATAGCTACAAGGGTGCAAATAAGTTCTAACTTTAATACTTTATAGACAGTAAATCTTCGTGTGTTCGAAACTTTTGTAATAATTTTCAGGGAAGAACATATATTTGACAGTTTATCAATAAAATGACGCGAGATTCTCACCCCATTAATATTCTAGATAATTCAATTACCATAATTATTCGCATATGCCAAAATGTATTAACTTTAAAATATCCATAATCTGATATTTTAGTGTATCGTAACTGAGGTTAGATCTAGAGTATGCAGGGTTCGTTTTTAGCAGTAAAATTTGAGCTTCGTATCGCTTAAAGGTTTTTCAAACACTGTATTATTTAGATTGCACATAAAATTATATTAGTTTTTATCAATGCCTATTAAACATTTTTTTCTGCTCTCAATCCGCAAACCCGTCTATATCGAGTGCTCTCCGTCTCTTCTTCATATCTGTTTACGGGATACACCGCATAAGTCTCCAATTATCTGTAGGTAGGTAATATTTTGCTGTTTTTGGGGCATATTGTTTGCAGTTGTTGCCGTTCTCAAGAATTCCTTTGGCGATGAAGCAAAGAAGGTCCGGGTGTCGGATGTTGTGGCCTTTACTACAAGTTGCCTTTTGTCATGCATTTATTTTGAAGAGTTGACTTGTTTCTCCAATCCCTTCTCAGCATCTCGTCATTAGTGATATACTGTGTCCAGTAAACTCCAGCCACGCGATTATATCATAACTAAAGCAAATCCTTTAGTTAGCTCTTCTTAACTAATCGAGTGCCTGTTTTTCTCCAAGAATGATGTGTCCTTCACTCTTTTTTCTACGGATGATATATGTTTAGTTTCATTCCGAACTCTATGTGCGAGCGTTTTAAGATTAGTGATGTTAATTATTTTCTTACAAATTTGATATTCTCAGTTGGGTAGTATTAGAACAGCACAAGCCACAGACCCGGAGGGATCTGGCTGTGTGGTTGAAGGGTCGAGATGGCATATTGGAGCGACCCTCCCAAATACATTATGTAGCGCTAAATATGGTTCTTCAAATCATCATGCTTCTTGGTATGCTAGCTCCGTCCATTACATGCGGTATCTTTTTTGTTTATTATTGAAAAGTTACTATTTTCGGAGCATCGGGAATTGAAAAGGGGTTTACACGTCACAGTGTCAGTTTTTCTAGAAATATGCTTTAGTGACTCTTTTTTCGTATTTGAACTATTATTTCGAAGTTGTTTGTGTTTGTATATGCATGAGAATGTATTTATTTATGTGTACATGTACCTATGTATTTTTGTTTGACTATGTGCATTTTTTTTTTTTCGTTATTTTGACCACAATATTTCATTTCTTTCTAAATTTCATCGACATTTATTCACCTTTCTGACCAGAATTTAATCATATCTGCATGACATTGATATTTTTATATATGATAATTTCCTTTTTTGACATTAGTATAACCTGACATCTTGCTATTATTGACATTAAATTTGTATTATTTGACTGCCTACTCCGTTATGGCCGATTATATTTTTTTAATACTATTCAATGTTGACATTTTTATTTGCGTTTGTGATTGTACAATATTTATTATTTGTTGATATTATATATTACTTATATATATTGCTGTGTTGTTGGAGTGAAGAATATTATGATTGTTATTTTTTTTTAACATGTAAAAGGCTATTGCCGTTGATCGAATAAAATAAAAATAAAAAATAAAAAAAAATTATTTCATGCTAAGAGTTATTTTTAAAGATTAAAGAGTTGAACGTTTATCCTTAGGGAAACTACATCAATTGATTAATTTTCTTTTTTAAATGTTATTTATTTATATTAATTTCTATGTCCGTTATAGACTTGGAAACCAACCAACTTATGTTTTAATCTGACGATGGTTTAAGACCACTAGTATAATGAAAACATAATATTTTAAGGTATTTACATTTTATACGTAATTTTCCCATCAAGTAGTGTCTATTATTTTAAGATGAAAATGAAACGAGTCTTATATAGTTCTATCAAAATTTGTGATAGAACTATATAAGACTCATTTCATTTTTATCTTGAAATGGACTATCACCAAGCAACTTCTGCCCAAAACATCGAAGATCTATTATTTTGATTGCGTTAGTGTGAAGTTGATGCATAATACAGAATCTTAACACAAAATCACTGATCTGTCGTTCTCATCAGAGAGTTTATTTATTTAAACATATACGGCCATTAGGCTAATTACAAAATAATAACATAAAAATAACACATAAGAATTTTTCTTTTTAAAAAACAATACCTAAACAATACAAAATAGATCATCATCATCATCATTCTCCCTTTAAGGCCCTCCGCAAGCCAGCCCGGAAGAGACAAATCCGAAACAAACCCGTCCCGCACGAAACCGACCCTCTAGTTCGATCGAAGCAATCAAACCAAAAAGTCGGCCCCACACAAATCAAGTCCGCCGCGGATCCCCCCCAAACCAACCCGCAATGCGAGGGGCCTAAACCCCATTTAGGGACATAGGGAGGCATCAAGAGCTCTCCACTGCGCTCGAAGGCGCCCGAGGCTGATGATGCCTTTTCTGACCGGTTGAGGTTTAAGGACATGAGGTGGTCAACCTCACGGTCCCGATATGATTTTTCGATTTCCTGCCTCTTAGAGGATGCTCGAAAAACCAGCAAAGAGAGGAGAGGTGCTATTCTTAGCCGGCAACCCCACGGCATACAAAATACATACCCAGATAAAATTCCAAATTGTATTATAATATGTTGTTATCGCGTCGATCATATCTTTTTTTATCAAGTGTCGGGCATCGGCGCGTCAAATCTTTCCTTGATGATCCCGTTGAATAAATAATTAACTGGTGGTTTGAGTGTTTGACAATTCAAGAAGCGAATCATCCTGTGGTCACACACCCTGGGTACAGTGTAAGGTTTCACAAACGGAATAGGGGACACATCAGCCCTCTGTACCCCGGTGTTTGAACAGAGCTCACCTCGCCAAATATACCTAGGTATATTATAATGCCGAAAATTTGTTTACAATTCATGCGGGCTATTAAGGGTAGGAGACCTTATTAACTTATATAGTAATTTGCTTCCTGAATTCGAGGGAAATAAAACTGTTTGATTACAGCTGCTGAATGTAGCGGTGTTGTATTCACGTGGGAAAGGGTAGGTAAACAGTAGCTAATAATTTGAAGAGGTTTTCTTTCTTCATATTTATAACTTTGTCTTCATTTTCTTGTAAGTACGAAATATAATGTATAGCCGATTAACGCGCACCCTTATTGCGATATAGTTGAAAGTCTAGCAGTTTAGTCGCCGACCTATGTTCTGAAGATCGTGGATTAAATCTCCGAACTTTGCTTTCCGTGAAAAAATGTCAAAAGCGTACGTGTGATTACTTCAAAATTAATAGTTTGTTATAAAAACTATCTCAATAACAATTAATTTTAAGGAAAATCGTTGCACTTTGAAATAAATTGATTGAATATCGAGCGCTTTTGTCTAACTCATGAAGATTCACAAAAACAAATTCCACACAAAATAACATAGGTGGGAATGCATTTGTGTATAAAAAACTGTTTTCTATTTATTTGATTTTTCCATAAATTCCCTATAATCAATCTATCAATCAAATTACCTATAACAACAAAAAAACTCAAAACCAATCGCAGGGGAAAAAGTCATTATAAAATAAGATGCATTTTAAGTTAAATGCGAGCAATTTTCGAATAAATAGACTTTTTACTTTTCCTGTTTAAAATAATTGATGATATTGTACATTGTGTTGTTACATTATGCATAAGTTTTTTTTAAGTATATTAATAATAATTGAGTCCATGTGATCTGTTCTGTACTTATTCTTTTTTGGAACAAATCACTCTTGTATTGTGAGCTGCCATTAAATGAAAAAGAAGAATACATATAAATTAGTAAAAAAAATGGTAAGTGAAAATGTTTAAGATATAGAGAGTGATTACGTTTACTTTCTTAGGTACAGTTTGTTTAAGTACAGTCTGAAAGTCCTGTATGTTATTTTTTCTCTATGGAACCTCATAGCTAGATATCGTCAGGCAGGCGGCCATTAATATGTCTTAAATCATAAAATGTCAAATGTATGATTAAGCCACGTCCCTCTTGTCAGCCGTCTGCCTGTGACGTAACTGATACTGATGGCGGCCTCTGGAGGATTGTCAAAGCATTATTTACATATCTCATGTTTTTGTTTATCCCTTTGTTTCTGACAAATGGTGTCGCGGTGATAAAGCTGATGTTGGGATGTCTTACAGCCAACAGTCACACGAGTTATCCGTCCCTGGAGACCTCGCGGGAGACGTAAAAAATCTCTCTTTTCGGCAGAATTTTTGGAGATCAGCCGCCCAACAATTTTGTATCGTTATTTTAACGGATTCCTATCTACTCTTCTCATATTTAGAAGACAGGTTTTGTACCTACTGAATGACATTGCAATTTTTACCGATACGTGGCGCTATCTTAATGTGTACTTTAAAGATTGATATTATCTCCAATCGAATCAATGAGCTAATAAGGATTATGTGTTCCTGTGACAGTAATTCTTTATTTTGCAGTTCTGTTAATTTTGATAGTTGCACAAATATGAAAATCTTAAAGAATATGTACAATTTACTTTATTTTTTTTAATTATTTCATTGCTTACCTTGTACATAGATTCATCGACCCCATTGTTTATAAACGATTCGTTAACCTTTCCTTAGGAATAATTTCGGAACTTGACCACCCAAATAGCGAACGTTGTTTCCGAAAAATGATCACATTAAGCGAGCATTAAAAAAACCAGTAGAAGACGGCTGTAAGCCCGTAGTCGTATAAATTTATTTAAAAATTAGGTGTTATTAATCGACAACTAATTGATTTAATGGTCGTATTCCAACATAAAATTGTAGGTGCTTTATTTATTTATTCAATTTATTTAATACAAAATATTTGAAATAAAGAATAACAATCTTAAGCTTTGATAGGGCCATGCTTTATTAACCTTTTGTTTTTATTTCAATCTGCGATTTCCTTGTGATCGATGTTTTATAGTAGGTATGCATTGAAAGTGTATGATATTGTCATTAAAGTTTTGTGATTTAATATGAAATATATTTAAAACAAATGTCAAATTCAATCAATGTTAGGTTTTTTGTTTCATATTTCTTTATCCCTCGGATTAAACGTCATTCAAGGATGGAACAGAAACGCTGAGAGTAGAACACGAAAGATATCCACGAGAGTCAATTATTGTCTCATAGCTGAAAATGATTCAATATCATCTATTCTACACAGTGACATGTTTGAATGGTGACCTCTCTTTTACGACGACTGTCTATATTTTATGAGCGGACATTTTAATTCCGAAGCTCAGAGAAGAACAGCGAGTTGAGGGAGAAGTGTTTGTCTGTCTGCCGCGCCATCCCCCATCCATCAGTCAGACCATCGCAGATTTATCTTTATATTCCGCTACTAAATTTCATATCCAATTTGACCCAAAGCAACAATGAATACTATACACACACACACACACACATATCTATGTATTTCTTTTAAAATAATATACATTTTTATCATTCGCTAGCTTTTCCGACAGACGTCTTTTCTTAACTATGAATATTGTATTCGAATCTGTATTAAAATAAATTAATTACTTACATACATATATTACCAATATAATTCCGACCGATACATCAGCTGTTTTAAACAATGTTTACATGGCACATTCTGTCACTTTCACTTATTTCAAATCTACTTACTGACATTTTGTCTAACATCAATCAAAATCCAAAAAAAAAAAAGTTTGTACTTTTTTCAAAAGTAGGTAGGTACCTATCTACTAAGAAGGTAAGAAGGTTAGGTTTGGTTAGGTTAGATTTTCTTAAACTTTCTAGTATTCCACACAACTGTCTCATTTTTATTATTTTAGTATCTTCTCCTGACAAAAGCATAGGTACACAACAATATAGTATAATCGAAATCGGTCCAGCCTTTCAAGCCGCATAATGCGATGACCTTGGGAAATGTGGCACTATTTCTTTACAATCGATGGATTCTTGGTAATTATGAACTAGATACCTACACAATTTAATAAATAATATGTAGGTACCTAGGTAAGTTATATAAACGAAAGTAAACTCTTCCAACAATGAATTTGTTCAAAGAAAGTTTCCGGAGTGCTTTCTTGCCAAGCTGTGCGTCAAGAAGTGCTTCCTTGCCAAGATATGCCTCAGGCAATAGGTCCAGCGGTGAAGATAGACAGCTAGAATAAAAATGATCTCACATCAGCCTTTGAAAGGGCATTAAAAAAATATAATTGCAATTCTGTAGTGATTCAAGAAAAAACACAATCTTCTTAATTTATAAAAATGGAGAGCTATTCCCCGATGTCATCGCATCACGCCTAAACGGCTGGACCGATTTCGCTAATTCTTTTTTTTTGTCGTGTAGGCTTTTATCGAAAAACTTTTAACAAATTTAAAAAATTTAAAATTTTAAATTTTTTTAACGAAACGACGCTATACGCCGGCGCACCCAGCGTGAGCCCATCACCTCCACCATTGTGGGGAGGAGATGGACTTGGCTGGGACATGTGTTAAGGATGCCGAATGACAGTTGGCCGAGGAGAGCGCTGTTCTTCCTCCCATCAGGGTCCCGAAGACGAGGAAGACCCTCTCACACTGTGTTCCGCTCCTTCGAAGCAGAGCTGAGGGACATGGACATGGTGTGGGAGGAGGTCATCACCGTTGCGCAAGATCGAGCGCAATGGAGAGCTCTTGTTGCCTCCCTATGCCCCTAAGTGGGGTCTAAAGGGAGTTTGGATTGGATTGGTAGGCTTTTATCAGGAGAATGTCCTATTAGAAGAAAAAAAAATTAGAAAAATGCATGGAAAATTAGAAAATTAAAGAAAACTCTACGGAGACTATCTTATTAGTACTTTTTACCTTATTATTTTTATTCCAATTTCGAAATTTTGACAGAAATTGTCAATTGGTGCGATTGACAGAATGCGGATGGAATATGGTTTAAAACTGACGGAGTAACATTGGTCAAATAATGATAATTAATTCATCACCATAATATAAATTCGAATTCAATATTCATAGTTAGGAACACAGGATAACGTCGGTCGGGAAAAATAGTATGTTTTTTTTATTCTTTCTACGACGAAGGCAATATTTTATTTAAAAGAATAAAGAATAAAAAGTATAAAATGTTTTCAGAATTTAAACTTCTCCATTAAAGTGAACCAAATGAATTTAAATAACGTCACTAAAATAAATCGTTCACCGCCTGCAATCCATTCTTTAGATACTCTAGCAGATTTTATATGAGATCAGTTAGTACGTTTGTATTAGCAGTCGTTACAATGTATCTAAATCTATTCCGCTAACAATCACATCCATGTTCGACTACCAAATCTAATGAAACAAAATATTATATTGTCTTGGTTTTGTAATTTTATTTAACACAATATATTAAGTAGGTACATTGTACCTATGTCATTATATCTTAGTTTTGTAAGGGTCCGCGTGTCATTTTTTCGTTTTAATGTTGCTGATTTTTCAGCAGCCCCTTGAGATCCCATCTGATCCCTTATCGATATTTATACAACTTGTTTCCTTTCCTGGAATAAATTGCACTCTAGGGAGCGAGCCAAGTTATTGTGCACCTGGATCCAAGGACAAGGTATATTATTTAAGATTTGTAAATAGAGAAACGAATCAATAATTTGATGATACCTTAAAATAAAATACCTTATTTATTTTCACTGTTGTGAATTGATTTTTCCAATCGAAATTTTATTGAGTTAGAATAAAAATTTAGACTTCGAACGGAAAGCTAGTAGATTAATTATACCATAAACAAGGACAAAACATTTAGCAGAGAGTTAGACTAGAACAACAAAAGACTATTAAAGAGAAATTATAAAAAAGAAAAATAAGTACTTTATTGCTCTCTCACAAGATCACTGCACGCAGCAACATAACTTTAGCAACATAAAAATCGTGACATATTCTATTGATTACAATTCCTGTGATCAAATAATTTCTTCATAATTCGGCATAAAACATTTCACTAATTTGACAAGTGTGACGTTTATTTACAGCTATTAAATAGTTTAGTAACAACTTTTCATTTCATCAAATTGTATTTATGCTAGATACTAATATACAATAGTTAGCACTGGATGAATTCGAATTGTTATGAATGTAAGATGCTTGATAGGGTTTTTAAATTGTTTTTGGTTTAAATTGTTTTTAGTTTAAATTATTTTTAGATGAAAATTTATCGCATGAATATCGCAATGGTAGGATGGAGTAGAGAGAGGAGATGTCACTGGAGAGACCACATTTTAGAATGGGTCCAGAGATACTTCTACAGAATATTGTGACGGCAAAACTACCCGATGCACGTGGTCCGTTGGAATTATTACCGAAGAGATAGAAGGAGAGGTTTATTGTTTTTTATCATCCTTAGGTCCATTCGGAAACTTGGAATCGTCATTTGAACATCATTTATCCAATAAAAAAATAGAAAACAACATAAAACCAAGAAAAAAAAACAGACATGGAAAATATAGATGGAAAACAATAATTAATGTTTTATACATTGGCAGAGAACAGTCAACAGAACATGAAAGAAGAGCAATGCTGGTCGCAGTGTAAAGAGCTCCGACCAGCATTTTATCAGATAGTCTATTTAAAAAAAATAACATAACTAGGAATAATGTAACCTTTATGATGAATTATCAATGTAATCGAACGCTGGGCAGGTGGTCATCCAATCACGTCATCACGAGAACCTGACGAGTTCCCGAAACAAAACAGATTCTATACTTTAATAAAAAAAAATTACCCATCACGCCGTATCGCGTAAGAGGTAGGCAGAGAGAACGGATATCCACTCTTCGCGCACACTTATTCGCTTCGTCTACCGACATACCATTTCCCATACAACCTCTCCTATTTCTCTTACTTTTGACCTGGCCTTCCTTGATGACGGAATCGATGTGTTCGATCAACGTTGGATCTCCGCCGTCCACGCTTTTTTTAATCTTTCCTTACAGCCTTATGAATTCTCTTTGTCATTCTGTTTACATCCATTTATTCCACGTGCCTTAACCATGGCAACTAATTGATTTACATTTGTGTCATCACACTAACTTCCATACCAAATTCCTTCCTAATATTATCATTCTTTTCCATATGAGTTTTTCCACATATTCTTCGTCGAGCTCTCAGCTCTACTGCATTTTTATTTTCTCGTCCGTCTCCACATTTCACATCCATACATCATCGATAAGAGGATTGCGTATTTATACGAAGTACCCCAGTTTGTTAAACAATATTATGTATTTATATTTTAAGATATCAGAGTTATGTTGTTTCCGGCAGGCCCCAGTGTCGTTGTGTTTTAAAAGTGCAACTCAGTTAGTTCATTGGTTTGATGGCGACAGAGATAGTCTAGTAGAGTTTTAGTTTTATGTGGGTACCTAACTTTGTGTTTGGTCGAAGCCTGTCCTAACTGGTCCAACCAGAGGTAATAATATATCGTAAAAGTGTTGTATTATGGGATATAGGTAAATCGATGTGGTTCCTAGTATTGCAACTTTCTAGATATTTTTATGTAAGTATGTCTCTGCAATAAAGAAGTTTATGTCCCATGAAGGTACATTTGGAAATTAATTATTGCAACCTGCATGCACATCATACATTTTATATGGCTTTATAAACTAATAACGCTAATAATGCTATCTTTTCATTTGAGATTATATTTTGACGACACTAGTTACGGGAGTGAGTCCTGGCACCTGACCAAAGCCCATCAGGCACAAAAAATATCTGCATTTGAAATTAAGTGCCTCAGGAGAATTTTGGGTATAAGATGGTACCACCGCGTCACGAACGACGCTATACGCTGACGCACCCAGCGAGGGTCCGTCACCTCTCCATTGTGGAGAGGAGATTTGGCAGACTTGGCTGAGGCATAATATTGTGCCGGATGACAGTTAGCCGAGGAGAGCGCTGTTCTTCCTCCCATCAGGTTCCCGAAGACGAGGAAGACCTTCTCACACTGTGTTCCTCTCCTTCGAAGCAGAGCTGAGGGATTAAGACATGGTGTGGGAGGAGGTCATAAACATTGCGCAATATCGAGCGCAATGGAGAGCGCATGTTGCCTACCTATGCTCCTGAGTGGGGTGTAAGAGGGAGAATTGATTGATTTATGAGTAAAACGGTGTTAGTAACGTCAGTTCATAAAAATGGTCGAGAAAAGGTACTTGCATACTAAACCGAATTGTTATTATTATTGACTAGGGGTCAATTCGTAGTACATTTTTTAGATTCTCTGATTTTTTTTATTTAACCACGATGCTCCTGGTCTGTATGGGGATTGCATGGCCCTTTTATAGTTCATATTCCATTGCAATGGGTCGTCTGTGATCCTCACCGGGCGGCCGTTTGACTGCCTCAATTCCCTATAAAGGGGAACTGTTTATTTACAACTGTGAAAATAATAACCTACCTAGACGAAGTGACAGACTGTCAATGTTGGACCAGTGTTGGCGATATTTGCCGACTTGATCGACAAGTAATGGCCAATGTCAAATATTGGGCGATATTGGCAATTGGTGAAACGGCCACACTACTTGCTCATGCTGAACCAGAGCCCATAGTGTTGCCGTGTCTCAACACAAAACAGCAATAATAATTGACTGGGTATTTTAGGCCAGCATTGTCCATAGTGTAGACGTGACTAAACACAAAACAGCAATAATAATTGACTGCGTATTTTAGGCCAGCATTGTCCATAGTGTAGCCGTGACTAAACACAAAACAGCAATAATAATTGACTGCGTATTTTAGGCCAGCATTGTCCATAGTGTAGCCGTGACTAAACACAAAACAGCAATAATAATTGACTGCGTATTTTAGGCCAGCATTGTCCATAGTGTAGCCGTGACTCAACACAAAACAGCAATAATAATTGACTGCGTATTTTAGGCCAGCATTGTCCATAGTGTAGCCGTGACTAAACACAAAACAGCAATAATAATTGACTGCGTATTTTAGGCCAGCATTGTCCATAGTGTAGCCGTGACTAAACACAAAACAGCAATAATAATTGACTGCGTATTTTAGGCCAGCATTGTCCATAGTGTAGCCGTGACTAAACACAAAACAGCAATAATAATTGACTGCGTATTTTAGGCCAGCATTGTCCATAGTGTAGCCGTGACTAAACACAAAACAGCAATAATAATTGACTGCGTATTTTAGGCCAGCATTGTCCATAGTGTAGCCGTGACTAAACACAAAACAGCAATAATAATTGACTGCGTATTTTAGGCCAGCATTGTCCATAGTGTAGCCGTGACTCAACACAAAACAGCAATAATAATTGACTGCGTATTTTAGGCCAGCATTGTCCATAGTGTAGCCGTGACTAAACACAAAACAGCAATAATAATTGACTGCGTATTTTAGGCCAGCATTGTCCATAGTGTAGCCGTGACTAAACACAAAACAGCAATAATAATTGACTGCGTATTTTAGGCCAGCATTGTCCATAGTGTAGCCGTGACTCAACACAAAACAGCAATAATAATTGACTGCGTATTTTAGGCCAGCATTGTCCATAGTGTAGCCGTGACTCAACACAAAACAGCAATAATAATTGACTGCGTATTTTAGGCCAGCATTGTCCATAGTGTAGCCGTGACTCAACACAAAACAGCAATAATAATTGACTGCGTATTTTAACCATAGTGTGAGTTTCAGACTATGGAGAAATTGTCCACCTGTAGAATAAGTCCTATAGCGAAATATTTTTTTTCTTTAAATGACCCCTTTGATAAAGTTGAAACTTTTTTTTTATAAGAAGTTAATTTCTTAATTTTCTGTGAGCAATGCGTGCACTGTCCAAAGTCTCGCGTGATGTGGACTCGTATGTTATTATAAACAAAGGTAATTTACATTGTAAGGGCGGGTTTACATCGGAATAAAAATAAATAATTATTTTCGTAATTAGATTCTATTTACAACGATTGTGTTACTAAGGTGGGTGTATCTCTGAATAAAAAAACATTACTTAAATAATTAAGTGCAAATTATGTTATAGTCGAAGATCGGTACGAAGTCTCCACCCGGAATGACTGGCTTATCCCAGGCTCGAGTGAACCCTACGAACAAGCGCCGAAATATACTCCAATTTCGTACTTTGATTCATTTTCAGTCAAACGTTGAAAGTAAAATTTATTAATATATATGTATTTATCAGTAAAATAAACATCACTCACCATCCGCCTTTGCGACGAGTGATGATAACAATGAAGGAAAGCTTCCAGATTTGATGAAATTTCTACAATCAAAAGCCAAATAACGTCATTTATTTGAGTTAAATATTAAGTCAGACCTGAGGGTTGACTAGTCAAGCTAAGTAGCACCACAGGTTTGACTATAATCCTTTCACATTGGTTTTCAACATGGAATACATCATTTTGTTTGTTGAGCTCTATGAAATACATCATAAGAATTCCACATTACGTGCTTAACATTATTTTTCTACTTTATTTAAAAACAGAATACCTAATATAATAATATGTAGGTACCTATATTGATCTAGAGATATTAAAATAGGTACCTATTTAGTTCTTTTTTAATGACATAATGTTTGTTTGTTCACAAATGAGCACAGATTCAGTAAAAAAATGGTAATTAGATGTATAGGCACAATTCGTATTAATTTAATTCATCATTTTTTTTTCTAGATTACCGGCGACTCATTCATTTGCTTAATTCATCATCCGAAAACATAATTTTTCAATCACACACAGTGCAACGTGCAACACTGTTCATCGCAAATAAAATATCTATTTCAAAATCGTCCGATGTAAATGTAGCACTAATACTAATATTGTATTTCTGTATCAGATACTAAATAAAATTGTTATGAAAATATTTATATTTTTTGAATGAGGAGGGCGAATAAGGTGGGAAACTACCCCATTTGGATAAATAACACTTAATTGAGAATAGTATCTGATGGAGTTTTAATGTAGGTGTATGTAGGTATACCTATATTAACACAGTTAGGTATTCGTAAAACACCTAAGATTAAATGTACACATATTATTATATAAGCTAAATTGGAGTTTTTTTTAACCCTCAACTTGTAAGATGGGGTTACGGGAGACCCACGATCCACGTTTTGGAATAGTGTGATTTGGCAAATTGTCAGTAAATTGATCGCATCAAGAGATTCAAGACAGAGAGATAGCTTCCTGTTACAATTCGAAGTGAAAACTGCAAATGAAATTTAGAAAAAAATACCAGTAAAAACTAGGACTGGATCCTCTAACATTCTAGAAACAATGTAGATAATAATATGGTTATCGAAGCCATTTCGCTCGTTCAGAGTTGTTTTGTTTCTCTTGTCCGACAAAACTCTTCCAGTGATGATGCCCTTGGACTACCCAAGGAAACCTTAGCCCCCGTCAATCACGCTAGAGAGATCTCAAAATGGATGCAATGGGGCTTATACGAGTAAAAACAACTTATTGACCGCTAATTAGCGTGCTAATAGTTGTCTTACAAACGTCGTTCGTCGTTCGATCATTTTGTATGGAAATTTTTTTGATGATCGTTTCGATATTTGATCATTGAAAATTAATACTAGGGGTACCTACAGCTTACTGAAGTGCAGTAAAATGGTTTATTTTTAGTGATTTCTTTTTTTTATACCAATCACCCCGTGTTCCGTGAGGGGTAGCAGAGAGAATGGATATCCATTGTTTTCTATCCAAGCACATTTATTTAGGTTTTTTCAACGACATACCAAACTATTTCTCTCACTTCTGAGTACAGAATCGATGTATTCGATCCACGTCATTCTCGGTCAACTACGCTTTTTACACCTTTCCTTTCAGCCTTATAATTTATCTTTTTTTATTATTTTTCCCTGATGTTAAACCCTCAAATTGTTAACTTTTATCTTTGTATCAACACAAACTTCCATACCACATTCCTTCCTAATATTCTCATTCCTATCCATATCCCTTTCACAGAGTCTTTCCTCATATTCTTCATAGAGCTCTCATCTCTACTATTTTTACTACTACTACATTCCTGTTTATTTTCAACACTATTTATGGGTAAAACAAATGTAAGAGATTCTTAAATAATTATATAGTTATATACATAGACAAGAGGGTGAAATAGCTCTCACTCTTCATCAACAGTAGAAGTTCGATTTCAGTTTGCTCATTCTCAACAAAGTTTGCGGAGGCTTCATAGTCTTCCGTGCACTGAGCAACTCGGCCCGATACGGTGAAAAATAATAATTGAGCAATTAGTGTGCGAGCGAGCAAGGTGGAGGGGGTGTGGGTAGGTTGTTTTAAAGTCAGTTTAATTTCGACAGAGAAAACCAAAATTAATTAGCAACTTTGACATAATTGTATGCGGGAGGCGCTGTTTTAATTATACTGTACTGTTGTCATAGGCGAGTCATATTCTTTATTGCCTCTCGTTTACAGGGGTGCGCGATAAGTTCAGTACCTACTCAAATAAATTTCGATTTTCAAAACACCTAATGGAGGTAAAAATTTAAAAAAAATCAAATGAAACCTTGCACATAATATACCTTCTCACATAACCAATATGGTAAAAACCATAGGAAATAACTGAAATTAAGCAAAGCACTTTTAATTTTTGGTGCTTTATTGTAATGAAGAAATTTTTGGTACACTTTCATCGTCAATCAGCTCTGCCGACTTTTTCGTAATGAAATTTAAAACACTTAAATCATTTAAGTATTTTTTGTTTGTTTTCCACCCCTTATCATGACTAGTTCCATAAAAGAAATTCCATCAAATGCACATTCAAATCATTGATTTCATTAATTATTTTCAAACTAGGACCATTCGGCATACTTTTTCAAGGTTATGAAACCAATCCATTCCCTCATATTCAGCAGTCATCTATCTGCCACTCTTCTACCCTAAATTTTGCTTTATCCTGTCAGGTGTTTTAGATTATTTTTTTCTAATAATGTGTGTCCGTTAAATATCCCAGATTGGAAAAATTATTAAAATTTTCTTGCGATCAGAGTTCTTGCACGTCTGGTTCTTCTTGACAGAACATACAACAACATTCTTAATTTTTGCTTTACATAGGCCTACTAATTATTGTAGTCAAGAACTTTTTGAGCGGCCCTCATAAACACGGCGGGGTACCTACCAATTAATAAATAGTTCAGTGGAAATATAATTTGCCAACATCAAAGCCGAATTAGTTAGAAAACTCCAATTAATTTACCAAATAAAATAAAATTAGTCTCAACTACTTAATTGGGAGATACTTTTAAACGCGGGAAACAAAAATGATTGCAGTAAAGTATTTACGTGACATATAAGTTTTCAGCTCGCTGCACCATGAATATTCAAATTTAGGACAATTATTAGTCATTTTGAAGACTTCTTGTGAATCTTCATTGGCTCTCAACTTCCGTTGAAATTCCAATAAAGAAACTTCACTTTCAAGCGAATACAAAAAAGAAATGTAGCAAATACCTATGGCAAGTAAATTTCACAGCAAGGACCAAGCACCGCATTGTTTTCTATTTTTGCTGAATAAACTTGCACCTATCGAAGGCACTACCGGTGACCCCACATATCTACCTCGAGCTGTCACCCGTTGCCACAGGAAACTTAAAAATGGGGTTAGGTACAGAGAGGAAGACACCGGTGAGTACATATCTGTGCAAGACAACCCTCACCTGTTCTTGTGCCCTCTGATTGGTGACACATGCACACACGAGGACTACATTATGGCGAGGGAAAGCGGCATTCAGGTGGCCAGTTTCTGGGGATTTCAGATTTGATGTTTCGGAAACGGAATGTAAGTAAGGAGACGAATGCATTGTTCACCGCAAATGATCACCCTGTAATGGTGAGCAATGCTTAATTTTGACAGAAAATAAATAAATAATTAAATAATAAATAAGAAGCTTCATATCCTAGACAAATGTTAACATTGACCTTTATAAAGAGGTTACGGAATGTAGATAAGTACATAACAATAGAATGAAGCATTTTCATTTCGAATTGACATTTTTTACCCCAACGGGTATTGGATGGTTACAAAAAAAAAATTAATTATTGCGCTCTTAAAGTTTGTGGACAACCGATAAAAAAATATTTGATTTCACGTGTGGAAATAGTTTCTATATCAGGCGAGCTTTATCAAACAGCTCCAAAGCGACCCGACGGACACGCGATCCACACAAACAATAATTAAAATTAATTTATTACGATAATATTTATTCGAGGCACGACAGTTAGTTCACCAAGTTACCTTCGTGATTCAGTTTGATTTTAATTCAATTAAATACTTTACCAAGACATAAAAAAAATATATATTATCGTGTTGCTGTTTTTTATTCAAATAGTGATTTATCATCACCGGAAAACTTTTATTATTTTACCCTTACAACGTTCATATTGACATTGGTTATCTATTGAACTTAAAGAAATATTATAATGTAGGTAATAATAGGAAAAAGTATAAATCTAGTTTTGACATCCTTCAGAAGCTTGGCCCTATTCATATAAGATTGAATCCATTTACCTCTTCCAAACACACTAGAGGGTAATAATGAAAATGTTTGAGCAGTGTGTCTTGCCAGTTTTCATAATAATGGCATGGAGACTTGACCAAATTGACTTCCAATAAACTGCGAGTAGCTCAATGGAGAAAAATCCGGTAAATTGCTGGAGTAAGGACCAAAACTTCTAATAAAAAAGAAGAAGAACGTTCTCCATGGTCACATTTTATGTAGATTTCATTTTCAAAACTTTAAATTGTTATGAAATTTAAAGTACATCGACGCACTGTGGAATATGGTAGAACAGTCGCAAATATTTAATGATTTTTTAGGTACACATTTTCCACATATTTTTAATTGCATTTGATAAAATAAATGTTAACCATTATAATGATATCAAACTTCTACATTTTTAACATTTATTTGTATATAATATAACGAATCAAAGATTCATTACTTGTAGAATCACAACTAAACAAGTATATTTTGTTACATTTCAAATTCAAATATCTTATCTATTGCTAACAACTAATGGTATGTGTTATATATTTTCGAAAACCTTATTTTATATAGATAAATTTTTGTCCAAAAAAAATTTAGAATTTTATTTATTATAAGTGTTTTCTTAATAATATTGTAAAATCATAAAAAATATCAATTCCATGAGTTTGACGAAGGTTTTCACTTTTACCGACGTCTCCCGACGCGCCGAAATTTATGTTAGATTATAGCCTAGGTATAACATATCAAAAAATTGGCTGCTCGTTTTTGCTCATTTAGAAGTTATGAATAAAAAAGTACACTCGGTACAAGTAGAGTGTCGCAGATAATCCTATTGCGAAAACCGGTGCTGGCTTTACTAAAATCTATAACTCTTTTATTTTTTAAGATATCGTTTTCGAATTTTGCACAATAATAGCAGAATATTTATTTATTATGATTGTATACATATTTTGAAGTTTTTGTGTACAGTTATTTTTATTAAAATATATGAAAATTGTTTTTTGTAAATAATAATCATACTCACTTAATAATATATTAACTGAACTTTAATTCGATTTTAAATTAAGTAAAAATAATTTTCATATATAAAAATAGATAAAATAAACTAAAAAAATAAAAGAGAATATTCTATTCAGGGTGTAACGTGATAAACATTTCAAACAATTAATTTTAATATTACTGAAAAACTACAATGGTAAATATGCTGAAAACAATAGGTATTAATATCCTTTAACCCTTTTATCATGCTTTTACATTACACTTCATGATCAATATATACAATTAAAATAATAATAATAATATTTTTCCACAATTAATTTCTTTATGCTATTATAGAAGATAGGTTTATTTTATACTCTTCTTCATGCTCCAGATCCTATAATAACATAATACTATTGGGAATCCATAGGTAGGTAACTTAAAAAATGAACGAATTTGATGAAGTAGGTACTCTGTATCTACTTTTTTGATCCTGAAGGTCATGAAATCTAATACGCACACGGTTATATTTATATGTCCATCAAAAATATATGCTTTTAAATAGTTATTGTGAATAAAATCGAAACAATATATTATTTTAATTTTATTTAATTTATTAATCGTTTACATGGTTCAACGTTTAACCATAAAAATAAGTTTTGTGATAGTCAGCCCTGGTTTTAGCAATATGATTTTCTTTGGCACTCTACTATTACTGGGTGTAATTTTATCATTCATAACTTCTAAAAGAGCATAACCGAGCAGCCAATTTTTTGATATGTTAAGGATATATATCTAGGCTATAATTTAACATAAATTTCAACGCGTCGGAAGACGTTGGTAAACGTGAAAACCTTCGACAAACTTATGGAAGATATTATTTTTAAATAATTTTACAGTATTATTAAGAAAAAACTTACAACAAATAGAATACCAAAAAAAATTATGGCTGAAATTTATCTATCTATATAATATTTGTCTTGAACACTGACTGACTGACTGACTGACTGACTGACTGACTGACTGCCTGACTGACTGATGTCATTAACGCCGCTAGATGGCGCGCCACTCGCAACTAAAGACAAATTGTGTTCTACTAATACGGCTGACAGCTGACAGTAACATAATAATATTATTAGGTATGCCTGGTGGCTGAGCACTTTTTATAAAGGTCTTAACGTAGAGAAAAACAATTTTTCGGGTTATTTAAAAACTCACATGCGAAGTCAGCCATAATAAAGCAAAGTGTACCAAATTAGGAAACTTTTACGCACAGCGGGACTTCATAGTGAAGAAAAGCCTCACTAATGCCATGAGTGCAATAAAAAGTTTGCGGTTTCAAGTAATTTAAAGAATGACATGCGAACTCATAGCGGAGAAAAGCCATACGAGTGCAATAATTGAAATAAAAAGTTCAATCAATCAAATAATTTAAACAACCAATGACATGCTAAAAGCTATTTGAATGGTAAGTTTGCAATAAGAAGTTTAATTTCTTTTTTAAGTTTGCATAAATAGTTCAATCAACCGTGTGCTGTAAAGTATCACTTGCGAATTCGGCCAAAAAATTGACAAATCAGGAAACTTTTACGCACAGCCGGACTTCGCTTTACTAATGCAATGTGTGCAATAAAAAGTTTGTGAACTCATAGCGGAGAAAAGCCATACGAATGCAACCATTGCGATAAAAAGTTTAATCAATCAAATGATAAATCATGATAAAAGCCATTTAAATGCATATTTTGTCAGAAAAAGTTCAAAATTTGTTATAAAAAAAAAAATATCAAGTGCTTTAAAGTCTGACATATGAATTCGGCCAAAAGAAAGCATAGTTTGTATGAAAAAGTTTACCAAATCAGATCTTTAACTCACAGGCGCGATTTCATTGCCAAGAAAACCCTTACTAATGCAATGTGTGTAATAAAAAGTTTTTTTTTTGCATTTTTATAAATTGTTATAGTATCATGAATAGTTATAATCTATCATCGAGTGCTTTACAGTCACACAAATAAATTCGGCCATAAGTAAACAAAGTTTCCATGAAAAAGTTTACCAAATCACGAATCTTTAATTCACACACACGAGATCATAGCTGAGAAAAACCACACGAATGCCATGTTTTCAATAAAAAGTTTACACACCTAGAGTAATTTTTTAAAGATTTTCATGTGAATTCGTAGAGTTGAAAAGCCATTCATATGCAATGTTTGTTATAAAAAGTTCAAGTTTTTTTTAAATTTTCATTGAGTTCTATTATCAAGTGGTTTAAAGTCTGACATATGAATTCGGCCGTAAGAAAGCAAACTTTGCATGAAAATTTTACTAAATCATAAATTAATCCCATATACACGATATCATAGCAGAGAAAAAGCCTTACTAATGCAATGTTTGAAATAAAAAATTTGCACACTAGCGGAGAAAAGTCATACGAATGCAACCATTGCGATAAAAAGTTTAATCAATCAAATGATAAATCATGATAAAAGCCATTTAAATGCATATTTTGTTAGAAAAAGTTCAAAATTTGTTTGATTCAAAATTTAACTGACATATGAATTCGGCCAAAAGAAAGCATAGTTTGTATGAAAAAGTTTACCAAATCAGATCTTTAACTCACAGACGCGATTTCATTGCCAAGAAAACCCTTACTAATGCAATGTGTGTAATAAAAAGTTTTTTTTTTGCATTTTTATAAATAATAGTTATATTATCATGAATAGTTATAATCTATCATCGAGTGCTTTACAGTCACACAGATGAATTCGCCCATAAGAAAACAAAGTTTCCATGAAAAAGTTTACCAAATCACGAATCTTTAATCCACACACACGAGATCATAGCGGAGAAAAACCATACGAATGCCATGTTTTCAATAAAAAGTTTACACACCTAGAGTAATTTTTTAAAGATTTTCATGTGAATTCATAACGTTGAAAAGCCATACATATGTAAAGTTTGTTATAAAAAGTTTACGTTGTTTTTTGAGTTTTCATGAAGAATTCAATTAATCAAGTGTTTTAAAGTCTCATATAAGAATTCGGCAATACGAATGCAAAGTTTACATGAAAAAGTTTAATCAATCAAACCGGTAAATATTCTAAAACACTCGCAAACGAGTGAAGGCTTAAAAAAAAAAAAAAAAAAAAAAAAAAACGGTAAATACCCACATGCCAAAAGCTATTTGAATGTACAGTTTGTAATTAAAAGTTTAAGTTGTAGGTATTTGAGTTTTCATAAAGAGTTGAATCAACCAAGTATTTTGAAGTCTCACATGTGAATGCTCACAGCTATGCTATGAGAAAGTAAAGTTTGCATAAAAAGGCCATAGGTGGGCGCCACGGGCGCCTTTAAAAAACTAGTATAAAATAAGGTTTCCAAAAATATGTAGCAATAGATAAGATATTTGAATTTGAAATGTAACAAAATATACTTGCTTAGTTGTGATTCTACAAGTAAAGTATCTTTGATTTGTTATATTATACACCCTGTATAGATCATTTTTATTTTGATTTTTAGTTCATTTTATCTGTCTTTTATGTACAAAACTACTTTTACGTACTCTAAAATCGAATTAAAAGTCAATAAATAGACTATTAAGTGAGTATGATTTTTATTTACAAAAGTCAGTTTTCAAATGTTTTTAAAAAAATAACTGTATATTAAAACTTATTTATTTTCATATCAGCATAATAAACAAACCTTCTGCTTTTGAGAGTAAAAATTTGAAAAGAATATCTTTACAAATAAAGGAGTTATAGATTTTAGTAGAGCCAGACCCGGTTATTGTCCACAGTGCGACGTCACAAATCGAGTTGTAAGATAAGTACCAACTCCCCGCTGAAGATGGTCCCATAGTCGACGGGTTCACAATAAAATATTAAATAATGAGTACTTACTGCAAAGTTGTTTTTTTTTTCTATTTATTACTTGACCACGTTCGCTTCCCTAGATGAACATGTGGTTGCCACAAAGCCTCGCCAAGTATCTCCATCCTGGACTAGATCCAGGGCATCGTTTTAAGGTAAGCCGGTTTACTGGAGGTTTTCATCAAAAGCTCTCTTGATGATGAGTCTTGGTCTGCCACGTCTTCTTGTAACACCCGGGGTGTAAAATAGGCTTCCACAATCTAAGGACTTGGTGAACATACGTAGGTCATGGCCGAGTCAGTTCATTCTACGATTCAGGATAACCGTTGTCATTGGAAGTTGCATCTTTGGTGATCGGACCGTTTCGATTGTTAGACAGTCAAACCACTACATCCGCAGGACACCAGGGACACCCACATAACAACACTGGAAGCATTTTTTAAAAAGACGTTATTTGGTTTTAACTTAGAAGTTGGCCGATCTCCATACATTCCTCATGTTGTTAAAAATGGATCCCGCCAGCGATTCCCATTCCTCCTTCTGTTCAGTTATAATTATTATTATTATTAATCAAGTTAGCTTGCAAATCGCGAATTATTCGTCACCATGTTGCTGGAAAAAGCGCTATTAAAAATAATACTAAATCTCGTTTTTTTTTGTAACAGAAGCTTTGTATGCAGCCAAAAAAAAAAGATAAGTACATGGTAAAATGTGCGGGTCCCGCTGTTGGTAATTGTGCAAGATAAATGGAGCACATTCAGTCTGAAGGAGGATATTAAGAGTGGTAAACCACATTTGAGATTTGCCAAGCGGGAGTACTCGGTGTCTGCTCACTCACCCAGCGCCTCTCTAGATGGGAAGCTTTAATTGCGGAGAAACTGGATGGAGAGGATTAAGGCAATCTTCACTGCTCTAGAGGAGAGGATATATACCACGAGAATATCTCTAATTATTATCTGCGATCGGAGTTGAACCTCTTCGCAAGACTTTCCAAACTGTTTGCACATTGATACAACTAACCTAAATAAAACAACTCATTCGTTATACCAGTGATGTCTTATTATCATGATTAGTTTCTTAAGATTGACTCCCACTCTATGGCAATAACGCTATATTTTAGTATGACAAGAGTAGGTACATTTTATATGGTGCATCGATGACTGCCAGCGCAACATAGTCTAATCACACGCTATGATCATAGAAAATGAACAAATACATATTATATTATGGTGATATTGTCATAGCATGGGAGTCTTCCTTTAGTAACGCGTCCTACGGAACATAGAAACTAAGTTAGTTTAATTCTGCTGGGACCGTGTAGGAAATGTGATAAAGAATATGGTCCAAGTACTGATTATTTAGAGAAACAGATTGACCATCATTGAATTAAAATACGAGCATAAAAACACATAATCTAATGATTAAATATTGAATCTCGAGCGCTATCGACTGACTCGCGTAAACATTGTCAAGAGTTGAGGTCGATTCTGGAAAGAGCCGTTGCGCGCCGTTATGACCGGATTCCACCTATCATCAAGTTTCAACAATAAACATTATTTGGAGAAACATATTCACCATCATTGAATTAAAATGCGAGCATAAAAACACAATTACAATCACATAATCTAATAACTAAATTTTGAATCTCGAGCGCTTTCGACTGACTCGCGTAAACATTGTCAAGAGTTGAGGTCGATTCTAGAAAGAGCCGTTGTGCGCCGTTATGACCGGATTCCACCGATCATCAAGTTTCAACAATAAACATTATTTGGAGAAACATATTCACCATCATTTAATTAAAATGCGAGCATAAAAACACAATTACAATCACATACTCTAATAACTAAATTTTGAATCTCGAGCGCTTTCGACTGACTCGCGTAAACATTGTCAAGAGTTGAGGTCGATTCTGAAAAGAGCCGGTGTGCGCCGTTATGACCGGATTTCACCGATCATCAAGTTTCAACAATAAACATGTATCTACATATTGCACATGATGAAAATAAGAGGTTTTGTTTTATTACATATCTGTATTATTATTGTAAATTTAATTGGCTCAGTGGATAAAATATTGAAAGTTAAATGGCCTTTTAGCATGAACACTGAACGTTAAATCGGTTAGCAATTTCAAGTTTCACCAAATTATGTACTCCTGAATTTCAAACACAATATTGAAATACCTATGTATAACTTGAACGTTGATGCTATTTATTTTTTCTTTTCAAATATCTCTAGTTAGTAGTAATTTATTCGAAATGCGTCAAATTCCAAAACTAATGCTGAAATAGACATGCCTACTACACTCTTATATAGCCAATATTGAATATAATAATCATCCACTTATTGCTTACTATTAATACCTACCTCTATTTATAAAATCAGTTTGACATGACAAGTTTCATGTTATGACAGTTGGTTTTGTATGATGGGTTTCATGAACAAAGTTGGTTTGGTGGGATTAGTTTCTTGTTATGAAAGTTGGTTTTAGTGAGATTCATGAAGTTGGTTAGATATTAAACTTACTTACTTACACAATCCACGTTCGCTCCCAGTGTGGAGCATGTTGTCGCCACGAAGTTCCTTCAAACCTCTCTATCTTGCGCCAGTTGTACAGCTTTATCCCAGCTTGGTCCAGCATCTTGTAGAACCACAGTCAATGCCCGCTTGATTGTTGATTTCGGCCTGCCTCGCCTTCTTGTCCCATCCGGATTGTAGAAAAAACTTGCATATTCAGGTCTCTCGGGGGACACGCGGAGAACATGGCCAAGCCAACTCAATCTGCGATTTTGGATTACTGGGGTAATTGCCTGTTGTGCTGTTCTGGCGCGTACGGTCTCGTTTGAGACATAGTGGTACCACCTTATCCCCAAAATCTGTCACAAAAATCTATTCAACGCTAAGGATCTTCCTCTGTTGAGCCTTCGTCAGATGCCAGGGTTCACAACCATATAACAACACTGGCATAATGCACGCATTAAACAGGCGACACTCAGTCTTGGTGGAGAAGTTGGTGGATTTCCACAGTTTTCTCATGCTGTTAAAGGACGAGCTCGCCATTGCAATTCTTATGGAGAGCTCTTAAATCTACCCCGCCGTTTTGTGTCAAATAGACTCCCAGGTATGATAAGTTTCTTGTTATGAAAGTTGGCTTTTTATGATGGGTTTCATGAACAAAGTTAGTTTAGTGTGATAAGTTTCGTGATAACATATTGGCTTTAGTATGATTGATTTTATAATTATTGAAAAAACGGATAAAAATGTTATTTTTCACAATTTGTTAGAAGTAACAAATTTAAATCTCGATTCAAAAATACCAAATTGACACAATGCAACTACCTTTGAGGAAAGAACTCAAATAATGTCATTAGGATAAACAAAATGCCGGTTGCGGTTGTACAACAACACAGCGATAATAAGAAGGTAAAATATTGTACCTAAGGTTGTATGATGTTGTCTTTGTTATAGAAGTACTTGTATGATGTTGTCTTTGTTATAGAAGTACTTGAGCTTAATATTGGTTTGGCAGTAGGTACATGCGAGGCACAGCCACGAGCGAGTATTTAGCGGGTAATAAGCTCGAATTATCTCTTGTAATCGCTATTCGAACAAGCCGAATTATTTTATTTTCTGTATCAAAATATTTCTTGTTTGGGGCGGGGCGTGGGGCGGTTTGGGGAGAAAACACAAGCAAAATAATTTCAACGTTAGAAATTACGAATGCCGGTGAGTTGTTAATAAAACTCCGAACGAGATAAACTTAAGTCCATTTTTTTATCACGAAAACAATAATTTATTCACATCCCAACAGTCTTTATATCTAAATACATAGGTACCTACTATTTTTCGATGCAATATCATAGTCGCACAGAGAATATCAAATAACAAACGTTTACGGGCTTAGGGTTACTTTCAAATAAGGATTTTTTATTTTGGGGTCTATATAAAGTGCAGAAAAATGACCGATAACGGTACCTATCGATCAGTCGGTGTTCCCTTGGTAACAACGTAAAAAGCTGTCGTCTGTACATTGTTACTATAGGAAAACCGACTGACCGTTATGGTTGGCGGCCATTTTATTGGACTTGGTGTCTCTCAATTAGAGCTTCCCCATTAATCTCAGACGTCTTACAAGCTGGCTTATAACGTATAAGTGTATAACTATGAAGATTACCTTGCTATTTTAATTTTACAAATTAAGTACCCTAATTTTAATTTTACAAATTAAGTAACCTAAGTATCCTAGTTAACTCATAGAACACAGTCACACATATAAAGGCCCGTCTTCACATTTTGTCGTCGATGGCCCATGACGGTGGCTGGTAGTCGAAACCGTTAACCAATAAATATCTACAATTACAAAACAGTGAAAACGTGTTTTCTTCCTTTTGTTCTTATGACAGTTTTGTTTTTTTTTTTTTTTTACTTTTTTAGAAATGTGACATAACTCGTTTGAGCTCGAGGTTGTTAAATATTGTTATTGTAAGGTAATATTTCCAATAATGTGGTTTTAACGACTTGAAATGGTTAATTTTAACACTCCATTATAATGAGGGAATTTATGGTGCGTCTCATTTATGGTTAATTATTAATGATTCTGTTTACCGACGCCGCTCTCCCAGCGCCCCGACGTTAATAGGCTGCGTCTTATCAGCCAGGTCATGGGGTCGCAACCACTTTATGGAGCCAGTATGGGAGACGATGGCTATTCGGTGATTATAATACTATAAAAAATAACGACAAACCAAGCCGTTTACCTGGATATTAAAAATTACGTGGTGCTTACAAATACAGCTCTATACAGGAACATTTTCTTTTTTTTTTCACTTATACTGTGTTTCGTTCTTCAGAAAGAGCTGAGTGTTTTGGATAAGGTTATAATAATATGAACGAAATTTCTAGGAAGGTCTCTGCGTGGATTGGAAGAATGAAAATAATATCTAGATGAATAAAATAAAATAAATACAGGAAACTACAAGAAATCAATCATAAATCCATCAATTTTTGTTTTCTGATATTGCGGTGAGAATCCAATATTAATCATAAGTTGTTAAATTTCTTTACCTTTTTACCTATATATGTATTATAGGTTTTGATGATTCTAGCTGTATTATTACTCCAACTATTGTGTATTTTTTCGAGAGGTTACAAACTGCAGCATCCACTTACCTGAAAAGACAGAAAAATCAACTTATTATAGGTACACTAAGGTTATGTTTGAAAGGCATCTGTTTTACTGCTGTTTTTCCTGTCCATGTCTACCTATACTTAAATGGCTTTTGTGATGTCCTTGGTTTTTGTATCAGCGCTGTTTGTACTACGTCTTAAAAAAAATGACTTAAAACATAATAAAAATAAAATAAATGTGTATAAGTGTGCCTAGTGTAGAAGAAGCTAATGACAACGCAAGGAGACAGAACTCACTTCATAATAATTTATTTTGCGACTGACAAAGTTTAACTTCCGTATAATTTTCATTATTTCACGTATTATCTAGTGGTAGTTGCCTACATACGTCATATTGAGTGAGGTAATTAATAAGATGGAAGTGCACCTACATAACTTTTGTTATTCTGATAATGTGGTATATGTGGGAGGCAGGGTATTTTAAATCGCTGTCCCAAAGTGGCAAAATGGGTTGGATAATGGAAACGAACAATGAACAATACTGCATACTGTACAGTGTATATTCTGTACAGGAAGCTTTCAACATTGTTTTGTCAATAATAATTATTGTATACTGTAATAATCATTACATAGAGTAAAAGTTAGGTATTTACATACATATTAAGTTTTCGATGATTGAAACGATCATAGAAAGAATTTCTACACAAAATGATCGAACGATGCGATCGTTTGATGATAGAAGACTTTTTGTAGACTAATAAGCGCTGATCAGCGGGCTATATAAGCTCTTATTAAACTTGCACTAGCCCCACAGTTAGAGATTACAGTCGTAAGGTTTTTCTAGACTTGGTGGAATCGTTATAATAAATTTAGATTTAACTATTCGATGCTAATAATATTATCACAGCAATTACATATTTGACTAGTTAAAAAAATAAAAGCTATATTTTATTTTATCCTATTAAAGTAAAAGACCTTCACAAGATTCGTAAAAACACAAAACCTTGGAAAAATATTAATTCCCTATGTTTTACTATGCAAATTTATCACTTCTACCTTCTTAAATAATTAAAAAAAAAACGATAAAAATATTTGGCGATGCCAAAAAATAACCAATGTTTTAAAGTTCTTTTTTTATGTAAATTTTAAACCTAACGTTTTGTATTTCTGTTCCAAAATGGTCGAGGGGACGAGGTCGACCTCCAATGACATGGTCCTAACATATTGTTGCGTTTTAGAGGAGAGCCAAGCCAGGAGCAAAAGGAATAGAAGAGCGTGTATGCGGAATGTTATGCGTTTGGAGGAAGCGAAACAGGTCCTGGTTTGATTGGATAGGAAAGAATGGAAGTCCGTACCCTTTGCCTACCCCTTCAGGAAATGGCGGGATGGACAAAATACTTGCTTAATATGATTGCCTAATCGTATCTACTTTATGTTTGCGATTAGGTAATCTGTGATCGCAACGCAACTACATAACTTTATCAATTTTTCATTCTCATTAGCTTTGAACGAACCAGAAATGGGATAAAATCAAAGTAAAATGTCCTTTTTTCATAATCTGCTTTCATAGTCAATAGACACAGCTCGTTGCTAGCACTAACGGCGTGACGCGAAATAAACAACAATAATTTATAATAACAAACTGTGAGTTTGATACGTCGCGTCGCACGTGAGACTTCAAAATACTTGGTTGATTCAACTCTTTATGAAAACTCAAATACCTACAACTTAAACTTTTAATTACAAACTGTCCATTCAAATAGCTTTTGGCATGTGGGTGTTTACCGATTTGATTGATTAAACTTTTTCATATAAAATTTGCATTCGTATTGCCGAATTCTTATATGAGACTTTAAAACACTTGATTAATTGAATTCCTCATGAAAACTCAAAAAACAACGTGAACTTTTTATAACAAACTTTACATATGTTTGGCTTTTCAACGCTACTAATTCACATGAAAATCTTTAAAAAATTACTCTAGGTGTGTAAACTTTTTATTGAAAACATGGCATTCGTATGGTTTTTCTCCGCTATGATCTCGTGTGTGTGGATTAAAGATTCGTGATTTGGTAAACTTTTTCATGGAAACTTTGTTTTCTTATGGCCGAATTCATTTGTGTGACTGTAAAGCACTCGATGATAGATTATAACTATTCATGATACTATAACTATTTATAAAAATGCAAAAAAAAAACTTTTTATTACACACATTATATTAGTAACAGTTTTCTTGGCAATGAAATCGCGTCTGTGATTTAATGATCTGATTTGGTAAACTTTTTCATACAAACTATGCTTTCTTTTGGGCGAATTCATATGTCAGACTTTAAACAAATTTTTAACTTTTTCTAACAAAGTATGCATTTAAATGGCTTTTATCATGATTTTATCATTTGATTGATAAAACTTTTTATCGCAATGGTTGCATTCGTATGGCTTTTCTCCGCTATGGGTTCAAAAACTTTTTATTGCACACATTGCATTAGTAAAGCGAAGTCCGGCTGAATTCGCAAGTGATACTTTACAGCATACGGTTGATTGAACTATTTATGCAAACTTAAAAAAGAAATTAAACTTTTTATTGCAAACTTACCATTCAAATAGCTTTTAGCATGTCATTGGTTGTTTAAATTATTTGATTGATTGAACTTTTTATTGCAATTATTGCATTCGTATGGCTTTTCTCCGCTATGAGTTCGCATGTCACTCTTTAAATTACTTGAAACCGCAAACTTTTTATTGCACTCATGGCATTAGTACGGCTTTTCTTCACTATGAAGTCCCGCTGTGCGTAAAAGTTTCCTAATTTGGTACACTATCACAATATCGCTGACTTCGCATGTGAGTTTTTTAATAACCCAAAAAATTGTTTTTCTCTACGTCAAGACCTTTAAAAAAGTGCTCAGCCACCAGGCATAATAATATTACTGTCAGTTGTCACTGCTGTCAGCCATATTGTATTAGAAGAACAATATTATTATTTGTCTTTAGTTGCGAGTGGCGCGCCATCTAGCGGCGTTAATGACATCAGTCAGTCAGTCAGTCAGGCAGTCAGTCAGTCAGTGAGTCAGTGTTCAAGACAAATATTATATAGATTCACTAGTCTTAGGGCGAGCTTACACCAAACGAACATGGAGCCAGAGCCTGATTATGTCTTGATGGTTTATATTGACACAAAGCAAACAACAAAGAACAAGCACTAGAACTCTGCTCCAACTCATGCTCTGGCTTTATGATTTAAATTCTTTATATTATCACTGGTTGCTCCAGCTTGAATAAATGGCTAATCTGAGTTATTAAAATCACTCACAGTGTACACAAATACACTCCTTGACATATTTCAAACTATTGCAATTGCTTGTGTCGTGAATGTAAAAATGGTCGGCACTGGGACTTGAACCTAATACCTTTATAATAATAATAATAATAATTTATTTCTTTAATACGCTATTACGTACGAAAACCGTGGGTTGATGTTGATACCATTGGTCGAATGATCAACTCACCTTAAACTCCTCAATGAAATTGGGTACGTTTCGTGAGTATGGACATGGACAATGGATATTGGACACGAAACAAATTTTTGTCTGAAAAATGCATGACTGAAACAAAATGAATACGTTATTTATTTATCTTATTTTCTTTTTACATCAGATTGTCAACACACCGTCTCGTGTTTCAAATTAAACAAAATTCTGAACACTCTTTCATAAGAATACAGAGAGAGTAACCTTCTCGTGCAAGAGCTTTTGTTTGCTAAAATCCGTATTTAATTCTAAAATTTCCATGGAGATGGAGAAACAACAACCAGTCCCCAGCTTTGAGGCCGTAATAATATATATTATGTACGTACATTGTTCTGTCTTTCATTTGAACACGTGTTGATTTGTCCCAGTTTCATTGAAAGCTATGTACGAGTAACTCCAATATTCATTATAATAATTATTACACCGTAGATTTGCTTCTATATGAAAACGTTTTACCCATTTTCAACCATTAAATGAGTAAGTAGAGAAAAAGAAACACTACTTTTCATCACACACACTTCTTTCACTTCTTCCACTGGCTTGACAATTCTCACACAGCCTCTCATATTTCTTTAACATCTGAAATGACCTTAATTGGGGCTAGAATCTGAGTGTTCGATCCACGTCATTCTTGTTCAGCCACGCGTTTTTACACCTTTCCTTTCAGCATTATAAATTCTCTTTGCCATTCCGTTTCATTCTTTCCAGATGCCCAAATCATCTCAACTTATAAAATTTCTTCTTTGTTACAACACTTACTTCCATTTCACATTCCTTCCTAGTTAGTATTCCCATTCCTTTACATAACCCAATAAATCTTTTCACCTATCTTAAGTAGATCTACCACCTCTATTGCATTCATACTGTATTCTTCTTTTTTCCATGGCAATGTTTTACGTCCACGCTGTAAATGTTTATCGAAAATATTCATAAATCCTCAACTTTAAAACCAACTCTACTCTTGTTATTTTCGAAAATTCCCAACCGTCAATTTCGAGCAACCACAAGTGGACTTCCATCTTTACAGCAGCTTGAATGACCTTTTATGAACAATATTTATACCTTCCATCGTACTAATATTAATGTCCAATTTGAAGTGAATGTTTCAACCAATTTTATGATTTCAATTTCCACCGACTTGTTTGTGCATTAATAATAGAGCTGTTTTAATGGTGCAAAAAATGATTCCTACAAAATAATTCCTATTTCTACTTTTCTGAATGTTTGAATGTTTTTTTTTTTTGTAATAATTCAGATGAGCTGCTGCATTTTAAAAAGGTGTTCAGGTCAAAATATTAAATCATACGAGTTGTCTTATAAGAAACATGGTTTCAGATTCAAAACATTTTTCCAGGTAATTTGAAAACAATGATCTGCGACACGTGCGGGACGTCGTGTCGGTGTCGCAGCCTCCGTAAAGTCTCCTCACGCACGACAACCTGCGACACGTAGCTGCAATCATAAACTGGCCGGTGCGGCTAAGAGTTTGGACACGGGAACTAAATTGTGTTAACATTTTTAAGCCACGGATACACTGGCGACTAGAAAGAGGAGGTCCTTTCCCATATCATAACTGCATTTTTCTCTTTTTCTGATTGGGACTGCTGGCCTGTTATATCTGCTTTATTGTCCTCTTGTGAAGCTGACAGCTACATAACTATTCCTCCAGCGTTAATGTGGAGGTCTGTTATTTCTGGTATAATATCTATATAAACTTTTGTGGCTCTTGTGTCTTCCATTCTTGAAGCGTGGTCGTTCCAAAACCATATCCTCTGTCTTTCACACCTTAATATGCGACTTCGCATATTCTTTGGATCTCCGTGTTCCTATATACTTACTGTTTATGATGGTCCAATAATGTCTAATATTCTTCCAAATAATGGCTAATCGTATGTTTTCGTAGGAACGCAGTAGGTATTTCCATTTATTCACTCGGTTACTAAGGAGCGAGCGCTCCGCCATCTGACATGGCGGTATATTTTGAAAATTGCGTCAATTTTTTTTGGTCGCTACGGTAAAAACATAGACAGTTTTCTACCACTGCTTAAAATAAAAAATTCCTAGGGAAATACAGCATACCGTATTCCTAGGAAAACAAACCATTAGCGGCCAAAAACGATGGTGAATGACGTCAGAAGAACGTTGTCTATGTTGTTACCACAACGACAAAAAAAAATTGTCGCAGATGTCCACACCTCTGAATTGAAACTGCGCAAGATAGAACACGGTGGAGGGGTCTCTTTGCGTGCTTATACCTTTAAGTAGGGTCAAAAAGGAGGTATTGAATGATTGATCTTAAATAACTTTAACTTCGACTCTTAAAATAAACCTAGATCTTGTTACGTTAGTAATAATTGAAGGTGATAATAATTATTATTTAAGTGCAATAGTGACATCTGTTGATATTTTGCTATAAATTTCCTAAGCTTCCTCCACAGTTTCCCGAGGTGGTTGGCAGAGGAAGGTATACCTATGTTCATGTGTATGAGGCTGCGTACGTGACCAGCAGTGTATTGTATATAGGCGAGGTGACCCAAGGATGGGGTGGAGTGAATAATGGAATATATTTTGTAGGACAGAGGTGGATAACATTTTGGTTGTGAAATGTATATAGGTTATAGTGACTTTTTTTGTCACACGTTATAGGTTAATGTAGGTGCCCATACTAATACTGTGATTTGTTTGCGAAGAAACGTGTACCTACCAATAATCCAACGGAATGTTTCCAAATCTAACGGATATCAACTGATTATGGCGGAACACATGCGGCTATCTACATAAATGTGTTGAAATGGATCGAAATTAGAAGTTTCTTGAAAATCCAATATATTAAGGTCTTATTCCGAATGTAAAAAAGTAAAAAGAATCCAAAGCTGTGGAAAATAATATAAAAATAGTGCTTTTGTCTGACTAACGTAGATATTGTCAAGAAACTCGGGATACAATATAACATTTTGTGAAAATGTGACTGTGTTTCATTGAATTCATTATTATGAACGTAAATACACAAACCCATAAGCAAGAAAAATTCATAACAAATCAAAAATTTTCAATATTTTTCCATTAAAAATCTATTAATGGAGGAATTTTCTTACAAATTCGAATTTTAATACGTTTATCTATTTACTCAAATACATAATTTATGTTTTATCAACACTGTTGGAAAACAATAAATAAACGAATAACTAAGTAGAGCAGTGTTTCTATAATAATATAAAATACCTAATTACCTACATTCTATTTAGCAAATGTTAATTTGGATAGATTTTAATTTTACAATGATTATTTTAGTAAGTTTGAGAGCTGTAATCATTCTTTGACATTATAATATGATGTCGACACCTGATAAATTAATAACCGCTGATTAACCTTTTGTTTCAATATACTTTATTTAAATAAACGTGATGTTGTCTCCGATCGCAAGATCGAGCGCAATGGAGAGCTCTTGTTGCCTCCCTTTGCCCCTGAGTGGGGTGGAAAAGGGAGAATTGATTGATTGATGTTGTCTCCACTGAACTGGGTGAGACGAGTGAGAACGATCATCATTTTTGTTTTAATTCAATTCTGAAAAAAAAAATAAAAAAAAAATTGTGTTGAAAAGTTTGTCGATATCTTTTTGAGATCACAAAATGATATTGTGGAATATTTTAGAGGACAAGTTTGTGGCCGCGTAAATAATACTCCGGCGAGAAAATACGGTTTCAATTATGGAATGGTTTTCTGGGCCGCTGTGTACACTCCACCCTACTAAACAGGACCGTCACGCACAATACAGGACTCCTCGGGGCCTCGAGGACCGGGATGTTATCACTCCTGTGGCGAGGTCAATACTTTCGGGATTCTTGATTGTTTTTTTTTTTCTCTTCTTCTTGTCCTTGGCCCGGAAAGTTGACGATATCACCCGCAAGGTACGTTCTTTAAAAATGGTTTATGTATATTGTTATAGAGACATTCTGTGGGAAATGCTTTGAAAATAATATCCTGAAATCAACCCCCTAATCCGGAGATAAGCTTTCGAATAGAAATATTTTCGGAATAAAAATATGTCGACGCGTTTAAAAGGGAATTTTATGAAATCTTCAAGGGCTTTTAAAATACAATACAAAAAGAAGGAATATTTAAATAAAAAAAAAACAACCCCGTATTCGTAAATTTGGTTTCAAAATCTCCCTCTCCACCCTTACAATTTACACTTAGAATAGGAATGAAAATGACAAAAAAAAAGAAACAAAAGAAAAATAATATAAAATAGATATTCTTTTGTTTTATTATTTAACCCTTATGCGGCTTGAGGAGGGGGCGGGGGGACAAATAAAATTCCAGGGTTAAAACGACGAGGGAGGACTTTATTTTATTCTTTAGCTCAGTTTATATCATTGTTAGAGCTGGTTATAGCCTTCTTTCGGAGCTCTTAATATAACTCAAAAGTTCTTAAATATAACACCGGAATATATTGTAGGTTCAAACATTTTTTTCAGCGTTCTACTGTTTTCCGTATTCTTTTGTTATGGTTTTTGTTTCATCTCAGCAGTCTATTTACAATTTTATACCTTCATAAAATCACCATCAATTTTAAATTAGATTCTGCAGTATCCGTTTTTTATTTAAATTCTGATTTATTTACATGTATAAAGATAATATTTGATTACGGAAATACTTTAGTTTGTGTGGGATGTCCACAATTTTATATAATACAGTACCTCCTTCAATTATTATTTTGAAAACAAAAATCTGGAATTCATAACATCCAATCCAAACTCCCTTTATGCCTTAGGGACATTGGGAGGCAACTTGAGCTCTCCATTGCGCTCGATCTTGCGCAATGTTTATGACCTCCTCCTACACCATATCCAGATTCCTCGTAAGATTCAACTTCTTTTTATATATTTTAATTCTTGTAGTTTTATTTTGACATTTTGTTGTTCAAAGTTTACTTGGAGTAGGCACATGATCTAAGTCTTAGATCTAAGAAAGTGCCGATCTTTCTTGTATAATAATATCTGAAATTCAATAATTTTTCATACTATTATGTAAGCTGTCTACAGATAAGTTAGTAATTAAAATTATTTTTTTGCTCTCTCAGTTTCAGGGAATATCAAGTGACGTACTGATTGTTGAACACATTATTGAGAATACATAATAATTTAAAAGGGTTCATTACAGACAACACAATATATTTCCAAAAACATATTTTCTGAAATTCACGGTTATTTTTTAAGAAATATAATGATCAGTAATGTTTGAAAATAGCTTAAATTAATAATTGTATAATATGTGTGTGTATTATAATGCCTAGTGTTTTGTATAAAAACATTTACCGATAACCATCGATAGACACCAGGTCTCCCGGGTGGATACATTCAAATACTTGAGAGCAACCATTACCTCCTCTGGTGACATCGGGGCTGAGCTTTCAATACACATCAGCATTAGAGGTGGGAATAACGGCATAAATTCAAAAACGTTATAACAGTTTCATTAATTGAAAATAACGTTATTTTTAAAAAATCTTTTTTATTTTACAAACCTAAATGAAGATTTGGTATCTAAAAATCTATTTTCCTTAAAAAAGGTCATTTCCACAATTTGATATCTGGAAAGTTGACTTTTTCCTTAAAAAAAGAGGTCATTCAGTATAGAGAGCGCGAGATTGATGACTATTATTTTTCTTCGACTAATATTTAAAAATATCGTATAAATTGAATAACGTTAGTGGCGTTATTTTTATCAGCTATCGTTATAGTGTCCATCTTTAATCAGCATGGCAAGTGGCGCCTTTAACAACGTGACCATAAGGCATGGAAAGCGTTTAGTGTCGAGACGCAAAGTAAACTATTAATTTAATGCGTGTGCGTTGCCCTTTATGGGCGTGAGTCCTGGCACCTGATCAAACCCCAAGCACAAAAATTCACCGCCTTTGAAACAAATTGTCTAAGAAGTTAATATTTTTGGTGTTTACCGTGTAGTAATTTATAATATGAATGAAAAAACACTTGTCTTATACGACACAAATTATTTATTGCAGACAATTATTTAGCTCTGCAATAAATAATTTGTGTAGTATAAGACAAGTGTTTTTTCATTCATATTGTCTAAGAAGAATATTGGGAATAAGGTGGTACCACTGCAACACGAAAAACGCTATAAGCCGTCGTCGTACCCAGCGCATGATAGTCACCTCGGTCGAAAAATGACAACGCGAAATTGACGGGAATGTACGAGCCTATCTGTTTTATTGAGAACCTGTGTTGTTTTAATCAGTTTAATTTGACCGACCTGTAGCCAAATGATAGCTTTAGTAGTGGTGTGTATCTATTCTTCGGATCCTAGGTTTAAAGCCTGCCTCCGACAACACTGGAGAGTCAAAATTACTGTGATCAACGAAACTTTTTTGTGTACGATACTATTGTTAAAAATTGATCATTCTAAATAAGCCTTATTAAAGATGGTCAAAGCCCCAATGGTTTCGAATTCAATCTTTGACAATATTTACATCATTTTGTAGATATTAAAATATTCTCTCCATACACGGGTGTTAATGGGATCGTGGCTACAGAGGGCTTAGTGAAAATTAGAAAAAAAATACTTTTTTTTTATATCCGCTGGTTAATTAAATCTCTACAGATCAAAGAAAGCACTTCACACGGCAGACGAGAGAGCTTCGTTCCAGTGCTATTAGCATTTTGACAATATCCTCTCTATAAAGTGATGTTAAAAAAATTAAATACCTGGCCCTCGAGAACTTTACCTACCCTTAGAAGAGGGTGTGCCCGTACTTCATTATAAAAATAAAATTATGTTCATCTCAAATACGTATAACCTTATTTTTTTCATATTCGCAACCAAAACCATAAACCTAATGTACTTAGTTACACTTTTTGTGACCAAAATGTTTTGTTATTCGATGCAGATTACCAGAGTGACGAGAGTCGAAAACCTCAAATATGGCTAGCTCAAAACTAACATTTATTTGGGTTGGCTGGAAGAGATCCTTCGGGATAAGTCCGCCCTTTGAATCTTTAAAGTGTTTGTATAAAAATTGTTTTTAATTAATTATTACACAATAAAGTTTTATTTATTTATGTATTTATAGGAGTGACAGTTTTATGTTTTTGAAAAAATAATTACAGGAGACGGCGTGATAAGGGGGGAAAGATCTTCATCATTATTTTTATAACGCGCCTAAAAACCTACAACTTTTTTGTTAGTAAAATGTTAAGGTACGTAGCTACCTAATGTATTTTTTTTTAAAGTATAGGTACCCAAGCATCCAATTAAGGTATATATTTTTCATTGCGTAAGGATTAGTAAGATTGCATTTCGATCGACGATAATCTTTCAACGTCCAAAAGTTCGTGGGTTCAAAACCCCTAAAATATAATCGCTTTCATTTGTGATTCAAGGTTTGTTTAGTGTTAAAATTTGAATTTAACTTAGATCAGCCAAAGAAAACAATTTGAGTGCACCAAAAAATATGCCGATATCATCGTTCGAACTCTGTAGTTTGCCAAAAGCGAAACACGAGAATCGTAAAAATAAAAAGCGAACAACAGCTTTTAATAGTTGCTTATTCTGAGAATGGAATTCGTAAATAATGGGCATTAATTATTTTTCGTTTTCTCTTCAATAATTATTATTTTTGAAACTTTCTATAGGTATTGAATAACCGACCTCGATAAGGTTATTTTAAACAGAAAAAAAGTTAACAGTTGAAAATATTAAAAGTGATTTTTATGATTCGCAAAATTTGGGAAATAATAATAATTTTCCTCGATTCATTTGATAACTTTTTATTGGAGTGTTATGGAATATAATAACTTCTCCTCTCCAAATAAATTGAAAGCCTTCGATGTAAAAATATTTTCAATTCACTTTAATTTTTTTTTTAGAAAATGCGGTCAAGCGCACGCTCCGGTGCCGTATTTCCAGGTATTTGGTGGGGATGACAAGAGCAGCCAGCTTCGAGTTTCCAGTTCAAGAGACACATCCACCTTTCAAACTATACTTTTTCGAAATTCCAAATATTTAAACGCTTCATTCAGTGCAGAAGTTTATTATTTATTATTTTTTTCGTACCTAACTGTTTTATAGATTGTTTTATAGAGCAGGATTACAGTGGCATACACTCCGATCTCCTTTCATTCAAAAAATATAAAAAAAAGCTCGAGTGCAACTCAGCATCGGAAATGCAGGTAAAAGGTCCACAAGAATCCATAACAATATGCAAAAGGCGATCGATCATCACAGACAAGAAAAATTAATAATCACATACATCATATTTTACATCAGTGATGCATTCGTCTAAATTTTAATTAATTTTTAACTTAAATTATTAGCATTGTATCCATCTAGGGACGATTTGTGCCTATTGACTAAGATAAAACATGTCTAACATTAAGTTTAAATAATATGGTTTGAGAGTAAATCATTGTAATGTGCTAAATCGAGAGCAGCGCAGAGCTTTTGTTTTCCGCTTTCACAAAGGGACAAGTTGAGAAAGATACAAATCCAGACTTCGGAGAAGATCTGAATGAAATAGGCCATGGTGACAATATCAATGATGTTGATGCAAAAAAGAAAAAGGTTTTGCATGGTTTGTGATTTTTTTAATATAAAATAATACAAGTATGGGTAACTTTTCAATAATTAGGATAATAAGTAGTTTACACTATTCAAATGGACACTTTTGTAAAAATGATTTGTCCTTTTGTCTCATTTGTTATGTAAACGCAAAAACCACATACCTATCTTACATAATATAAGTAAAAAAAGACATGACGATATATTTCTATTTTTATTTTTCAAATTTTAGAAATAAGAACTTATCCACATAATATTATGATGCTGTATATAAATTCCACTGACGTCAATACGTGAAAATATGTAACGAAATTTAGAAAAAAACTGTTCGCGTATTACGGGGAAAATGTACCTTTAACAATTTAGGGGAAAGTGTGCGAATTCATAGAATAGGCACCTACCTACTCACTATCAAAATCAGATTTCTGCAAAAAGTCCCCAAAATCATAAGCGACTATTTATGAAGGTATTTATACTAAAAAAAATAGCGAGTGTAAGAAAAAGGTTTTTTTTTAGATGAGGTTATTTTTTGAAGGAAACTTAAACATATGGCGGATGGGGAAAACTCCTCTCGCACCGCTTCAAAGCTCGGTGCGCGAATAAACTAGTAAAGCTTTGTCGCCGATATTTTTATCGGCAAAATATTAACGAGGCAAGCAGTAAGTACTTTTATACCGTGGAATTATTATGTAAAGAAATAAAAAGCTGGAGATTTATGAATGTGAAACGATTAACCGGTTTAAATCCAATGAAATAAAAAGCAAATAGTTAAACCACTTTAAAAATGTAATATCTTATAATGTGAAATGAAAGTTGGGTTAATGGGACAGATTCTTTCGATGTTTGACGGATTCTTCTCCGCTCCGGATAACAGAATAAATAATGAAATTTTGAAAAATGGATTGTAGGTAAATAATATAAAATTGAACGGATTTTCTGCGACGCCAAGTACCTATATGATGGCAGTTCCCTCTCATTCTCGCAAACGTATTTACCGCTCTTAGAGTAGCCCATCCCACTTACTCCAATTTTCATACAAAGTCAACATAATTATCGGGCACTTAATAAACCGGTTAAGGGATTCCACATTTCCAAAATGTCAAATTCGTATTTATTATACTTTATCTCTTATATTAATGGGTTGGTTATGTAGGTACCTACTGTCAAAATGAGATATTTACACTTAGGTTATGGTTTATATTTCCGATTGACCGTAAGGTTTATAAGCCGGATTAAAAAGGACGCAGGTACTTTTTATAGGATGTTTATTATAATAGTGAATACGTTGCGGTAGCTGGGCAAGGGAAGTAGCAGTAGCATTAGTTCCCTCCTCACCGGAGGACGGGAGGGGTAGGTGGAAAGGTAGGAGGGGGAGGGCGAGTGATATTTACGAGCCTCTTGTTTTGGGATTTTTTCCACTCCATATCCACACTCTCACAAGTACATAATATATTTAACATATATTATTTCAATATTATGTACGGCCAACAGTCCGGTATAGGCACAGTTGTAGTTATGACCAGAGATATTCAAAATCATAAAAAGACTTTTCGAATGAATCCTATAAAGTGACAGAAAGATAGGATAACACGCAATAAGTTAGTATAGGGTAGAAAGAACCCTTTTTTGAACTCAAAACTAAGACAGGTTATGTTAAAATGTTATGTGATGGTCGATAATGCGATATGAGTTAAAAACCTGGACACTTAAAGAGAATCTGTCGGAGGCATTCGAGATGTAGTTGCACAGATGGACGCTTCGACTAGCGTCTTCTTCTCCCGAGCAATTATTATTCCCACATGATGGTGGGGCTGCCTTTTATGGTCTACGCCGCCACTCAGCTCTGTCTTGTGCATCCTCGGGGTTAGCTCCGCAGCTCCTCATACCTTGACATACAACTTCACGCCATCTTCGTTTGGGTCTCCCTCGTGACCTCCTATCAGTGACCTCAAGAGCCTGTGCCCTGTTGCCAATTTGCTTCGCTTCGACTAGCGTGGACAGACTTTCGATTCGATTAAATTGATGCAATGTCACACAAATGAGTACTGGGCCTAACGTCTAACAGGACGAATTGCTTCTTGTTAGAAACTTTCTGAAAAACATATTAATTTACAGTCTTATTTATAAAAATTTCGTTAATCACACGATTACTTATGACTCTCTGATCAGTTTTTACTTTATTTATAAAAAAAAAATACTTGATCCGCGTCTGTTATGTAGGTACATATGAAGATAACATGTACTTACAAAATTTTGTAAACAAACAAAATAGTAGCCGGGCAACGGAGTGTTTACAACCAAGATGTAGGTACTATGTCAGCTTTGAATGATTTCGAGTTATCAATGCATAATAGGTAAGTTATTTTTGAATGATTTATTTCCTATGATTTATATACTTACATAGTTAAGTCCCGATTTTTATTTCAGAAAAAAAAAATTGCATTAAATCGTACGAAACCTTTATGTTTCAGCCAAAATAAACTAAATCATGTTTGGTCACTTCACACAATTTAAATTTTGCGTAAGAGTAATGCATTTTTCTTCAAAATGTCATTATCTTTGTTAAAAATTTAGTTGGTGCATCATGGTTGTAAGACCTCGAATGATTACGGGAATGCAATGTTTGCTTTATTTGTTAAAATTTTCTATTATTAAAATGATTAACCAAAACAGAAAGGACCAAAATATGAAGGGAGCACCTAATTGGGTGGGAAAAAACTAAAAAAAAAGTGTATTTATGACAGAAAGCGTTATTGTTCACTCGAAACCACCGTCAGTTGACATAAAATCCAACATGGCGGGCTAAAATCCACAGAGATCAGCTCACAATCAATCGCTATGGGTTATTCTACCTTGACGACGGCTTGATCGCAAATTTTCTACCGCTGAGATCTTTTTTTCCATTGATCAGAGTATATAAATAAAGTACTTTTTGTTTAGTTTGATATATATTTTTTTTAATTTGAACTTGATTTCATTTCTGAAAAAAAAAGTTGGAAATCGGAGTAGAACGTTTCACACAGATAGCAGGAATTCTTGGCTGGCATAGTCACAGTTTATAGAGAGCATATCTTAACACTTAAGTATATAATATATTACCATATATATTATTATGTTTTTACATAACATATGGTCAGATTGAAATCCCCGCCATTTTTATTTTTTTCCTTTTTACATTCCTATACGAAGCGTCGTATTATTATAACTTCACCGAACATAAATATGCTGGACAGCGATCATTATATTATATTTCTTTGAGATTTCATATAAACTGGCTTTATTTTGTATGCGTAATGTGTATATACCGAGAGATACCTGTTACTGGAGCAATGAAGATTCATTTTGTTGCGTTGTTCAATTTTCTGTCGATGTTTCTAATATAAAAATAATGATCCAAACGAAAATCATTTTACAGTGGCGTCCATGGTTGGGAAAGAGAAGCAGTGATGTGGTGGAGTGATGACATTGCTGGTGGATATGAAATTGAGGCATAAACAAAAGAGTAATAGCAACAATTATTGGGGAGGCCAATCTTCAAAAATGAATTAACTACATAAAATGACAAATCAAAATTTTACGGAAGCGCAATGGAAGATTTTCGCTTCGAAGTGGATCCTCAATTACCTACTTAATAAGTTCATACGAAGTAGGTACATAATAAGGGAGGTTTCATAGTTCTGTTCCCCTCAAAGTAGGCCTTGGAGGGCTGTTCATTACGAAATATTATATTGTACCATTATCAAATGTGGGTGCTTCACACAACTCATAATGGAAAGATTTAATCAACAGTTTTGTTGTTAAGTGTTCTCCGTAACCTTATAAAACATGCGAAATTGCGTTGGTTTTTTTTTTTAGTTTTTGGCAATTCTGGCTCAGGTATTCTTGTTATGGATCATTTTGACGGAAATATTTGTATCTATAATAGTAGGAATGTTTCTGACAACTGTTTCATATTAGTCGAGATACTTCCTTCAGACTGATAGCTAACCATGGGTTGATCAGAGAACATATAGGAAGAACAACAAATGAAAGTAGATGTTAAATCCATTTTCCTTTGTCGTTACTCTTGAGTATTGTTCTTATGAATAGGTATGTCTTGTTGACAACGAACTGTTAAAAACCATGCAGTAATTCATATCTGCGGAAAAGCGAATGATTTGGAACACAAAATCAACCATAATATTTACAAAGTTAACACCAATCATTGATAAATTAACCTTCACTATCATCAAGCTGTTGATTGATGGATATTGACAGCTTACAAAGTGTCAATGTATAATCCTTTTAATACGTTGACATTATATCATTATGATACCTACAATAGTAACATTGGTATAATTGGTTCGTTATACGCTTACATACCTAAGTCTTGTATTTGCTTAAGCGCTGTTGGAATGGGTTGTTGGATCGATGGCGAAACGAGACAAATAATTCCAGAGACAATGATGGATGATGATGGCTTGGGCAGCGGGTGTATCGCCCGTGGCGGCCGCAGCGAAAAAACACGACATTCTGATATATGAGACAATCAAGATAATTGCAGGGAAGTGTCAGTCGCAACGGAGACAGCCTTATACAAAAAGTCACCGTACACCGTAGGTACATCCACCGATTTTCTGACCTATTTGGATACTAATACTTCCTTTTTGTCAAGAAGGTATAAAATTAATAATTAAGTATTAGAATGACAAATCAGAATATCAGTACTTCGTTCGGGCAACACATTTATGCAGTGGTGCGTGAGTTTTGTTGTTTGAAAATACAATATTTACCGACAACCATTCGTTTCTGGGAACCACCCTGGTAACGAGAGTATACTATATAAAGGCATATTTTTTTTAAAACTCAACCCAACTAGATCCTACGCGGTTTGCAAAGTTGTCACGAGAGATCTTCGAGCTACCAAGAAAGAAACCTAAAAATTAAAGACCATAAAGACAACATGACTGCCGTTTGAATGGCGTATCTGAGATCTCTACGTCCAGTGTCAGAAATTTTAAGAGTTTTGAATTAACCAATTATTTGTGGATGGCAATACAGGAATTATGTGGGCGGAAGGTGTTAAACAGATTTCTTTAATTAATTAAGCAAGATTAACAGCTTAGTCCATAATTTGGTAGTGAATATTTCAGTCAAAAATGTATTTGATGATCTTTTACTCAGAAAGTACAAAAATAAGCAGCAAAATTATATTATAGGTACCTACCTAGTTAAGTAAATTATGTGAAAAAAAAGTCTTGTTTATAATAGAAATTCGAATCAATTTAAATCATCCGAATAATACAAAGAGAAATATGTAATTCCAGAATGCTCAAAATAATAAAAGAATATTATTGCAAATCCCAAATAAATTTCTTGGAGAGTTGAAGGGTGACCATAATTTATGTCGTTGAAAATAATCCCCTGTTTTGTTTCGACAAAAAAGAACAGAGATTAACCATCGTTTTCAGTTGTCGTTATCGGGAACAATACACTTTTGTTTATTCGGAGACAATAACTCATAGTATAAAAAAATGAAGGTATAAAACAAAACACAGAAACAAGGGCATTATGTCAAGCGAGGAAGAAAGGTACTGGACTGTATACTCTATTTCGCGAGAGAAGGACTAAACATTTTTACGAATTTTTAACATTTTTGTGTAGAGTCGTTGCACTTTCACTTGTATTTATAATTCTTTGGTATTTATTTACATTACATTTACATTTACCTCGATTTGAAACCTATTTTTAAATTTAATTCCTGACCCTACCTTTAACTGAGCAAATAATTATTCGTACATTTTTTGGTCATTCTCTCTGGAAACAGAGAGTACATTACAAATCCAGGAGGCGAATTTGGAAAATACCTGGTTAACTGCGTTTAACTGCCGGAAACCGTTTATTAAAAACAAAAGGGTGTTTTTCAACTTCTTTTTTTTTAATTCGTTTTGTTTTTTATTTTTTTCACAAAACAAATCCTTTATATTTCGCATAAACAAAAGAAATACAAAATGTATTGTTTAATGATTGTACCAGTTATTCTTACCTTATCACACTTTTTAAGACTTTTATTTTAGAATCTCATCAATATTAATTTTATCCTAGATATACCTAACTGAAACAAAATATCCAGTAGAATTCTCAAGCTGAACACGAGTTTTGAATTTTTTTTATTCCCTTCTACTTATTAAGGTTTTTATATTAAAAACTAGCTTTTCCGATAGACGTAGTTCTTACTATGAAAATTGATTTTAATTTGTAATTTATAGGTACATAAATACGTTTAAAATACATATGTTTGAATGTTAAAATAATATTTCTGTATGATCGAAAGAAATTCTATAAATTTCTGCATACCAATATTTTGAAACTCAATGGTTGTCAAGTAAGTAAATAAAAATTGTGTTGATATGAAGTTCTTATTTTTACAACCCTGTGAAGCACCATTTATAGTTTCTTGAGTTTAATTTCTGTATTTTTTCTCTCAATTTCAGACAATTTCAGTGTGAGTTACGCCAATTTTAAAATACATAATAATATGCTAGAAAACTATTTACCTTTTCAATTATCATTTATGGCCCGTTAAGAGTGTAATGATTTTAGCATTTACATACATTAATTTGAAACTCATGTGGGTGTTCAATTATTCGTTTTTGCTTCTGTTTTTTTTTTCATAAATGAAAAAAGATACCTACATGTATTTCAGAGTGGTTGTGTATGTTCAAATTGCGGTTTACAATGCAAGTTTAAAAGAAAAAAAAGCAAAATGAAAACGTGGAGGACGTTGGCGGAATTTAAGCCGTAGCAATCTATTCTTTCATCCAACCAATCGGAAATCTTAGAGGAAGCGAAAAACTCAGCTGATATCCCCCTTCCGACCCCCAATCAAATTAATAATTGTCCCACAAAATTAATTCCCCCATTTGAAATGTTAACAGCGATTGCGTATTATCGGTTTTAAGGGACGCAAATTTCCATGTTATTATTTATACTGAATTTCATCGATTGAAAAGTTTGAAAGTAATTATTGTACTACTCATAAAATTGTGGTCATGGTGAGAAGTCACAACGCAACACAACGCAACATATTATTATAGTGATGTTTGTCCCTAAACAATATTTTTCTTTAATTATTAAAAAAAATTGCCACAATTTTTTTCGGGGCCATCATAAACAAGACAATATACCTAATCTTTTAATATCGCTAAAGTATTTTATATTAATATTTACTTACTTTGTATTAATTAAAAAAAAATGTAGTATGGAGAATTAATATTTTTATTGCTAATCACATTGTGTTTCTATGCCGATGTACCGTACCTAAGCAGAAAATAACTATTTACCGATTCAATATAGTGTAAAATTAAATTCAAAGCATTAGTTTCCATCGAACTTCGCATAGTATTTTCCAAGATTTACAGCACTACTAAATGGTGAATCTAAATTTTTCTCGTTCACCCCGTCTCATTCTTTCTCTGACCCCCTCCCTCCCCCTCCCTCGCTGCCAAGTTCATATTGAAAAATTCAGGTGAATTGTGAAAGGTAGGTATATTAATAATATTATTATTTATTGCTCTCTCTCTCCCTCTACGAACCCGGAATCATTTGCAGACCCGGAAATGTTAAATTGACCGTGGAATTATGATATTTCAAAATGGGCATTATTCGAGAATTATTCTACTTATAACCACTTCAGTCGTCATTCAATAACGCCACCAAACACTGATCGACTGATGACGGCTAGATTATTGTTAACGGCAGTTGTTACTTGTAGAATTTTTTGTATTACGTTACATAAAGAAAATAAGTGTTTCTCAATGACTTAACGGAATCGTTTGTAATTAGCTGACTTGAATACAATATGGTTTATTTAAACATAAAACATATTTTATCAATATAATTCCAATATATCCATCTATTTTAAAGAATAGCCATCTTGTCAAATAAGCCAACTATTAAAAAAACTAGTAACTGATGAACATGCATTTCTTGGTTGTTTCTTGGTTTCCTGTGACCATGTAGGTGTAGGACGTGTGCCTAATCAGTATAATAAAAATAATAAAAAATCTGGAAAAGTTAAACAATATTGTTGGTTATCGAGTGGCATCAGTTAACGGTTTTAGTGCGTTGAGCGTTCTGAAGGTCGTGGGTTCTAGTCCCGATGGTGATCATTTCCACTTTATCAACACAAGAAAGAGAAATGTCGAGAGATAAAATATAAAAAAAAAGCTGCTAACTAGGGTAGCCCAGAACTCATAGTAGGTATATTATAACAGCCTTTTCGTGTAAAACATATCTTTGTGATAATTTTGAATTAACAATGATGATCCATTGAATATCAATATTATTATGAACCTAGTTAAATTTTTTTTGTACGAAATAATTATTTACAAGAGCAAAATTCCCACCAAATTTCATCCAAATCGGAAGACAATAATTACTATCTTCTCTACAACAAGATATTCAATATTAATTGGTATTTACCCACTGAAGTTACGGACCTCCAATTTTACATGCTGATGTAGGAGCATAAGACCAACCTGTATAGCAAATTTTATGAAAATCGAAGAAATTTTGTTTTTTTTTTCATTTTTAGCCCTTTTTCTAGAACAAGTGAAATTTTCTTTGGATACTTTAAGAGGGTTCCCCTGAAGGTACAGATCTCAACATTTTACTGACTCATCTACATCGAGGGGTTAACCGTTCTACCAAATTTCAATCAAATCGGATAAGAATTACTATGAGTTATGGGTGCGCACACATTTTTAGCGTAAGGGTACGCGGAAATTTAAAAAATCATTTTTTTGCATTTTTGGAATCTATACCTACCCTCGAAAACGTCGAGAAAATTAATTTCAGCGAAATCATACCACATACCACATCGTCTGTAACCGTGATGGACTCACAAAACGAAACCCACCCTAAACGAACCCACGACCTTCGAACGAAATAGTACGAAAGCCGGCGTCATAACCATATCAACCACTTATAGCCTGGCGCTTATGACGCCGACTATTCAAACATATTTTATTGTATTTTTTTGTATAAATTACAAATTTGAAATCAATATTCATAGTAAAAACTACTGGACAACATCTACCGGGAAAGCTAGTTTGTATTAATAAAAAAAAAAAACAGGTGACTACCGGCTGTTTCTGGGAGTTTGTTGTGTTATGAGTTGCGGGTAGGTGCACGCATCTGGATGCCCTGTTGTTATTATCTCAAAACAATTTGTATAAATCACTTTGATTGGTTGGAATCAATTTCATTTTGACATGCCATTCATTAGGGCCCCACTCACTAATCGACCAATCAGAATGCTTCAAAACTTTAAATTACACCCCCCACTGCTTGGAGGAGATTTCAAGCAATCGGCCTTAGAAGGACGCCGTTCTGATGCAATACAGATACATCTCCAACATATCGTTTATTCCTAGCATCAACGTCGGATCTACAAACACGTTACTTGATATTTTTTTCAGAACCAATTTTTACAGTAAGAGATAAAATTTTGGAAAATACACCCAACTTTTTGGATGCCACAAATACGATTCAAACATTTTAACGAAATTTCGTATAGGTTTAAATGTTGGAACTACCAGGAGCAAATAAAATAAAATGGAGGCGAACGTGAACATGACGTCGATAACACTCTTGATTTATTTGAGATCTTTTGAAATCGGATTTGACACTATACGTTGAACACAATGACATGCGATATCACCATTAGGTATACCATCATCAACACGTTCACGGTTGTTGACGGTGGCAGCCATTCTGTTAAATCTGACACTATTAACGGTGCTTACAACGCCTGTAACGGATTCACCAAATCCAAATTCTCTAAAATACAAGCACACACTTATGGAAGTTTGAGTATTTTCCTTATTTTTTTTAATGGCATTGCACCCAGGCTTGGAGGATATCATGCCACCGACAAATCATTGATTTATAAATAAAGCGGGTAATTTATATTTTCCTTTATTTTGTAATTACCTATTTAAACGTCGAATCTACCACATAGAGCGTTTTGAAGTTACACATATTATATAGGCAGTAGGTACTTACCTAATACGAATAATCTTAAGCAGTCTTAAAATTTTGTTGCTCTATTGTTCTCACTAACTTCCAACTTTTATCTCTACATTTCATAAATCAAAAAAAATTAAAAAAATATTCTTTATTGCGCTCAAAATATAAAAAAAATATTATTGTGGAAAGGGCGGGCTTATTGCCGAATGGCAATTTCTTCCAACCAACCCTATCATCGATTATTAAATATCTACTTGTTGTATACATGGGATTTTTTGACATGTTGAACATAACGAGAATAATTCACATGATTAGGAGCTTCGCAGACTTAAACATTACCATCTAATGGCGAACGTTGTTAACGCAAAATGATCACACTAAGCCAGCCTTCGAAATAACAGTAGAAGACGGTCGTAAGCCCGTAGTGGTTAGTTCCATTTAAAAAACGAATATCAGTAATGCATTGTTTGAGCCATTACTTGTTACATATTCGTTAATACGCATAATGTTTTTTTATCTGTTTCGTTTCCAAGATTGTTAGCGGACAAATCTGTTCTGAATAATATTTATTTAGTATTTGATGAAGATGCAATAGAGCAAGAAATACGTCAATCATATCAACATAAAATGTTTTTAGCAATACTGAAATAATGAGGTGGAACAGTTTTGCACCAGGACGGCGAGTAACAGCACATAATAATGGTTGTTTGTTTCCTCTTTACCTTCTCAAATGGCTCCCGAGTCCCGATATAATATAAAACAATTGTAAGGGTACAGGGAAATTCAAAACAAAATCTTCAATTATTACTCTTTTTTTTTTCAAATAATTTAAACGATCAATAATCGAGGTAATCGAATCCAGACATAATATAATCCCTATAAAAGGAATGGTAAATCGCACAAATATTAAATTAAATATTTTTGTTATTAATATTATATTACCTGATTAAATTTCGAGACGATTCATTCTTCGAAAAAGTGACATTTGACCAAAAGCACAATTGAAAGCTGTTAAAAGATTGATAATTGAGTAATGTGGTTTTAATGTAACTTATTTACTTTAGAAACTTCGTGGCTGAATTAACAATTAACAAGCATTTTTTAACGTAAAACCTTTGTTATACCTAAACAAAAATTGTTAAATTTTTTAAATTTCAAAATTAATTATTTTCTTTATCTCTGATAAAAGCTTAATTGCACAGTTCGCTTTTCTGATAGCGTTCAAAAGCCAATTGTTTAAACTATGAAAATAGACTATTTTCATTAGGCAAATTTACTTCATCAATATTTCATAATTCATTAGGAAGGAATGTGGTATAGGCGTTAGTGTAAGTTGTATGATAAATGCTTTGTCGATGGAAGGAATTTTTTTTACATCATAATTGATTTTCCTAAAAGAGCAATGTAAAACTCGCTCTTATTTTTAACCTTGAAGCACCTGTTGGCACAGAAGCAGAACAATGGCAGGTAGCTGTCAGCGAACTGAGTTCTTGAGCGGAGCCGATCGATAGGGAAGGGTTAATGGAATACTTGTGTAGAGGCGGAGTGGAGAGTGTGACTTATTGGCCGATAGGCGGATTAATTGCCGGCGCGCTTGACAGATCTACTCCCACAAAGATCGTTCGCTTGTTGTGTTCCTTATTGCTGTTTGGATTGTTCTGCTTTCATAATTAATAAGAAAAGTATTTACCTGCGATGGAAATGGTCAGTTGAGGCTCTTAACAAACCCTCGAGATAAAGGTTCATATAAATAAACCGACCTATCCATAGAAAATATTTGCTACGTTTTGTATTACTGCCTAAATCGAGGTGAACATGGGGCAACACACACAATATTAGAAATACAATACTCGAATGCAGATATCATCCAGATCTTTGTTTTGTTTAAAGAAATTGATGGCTGTATTAAGTGAAGTGCCTCAGGAGAATTTAGGGTATAAGATGATACAACCGCATCACGAACGACGCTATACGCCGGCGCACCCAGCGAGGGCCCGTCACCTCTACACTTCACAGCGCTGTTCTTTCTCCCATCTGGGTCCCGAAGACGAGGAACACCCTCTCACACTGTGTTCCACTCCTTCGAAGCAGAGCTGAGGGATTTGGACATGGTGTGGGAGGAGGTCATAAACAGAGAGTCAGGATGCACGTAACTTCGTTAATACAAACCAAATTTCAATGATTTTTTGAAAGGTGAAAACTTAAAGCTTGGTTTAATTATTTATGTAAGTGGATGTAAAGAATTCGACTTGGTTTGTATGTATATGTGGCTACCATATACCTAAGTGGCTTGCATTTACAGTGTATGAAAATGTATGGATAATTTTTCGAGAAAATTTAGTTTGTGGTTAGTATAAAACATTAAATAAAAAAGTGAGGTTTTCAGCTGTGAAAGGTATATTTTTTCAGGACAGATTGAAGAGCGGTTTTTCGTAATATTTTCATTCTGATGGAAGGTGAAAGAAAAATAAAAACTAATGCCTTGGAATAACAGAAGGGGGCGGATTAAAATGTGAGTAGCTACAGCTTGTTAGGCTTACATTTATTGACTGAGCAGAAAAAAGATGAAAAGGAAAAAAAATGACAAAAAGACTTTAACTTGTACGAGTCAGAAAGTTGGTCCACAGAAGCTTTTGTGAGCCGTACAGAAGTTAGGTAGAAAGAAAGTTTATTTTCTAAGATGTATTAAAATTAACCTCGGCGTAGCAACATTTCTCTAAAGTTTTGACAAAATCTCGGTGACGTACTCAATTATAAACATTCTGAAAGGAAGCGAAGGAGCACAGAGGGAGAAAGTGATAGGGATGATGCGACAGCGAGAGAGGAAGGCTCGGTTAGTTGGGGTCGCGGGAGGCTTCAGAGGAATACTTCGAGTCCTAATGTTTAGTTTAAAACCTTATTTGAATCATTTTAAATCCGATTTATCAACGGTTTAACAGAGCATCGCTGTTTGATCCAATCTAAAATAGAGTATTAAAATTCTAAACACTCTTTTCTAAAAACTTCCACATGGGGTTGTTTTCTTTATATCGTTTTTTCGATTTCAAGATCATTATTATAGAATACTATATGAACTAATTGACGGTACAATGACTCTTTTAAATCAATCGGTTGAAAAGAAAGAAAAATGTTTGATTTGTTTAGTTGTGACAATTTTTGACGATTAAAGTCACATATTTGTATATTTTTTTTTGTCATTATAGCCACCAATACATACAAAAAACTTCAGATTCTATGAGTGCCCAAATAACAGGTGTCTTTCGCATACCTACAACACAATGCTCTATTGTATATTTTTTAATAATAATTTGTGTACCTACCTATTTAATCTATTTTTCATGTACTGTAGGTACATAATATCATATTATGCTTTTTCTGACTCACCTCAGATAAAAAATACTCTAATTGGTGAGATAAGTTGTTTTTTTTTTTTTTTGATTTTCGGGTGCTGCATACAGTTTAGCCAATATCTGAAACAAGACGTCAGCGTTTCGATGTCAATTTTAGATGTTCCAAAAATATAAAATTGAACGTGAAAAAAAAATGTCGAAGATATTAATTATTTTGCACCCTGTTTCAAAATCCAGATTATCCTTTGGTTCATTGATAGGTAAATATTATAGGTACTATAGCATTTTTAAGCGTCCTTATTTTCTATTCGGCGATTTAAAAATTACTTTTAAATTTCCTACGTCAAATGTTTCAAGACTTCAACTATCCACAGTAAAGTGGGATAGTTTAGGTACCTACGTATTAATATTTTTTTTTTAATATTATGAATATACATTAAATTTTCATATGTGGCAACTTTCTCCCACACATTAAACAAATAATTCTTCATTATGTTAAAACTTCTTTGTGTTCCTTTGAAAATTTGTTTGTCTTTTACGCTCTAGAAATTACAAAATAGACCTCTTGTTAAGCTTAGTCCACACTAGGTCGAATAGTGAGTAATTGAGTAGCTAAATTATATGGTACTGGACCAAAAATCTTTCATACTAAATTTGACTGTAGGTACAGTTCATTTGTGAGGAGCGTTTTTAAAACATCAACTGTCACAACAACTCAACAACTGTCAGTTGTCAAACGTCAATTTGATTTCACAATTGGATTAAAAAATATATTTTAATAAGTAAAAAGTTAACTACTTAGATTTTTCTTTAATTTTATAACTTTCCACGCAACACTCTTAATTTTTTCTTCCATAAGAACCTTCTCCTGTTAAAAGCTAACACGACAAAAAAAGAATTAGCGAAATCCTATCAGCCGTTTAGGCGTGATGCGATGATCACGCAAAATCGGTCTCCATTTTTATAATAGGTATAGAAGAAAAAAAAACAGTAAAGTATAAAATAATAAAAGCAGTTTCACTCTAGCGAAACGTCATTTGACTTCAAATATTACGTTTCATTATAATAAACTTCACACAGGTTTAGCGCGCCCCTTTAGTGGCCAGCGACGCGTGTTGGGGACGCAACTCGAGCCTCGACTAAAAATACATCGACTTGACATAATTGCCGGCTCGACTAGTATGAACTAGGCTTTACGGTTAAGCCCAATATGATTCTCACATCCGCTGTGTTTGTGAATACGGTTGTTTTGATTGCCACAGTGCATTATAATATCATGTATACGAATATAAGAGAGGTGTCATTTAAGAAGATATATCATGGTACATATTGTGAGTTTCGTCAATATGTTTAAAGGATTACAGTGTACCTATAAGGTTTTTACAGGAACTGATCAATCATTCGTGTTACCTGACGGCCCGTCCTTCGGCTAAAAGGTAACCCGTGCCGTTGTTTGCAGGTACTCTTTCGTGTTGAGAATAAGACAACATGTATTATCTAGATAGTAATAAGGTAATCCAATCCAAGCTCCCTTAACGCCGCACTTAGGGGCATAGGGAGGCAACAAGAGCTCTCCATTTCACTCGATCTTGCGCAATGTTTATGACCGAATGAAAGCTGGCCGAAGAGAGCGCTGTTCTTCCTCCCATCAGGGTCCCGAAGAAGAGGAAGACCCTTTCATAATGTGTTCCGCTCCTTCGAAGCAAAGCTGAGGAATCTGGACATGGTGTGGGAGGAGGTCATAAACTTATATGGTAATACGTATTTTATATTATGCAATGTGTATTTTAGACCGATTTTAGAAGTCTTGTTGTATAGGCGCTAACTTCTGATAAAGAGGTGACGAGTTCGATTCACTATGGGTTCAGAATTTTTCAAAAACTTGAAATTTCGATCCGGGGTTGGTCTGTTTCACATTGTACGGGACCGGTTAGCTAGAAAAAATTACCTCATCGAATAAGTTCCGCCGAAAACGTGTTTATTTTCGACAATTGACCAAACAAAAATATTGTTTGGCAAATATTTTTTTTGATAAAAACGTGATTTTATTTTTAAAATTTTACCTACCAACATACTATCCCTCTTTTTTTTATTTTTTTTAAAGTGAATCTGGGCTCACTCAAGTGAACACAAATACACTTTCGACATGTTTCACACTAACCAAAGGGTTGTGTCGTGAAAGTGGAATTTAGGTTCCCCACGACCTTCGCTGTACGGACGAAAGGCGTCGGCTGAAACGCTGGGCTACCAATCACTTTGTTTCTCTTGTTAAATTTGTGTAAAAGTGTTGTGTTTTCGTAATTCTTTTACAGTGAGTTGGAAATTTTGTTAAAAAACAGACAAGTGCTGTGTCCCACACAGTAGCACAATAATATTTTGGAGTGTACCGAGGTAATAATTTATGTGCAAAACTCTCATAAAAGTGGGGCCATTAGAATAATGTCGACATTAGCAGGACCAGGGGGGGGTAGATAGAATGGGGGAGGGGGGGCAGGACTCCAGTTAAGGTTCAGAATAATTATAATTGCGTATGAGGAACTTTTGCACGGTGGCACCAAGCAAGCTGTGTACCTAGTACCTACCTATAAGTTCGTACATATCAGGAGAACTTCAACTGAGAGATTCTTTGTAAGAAATTTTCCTACCTTTAGCAACTTAGATACAATTAGACTCGCATTTTGTAATAGGAACATAATATACAGCTAAATTTATAATGTCAGTTATGTATTAATAATATACTTTGGAATGAAGTGCCTAAGGAGAATTCTGGGCGTAAGATGGTACCACCGCATCACGAACGACGCTATACGTCGGCGCAGCCAGTGTGAGCTTATTACCTCTACCATTGTGGGGAGAGGATGGACTTTGCTGGGACATGTGTTAAGGATGCCGAATGACAGTTGGCCGAGCAGAGCACTGTTCTTCCTCCCATTAGGGTTCCGAGGACGAGGAAGACCCTCTCATAATGTGTTCCGCTCCTTCGAAGCAGAGCTGAGGAATCTAGACATGGTGTGGGAGGAGGGCATTAACGTTGCGCAAGATCGAGCGCAGTGGAGAGCTCTTGTTGCCTCCCTATGCCCCTGAATGGGGTGTAAAAGGGAGAGTTGTTGTTGTTGTATTAATAAAATCGGAAAAATCCAGATATAGAAAACGTTAAGGGCTATTCCACTAGGTAATGCAACATATTATGTTAAGCGATTTTTTTATATATAGTTTACCAGTAGGTATTCCAGAAAAAAATCATGTATGTACCTACCTCAAAAAGGTGTGTCTGTACCCATTTATATCCTGGAATTCAGGGTTTGAAAAAAATACTATAATAATAATTATTATAATTCGAAAACTACTATGAAAAGTCACTTAACATAATTAAATTATAGAGGTAGGCCTTGGATAGCTCAGGCGTTTCATTTCATTCTGTACCACCTAAAGGTACACTCCCAGGCTTTGGCAATATCACCATATATTTGTCAATTTTCTATGATCATAGCGTGTGACTAGGCTATGTTGCGCTGACAGTCATCAATGACACCTTATAAATGTAGGTACTCTTGTCATAGTACAATATCCATCTAGCATAGAAATATGGCTTCCTGGCGCCAAATACATGACAGCAGTCGCAGTCTTTAACTTTGGTTGCTCTCTTGTTCTCAATAATTTCCAATTTTTATCTCTATATTTCATTTTTTTTTTTTTATCGTATGGTTATATTCTATCACATCACATCATATTTAATTACAAACAAAAAATTGAGATATATTGTATATCAATGTCACTAAAAAAAAATGTCAATATTTAAAATTTAAAGTCAGTTGTTTTCAAAAAGTCAGCCGCTGTCTCGTTTAGTGTGTAGAAGTCTTCAATGCTTCCCTCGCATGATCTGAGTCTGCACTCAAACACAACGTGGCTCACCGTATGCCTATCTGCTCCGCAGTCGCATTCAGGAGAATTCTGCCAACCACATTTAAAAAAGTAGTCCGCACATCTTCCATGACCCGAGCGTATCCTATTCAGCGCGGTCCACATTCTTCTTGGAAGGTCAAAACCTGGAGGTTTATCAGTGATTATTTATTATTTCATTGATTATTATAAATATCTACTTGTTGCATACATGAGATTTTTCGACATCTTAAACGTGTTGTGTGTGTGTGACTGTCGGCGAAGTAAACTTTCCATGGTGTTGTATTGTCCTTTTTTTTCTATATTTGTGTTAATTTTATTTTAGTTTAAAAGAGAAAAATATGTTCATAATATTGTTGTTCTTTTGTATTGTATGTGCATTGCTCACCGCAAAGGATTACTCTGTAATGGTGAGCAATGCTTAATTTTGACAGAAAATGAATAAAATAAATAATTAGAGTTTCGGAGACTTAAACATTACCACCTAATGGCGAACGTTGTTAACGTAAAGTGATCACACTAACCCAGCCTTCTAAATAACAAAAATCGAACATTAGTATCTAATGCATTTTTAGAGTCATCAGTTGTTACATATTCTTTAGGAATATGGCGTTATCGCCATAGTGTAGGGAGTCTACTTTTAGAAAGACCGGGCTTGCATATTTTTTAGAGTAATTTCAATGAAACAATTAATTTGTAATTCCACAAATTATTTAATACCCTTTTAAGCTCGATTTAAATAATTCCACCAAGAATTCAATTCGTTAATTTTGTTTTTTTTTACAGAAAATTTTAATATAATTACACCAAAGAGTTAATTATCAATTAATTTATGTTTGCTTATATTATGTATTTAGATTGTTTATATGAAAACCAGGACATGACGTTAGCTTACGAGAACGTTAAGCCATCAAGAGTGCAAAGCGCCAGCACATTCCCTACATATGTGACAAACGGTAAATAGCACCCCCACCCCTTCCCACTTCATTCGGCGGTGGCATTTAATGTTTATGTTTTCACTATAACCACCAGGGCTCCCCGGAGGACAAAAATATTCAAATTATTTTCATAAAAAACTTCGTTTAATAATAATTACAACGTAAAAATTTTTTGATTAAGGGAACTTTTTTGCTAGTTATTTTACTGCTAATTGCAAACTTTATTTTGCGAGTTTAAAGGATTGCTTTTTATGATCAAAAAGGAGATGATCTGCGCACAAATTAGACGTGATGTTGGCTACTAACTTTATAAAGATCAATTAGATAACTGTTGTAGTTAGAAATGACTTTTTTAATACTTTCTTTGTATAAATTTATACATTAAGTATTCAAAATTACATTTTGTGGTGAAGAAAATGTAAGTAAATGGAGTAACGTTCAAATGTTGCTGACAGATATTAGGGTGACATAAAAAAGAAAACAGCCCTCCCATAGAATTAATAATTAATTGCTTATATTGTGTGATTTTTAAATCTCAAGAACAGCATAATGCAAAATAAATACAAAATAAATAAACTGGAATAAAAAAAATTCTTGAAGCATTTTTTTATAATTAGCAGCAAAACCTGTCAAACGACAGACACAGAAACGGGTCATTAATTCTTTGATTGTAATACATACCTATATATATTATACTCGTATCTATCTACAAATCAGTTACTTACGTAATATAATATCGCTTCTGAAAGGGTACCAATTTTACTTTACCACGCTGAGAACTGCGGACAGTTAGTCATTTTTCCCATAGCAACAATTGTCAGTATAGCCGGCGGAACTTATTGCCTGAGAATTTTTTTCATATATAGTGTTTCAACTTAAATACCTACCAAGTTACGGACTGACATGACTAATTAATTATTTTATTTGATAATTTGAGGTATAGGTATATTAAAAATAAACATTGTTAAAGTTTTCTTATAAAATTAGTTGGTAGGTAGTCTAGTGTATTGTAGCGGCACGCCACTGTCTTGGGAACGCCACTGTTCCTCACACGTATTGTCACCTTATAACAAGGAGCGACAATACGAACCATAGGGCCTCCAGCCCTACAGACGAGCAACGAGAAATCATTCTCGTGTGAGACGTCGCCTGTCGCTACACGCCTTTACTAGCTTCTATCAGTTTAATATTTATATTCGTTTATTCATGTAATTCATTGTAACACATATCATTTGATTCAATAAACTAAGTCTAGATTTACTCGCGTTTGTTCTATCATCTAATTAACCTAATCAGGAACCAGCATCTGAGCGCCCTGCTCTGCTGTATGGTGTCAGAGCCAACCGGCTCCACCATAGTCCCAGCGTGAGGAGTCAGCGCTGGAAGGGAGTAGCTTCCATACTCCAGATAGCTCCTCCAACTCGAGAGCTACAGTATATTATTATGGAATGGTGGTGGGACAGGAAACAATAATAATTACTAAAATATGATCAATGTATAAGTTTAAAGTCATAAAGAGAAAGCAATAAGGTAAGTGGTGGAGGTTTAGTTTTGAGGCAACCCTGCAAGGAGCAGCAGCGCATCAAACAATAAGCAAATAATAATTCCGCTAAGAGCCAAGACAGATGAGCGAGATAAATCTTTGCTCAGCAACACAACCTATGAAAAATTACCACCCTTGTTCAGAAAGCAGCTGGATGTCGAGCGGAGCCAGCCGACTCTGCTCAAAACAACCAGCGCCAATAACAATATGCCACATTACGGAGGGCAATAAATATTTGGAATTTCACATTTTTTCACTCGGTCGGATCTTCTTAAGATGGATTGCTTGACACCCGAGATCAAAATATACACAACGCTACATTCTAAAAATTATTCATGCAACGATATCTCCAAGTGACGCTCATAATATATGTGACCATATCATGTCCCATTGTTGAACTGCCCTGCATTGGAACTCTCTATTGTGTTTCAAAATGATATTTTCAACATTTATTCCAGACTTGTTTGGAATTTTATTGGCATTTTACTTCGATGTTCCATTTAGAAGCTGCAGCTTATGCATGCTAGCATTCATAAGAATACATTCCTTTCAGAGGAATTTTTCAACATCGATTCCAAAAAAACTTAGGATTTTTTTGGAATTTTAACGACATGCATTGTAACGACATACATTTACATTTTATTACAAATTCGTTAAGATCTAGTCCTAAAAAATGGTCACAAGAATCTAGACATAATTAGAACCTTGTGCTCCAACAAAGCCAATAGGCAATAAAGATGATACATTAGTGGTTGGTGACCCAGCGGTTACAACGTCGGCTTTCGTACTGCGGACGTCGTGTTTCGATCCCAGATGCCGACCATCTTCCTCTTTCACGACACAAGCTTTCGGTAGCTTACTGTGAAAGAGTCAAGGAGTGTATTTGTGTTCACTTTGAGTGAGCACAGATTCATTTTATTTAAAAAAAAAAAATTAACAGAAATTGATATATTCATATCCTGGCGCCAAATACATGACAGCAGTCGCAGTCTTTAAATTTGGTTGCTCTCTTGTTCTCAATAATTTCCAACTTTGATCTCATTATTTCATTAATTATTAAATATCTACTTGTTGTACCTATGCATGAGATTTTTCGACATGTTGAACATTTTGAGAATTCTCATGATTAGGAGTTTCGAAGACTTAAACATTACCACCTAATGGCGAACGTTGTTAAAGTAAAGTGATCACACCAAGTCAGCCTTCGAAATAACAGTAGAAATAGTAGTTGGTCGTAAACCCGTAGTGGTTTGTTCCATTTAAAAATCGAACATCAGTAATGAATTGTTAGAGCCATTAGTTGTTACATTCACTTTTGTTAATTTATCGCAAGAAAACCTAAACCTCTCTTTTTAATATGAATCGAAATATCTTTAGGATTTGATTGTTTGTGGGTGCAATAAAACTTTGTGTTACACCAGTGTCGAAGAAGTTGTATCCTGCAGCAGGGAAAAATCAAGTGACGTAAATAACCATAATAATTATAAAGGGCCTCTGACTCTGAGTAAAGACAACGCTGTTGCATTTCCTAGTTATTGGAGCGGAGTTTCCGTTAAGTAAGCCTGACTGTTTGGAGTAGGTAGTTATCCACAAATTTATTCTAATTAAACTGAGAAGAGCAATAAGTAAAAAAAAAAAAAAAAAAAAAACAAAAGGGTGTAAGTGAAATACAAAATCCCTTCTGAGCTGGAGAATATCAGTCACGAGGCGCCCCTAATATAAGTGTGCTTTATGATAAATGAGGAAATTTATATCTGGTCTCAAGAAGAATTTAAAATGTGTATTTTATATTTTACACATTTTTTCTTCCCTTATCTCTCGCCCTTCCATCCCAACATCCTTCCTAAGATTTATAACATCAGAGAATTGATAATAAATAATAAGCTTAGAGCTTTTTTTGACTTCTACAAGCTTTAGTCTATTATCGGCAGAGGCATTCGTGGGACCCGCCGCTCTCCTCGAGGAGCTGAAACATTACATATTTCATGATTCTATCGAAATCGTTCAACCTTGGCAAAACTTATTACGCAGTTAAGCTCCCCATCATTCACGGCTGTAAGAAGACCTTTGTAATACCATCGTAATGTTTGCCTCATGATTTAAAAACAAACGTCGACATTGAAAACATATTTATTTTACTCGAAACAAAAATATATAAATAGACAATCAGAGATTTTTATTTTTTGGAAAAAATATTAAATGACCGCAGTGGAAGGGTTTTTTTGATTTTGAATATTAAAAATTGTGTTTATATAGGAAATAAAAAAGCCTGTTCAGTTCAAAATATGCCGTTCGTTTGCTGGAACTGATGTCTTCTTAGAATAAAGAAATAGGGGAAGACGACAAGAGCTTTCGTCTGCGCTCAAAATTTGCGCAGTTTCAATACTTCCTCTCGGACCGTATCCAAATACTTGAAGGAACGGAACACTTTGTTAGAAAATCGTTCTCGAAGGTAAGAAGAGTATGGCGCTCTCCTCAGCCGACTATCATTAAGCATCCTTAACATAATATGTCCCATCTTATCTTCACAACGAGTACAAGACGGTAACAGGTACTTACTAAGAATATTTTTATTCTGTTTTCATGATACGTATACTTATTCTAACAACACAGATCGCAAATCGCAAGACCGTTTTTTATCAAGCTGTATTCACAGCTTTTCGTTATAAGCTGCAAATTTATAGATTTTACAATGAAATTTTCTTCATTGGCCACTACTAAAGTTGGTAGAAGCATGGAAACATTTCTAATGGCGACAATGCTTCATAACTCAACCCTCGCATAACCTCATGAAGGCGCTCACTCGATAATTAAATCGGATTAGCAGTAGGTGTGTCGCAACACTTAAACGAGAGACAGAACATATTTCACCATAGTGTTAATTGCACCATGTTTAGTATAATTGCACCATATTTCCACACGGACTGTTCTATTTTAATGAGTTATAATCTAATGTCGGCGACGAGATGTGCGCAGTTGTTGCATGCTGCTGTTGTAACGAGGAGCAGTGCTGCGTGTTGCACAATTAATGATCTGTAAACACGGCGGGCATGATGAATTCTCTAGACTGTATGTATACAGTGCAGACATTCAGATTATAAACGACTTCTTCAACTTTCGTATTCATATGGTTCAAACATCTCATGAACACTTGATTATTAGGTGGACAAAAGTAAAGTTTTTAAGGGGTTTGTAGATTGCCTTCGGCTCTTGGCTTTCATCTTCAAGATAAGAATAAAGGTGGTCGCAGATTGTTCCACTTTTACATAACACAACCTTATTTAAAAAGACAAATAATGTTGTTAAAAATAAAAGAATTTCAATCTGAACTGTATTTTGAAGAAATTTATGTCTTAAAAACTGGACCATCACCTGGAAGAACATAAGTCCCCCCCATTCACTGTTACTCCATCCGTCCAAATAGAGAGGTGTCACCCCAAAAATGGACGATGGTGATAGGGTGAGTCGGATATCCATCAGTCCAAAATTCAATCGCTTCAAGCCATTCGTTCATTACTATGAATGGATCGTCAATGGGGAAACTCATTGACGATTCGAATATCGGTCATGATCACTCATTACTTTTATAAGGTCTATTGTCTGATTAATATCTTCAACTCTCTTTATCTCATGAATTATTTAATATCTACTTCTCATGATGAGAATTCTCATGATTAGGAGTTTCGGAGACTTAAACTTTACCACCTAATGGCGAACGTCGTTAACGTAAAGTGATCACACTAAGTCAGCCTTCGAAATAACAGTAGATGATGGTCGTAAGTCCGTAGTGGTTTGTTCCATTAAAAACTCGAACATCAGTAATGAATATGTAGTTAGAGTCATTAGTTGTTACATCTCCATTTTCAAATGTAGTGGAGTTGTTGTCCCATCCCTGGTTCGCAGAAGATTGTCTGAGACAAAGATACAAATGCTGTAAATCTACGGGACGGGATATAAAGAGGGCGTTTATAATGCACGAGCTGCTTCTCCCTCCCCCGAGACGCCTCATTAAATGCGGAATATGATTATGTGGTGTTGTCTATAATAACTCTCTCTCCGGTACTTTTATCGCGGCACATTGGCGAGCACCCCGACACATCTCCCGCCAGTGCACTCCTGCCAACTCAGAACGTGTTACGATGCCTCTTATTTGATTATCGTCTCGATCTCCGTGCTATTAAGTCTCAAACACAAATAATAAAGTGTTTGATGCGTGTGGGAGTCCTGGCACCTAACCAATGCCCAGACACAAACAGTCTCCGCCTTTGATATAACGTGCAAAATAAGGATATTGGGTGGTACCACTGCATCATGAACTACGCTATGTGACGGCACGTAGAGTGCAGGCTCATTACTTCCATCATTGTGGAGAGGAGATGGACATGTGTTAAGGATGACGAATGACATCCGTTGGCCGAGGAGAGTGCTGTTCTTCCTCCCATTAGTGTCCCGAGGGCGATGGAAACCCTCTCATGCCGTGTTCCGTTCCATTAAATTAGAACTTAGGATCTGTCAAAACGTAAGCGGACGAAGTAATATCAAATTTCGCACACTTACATAATATAATAAAGTTTATATAGAAAAGGAGTGGCGAATTGTAATATTTTTTTAATCATGCATAAAAAATACAAAAAACATTACAAACCCTACTGTTATGTCATGTATTTTATACTTATACACACTTCGAAGTATTTGACATTGACACAGATGCGTACATTATATTTCTTAATCTGTGATCAAATTTAACATAGATTACTGTTGTTTGTCTTTAATAATAACTAGCTGACCCGTCGAACTTTGTATCGAAATAAATAATATGGGTTTTATGGTTTTATGCAACAGAGCTCAAATTCGTTTTTTTAGTTATTTAATACGAATGACTATTTACTGGCATTAGCAAAACCTGCATACCACGCTGCATTCATTGGGTCTGAGTTTATTTTTTCATCAAAAACTTTTAACCTATGTTAATATGGTGTGGGAGGAAGTCATCATTGCGCAAGATTGAGTGCAATGGAGAGTTCTTATTGCTTCGTCTTGCTCCTGAATGGAGTTCAAAGGGAGTTTTAATTTTGATTGATTTGATATTAATATGTAAAAAAAGAATTTAGGTTTGTCATTATATTCGATATTTTAATAGTTATTTTGCTCAGTTAAAATAATATTGATTGATTGATCAAATTACGATAAGGAATATCTCCGTACCGATTCAAAATACGCATTGAGGTGTGAATGGTTTTTTTACCCATCACGCTGATTCCCGAAGGAGGTAGGCAGAGAGTATGGACTTCCATTCTTTCCAATCCAAACTCATACGCTTCCTCCAAACGCATAACATTCCGCATACATCCTCATAAATTTCTTTTGCTTCTGACTTGGTCCTCCTGTAAGACGGCAACGATATGGTCGGTCTATGTCATTCGAGGTCGGCCTCGTCTACGTGCACCCATTCTTTCAGATTCATATATCACTTTCGTCATTCTCTCTTCGTTCATTTTCTTTACATGCCCGAACCTCCTTTCTTTATTCACTTTCATTCTAGTCACTACACTAACATCCACTCCACATTCCTTTCTAATATTATCATTCTTCATCTTATCAATCAGTCTCTTCCTGCATATCCTACGCAGTGATCTCATTTCCACAGCATTTATTCCAACTTCCAAATTGTTCGTCCATGTCCAAGTTTCACTCCCATAAATCAGGGATGGTATCAGGATTGCATTGTGCATCAACTGTGGTTTAAAGAGAGACCTTCTTAGAGGTCTTAGTGCACCGCCAACCCTTCTCCCAGCCAATTTCCTTCTTTTGAACATGTTTTAGTTTGTTTTTTTTTTCAATTAAGTTTATAATCAGTATTCGTTGTCAATCATGTAAAAAATTCAGTTTAATGGTGGTTTTATAAATATCAGTAAACAAACAAAAAAATATTCTACTTGTTCTTCATTATACCTAATCATGTATTCATTGTGTTAAAACTTACCTAAACTCCTTATAAAATGAACTTGAATTAAGTATAACTCCTTAATAGCAATGTTATGTATACGATTTTGTTTGCTGACGGTTTTAAAAATCTCTGTAAATAAAGAAAATTTTCGAAACTCCTTACGCTTCATTACAATAACTCATAAACATTCGCCTTCTATCAATCGCAACAACAATCAATCCACTGACAGTTAATTAATTAAAATTCAAAAGTAGACCAAATTATTTTGCAAAAAGTACTAAAAAGGTTACCTACTTTCTGTGTTTTCAATAATTTTCTAATTTTCCATGCACTTTTTTTCTATTTCAACCTTCTCCGGATAAAAGCCTACACGACAAAAAAAGAATTAGCGGAATCGGTCCAGCCGTTAAGGCGCCATCCGATGACCACGCGAAATAGCTCTCCATTTTTAGATATAAGATTTCGTGGAATTTTAAATGGACCGCAAAGAAATCTCTAAAAATCTTTGTAGGTTCTTTTCTCGATACTTTTAGTATGCATATATAACGTTCTTTCATGCGATACGTCAATAATTGACGATCATCGTAGCAAATAGTTGTCCGCATTTTTAAGAATTATCAAACTATAGGTATTCGTGTTCTTGTTAGTTTCCTCACCTAAAATTTAATCAGTGAAATTAGGCAAATTATTGCCATACTGAAGTGATAAAGTTTTTAAAAAATATATTCTTGATCATATCATATTGTTTTAATACGCAATTATCGAATATTGTGTACCTATCTTGATAAAGGTACCTATGTTTGTTTCGAAACTTAATGGTTGCTTACCTACGTAAATAAAATTGCGCTGTCAAGAAATTTATCACAGAAAGGAATAACCGTTCCATACAAAATGTATGGGTATTTTTATTTCTTAATATTTTTATTCCTTATCAATTTTTCATTTTTTTAATAGCTAGTAGCCTATTCGGGACGGAGACGAATACAACAAATCAAAAACTATGAAAATCGGTCCAGCCGAAGTGGCCCGTTAATATGTGCACAATGTGCACTGCGCCCACGTTAAGCAATACAAAATTAATTCGATTGAGTTAAGCTTATAAAATAATAACATTAAAATATTTCTGAAACATCCATATGTCGCCAGACGTCACCAAAATTCCTCGGGGGGTGCAAAGAAAATATTTAGGCGATATTTTTGTATTATAATAAGAAATAGTGCTCCTGTTAAAAACAAAAAAATAAAAAGATATTATTACCTACTACTCTATTTAAAATTCATTAAAATTGGAAAGTCATTAAAATTAATATGACATTATAAATCCATTTTTCTAGAAGTCTGGGGTACATTGGAAGCAGAAGAAGAAGGTTGTGGCATTGGATCACTTATAAAAGCATATTATAATCATTTTTAGTTTATGTTTTTTCGTTTCCGCGTTTTTTTATATCGCTCACTTTGGCTTCTATCAAAATACTACAACCGAAACCGAAAAGCACCATGGACCTAAAAGGCGCTAGAATATTTTGTCGCTAAATGAAAATGAAAAGTCGTTTTCCATGTCCAAAAGTCGCTAGATCTGGCGACAAAGTCACCACGTTGGCAACACTGCCGATAATATTGTTGACTTTTTATGATAACGTTCGAAGCGGAGGAGTAAGTGGGATGGGCTACTGTAAGAGCGTATGCGAGAATGAGAGGGAACTACCCGCGATGTCGTCGGCGCGTCCCAGGTAACCTTTCCATACAAACTTAAATGTTGTATTTTACATCACTTCTTAACCATTTTTTTAACTTTTTATTAGTTATTCTGTTATCCGGAGTGGAGAAGAATCCAATAAATCAAACATCAGAAGAATCTGTTGAGCCAATCTCGAGTTATAAGTGTTCGCACTAACCCCACTTTCATTTATATAGTAGATAGAAAAAAACTTTGTTGGTATATATCAATATTTTAAATTTTTCTTTGAAGAAAATTGCAAAATTGCGCTCCTAATTAGGTATATCTAGAATAAAATCTCAATATCACTTAGTTATGGTCGAATTTCAACCTCTGAGCGATCACTAGGAATAATAATTACTATGCAAGATACCGAAAATTGCCGTGGATAAACCAGAATAAAAATAGGGTGGGCAAAGAAGATATCAATTGTATAATCAATACCCCGCTCATACATTTTGACGTTTAAAAAACTTAGCTGTTATGTTATGTCCGGGCGCCCACTGAACAGAAACCAGCTCCAAGTTGAGGGTGACATATTACCCTCCTTATTATTGTAATAATTATATGCTGTGATATAATATGTACATAATAACAGGGTAGGTCTGTCTGTTCTAACTGTACCATTAACGATTATGATATGAAACATGTCGGTACATTTATGTGCGTCCCTCGCGTTGTTGTGGTTAGAACCAAGTACCTACCTACATATTATGTATATTATTATTATATTGCTACGAATAAACACGCCTCTACGTTATTACGAAATATCTTTGTTTTAAGACCATAAAACTTTCACCAGGTATTATAACTTCGATCTGCAACCATTGCACCACGTACTTTTTTTTAAAAAAAAAGAGGTAATTTATATTGTATTTAGTATGCAACGGTCTGTGTTCGATACAAGGTTGTTGCGTTTTTAAATCCTTCCTTTTCTTCCTTCTCAGTCTGTATCAGTCCACTCCTGGGCATAGGCCTCCTCCAGACTCTTCCACGTCCCACGATTTTGTGCAGCCTGCATCTATTGCGAGCCAACGCTTCTTAAAATGCCGATTTATCATCTAATCGAGTGACACGATCGGCCCATGGCCATTTTAACGCTGCCACTCGTTTGATAAGGTCCGATACTCCTGTTCTAGCTCTTATTATGGTGTTTCTGATTCTGTCCCTAAGACACCCAGCATCGCACATTCCATTGCTCTTTGAACCACTGAAGGTCTTGAACCCATACGTAAGTAATGGCAAGCATTATAGATCTTCCGCTTGAGTTTGATGGGGATGTTAGGATCCTTTAATATCTGATCCATATTTAGGAATCTGTTCATCCGAAGATAGTTTTTCGGTCTATTTCTGAGGTTTGATCAGCTCTACCTAATTAACTATTTCTCCCTTTTATACCCCGCTCAGGAGCATAGGGAGGCAACAAGACCTCTTCGTTGTGCTTGATCTTGCGCAAAGTTTATGACCTCCTCCTAGCTTAATTAACTCTACCTAGCATTATTTTGTGACCCAGATGTTATGGTATTGGTGTTTGCGCTAGAACCTTTGTCTTTTTCAGGTTCTTACATAGTCCCACCCTTGTCGAAGCTTAGTTTAATTTAATAAGCATCTCAGATTGTTGATCGGGGTCATCAATAATTATTAATAGTATGCCATCCGCGATACGCATATTTTATAAAAAAATCATCCATTTTCTCTCTCTTCTCTCTCTCTTTAAAGTCTTTAAAGTCTAGAGCGCACCCATGTTAAACATTGTGCTTGAAAAGGGCACTTGGAACATACCAGAATATGTTCAGATTCCGAAAAATTCGTGAGCGGACAGCCTTCCAAAAGATTGATTTCAAAAAATAAGTTAAGTTTAATGATGGTTTACTTTGAAAATACTGTCAAACTGATCCAAAATATTTACGTTTGAACTACGTTAAAAGCAAGGAAAATTGGAATAAAAAATATAATAGTTAGGGAGAAAGAGTTAAACAAGGAGGGAAAGATTGGTCAAAAAAAGGTCATTAAAATTTTATAAAGACAAAGTCGCAATAAAGAAGTCAACCGCATTATGTATAAATTATATTATTTTTATTGAAAAAGACAATTAATTATTTATTAAGGAATTAATAAAATAGTCGACAAAATACTTCGAAAGCCCTCAATTTAATCTCATTGATGAAGCGAGCGAAGACAATGCCCAGATATTCAATGAACTGATTTCAATTTAAATTGTCAATGGTATTAACACGAGGAAGATATTCCCCAAGATTAAATTCTGTGAAGAGAACTTTGGTCCGTTTGAAGATTCAAAGGAACATTTAGCCGCAACGCGACCGAGAATTACGGAAAAATATTCTCTCAATATTCGATAAACGGTAAAGTATTTTATTATTACGTTATTAATATCAATTAAATTTACAGATTTTGTTTAAAACTAGCTTCCCCATACAGACGTTATCGTGTCATAACTATTAATATTGAATTCGAATTTGTATATTTATTTATCAAATAAGTCCTCCAGACAGCTTGAAGCTGATATCAGGAGAAAGACAATAATTACAATAATTTATCAAATATAAAAACAACCTGAAATAATCAAGTATAAGATATCAGAATGAATAAACAAATCAAAGAAAATTATAATACTGTGCTGTACCTATTGGCCGTGGGGCTGTCGGCTTAGAATAGCACCTCTCTTCTTTTCGCTGTTTTTTTCGAGCATCCTGTAAGAGGCAAGTAATCGAAAAATCTGATCGCGGTCGTGGGGTTGACCACCTCACACCCTTAAACCAAAGCGGTCAGAAAAGGCAACAAAATTAAGCATCGGACGCCTGGGTCCCACCAGGGGGGGTCCAAGCAGCTAGTGTCCCCCCCGTGTTGACCATGATTCGCTCTAACAAGAGCTTGAAAATCGGAACCCTGAATGTGAATGCGGAGCTTGTTGCTGCCAAGTTGGCGGGAGATTATGGACTGGATATCCTGGGGCTGACCGAGGCACGCATCCCAGGGATGGGGCAGAGTGACGCTGGCAACTATGTCATGCTGCACTCTGGTCACCGAACTGCACGGATGCGTGGCGGCGCTCTACTTTTAAGTAAATATGCCTTCTCTCGCCTTCTTGGTTGGGAACCTGTTTCTGACCGCCTGATGAGTGCGTCCTTCAAGATGAGAGGCGAAACACTGACGGTCCTCCTATGCTATGCTCCCACTGAGGATGGGGATACGGCTGCCAAGGACTGTTTTTTATGACAGTCTGGATGCAGTTGTGTCCCATGTTCCAATGCGCCACCTCTTAATAGTACTGAGGGATTTTAATGCCAAGGTTGGCAGTGACCCCCAGTATGGACCAGGCGTCATGGGTAGGCATGACATGGGAGTGATAAATGATAATGGAAGCCGTCTGATTGGTTTCGCCACACTCCATGGACTCTTAATAGGAGAAACTCTGTTCCCTCACAAGTATATCCATAATTATACTTGGACCTCGCCTGACAGGAGAACAAAAAACCAGATTGACCATCTTCTGGTAAGGGCCAGCAACCGAACTAACCTGCGAAATGTCCGCACCTACCGAGGGGCAGACATGGATACTGATCACGAACTCCTTGTGGGTTCGTTGAGATTCAGATTTACCCATTTCCAGTAGGGACCATCTACCTCTCGCCCGCTGGACAAACGCAGGTTAGAGAGTGCTCAGTGTCGTCATTCGTACGAGACTGAGTTACGCACCAGGTTTGCCCCCTTGCAGGATTCACACGGAGCAGCTTCCTTGACGCCGTTATGGAATCCGCACGTTCTTCTGTCGGCTATAAGAGCAAAAAGAGGCCAATATGTATGTCCGATGGGTCCTGGAGCCTTATCGAAGATCGCCAGAAGGCTAAGACCCTCAGAGACAGCGAAAAAGACCCTCAAAAACTGGCTGCTTTGGTGTCTGAGGACTGAGAGCTGAGCCCCAAGGTGAAGCTTTCAACAACTTTGAGGAGGAGTTGACTGGTCTGAATATACCTCAGGCAACTGGGATATGTGAGGACCCGCCGACATACAGTTAGATGGTGCTGGCCGTGATGAGACTTAAGAACAACAAAGCGCCAGGAGACGATTCACGCAGAGCTCCTCAAACAACAATCAATTAACAACAAAAACACAGAATCTTTAGTGCTCTAGCTACAAGTATATCCCGCATGACTATTGTCCATAGTTTGTTAGATTTTCAATAAGACTATTGAGAACTTTGGAAATTTTTGCTCATAACCTTCCGATCATAAAGTGTACTCAATATAACGAGTATAAATACTTCCTTTAAATTAGAAGTTATATCTATAACCTGAGCGTATTTCAGTTATTATTAGTACACCAGCAGTATTAAAAGCTTAAATTGCGATAATATGTTGTGAGTGGTCCAGTGGTTAATCGCTTGGAGCTTTGTGAAAGTAAACAGTAATCTTTTCCATTTCTTCTCGAGCTCCTCCGAGCGCACACACCCCATATAGCAACCGACATGAAAGGAGGCACTATCAAAAGGTACCACAAAAGAATAATAGTAAGTATCTGAAGGAATAGAACGGCGTATTGGATTTCTCTCCAGAAGTGATGGGATGTTTTCTTTCTGAGACAGAAATGCAATCAATTCTTGAGAGTAAAATATTTTTGCAGAAATATTTGTAAAAATCTCTAGATTTTCAGGAAATATTATCGCAGTATTTTTATGACTGAAATGTCAGTGCGCGTTGTACGAAATGATGCTATCAATTGTGTTCTTTTTCAGTCATACCAAGAATCAAATTTTCTTTTCCAGTCACACTGAGAATTATATTTCCAAAGATTTTCAAAATCCATATAAAATGATTCTGATTATAAACTTATTTCTAGAGTTTTTATTTTTGTGTTGATGTATTTTTCAATAGATATGTACCTACGTTTGTGATTGCGATTGTTGCGATTAAGTCAAATTATTATTTATGTGTGACTATGACTATGACTATATTAACAAAGCAATGACTTATTAAATCAATATAACAAACTTTTAATATGGTATTCAAACAGTTACTCCATCACAATACATCAACTTGCGCTTCGCCGACGACATAGTATTATTCAGCGAAGACTTAGAACTTCTATCTATGATAAAAGAACTCCATGACGTTTCCCTAAAGATCGGTCTAGAGATGAACATCAGTAAGACTAAAATCACGAGCCCATCCAACAGCAACATCATCATGGATAATAAAACAATAGAAGCTGTTGAGGAATATATTTATCTCGGACATAAAATCAAATTAGGGAAAGAAAACCAAAGAGCAGAAATCCCCAGAAGAATGGGACTAGGATGGGCAGCCTTCGGAAAAATGAAGGAAAAACTGAAAAATAAAGATATACCAATGAATCTGAAAAGAAGGGTATATGAACAATGTATCCTCCCCTTAATCACCTATGGCCTGGAAACCATTACGCTCACTGCCAATACTGTACATAAATTTTTTGTATGAAATCAACGATAGGATGAATCGGTCGAAGAATGTTATTCTGTTTGGCGTAAAGGAGTTGCAGGATGCCACACAGGCAGACAGAATAAAATATGATGGAGCTCAGGTATTGCAGCTGATGAATAGGATTGATGGTAGTACTGTGAGTGGAAACATCAAGTGTATCAGGTTGGGGAGGAGTACTAATGACGAGCCGCGACCAATAAAGGTTTTTCTTACTAGCCAGGACCAAGTTTTGAATATTTTAAGGAACAAACGACAACTGGGGGAAGTTAGGGCGAGCAGCGACCTCACAACTACACAGAGGGCCCACTTGAAGGATTTGAATATCGAGTTGGCGGAGAGAAGAAGAAAGGGTGAGGTGGACTTGTTTATTAGATACATGAATGGACAGCCGGTGATCACTTCCAGGAAATCAAAAAACTAAATTCTGACAGGGTTTGTGAACTGAGTTGCGTTTATCAGAACTGCAGAGGTATGAAGACAAAACTCAAACATTTTTCCATGTCTGTTGCATCAGCATCTCAAGATCTATTAATTTTGACTGAGACGTGGCTGACGGAGGACATCCATACTTCGGAGCTTGGCCTTTCGGAATACAATGTTTACAGGGTGGATCGTTCACGGCAGACTAGTTCTCGTACCAGGGGAGGTGGGGTGTTGGTTGCGGTCTCAAAAAGGCTCCATTCTAGAAGCGTTAAAGTTTCAGACTCTTCCGTCGAGCATGTATTCGTCCTCATAAGGTCTGGCTCCGATAAAATCGTTCTTGGTTGTGTGTATGTTCCTCCTTCTAGCGATGCTTTAGTTTACAGATCACATTGTGCGGAAGTGGAGAGCATAAAATCTAAATACACGAACGCAAAGATAGTCTTGGTAGGTGATTATAATCTTCCTAACTTGGATTGGGGCTCGGACGTAATGGGCATGTCAAGCGCTTCGCGTGATTGCTTTTCCGAAGCTGAACTTGAGATTGTTGATATGATCAATTTTCTTGGTCTACATCAAGTTAATTCAGTGCGGAACCATCGGGGGGGAATTCTGGACTTGGTTCTGACGAGTGATCCGGGAGTATCGGTCTCCTCGTCGTTGGAGTTGCTGGTTCCAAAAGACGATTATCACCCGGTTCTGGAAGTAAGTATTAGGGGATGTATTGAATTGAGAACGGATGAGGCTGGCGCCACTTTTAATTTTAACAAAGCCGATTATTCCTCATTGCGAGATTTTTTTCATGCTACTAACTGGTCGTTTTTAGAGGGTGATGTGAAGACTATTGATGAAAAGGTGACAGAATTTAATGACTTGATTGTTCAGGGAATGGATAAATTCATTCCGAAGTCAAGGAGGAGCGTTCGTGATGGTCGATATCCGAGGTGGTTCAATAGGGAGTTGGTTGATCTCATTTCCGAAAAAACAATAGCTCATGGAAAATTTAGGAGAACGGCATGTCCCGCGGACTATGAACGTTTCAGCGAATTGAGGAGGAAGTGTAGGAGGTTGTCAGAGTCCTGTTATGCCGACTATGTCAGATCTGTCGAGGCATCGCTGGTCTTGAATGCAAAGGGTATATTTAAATACACAAACGCACTAAGGGCCAATGAGGTGGATTTGCCGGGCACCATGTTCTACGGTAATACTACTTCCCATGATCTGTCTGGAGTTTTGGAGTTGTTCGCCAACTTTTTTGGGAAGACTTATGCAGAAGCTGATCTGTCGGATGGTGGTCTTGGTGAATTCATTGCCGCTGACTCCATTAATATTCCAAAGTTCAGAATAGAAATTCATGAGATCGCGGCATACATACGAGAGTTGGAGCCAAAAAACACTTCTGGTCCCGATGGTATTCCGCCCGCGTTTGTCAAAAATTGTTCCACGAGCCTTTATTACCCTTTATATGTATTGTTCAATGAGTCCGTTTCCTCTGGAAGCTTCCCGGTGTCGTGGAAGAGCAGTTATATCACCCCAATATTTAAAAATGGAGACAGAAGCGACATTAGTAATTACAGACCCGTTTGTATCCTTTCATGTTTTCCAAAGATGTTGGAGAAGCTAGTTTTAGGCAAGATTTCTTCTGAACTTTATAAAAATGTAATGTCCTATCAACATGGCTTCATGCCGTTGAGGTCTACTCAGAGTAATCTTCTCATATACGAAGACTATATTTCGCATGCCTTATCCGAGCGGAAGCAGGTCGATGCTATATACACCGACCTGAGCAAGGCCTTTGATAGAGTGCCACATAAGGTTTTGATTGATAAGCTTTTCAGGTTGGGTATATCTGGTCGGATGATTTCATGGTTCGAGAGCTATTTGCTTGGCAGGAGCCTAGTGGTTAGGGTTGGCGGGAAATGTTCGAGAGCCTTCGATGCCACCAGTGGAGTTCCTCAAGGGTCACACATGGGTCCAGTTTTGTTTTTATTATTTATCAATGATGTGGCTCAAGTGTTTGAGGATGTGAGTTTTCTTGTGTTTGCCGATGATGTTAAAATATATAACACTGTAACATCCTTGGATGACTGCCAAAAATTGCAGCGTAACCTAGATGCTTTTGGGATCTGGTGTGCGAGGAATGGTTTATCTGTGAACGCAAAAAAGTGCTCAGTCATTAGATTTCATAGGAAGAAGAACCCGATCATTTTTGATTACTCATTTTTGGACGGGAATTTGGAATCGGTAAGTGAGATACGGGACTTGGGAGTCTTGTTCGATCAGAAGTTAACATTCGTTGGCCACATCAATTCAGTATCAAACAGAAGTATGAGAATGCTGGGTTTCGTTATCAGGGTTGCTGGGGATTTTCTTAATATTAGTACTATGCGCCTTCTGTATCTCTCTCTTGTGAGAAGTATGCTGGAGTATAATTCGGTGGTGTGGTGTCCTTTTTATAATGTCCATATTAAGATGCTTGAGAGAACTCAGCATAAGTTTCTCCGTTATATAAATTATAGAATGGGATTTACACTGCAGGAGCTAGACTATGACTACTTGCTATATATATTGAACATTCATAGCTTGCAGGAGAGGAGAAGTCTTGCTGATCTAAATTTCTTATATAAGCTGATTCATAGTGAAGTGGACGCCCCGGATATTCTCCAAAGCATTAATTTTTTTTGTTCCTGGTAGGGTGACGCGTCTAGCTTTGCCGTTTTACCCATCGAGCTCAAGTACATCGCATTTTTACTTTTCACCCATAAATAGAATCCAGAGGCTTGGAAATGAGTTTGCAGGGGTGGTGGATGTTTTTCACAGTTCGCTGCCTACCTACAGGAGTGCACTCTCGGCATTCCTTCATGAGCCAAGAAGGCAGAAGTATGAGTGAGCGAGTATGGCGGGTGGGACTAATTTGTATTAACCTTGCTTTTTTTTTTGTCTGGATTGTTTTCTTTCTTTTTTTTTTTTTTTTTGGATTGTCAGGATGTCATCTGCGGTTGGACTTCAGTTCTGCTGAGTTGGCATATCATGTGTGGTAAATTTTATTTTTTATTTTGTTTTTGGACAAGTTTAGGGAAGAAGGGGGGAAATAAAATATTTTTCTTTTTTGGTTGTTTAGTTTGTTTCTTGCTTGTAATTGACGTATCACTCGTGTTTAATTTTCATATCTGCTTGCTGCATGTTTCTTACGAGTTTCATCCATATTGTATAATTTATATTATTATTGCTTGTAAGATTATATATTCGCTGGCATTTATTATTATTATTATTAACTGTGGGAATGGGTATATATTCGCTTGCTTTTATTTTTCATGCCTGCTCGATGCGTATACTTCTTGCGAACTTTTATCCATATTTTGTAAATTTTTAGTATTATTATTGGGTACTTATTAGAATATATATTCAATTGCTTTCATTTTTCATGTCTGCTCACTGCGCATGCTTCTTGGAATTTTTGCCCATATTTTATAAATTTTTATTATTACAGATTATTGTTAATTTATTATTATTATTACTTATTAGAATGTATTATACTCATATTCTTTTATTTTTCATGCCTGCTCGCTATGCATGTTTATTGCGAGCTTCTATCCAAATTTTATATATTTTTATTATTATTATTTATTAGAATATATTACATTCGTTTGCTTTTATTTTTCATTATTATTATTAATTTTATTATAGTTTTTACTTATTAGAGTGTATTATATCCATTTTCTTTTATTTTTCATGTCTTCTCGCTACGCATGTTTATTGCGAGCTTCTAGCCATAATTTATTTATGTTTGTATTATTATTGTTATTGCTTATTAGAATATTTTATATTCATTTGCTTTTATTTTTCATGTTTGCTCGTTACGCATGCTTATTGCGAGCTTTTATCCATTTTTACTTACATTTTGTAATATTGTCGATTGACTGTAATTGGCCTAGAGGCCGTATGTGTTATAATAAATAAATAAATAAATAAATTAAAATGCACACAAAGGTCCATGGAAAGACAGATGTTAGGCGTGAGTCTAAAAGACAAAATAAGAAACGAAGAAATTAGACGCAGAACTAAAGTCATAGACATCATGGACCTTGTTGCTAAACAGAAATGGCAGTGGGGGGGACATGTCGCCAGACAGGGAACGGAGCGATGGGCACCCAGAATTCTGAAATGGAGACCGTGGGATAAAAGAAGAGGAGTGGGCCGACGCCAAAAAAGATGGGCCGATGATAATATATTATCCCAGTCGCAGGCAGAGGGTGGATAAGAAAAGCCCAGGATAGAGGAGAGTGGAAAGGAATGGAAGAGGCCTATATCCAGCATTGGAGAGATGGCTGAAGAAGAAGAAGAATACATCAACAACTTTCTGGTCAGCCGCGACGCAATCAACCATTGTAACTCATCCCTTATTTGTCTCTCTGTCTTTATTCTGGTTTGCATCCTAATATTGCCATTATGATTTTTTAAACTAACATCTCCGTATCTAAGAAACTGAAATCTTTTTGTCTTTTATTTGAGCACCTTATCGAAACGAATGATATTTCCAACTCTTTTTTTCACAATGTTCATTATTCGGAGCATATTGTTCCTATTCTCTGTTTCAAAATCATTTGTTGTCAGCCACACAAACGATCCAAGATAGAAAGCACATTTTGGATGCAAGTACCTACATATAGGTAAATAATATTGCTTTGACATAAGTATCAGTAATACCTAATCTTTTGAATCGAGATATCTCTTTTGAATATAAGAATACCCACTCGTCTTTTTGTGTAAGTAAGATTTTTTTTGATACAACCACTTTTGCTAGTTAGTTTTTTTTAATTATAATGAATCTATGCTCATTCAAAGTGAACACAAATACACTCTTTCACAGTAAACTATACTTAAAGCTTATGTCCTGAAAGAGGAAGATTGTCGGCACCTGGGATCGAACTCACGACCTCCAGTATATGAAACAGCACGAAAGCCAGCATCGTAACCGCTAGGCTGGACCAGAACTTTTTTGCGATCTGAGTAATAGATTCTTCTAAAAAGAGATAAGAAGGAAGGGAAGTGAAGAAAAAGAAGAAAAGTGGAACAATCTTCTCGGACTTAGGTAATCCAAGGAACTTATTGGCGGTTTTAACTCCAGAAGAACCAAAATAATATATTTGAGCCTAAGTAAAATAGGTCTTAAAACCCTAACAGGCTTCTTAACGGGTCACTGTAGACTTAAAGAACACCTGAGGAAGCCGGGACTCAAAGGTGATGTAACCTGTAGACTCTGCGAAGAAGGGGTAGAAACGCCTCATCACCTCAGTAAATAAATTGAAAAAAATCGCTCTATCTACCCTTTTGAGGAACGCAGTTGGTATGTTGGGTAAAAACTAAACTTAAAATCTAATCAATACTTAAATCATAATAGGCAAATTTCTTTTTGAGTTGAGCGCCATTGCTGTGTAGCAGCACCAAACGTTTGTCTTTGATGCGCCTTTTATCCATACGACTAGGTATATAGGCAAATTATAAAATGTTGCGCTTAAACTCATATCTTTGTATGAGAACTATTTTTAAATTAATTTCCTTTTCTTTCTCTCTGGTCTATTGACCAGCCCCATCTTATTGCTCAGAAAATACCTCCGGATTCTTTATTTTCTTATGACCAAATTCCATTTTGACCGATAACTAATGTTCTATTTCGATTCACCGCTTCTAGAATGAAAATATCGTCTTTAGACATTTCTTATTTTCGCTGGAGATTTCGTTCAATCTCTTTGTTAACCTGTGTCTATTTTTCAGAGAGATAAAGAGGAATGAAAGAGAAATAGAAAATTGTAAAGAAGAGGGTGGTGAGATGAAAACGAAGTAATATCTAGTCGCTCTAAATATTATGTCTTTTATTGTACTGTTTTGTTTGCACTACGTGGACGTATTACCTATTTCAGAAACAAGCATGTTTTTTTATTATTTAATTATTTATGACAGCAGTCGCAGTCTTTAAATTTGGTTGCTCTCTTGTTCTCAATAATTTCCAACTTTTATCTCTATATGTATTTCATTAATTATTATTAAATATCTATTTGTTGCATACATGAGATTTTTCGACATGTTGAACATGTCCAGAATTCTCATGATCAGGAGTTTCGTAGACTCAAATATTACCACCACTTCGTATTTTAAGAATAGAAAGTTTAACAAATAAGGCAAATGGGTATGTTTTCCCGTAACCAAATCAAAATGAAACAAGTCTTGTATAAATAGTTAGTTCTTTCACAAAATTGACTGTTCAAACATGAACCGGATTTCGATGACGGTTGTCTGGTTTATGTTTGTGATAATTGATAAATCATTGTGTTTGTGAGAAACTTTAAATATTTTGTTAAACAATTCCATTTAAATTAAAAAAAAAAGTTTACCATAATAAAATATACTATTATTAAATAGCTTACTGTGAAAAAGTCAAAGAGTGTATTTGTGTTAGCACATCAGATTCATTTTATTAAAAAAATATATATTGTTCCTTATTTGAAATGATTCGTGATGTGAGACCGGAGTGTTAAGGTTAGTGTGTGAGCTGTGTACCGAGTATCAAAACGACTGTAGAAAATTAAAACGTAACGCACACCCATGCCCCATATGAGTATGTTTTGTTTAATTCATCAAATTTTGCGGCATTCAAACTCCAGTGGCACGGCTCCATGTGCGTACGTGAGAATGTTAACTCTATACTAGGGGATGCACGCAACCCTTTAGGATACTTCCATTTTATAAAAAAAAGAAACACACCTAAGTACTAAAAAAAATCTAAATTTACTATATACGATCTTCTCTCACACTAGATTTTCCTGAGATAGTGAGTGAAACTATTTGCTTCTGTCTTTTGTGTACACGAATGCTTGATATCGGCTGCAAGAATCATCTATTTGTGGCTAAGTATACGTTCTCCTTTTCTTCTTCTAAAAGTGCCAAATAGGATCACCCAGACGTCGACGTTTACCACAGCAAAAGACATAATCAGATCACTTAACCAGAGAGGCTTTCTGAGGTTTCTTCTCTGATGGATTTTCCATAGGGATTGCCTCTGAGCTGGATGGTTTAGGTTAATATGCGCCACAAATTCATAAACTAGTATATGTTAGCTTTTGTCTAGCTATATAAACAACAGCTGCACAAAAAGTAAGCAGAATTATAGCAATGCAAACATCAATAATAAAAACCGCGATATGCTAGAGAAAGTCATCTTAACGACAAAAAATAAACGTAAAAATCACAATGGCGCATAAAGTTGAAGAGCCAGAACCATCTTAGCAGAAAGAGTGGAGAGGTTATTCTTAGCCGTTTTGTCGGACCACACATAAGGGTCGTGTGCAGCTGACAGACATACCTATTTACAAACAAATAACAAAACCCCAAAATGTAAATGCGACCTGTTTGTAAATGTCTGCGTATAATATTTAATGCCGAAATTTCTCAGTAGGTAGGTATATGTGTAAGTTAACTGAAGTATTCTCAACGGGAGTCGAGTGTGGCTTCGAGAGGAGAATTTCCATTCTGCTAAGTCAGATGTATTAAATATGTAGTGGGCGGTGTGTGTCGGTAGGCAGAGAGCAGTAAAGGATATAATGAAACTTTTACAAGTTTAAATACTAAAATAATAATTATATCGGAGCCGCAATGCGTTCTCTTCCCGCCCGCCGCTCGCAGGGAGACCTTTCTAGAGACGAGGACAACCTCAACCCTCTCCTGTCAACTCTTTCCCACACCACGCAGTACACTCCTAGGGTTCGGCTGACCCCGAATAGAGATTAACCACAGAGCTATTATGCAAACAAGTTCCAAAAATGTAACACTTATATCGGTAAAGGACATCTCGTTCCTTTTCTCCTTTGATTATATCTTCGATATTCTCATTCGAAGCTTCAGTTTTATTTCGTGCGATGAAGAGATTCATTTTGCTCCATTTTTTTAGTTGACACCATTTGCAAAATGTCGAGTTTTCTTGAATAAAAGTTACATAATAATGTACAGGTGTACAAGTTCCCTACATTTGCATCTTGAATTTTGGATGTCGTTTTTTCACGACCAGGAGATATCACTCATCTTAATTTTGAACGTTTTAAAAAGGTCTAGGTAAATTCATCGCGATAACAATAATTATTGTCAAATTGTTTATGACCTATAAAAATAAGGATTGAGTCAAGTCACTACTATAAATTAAAGATGGCGGCGATTTTGACACACGCTGGAGTATTACAATATTATCACTCGGGGAGGTGCCCATGTAGGTATGGCGGATTCCACCCCCCCCCCCAAACCCCCCTTTTTAACTACGTTACAATTCTTAACCTGACCTATTCATATCGTAAATAAATAACCTCGAAAACATTAGGAGTGACTAAACTAAAGTTTTACCAAAATTCCAGAACCCGGAATCGAATTGCATTCTAAAAGTACTCGCGATGAATAATAATTGTACTCACGATAAATTGTACCTGCGATGAATTGTTCGCGATGAATCGTTGGCGATAAATTTACCGGCTACCTCTTAAAAAGTTACTGTTCCTAAAAAAAAAATCATAGTCGCCAGTAACAGTGTTTCATCATACTATATTTTTATTATTTTCATGAACCGGGTTCTTTATAAAAGTGTTCCCACATATGTATTTAAATTACTTGAAATCTTTTAAACATTTTGTAATGGTTTGACGTTATAGAATTTGAAGTTTCTTGATAGGAATATAATATGTAAATTGACAGAAAGTATTCCTTCTATTCTCGAAAAAGTTTGCTGGATAATAGCTATGATCATTGTAAAATCAGCCGTATAATTTGCTATCGATCACCGCTGAAGTTGATTATATTTTTAATTGATTATGTGGACATTTTCAAGGCGCTAAAAATTAAGAAAAGATCGTTTAAGTCAATAGCCCCAACCGCTTGCTGTAGTGTTATTTTAACAAAACAACTTTTGTATATTTCATTAAGAGTATTCTCAACTATAATATGTACACAGATACTTCCAAATAATTCCATATTCTCAAACCAAGAAGGTGGTTTTAAGCGAGTACCTACGTGTTCGAAACTGTTGATAATAAAACAACGAAGATAAAATTTACTGAAATCGCAATGTTTCTCAACATTCAAACTCTAACTGCTGTTTTAATACGTCTCATATCTATCAAATTAAATTACAAGACTTCTCCAACTAATTTCAATGAGGTGGAAAAATTGTTTCAAGTGGAAACGGAGAGTTTGCGATGATACTTAATATACGATGTGCAATGGTTTTCCAAGCCATGAAATCATATTGAATCGAATCATTATCGTTTGATCGATATTTGCCCAAATTTTCTTAAGAAATGTCACGTTTTATTTTGTTTTAAAGAAAAAAAAACTGAAGATTCTGTATCAATAGTCAAGGTTTTGTTATCTTAATATCTTCTTAACAGAGCAAATAAATAAAGAAATCATAAAGCAAAAACTATAGAGATAAAAACTCTATCCAAAAAGTAAACACCATTATCAGTTCTCCGCTGAGAATTCCAAAGAATTAAGTAAACAAAAACAATAGAATTCGTCGCAAATATCCGAAGTGACGTTTCAAATTCAAAAAGTGAACAAAACAATAATACCCCAAGTTTGAAGCTTTAAAAATCAATGGCCCGGCTACATTTGGAGGCACGGTGCCAAAGTGTTATAGCTCTGTTGTTGTCGCTCGAGAATACTGTCTTATCAATATTTCTACATCGAGGATTCTTAAAATGATAGCGCTTTAAAGTCGTGGACCAAGCGAAAAACTTTTTACTAATTCTCCTTTACCTGCTTAGATCCGCTTCGTTGTCTTTGCTTTTCTCTCGTATCCCTACATGATATTATAGTTTATCTAACATATAAACCGAAATTTTGTTTATAAGCGTACTTTACTCTGGAACCACCAATCGGTATTACAAAACCACTTCTTAAGAAGAATTATCACTCCGATTCTTTAAGTGCACTGTCAATTATAATAATAATTTATGGCGTGCTTATTTCACGCAAGAATAACATTTTTGAAAAATAATAAGTTGGTATGATAACCAGAGATATTTTTCTGTCTTCATTAAGGAGAAAAACCATTTGGTGAAATATTGAAATGACATTCTAGCCGAAAAAAAGTAATGTAGACTGGTGATACTACGGGTGAGAGCTAGTGGGAATTTAAAAAATAATGTTTTTTTTTTAAGAGAAGTTTGAACAACTTTTTAGTATAGCGGAATAAAAATATAAAATGCGCACTCAAAGATTGCTCTCCCCATTTGAAACCGTCGATGTGCATTTTTGATATTTTTGAGAGCGTTTTTAAAATGTTTTCTCGCATTCTCGAAGTAATGTAGTAATGTACCTACACTAGCTGTTTCTGTGTGTTGTTTTGCTGCTATTATTTGTAGAGTTGTTTCGTTGTAGAAGTGGCGGTGCGATTGAAGGCGTTCTAAATGCTGTTGTCATAATATCGCATTATACTGGTAAAATTATATTTTAAAGACATCAAATGAAATGGACGGTACAACGATAAGAGCTGGGGTTGCTCCAGACGTTCTCAACCATTTTTAATAAAATATTACCCAAAAAAATTAAGAATATATAATGAAAATGAAAACTGGTCAAAAATAATATTTTCATATTAGTATCTACCTACATAAAAAATTAGTCTGTTTTTTGGATTCTCATATTTTTGCCGCTGAAAAAAAGTTAGGATAAGGCTGCACTGTTCTTTTATAAAAGCTAAAAAATTTGAATTTTTATTACCTACCTACTTATTGAGAAGTAGTACCTATATCATACAGTAATATAAGTAAATTGCGATTTAATCAAATTTTGTATTCTTAAATAATAGGATTATATTCAATTAAAGGTAGGTACCTACTTTGTATTTAAAAATTCGGACACTTTGTATTTTAAAAAGTCTGGTTTATGCGATTACGGTAAAGTTGGTGGCCAAATACAAATCCCCGATATGTTATCTAAAAGCAGCCACTCAAAATCAAACACAACAACAAACGAATAAATGAAAAATAACAAAGGAATCTACGAAAATTACATACATTTTTTGTACTGTTTCGATTCCCGGTCAGGATAGTCTCTGGAAACGGGGTTGGAATCCTGTCTCAGATTGGACGGGATCTGGAGGTTGACTGGGAGAGAATGCTTCAAACATTAAGTTCCACCTATACCTACCTACCTACTGACCACCTCATGATCGAATTTGTGACTTAATATTTTTTCCAGAATGCCATAATATTATCTAGTACGACGTGTTTGGTGATCTCTGTCCCATACAAATATTTATGAATGCAAATAATACAGACATCTACACTACACGATTGTGTACTGTAGCTTAAGCAGGGTAGGGAATAGAAGGTACACCAAGGCGCAAAGACTCGCGCCCTGCTACTGGATGAACGACGTACGTAGGTACACACAGGCTTTAAACTACTCAAGAGAGCTTTTCTCGTTCTGTTTCGTTGCGAGCTTATCAAATAATGATTAAGGCCAATCGATTCCACTGTATATTACCTACATATTATTACTTTGTACCCTATATTATTACTTTGTAAGCTATTTAGTAAAGTAGTATGTCGCTTAATAACATATTGTATAATATACAATATGTTATATATTACCTACGTTTTATTTTTGATAAAATTCGGTTTCGATCTATCGTTCAAAAACAATAATCGGTTATGTGCTATGTACGTCCATAATTCGCTTTTTCGATAGAATATATTATACCTACTTACTTTCTACTTCCGTCCACAGGAATATTGTGGACGGAAGGACGGACTTCTAACAAACGCGCTAAATATCACTTTTAATGTCATAAGTCATTTAGTTATTATGAAATCATCAACTTCGACTTCACGTTAAGCAAAACTGTTTGCTTAGAAGTTTATGTTTAAAAACTAACTTTAAAAATACATGATTTTCGTATTGACTTCCTAAGACACAATTTCCTTACTGCTCAATTTTATCTTAAGATTGTAAGAATATAAGTAGGTATCTACTTATTTAATATTTTTTTAGACGAAATGCTACGGAAAAAAAATTGAGAAAAGACATTTTTGGAAACTAAATTTTTTTTTCAAATTTTCCATGTAAAAATTATTAAATATCTACATTGCAAAAGTTAAAAGCTTATAGACAGAAATCGTAGATTTATGCTAAGAGTTCACCCAGCATTTTGGTAGTTGTCAGTTAAGTCTAAAAATACCAAGGCAAATACTCCCTGACGTTTTATTTTTGAATAAGTATAAATTAATTCTATTTTGAAAACGAATTTTAAAAATTTCCTGTGGCGCTTCCAAGCGATGCATATTTATGAGCTGACAAGGGGTAAAGAGAAGTAGAGATGGACGCTGGGGGATGATTTCTGTCTTTATTGCAAGGGTGACAGATTATCGCATATTTTCTATTATCTACACACTGTTATCCTCATATCCTTTTTGTTTTTTTTTTCTGTAGATTCGGTGCATCTACCTATTATGTAGTGTCGCTCTTCTTGTCTGATAGATAAACTGAAATGGAAAAATGATCAGACTAAATATAACGTAATTGAAAATATGCGAAGATTTAGAAGGGGTTTCTTGAAAAATCGCGTAGAGAGAACAGATCCTGAAAGGATTGTAAAAATAGTAGCTGATTCTAAACCAACAGACAACCACCAAAATATAGATTAGAGAGGACAGGATGTAGAAGAAGAAGAAGGGAATTTCAAATGCTGTAGTACCTACTAATCTTACATTTAGTATCACCTACAGCATGATTCATGAGCCTTGAAAAGAGTAAATTGACTTTCTTCTTACCAAAGTTAAGTAGGTATGGCCGAAAGAAAATTTTCAGATAAGTAGGTACCAAGCTTTTGTTTTCTTTACCTACATCTGAAACGCTAATACTTCCCAACCCTTTCGCAACAAATGCTCTAGACAGTAACCAATAGATTTTCTTTATACTGAATTTCATGGGCAAAACTCAAAAAAAAAATACCATACCGAACATACCGTGTGTAGGTAGGTATGTATATTAATTCAAAATTATAAAAAACCACCTAACTACATAATATCAAAGTGTTTTTTAAAAAGGTAGTACCTACTTAGGTGCCTATTAGTTTTTTTTTTTTGAACCTGGGATCATCCAAAGTGACAATAAATAAATTTTTAATTTTTTCTCAGATTTCGGACATGTTAATTTAAATCATTTTAAGACCATACTTTTTTATAGAGATTTTCTCGCAATGGAAATATTATTATAAGTCCTGTGGATTCAATTTGTTCTCAAAATTAAAAAAAAAAATTGCAGACAGGCAAAAAAAATATTTCGGTATTTAAGTGCCTACTTAAAATACTTTAGTAATCTTAGCGGGCAAAAAGTATTAGTTAGTCAACACGCATTAAAGAGGAAATTTTCGATACAAAATTCTTAAAAAGCGCTTAAATAATAGAAAACAGGACAAATTTAACGGAAGGATTATGCAACGTGAAGGGTCTACTTACCGCAGGAGTGAAGCAGCACCAGGATCGGGCAGACAGCCAAGATAACGACAGTGGAATCCTTTCTCGGCAACTTCATGTTGACATAACCACTTGTACTAACTCACTCAACTGACCACTTCATTCGGGCGCATCACTTTAGTTTTTTTTTTTTTAATTTTTTGTTTATTTCAAGAATTAACTGTTTTTACTTGATTGTTCATTATCGGATTATTTCGTTTAATATAAAAATTCTGAAAACAGGGATAAATATTGTCAATGGAAATCTTTATATATAATATTTTTTTAATTAATTTGTAACTTAATTATTAAGAGAAGTAATAATGATATTATATGTATGTACCTATTTTATTTTTGGAAATAGATAATACCTAATATATTTCAAATTAAAATTATATTTTATGTCATTCTCATTTTTTATCAAACTGTTTTATTCCAAGCAACAATAAAATCAATAGAAAATAAATGATAAAATATTGATAAAGAAACACTAAGTACCTACTTTTCCAAGTTAGACTTTACTGTGCCACAGGAAGTAAAGTAAAATTTGGTTAGAAGAATGGAAATATAAAAAGTATAAAAAATTAGCTACTATGATTTTATAATTACAAAACGTATTTTTTTAGAGATTTCAGCGTACCTATTTTAAATTATTTGTTTCCAAACTTTGATTTTTATTCTTAAGAACTGATTAGTTATTTATTTTTTAAAAGAGATAAAAAATATTACTATGATAATTTGGCAGTTGATTTGTTGAATATTCAGATCTGAAACAAAGGAAAAAATTAATGTGAAAAAGGGTAGGTAAGCATTGTTATATTGGATAATATTTTCATAAATAATTTACTTATTCTCAAAATACAGAATGGTTAGTAAAAAGTGTTTGGTGTTGCCAGTGTCAACCTGTCCTTTCCATCTCATTTTTTCCATCAAATTGTTGTTACCCATTTTTTGGTTCCTACCTTTAGCTAACCAGGATGAGTGACAATAACAATCTTCAATAAGAAATCAACCGCATCGCACCGCTAATCAAATCATTTTTTATATTCATTTTAATTCGTTCTAATCTTCTAAAATAATTAATAATAAAATTAACCATCCGCGCCGCGTTTATAATTATAAATTGTGCTGTGTTTTTTGTTTATGTTTTTGTGTTCAACAAGGAAGAGCTGGCCAGCAGAAAGACATCACCGTGGAGTTAAGGTTAGTCCATCTTCCTTGATCCATTCTTTTCCAGCTGGTCACACCACTCGACCTCCAGCACAGCATGCCACGCATATAGATACAGTCCACGTTAATCATTTAATTTATAATTAATTAAATTTTATCATTTATTTATACCGCGCCACCCCATATTAATGGTCCATACGAACCGGATTTATGGTTAGATTTTTTGGTCACTTACACCGGAGCCTATAGCAAAAGATCAGTGTAAATCTCATTTATTCACATGTTCATCTGTACATTCACCAAGTTTATTGAAACATTGCAGAAATGGTAATGTCATTGTCTTTTTGATTTAATATCACGCATTAGAAGTACATATGAATCCAAAGTGAAATTTGTATCAGTCATGTCACATGTTATCTGATATAAACTTGCTTATAATTAACTTGAATAAGGCTTGAATATTCAGTTATATTCATTGTGTTAATGATAGGGTATAATTCTTGTCGAGTCCGCTAATCATTTGACAAATTATTTCATTGAACAGGCAATAAATATGAAGAAAAGTTTAATTTAGATTTATAACATAAAATAGTATTTTTTAAATAATAATTAATATTATTAACGCATAGCGCCATCTATATTTGAATAGGAGAGGTGGGTTTCTTTGAAAAGTCAATAGTTAAGCTTTGATTTTGGAAATTCACGTGCTTCTGTTGTAGTTCCATAGATGGCATTGGTTTGAAAACTTGAAAATATTAATGATTCATAATAATTATTCACAATTGAATGATTTTTACACGTATGTATGTCGTATTTAAAATTTAAAGTATAATATCAGTGTATTATCGAGAATTTAATGGGAAATAATTCTGTTATACTTATAAAACTGATAGAGAGTTATTTAAGAACCCCAATTGCTTAGAATAGTACCCATATAGATATTGACATAATATTTAATATATTTTATATACCTAACTACGCATCGCTCGCATAACTTTGTAACTTTGATATAAAATAGTCATACTTACAACAATTGCATCAAACTCTTTATGTAGAGTTTTACGTCATACCTATGTCGCTATTGCTCTAGCTTTCTGTGTTGATTTGAGAATTGAGAAGGTTAATTTTGTCGTTGATCGTGTACATTAGCTTATACCTACGCATTATATGAACACACCCGTATGCTTAGGTATGCTTAAGCCTTTGCATACAGTACTCTACTGTTTATTCGGATAGTAGATATATTAAATTTAACGCTTTATTATTATATTTCTTTTTCTTCTCTTTGTATACATTAATAATATATGCAATTTAAGGCTTATTTATGTATACTTAAATTTAACGCATCCTTATTATATTTCTTTTTCTTTTTTTTACATACATTCATATAGGCAACTGAATGTTTATTTATATATAGTTAACTTAAGACATCTTAATTGAGTTTCACGGTTTCTTATTTTTATGTACATTCGTTCATAAACGAACATAAGCCGCGTAGTTTATAAGTTGACAACTTACTCAGTTTACTCAACTTGTCTTGCATCTAATTAATTGTTTATTTATATTAGGCGTTTCACAATGGAACGTATCAAATTATTAGAAGCCAAATCTAATTCACTTCTCTCAAAGGTTGGTGAGTTTTTTGAGAAGTCAAAATTGACATTGAGTCACGGAACTCGGGAAACAACTGCTTTCATCTCAGACACTTTCTCAATTGATGAATTGAAGAAAGATATAGTTACCGCATTGGATGAACTTGTACTGTTAAAAATTTCGTACGATAAAACGTATGAGCCAACGTATGATAGTTTAAATACTTTAAACAGTCAGGTAAATGCCATTAAATTCAAACGGTCTCAGTTGTTGACTGCAGACCAAGTTTCAAATGTAAATACCTCAAATCAATCAAAAGATAATAAAATTTCTCATATTAAATTACCTCCTATTCAAATACCATGTTTCGATGGTAAATTAGAAAATTGGTCTCTATTTTATGAGTCATTTAAGAATAATATCCATCTTAACGAAAATCTTAATGATTCGCAGCGTATGCAGTATTTGCTTGGAAAACTAAGTCATTCAGCTCTAAATGTGTTTTCCGGGATTATTCCTACAGGTGAAAATTATGCAAACATATGGAAAGGTTTAGTTGAGAGATATCAGGATAATAGATCTCTGGGAGCTTATTATTTAAATAATATTTTAGAGAGTAAGACGTCCGCAAAGAGTGCTAACGAATTAAATGAATATTCAGAGAATATATCTGCCTCGGTATCAGCTCTTAAACAATTAAAAATTAAAGACTTGTAGACTTCATATTTTTCACATGTGCCCTTAAGGGATTGCACCCTCAAATAGTGCATGACTTTGAAATGTCGGTTAGAGGAGGAAAAGATTTTCCTTCGTTCGACCAATTAATGGAATTTGTCAAGGATAAAGTTAAAATTTTAGAACGCACCTCTCGTGATAGTTTAAATAGTCAATATAAAAGGGTACCATGGCAAGGAAAAAATAAATCTCAAAACATTTCTAAATCATTTTTGATAAATGTTGGCTCTGCTAGTCAGAAGTGTACTTTATGTAACTTCTCTCACACGCATCTATATCAGTGTGAAAAGTTTAAAACTCTTACTCCAAGAGAGAAGTTTAATTTAATTAAATCTATATTTGGATGTATCAACTGTCTTAGTTGTAATCATCAAAGTAAAACTTGTAATTCAAAACAATCTTGTAAAATTTGTAACAAATTGCACCATACTATGCTTCATTTTGATGACAAAGACACTAGTAAGTTTTATCAGAAAAATTGTACTTCAAATGAAAAACCATCAACCAGTAAAAATGTTACAACTACTTCTACAACTTTATGCGCTCGCAATAATATAGGATTGACATGTCCTATAATTTTACCTACTGCCCAGGTACTTGCCTATCGAAATGAAAGTGAGAAGAGGCTAGTTCGATGCTTGATTGATAATGCCTCACAAAATAATCTCATCACTCTTGCTTGTTGTAAGAAATTAAATTTAGATATAATCCCTTTGAACAACTCTTTTGTCAAAGGAGTTGGTCTGTCTAGCAAACCGATTCACGGCTTTGTTATATTTCACATACAATCCCGCATCTCGCATCAAACATATAAGATAAAATGTCTAGTGTTGGACATAATAACAGACTCGTTACCTACGGAGGATATAAATTTCACATGTGTCGGTCATTTGAGCGGAGTTCCGTTGGCTGATGACGAGTGGAATCTGTCTGCTGGGATAGAAATCGTTTTAGGAGCTCAACTATTTCCACATATTCTATTGAGTGGAAAGATTGAAATATCAGGTTTATCACCGCTTATTGAAACTACGCTGGGATATTTGATAATGGGTAGTATTTCAAATAAAAACTCAAAACCTCAATGCTCTACGACTGTCACCCTTGCCACGGTTTCGCGAGTGAACCACGACGATGATACATCTGTATTCTGTAACAATTGTGGAAGCTTGGAGAGAACTCTGCATAGGTTTTGGAAGTTGGAGGAATTGCCGATGGTTGAGGTCGCAAGTCCTGAGAGTGTCGCGTGTGAGTCTGCTTATCAGTCCTCAGTATCTCGTGGGTCTCAGGGCAGATATACAGTGTCCCTTCCTTTTTGTAAAAGTCCAAGTGAATTGGGTGATTCGTTCGCTATAGCTCAAAGACGTTTAGTTTCACTAGAACGCAAATTAAATATTGATTCTCGATTGCGTGAACAATATAATAATGTTATTCCAGATTACATTAACAATAATTATCTGGAAGAAATTCCATCTCATGAGACGGATGGATATTTTATTCTTGCTGGTTTGTTAGTGCTCCTGTTTGGATTGCTATTGTTTGCTGTGGCAATAACCGCTTACCAAAGATTAATTGTTGAACTGCCGTTGTTGTCGAATATAAAAGTACCGCGTCACTTGAAAGTGACACCTGGCTGCAAGGTAAATATCGTAGCCTTCTGTGATGCCAGTTTAAAAGCTTACGCCTGTGTGTTGTACTTACATGTCAAAGATGACAAGGGTAATATTTTCATAAGTTTAGTGTGCTCAAAATCAAAGGTGGCACCGTTTAAGGTGATCTCACTTGCCCGCTTGGAGTTGTGCTCAGCTCTGTTATTATCCAAATTAGTAAAAACTGTTTTTGATACGTTCAATCCACTTTATGCTATATACAACATATACGCCTTTTCGTATTCCATGATAGCTTTATCCTGGATACACTCTTCACCGCACCGCTGGTCTATTTTTGTATCTAATAGAGTGACTCAGATACAACATAATTTAGATTGCAAACACTTTTTTTATATATCTGGGATCGAAAATCCCAGTGACTGCTTATCTCAGGGATTGTATCCATCTCAATTGCTGGAGCACAGTCTTTGGATGACAGGTCCAAAGTGGCTTCTCAGCCAACCAAATTCATGGCCTATCAAGCCGTTTACACCTATAAGTACGGATGTACCTGAAGCAGTTTCTACTGTTTTGACTTCCGTTATGAAAGATCCACCAACTCAATAATTCATTTACTATCTAATTAAGTTTTTTTATAAGTACCTCTTTAATTTTATCAAACCGCATTAGTAAAGTAAGTATTTGGACTTGCATATATGAAGTTCACATTTCGTATTAATTTCTATAAATTATTATTATGGTTCCGCATATATTGTCTTTTCACGTAAATTTGGTGAATGTACCGCTTTGAAAAACCACATTTTTTTTATATAACCCGCATTTTTTAAATATCAGACTTTGAACTGATATTAACCGCATTTTTTTATATAACCCGCATTTTTTAAATATCAGACTTTGAACTGATATTAACCGCATTTTTTATATAACCGCATTTTTTTATATCAGACTTTGAACTGATATTAACCGCATTTTTTATATAACCCGCATTTTTTAAACATCAGACATCTGATCTGATATTAACCGCATTTTTAAATATATCATAAAATGATATAATCCGCATCTTTAAAATATCAGACTTGTGATCTGATATTCACCGCATTTCTTATAACCCGCATTCTTTAAAATATCGGACTTGTGATCTGATATTAACCGCATTTTTAAATATATCGTTAACCGCATTTATTATCCGCTATGGGAAAACCGCTTTTATTATCCGCAATGGGCTAACCGCATTTATTATCCGCAATGGGACAACCGCATTTTATATCCGTAATGGGCTAACCGCATTTAAAATACCGCTTTATTTATTTATATATACCGCATTTTTCTTATTTAATCCGCTTTCTTTTATTTTTGTGTTGAAAGCTTTGGAGCTTTCAAGGTGGGGAGTGTGGTGTTGCCAGTGTCAACCTGTCCTTTCCATCTCATTTTTTCCATCAAATTGTTGTTACCCATTTTTTGGTTCCTACCTTTAGCTAACCAGGATGAGTGACAATAACAATCTTCAATAAGAAATCAACCGCATCGCACCGCTAATCAAATCATTTTTTATATTCATTTTAATTCGTTCTAATCTTCTAAAATAATTAATAATAAAATTAACCATCCGCGCCGCGTTTATAATTATAAATTGTGCTGTGTTTTTTGTTTATGTTTTTGTGTTCAACAAGGAAGAGCTGGCCAGCAGAAAGACATCACCGTGGAGTTAAGGTTAGTCCATCTTCCTTGATCCATTCTTTTCCAGCTGGTCACACCACTCGACCTCCAGCACAGCATGCCACGCATATAGATACAGTCCACGTTAATCATTTAATTTATAATTAATTAAATTTTATCATTTATTTATACCGCGCCACCCCAGTGTTTTATACAACGTCCTAAACCTAAAACTATAACACTGTATGATGGTATACTTAAATAAATAATTGATTTTTGATTTCAAATAGAGAGTAGAATTATTCAAATTTGATCCACTGTGTGTGAAAGAATAAAATAAAGTTGTTCATTAAATGAAAATCTATATTATTTTGATGTATTAAAAACAGTTTGATTGTGTACGTAACAGTACTATTGAAAGTTTAACTGTTTTTCCTCCCAACTACAGATGGTTATTACTATTTATTTACAAGTCTTTGAATTCATAAATGTGAGCATTGAAAAAATGACAATGTTTGCTTTGCACTAAGTAAAGTTGACTGAGCGACCCTCTACAGGAGTCCAAATTGCAAATTATTCAAAATTGAGAAGTTGATAGGTCTGTCGTCCGAAGATAAAGTGCAAATAAAAATTCCTTAGCTGGAGGAGTTGTAATGATGAGGGAATTCAGTTAATTTCGTTACATCTAATTCTTTCTGAATTATTCTTCTCTTTCTACTTGTCACACCTGAAAGAATTACCCGCCACCGAGGGTATGATAAATCATTCTGAATTAACTGAGAATGGTAGAGCGGGAGGGCGAGACGTGCCCCATTTAATTACTGCCTATTCAAAAGCCCCCTCCCTTTCTTTCATTCTTTATTTCCCTTCCCCAGGCCCCCTTCTTTCTTTCTTTCTTGACAACAACTTCTCACAATTTTCCACCATTTTTAACCAGTTTTAAAGCAAAGATAAGCTTCAGAGTATTACTTTATCGACTAATTTTTTTTACAGGATTTCCAATCAATTTCCCATCGTTTTGTTTAGTTTGGAAATCGATTTATTTATCTATCTTACTTGTTTATTTTTTATTTTTTTTATTATTTTTATTTTATTCTTCAACAGGTATTATAATTACAGAACATATTTTATTTACAATAAATCACTATATAACCCAATTATAAAAGAACACTAACACATCATAAAAATCTTACATTTTTTAACAAAGTATATAAGCAACCATCTATATCTCTAACAAAACAAAACAACAAAAAAAGAACCCTGTTTGTGAAAATAATAAGATTAAAAGCAATAGAAAACAAAAAAAAACAATGCCGAAAAAAGCAACAGAAAGTAACAAAATAGGTACTTAATCATAATATACAATGGTACGCAGTTATAACTACGTACCCAAGCACAGATATAAAAATCTACCATTATTATTTATTATGTATTTAGATAAGTTTACAGTACATAATCAATACGTGCATACAATTGACATACATAGATACTAGGTAGACACCTACATCAGCTCGCATTGCAGAAACAAATTCATAATAGGGAATTACTATATCTTGTGACAATAATCAACCGTCGTCAATATTCAGTTTTACTTATCCAAAACAAAATGTTATAACCAATGGTTTGTTATTAAGTGGTTGCACATTTGATTTTGTATTCAAATACTGTTGCTTTGGGCTACAATTTTGACTATATTATTTTAATGATTTGTAAAAAAACATTAACCCGTTAGCACACCTCCGCTAGTGCATAACGCAAAGAAACTAGTGCATAACGCAATCCTGCTACCATCGATGATGTATGGTTGTGAAACGTGGACATGGACGAAAAAAGAAGAATGTAGTATAAATGCAGTAGAGATGAAATCTCTACGAAGAATATGTGGAAAAACTTTATGGGATATGGAAAGGAATGAAAATATTAGGAAAGAATGTGGTATGGAAGTAAGTGTTGTGACAAAGATGAAAGTTAATAAGTTGAGATGGTTTGGGCATGTGGAAAGAATGGATGCAAACAGAATGACAAAGAAAATTCATAAGGCTGAAAGGAATGGTGTAAGAAAGCGTGGGCGACCGAGAATGACGTGGATCGAACACATCGATTCCGTCCTCAAGGAAGGCCAGGTAAGAAGTAAGAGAAATAGGAGAAGCTGTATGAGAAATGGTATGTCGGTGGAAGAAGCGAAAGAAGTATGCTTGGATAGAAAAGAGTGGAGGTCCGTTCTCTCTGCCTACCCCTTACGGGACACGGCGTGATGGGTAAAATAAAAAAAAAAAAAAAAAAAAATATATATAAATCTAAGACCATCCATATAGGTAGATATTTTTCATGTCGTATCATTTTCTATGTTTAGGAGGTCCATAATTGGATCCCTAATAGGTTTTGGGTCTCATCAGGCATAGGCAGGGGCTCTCCGATACATTGTCGTCATCCTTTTTCTGCTGAAAAGATGTGGGTAGGTTTGGTTTCCGGGTGTCGCGAGTCCGTCATTGCAAGCTTCTGAGCATGAATCCTGGTGGGTTTTCGGGCTCGAAGAAGGTTTTTTAGTTGCTTGTGAGAATCCAGGAAACACAGTTGTGATGTTTCGGAAAACTTTCCTAATTTGTGTTTTGTGTATTTGAATCTTTTTATTAAAAAACTGTTTTATTTACGAGGAGGTCATAAACATTGCGCAAGATCGAGTGCAGTGGATAGCTCTTTTTGCCTCCCTATGCCCCTTAGTGGGGTGTAAAAGGGAGAATCGTATTGTATTGTATGTTTGCGAGAATTTGAATAAAATAAAATAAAATAAATAGTTATATGAAAAAAAACAATGGAAAATTTAGTTATTGTGCAATTAAAATATATAAATATAAAAATAATATCTATAAGAAATGGAATCAAATACATTAATATAAGGGAGCAATATAGTTTATCAATACTGTAAGTCACTTTTTTGTCAAAAAAAAAACACCTCCGCTGCGGATTAGCCGAAGCGACGACGGTCACATCTGTCAGTTTCTGCGCGCCATGTTGAGAGTGAGATAGCATGCTCAAACCCGTACTGTTTTATATACATTCATCTCTCTCTTGCGGTGTTTCGCCATAGATTACTTCAAATTGTATTCACACCTCCGCCTGATATTTCGCGGATCCGTGTGTTTCGCATTCCGCCCGCTTTTGAAGTTGTCAAAATCGACAGAATTTTGGAGCGAAATTGAAGCGAACGTCATGTTTTCCATAGAAATCAAAGATGGAAAACGTTAATTATTGCGTTTTGTTATGGGATGGTTTGCAGAAGTTGGATGTGCATATTTTTTCTAAATTGTAAGTAAAAACGTTGTTGATGTTGTAATATTTAAAAATATATATGAAATGTGAAATAATATTGTGGTTTTAATTATTTATATTTCCCAACAAAACATAACCATAGAATACTTACTTATGTGTATTTTTCTCTTTCGCTACTCGTTTACCCGCTAGTGTACTAACACTACCTGCGATTTCGCTTTCTGCAGTTTCGTGTTCCGTGATTCGCGGCGGAGGTGTGCTAACAGCCTAAGGGTTGATTGCAAAAATATCAATACCAAGCAAAAGTCGCAGGTGTAGGTACACCATACGGGCCGGAATTTAATAATATAGTATTATTTTTTGTAAGGTTTGTTGTGACAGTTCATTATTATGAATTTAGAAAAACATAGTTACGATTTTTATTGAATCTCGAGCGCTTGTGTAATAAAAGTTAGCAGCAAAGCGGTTCAGTCACCGACTTTCAAAGCGGAGGTCATAGGTTCGATACCCGAAGCTAATTATCTTCGACTCTTACAACGTAGGGTTTTCTTTCTATCAAAATTTTATTGATGTTCATTGTTCACTTTAGGCGAACCCAGATTCACCATAAAATATTTTCCTGACCATCTTGGTAGGGAAGTAATATTGTCATTACCGATCTGACTAAAATTTCCATAAGTTACCTAAGAAAAAATATAATTATAAATTAAAATTAAAAAAAAAATAAATGTGGAGAAAAAAATCCCAGAGAATTTAAAAAGTTGTGTAATATCTGATGGGTTCATCTTTAATTAAACTTGGTGAGTTAGCACCCTTAAGTCGTATCATGGTGTGAAAAGAATTTATTTAGACTGTCCTTGGCTGAATTGACTTTTTCACAATAATAGTCTTTTTATACTGAACAATGGGAAGAAAGAATTCTATACAAAATCTATAAATTGTTAAAGGCCTTTATTGAAAAAAAAAAATACACAATGGATCCTTATCAATTATTTTAAAAACGGAATAAAAATATTTTTTTAAGGCGTTTTTCTTCAGTTTGAATTGGTTGTTGTTCTTTTAAGTTTATTTATTTCTTCAAAATCCACGAATATATCAAATCATTGGAATCTTCGACATTCTCAACATTTCATATATTATGTGACAACAAGATTATCAGATTCATGAAAAAAATACGATTTTGATATTAGGAAGTAGTTTTAATACTACACTACTACAAAAACTATCGTTAACATAACATTCTCCCTTTTAAGGCCCCCGCACACCGCAAGCCTGAGGAGACCAAACCGCAGCAAACCCGATCCGCACAAAACCAACCCCTAGCCCGATTGCCAAAAAGCCAGCCACTGATTTTTGATAGTTTAGATTAATATATAAAAATGATTGATACGCGAGAAGTGTTTTGATAGTTAGGCAACATCATGTTTACCAACAAACACTCCATAAACCTTGGCCCATTGTTTAGTTTTATTGATCGAGGATGGTGACCAATGATTCGATCAATCAAGTTACGATGCTGGCTTTCGTACTGGAGGTCGTGGGTTCGATCCCAGGTGCCAACCATCTTCTTTTTTCACGACACAATCTTGAAGTAGCTTACTGTGAAAGAGTCATTTGTGTTCACTTTGAGTGAGCACAGATTCATTTTTATAAATAGACAAGCTTTCCCGACAGACGTTGTCCTGTAGTCCTAACCAGAGGCACTGCACTGCGCCCTCAGAAACAAAAATACATAATTAATCCGATTAAGTAACTAATAAAATAATAATGTTAAAATATTTCTAAAACATCCATATTTCATTCTTTTTCAAAGCTCACGCGGGAACAATGTGAAAAAATATGCGCGCGCAAACATTCTACCCCACCTAACTACCGAAAGAATGTGCCCGATAATTTTGTTGACTTTGTATAAAATTTTTCTAAAACGCTCTAAAGGGTGCGGTGGATTAAGCGGGATAGGCTACTGAGCGGCAATCACGTACGTGAGAATGAGAGGGAACTACCCGCGATGGCGTTGGCGCGTCGCAGGTGATCCGTTCCATACTAACTTAAATATTATATTTTATATCATTTCTTACCCATTTTTTTTCAACTTTTTATTAGTTATTATGTTATCCGGAGCGGAGAAGAATCCAATAAATTAAAGATTGAAAGAATCTGTTGAGCCCATCTCGAGTTATAAGTGTTTGCACTAACCCGAATTCCATTTATATTAGAGATGACACCATCACAATACGAGTAACAACTCATCTACAACATTCTTATAATATAACGCAAATAACTTTTTAGTTTTTTTGTTTTAAAACTCACTTCAGTCACCCCCACCCATTGCTCGTTTACTCAAATCATCCCCTCCCCTCACCCCAACACCACCGCGATCATCTGATCGTTATCCATTTTTAATTAAAGACAAATCCGTCGACCGATTGTCGCAGCGACAAATACTTAAAGAAGAGGAGTCGGTTGAAATAATCAAACAGAAAATAAAAACTGAATTGTTAGTCAGATTTTAGAACAAAAATAATAACATGAAAAAACGGCACAAGTTGTTACGGATTACTTAGACTGTAATTTTTACAGACTGTATTAATTTTACTCATTATTAATTAATTTTAACCTTCTTAGTGCTTTTGATAATAATGAAATTTAATCAATAGGTAATAAGAATATTTTAAACCAAAAGTTTATTCGAGTTCTATAGCTCAGAAAGAACAATACCCCCTATTCGGATTTTAGAACGTTCTTATTAAGAACGTTCCAAATGATTTAGAATTAAGTTCACTCGAATTAAAATTCGTATTCGGAATTATGCCGTGTTCTAAAAACCAATATTAGTTCACCATAAATATTTTTTTGAATTATAATTGTCTATGGATCGAGCATGCGCCTTATTGGTTGATGCTGACAAACGGACAGCCAATCGGAGAAGACAAAAATTCAAACGACCTCCGTGTTCCAAGCAAGTTCCAAGTAACATAGTCGCCGGAAACTGCCGAACCAACCCGAAGTGTAACGAAGACGACTGTATGATTGCATTGGTGTTCAATGATAATAATTTTTGATGCTATTATAATAAATTCGGGGGAAATGCTTAATATTTTTAATGAAAATAAACTTGTTTTATAATTATTTGGTTAAAAAAAAACGTTTATCATAAAAATATCATCAGATATCTTTTTAGACGCATACAATTAGGTGTGAACTAAGATTAGGAACGTTTTGACAGATAAACGCACTAAAAATCCGAATACCAAAATGAACTAATTTCAAACTAAACTCTAATTAGGAACAAATAGGGACGTGATGAAATTTCTCGAATACCAATCCGGCTAACTAAAATAGGAACGTTCTTCGGAAAGGCCAGCTAGTATCTTCTCTAAGAATAAACATTAATAATTATTATCCAATTGAAATCAAAATATCACTTTTATTTTCGGCACAGGCCTAGTAAGTGAGATAATAAATCACAAAAATGACTTAACCTAGTTTTAAGTATTATAGTATTAGTACTTTAATGTAAAACATATTTTAATATGAGAAATAAAATAAATAAAACATATAACCTAGATATACCTACGAATAAAATCTTATGTAAAATAACTACCTTATATGTATAACTACTAGCTTGTCCAAACGTTGTCCTATACTATGAATATTGATTTCAGATTTCTAATTTATACAAAAATAAGTTTAAAATATATTTAAATATTAAAAAAATTATTTCTGAAAGCACGAAAGAAATTCTATCAAAATCTGCACACCAATGTTTTGAAATTCAATGGTTGTATAGTACCTAAATAAAAATTGTGTTGATATGGAATTTTACACAGATGGCGTTGTTGTCAGTTAATCGGTTCCATACTAACTTTAATACTATATTTTATATTATTTATTATGGATTATTCAAATTTTTAATAGTTATTCAATGTTATCCGGAGCGGAGAAGAATTCAATAAATTAAACATCGGAAGAATCTGTTCAGGCGATCTCGACTTATTCGCACTTACCTGACTTTCTTTTAAGTATATTATAGTTGAGTCTTATATTTGAAAAAGGTACCTCATATACTTACTTATACAAAATATAGTTGTATTTTTTTCCAAATTAAAAATATTTTACAAAAATATACTCTTAATTAATTAGGTAAGTGTGAACAGGTAGGCACTTAAGTATTTCCTAGTTTAAAGCATGAAATAAAAATATAGAAATATTGTTCCATCTTAATTGATGTGTCCTTAATTAACAATGGAGCTTAAAAAATGAAATGAGGAAAAAACAAAAGAGAATTAAAACAAAAGGAAAAAAATGAAAATCTTCCTGAAGCCTCAAGGACGCGACCGGAAATGGAAACGGCCGAAGGACGTGGGATGACGGAGAGATTGTCGGTTACGCAATGCCTTGACGAATTTCTCTGGCTTTATTTTTTACTAACGCTTTTAAAGAGTAAACAGTGCGTCTTAATTGTTTTTCAGGCAGACGTTTCTCTTTAAACGTCTACTTGTGAGTGATATATTATTATGGTTTAAAGTTAGTCCCTCCAGAGGGCAGCATGAGCCATTGCTCATTAGCAGAGCATGTGTTAATACAGTCCATTGCTTTCATTCTTAGAAAAAAATGCTCTTATCCCAAAATTCCTTTTTGGCATGAGCAAGATACACCTCTCTCCAGCATTCGGGCACTCCAGAAGGTGATCATGGTCATGCACTTCCCCACACTCACATGTGTCGTCCTCTCTGTATCCCCATTCTTTGAGGTTACTATAACAGCGCGACACTCCTGTTCTCAGCCTGTTTATATCCTACGCAGTGATCTCATTTCCACAGCAGTTATTCCAACTTCCAGATTTTTCGTCCATATCCACGTTTCACTCCCATACATCATGGGTGGTATCAGGATTGCATTGTGCATCAGCTGTTTGGGTTTAAGATATACGAAAAATAAAGTAGTTGTAATAAGGAAAGTAAAGAAGTTATAATATGAAAATATTAGCTATTAAAAGATTCTAAGATAGAATCTGGTTGTTTGATTTGTTTATTGGTTGATTAAACGAGTAAGATTACATTCAGCTACAAATTTGATAGATATTTATGCATGTACCTACGTAACTCTCAGTACTATTATTATAGGTGATGGTTGATTTTGAAATCAAGCTATGATGGTTAGTAGACAAGTTCTGGTAACCATTTCTCAGAAGTAAATTATTATTTTTGATGCTAATAAGCCAGTCGTTTAAGCGTAATTCATCATTAGTAATACGACTTAATAATACACTAAAGTCTATTAGTGAATAATTAATGAAAACATACTTTTGATGTCGATATTATTCATAAATTCCCATCAATTGATTCAAACAAATCTTATCAAGAAAGGGCCTACCCACATAGAATAGAAGTAGGTCTTTCTTCGACACCTTCCTCAGAATGTGAATAGGCACAACCCTATTAATAATAATAATATAATCGAGCAACTTCTGAAAAAGAAAAACCAATTAAAGTTGTTTATTTTTCATTAAATTTTATTAATTAAATTGTAATAATAATTCAGTCCAATAATTGCTGGAGCAACTTTCACTTAATTGTTATCTCCGCGTTACGGTCCTAGACTATTTTTTACAAACTCGCTTCAATGATTAATAAACAAACTCATCCCTATACATAGTGGACGGAACAATTATTTTCTTTAGACAGTTTTATAATAAACTGGTCTCGTAGAAGCTAAGATCGAACCTCTTGACAAAGAATCTGGTGCCTATGCTAAACAGTTACATAGGATAGGTACCGAATTACGTAAGACAAATATTGTGTAGAAAATATAATTTTTGTAACCTTGGATAAAAGATTTTTGGTTCTCCCTTGCGTTTGTCCCAATTATGTGGTGTTGGCTCTTCTAGTCCTTCGTCGATAAGAATCTGTGTCAAGCACCAGCTCTGGATCCACTTCGCTTTCATGCTTGCTTCACATGCTTGACAACCAGTGGCGGATGGGCTGCCTGCTCTTCTAGTTGTTATTTCACTATCGATAGCTCTCTGGATCATGTTATCCTGTGGTCACCTTAAAATATGCCTATACCATCTTAATAAAGTTCAAATAAACTCCACCAGGAAATGCATGTACATCAGTTAGTGAATTTTATACCATCTTAGTCTGTTTTGCTGTAATCTCTGTTTAAAGCTTTCTCGAATATTGAGCTTTCTCAATCTGTTGTGCTTAGTGTCTAGTTTCTCTTCCAACCCATCTGAGCATCTTTATCTCTGCAGTATTCATGCTTTTTTGGAATTTTAATGTCCATCATTTAGAGTCTTGTACCTATGCTTGACCTCTTTTACACTCATGGCGTTTTTGTGTCCCAATAGAGGGACCTCCAAAAGTATGAAATTTCGGTTAGTATTTTTTTTATTTTATTTTGTAAATATTTTATTGGCTTTTTTTTTCTACGGACGTTTTAGTAAAGACTTTGATGATTAATAATAATTATAAGTATTACCGCACGGGTCAATCTTAAGAGTTAAACCTTTCCCCACTCCTCATCTGCCATCACCGACCCAAACACACCCTTCCTTCATTCAAATTGATATTATCATTGGGTTAATTAAAAACTAAATGAGAGAGATAGGGGAGGGGGGGATAAGAAAGGGAAAGAAAATTAAACGAAAATCCGGACACCAAAGAATAAAACAATACAAATAATAATTGAGTGAAATTCATAATTAGGTCTGGAAGATAATTTTTAGTTAAGTACACAATAAAGTTAAGTCGGGGAAGGGTTTCAACCCCCGGGTGGGGAGAGGTAGGTGCTGTAGTGAGGGGGGAAGCTTTTCTAATTGCTGTTGCGAAATCAATGATCGTTTATTTTACGTTTGTCGATTGACTTTTGTATATTGGTGTGTAATTCGTTTCATTATTTGAAAACATTTTCTAATACTTATTTTTTATTATTTTGTCTTTTCGCATTTTATATAGCTCTCGTTCTTAAACAAAATATTTGGAAGTTATGATTTTCAAATTCACTTTCCCGAGGAATCTTGCATTTATTAGCTTTCTTACTTCCTGAAACATTACCCTCCTGTGATATGGACTAGCAACTATCCTTACATTTTTTGGGTGATCGTCCTGGAGGCCTCATAGATTTGAGGATGTTGCCTCTAGCCGTCCTTAACTCTTGTGTCTGCCATCTTGGATTCATGGCTGATAGGTACCTTTTTTCTGTCATCTGCACCTGACAATGTCCTCGAATTCGCACACCCTTCGAATTTCTCTTGTTATAATTCGACAATGTAGAGTTCTGATCGCCTGGACCTTTTTTTCTACTATTATGGATTCTTAGGGCTCCATCTTTCGAGGATCTTTACTGAAGGTTCCAAAACTTACAACAAGAACTCAAAATTGTCTATGAAAAATATTTCAGATGGTAGATAAGTATCATATGTTATAAAAGTTAAGGGAACAAAGATCAATAATTCAGTTAAGTTGGAAGAAGAGCACAAGTAGGCAGATATATGCAGAGTTTTGTTTAAATTATAGACAGCAAACTGAAAGTCCCTCCACACGTACACATTGTGAAGTATTTTAATTTGAAACAAAGTGTGTTGAGAAGTATTCCGGAGAAAATGTGTTTGGTGGGCCTCAAAATTGTGCGATTCCCGAAGTGAAGCCTTCCCGGGTACCGAGCCAAGTTGATTATATTATTATTAAACGAGTTCCCGGGCATGTGTTGAGGAGCTCTTTAATTATTTTAAACTTGTCTACTTAAAACTTTATATCCTATTGAATGGAATGTATTAGTGGACCCAAAGGGTGGTATCTTCAACTAACCAAAAGCTCTTCACTGCACAATAATAGAACATATTGAAGAATATGATTGATCTTTATTAAATTAAGTGAGGTTGGGATAAGAAAATAATTATGATGTTCGATTTAGTGGGTATTATTGATATACTAGCTGAACCATCGAACTTCGTCTCGCCCTGGAATTGGAATAATTTTGTTTCTTTTTTTAAATAAATATACTTACTGCCGAAAATTTTTCATCTTTTTAGTATAGTTATTCTGTTATCCTGAGCGGGGAAGAATCTAATAAATCAAACATCGAAAGAATCTGTTCAGCCGATCTCAAGTTATAAGTGTTCGCACTAACCCGACTTTCATTTTTTTTAAATTGAATCTGTGTTCACTCAAAGTGAATACAAATACACTCGACTCTTTCACAGTATAAGTTAACTTAAAGCTTGTGTCGTGAAAGAGGAAGATGGTCGGCACCTGGGATCGAACCACGACGTCCGCACCAAACAGTACGAAAGCCGGCGTTGTAACCGCTAGTCTACCAAGCACTTCTAAATTTATATTATAAGATTTATTATTTGCTAAATGTAATATTTCATATCCTATTGGCAGTTTCGGAGATAAAATGCGTAATAAAATAATTTAAGATTTTCAATGAAACAATTAATTTGTCATTCCACAAATTATTTAATACCCGGATTAGTTTTGGAGGTGCTGGTCCAGCATGGTCACAAATGACAAAGAAACTTACTTTTCAAAAGTGTGCACCTGTGTATTCAAAACAAATCAGGTTATTAAAAAAACCGTAGAATAACAACTTAATTGTTTCAATTAAATGAATTATTTAAACAATTTCACCAATTATGCACGCTCAATTCGTTTATTTTATGTAAGTATTTTCAAAATTTCGTTATTAAGAAATCATTTAGATAAAACAAAATATAAAAAGACTATAATTATGACAATGCTATCCATAAAAGTCAAAAATGGCCTTTTCAGTTGTGACCGTGATACAATGATTGACAGGTAGGAATGCTTGTGAATACTTAACTTTATTTGCAATTTTTCTATATTTTCTAGTCGCAATAAAAAACTCGAGCATAACAAAGCTATTCACGAAATTAATATAGAAAAAAGTAATGAGTCTTTTTTAAATTGGTCGACTTAAGTAAAAATATAATCAGAAATGTCAAATTATCGTTATCTTTTGTTTTGCCGAATAAAATAGCAAAAATAATAATGATATTTTGAGACGGAAAGATATAATTAATTGAAAACATACGGCCCTGAACATTAGGCAGGGAGCTGGAACAAAACAGAGGATTTGATATTATTTCATGGCTTTTAATTGATACTATTTAAATCTGGAAGATGGGAATTATTATTGAGAGCAAGACAAGAAGCACCAAGATACTCGCAGTACACGGAGCTGTGTTCGAATAAGGAGAAGGACAATGAGCGCTGTTGGTGATTTGATAACTTGACAAGAGTCACGAGCGCACGACATACATCTGTGTAGTATCTATGTAATATTAAGAAGCTTTATGGTTACAGGACAGGAAGGCATGGGAAGACATTGTTCAGGATGCCAAAAGTCGGATGTAAATAAATCAAATAATAGTTGTATCTCAAAGACTAAATGAAAAATGCTTAGTTGAATAGTTTTCTGAACATATTTTATTCTACATATTCTTTAAAAGAAAAAAAATATTTCTTCACTAGATTTGCATTTTTAAGACAATAGAGATCAGTTAAGGTTCGGTACTCACTTGCGCCGCGAACGTGTATCGTTTCATCAATTTTATCAAAAGGGTGTATGTTTTCCATTCGCTTTCTCTTTTCGAATCACTTATACACTTAACCTTTCGATTAAATTGATGCAATGACACTCGTTCGCGGCGCAAGTGAGTACAGTACCTTAAAAAAGACACAATAGGCAGATATATAACCCAAAAAGAAAAAAAAATGAAATTTATCAAGCCCTGTCCTAATTGAAAAGTAATCGCGCGTGCGAGCGTCGAGCGATCATACAATGTTCTCAATTTTAACGGTCCGCGTTTGAGTATATAACGCGCGGACGCGCAAACACTTTCCAAGTAGGACACACACTAGGACATAGGTAATTTTATTCTTTGACTAAATAGGATTTATTCTATTGTGAAAAAAAAATCCGAAATCCAATTTCATTCAAAATCCTATCAAGGTATTCGTACATACCAAAATGTAACTATTAAGAAATCGTAGTAAGTTAGTGTGAACGAAAGGGTCTACAAGAAATCAAATTTTAATAAGGTAAGGATAAACTTCATTCGCAAGACTTGACGAGTGTCAAGTTGGGTTCGCGTCCAGGGTGACAGTGGCTCCGTGAGACGAAGAAGTGGAGTCGGGGTACTTAATTAAATTATGCCCCTGAATCGCTTTAACAGACTTTCCCGTTTGAAACCAAAAATTATCCCATTTAATATAATTAGTTGACATTTTGGCCTCAAAAAGGTTAATAAATTTCTGGAACACCAACATTTTTAATGATTCACCCTCTAAACGGCTGAAGAACATGATCACATTCTACAATATAAACATCAATATTTAATCAGTATTTTACATAGACCGAGGATTTGATAACCTGAAAATTATAAAAACCCTTGATATTCTATCGACCTAACTTCGGATTTTTTTCTGTACACATCAGGCTTACTTAATGGCTTATCTATAATAATAAAGGAAAGTGCCTGACTGACTGACTGACTGATTGACTGACTGATTGACTGACTGACTCATCAACGCACAGCCCAAACGGCTAATCGTAGAGAAGTGAAATTTGGAAATCAGGTAGGTCTCAATACAAAACCTTCCAATAAGAAAGGATTTTTGGAAATTCCACCCCTAAGGGGGTGAAAAATAGGGTTGAATGTTTTTCAAAGTATGCGAATATCTCGGAAACTAGACATGGTACGAACTTGAGATTTGGCATATGAATTCTTCTATAGAAATGAGTGTTAGCATATTCGGCAATTTTTCCAAAATTTAACTAAAAGGGACGAAAAAGGGCACATATAAAAAGGGATGATTTTTAAGTGCCTCCTAAAAAGTTTAAAACTGGTTTTATCGAAATTTCAAAAAAATGATTTGTTCAGAAAGAGTCAAATTATACTATTTCGTTTTCAAAAGATATCATTAATTAGAGGGGAGGGGGTGAGGGGCACTTTTCCAACGTGTATGTGTGTGTATCCGTCCCCTCTTTATAACTTTTGATTCGCTTGATGCACAGATCCTAAAATTTCAGAAACTATTGAATACTTTAAGCATACAAAATTTGTATACTCAGAATTTTGAAATTTGTTTTCAGTCAGGGGTTATCAACCTTTGAATTTTTATTTAATTTTTCCATATATCTCGAAAACCATAAAATCTAGAACCCTAAAATTGTGTATGTATATAGAAAAATACAATATCTAAAATATAATTTAATGACGAAGTTCCAGGATTTCTCAAACTTTTTTTATAACAAAAAATTTTTTTTATGACAAATTTACGAGTTTCAGTGCCTATATTTCAGAATTTTATAAAAATATCGAAAAACGCCGAAACGCTACAACTAGATAATTTATTTTTCTATAAAAAATACATACATCATAGCAGTACATCTCAAACTTTTCTTAACAATTTTTGTAAAAATTTAATTTATTGACGACATCGTTTCATACAATAAACATACCGACTCAGGCCATCGACAGTTGGATCTCATTCGGCGAGCCGGGCCGGTGCTGTGCCGCGGTGTATGGCTAAGAACACGTAGAAAGCCGATTCCGACCCGCGCCGACCAGCGCAAAGAATGTTACTATGCAATTGAATGGGGATACCCACAGAAAAAGCAGGAACCCGCTTTCCGGCATGCTCATTTAAATGCATTGAAACCATAGGCACCAATCTATGAGCCGGTCGGCGCGGGTCGGAATCCGCTTTCTACGTGTTCCTACCCAATGAATATATACGTAGGTAGGTACCTACCCAACCCAACCTACTTTCTCCAATACACGTGTCGAAACTATTGCGTAATCTATAATATTAATATAGTTTTGAACTAGCCGACCCGTCAAACTTCGTCCCGTCTTGGAATATAAATAATATGTTCGAGATTTTATGTATAAATTTAAATTGATTTCAGTTTAAAGTTATTTAACACAGACGACGACGTGGTCCTTATATTATTGAATTTGAATTAGTATAATGATACATTCATTAATATCTTTTTAACTAGGTACTGTAACCGATGCATCTGTTATAAAACATATCATTATATTATTTTCTATCAGCATTCCGTGAATTGTATCATTTATAAAACAACCGATTCCTGTTAAACGCCTGATTTAATTTCAAAATTAGAAAAAATGTATAATGGAAGTTTTATTTTTATTCCGTGCAACTTTTTTCTTTCATAAGACCCTTCAGAAAAAAGCAAACACGACAAAAAAATGGGCGATATAAGTTCAGCTGTTCTCATAGGGTAAGAAACACGTAGAATGCCGATTCTGACTAGCGCCAACCGGCGCAAAGAATGTTACTATGCATTTGAATGGGGAAACCCACAGAAAAAGCAGGAACCCGCTTTCCGACATGCCCATTTAAATGCATGGAAACCATAGACAACAATCTTTGAGCTGGTCGGCGCGGATCGTAATCGGCTTTCAACGTGTTCTTTTCCATACGATGACCGCGCAAATTAACGTTCCATTTTTATATAAGAGATAATACACTTTCCGTGAATTCAGAGAAACACTTTACGTACCTACCTACTTCTATATATTTTTCGTACCATGCATCCTGTACAGCGATTCTGAATTGTTTTTTTTTACGATCGACATTAAAATCATTATTTAGGTACCTACCTATTTTAGTAATTTATTATCTCCACTAAAATAATTTACGGTAAGTTCACGAAAAGAATCTGAATTGTATTGCAATTCTTTATGTCTTGATCTGTCAAAATATTTGAAGCCATTTCATAAAAACACTAGCAAAAAAAAAAAAAACTATGTGAGTAATCTTGCTTTGAATTTATTGCGTAAACCGTGAATAGCAAGTTGATATAATATTATGTTGAAAAAAGGTAAATAGTATTATGAAGTCAATAGGTAAATTATTTTATATCAAATGTAGTAAAAGTGCAAAATATTAAATTTTGAAATTATCTTCAAAATCCTCACATCATTTTAGGATAGATCGTAAATAATTGTTTTGAAAACACTGGCAAGTCAATGACCACATCATTTCGTCACTGTATAGTGCGAAAAAATTAACTGTCCACTGGAACGTATAAAAAATAGAGACGAAAGGGATAGCAGTTATCCGGATATTATGACCTCCTCACACACCATTTCCAGATCCCTCAGCTCTGCTTCGAAGGAGCAGAACACGAGGAAGACCCTCTCGGTATGATAAGATCTTCTTTGTCTTCGGAACCCTTGCGGTAGGAAGAAAAGCGCTCCCCTTAAAATATCGGTGTTTTTATTTTCAAAAATTTATAAAATTCGCAGAATGCTAAAGAAGTCCTTACTAGAGCCGGGCCAGTGCGTAAATTACCGTGGGTACAACGCATGAATTACGCTTACGTAGGCGGTATATACCAATTGGACTGACTCCGTTGCCGGAACGTTATTGTTCCAAAAATCGCGGAAACTATCTGCATCTTCAGCCAGGATGATATATGACGACCCGTTGTTTTATTAAACTTCCCTTACTTACGAAGACCAGCAAAGCTGCTGTTTTCCTCTATATAGTCTAATAGTCTATATAACCAAATATTATATAGAATTACTCTCCATAATTTACCTTATGCTTGATAATCAATTTTCTAAGTTGTAGAATTTATTTTGTGATTATAAGGCGTATTTCTTAAGTGATACTTTAATAAACAAATCAATGAGTTATCCAAACATGCCTCTTTTTACTATCCGGTATCCGGCAGGATATTATTAACGCCGCCGGATAGACCGGATATCGGATAGTTGCCGATATCCGTTTCATCTAATAAAAAATATAAACAGTGGACAGTTAATTTTATTCCTACTCTACATTGTCGAAAATTCGTTTATAGTCGAACGCCAATTACTTATACCATTAGAATATTGAGGTTGACCACCTCACTTCCTTAAACCTCAACCGGTTAGAAAAGGCACAATGAGCCTCGGACGACTTCGAGCGCAATGGAGAGTTCTTTATGCCTAACCTATTCTCCTGAGTGGGTCCAAGGCCTCCCGTATTATGGGGTGGTTTGGGGGGAACCGCCACGGGCTTGATTTGTGTGCGGCTGGCTTTTTGGCAATTGGGCTAGGGTTTGGCTTTGTGCGGATCGGGTTTGCTGCGGTTTAGTTTCCTCCGGGCTGGCTTGCGGTGAGCGGGGGGGGCTTAAAAGGGAGAATATTACGTTTTATAAAAATGGAGACCTACTTTACGTGGTCATCGCATCACGCCTGGAGGCCAAGTCGAAATATTAACGACAGCTCCAACGTTAACAATTTGTTGTTATTTCCATAGAGGTAACGTAAAAACTGTTGTTCAACGTGCGTTAAACAATGTTGTTCCAAATTCCGAGTCAAAAAAATAATTCTGCCAGTTATTCAAAATTAACGTTAAACGTTACCTCAAAATCTTTGGAAATATTACTACGCTGCTATTATATTGAAGACGAAACCCGTTTTTTTTGTTTGGAAACCATTTTCAATTTGGTAAAAACGTTAACGTTCGGAACGTTAACAGTTTTCACGTTTAACGTTATTTATTTCGACCTGAACGGCTGGACCGATATCGTTTATTCTTTTTATGTCGTGTTTGCTCAGGATAAGATATTTATGAACTAAATTTCGAACCTACGACTAGACAAACAACAACAAATCAACGTGAAAGATATAAATTGAAATGTTAAAAAAACGTCTGTAGCTTGAAAAATGCCCAAAGCACATAGAAATAAGTGTTTTAAAGATCACTAATTTCATTGCTTTTCGAGACCTGAATATTTTTTTATTCATATCCAGCAATATAAAAATTGATTTCAAATAACGTCATTTGATGGAATAAAAGTTATTCGAGTTATTTTTTGGGATTCTCATAGAACAATGTCAGTCATGTTAGCGAAATTTTTAAGTTCGCGGGCTGATTCTATTTGTATAAGAAGCACATATTTTTAAATACAGATTAATAACGACAAATATAAATAAAAATATAGTAATTTAATGGAAATTTTAGAATATATATTTAAAAAAAGAAATGTTGATGATGTTTCTTATTATTATTAATTTTGATGCGAATATAATTAATTCTGCATTGCTTAGGAAGAGAAAGCAAATACAGTAACACGTGAGCGAAGCCACGGGTAACTAGCTAGTCTATAATATAAAAGGAAGTCGGGTTAGTGCGAACACTTATAGCTCGAGATCAGCTGAACAGATTTTTATGATGCTTGGTTAATTGGATTCTTCTCCGCTACGGATAACAGAATAACTAATAAAAAATCGAATAATAGATAAAAAATAATATAAAATATAATAATATTATAGGAACGAATTTTCTTATAATAACGCCATCTATGAAGATTCTATAGAAACACAATTTGTATTTACCTGACAACCATTGACATTAAAAATTTTAGCACTTAATTAAAATTGGAAAGTGAATAAATCTACATAATATTGAATTCAAACTGTCCTTTGACACAAACTGTCAGTTTGATAGTAGGTGCGTTTGACAGAATTCGGTTGGAAAATATGTGGTTCAAAACAGATGCATCGATCGGAATGACATATTAAGTTAAAAGTAATTTTTATATTAGAAAATAAATGTATGGACCTTTCGCCACGGCATGGTACCTACAGAATTACATTTTCCAAAAAAAATTTGCAATTTTATCAAAAGAAAAAAGTAACAATAATGATCGTCTTCGAAAAAATATCAACGAGCATTATCCTACTAAATTGATTTGTTAAGACACATTTTATCAAAGATAGGTATGTGGCAGGACTACATACCCAGATATCTATGCAAATATGTTCTTCTGTTCTATGTTCTTTGTAATGCACTATCTATCACTTAGCAACTTTTACTAGTCGATTGTTAATTATTGTAGGTATGTATATCTTAGTGTCTACGAAAAGCAGACATCTAGTGAACTCAAGATTACATCACACAAAAATTTTATCATTTTGTTGAGGAGGTCTTAACAATTCGTATTTCGTTGTTCGAAAAATTCATTAACCTATGCTTTTTTGTCAACATCTCTGGTGGAGAGTGGCAAATAAAAAAGAACACCGTGGTTGTACAATCAAATCTTATGGCCTGAGGTACACATCAAAACACGAGCGGTAAAGTAACCGATGCATCGTATCAAAATTCCACAATACGCGGTTTGTGACGATCGAACCACAGCGTACTATGGAAATATGATACGTCGATACATTTCCATAGTACCCACGCTGTTGTTCGCGGTAAGTTTTTAGTTTACTAATAACTAACTTAGATCAGATAAGGTGAGAAACAGAATAAGTCTAACGGCAACTATTTCATTTTAAATGAGGTGTTATTAAGCCCAAATCACAGGTGAGCTGATAAGGTTTATTTCGAAATAAAATACACGGGCGTAAGGCTTGTTAAAATTCAGATATAAATCTCTAAATGTAAATGATCACCGCTATTACCCGGCCGAGAGGATATTCGCAAACATTCTACCTTTCGTCCTACAAATGGTTTTCGGAATAGGCTGCGGACACCTTTATTTTTCAAAGCCACCGAAATCCCTATTTGATTTCCGACGGGGCAATGTGTCACTGCTTACCACCAACACCGGATCACACACACAATTGAGTTTTGACTTTTTTTTATTCGAACATAATATCCCTTCGGATGTTGTATTGTGTCCTCTGGTGCGACCTCTTTTATTTCGGATAAACTCTGCCATTTTATTTTAGCCACGGAATAAAAATATCAAAATCACGTATGAAATATTATTTGCCACATTTTAATTACCAACTTTTTACCAGGAGAACGTTCAACTCTATTTGTCCAAACTTAATTAAATAAATATGGAATGTTTTTTTTTAACATGTTCGGAAAAAATACGTTTTTGTAAAAATAATTTTTAAAAGGTGAATGTTCATTTTTATTACGTCATATTTTCAACAAATCACTTTCACTGATATAATGTGTTTTTAATAATAAGTATCTACGAGACATTTTTATTTGAATTATTTACATTTACAAGTTGTTGATAGCGAAACAGTGGGGCTAGTACGAATTTTATCGAAAGCTTATTGCACGATAATAAACGCTTATAAACGTGCAAATAGTGTTCTAAAATCAAACGATCGATCATTTTTGTGTGGAAAATTTTCGAAATTCATCGATCTTCGAAAACTTATACTAGTGGTACAGGTTCCATCGCCTTGACGTAGGTAGATATCTAATTAAGATTGTGGTCTTAAACTATTTATTTTTTCTTTTACATATTACAAAAACTGTGCTTATTTTTAATGGTATCAACCGTTTGTTTTCACTCTAGTAAGTGAGTACTGGTTTCTTAAAAAAATTATAAGAATAATGAAAATTATTCGTAAGTTTCAAAGATACCTAATCATAGAACCACGTAAATACTGTGACCAAGAAAACAATTGAAGAATCTATATATTATTATACAGTAGATAGATGGGTAAAAAAGTATTTATACATACAAGTATAAGATAGGTTACTACTTTCATATTTACCAGAGTCAAAAAAAGACTTAAAGGTTTTTTTCGCAATTTCATTAAAAATTTCTCAACAATTTTTAAATTGTGCGACCTCGAAAACGTATGAATTGAAGTTTTCAAGGAGAGTTTCAGTTCAATTGGAATGAAAACCCACCATTCATATCTGATTATCTAAGCTAACATAGAAATACAAATTTTCAGCGAAGGAGGTTAATACTTTAATGTTTATTGGACAACAATATTTTTTTAATTTAGGTACAATATTCAATCATCAACATCTTTATATCGACGTTTATCGTAGATTTGAGAATACAGGTTTTTCAGTTGTTAGTAAAAAATTTCAGTTGCTGAAGTCGTATATGACAGATTTTATCCTACTGTTTACAAATACACATTCAAGATCAATAATTATCAATCAATTATCCCTTTTATACCCCACTCAGGAGCATAGGGAGACAACAAGATCACCTACATACGAACACTTATAAACACTACTGTTCCAATGACAGGTGTATATCGCTAAGACCTATAATTAAAGTATTGCAGTTAATTTATCATTTTCAATTACTTAATGTCAGCATTCTATTTTTGCAGTCGTCTGTAGTAAACATCAGATCCTCCAAAAAGAGCATTACTTTAATAGAATATTGTTGAAATGCAAAAAAAAATCTTAAAATTGACAAAATAATGGAACGATAGAAACCATTAAAATTAGTACGAGAAGAAAAATACCACAATCAAATGATATCAATTATTATGGAAAAAAACCCGACTAACTTAGATGAGTATCCATGATATTTTCTGAGCAATTAGACCCAAGTCCCTTAACAAATGAATAGACAGAAATGACTTCATTAAAAAATCTTTTCCAAATAAAAATGTTTATCGCCAGACGAAAATATTTTTTTTACGTTTCTTAAATTATTATTATTTTCAGTAGGTATTAGCCATTTTTTTTCTTTCCTTTTAACTTTTTCATAGATTTATGTTAGCCTGGGCAATATTTCTTTATTTTTTTCAATCCCCTTTCTCTCCATCCTTTTGTCATTCCATTATCCTTTCTTTTAAAAGAGTCTGAAAAAAGATCTTCTGTGACAATCGTTACGCCAGATATTTTTTTAATCAGCCCGAATATTTTAGGATCGGATTTATAAACCGAGAACTTATGACTGGCCCAATTTTATTATCTACGATATATTTTATTTTTTACTTAACAGGTTCCGCTCATTTGTTGCACTGTTTCTGTGTAAAATATTGTGTAAATAAGTTTCTTATTGTATCTTTCTGTTTGCTTGTGTATATTTATTTATTTAATAAAAGTTTAATTTAAAAAAAAAAAAGTGGGAAAACTCGTTTCCATTTTTTTTATACAACGAAAGCCAAGAAAAAACGTTTTTCATCGTTGGTTAATAACTTGTCAGCCTTTCAAAAATTATTTTATTATTATTAATTCATTAAATCACAATATATCATATGAAGTATACATCATTGTAAAAAAAAATAATAAAAAAAAATTAAAATTAAATACAATGCTATATACTAAATATAAAAATATCGGTATTATCTCTCATGATACATCACGATGTAATGTAATCATGAGAGATCTTCGAACTACAGAGAAAGGAACCTTCTTAACATCCTACATGAGGACAACAGAACTGCCTTTTGGATGGCATATCTGAGACCACAACAGATGCCAAGTTTCCCTAGATTGTCTTTAAGAGACTTAGGAATAACTCCATTCGTCGATATCACTATAGGTATTATGTGGGTGGTTGGTGTATGCCACATATCCTTGATTTCGTGAGCAAGATCAAGATATTTAATTATCTTATCCTGCTCGGCTTTTTTCAAATTTTCGTCATACGGTATAGTGATATCCACGAGATACGTTATCCCGTTCCTACGATCAACCAATACAATGTCCGGACGATTTGCGTTAATCGTTCGGTCAGTTTGTATTGGTATATCCCAATACAACTTTATATTACTGTTTTGCATTACCGAAATTGGGGTGTACCTATAATAAGGTACTTCAAGATCGAGCAAACCATATTTCAAGGCAAGTTTTTGATGAACTATTTTAGCCACATCGTTATGTCTGTGCAGATACTCAGAACCACACAGGAGAGAACACCCAGACAAAATATGCCTGAGTGTTTCTCCTGTTTGGCCACATGCACGACATTTATCAATTATATCAGGTGTTTTAATAATATATTTTTTATAATTATTAGTGACGATGATCTGGTCTTGTATTGCACAGACAAAACCTTCTGTTTCGCTAAATAGTTCACCAAACCTCAACCATCCAGACAAATCTTCAAGACTTACATGTGATGAATTTAAAGTTTCGAAGAATCGACCGTGGAGAGACTTGCCTTTCCATATATCAACCCGATCTTGCACCCCAATTATCGGTGGTGAAACAGGATTTGATAAATTTAAGGGCGTGTACTTCAAATCACACGCAATGAGGTCTTCATAACCCAATTTATTCCTTGATGAGATAAAGTAAGATTGGAGAAGGTTTATCTCTTTGTTATTCATGTTTTTGATGTTTAACATGCCTCTGCCACCAATCTTCCTTGGTAAATATAATCTCATCAAGGAACATCTTGGATGATGCATCCTATATTGTGTGAGCAAACCACGTATCCTTAAATCCATCTTGTCTAGTTCCGTTTGGTTCCACTTAATGATTCCAAAAGAATACAAAATTTTCGGTACAACCCATGAATTAATGGCCATAATTTTATTTCTCCCGGAGAGAAAACTTTTCAAAACTTTTTTTAATCGTTTAATAAATTCATTTTTAATGTTATTTTTATTATTTATATTATTAAGAATCTTTTTATTAATTCGTATTACCTATTACATTTATTTGTAATTTCTTTACCGTTATAAAATATTGTTTATCACAGTATAATATTATTGCAGGGCATGATGGTATGAAAATTATTGGTAACAAAACCGATGTGAGTAGACGCATAATTATAATAACAAATTCCATTAGTGTAAATTTGAAGTTATATCTATATTTTCTCTATAGTTTTTCTTTTATTCTTTTACTAGCTAGTTACCCGTGGCTTCGCTCACGTGTTACTGTATTTGCTTTCTCTTCCTAAACAATGCAGAATTAATTATATTCGCATCAAAATTAATAATAATAAGAAACATCATCAACATTTCTTTTTTTAAATATATATTCTAAAATTTCCATTAAATTACTATATTTTTATTTATATTTGTCGTTATTAATCTGTATTTAAAAAATATGTGCTTCTTATACAAATAGAATCAGCCCGCGAACTTAAAAATTTCGCTAACATGACTGACATTGTTCTATGAGAATCCCAAAAAATAACTCGAATAACTTTTATTCCATCAAATGACGTTATTTGAAATCAATTTTTATATTGCTGGATATGAATAAAAAAATATTCAGGTCTCGAAAAGCAATGAAATTAGTGATCTTTAAAACACTTATTTCTATCTGCTTTGGGCATTTTTCAAGCTACAGACGTTTTTTTTAACATTTCAATTTATATCATTCACGTTGATTTGTTGTTGTTTGTCTGGTCGTAGGTTCGAAATTTAGTTCATAAATATCTTATCCTGAGCAAACACGACATAAAAAGAATAAACGATATCGGTCCAGCCGTTCAGGTCGAAATAAATAACGTTAAACGTGAAAACTGTTAACGTTCCGAACGTTAACGTTTACTAAATTGAAAATGGTTTCCAAACAAAAAAAAAATGCGTTTCGTCTTCAATATAATAGCAGCGTCGTAATACTTCCAAAGATTTTGAGGTAACGTTTAACGTTAATTTTGAATAACTGACAGAATTATTTTTTTGACTCGGAATTTGGAACAGCATTGTTTAACGCACGTTGAACAACAGTTTTTACGTTATCTCTATGGAAATAACAACAAATTGTTAACGTTGGAGCTGTCGTTAATATTTCGACTTGGCCTCCAGGCGTGATGCGATGACCACGTAAAGTAGGTCTCCATTTTTATAATAACGTAATATTCTCCCTTTTAAGCCCCCCCGCTCACCGCAAGCCAGCCCGGAGGAAACTAAACCGCAGCAAACCCGATCCGCACAAAGCCAAACCCTAGCCCGATTGCCAAAAAGCCAGCCGCACACAAATCAAGCCCGTGGCGGTTCCCCCCAAACCACCCCATAATACGGGAGGCCTTGGACCCACTCAGGAGAATAGGTTAGGCATAAAGAACTCTCCATTGCGCTCGAAGTCGTCCGAGGCTCATTGTGCCTTTTCTAACCGGTTGAGTTTTAAGGAAGTGAGGTGGTCAACCTCAGTATTCTAATGGTATAAGTAATTGGCGTTCGACTATAAACGAATTTTCGACAATGTAGAGTAGGAAGAAAATTAACTGTCCACTGTTTATATTTTTTATTAGATGAAACGGATATCGGCAACTATCCGATATCCGGTCTGTCCGGCGGCGTAAATAATATCCTGCCGGATACCGAATAGTAAAAAGAGACATGTTTGGATAACTCATTGATTTGTTTATTAAAGTATCACTTAAGAAATACACCTTATAATCACAAAATAAATTCTACAACTTAGAAAATTGATTATCAAGCATAAGGTAAATTATGGAGAGTAATTCTATATAATATTTCGTTATATAGACTATTAGACTATATAGAGGAAAACAGCAGCTTTGCTGGTCTTCGTAAGTAAGGGAAGTTTAATAAAACAACGTTTCGTCATATATCATCCTGGCTGAAGATGCAGATAGTTTCCGCGATTTTTGGAACAATAACGTTCCGGCAACGGAGTCAGTCCAATTTGTTTATACCGCCTACGTAAGCATAATTCATGCGTTGTACCCATGGTAATTTATCATTTCGTCACTATACAGTGACGAAATGATATGGTCATTGACTTGCCAGTGTTTTCAAAACAATTATTTACGATCTATCCTAAAATGATGTGAGGATTTTGTAGATAATTTTAAAATTTAATATTTTGCACTTTTACTATATTTGATATAAAATAATTTACCTATTGACTTCATAATACTATTTACCTTTTTTCAACATAATATTATATCAACTTGCTATTCATGGTTTACGCAATAAATTCAAAGCAAGATTACTCACATAGTTTTTTTTTTGCTAGTGTTTTTATGAAATGGCTTCAAATATTTTGACAGATCAAGACATAAAGAATTGCAATACAATCCAGATTCTTTTCGTGAACTTACCGTAAATTATTTTAGCAAGGATAATAAATTACTAAAATAGGTAGGTACCTACATAATGATTTTAATGTCGATCGTAAAAAAAACAATTCAGAATCGCTGTACAGGATGCATGGTACGAAAAATATATTGAAGTAGGTAGGTACGTAAAGTGTTTGTCTGAATTCACGGAAAGTGTATTATTTATCTCTTATATAAAAATGGAACGCTAATTTGCGCGGTCATCGTATGGGTAAGAACACGTTGAAAGCCGATTACGATCCGCGCCGACCAGCTCAAAGATTGTTGTCTATGGTTTCCATGCATTTAAATGGGCATCTCGGGAAGCGGGTTCCTGCTTTTTCTGTGGGTTTCCCCATTCAAATGCATAGTAACATTCTTTGCGCCGGTTGGCGCTAGTCAGAATCGGCATTCTACGTGTTTCTTACCCTATGAGAACAGCTGAACTTATATCGCCCATTTTTTTGTCGTGTTTGCTTTTGTCTGAAGGGTCTTATGAAAGAAAAAAGTTGCACGGAATAAAAATAAAACTTCCATATTATTATTAGAATTTTTCTAATTTTGAAATTAAATCAGGCGTTTGACAGGAATCAGTTGTTTGATGAATGACACGATTCACGGAATGCTTATAGTAAATAATATAATGATATGTTTTATAACAGATGCAGCGGTTACAGTAGTTAAAAAGGTAATAATGAATTGTATCATTATACTAATTCAAATTCAATAATATAAGGACCACGTCGTCGTCTGTGTTAAATAACTTTAAACTGAAATCAACTTAAAGTTATACATAAAATCTCGAACATATTATTTATATTCCAAGGCGGGACGAAGTTTGACGGGTCGGCTAGTTCAAAACTATATTATTATTATTATAGATTACGCAATAGTTTCGTCACGTGTATTGGAGAAAGTAGGTTGGGTTGGGTATACCTACCTACGTATATATTCATACACGCTGCACCGGACCAGCTCGCGGTGTATGTATGTTTATTGTATGAAACGATGTCGTCAATAAATTAAATTTTTACAAAAATTGTTAAGAAAAGTTTGAGATATACTGCTATGATGTATGTATTTTTTATAGAAAAATAAATTATCTAGTTGTAGCGTTTCGGCGTTTTTCGATATTTTTATAAAATTCTGAAATATAGGCACTGAAACTCGTAAAATTTTGTCATAAAAAAAATATTTTTCTTTATAAAAAAAGTTTGAGAAATGCTGGAACTTCTTCATTAAATTATATTTTAGATATTGTATTTTTCTATATACATACACAATTTTAGGGTTCTAGATTTTATGGTTTTCGAGATATATGGAAAAATTAAATAAAAATTCAAAGGTTGATAACCCCTGACTGAAAAAAAAATTCAAAATTCTGAGTATACAAATTTTGTATGCTTAAAGTATTCAATAGTTTCTGAAATTTTAGGATCTGTGCATCAAGCGAATCAAAAGTTATAAAGAGGGGACGGATACACACACATGCACGTTGGAAAAGTGCCCCTCACCCCCTACCCTCTAATTAATGATATCTTTTGAAAACGAAATAGTATAATTTGACTCTTTCTGAAGAAATCATTTTTTTGAAATTTCGATAAAACCAGTTTTAAACTTTTTAGGAGGCACTTAAAAATCATCCCTTTTTATATGTGCCATTTTTCGTCCCTTTTAGTTAAATTTTGGAAAAATTACCAAATACGCTAACACTCATTTCTATAAAAGAATTCATATGCCAAATCTCAAGTTCGTACCATGTCTAGTTTCCGAGATATTCGCATACTTTGAAAAACATTCAACCCTTATTTTCACCCCCTTAGGGGTGGAATTTCCAAAAATCCTTTCTTAGTGGAAGGTTTTGTATTGAGACCTACCTGATTTCCAAATTTCACTTCTCTACGATTAGCCGTTTGGGCTGTGCGTTGATGAGTCAGTCAGTCAGTCAGTCAGTCAGGCACTTTCCTTTATTATTATAGATAATCATTATCAATATAATTATTATTGTTTTATTGTCATACTTCGTGACAACATTATTATTTACCTTACAACTATTGACATTAAAAATATTGGTACCTACGCCGATTTTCGTTGGAATTTTTTTTTTTGGAGCTCTCAGAAATAATTATTTTTTATTCAAACATATTATTTTAAACGTATTTTTGTATAAAATACTAATTTGAAATTTATATTCATAGTAAGGACTACTACAGGACAACGTCTGTTCTAGGAAAGCTAGTATATGATAAATATTAAAGAGGATTAGTATTGCTAAATTAAACAATTATTTTGAGAGCCAAAACGTAAGGGGGAGTATTTCGACCTGACCACTACAGAAGAGAAACATTTTATATGTAACGAGAGTCCTACGGTTATGTTAATGTGATAATATGGTGAAACGTAATTTGCGAATGATTCCGAAGCGATGCCAATGGTTCGGGTGGAGGAATAAAAGCGTCGTTACATCCCCGGACGCACGAGACGCAGACGCCAACTAATGGCTGCCTCGTTACAATTAAATTATGGCACATGTGTCGCTCTCTGTGTGCCAATAACCACCCGCACTCATTTACCTTTTTCCAAAAGATTTCGATCAATACCTAATGAGTGGATGATAACTTGTGTAGGGATTATAGGTAGAGGATCCTTCCACACTATATCCAAATCCCTCTTATAATGTTTTAATTGAATTTGTCATTACACACTAAACTTAGTTTATTTCATCGAAACAATATCAAAAGTTTACAAGAATTCAGAATTTTCAGAAAACAGTTGACCGAAATTAATAACAATAATACTTTGACCATCTTTAAGTGCTGTTTCAAAGACTAAATAATTATTTTCAAAAAATCGCGTTGGCTGGAAATGTGATATTTTACAGTGAAATAATGATCTCAAAGCTTATAATTTTAGACGGTTTTCAAAACAGCAATTTACGGCCACAGTGCCAAGTTGAAATTTAAAAAAAAATCGGATTTCAATTTGAACTCATTTGGTGCAATGTAAAAAATCTTATAATATAAAGGAAAGTCGGGTTAGTAAGAACACTTATAGCTCGAGATCGGCTGAATAGATCTTTGCCGATGTTCGATTTATTGGATTCTTCTCCGCTCCGGATAACAGAATGACTATTAAAAAGAAGAAGAAAAATGATATGAAATAATATAAAATATAATATTAAAGTTAGTGTGGAACGGATTTCTTGCGACGCCATCGCCATCTATGAAAATTCCATAACAACATGATTATTTTTATTTACCTGACAACCATCATAGAATTTCAAAACACTGGCACGCAGATTAAAGATGTAATCAAGCTTTCAGAAATAATAATTTTACAACATTCAAACATCAAAACAAGTTACAAATTTGAAATGAATATTCATAGTTAGGAACACATGACAACGTCTGTCGGGAAAGCTAGAAATATAATATAAAAGACTTCGTCATAAATATTTGGGAATGGAGAATATAGTCTCTGAAAACCGGTTCATGTTTGAATAATTGTAATAGAACTATGCAAGGCTCGTTTCATTTTTATTTCGAAATGGACTATCACGAAGCACCTTCTGCCCAAAACATCGAAGATGTTGTAAACATATTAACTTATAACACAATATTTGGCAGTACTGAAAATGTCAAGAATGTCAAAAAACACATCATCTAAATCCAAACATTCTTAGAACTTAGTCTTAAGTAACACCAAAGTAAGCCCATAAGCCAAAAGCATAATATCATTATACACACATACCTAATACGCAATATAGGCTTAGGTATACAAGGATCACGACATGTTAGATTGACGCATTCTCTCCCAAAGCATAACCCAGATTTCTAAGGATCTCTCAGGGAGCTAAAATGTGATGTATCAAAACAGGGATTCCAGTTAAATTCCAGAGTGTCAAAGACAGGGATGTGCCGCAGGATATATTTTTAGTGTGGAGAGGCTGATTAGCATATCATCGTCTGGCGCGTGCGTGTGTGAACCTACAAGAGGCATCATATTGAAATAATTAAATCGTTAATTACTTTGAAAATGAGGGTTTTATCTCTGGCGGGGATGTAGGACGAGAAGGCTTTCGGGGGTAGTAGGGGGTCGTCGTTATGATATTATTGTACCAAAGCCAGCACCGCTATCATCCCACTGACATGCATTATCATACTGGGTGTTGTGTTTTTTGTTCAAATGAGGTTTACCATTCTGACTTTTTACAGATTTTGTATTATTTTTTTTCGTTTCATTCTTTTAAACACGAGGAAAAACAAAAAAGTTACATTTCCACATATTAAATATCTAATTATAATAAAATTGGACTTGAGTGTGATTCATGAATTTAATAATTGGATTATGAACTGCTTTTAAATCCCTAGATTCTTTCTGACCTTATTTCAAAATAAAGATAGGTTGGTTTCTATCTATTAAAAAAAACAATGGTATGTACATACATTTTATAATTATTTTTAGTGTTCTTTTAAAAAGTCACTATCATGCAATGCTGCAAAATATCAAGCTCTCCATTCCCATAATATGCGTGGTTATGATTTGCATCTATGTATTAGAAACATAATGATATCTTAAGACTCAATCAATCTTTGCGGTTTATTAATTAAAAAAAAACAGGATAAAAACGTGTTGTATCCCTACGAAATGTAGAATTTAATTTTTTTAATGATCGATTGCCCAGAAAACGTTTACTGTATAGAAAAAATAACTAATGACTCTAATAATTCATGACTAATGTTCGATTTTTAAATGGAACAAACCACTACGGGCTTACGACCGTCTTCTACTGTTATTTCGAAGGCTGGCTTAGTGTGATCACTTTACGTTAACAACGTTCGCCATTAGGTGGTAATGTTTGTCTCCGAAACTCTTAATCATGAGAATTCTCAACATGTTCAACATGTCGAAAAATCTCATGTATGTAACAAGTAGAAATTTAATAATTAATGAAACATAGAGAAAAAAGTTGGAAATTATTGAGAACAAGAGAGCAACCAAATTTAAAGACTGCGACTGCTGTCATATATTTGGCGCCAATTGTATTATTCTTAAAAGCGCTAAATAGAGCATGGAAATTCATGATGAAGCAATGGTTCGTATATCGAGGCCGCAAAATGAGCATTTTTTTGCTAGTTTTGAGAAAATAAAACTAAACCAACCTTGGTTTGGGTTTGAGATATTTGTCTTTCCAAACATACCCCAACACTGTGATTTTAAATTAGAAATTTGAGATGAAAACAGATTGAGAAGGTAGAATACTTAATTCAGAGTATACAAGAATAACGATAACATAGAAAACAGCTGATTTAAAAAACTTCAAAAACTCGCAAAGCAATTGGTAATATTTAGAATTCAATTAGGTAATTCCGATCTGCAATATGCTAATAGTGTCTATCTAAAATTAACATTATAATATAAATTTTATGGAGATGAATGGTTGAAGTGGTTGGTAGTCTAGCGGTTACGACGCCGGCTTTCGTACTGTTTCGTTTGGAGGTCGTGAGTTCGATCCCAGGTGCCGATCATTTTCTTCTTTCACGACACAAGCTTTAAGTAGCTTACTGTGAAATAGTCAAAGAGTGTATGTGTATTCACTTTGAGAGAGCACAGATTCATTTTAATAAAATAAAAAAGTAACTTACAGTAGGGCTATTCTCGTAATCAATCGCTTTTAAAAATCACTTAACGATAAGATTAAGACACGATCGCAGGCAGTCGTATTCACAAAACTATCGGAATCTAATGTTAATCCTATCTTGAACTGGATCGTTTTCATACTGATATTTCAAACATAACGAATTTTTAAGATATCTACTAGATATCTTGTTTTGTGAATACCAATCCGCCATTTTATGATTGTCAATCAAAATAAGAGCGTATTAAGACCGCTACGAGAATAAGGGCACTGTTCTGTGAAGACGACTACTCATTTATTTTGTACAATGCATTATTTAGAGTTCTGGAAAAAATAATTATACTCATGCGATACCGCACGTAGAGAAATATTCCATATTCGGCTACCAAGTCAGCCTTCCAAACAGCATTAAAAGACGGTAGTCAAAACTTTTAAACCTATGGAAATATGTAAAAAATGAGTGTTTTTATTTCAGGAATCTTTCAATTTTTAAGTATCTACCTGCTCAAGTTCCAGCATTTGGGATATTTGAACAATGAATGAGCTTCCAGTTTCAAGTTTGCCAAGTTCCCTCACGAAAGTGGCGACGGGGCACCGACGAGCAATTTACATAGACAACAGTGCAGCAGCGTCCTAATTTGCGAACAAGCTTAATTTCCAGGACTAACGAACGGGTAACCGTCCTGGGGTAGAAGCGCAATGTGAATACAATCGAGATGCGGTCGCTCTACAATGTGACTTCGGGGCTGTGGTCAGGATTAATACGTCGAACTGAAGGCACAGCTAGATGATATAGAGACGGGACAGGAAAAGCAGTCCTGGATCAGATTACTCTTTCCTTCTTGCTGAATTGACTCTCAATTGAATACAATTTATTAATTATTGTTCTGAGTCTTAGTAATTGTGGATTCTTGGTAAGGGTCCATAATCCATTTCTACGTTGTGTCCGACATAGCCAATAGGCACTAAAAAGAAACGACTAAAATTTATATTATGGAAAATAATGGTTGCTAAAATGTTTACACCACTTTCTAAAATATGTGTCATTATTTAATTTATCCTATCTGCATCCTCTAAATATACGAATCATTGAAGGTGTATACGCATCGGGCCATTGGTCCAGTAGCTATTAGGAATGCGGGTTCGAATCCTGCTGGAGGAAAGAAGTAATGGTCATCAGATCTCTCGGGTGGATAAATTAAAAAGTACCTAGGAGCAACCATTACCACCAATTGTGACCCAATGGTTAAGCTCCCGATACGTATCGGTATGTCAAGTGACGCCTTTAACAACGTGACCAAAAAATGGAAAGCGTTGGCGTTTAGTGTCGAGACGAAATTGTAAACTGATGCGTTTGTGTTGCCCATTCCCCAGTATGGATGTTAGTCCTGGCATCACTAGGCCGATTTTTGTCATACTTTTTAAGCTATGTAACTAACCAGCTTATGCGAACTTACCAGAAAATCGTAAAAAAATTTAAACATTGAAAATCGATAGAAGGAAAAAAGTTTAATATCTTGAATTACAAGATAATTCTTATTATGTTTTTCTTTATAAGGTCTAATAAAAGCACTAACCCTACTTTATACAATCCAATAAAATACGGTGGACGTCCATAACAACTGCAAATACTCTTTGCACAAGGGAGATTCAATTTCGCAAAGCCTTGCACACAGGTCGAAGTATTATTTGTGTTTATAACAACCTCGTGAAGTCTTACATTTTTTTTTACCTAATAATTAGACCAGGAATTGTATGATTGCATGTAGTATAGGGCGGAAACAGTACATAAATTTGAAACAACACATAAATTTTAGATTGGCCAATTCTGACTTATACTTGCTCCCAATACATCACTTGCCACGTCGGTTGAGGTCATTGCGATCTCCGACCAAACATCGTTCAAGAAGGTTCTCCACTCCATCTACTAAGTCTTGTGTTTCTAGTATTTAACATGGTATTTTCAACAAACATTTTTTATTGATTGGTCATTTTCCGCCTTAATAGTATTTAGATTTTGGTTTCTAAGTAAATAGACTCACTTAAATCAAATGCCTGTTTTGAATCCTTTATTGCTTCACAAAAACCTATAATATAAAAGAATGTCGGGACAGCGTGCACACTCTAACTCGAGATCTTCTGAACAGCTGATCTTCCGATATTTGGTTTATTGAATTATTCACCGCTCCGGATAGCAAAATAACTGTTAAAAAGTTGAAAAATGGATAAGAAATAATATAAAATATAATAATAAAATAAGTATGGAACCGATTTCCTGCGACGCCAACGCCATCTATAAAAATTATATAAAAACAAAATTATCGTTTACCTGACAACCATTGACATAAAAAATATTGTTTTGCAGATTTTTTCGAGCTTTCAGAAATAATGTTTCATTCAACATTGAAACATGTTTTAAACGTAGTTTTGTATAAATTACAAATTTGAAATGAATATTCATAGTAAGGACTGACTAGAGGACACCGTCTGTTTGGAAGGCTATAGTAGGTATGGTACAAATAAGGATTTATAAAAGTATTTTTAGAATTGAAATCGATATTATTTAAAGAGTAGCCCCCTTGGTTTATATTCCGCCGGCTATGAAAACCAAACGCATCCAACCCTCTCTGTCCTCCGGAGGTCACACCACCTCCTTTGTGCTCTGGTTCTGGTTGTTTTATCCGGAATGCTTCATTTTTACAGGTAAGCAGGATCCCTTCTGGCTATAAGTCCGAAGAGTCCTAACACCCGTTGATGACAGACCACAGAGAAAGTTTGAATACTAAACATGGGATGCCAGCACTTCAAGGAAGGCCAGTGGTGCTAGTACGAGTTTAATCGAAAGCTAATTACACGCTAATAAGCGCTTACTAGCGTGAAATTAGTGTTCGAAAATCAAACGATCGAATTATTCGATCATTTTTGTATGGAAATTTTTCGAAACTCTTTCAATGATCGTTTCGATATTCGACCATCGAAAACTTATACTAGTGGTACAGATCAGAAGCAAAAGATAATAGGTGACGTTGTATGAGTAAAATGGAAGAAGAAAGTGTCGATATAAAAATATTGTAGGTCTGTTCTCTCTGCTTAGCCCTTGAGGGGCAAAGCGTGATTGGTAGAAAAAAAACCGTTTAAATTTTTAACCTAATGTCGTGTATACAATGGTGAGGCTAACACTTGCATAACTAATTCACAAGGTTCGTTTTTAGATAATAATTAAGTAAAAATGGGTGCGTGTACTTTAACCCTTAATAATAATAATAAATGTTGGGCTAGTTTAAGTGGTAAGTTACTTGTAAATCCTTTTACATTTTGTGACAACATTAATTTATTCGAACCGTCCCGCTCACGAATATAAAGGCCAATATAGCCTTTTTTTTATTTTATCGCTTTAAATTGAATTAACTTAGTATCTTTGATTTGGCAAAGTGTTAACCCACGTTAAAAAAAATTTCAAATAAACCCACGTTTTGATAATTGATATTTATAAAGAGAAATTTGCCGAAACTTAAGAAAGTTAGTATAAATGACGATCAGAATATTGGAATATCTTCTTCTTCGTGTGCCGTATCAGGTCACCCCGACGTTGGGGATCACTTCGGCGAAAGCTTCTCTGTCTTGCGCTACCCGGAACAACTCCTCCACGCTTCTTATTCCGGTCCAGTCTCGAGCATTTCGTAGCCAAGACATCTGCCTTCTCCCAACCCCTCTGCTTCCCTCATATAATTAGCTGGAGTAAGGTGTATTTATCACCCCTCAGCACATGACCCAGATATGAGATCTTACGCGTCTTAATTGTCATGAGTAGCTCACGGTCAACTCCGGCTCTGCGCAGGACTTCCGAGTTTGTAACTCTCTCAGTTCACGATATGTCTCGCCTGTGTATCCACATTTCGAAGGATTCTATTCTATTCACCGTGTTGACCTTTAGGGTCCACCCTTCGGAATTGGAATATAAATAATTTTATATAATTTTAAATTATGTTTTTTTTTTTGCCCTTCTTTTGCGCTGACGGTCTCAGTTATGAGTCGATTTTCATAAAACGTTTGACCAAGTGTACAAAGCTATAAGCTACTATATAGGTATATCAGTCTATTTCTTAATTGTATTATGTATATTAGAGACTTTAAATTTTAATAATCAAACCAATTTCCACTTATAACGTAATCCGAATATATTTTTTCTAATATATTATGTGATTGTTTAATGTTTGACAGAGTAACTAAAAGAAAACATCCGAGTAGAATTATATAAAGTTAAACTTTGCGGTTCCCCGCATAGGTGGCGCTTTAATACAGCGACCTTCCTGAAAATCTGTCCTAATTAATTACACCCCTAAGAGACTTCTAATAAATAACCGAATAATTAATTAATTTATTATTTTTTAATTTGCTCACCAAGAAAAACATAATGTAAACGGGCCTATTGGGTAATCTCTCATTCAATTAGGTCTTTAATTTATGTTGTTAACCATTTTAACGTAAAATTTGGAATAATCGTAGGTATTTAAATCAACAAGTCGGTCATTTTTAAAAACATGAATGTTATTTCAGTAGATGTGTCCCAAAAGTATATCTGAATTTCGAAATTAAGTTTAGGAAAAAAAAATATTATTTTTACATTCGATGATGAAAAATAAAAATAAATTCAGTTCCTCGATTATAAATCTTTATTGGTGTTCGTTCCATCAGAAAAAGTACGTCTACAGTAACTTTACTCGGAAATTCAAAAAAATAAAGAAATTAAGCACTAATATATGTGGGAAGAGGGAGGGGGGGTCATTACCTTTGATTTTTATAATTGGTATGACGGCATTAATATTAATGTTTGAAAAAATGTGTGCATGATAGCAACGCAGCGAGGGTTTTCACGAAAAGTTTTAATTCGACCAAACCTTAATTATTTTCTTAAAGGGCATTATAACGCTAAAAAAATCAAGTTTATGTAGATGACTACCTATTCCAATCTTAATATTTGCAACTTTTGTATACATAATCACTTACTTACCTTTTAAAATCTTTGAATTATGCTTTATATTTTAATAAAATGTAAATTTCAGAGTCATGTTTCTAGATAAATCGATTAAATCAAAGTACCTACCTACTAAAACGATTGTTTTCGTCCAAAGCCCCCTTAAGTCTCAATTATTTGGCTTGTCAATTTTGATGTTTTTCATAAATTAATCGACAGGTTTGTCTCTACATTTTACTTCTTTATAAAAAGAAGGTTGACCATAGATTGAAGAAAATAACCATCTTGACAACATTAAAACACCGAGGTGAAGTATGGGGAAATTTATTACAGCGATTTTCACATTAAAACATAGAATTTTAACATAGATCAACCGTAACAAAGACTAGAGGAGAACAGCGACAACATTATTGCAGACTGGGGAAAATTAATATCGAGCGATTCCAGTGAGATAACTCTTATCTGGAGGTTCAATATTGTCAGTCGGCTGCTAGCGCGGGGGAGCGAAGGGTAACAATCACATTAGGCGGAATAACAGACACCAGCCCGGTTAACGGGCCCATATAATAACATTGCAAGACGTTACAACAAAGAGTGGATCCACCAAGTAAATAATATCTTTTATGAAACTAATATAACAGTCTTATAAATATCTTTCTGCTAGGAAATCACAGTCACCCGCGTTCCTGGAATTAACGGGACTATTCACCTGCCTCGTCATATCGAATTTCTGATGATAATAAGAATAGCCTTGTTGAAATATGATTAATGTGTGCTTATATTAATATAAATGTAACCTAAAAAGTATTCACAAAATAAGTGGGTAAGTATGTAGATTTATTAACAGATTTTTATATTGGATTTATCTTTTTAAAGCAAGAAAATAGTAAAATTTCTGATGAAATTATTTTTATAGAAATGAAACAAAAATCCTTGTAATTCACAACTAATAACGTTATGATTTACTAATGTATTAATTTATAGACTCAATTCCTATTCATCACAACATCAAGCTATAAATAATTTTCATCAATATTCAATATCAATAACCACTATCACATTGCAAACTGGATGATATTTCAGAGTTCAGAATGAAAAAAAGTACATCAAACAAAACATCGTTCGAAAATCTAACAGGATATTGCACTGACTATTAAAATAAAATACGGAATGAAAAAACAGTCGTTTTATTGACCCTGCGGAAAACATTTGCGGTAACATTCCCAGAACCAATATAGACGAATACAAACAAGATTGAAAGCTAGACAATAAAACCGAAATAGAAGAGTAGACGCGGAGAAAAACGTAGAAAAAGGAAAGAAAGAGGAGAACAGGGAGGAAGAACAAAAGAAAGAATAAGAAATAAAGAAAGAGACAATAATAATATTGTTCAGGAGGCAGACAAAGATAGGAGTCCTTTTTTATAACCATGTTACACATTCTGTCTTCCAATAAAGCTATGGTAGTGGTATTATTTAAGGTCTCCACCAAAAACAAAGGAAATGAGAGCATATAGAGCAAGAAGAAGTGTCCCACAACCCGCGGGGGCAGTCCGCAGTCGATGGGTCATACGTTACTTCACTAATCGAGAGGGGTTGACGGGCATACCTACACATCCCTTGTTTATCTGCCGCCGTACAGACACAACTCCGTGATGTCTAGGGAAGTTTATCCACAACTAGTAGTGAAACTATGTACATATTATTTAGTAATTTACTCACAAAAATGATATAATTAGACATAAGACTATTTGAATCACAATACCTATGTGTAATTATTGCATCTTATTAATATAAACTTACAAATCACGGATCATTTCAAGATTGGAGACTCATAAAAATAATGAACGAAATTTTCGACTATATTATTTGAGGCATTCATGGTGTTATTAATTATTTACTTACAATGATATGGCGCTCAGCATAACAGTACAATACCTTTTCACTGGGCGCCGTATATAGGTAAACAATTTTGTACCTAGAAAGTACCTTCACAACAATTAACAATACCTACCTACATTTTTATAATAATATAGGGTTGGTTTTCCACTAGGGGGCGAATCGAAAGATTGACTAAAAGACTGCGACCAAACAGCCCGCAAAATCAAAGAAATAAAATGTGAACACAAATACACCTTTCAAATATTTATAAACCCGTACAACTCCTGTGCGTAAATACGAAAGTCAGTAACGGAAATTATGTACTAGGCTACCAACCACATTTACCTACTTGCATACGTCAATATCAATCAATCAATCAATTCTCCCTTTTCCACCCCACTCAGGGACATAGGGAGGCAACAAGAGCTCTCCATTGCGCTCGATCTTGCGCAATGTTTATGACCTCCTCCCACACCATGTCCATGTCCCTCAGCTCTGCTTCGAAGGAGCGGAACACAGTGTGAGAGGGTCTTCCTCGTCTTCGGGACCCTGATGGGAGGAAGAACAGCGCCAACGTCAATATACATATTTTATTTCAGGGTTATAATATGTCATAGCTGTAATAGCAACCCCCAAATTATCACCATGCTGAGAGATGGAAATGTATCTACTGCGTTAACAAGTCGCACCTTTAAAGACAAACAGTTACTAAACAAATTTTTTGAAAAATGAGTTATTAATGCCATCTCTCTTAAAAATGCATAAGCTATCTGGTGAATTTGACATTCCTATCAAATTCTTCTCTGTAGGTATACTCACGTATTAGTAAAGCAAGCAAGTAAATAGGAAAGTGCTTAAGAAGATTTTTCAGTTAGGTATATTGGATGTTTGAAAAATTGATCTCGTTTCCTAATCAAATGCTAAGTTCCACATTTATTTAGGCACTTAACCGTTTTATCCACAACATTGTTTCTTATGATGGTTAATGATTTTTTCCCAAATGAGAAAATGGGTAAAAAATATTGCAGTTCTTATTAATTACATAACGTACCATATTTAATTCCCTAACTTAACGTTATGTTTTCCCTCCCGAAGCACGCGTATCAATTCATTTTCGGGAGGTATCTTGTATGTATGTACATAATTATTTATTTTGTAAGCTTATTTTTTCATATTTCATTGTGTAGTTTTTTTTCAATAAAGGCTATAATAAATAGTTACATTATTATAATTATAGTCTCAGCTGGTAACTCTACGAGACTCAACTACCATAAAAATGGTGAATAACTTTAATGCATAAGAAAATATAAAGTTTTAGAAACGTAGAGAGTATTGTGAATATGCAATAAAGAAACTGAAAATGAATTCCTAACCATCTATATAATATTTGCCTTGAACACTGACTGACTGACTGACTGCCTGACTGACTGATGTCATTAACGCCGCTAGATGGCGCGCCACTCGCAACTAAAGACAAATAATAATATTGTTCTTCTAATACAATATGGCTGACAGCAGTGACAACTGACAGTAACATAATGATATTATTATGCCTGGTGGCTGAGCACTTTTTTTAAAGATCTTGACGTAGAGAAAAACAATGTTTTGGTTTATTAAAAAGCTCACATGCGAAGTCAGCCATAAGAAAGCAAAGTGTACCAAATTAGGAAACTTTTACGCACAGCGGGACTTCATAGTGAAGAAAAGCCTTTCTAATGCCATGAGTGTAATAAAAAGTTTGCGGTTTCAAGTAATTTAAAGAATGACATGCGAACTCATATCGGAGAAAAGCCATACGAATGCAATAAAAAGTTCAATCAATCAAATAATTTAAACAACCAATGACATGCTAAAAGCTATTTGAATGGTAAGTTTGCAATAAAAAGTTTAATTTCATTTTTAAGTTTGCATAAATAGTTCAATCAACCGTGTGCTGTAAAGTATTACTTGCGAATTCGGCCAAAAAATTGACAAATCAGGAAACTTTTACGCACAGCCGGACTTCGCTTTACTAATGCAATGTGTGCAATAAAAAGTTTTGAAACTCATAGCGGAGAAAAGCCATACGAATGCAACCATTGCGATAAAAAGTTTAATCAATCAAATGATAAAAGCCATTTAAATGCATATTTTGTTAGAAAAAGTTCAAAATTTGTTTAAAGTCTAACATATGAATTCGGCCAAAAGAAAGCATAGTTTGTATGAAAAAGTTTACCAAATCAGATCTTTAACTCACAGACGCGATTTCATTGCCAAGAAAACCCTTGCTATAAAAATGTGTGTTATAAAAAGTTTTTTTTTTGCATTTTTATAAATAGTTATACTATCATGAATAGTTATAATCTATCATCGAGTGCTTTACAGTCACACAAATGAATTCGGCCATAAGAAAACAAAGTTTCCATGAAAAAATTTACCAAATCACAAATCTTTAATCCACACACACGAGATCATATAGCGGAGAAAAACCATACGAATGTCATGTTTTCAATAAAAAGTTTACACACCTAGAGTAATTTTTTAAAGATTTTCATGTGAATTCATAACGTTGAAAAGCCATACATATGTAAAGTTTGTTATAAAAAGTTCACGTTGTTTTTTGAGTTTTCATGAAGAATTCAATTAATCAAGTGCTTTAAAGTCTGACATATGAATTCGGCGATAAGAAAACAAAGTTTCCATGAAAAAGTTTACCAAATCACGAATCTTTAATCCACACACACGAGATCATAGCGGAGAAAAACCATACGAATGTCATGTTTTCAATAAAAAGTTTACACACCTAGAGTAATTTTTTAAAGATTTTCATGTGAATTCATAAGGTTGAAAAGCCATACATATGTTAAGTTTGTTATAAAAAGTTTACGTTGTTTTTTGAGTTTTCATGAAGAATTCAATTAATCAAGTGTTTTAAAGTCTCATATAAGAATTCGGCAATACGAATGCAAAGTTTACATGAAAAAGTTTAATCAATCAAATCGGTAAATACCCACATGCCAAAAGCTATTTGAATGTAGGTATTTGAGTTTTCATAGAGTTGAATCAACCAAGTATTTTGAAGTCTCACATGTGAATGCTCACAGCTATGCTATGAGAAAGTAAAGTTTGCATAAAAAGGCCATAGGTGGGCGCCACGGGCGCCTTTAAAAAACTAGTCTATATAATATTTGCCTTGAACACTGACTGATGTCATTAACGCCGCTAGATGGCGCGCCACTCGCAACTAAAGACAAAATAATAATATTGTTCTTCTAATACAATATGGCTGACAGCAGTGACAACTGTCAGTTTTTTTAAAGGTCTTGACGTAGAGAAAAACAATTTTTTGGGTTATTAAAAAACTCACATGCGAAGTCAGCGATAAGAAAGCAAAGTGTACCAAATTAGGAAACTTTTACGCACAGCGGGACTTCATAGTGAAGAAAAGCCTTACTAATGCCATGAGTGCAATAAAAAGTTTGCGGTCTCAAGTAATTTAAAGAATGACATGCGAACTCATATCGGAGAAAAGCCATACGAATGCAATAAAAAGTTCAATCAATCAAATAATTTAAACAACCAATGACATGCTAAAAGCTATTTGAATGGTAAGTTTGCAATAAAAAGTTTAATTTCATTTTTAAGTTTGCATAAATAGTTCAATCAACCGTGTGCTGTAAAGTATCACTTGCGAATTCGGCCAAAAAATTGACAAATCAGGAAACTAACGCACAGCCGGACTTCGCTTTACTAATGCAATGTGAGCAATAAAAAGTTTTGAAACTCATAGCGGAGAAAAGCCATACGAATGCAACCATTGCGATAAAAAGTTTAATCAATCAAATGATAAAAGCCATTTAAATGCATATTTTGTTAGAAAAAGTTCAAAATTTGTTTAAAGTCTGACATATGAATGCGGCCAAAAGAAAGCATAGTTTGTATGAAAAAGTTTACCAAATCAGATCTTTAACTCACAGACGCGATTTCATTGCCAAGAAAACCCTTGCTAATGCAATGTGTGTTATAAAAAGTTTTTTTTTTGCATTTTTATAAATAGTTATATTATCATGAATAGTTATAATCTATCGAGTGCTTTACAGTCACACAAATGAATTCGGCTATAAGAAAACAAAGTTTCCATGAAAAAGTTTACCAAATCACGAATCTTTAATCCACACACACGAGATCATAGCGGAGAAAAACCATACGAATGTCATGTTTTCAATAAAAAGTTTACACACCTAGAGTAATTTTTTAAAGATTTTCATGTGAATTCATAACGTTGAAAAGCCATACATATGTAAAGTTTGTTATAAAAAGTTCACGTTGTTTTTTGAGTTTTCATGAAGAATTCAATTAATCAAGTGCTTTAAAGTCTGACATATGAATTCGGCTATAAGAAAACAAAGTTTCCATGAAAAAGTTTACCAAATCACGAATCTTTAATCCACACACACGAGATCATAGCGGAGAAAAACCATACGAATGTCATGTTTTCAATAAAAAGTTTACACACCTAGAGTAATTTTTTAAAGATTTTCATGTGAATTCATAACGTTGAAAAGCCATACATAATATGTTAAGTTTGTTATAAAAAGTTCACGTTGTTTTTTGAGTTTTCATGAAGAATTCAATTAATCAAGTGTTTTAAAGTCTCATATAAGAATTCGGCAGTACGAATGCAAAGTTTACATGAAAAAGTTTAATCAATCAAATCGGTAAATACCCACATGCCAAAAGCTATTTGAATGTATCTACAGTTTGTAATTAAAAGTTTAAGTTGTAGGTATTTGAGTTTTCATAAAGAGTTGAATCAACCAAGTATTTTGAAGTCTCACATGTGAATGCTCACAGCTATGCTATGAGAAAGTAAAGTTTGCATAAAAAAGGCCATAGGTGGGCGCCACGGGCGCCTTTAAAAAACTAGTAATATTATATCTTTATACACAAGTATATTTACGAATCTAAAAATATTTTATAAGCTACAGTTTACCACTTTATGTATTCAGTCAACAAACAATATAATAATTATCTGTGTTGTTTCTACCCTGACCATACGATAAATAGGTACATATTCAGGTAGCTTTTCAGAAATTTGTTTTTCTCATATTTCGGTTTTCGTATCGATTTATGTCCACCATGGTATATTTTTTGTTGTTGTGGTCATGTGGGCATGCTCTGCGCGGAGATTGATTTGATCTCAAGTAGGTACCTGTCCACACCTCCTAGACATTGGTCTCTCCTGGAAACCATGAAATATATTTTACGCCGGGTAATCAACTCCAGTGGATAGTGTAGAACTATGGGCCAACGTGGAAGGACGTTCTCGCCAACCCGTTTGGCAAGCGAGGTGTTGTATTGCCAACTACCCCTCGCATATTATATCAAACTCAGAAATGTCTAGATATAATATGCGAGTGAGGCAGTTATCCAGCAATGGATTGTTAAGGCTTGAAAAGAAGAGAAAAAAAAAAGACTTTTCAGTTTAATAAAATGGGTAAAAATATATCAGTAAAATAGAGTGTTCAGTTTTAGCCAACGTGCCAAGGCGTTCAAATTTCGAAACGTATGTAGGTATCGAACAGCTTGTAAATTTTCGAAGGAGTAATGAAAAAATTATAGATTCCTCTCACACGCGAAATTGAAACAAAAAATATGAAAGAAGGGTTGGCAGCGAAGGAGCGCCCGCTGCAGTCCCTGGAGAGGATCTCAAACGTCCTGGCTGGGACAATGGCACAAGGATGGTTTCCCTGGAACTAAGGCTGTGTCACAGCGAGAGGACGTGAGGTAATTTTCATCAGTTAGAGTGCTTCGGACGGAAATTAAGACGAGATCGAGGGAGAAACCCAGCGTCAGAGAACATTTTCATAAAATTTGATTTTATACACTTTGAAAAATACGATGCATTAATCTCAAATGTACAGTTACCTATTCAAACTCTAACTGGAATAGTCATCTTTCCATTTCATCGTTGATATATATATATATATATGTATTATGTATCTTGATTCTTGAATTAATAAATTAGCTCTTCGTCGACACTTTTGAACAGCCAAAATGGATGTTGTATAGGCACTGTTTAATACCAAGATTGTGATTTTATGAAAATGATATATTTTTTGTACAAATTAAGAAAATAGACTAAGTAGTTCTCATAAATATATTATGCAGTATTGATAATTATATCATTAAAAGACATAGCTACCTACTCAAAAAAAAATTTAAAACTTGCCTTTACGAAACTTAAAACTAGTTGAAAGAATAACTAATTAATTGCATTTTTGCCAGTTCATACTTACATACATACCTACATCAATAATTTATGAAGAAAATGTAATATATATATCCAGTTATATCCGGAATCTTTCGATCTTGGTTGGAACTTCCTATTAAGTGTAGTAATTATAATTTGGTACTAAAAAGTTGAGTGCGTGTAGATGATTATTTTTTTTACAAATTTTGATTCCACTATAGAATACATTTTCCAAAAAAATATACATTTAACGCTATAAGGATCATCAAACCTACCTACGACTTATTAAAAATACTCCAAATGTCTGATTTTTTAGTTTCTACATGATTTTTGGTCGCAAATAATGTTTCTCATCGAAATATTACGTAACTGCATCACTATATTATTATGTAGATGATGATATTATGGAAATATCAATGAATTGATTTTCTCCAATTAATATGGAACTTTCAATCAGAAAACAGAAGTAGGCATTTTGTAAGAAATGAAACTGTTATATGTATTTCTAAATATAGATGTAAGTGTGTTAGTATGTTATATAGTCTTGTAGTGTGCTGGGCGAATTATTTTATTTATTTTTGCAACGAAGGAATTGTTGATGTAAGAGAAAATATTTACCGTTTGTGTTATTTTGTTTGGATCAGATTTGATAATAAACAAAAAAAAGAAAAATCGCTGACCATATTGAGTTATTCACTGAGAGAGTGGAGAGGAGAATAGAAGCAAGCAGAAGAAATCTGATAAAGAGGAATAAAATACATACTCGTTACTTACAAACCTAAAAAGAAATTAGATTAAAGATAGAGAGAGCAAACAGCGTAGGAAGAGAGACAGCAATATCGGAACATCCGAGGTCATGTGGAAATTGTTTCATAATTTAACCTTCCTCTTATTTCTGGACGTTCGGGGTTTTTTTTTATAGCTAACTTACTTCAATGTCATCAATTGACAAAAATTGACAAAGTTGTTTAATTAAGATCAATGTTATAAATTAAACGTATTTTTTTGGGAATCAATTAGTACCATGATGGCTCAAACGAGACCATTTGTACCTGAACACCGAACATTCAAGTTATCCAGTCGCACTATCAAGCAATCCGTATGGGAACAAAGACGAGGCAGGCGCAAATTAACAATTTCACTATGGTTTCATAAGAGACTGGACTAAGCTGGGATAAATGTGACCGACTGGTGAAAGATAGAGACGTTTAGAAGAATTTCATGACGTCCACATGCTCCACATTGAGAACAAACATGGATTAAGTTTAAGTAAATTTATTTTATTTATTTATAACGATATCCAAACACATAACAGAAACAACTTTATTTGAACTAAATTTCCCTCCTTTGAGGTGATATGTCGCATGTAATTACATGTGCATATGTGTAGATGACCGTGTTGTACTTTGTTCTTGTCTCACTTTCTGCACTTGCTGGTTCACTGTTTCCCTCATATATTCTATGTACTGCTTCCGTTCTTGACTATGTATTTGACGTAATGCCAGAAGAACCCTTTACATTCTTCTGGCATTTAATACTTATTACCTCTTATCAGCTTCCTATTGACTTCTGATTGTATAATTATGGTATATTTTAAAGTTTGTCATCTCTAAATTTTCTTTTTTTTTTTTCTGTGAATGTTTTTGTTAATCTGTTGAAACTATTGAGATTGTACTTATTGTTTTTGTTATGAAAAAGACGAACCCAAGTGTCTCGCATGAGACCTAGGGGAGATAATAAAGAATAAAGAATAAAATACGTTGAAGTGATATGTCGCATGTAATTACATACGTTGAGGTGATAATATGTCGCATGTAATTACATACGTTTGTGCCACATGTTATTTTTCGAATAGATACAGAATAAATTCAGACATTTAAAAAAAACTTAGAAAAGAAAGTAACTACCTAGTTGTTTTCCGCCAACTGTGAAATTTGTATTGTTCCTAGGAAATAATAACAGTGAACATCGGTCGGATAAGCCGCATCGATATAACAAATTAGCAAACAAATCTAATACAAGCGACCATCTTGGGCTCACAATTGCTTGGAAGATCCTCCTCAGGGCCCTGTGGGATTCTACACATTGTCTCACACAGATTCCAGATATGGAAACAATAACATTATTAACTCGAGGTGAATGTATAAAAAGGTCTCTCTCCGTGAAGTAATTTTATGATAATAGGTAGAGGGTAGCTACCCCCTAGTAGAAAGGTCTATTCAGGTAACAACAGCAATCTTTCAGTTCACCCCAGCGGAATAGAGTTTGTTTATGAATTTCAATCGATAAACCCTTCCTGCCGGTAAGTAAAGCCTTATTTTAATTAAAAAAGGTCGTATTTGAATTCTTATCTATTGAATTGTTATCTTTTAACAATGTCATTTATTTCCTTAAACGTAAGTTCAGAACAATAATGTAAATATGTCGCTCTTTTAACTTGAAATAAATCTAAAATCCGTAGATTAATTTCTTCGTATGTATTAAATTGGTCCAATTTCCACAATTATTTTCTTTATAATAGGTAATTAGGTATATCTTTTTAAACAAAATTTCAATTGTTTGGGTTGAAGGTGTTTGGTGATATTTTTTTATTCTGGTGAATTCTTCCATTCTCTGGGATTCTCGGAATGACTTTTCTACGGTTCTATCTCATCCTAAACAAGACAGAACCAGGATGTCACCTGGCTAAATGGCCAAGAATTGTACATATTTTCTACGGTTCTATCTCATCCTAAACAAGACAGAACCAGGATATCACCTGGCTAAATGGCCAAGAATTGTACATATTTTCTACGGTTCTATCTCATCCTAAACAAGGCAGAACCAGGATGTCACCTGGCTAAATGGCCAAGAATTGTACATATTATGAAACGTTATTGAAAAATTATATAATTGGTGTTTACTGTGTAGCAATTCATAATGAGAATGAAAATAACGAAAAGTGAATCAATTAAGATGGGCTTTCAAAACATTAAACCAGATGTGTTTGGAGTCTTTGATTCAGGCAAACGAGGTTATAAGCCAGTAAATCTTACTGTTCAAGATCCAATAGAGCCATATTCGTTGAGATATTGAAAGCTGGTGCATTTATACCAAACAAACAAACAAACACCCAGAGCTTGAAAATAGAGTATATTTTCTTAATAGTTAATACTGGACACAAAGGAAGTAATAACCAGTAAGAACTGTCATCGCCTACTAATAAGTTGTTGTTTCCATGGTGTCCAGTATCAACGATGGAAAATATACTCTCAAGCTCTGGTTTTTTGTTCATTTGGTATACATAAATGCACTTTATGAGTCCATTAAGATAAAAATTGAATGGACATTGTATTTTGGACCCCCTCAATCGATCCAAAAGCACAAGCTCAATCGACCAAGATATTCCTAAGACTATTAAGATAATGTTTCTGTAAACTGAAATAACAATATTAGCCAGGGAATGAGCATAATAATATAGGCTAACACTCGATATCAAAGAAGTAAACTTAGTACCTACTTACCAATATGTAACAATACTACGTATCGAGGGGTCTACGATAAAAACAGATTATTTTCTGTACCTTTTTGTATTGGGCGAATTTTATTTCATTTTCTATTCACCGCAAACCACTAGTTGTTCGTTGAATGAAAATCGGATCCGGATTTCGTTGATAACGATTTTTACCTCAATATATAAAACAACCAAATCGGTCTAGAGATATTGCGTTGCTGATATTATAACACAAACAATACGGTACAAAACCGCGATTACAGCCCAAAAGTATTTACCTACACAAGTTTTTTTTTGTATATATGTAAAGGATAGTATGGAAAGGCAGATAAGCGGTTTAAAAACAAACGGTTCGATAAATTATGTAAGTAGAGCTGAGCCGGGCTTGCTAGATAAAAAATAATGAGATTGAATATACAATTGCGTTTTAACCGATAGACGAACGGAATTACAGAGCAATCGGTTCATTATAGGTTGAAGATAATAATTGGTGAAAGTCTTTTTTCATTGATATAAAAATATTAAAATTCTCCTGAAAATAGGGGTAAGTAACTAAAGGAGAATCATTTTCTACCTGTACCAGAACATGCGTCTTTGAAGGAGAACTGCCCGAAGAAGAACTGATTAGATTATAAAGCTTCGGGAGTAAGACCTCGGGAAGATCGTGGATGTACTAGAATAGTTATATTCAAAAGACAATAATAATTGAACAAGAATTATTCTTGAACGTCATATATCTGGGAGTTCGTTTAGATTTTAGTTCGTTTAAATTTGAAGACGATGCTGGAAAGGTTTTTAATAATCAGACTACATCTATACTACATAATATATAAAGAGGAAAGATTTGATTGTTTGTTTGCATTGAATTGACTCCAAAACTACTGAACCGATTTGAAAAATTCTTTCACTTTTGGAAAGCTTCATTATCCCCGGCTATCTTGAATTTTAAAAAAAAATGTGATCTTTGCGAAAGATCCAATAATGTAACCCAAGGTGTAAAAAAATAACATAAAATATTATTTATATCGCGTGCGCTGTGAAAACTAATGATGATGGAATAAAATAATAATGTACCTACTACAACTTTATAGAAGACATCCATATTTACAAAAAGTGTCGCAACAGCATAATATGTTTAACTATTATAGTTATGCCACAATAAGAGGGTCATTTATTTTAAAATTTTTATTGAAATGCCGCCTCTAGAAAAGGCTCTTCATTTGTATCTTGGAATTACTCCTATCAAAATAAATCAGTTCATATTCAAGACTGATTTAATACGTTTATAAAACTTTATGAATTATTAAATTCGGACATTCCATTCGAAAGATACCGCGAGTTTAAAAATGTAAGTACCTACCTATTAGAAAAAAAAAGAGTGGTCGCCGCTCTCCGTTCACTCTGCTCATCTAGCTAGGCAGCGATATAGGGCATCACTGGGGTACGAGCCGTACAGGAGGGGACCATTAGAATAAATAAATAAATAAATAAATAAATAAACTTTATTACAAACAAATATGGCACATGAAAAACAATACAAACAAAATCAAAATCATTTAAGATAAATAAACACATTCAAGTGCAGTCTTGGACACCCTCACTAGGCATAGCCTGTGTCGAGTAGTGTCCATAGAAACAGCCTTCTTCTTGAAAACCACAAAGGGAAAAAGATACAATACACACTCAAGTAAAGGAACATCGTAACAGATTAAAAAGAAAGATAAATAAAAATATTTAACAGTGAAAAGAGTAAAATCATATTGCATCTATAATGTACCTAATCGAAAAGAAAAACAGAATTTAATATATCCGAAGTCATAGAATGCTACATTATTCCAGATTAAAAGGCTGTAGAATATTTTGAAAAAAAAAATAGGGATCTTCATGAAAAGTTTTATTTTAAATAGGTACCTACCTATTTCCCGTGCGAAGCTGGGACAGACCGCTATATGCTAGTTGGTTATGAATATTGAGAAGGCATCTTATAATAATATAACATTGCGTACTATATTCTTGTTGTTACTATTTGATATTCAACTTTCTATATTACCCTAAGGGTATTTATACACACTTTCATAAAATATCTTTAGAAGCTTGCGTAAACTTTGACTTTATCAAGACTTCTCCGAGATGCATCACTTTAAATTCAGACTGTATAAAGAAACTTGAAAAGCTCTCATTGATATTAATAGGTACACAAAACAGAATCCGAGACACAGCGAGACGAGAGAAGTTTTATAATAAATATTATTCCATAAATAATTAATCGCTAAATATTTTGACCTCCGTGTTGAATGTCAGACAATAGTAAAGGATTATTGAATCTCATTAAAATTCAAATTGTATTTTCGTTGAAGAATTTCATTAAATAATTTGAAGGAAGACACCAGATACAAATTAATTGAAGTAATAATGTTTAATTAGATCGTGTCCTACAGTTCTCTAGAACCAATTGATTTGAATTTACGAGCCTTCATTGTACGTTTTATCGTAATGCGAGGGCTCGAGATTTCGGAGATCTGGCGGAGACAATGACAGAGTTCAGGTTTGATTGTTTTGAGTAAATATGGATGTGCCTCTGTTATTGAAACCCTACAAATATCTTTTGAAATTGAATAGGTACTATTGTTTTGTTTGGGAGTGATTTTTGTACTAGTACAGAAGTAAAAAATTGTAATCAATGCGTTCAACTCAAAAAGCTCACTGCCTTTTGAATCTTTAAAGTTTTGTCTATCACCACGATTAGAATAAGTGTGTAAGATATCGCCAGTTGACTGAGAGTCTTGAGTTTTACGATACAGGTGGTATAATGTTGTAACCAATGACAATGTCCACGAAAAAACATCACAACCCTCTATTATCTCAGACATCCTCAATCGCAGATTCGCAAGTTGGCTCGGAAATGTCCGAGAAAGGGTTAGCCATGCCGGCGTATTTTAAACCCCGGTAGGACAAGAAGAATAGGAAGTCCGTGCCATGTCAGATATTCCCAAAGTCGGCGATCCCTGCGGCGAATTCTCTGTCCTGGGCGTTTCGGAACAATTGTTCCACAGTACGGAAACCCATCCATTCTCTATATTGCGCAGCCAGGATATCTGCCTTCTTCCAGCCCCTCTGCGACCCTCGATCTTTCTCTTTAGTATCAGGTGGATCAGTTGATACTTTTCCCCACACACGATGTGTCCAAGATATGAAATTTTACGAACTTTTACTTGAGGAGTTCACGCACTGCCGGGGCTCGACTTAGGACACATTTGTCACCAGGTCGATCCAAGGAATCTTGAGCATTTTGCGTTCATTGTGTTGACCTTCAAAACCCAAGTCTCTCAGCCGTACAGCACTAAGGACCAAACGTAGCATTTTACCATTTTCTATCGCAGTTTCATATTCAGTTTGTCATTGCTGAAAAGAGTTCTCATTTTATTAAATGCAGCTCTTGCTGCCTCTATTCTGCATTTGACTTCCACATCTGGGTCGAGAGTCTCTGTGAGCATGCTACCAAGATACTTGAATTTATTGACACGTTTTATATTAATACCCTTTGATTGAAGCGCAGATCCAGTGTAGTCAAGTCTACCAAAGGCATCTATTTTGTTTTATCTATATTTATCGTTAGCCCTGGGAATAAGTGAAGTAAATTCAGTGCAGGGAAGGACCTAGTTGCGTTTGCATGCTCCACCTTGGGAACGAACGTGGATAGGCGTATCGAAGATTTGAGCAAAGGCGAAACAGTCTAAAAAAAGTTTCATCTGGATTAAAGATTTTCTTTAAATTCTTTTGTTAAATTCAAATATGTGTGTAATTGTTTTTAATAGAAAGTATAGACATTTTGTTCTGGAATATTGGATTCCTCTCCCATAACTCTGCAGTGGAGTGAAAAGAGGAAATAAAATATGGCTCTGTGTGATAAAATAAAATAAACCTCTCCGGTAGAGTCGGTGTGGTGTGGTGGGAGGCATTGTGGAATATTTTTTCTGCCGGGAGTAAAACCTCGCCTTGTATTTTTTAATATTTTTTTTACCAAACTGATAAACAATCCGTAGTTTTTGCTGCTCGTGGTGCCGGGCGCCATTACAAAACGAAAAGCAAAAAATGCCGAGAAAAAAAACATTTTATTTGTGAGGATATTGTGTTGGTTTTAAGAGCGGGTCCTACCTGTTTCTTTCACAGTACTAAGCCTTCTATTATTGTCGTCTATACAATTGTTTCATATCTAAGGACAAAATTATGTCCATTGTTCTTTATATCAAATAATTATTCAACCAAACATGTGCGGGTTTTCGTAAAGGGTTTATTGTTATTTGGGACGAAATCAGTCTGCTGTCCGTTACGGGTTTCAAAATGAAACATAATATTAAGGCTACTCAAAGGCCTCAAAACATGACCAAAAATAGAATATTATGGAGACTTTAATTCAGAGAGGAAATAACATACAAAATAATATTTCTGTATTGTTTGAACGTGATGCGATGTGAGAAATTATTATAGATTTTTTAAACTACAGCCGGGCGCACATAATAATTTATCAACGTATGCCCATATCATTACCAAACCAATTTTTTTACATTGTGATTATTGACTTTGAAGATCATTCAATTATCTTTCTAGTACGATAAAAACACTGTTAATTCTCGTTTGAAAGTAATCTTTATACCTTTATCAAATAATTACGTAAAATATCAATCAAATCTCCCTTACATCCCACTCAGGGGTATAGGGAGGCAACAAGATCTCTCCATCCCACGAGATCTTGCGCAATGTTTATGAGCTCCTCCCACACCATGTCCAAGTCCCTCAGCTCTGCTCCGAAGGAATGTAACACGTTATGTACCAACATTATATATTTCGAATAATAAAAAGGGAACCGCGGAGAAAAAAAATATTTGTAAAGCCTCTTTGATACTTTTAATCAAATCCTACGAAAGGTATGGTTTTGTTTTTCATTGAGGACACTAAAGGCCTGATGACCAATATTCATCGAAAACCCTCCCTGTCATCCGCATCCCAAATCGTCGAGTTCAAGTCTCCTCCAATCATTCCACTTACCTGGTAACGTCAAAAAACTTGGACTCTGCTTCTGCTTTATTATCTGGGATACTTCATATTGTGTGTTTTTTCTATTTTTTTAAGTTGTTTGTCTCTTGTCTGGCAATGAGACCAAAGAATCTCGTCGGCAATAGGTACTCTGCAGATAATCTTTCAATTATGTTGAGATGTCTGCGGATGGAGCACAAGAGATCCTCACCATGCGATGTCAGCACCATATTTTTAAAAGCCACAATCCAATGACCTCAGGGTTTTAATGTAAAAAAATGCAGCAAAACTAAAAAAAACTGTCAACGAAATTCTTTGATCTTAATATCGAGAAAACGTATTTGTTAAAAATATTTATCAGTAAATATTTTTTACAAATCACAGCACCGATTCTTCACGATAAAACCACTTAGTTTCAATGATAAAGGATAATATCATCAGCCTCCCCATACTTTTACGAAAATAGTCCTGTTTCAGCAAAATCCCCTGGAAAGGACGAAGCGTGAGAACGCCTCGTTTGCCCGATGTATCATAACCCCGTGTGTATCGACATAAAGAATAAAATAATATTGGCGCTTCTCACCCCCGTTTTAGTGAAATCCAATTACTTAAAATAATAGGGAAGGCACCTATGTATACAGTATACCCAACGTATGGCTTGATACAAAACAGTGTTTACAATGCGGTCCATCTATTCACCTCCCAATATGAACATTGGATCGAACTAGTGAGTTGACGATGTCTAGAGGTACCTACGTCATATTGACAAACATCATTATTATTACTTTACAGACTGAACCATCGACTTTTTTTACGAGTCTCTTATATAAAAAGTCTTACGTCAACAAAGACCAGATGAGATTATTAAAAGGCTTTCGACAGTGTGTGGCATAAGAACCTGGACATATTTTTTTTTTTACCAAACAGAAGATTTGATATGAAATAAAACAAAACAGTTAGTTTTTCTCAACTAAATGTCGCTTGATGAAATTAATTTTAAATTGGCGATTTTTTCGGTATGTTTTATCCATCATGTACGCACTGTTGAAAAGGGTAGATATAAAGAAACCATACGCATTTTGAAAATCTAAACTCATTCGCTTTATCTAGTGACATTTCTTTTACATCAATTTACTATACTTTTCTTTTACATTGATATTATGAATTATATAATTTTACTATTAATAAGTAATTTATTGTTTTCTTTATTAACAAGTAATTTATTGATTTTTGTCTTACTGTATTGTTTGTGTTGTCATCACTCATCGCAAAGGCGAAAGCTGTTATGGTGAGTGGTGTTTATTTTTACTGTAAATAAAATTTTCACTTCTAAATTTTATCTTCTTCGAAGTTGATGTCGTGTTCGCTTATATTTGATCAAATTCCCATAAAAGCCAAGATCCCTTTTTTAATCTGCTTTCAATTGTACATTACATTCATTTTGTTGCTCTGTTAAAATATTTAATTCGAATTCAGGTTCTAAGCCACCAAAAATATTCTGAAATTCTCAATAATTACTGATTTTTTCACTTTCATAACTTCTCTATTTATACAAAAAATTTAGTTTTTTTTTTCAAGACGAAACTGAATGACTTTAGACATCGGGCCAGAATATTGGCATCTCTATCAGCGCCGATTGAAGCTCTATATAAAGGAGCGGGATATTCCATTCGTGGTATAGAGAATACTAAATTATTATTGGTAAAAGCCAAAATTTATCAGATTCAAAAAGTGAATTTACAACAAGCTCTTTGGTCCTATTTGCCATGAAAATCTTACTCTATCGAACCGAATAAAGCGCCGGGAAATAAATTCAGTTTTCGGGGGATTCTAGTGGATTTCTCGCGGCGCGAGGAAAATATTTATGTTTATAATTTTTTCATTCCCCCCGCGGGGGGTTATCTCGCGATCTATGCAAACTGTAATAAATACAGATTAATTGTTATACTCGAATATAAATACGTCGCTATTTAAATGCAAAATTCACAATATACCTTATCTACATTGAAGACATTTTACAGGTTGTATAGTGGTTGGAATAAGTTAGTAAAGGAAGTTTGTATGAACATGTAGAACAACTCTAAGGCTGGTTACCTTTTCCTATATCTTAAGACACACAACGTGATGGGTAAAAATAATAGTAATGACCCCAAATATAGGTACCTAAGATAAAAAGTCAATCATTAATAAAGCTCAAATCCGCAGCCATGCTCGCAGAATTTTCATTTTCAGCTGTAACTAGCAAAGGGAGCATTATCTCATAATGTGACGAATCATTTATTTTTTGGGTCTTTGGTATATTATCTTGATTTGAGTACTAAAAGATTCGATAAATTTTGTAGAACAACTCTCTTCTTCTCCCCAGTATAGGAACCTCACTTTTCTCAGGAATACAACATTATGATTATCAATTACAGTGCACATTAGTACCTACACATTACACGTATCAAAATATTTACACAAACCTTTAACAAAAAAGTTGAAGAATGAAATATGCATGTATGCACAAGAGAAGAATATGATATGTAAGAGGATGTGTGGAGAGAGATAAGATGTAGATGGAGAGCATCCGATGATAATTTAGTAATGATGATGATGATTGTAGCTAATAGGGAATATTCGGAGGAATTTATTAATTGGCGAACACAATATGGCAAGCGAATAATAATAATTTTAATTACTGAACCTTGCCAACATTGATATCGTGTACTTGTTCCCTTTTTTCGCTCGCCTTTCTTACGCCACATTTCAAACTCTCCTTCATTTCTATCCAGCCACACTTACTTAGCTTCGTTCACTGATAGTTCTGAATCTCTTGGGGTTGAATTCATTCTTGGTCGACTACTCCTTTTCGCACTTTTCCTTTCAGCCTTATTTTTTTAATCCCGTTAGCATACATACTGTGTTTCGCTTTTTCAAAGCAGAGATGAGGTATTTGGACATAGTGTTGGAAAAGGGGATAAACATTGCGCAAGATCGAGCGCTATGCGGAGTTCTTGTTCCCTCCCTATGCCCCTGAGTAGGGTGTAAGGGGAGATTTTATTCATTGATTGATTGATTAGCAATTCTTTTAACGTTCGTTTGCGGTTTTGTAACGTTCAATAACTGATTGTGAATTCATATTCTGTTAAAAAAAGTAAATACCTATTCTTGTTCTAAAATTTGCAAAAATCTACTTTCAAACAAACAACTCAAATATATCTTTGATCTACCTATGATAATTAGGTACAATGTGTAATTTCAAAAGAAATTTTAGAATCATTATGTTATTTGAAAACTGTATGTAGACAATGGTGCACATCCGAGGATATTTTCATTATGTTGAATATGTTTATACTGCTACGCACTGGTAGATTGAAAGATGTGAAATGTCGTGTTTCTAATGACGAATAACGGGTTTCAGTAGTAGGTATCGTGTAAACAAGCATTAAAATTTTGCACCACTGTAGAAGAATAAATTATGACACACTTACGAAATTAATAAAATAAATGCTCCAACTAGAATTTAAAATCAGATAAGCGTTGATTTATCTTGACTTTAGATGAAAAGACGCAAGACCATTTGGCGCAAGTGCGCAATTAAGAAGGAGAACCCTGTTAGTAGAAGTCTGGTAATTATTCTCTCTCCGTGGTCCCCCGGGATGCAGAATGTTGCCAAATAATCAAACTTATATCACCAAAGAATATTTCGGGACAATATTCGAAGGTTCTCACTGTGTATTGTTTATATATTTGGGTGTTTTGCCGTCATATTATTTATATCAGCTGTAATAGCAGACCTCGGCGAGATGTTGGCTTGGACCCGATTATTATTTCTCACACAATTTTATATTATTCTAAAATACTTTCATGCTTTTACAACTTTGTTTTCTATCAATATTAAAATATATGTGTTTATATGATTTATATAAATGCAATTCGTTTGCGCTGTGTAATCGTATTCACAAAGGGAAACTTATTTATTGTTACAATTTCACATATTATTGAAAGTTCTTTTTAATAGTTGCACTTTCCATTACAATGATTTTGAATGAACTTTTAATGATTTATAATGGTTTTGTAAATAAAATAATTAAGACGGAAATGAAATCAAACCAACTGATGACATGATAATTTGCTCTTCCAAATATTTCACACATACATACCATCAGTATCAGCTCTTACAACGACACGAATTAAATTAATAATTTAGACGGAAATAAAATCAAACCAACTGATGACATGATAATTTGCTCTTCCAAATATTTCACACATCCCTACCAGTCCATATTATTATGCACTTAGCTAGTACTTTTACTAATTTCTGCAAAGATTGATTTTTCTCACGTTTCCTACCAGAATAATGTTTGAGGCTCGTGTTCTGAGTTCTGAATAACAATACTTCAGAGTAACGAAATAATAATAATAATTGATAATTAGAAGCCGAGCAGTGATTGCGTATCTCTGAATAATAACCTTTAAATCGAAACAACACAACCATTCAATATTCTCTTATCTCGCGGCACTCATCTCTGTGTTTTACGCAGGGCGCATGTTATTCATTTTACTATACAATACAGGTGATCACTCAGACAATTGTTCAATATCTGGGAATTTTCGAAGTTCTCAACACATCTTTATGGAATCTGTTAATTCCACAATATTCTACTGTAAGGACATCTACTTACTTTCACTTCAATAATACCCTCCTTTCTAACCACGTTTTTAAATCCGTTATTGGTACAAATCTTGTAAACAATTTTCCGGCTAGCTTTTAAAGTTTAGAACATTTACCTTTTTTCTAATGAATAGAAGCTCACCCTACCTAAGTGAAAACAAATACACTTTTTTATATTATTCTTTCACAAAAATCAAAGCTTGTGTTGTGGAAGAGAAAGATGGTCGGCAACGGGAATCAAACCCATGACCTTTATAACTAAAGCTGGCGACTGAACTGAAAGGTTACCAAACACATAGAAAGGAGGCACATTATTTTCATAATCTCAGCCTCCCCGTTTAACTGAAATGAATTCGATTTCACACTTTTTTATGGATCGTCATCAAACGTCGTGAGATAAAGAAGTGGTTGGTAGCATAGTGGTATATCTCGTGGGTTCGAATCCCGTTGCCGACCATTTCCACATTTCACGACACAATGCTTTGGCTAGTGTCAAAGTAGTCAAACGTGTATGTATGTGTTCAATTATAATCAATCATCCCGCGATAATCTACAAAAGTGGCACAATTGAATATATGAGATAGTTCTCATCTATACAACTGTGCTATCCAATACTTCCACAGACAGTTTTAAAACTACGAGTATCATATTGGATGTTTGATATACTCGCATGACGTGTGTACTGTGTAAGTGTGTAATGCATGACATAGTTAGATCATTAGGAAGGAAGCTAAAAGCGTAATATCAAGTATTCCTCTATTGCTTAGCACTTGCAAACTAATGTTATGAATGTTAAGGAATGCAAGCAATTACATGAAGACGACAAGATGGAAATACCTGGATGCAGAAAGTACAGGATAGAATGGCATGCAAACAGATAAGGCTACGGCTACACTATGGCCCATGCCGGTCCAGGATGGCCAAATACGGGCTCTGGCCAATCATTGGCAAGTAGCAACATTTGGCAATACAATTGTACACCTGGCTACACTATTGGCCCAACTTTGATAGCTGGTACGTGGTACGCACGCCAAATTTTAGATTTTAGGTTATCGTGAACGCATCTTGAGCGTGTTTTGTGTATTAAAATAGACCAAAGTAAATATTCAATATATATTCTTTAGTTTAAAGTACAATAAAAGAAACAAATTAGTGATTTATTAAAAAATTATATGTTATTTTGCTCTTCTGTGACAAATCTTGTTTTATTTTGTTATTTTGTCAACATAAAGCAATGGACGCATTAATTGGCAACACAATATTAAACCTACTGTCTTTTTACGTATACTGTTTTATTTATATTGTTGTCTATTGTATTGATATCGATTGTAATTACTAATTGTTTAAAAATAATGTACAAAACTCTGAAAATAACAACATGGAAGACATGACAGCTGTCAACATTGTCCAAAATTGGTGAATACTTGCGGACTCGATCGACAAGTATACAAGTAACGGCCAATTTCAAATATTGGGCGATATTGGTCATTGGTGAAGCGGCCACACTACTTGCCCATGATGGGCCATAGCCTCTATTTGGCCAACATGGCCCATAGTCTAGCCGTGGCTTATAGGAGGCTTTGTCCTGAAGTCGACGAGAATGGGCTAGAGAAGGGAAGAGAGAAGAGAAGCTCGCTTCAAACTGGCTATTTTCGGTGAAACACTATGCGAAATATTTTCATACTCGGAGACAAAGAATCAGGAAAATTGAACCGGTTGGTAGACCAGTGGAGTCAGTCGGCGGCTTTCGTGAGTACAGCATACAGGTCGCGGGTTTGAATCCCGGTGCCGATCATTTCCACTTTCACAACACAAGCTTTGTTTTCTGTGAAAAATGTTCTCTTTGGTCGAGCCCAGGTTCATTTAAAAATTCATGCGATACTTGATCAGAGGTCAAATAATTTTTTTCATTCTCCAACGTGGTGAAGTAAAATTTGGACTCTTGTGCAGGAGCAGAGTGCCTGAAAAGACCCGTGCTCTCGCCTCACCTGGCCTGAAGATGGTAATTGATCATTAGAGCAGCGCTTAGCGGTGGGCAGGTCCCGCCCCGTAGATGTAAGTAGCACCTTTAAGGCATCCACGCTTTTATTTATGTACGTAGCTAGGAACAGCGTATTGTTCCACTGTCGAGATAATGCACAATAATAATTATTATAAGTTTTTGCTTAATTAATGCTTATCTATCAGATTATAGATATCTACATCTTTAAAGCAGCTTTTGTAATATTTATTTAGAATGTATCGTCTTAGTTCTCTGGAAGTTTTCAAAACAAAAACTTACACACCAAATAAAGTTAATTCAAACGAAATAAATAGGTATAAAATATTTTTTTTTCTATAAATTAGTAAGTTCTTAAGTAGGTACATATACCTATAGATTTTTGAAGACTAAATGTGTTTCCATCTTAAAGTTATTTATTTGCTGGTAACGATGGTAAGACATCATGTTACTAAAAACCAGTAAGCAATATAAATTTTGCAAAAGCAAAAAAAAACTAAATTGTGTAAATTATTTTTAGAGAAAGTAACATTATATCATAGGGCCTGTACAGATCTGAACACGGCGCGCGGTAACGTAACCAATGTCACGTTGCATGCAACGTATCAAAATTCCATAGTACGCGCCGGTGGTTCGTCACGAAAACCCTTAGGTATATTCCACCAGCTGGCAAAAAAAACAAATTATGCTTTTACAATCATTATGATTAATTAATTACTCGCGCAAGATCGAACGCGGTGGAGGGCTCTCGTTGCCTCCCTATGCCCCTTAGTTTAGTATGATGACTTTGAAACTCCGTAGAAGGTTTTGTAAAGATTATCGGCTTGTATCCCAATTCAGTATCTTATCAAATGAGTGACTTTCACGCGTGCAAAAATGATTATATTCAGGAAAAACATGTCACTATGTCGGTATCGACCTTGGTAGTCTAGTGGCAAAGGCTCCGATTTCAGATGAAGAGGTCGATTCCCGGTCAGGTCAGAAATTTTCAATGTGTTTTTTCACTTGAAATTTCTACTCAGATTATACGGGACTGGATAACTGGTAGATAATGCTTCAAGCATTATAAGTTCCGCCGGCTATACTGACACCTATGTATAGAAGAGTGATATTTATTCGAAACCCCGAGTAAAGTTCACTTTATTACCCAGTTAGTTCACGAATAACTCAACTGTATTTTTTTAAATATATCATAAAAAAATAAAAATTATTTAAATTCAATAGAGAAAAAAATATCTGGAGAAACCCCAAAAACTCTTGTAGCGTTAAAGGAACAGAGAACAAGTTTGTAAGAACAGAGATTCGAACTTATGACAACCCACACGCTATTAAGTAGTTGTTAAAAACATAGAAAATATTTCACATCATTAGCCATATAATTATAACTTGGCAACCCCAGCTGTCATGTGTGGTGGGGAACCTACTAATTAATGTTACAATTTTATGTATCAATTTTAGTGTCAAATAAATAGTGTACTTGAATAGACCCACGCTGTGTTCTTTAATATTGAAATTTCCAACAGTAGTAACCTTACAAAACACTTCTGTTCTAACATAGACGGTATTGATATGGGTTCTTTATCTAGAAAATACCACTAATCCATTTTTTTAAAGTAAAATATAAATAATTATTGAAATTTTCTGTTCGTAGCTTTTAATAATATGGAATCCAGGCTTAAAATAAAATAAATATAAAAATGCTATTGGAATAATTAAAAGATGTCGGATAAATTTATTACTTTAAAAATATTATTGTCGCATGAAATTAACATGCGGTGCATTCTACAAAATGTATGAATGAAGTAACCAGCGAACAAACAGTAGAAACTGTAAAAGAAATGTAATCCTCGCTTGAACCCAGAGTGTTCCGGATGAGGGTGCTAGCGTTATCTCTCTACACTACCTGGTCGCAATAACATATTTCACACTCTAAACTATTTTTACGAATCGGGTATTGATTTGATCACGTGTCAATATATCGCTGCCTTTGCCGACTCTATAGATTTCTTCCAAATACAAGATGCTAAAATTTCAGAATGCCCGTTTTTATAACATTTTCTTCTCTCGATTAAGTTATTGGAGTTATATGTAAGGATAGATCCTAAATAAGTCTTTTATACCTAGATTTGTGCCTTGTTTCTCCATAATATCATCTTTAAGACAGGCTAATTCTGTAGCAAGTGTAGGGTAGTCACTTGAAAAAAGTGACTATTAGGCGATACATTTTGCATGAAAAACGTCTATATGCGATTCTCGCATTCGATACGTATAGACGTTTTTCATACAAAATATATCACCTAATAGTCACTTTTTTCAAGTGACTACACTTGCAACAGAATAGGGGTACAGTACCTACCTACACAGATTTATTATCGAACGCAACATACGGTTGTCATTGTCCTTTTTGATATCTGATCCATTATAAAAATGTGTATCAATCCCTTCTTATGATGAAACTTAAGCTCATTTGTCACCATTGAAGAAATAACACTTATGTTTTGTTATGATATAAGACACTTATGCTCGTGATAATTTAGCTGTATGATGTACAAAGTATTAAATGAATCTAATTGGTTTGTAAGAATTAAAAGGATTTAAAAGTTCGCAGCTGAACTGAAGCCTGTACAAGTCTCAACTCTTGGGAGTGAGGCGCTAAGGAATACCAATATTTAGGAATTAACGTTTAATAAATCTGATCGCTTCGAAAGGAAATAATAATGAAGAATATCAATAGATACTTCATATTAATTAGACTCTGTTATACCTGATATCTCTTTGCAATATTCTTATTAATAAAGAGTATAACAACTAAGTATGACTTGAGGAGTGATATAAAATTTCCAAGAAAAGAATGCCCCTGCTGACAAATATTCTAGTACATGCCAACTTATTTAACATAACTACAAACAACCGAATGGCTCTAATACTACGGGGGAAATGGTTCTCCATCCTATGTATGTATTTTCATATATACCTATCCAATTCTGAAAAACAATCCAAGAGAATCTATGCCTATTGGCATTACTGAAAAAATACGTGCAGGCTGTATACAATTAATACTAGTTGTTACAAGAGCAGTGACGCCATTCAATGACGAGGCACCAGGACGCGGAAGAGGGCTCTTAAAGTAGTTTTAAACTCGGTGCTACCACACTATCTACACAATCCCAACTGCCACTGCGCTATGGTACCACTAGACAGGTTGTGTGTGAAGTGTTTCTAATAGGTCGTTTCCACTTTTGAAGTGTCAGGTGCAGGTGTGAAGTGATTATTAGTAAACACGTGTGTTGACAGAAACTACAAGTGTAAGTAATCAAGATCAGGTAGGTACCTACTTAACACAACAGTGATAGAAGCGGTTTCTTTTTACTAGCAGCTCCGTCCAATTTCCCCACTATTACGTCATTGCGGCAAGTGTATGAGAACGCACTGTGTTTATGTGTGTTTTCCGCGACGGCGAAAAAGAAAACAACCTACATATTTGAAGTGATTGGCGGTTTCGCCGACTTTCTTCCTCTTTCACGACAGAAGCTCATTTGTTTATTATTGTAAAATTGTGTATTTGTGTTCTCTTTGAGTGAGCTCAGATTAATTTTAAAGTGAATTACGGAGCAATCACTTCACACTGATCAGATCACACTTTAGCCGTGAACTATTGATTCACTTCATATTGTGTTTATGAATAAGGACACGTTCTCGCTATGCGGTAAGTTCAAATATACAGTGAAATAATGCATTAAAATCGTTTAAAATATAAAACTCGTCCAAAGTGAAGGAGAACTTAGTGCAGATAAATGGAAAAAATCATAAGTGCAAAATAATACACATTATGGAATTGCCCGTTCCAATTATTGCGTAGTGTGTCGGATCCTTTTTGTAATCATATATAGTCGCTCCTGTTCTCACTGATAAAAATCCTTACCGGATAGATGTAAACGGCTTCATATTAATTGTTTAGTTACCAATGCACAAGATATTAATTGTCGGATCCGATACACGACAAGTGAAAAGTGGCAATAGTCCACCGGTCGAGCGATTGCAAAAACCGACTCCACATAATACCTATACTTACGCAAATGTGCCAACTGATATAACTTCTTATAAAAAAAATATTATGTGTTCATATTAATATGAAACATGTAGAGATTTAGTATCGTTACGTGGTGTGCACACCCCTAAACAATCTTGAATAATCGATGGCAGGAACACCTGTCTCCCACGACATCATCATACCATTATAGATACACAAAATCAATAAAAACGCTCCCAATACACGGCGTTCCAATGCGGCACTGATACAATCATATATCGATAATGATAGCAATCAAATATAACACACAGCATCCATAACACACAGCACAGTAATGCCGTATTAGTACTACAACTCTTCCATAAATAATAACGACAATACTTGAAAATAAAATTGTCACAAAATTCCGATGTGGCGTCACGTCTCCCGTAGTAAACCAACGATGACAGTTATTTGAATATGGAACGGAATGTTACGCACGTCGGGGGTTAACTGTCATAACTTTATTTTATTTTTATTAGTCTGTTTTTTTGTTTCAATAGCTTTCTTTAAAAAAAATACGAACCATGGCTTTTGAATATATATTTTCTCTACTTGAAATATAAATCTAAGACCATCCATATAGATAGATATTTTTCATGTCGTATCATTTTCTATGTTTAGGAGGTACATAATTTGATCCCTAATAGGTTTTGGGTCTCATCAGGCATAGGCAGGGGCTCTCCGATACATTGTCGTCATCCTTTTTCCTAACTTTCCCACACTACATAGTGTTGTGTAATGACGTACAAATTATTTTGCTGGTGAGATGTGGGTGGGTTTGGTTTCCGGGTGTCGCGAGTCCGTCATTGCAAGCTTCTGAGCATGCATCCTGGTGGGTTTTCGGGCTCGAAGAAGGTTTTTTAGTTGCTTGTGAGAATCCAGGAAACACAGTTGTGATGTTTCGGAAAACTTTCCTAATTTGTGTTTTGTGTATTTGAATCTTTTTATTAAAAAACTGTTTTATTTACGAGGAGGTCATAAACATTGCGCAAGATCGAGTGCAGTGGATAGCTCTTTTTGCCTCCCTATGCCCCTTAGTGGGGTGTAAAAGGGAGAATCGTATTGTATTGTATGTTTGCGAGAATTTGAATAAAATAAAATAAAATAAATAGTTATATGAAAAAAAACAATAGGAAAATTTAGTTATTGTGCAATTAAAATATATAAATATAAAAATAATATCTATAAGAAATGGAATCAAATACATTAATATAAGGGAGCAATATAGTTTATCAATACTGTAAGTCACTTTTTTATTTAAATGTATAGCAACTGAAATATTTGAAAATCATTAGAAATAACAATAAACTTTAATATAAATGCACGAAATGTTGATAGTAAAATTATTGAGTAAGTACCTACTAAAATAATATTTTCAACTATTTTACAGAAACAATAAAATCGGCTAATGAGAAATATTTGTAATTCGAACGGTTTTGAATATTAATGACTGTTTGAAATCATGAAAACTGACAATAATTTCCAGTAACGTCGTATCTGATTGGCATGCGGTACTATAGAACAACGTCGTATCTGATTGGCATGCGACACTAGAGTCGGACGCACGCTACGCGATCACCCAATGACAGTTGTGTCACACAAATGATTTGTTCAACACTGCGTTTCAACGTCGGTGCATGTTCCGGCCCTGCACCCCCTGTATTAAGCCGTGTTTTGTGTTGGCTGAAGCCCCGCTGAATTGGACCTGCACATGACATGGCATTCGTAACACTCGTTTTTATTCAAACAATTAAATTCATAACTGCTATAAAAATGCTTCAATTTTTCAAATGAATTCATCATACCGCACTTATTCAAAACATTTTTTTTAAATAGAAACAATAAAATAATATACAGGTTAGCATATTCGTTTTAGCTTTTAAAATAATCAATATTTTCCGTAATATAAGTAAGAAATGTGGTATGAAAGTAAGTATTGTCATGAAGATGGATGTTAATCATGGGATGTCAAAAGAATGGACGCAAGTAGAATATGAAGGAGAATTAACAAGAATTGACATCTTGCAGCAGTCTCACCTTCCTTGAGAATCAGAACTAAATAAGTAAATAGTAAGGATGAAAGGGTGCCTCACGCAGGTCTATTAGGAGGCAAAACGTTGGGCGGAAGATTGGTTTTTATTTAGACCACGGCCAAAAAGCCTGGGAGCTAAAACTATTTTAAGATCAAGCAATGCCATATTATTCGTGGTAATATTATGTAGAATAAAAAATAGGAATGTGGATAGAGAATAGAGAAGCCACTTAAATATGGCAGCCAACACCTTGATCGAAATCACCTTGCGAATTTGTATTAATTCGATGTTCAGAGCAAATGTCATATTAAGAATCAACATTCACTATAAATAAAATTAACTGAAAATGATTTCATTTCGGTATAAAATATGACTGAAAGTATAAACATAAATCATCATGTTCTGACTTATCCTGGAAGTTAAAATTCACTAGCCAGTAGGGAAAATATTTGAAATCGATTGCAAAGTAACCAAATTTCAAAATCTAGGAATTGGGATCTATTATAATAGATCCTAATAATTTAGTTGAAATTAAGATGGTTTGTTTATGAGATTCTTTTCTACAAATGTAAAGTATACCTACCTGTTTCACATAAGAAATAATTAATGAGAACTAGATCGTAAATCTTCTATTATTTAAAATAAGTTTAATGGAAAAAAAGTTTATTTAAAATCGTTGATAAAAAGCATCAAAATTGACGATCAAAAAGCTTACTTAAAGTCTGTTTACTTTTTTATTCGTTAAATAAATTACCTGCATTAAAATATTATTTAGTTTCATAATAAAACACGATATTTGAAACCAATTAGTGAGATGTGGAAGCTAAGAAATAGAATATTACACTGTACTCTTTCATTTCTGAAAACATCGCAGTTACATACATCTTTTACATTTTAATGCACGTCAAACGACGTAACGAAGTTATTTGTCGCTACTTGCCGTAACGAAGTTATTTGTCGCTACTTGCCGTAACGAAGTTATTTGTCGCTACTTGCCGTAACGAAGTTATTTGTCGCTACTTGCCGTAACGAAGTTATTTGTCGCTACTTGCCGTCATTTCTCTCCTGTGAAAGGTACAGAGCCTCGCGAAGTAGGCTGGTGCAGGTCGCACTTTTGTTTTGTTCTTTGTAACGGGTTGTATTAGCTGCACGCGTTTGTGTCGCCTCTGCGAGAACATCTAAAGAGGCAACAACTATTTTGATGAAGAACAATCACAATTTGGATCAAGACTTTAATATTAAAACAATCTAACATAGATATTGTGTATTTGTTTTCGACGTTGATTTCATATTTAACATTAAGGACGAGTTCCTAAGAAACAATGCAATACAAGCCTACAATGTGACAACTAAATAATGCAGAAATGAACAATCTTGACCAAACTATCTACAAATAAACTACAAAATGCTCAAAGAAAATTGGAGAGAATATTGTTTGGCATTAAAATGCAAGAAAGGAAGATGAAATATTGAATACGCAGCTAGACTAGTGACTGATATAGATTTACCGAAAGATTTTTTTCTCTCTTTTTAATGCATATTATTATATAACATTTATTTTCACATCGCCACATTCAAGAAATTATGAGTTAGAAAAGGTCAAGCATGTTGCAAGAATGGGTGGACGTGGAAACCTCTAGAATAAAGACCAAGGTTCAATATAGACCACAAGAGCGGCCACCTACCAGATAAATTGATGAGATTGAGGTTTGATGGAACTTAAGGGATGGGAATTGTTAAAAAATTGAGAAATTTGATGGGAGAAAAACGGTATATACATGTCCGGTAATGGATAAACAATGTTGGCTTATGATGATGGAAAACAAAATAAATCTAAATTATTTATTAAATTCGTTACTTTTATAACACCCGCAAATGAGTGAAGGCTTAAAAAATTGTTACTTTATTTAAGAAAGAAGTACTTCTTTCTAAACTGTACCCCAATTCTTTGTTTTGTCAGAAGGTAGTCACGGTGTAAAGTGAGTATTACACGATACATTTTGTATGAAAAACGTCTATACGTATTGAATGCGAGAATCGCATTTGCTTCTAAAAAATATTTCTGTGGCGGCGCTATACACGTTTCACATACAAAATGTATCGTGTAATACTCACTTTATTACCGTGACTACCTTCCGATAAAACAGAGAATAGGGGCTCAGTCATTTGATTCAAAAGTATTTCTTGATTTTCAAAAATCAAAATATAATAGTCTGTAGTTATATTTCTGACTTTTGTATTGAGGAACTGAAGGCTTTACTACTTTAACAACTATTATAGTCAACGTTTCCTCTTTCATGACATTTGGCAATAGCAAAAGTATAATTGCATAAAAGAGCACAGATTCATTTATAACAATTCATCAATAAATCTTTTCTATAAGCAGTTCCTGTGAACAAAGGCCTGATCTAATAGGGTATCATGCAACAAAGCCAGAAGTGGTATTTGACAATAGAGGTGTCATGTCAGGCTGCATGCGGTAATTCACACAAGGGGACGGGGCGCCACGCTGTTTGTAACTATTTGTGTGATTTGCTCTTCTCCCTACTTTTTTTTATTTCTCTCTTTTTTTCTCTTCAAAAAACATTTTGATGACTTTTTTTTGTCATTTAACGTTTGACACTTCAGAAACAGTAGGCTCATTTACAATAATATGGATGTTTTCAGCATCCTATATTTTTATTATTAGAAAGTATTTAAAAAAAAATACCAAATAGATACCTATAAGTTGCTAATTGCTTTTATAACTTAAAATGACTTATTTTGACTAGTTTATGAGGAAAACTATTATAACACCGCCAAAATTCTAAAACTAAATGAACATGCATTTCTTGGTGGAGTTTATTTGAACTTTTAATAATTATAATATCCGTTATTGTGATAATAAGGTTGCATAAAACGAGGAGTAATATTTTTTTTATAATAATAAGATACCTTTACTGATTCTTGTTAGAGTTTTGCATAAGTATTATGGAAAGTAAGATTTATGTTTACGGATACAACATTTCATCCAAACAGAATATTCCGGGAATTGGGAATTCTCTTTAGCGTTACAAAGACCAAGCTGAGAAAATTTTACATTACAGGGTCCAATATCGAAAAGAAATCCTATATTCGTTATATTACGAATAAATCGTCGCATGATGAGTGTGCATGAAAAGAGGAATCTTAATTTTACAAGTAAAAATGTGAGTTGTTGGTAGTCAAGAAACTTGAACCTCGACTTTCATAGATGATTCTAAGGATTGGGGGTTCTAAACACAGAGAAAGCTGTCTTCATTTTACACGACATCTTTTGCTGACTATAAAAAATGACGAAATGTTATGATTATTTTTTGATGAGCTCAGATTAATATTAACTCTAGATTAAGAAGATCACTAAGAATTATAAGATGGATGCATATAACACATTATGTACAATAACGTTGCTGAAATAAACTATAAGTGCACGATCAAAGTGAAATTCGGTCTCAAAATACAAAATAAAACTAGCAGCAAAACCTTTTAGATAGCAGGTAACAAAAAGGGTCATTAATTTTTCTATTGATGGTTCCTATCAACGATGTTGACGGGTGTGAAAACGAAAAACATGAGCCTTCAATTTGTATGACTAAATTATAAGAATAATTACTAATCTCTAGATTCATTTTTTTTAATAAACACAAATACACTCATTGACTCTTTCACAGTAAGCTACTTAAAGTTTGTGTCGTGAAAGAGGAAGATGGTCGGCACCTGGGATCGAACCTGCGACCTCCCATGAAACAGTATAAAAGCCGGCGTCGTAACCGCTGGGCTACCAACCACTTCTGCTGTTTTAAATACTGTTTGATTGTCCTTTAAATTAGTTACATCGTTCCTAAAAAGTCCCAATTTTATATTACCTACCTCTTTGGACACTGTGTACAATTTGAGGTTTCTTCCTGTGACAACTTTTTGCAAAAGAAATCTACGATCAAGTTTCACATTTTATTATTCCGTCGAGATGTTTCCTGTCGACACTTTTATTGTCGTAGCAACGCGTATTGACATACAATGAAAAATACTAGGTAGTGGTATATTATAGGATAATCTTGAAGAGTTGAATCTCTTGATGTTTCCACGCAAACTGTTAAACATTCAGAACCATTAATCACTCACACGAGCCATTATTGGCTTATCGTCACATTTATCCAACCTTTTCGACAGTTTTAATCACTGGCAACTCCGATAGACATCTATGGACCTATTTAGACCTCGCAGCGCCTGAGGTTTTTAATTTCCTGTTGGGTTTGTTTTTAAACACTTGAAAACAATTTAATCCAGCCAATAGAAAGAGAGAGCCAAAATATTATTTTATACAGCAGCAGGTAAATTACATATTTATAGATTTTAGTATTGCTATACCTAAGTTTAATATTATACTTATGAACAACCATTAAACATTGCATAGGAATAAAAAGCAATACATTTATAATAGTGATGTTAAGTTAGGATTTTATCCTTTTCCTTAAACAATGAATTAGTATTACTTAGTTTTTAGTACAAAGTACCTACGGTTTGGAATTTTTTTTGCAATCGACAGCTCTTGTTGACACCCTATGTCACTGAGTGGGATTTTAAGAGAAAATGGACTGAATAATGAAAAACGAATAATATCTACTTACATCTAGTCATTTTTCTTATAAAAAGAATCGACTATTAGACCATAAATTTATGGAAGAGAACTTTAAAATAGTCATAGTAAGTTATTTTGCAATAATGATCTAATTAAAGAGACAAAATCTATAATATAAATAAAATAAATTCGGGCTAGTGCGAACACTTATGTATAACTCGAGATCGGCTGAACAGATTTTTATGATGCTCGGTTTATCGGATTCTTCTCCGCTCCGGATAACAGAATAATTATTAAAATCAAAAAATCGATAGCAAATAATATAATATTATTTGTATGGAGCGGATTTACTGACAAAAACACATCTGTGAAAAATTCCACAACAACACAATTTTTATTTACTATTGAGTTTCAAAACATTGGTATGCAAATATTTTTATGTAATTTCTTTCAGGCTTTCAGAAATATATGTTTTTAACATTCAAACATATTTTTAACGTATTTTTGTATAAATTACATTTTTTTTACCCATCACGCCGTGTCCCGTAAGGGGTAGGCAGAGATAACGGACCTCCACTCTTTTCTATCCAAGCACACTTCTTTCGCTTCTTCCACCGACATAACTTAATTTTTAGCATCCATGCATCCCCTGATATTCCGCACACCAAACCTACACTCGTCCACTCTCCTCTTTGCGCCTCCCCCTTTTTGACACGACATGGTGGGTGGCGAGTCTCACCGATGATAAATTTCGAAATCAATATTCATAATAATGACAACAGGACAACGCCTGTCGGGAAATTAGTATAAAATAAAATAATATAATATATCTTAGTGTGTTATAAATTTCAATAGTAGAGTGATCATATCCATGAAAATGTATTCAAGAATCGATCAGAGGAGAATATTATACAATGTGATGATATCGTGACGGAACAAACTGAGAAGCAAGCAAGTTAGTGACGGGAAGAATGAGAAATAACAGAAAGAAAGCAGAAACATTGGCGGGTGTTCGGTGCGCAGCAGTTGAAGAGGATATTATTACAAAATATGCCGATCATCGCTAACTTCTATGTTCTGTTTTTAAAAATGCACCAAGTCAAGTATCGTATTTTTTTAAAGTTCATTTGTTGTACTGAAAATGGTTTAAATTCGTATTTTTTTTTAAGTTAGCCTAGCAGAAGTTGTTCAAATCATAACAAAACAGGTTATACCTATCAATTGTGTGAAGAGAATAAATTGTATCTTCACGTTTTTATATTCACATTTTTCTTAAATCTATAAAAATACTAGCTGACCCCTCGAACTTCGTACCGACTCAGAATAAGTCGTATTAGCTGAATTTCGTTTTTCTTTTTTGATTTTATGGTTCCTTCCAATTAAAGGGAAATATGTGAAGACCTACCTTGATTGGAATAAAATTACCTGAGGTTATATACGTACAAATAAATATCACAATTGTATAGAGATTGAACATATACACAGTCAGTAGATACACATATCTAAACAATCTGGGCTCACAAATACCTACACTTTTGACAATCTCCACACTAAATTAAGGTTGCACCCTGTTTAATAAAATTCATCAGCAGCGGGCATAACCACCAGTATGAAAGTTGTCGTGTCTTTAAATGACCCTATCGTGTGGGGCTCGATTTTAGAAGTACGCCACGTCAATTTTGGCAATCCCAACGTGTGGGACCCGATAGGGTTCCTATTTCAACTAAGGGGCTCGACTTCAGCTCCTCAGCTTTTCAAATTATGACCACTTCTTGCCCAGAAAATGCCACATATGCTTTTACTCATTTCTATAGGAGACTATATTATATACTTTGAAAAACATTCAATCATTATTTTTCCAAAAAAAAATATTTATTTATTTATTAACATAATAAACGGCCAAGTGGCCTTTTAATACAAATTTTACAAATAAATGACAAAATTGCACAAATTAAAATTAAAAAAAAACCCAAACCAATAAAAATAAACTAAAAAAACTCAAATTAAGAAATAACAAAATTACTCAACAAAAGCACAACAATTAACAAAATAAGTGGCATCCGCAAAACCTCACAAAAGAAAATTAAAATTCTCCCAAAAATCCTATCTTAGTGGAAGGTTTTGTATTATAACCTACCTTCTTTCTAAATTTCACTTCACTACGATTAGCCGTTTGGGCTGTGATTTGATGAATGAGTATGTCAGTCAGTCAGTCGGGCACTTTCCTTTATTATTATAGACTAGCTAATACCCGTCTTGCCTAACGTATGTAATTCCGATTGTCAGGATTGATTGGTAGGTAATTAAACAGGTTCTAGTCTAGCTTCTCCACAGACTACTTATAAGTATTAAGCTTCTCATTGCTCAACAGACCTCTATAACTGACATAAGCACAGAAAAAGAAGAATTACACTTTCACAATTCATAAAAAGAGAGAAGAATAACACTTTTAATGTTTATAAAAAGAAAGAAAAAAAATTGTAGTCTGCCAATCACATGGAAAAAAACTGCATTATAATAATATGTTACATCTCATACTTGATTCAATTTCACTGTTCAATAGAAGGGAAAACTTTCCTTTATTAATATGCAAGTGTTACTCTCAATGTGGTTTGAGTCTTGACTATATTCCCTAAACCCTCTACCTATGTGTAGAATGGTAAAAATTGAATATTCATTTCAATGTTGAAAAAATGTGTTTTATATGGTTTGAATTACATTAATTTCTATTTCAAAACAATCTTGAATCTTTAAAATACATTTTTATTCAGTCAAATTTTGGTTCTAAGCAACATTTACATGAGTAATTTTGTTTTTAAAAGATGACCATCTGTGTTTACGGAGATTTTACTATGAAGATTTTATAATTTTAGAAATTTATTAATTACAGTAAATATACCTATTTGAGATTTTGTAAAAATTTGTATCTTTGATTACCATAAATATACCTGCAAGGATCCACGACGATTAATTAAAATCCAATGCAAAACCTACGGTTTTATGCTCCAACAATATACAAAAAATAAATATACAATATTAAATAAATAAACATTACTGAATTATTATATAGATTATATTTCAAAAATTTGATCAATTATAAGTACTTAATTAATCTAAATAATAAAAACTGCTGAAACAATTAAAATATCTCTCTCCATTAAAAATATTGACTAAAAGTAGACATGAATTACCATAAATATACCTGCAAGGATCCACGACAATTAAAATCCAACGCAGAACCTACGGTTTTATGCTCCAATATACAAAAATATAAATATATAATAACAAAATAAACAAACATTACTGAATTATTAGGCATGTAGATTATATTTCAAAAATTTGATCAATTATAGGTACTTAATTCATCTAAATAATAAAAATTGCTGAAACAATTAAAATATCTATCTTCATTAAAAATATTGACTAAAAGTAGGCATGAATTTTCTAAAGACTGTTCAAGTTAAGCTTCTTTCTATGGAATTTATGTATATAATAAAAGGAAACTTGTCTTTTCCTATAAATACTACGGTAGTAATATATTAATTATAATCAGTGTAGCTCCTGAATCAATGTATTGTATTACGTAAGAAAGCATCTATAAAACTTTGATTCCTCCAAAAATAGAACCCAGGTCCTCATGATCAGAAGTCGATATCTAATTATTAAAACTTAATGCACACAACTGTTGAAGAACAAATTTCAAGGTGCACGTCAAGTTTTAAACCAGCATCTAGCTCTACATAAACTGATAATTTCCTCTAGATGTGATTGTATAGAAGAATGCTGAGCATATCACGTATTGACAGGGTGTCTATAGAGTCCTGGAAATGATACAAAAGTAAAAAGAGAGCTCCTGACCACTGTCAATGCCTCATACTTTGGCTAAATTCTCATTACGCTGTGATGAATAAGTTCAAATGTATATACTTCACTGGTGTATGTTTCGTAATATATTGTCCTATTTATGTATCTAAATAAATAAAATATTCCCTCTTCCAACTTAAAATTCAAGGAAAAAAGTGGTTTTGAACAGAAGAGAGTCTTCTGAGAGAAGGCTGGCTCAAAATCATGAAAAGTTTGCAGTGATGGTCACCAACTTCAGTTAGGAGAACCACACGAAGAAGATATTTTTATACGTCGAAGCATGATTAATTTATAACAACTAATAAGTCTAACAATTCATTACTGATGTTAAATTTAAAAATGGAATAAAGCACATTGTGGGACATAATAAATTTATAAAGTATTTTATATGAAATTGACTTGCTAATAAGACCATCATGTTATCTTCTTGCATCTCAAATTTACAGAATATCTTTTTAATAATAATGAAGTAAGTTGTGTTAAAATGTCACATTATTTGATAGTTATTTTAACATTAACATAAATATATTGTGTAAAAATACTTATAAAACTCCATGAATTCTCATAATTTCTTTTTGCTGTTGGCATCATTTTTAAATATTAGTGGTGTTTGAAAGAATATATTATTATGTTTGATGAAAAAAAAAACATTATGTTATTTCATTTAGTATATTTCTGGTTATGAATAAAACAATTTTGTTTATTTCATTTCAGTCATTTGACAATATTATGTCATTGTAAGATCTAACAGATAAAAAAATAAAATAAAAAAATTCCTATACAAATGAAAAAACGGGGTTAGTTGATAGAAACTCGCCCTCTGTATGTTGATTCCGTGATGTCTTTGTTATGTTAAGTTTTTATGTATTGTCACAGCATATCTTATCCGTATGACAGCCAGTTCATTATTACTGATTATGACTTAATACCTAGTTGTATTTTTACATTTCAAACTTGGCAAACATTGAATATTTTTCCTCCTCATTGAACTGGTAAATTTTTAGGTTCTTTAATCTGTAACATAACATTAATGAGTTATACACACAAAATTAATAGAATTAAATAATGATAAGATACTACGTTACATACCGATTTTGGTTGATCTTCTCTTGAAATATGTGTTTTTACGTTTTAGATATTCACCGGTTAGTTGTTATTGTTGAAAATGCTGCCGAGCCTGTAAAAAATATAGTTACACAAAAATTTGTCAATGACATTATAACCATAATGTCAACTAATTATTAATATCCTATTGTTTTGAAACAAATAAATATGCTTACCAGTAGATTGTCCATTAATATTCCTGTTTGTTATTTATAATTAAAAAATAACCAGAAAAATAGAAAGTTTTTTACATCTCATTCGTTTGTATTATTTAATTAGTTTTTTGACAACAAAATAAGAAGTGTCAATGACAATGAATCCATAGGGCATAGACAACGCAACAAAATATTTCTTTTTTAACGCTTCGTTTTCGAGCAATTCGGCTGGATAATACAAAAAGTTTTGTAAAAAATACGTAGGTGTGTATCGTAAGTAATTTGAGGTAAGTATTTTTTATTAATTTTAAGAATATATTATTCACACAAAATACACACATTTAAAAAATCTTTCACAATATTTCATTTTAATCATAGTCTATGGATTCACGGTTGTCAATAATTTTGACACATAGGCGATGTAAACAAAACAAAAAGTAAATTAATAGTTGTTCGAAATTTGAATAAGATTGAATAAATTATAATATAGGAATATTATTGCTGCTGTTTATTTTTTTCTAAGTAGGTACCTACTTTATAATATTAAATTAATGAAACTGCACATAAAATATTTTGTTGTGAATTATGTAGATAAAAATATGATTTGGCATTTACCTAGCATCTAATGTACCCATGACTGTATGTTTTTAATTTGATTTCTTAATTGTTATTGATTTCATTGTGATTTTATTCATTTAAATACTTTTAAAAAATACCTGTAATAAAAAGAGTGTTGATTTTGGCTACTTATAGGTGTATTATATACCTACAATAACTTTAATTAATGTACACAATATTACATAACAAAAATTATGTGGAAGATGAAATGATATTATATGTCGTATCATAATAATATTGTATTTATTCTAGGATGAATGATTTGTCACAAACCTTGGAGGGTCGTCAAGTAAGGCTTCCAATCAAACCTCTTACTGGCCGCTGTCTTTGAAGAATACTTCTTTTAACACGATTGGTTTAAAGTTAAGTATATGACACCCTATGAATATTTTTTCAAAATAATTTTCACACCAACAATAGGACCATGAGTCCAAATTTTTAACAATACTTTTATAATATGCAGGATAAAATCAATAAGCTAATGTGGTTTTGAGTTTATTTACATACTAATTTAGACACAATGTAATACCGCTGTTGAGTGTGATTAATTTCAATACAAATATTATATTTCTAAATTATTATGTGGATAAAACAAACGTTTTATTAAACTGATTAAAATCCTGAAGCCATTTAAAGATTCTCAATTATTGTCAATTTTATTTCTTTCTCTCAACAATTCTGTCAAGTTCACTGTACGTTATGATCTAATTTATCGGCTATTGTTTTACCGACCAGTTTGTTTATGGAATGTTCATACCAATTTCAACGATGATTTTAAATTTAATATTTTTCAACGATGAATTTAAGATTTAAACTTTATTTATATTTCAGAAATATAAAATGATTCAACAATTATTTTTAAATTATTTAATACCTATCTACATTAGAATATTATTTTATCAGGCACCTACATAATTACTTATCTATTACAGTGGCTACGACGCTTTGTAAAAAGTATGGCCATAAATTTTCTAAAATATGTCAATTTCAAAATGGAGGAATGATTTTTACAAAATTTTGCATTAAATCTTTATTTATTGAGAATAATAAGATTTGAATAACATTTATATGTATAACAAATCAATCTCCAATTATTTTATTACATTTTCATACAGTAATACCAAGATTCCATTCTACGTTTACATGAGTAATTTTGTTTCCAAAAGATGGCTTACTGTCTTTTGTGAAAAATTTGTATGAAGATCTTAAAAAAATAAAGTTTTTTGAATAGCTCTAAATATATTAATGTTAATTTATCAAAGAGTATTTAAGAACGCTCTCTGGAATTTTGCACGGCTTTTCGCATATTAATATCTGACCTTTACGTTTGTTTTCTATGATTGATGCTGTTACAAAAATATATATATATAAACGGACTAAAATATTATGTAGATTCTGTAACTATCTTGATATAAGTACCTACCTATGTATGTTTTAAAAACTCAATTGCTCAGGAAGAAAGAATATAATTATAAGCTGAAAAAACAATTTAAAAACATAAATAATAAATAAATATAACTTTATTGTGAAATAAAAAACAAATATTCATAGAAACATTGATTGAGTCAAAGGGCGGACTTATCCCGAAGGATCTCTTCCAGCCAACCCAGAGAACAATATAAAAATTAAAAAAATTTATGACACACTCATTACACTTTTATTTTCCAATAAAACCGGTTTCAAATACAATAATAATAATTGTGGTTTCTTCAAACTAGTTGAAAATTATATACGTTGTTGCATGTTTCAAAACTACCTTGCACCGAGCAGTTACCATCATGGGCTTTTTATCCTTGGATATATTATACAAGTACCTATCTTCGTGACAGTGATCCAAATAAAACCCATTTTAAGAAATTTTGACTCATAACCTTTTGCTACAAGCTGATTCACGGGGATATATTTGAGCTGTTGAAAGATGAAGGATCCATTGTATTGTGAGTTAGAAGTCGGAAAGTAAAAATAAAAAAAAAATGTTTGAAAAAAAGAAAGAGAGACGGATAAAAGAATGTACAGAATAGATAGTGAGAATCCGTGGAGGATGTGTATGGAGATTTAGTGAGAAGGTTAGTGATGAAAGATCTAAAAGAAAAGATGAATATATAAGAGGGATATTGGAAGAAAATTGATGGATCGGTTCACTTAGTAGTGTTATTTTCTGTGTAAGTTATGTGAATCCGCCAGATGAAAATTGAAATAAGCCCATATACTCCCAACTTGCTATAAATAGATCAAAAAATATTTTTAACTAGCTTTCTCGACAGACGTTGTCCTTACTATGAATATTGATTTAAAGTATTTGTGATTTATACAAAAAAACGTTTAAAATATCTTTGAATGTTAAAAAAAATATTTCTGAAAGCTCGGAAAAATTCCATCAAAAATCTGCGTACGAATGTTTTTAATGTCAATCGTTGTCAGGTAAATAATAATGTTGTTTTTATAGAATTTTTCATAGATGGAAATCCGTTCCATTCTTACTTTAATATTTTATCTTAAAATGCATTCTATCCACTTTTTAACAGTTATTTTGTTATCCGGAGCGGAAATCTGTTCAGCGGATCTCGAGCTATAAAAATGTTCACACTGACCCTACTTTCATATATAATATAGATAGATATTTTATTTCGTTATATAAATGCACCAGCTAAATTGTTTGAGCGCATTATGCATGCGATTTTCTGAAACTATTAGCAAAAAATGATCTCTGGTGTTAAAAAAAAAAAACAAATTTAAGGATCTTTCCCTCATATTTGATAAGGTATTTGTACAAGTTGAAATAATTTTCATAGTACCTGCCTATTACAATACATGTTCCTTCTTTTAAAAGTTACATTTTTCGGTTATTTCGGTTCATATAATATTTTCTTGTGTTTCAATTTAAAATAATGATTTTTGATGTATTGTGTTCAGCCTCTGCATTGTATGAGCGCACATCGACCTTTGTATATTATTGTACCGCGTGCAGAGACGTGCAGTACAACTTATTCGATGATACATATATTTTTATTTATTTTTTATTTTTTATTTTTTTTTATTCAGTTCAACGGCCAACCGGCCTTTTACAAAAAAACAAAAAAAAATACTTAAAATAGAGTAGTAGTCCACAATAGTATCAACATAAAATAAAAAAGAATACAAAAATAAAAATACAATGAGTACATACAAAATTATAGGTAACAATTCAAAAAACGTCGTTGCACATCAAGATACATAGCTACGCGCTAGATACAAAGGCATAGGTACATAGGTCCAAAATCACTCGAACCCGTAAATAAATAAATGAATAAATCATAGGTATTCCTAGTCTATTGCCCTGAACATTATCTTCCCTATCATATTGTATAATATTATTCTCCAACACAATACACGTAGCACTCACACAAAATATTCTATATGGATTTCAAAACTTTATAATCTATTTTACTTTATGTGTTTCAAGATTTATTTTGAACAAGCGTACTCATTGCACAAACAACATACAAAATCATAATAATATTACAGCTTGGGAAAGTTTTTTTCAATCTCTTGGTATAATAATTGAGAGACGGTCTAATGGACGAAATGTACGACAGTTGAGGAATTACAACTAAATGTCTCGTCAAGACTATGCCACGAAACAGAACGCCTTGGCCTTCGAGTCAATGCCAATGAGACGGAGCTCCTGGCGAATAACGCCTACCCAGAAAAACAGCATCCGATAACCATCGACAGTCAACAGGTCTCCCGGGTGGATAAATTGAAATACTTAGAAGCTTCCATTACCACATTTATTTTGGTGACCTCGAGACTGAGCTCCCGATACGTATCGGTATGGCAAGTAGTTCCTTTATCAACATGACCAAGGGACATGTGTCAAGGATGCTGAATGACAGTTGGCCAAGGAGAGCGCTGCTTTGAAGACCTTCTATTCCTTTCCTTCGAGGCAGAGCTGAGGGAGTTGGACATGGTGTGGGAGGTCCATAGCATTGCGCAAAATCTAACGATGCACGCGAATAAGCTTCAAAGTACATAAGTATTTAATAGTTGTTACTATAGGAACATTGACCAATCGATCTCGTTGATGGCCATTTCACTTGATAAGGACTGAGAAATGATAGACGTAAAGAATTTAGAGAAAATAATAATGGTACCTTTAATTCCCATTCCCATATCAGATCAACATCATCAAATTAAATAAGTAGGTTGATATGCACCTTATATAAAATATTATTTTTTAGATGTTTAATTTTTCAAAATAAAATGGATATTTATACCTTCGGGATGAGTTCTATTTCTGGTTCTGAGGAACAGAAATTACCTGAAATAAAAAAGAAAAAGAATATTAGAGTACATACTACCTGTAAATATTATGATTATAATCTTATTAAGACAACGAATCGATATCGGATGTAAAATGAAACAAAACAGATATGGTGTTTGTGTGCGTAGGTCCTAAATAAAACACGGAGCACCACCTATTCCTGGGAGGCAGTCTATGCGAAAACAATGTTTCTCGAATGTTTCACAACCTATATATTATATTATGTACTACCCAGGTACCTCAATATGCTACGAAAAGTTATAATGAGGTTCTTTAGCCTTCGACAACCTGTTTCTAACCTATTTGAGTACCTTTACACATAGTTGTTAAGCGTATTAGTGCTATGTGCTAAAATAGACAGAATGATGAATGCCGACTCTAGTTTCTACCACAATAAACAGGTACCTACCTATTTAATATATTATCTACATCCACACAACCTACATGCCTATATTATATACGTATGTAAAATACATAGATGGTACATTTCTCCTCTAAGCTCAGATCAATGTATCAGAGATCACAAACTGGGTGATTCTTCAAAAAGGTTATTTAAAAAAATTACGAGTGGTTTCTTTGCATTTTAATGAAAATCATTTTTTTACATCAGTCATCTAAACAATGTTAAATTCTTATACAATATACATTTTGTGAAATAGCAAAACAAAAAATAATGATCTTTATTGGGCATTATACACCCAATTGGCGGGATTATTGCCTTAGGAAATTTTCCAACCAAAAAATTGAGAACAAGTGTTACAAACTACAAAAGATTCGAATAAATCAAGAAAAAGACTATAAATTTGAATACATGTATTTCTTTTAGTTTTGATTTTCTTAACGTTAACTTTAATTAGAGGTGGTTGGTAGTCTAACGATGCAGCCAGTGAGTTTCGAAACAGGTGCATGGATTCGATCCCCGGTTCCGACCATCTTTCTCTTTCACGATTTGTCAAAAATGTGTTTGTGTTCACTTTTGGTGAGCCCAGATTAGTTTTTATTTAAAACAAATAATCCCAACATAATAATATGGTGATCAAATTTTTTTAAAGTTTTTTTTAACAAAGTTGAACACCTTTATTCAACACTTAGGTTCTTAATTTTCTGGTGTTTTGGGAAGACATCCAAATAATTTAAATGTCACATTATGCCAACATAATTTTCTGACCAAAATTCAACAATATGACCCATTGACCCACCATCCTTTATGATCGATGAATTCGTGATAACACCTCTTATTAGTAGGTATTATTTTGTAAAGAATTGTACATCTTGTTTATCTTTTATTTTAACAAGATGCTATCACCGTTCATATAAAAGTATAATATAATGTTTGTAGCGAATTTGCTGACCAATTCATTTTGAATAATGTAGAGAAATGTTTTGTATCTCTTCTTCCCGCAGACCCGAGAAGCTGCCCAATTTCCTTCTGTTATTTTCTTGATGTTTTTCAGATTTATTACCCCTAAAGCTCGTCCAGTGATATTTCTATGTCAATATTATAGACGAATATAACAAATCTTTTCTACCATCCCTCATACTCTAGCATCCTGCCATATAAAAAAGCAAAATATTACAAAAACTAGATAATATATTGTACCTGTAGATACGACCATAGAATCGTGAGTTATTTTTGTAGAAAAATGCCTTTTTATTTTAACAAATCAAAAATTCTATCATCTCTGTACCACTTTTTTACACAAATCTTTATTATTTTCCTCTATGAAAACCTGGTGGCTTGCCAGCTGCAATCCATTCTACTAAATTCACTCAATCAATCTGCCTTTGTGACTATTTTAAGGAGCATAGAGAGGCAACAAGAAATCTTCACTGCGCTGTTTGAATGACCTCCTCCATGCAATCATGTCATTGGTTTTAGTTTATATAGACTTCGATTCAGTCAAACTGTGGCCTATAATTGAAATTTTAAAACATTAAATAGACACAACAACTATTAAAAAAAAACAAATTAATAATATTTATGCCACCTCCATAATACATTTTCACAAAAAGAACTTGGGTTTGTGATGGTTTGTAGAGTGCGTGTGCACAGGTTTTGTATGGTGGATCGTTTATTTGTATGTAGAAAATAAAGTACATATGATGAAGATCCAAATGCGCGGGCGCCAAGAGACGCACCGCGATGCGCGTCGCAAGACTAATAGTGCGTGTTCTGTGTCGACTCTATAAAGACTTGATGGTGACTGATAATTGTGCGGCTTTGTATGATGTGACAGACAGCTGTCGACATTATGGAGAAACGCTATTGGTGGATGATGTCGTCATGCGAAACATGGCCGCTACAGAACTATACAAAAACTCAATTTAACCCAACGAACAATGGGGAGAAGAATGCTAAGTAGGTATCGATTTGCAGGATTAGATAAAGGACAGAGGGAAAATGTGTGGTCCCAAAAATGTTATCACTAAACTGGAGCTGGACTGTAGACGTACGTCGTACAACAACAGATAATCGGCGAACCCTTGAAGAGGTGACCGAGAACCAGTAGCAGAAACTCAGGGAGGCCAAAACAAGATGAACCGGATATATAAAAAGTGACTGGATACCAGTGGCACAAGATAACTGCCGACAGAGATGTATAATAGAAGTAGGGAAAGGAGGCCTATGGGTCATGGTCATAATTATACGCTATGACCAATACTGGACTGAGAGGGCTAATGATGGTGACGATGATGAATTTAGTCTCAATCAAGCGTATTCTGGTACTATATAAATGTCTTCGCCCAAAAATATTTCGCACTCATATTTTTTAAGATGTCCACGCGAACTCATTTAATATTGTTTTTACCACCTCTTCTCACTCTACAAATATTCTACAGTATATTGATTGATTGATTGATATAGATAGACTCACATTTCGAAAATGTATTGTTATAGTACTAAGAAGTATTCAATGTGTAGTGCTATGATATAATGTGAATAGTTAAATACATATTATGTACAAGCATGTAGTCCTTGGAATGTTCATTGAGTGTAGCAGGAGTGAAATATCAGCAGCACTCATGTTTTGTTTGATTAGCCCACACCTGAATGGGCGTCAGAAGCAGTCACGTCCTCGTTGCAAGACTTGAGAGATGTGTCATTAATAATCTGGCTCGAGTGGGGCCTAAGCAGGGGAGGCCCTATTGTATCTAGCAGCAGGCAGTAGGCTTTATTTGTTTACAAGCATTTGTCACTGCCGAGAGATCGTTTCGACAAACTATTCCCATAATGATTACATGAGTGGATCTATTTTGCTATCTGTGTATAACAAAATAATAAGAATAAGTCTTAACCCTAAATCACTAACGTGCGAGTACGTATGTAGTATGTCTTTCAAAAAGGTTTTTGTTCTAAACTTTTTTTTGCTCGAAAATTTCTTCACGTCCCTTTTGATAGTTAGACGTGCTGCGCTTTACGCCGTAAATTTGAAAAAAAAAAATACTTGAAAAGGACCCAGAACTTATTCTTGTGGTTGGAGTGAAGAAAAACACGATAGAACATCGTTAGATTATAATTCGATACTGAAAAATATTACATGAAAATTGAAACAGTTTTTTCTTACAAACAAAAAACAATTCTAAATATTCAAATTTTTAATAATATTATTTCAATGTCCGTGACAATACTCAAAAGAAAAAACACTAGGTAACGAATTGTAGGCATAATCATCATTGCGCAAGATCGAGCGCTATGGAGATCTCTTGTTGCCTTCCTATGCTTCTGAGTGGAGTTCAAAAGAAGTTTTGATTTGATTTGATTGATTGATTGTACCTATCGTCTCAATTATTTTGCGTCGCAGATTTCGTTGCTTCCTTACACAGTTGTTAGATTAACGTATCTAATAACATATAAATTAAGTCATGAAATAATCTAATGAAGTTATAAAGTTCTTTGAAGTTTCCATTAAGTACTTCATCAAAATATATGCATGGGAAATATGTTTCTCGCAACTTTAATATGTTAAACATGTATTGTGAACAAAACCCGTGCTCTCCAGGACCCCCATAGAGCCTTTTAACAGCAGTAACCATGATAATATGCTACTGGTGTAAAATTAATTGCGTATAATTTGTCACTGGTAAACGCATATAAATTAGCTGAATGGTTTGCTGGTCCCCTCTCTGCGGCAATCCTAGCAACACTGATTGACAGTCGCACTAACTTGCTGTTTGACAATCACTAAAAGTCATATTGAATTCTCAACACATAAATTGTGAATCATCGGATTCACTCATGACACTCAGAATCTTTGCCATTTTATTGTTACAGTGAAATAATAATATCTATACGCACATACAATTGTAGTCACGCAAGATCTGATTGAGCAGGTAGCACGCATAAGAAAAATTATTTTCCATTCAATATTTTATTAAAAAATAATCACACTATCCATCTTAGTCTAACCTTCTGTTAAAAACTTTTGGTCTAACTTGGAAGCTCAACCATCCCATAGCCTGGACTTTTTGTTTTTTGTACGATGAACAAGAAGTTCATTCTGATGATGGGTCAGTGATTTTGAAATTTAACCACCTAAAGATCGGTACTCACTTGCGCCGCGAACGTGTATCATTATATCAATTTTATCAAAAGGATTCATGTGTTCCGATTGCGTTCGCTTTTTCGAATCACTCAGACACTTAACCTTTCGATTAAATTGATGCGATGGTTCGCGGCACAAGTGAGTACGATGCTTTAGGTGGTCGTTAAAATTTGACAGCCTACAAAAGTTTTTAAAAGAGCTGAAGCAGAAGGTTTTCAAGCCCCTAGTGGGTCAATTTTAAGTGGTGAACCTATGAAATTTTATCCTTCAAAAATTCAGCCGTTGTTTACTTTTATTCTTTTTTATAGATTATGATTACGCCGCAACTAACCCAAATCACTAGAAAACGAGGGTAAAATGGTTTAAAAAAAGATGCAATATACGTACCTACTCATTTTTTTTAAACTTTTGAATAAATAGTTCTTTGTTTGTCCAAAAATTATGTAGGTTATCCAGCGAAAATAATTAAATAAAACTTAATTGAGCTTTATTAATAAAACGTTAATAAAGCTCAATTAAGAGGCAAGTATTAACTTGAAGCTTTGTATTTAAATTATAATCGATTAATTCGACACCCTCAGTCCCTCGATCTGATAAATTTTGAAAAAAAAAACGTGGTAATTTGACCAGACAGTGAGATTATAAACGCTTGATAAAAACTATTTTTCACGGAATGTGGGTATTTTAATATTGGAAATTTGAATAAAAAGGGTGTTCTGAACTCCCCTTTGATATCATCGTCCAAACCTAACATTTTATTATCAGTGATATTGCGAGAAATACATACAGTACCTATGTAAAATGCGCATAGATGGTGAACTGATAATATTTAAAATAGAGCTGTGAATGCTAAGCAAATTACAATTTACAAGCTAAACTGCCAATAATTATTGTTGTAATAATGTGCAAGTCCATGCATGTTGGGAGGGTCGATCCTTCGAGTGGTGCTAAATGTAACAGCGAACCTGTTATTGCGAATCTTTTACAATTTCATTGTACAGTCATAGGTTATGCATGCTGGTGACTATTAAGCTATTAAAAAAATACAAATAGGTATAATCTCATTCTTTTCCATATTCCACTGAGTCTTTTCACAATATATTGAATATTGAGAAAAAATAATGCAGTAGGGGAGTTAGTGTTGTGATAAAGATAAAAGTTTATAAGTTAAGACGTTGGGTGTGTGCAGGTGCACTGTGCAGAACGAATGCAAACAGAAGGAGAAAGGGAATGTATTATAAAGCTTGAAAGTAAGGTCTAAGAAAGCGTGGACGACCGAGAATGACGTGGATCGATTCCGTCCTCAAAGAAGGCCAGGTCAGGTTAGAGAAATATGAGAGGTTGTATGAGAAATGGTATTCTTTTTCTTTCATTCTTAAAATATTTCCATAGGCCCTTACGGGCACTCGGAACAGTTCACAATACAAAACATATAGCAAAATGTAAACAATAATAACAAAAATAAAATGTAACAAAACAAGCTTGTACATAGAGCCTCAGAACATAATCCATAGTAGCTAGGTATATAAATGTGCAAAAAAGAAAAATCAGGTAAAGGGTCATATAGCATTCGTCAATTAAATATTTTATATGGGATCCTGCGTGGTGTAAAGGGTCATATAGCATTCGTCAATTAAATATTTTATATGGGATCCTGCGTGGTGTAAAGGGTCATATAGCATTCGTCAATTAAAGATTTTATATGGGATTCTGCGTGGTGTAAAGGGTCATATAGCATTCGTCAATTAAAGATTTTATATGGGATTCTGCGTGGTGTAAAGGGTCATATAGCATTCGTCAATCAAAGATTTTATATGGGATTCTGCGTGGTGTAAAGGGTCATATAGCATTCGTCAATTAAAGATTTTATATAGGATTCTGCGTGGTGTAAAGGGTCATATAGCATTCGTCAATTAAAGATTTTATATGGGATTCTGCGTGGTGTAAATTGTATGTCGGTGGAAGAAGCGAAAGACGTGTGTATGGATAGAAAAGAGTGGAGGTTCTAACTCTCTGCCTACCCCTTACGGGACACGACTAGATGAATTAAAAATGAATAGATTCTGTGGATGAGATGAATAAAATTCCAAAGTACATAGGTATCTACTAATATTCTTATATTAAAATTGAAGTGAAGAATGTGAAATGTAGGTATACGAAATCAAAATTTTTCACGTATGTAACAATTTGGTTTGTAAAATATCAACGTCTGCTCTTTGAGTACACATCTAATATAGATGCGTCAGTTGGTACTTGTGTGTCGATAAAATCACAATCCATTGCTGGGATCCGTTTGATTGGTAACAGCCGGACTAGAACAAGTTAATACCGACTAGATGTTTCCGGTAAACACCACTTTTGCTATTCCGCCGTAACTAATGCCTTCCTGAATCGGTCTAATTTATCTGTTTATTCCCGCTATCATTGAATAACGTAAACTGTAAATGCACCGATTTGTAATTTGCAGACATATTGGACATACATATTATCTAATTCGATTAAATTATTTGGTGACTGGACTTTTGCGGTATCAGAATCCTCGAATATTCATTAATAATTATTATGGAGGGTTTACCCATTAATGTTAGTCTAGTATGAATAGGTCTAATAATCTCTAGTTTCACCAAACGTTATTTGGAGTTTAAAAAAATCTAGAGCTTTAAAAATAGTATACGACAAATTTGTGATATTTCCACAAAATTCTCCAGAAATTCTCCCACAAAAATCGTGATTTCATTTCTACATATTATTGTTTTTTGTGACTTTGTTCCTGAATCATGTGAAAATAGACCAATCACAATAAGTTCACATAGGAAATTTTGATATGAAAAAAATCAACATAGTTAACAGGTATACAAAAAATAGTATACGATTTTACATTAAATAACTTTTTTGCTCTTTATCAAAAATTTACTAAAATAACAAGAGTTTCGCCGGACGAAAATATTACCAATAGTTTTGTGTGCCTACAAAACTGTCACAGCTTATTATAAGGAGATACTAGGTATTTTTGAAATCTAGGCATTCGAAATCTATAAAAAAAAACGTAGAATTCTTAAAATAGTAGGTGCCCCGCCAATTTCCTATCAAACTTTATATACCTACCTACCCATTATCAATGCAAGAGTCGACTTCAGCGTGGGAAGGGTTTTAGGTACTTAGAAAATGTTATATTTCGAGAACAGCCCTTAGAACGAGTAGGTATATACTGCACCTACTCGAAACAGCTTGACTATAATAACCTGTTTATTTTAAGTATTAGGAATGTTTTACCAAGAAGCTAATTCAACTTTAAAAGCTGGTTACTGGTGATGCTCTCTACACTGCTTGGAAATTAAGACTTAGGTAGCCCGCTTCATCGATTTCACTTGTTTTGCTCGCATTCGATTTGCGAACTTGTTCACGGCTCAAATGAGTACGCAACCTTACGTCACGGCGGCGTCAGGCTCTAAGGGCCATGAGAGTGCTCTTTAGACAATCTCAATCGACATTTATATACGATCCAAACAACACTTTGATACCGCATTGGATAGTTATTTTTTAACGAAACATTCGAAATGGGAGATAACCACTGCTAAAAAACCTATAGAACACACACTTTTTATTTACTGGACAACCACTGACATTAAAAATATTGGTACGCAGATTTTTGATTGATTTTTTATCAAGCTTTTATCTGTTCAGGCGCATGTTTTATAAATTAAAAAGTGAATGTACCTATATTATTTTGAAATTAAATTGTCTTTTGACACAAAATGTCGGTTGTTTGATAGTTGGTGCGATCGACAGAATTCAGATGGAAAATACGTGGTTGAAAACAGATGCATCGGTCGAAACGACATTGGTTAATAATTTTTATCGTTTTTCTAAATTATTCGAATTTAATATTCAAAGTAAGATCATAGGACAACGTCTGTCGGGAAAGCCAGTTGTTGCGATATACCTTCTAAAGTACCTACCTACTTAATTTAAGATATTACTGTTGATATTAATTTTAGATTGTATTTTATGTAAATTTAGATTAAAACTTTTTATGTACATAAATCAAGTTTTGTGTCTTTGCTAGACTCATCCCTTCAATTGGAAGGATACCTATCACGTAGTTAATTAACCAGAGAAGAGCGTCGAAGATATTTAAACATAATAAAACAAGTAACTAGAGCAATTATTTAGAAAGAACGACCTCTGTATTTTCACAACCTTATCAATACGCAACGTCCATAAATATTGTTTTTCCATTTCGTGAGGGGTCTCGGCCCTTCCACCCGAGCCCCTGAACCCTCGTAGGTAATTAGGGGTGTTTGGAGAGGTCAAGACAGTACAAGACGAGAGTTGAACTATCGTTTAACATTTCACTCCTATCATTGTCATCCTGCTCACCGAAATACATTATGATACCTACCTTTAAACCATTTTTTTAACGAATGAATTTCATAAACATTTGATTACATTATTTTCACAATTTTATATTGCTGTTGTTCTAATATGTGAATTTAGTGTGAGCTAATGATAATATCTACATTTTATTTCGTGAAGGAAAAGCTGTGTGACTATTTTTATTGAAGAGTATCAAATTTCGCACACTTATAGCTTTTACGGCCGGTTTCAATAACCTATCTATCTCCTATCTATGGTTAAAAATCTGTCTATCTTTGCACTTTGGTGTTTCAATAAACAAAGGATAGATAGAATTTCCATCTAAACTTTCTATCTTTCTTTCATTATATGATTTGTATAGAAATCGGCGATAAAGCGTTTCAATAACCTATCTCTAGTAGCTTGTGACATTTGTGATTACTGTTTTTTCTATGGTTTTCCTAACCCCCGATTTCGGCGGTTTGTTTTTCCTATCCCCCGATTTCGACGGCAAGTGTTTGGTATAACAACAAGTTTTTATGAAAATAATGGCTTTTTCAAGTGACGAGAGCGATTTGGAGTTATTTGAAGACGGAGTCTTCGATTGGTCGAAGGTTCGACTGGTAGAGGACGCCCGCTTCAGGAGTATTTGCAGCAGTTATGCCGGGACACGGAGTGCCAATCATACTCTGAACTGAAGAGAACAGTGGAGAACCGGGTGGAGTGTAGGAGGAGATGTTCATGCTTTCTACAAACCAATCCACATGATTGAAACCGCAGAAGAAGAATGATATAATGTGATATTGTTATTGATGAAGACAAATGAGGCTTTATTTTGTTTTTAAACTGTATTGTATTTCTTTAACTACTTTTTGTAAGAGTGATAAACGAAAAAAAGGCTTTTAGGAGTAATAAATTTGTTTTAGTGATATTTTACTAAAAACAATACCTACATTGAATTTGAAAAAAGTGTAATGAAAGCTGCCACTCAACAGAAAAGATCGCTTAATTTAATAGAAGAATTGTCTCCACCCTTCATGGTATTTATAGAAAGGTCTCCGTGAGGCCGAATTCCATATCTACTTTTTAAGTGCGATATAAAGATATGTGATTTGAAATGAAGTACCTTAGGAGAATTTTCGGTATAAGAATATGTTACCACTGCATCGCGAATGACGCTATACGCTGGCGCACCTAGCAAGGGCCAATCACCTCTACCATTGTGTAGAGGAGATGGACTTGGCTGGGGCGTGAGTTAAGGATGCCAAATGACAGTTGGCCGAGGAGACGTTGTTCTTCCTCCCATAAGGGTCCCGAAGACGAGGAAGACCCTCTCACACTGTGTTCCGCTCCTTCGAAGCAGATCTGACGTATTTGGACATGGTGTGGGAGGAGGTCATAAACAATAAACATTGCGCAAGGCTCTTGTGGCCTCCCTGTGCTACTGAGTAGGGTGTATAAGGTACAGTGGCGTGCGGTGGTTTTATTTTCTCAAAAAATTGGGCAAGCCGACACAAAAAAGAAGAAGAATTTCACCAAAAAAAATTCGTCGCTTGTTCCGCATTTCTATCCATGAATCATCAATGTATGTACTATGTAGGTAGCTATCTACTGTTAAATTTTATTTATTTTCTAAAAAAATTTTTTTTTTTTTAATAAATAAAATTTAACAGTAGATAACTACCTACAAACATTGATGATTCATGGATAAAAATACGGAACAAGCGAAAAATTTTTTTGGAAAAATTCTTCTTCTTCTTTTTTATTACTGTTATATCTATTTGTCTAATATTTGTCTTGAACACTGCCTCACTGACTGATGTCATTAACGCTGTAGTTCCTGCGTTTCCCAGAAGATCGCAACTAAAGACAAATTTTGTTCTAGTAATATGGCTGACAGTAACATATTATTATATTATGACTGGTGGCTGAGCACTTTTTAAAGGTCTTGATGTGGAGAAAAATAATTTTTCGGGTCATTTAAAGACTCACATGCGAAGTCAGCCATAAGAAAGCATAGTTTAACAAATCAGGAAACTTTTACGCACAGCGCGACTTCTAGCGAAGTAAAGCCTTACTAATGTGTGCAATAAAAAGTTTGCGGACTCGAGTAATTTAAAGAGTCACATGCGAACTCATAGCTGAGAAAAGCCATACGAATGCAATAATTGCAATAAAAAGTTTAATCAATCAAGTAATTAATCACTCTCATGATAAAAGCCATTTGAATGCACACTTTGTTATAAAAAGTTAAAGATTTTTTTGAATTTTCATAAAGAGTTCTATTATCAAGTGCTTTAAAGTCTCACATATGAATTCGGCCATAATAAAGCAAAAGTTTGAATAAAAAAGTTTACCAAATCCGGAATCTTTTACGCACAGCCGGACTTCAAAGCGAAGAAAAGCCTTACTAATGCAATGTGTGGAATAAAAAGTTGGCGGACTCAAGTAATTTAAATTATCACATGCGAACTCATAGCGGGGAAAAGCCATTCGAATGCAATAACTGCAATAAAAAAGTTTAATCAATCAAATAATAGCTCATGATAAAAGCCATTTGAATGCACACTTTGTTATAAAAAGTTAAAGATGTTTTTTGAGTTTTCATGAAGATTTCAATTATTAATCAAGTGATTTAAAGTCTCACATATGAATTCAGCTATAAGAAAGCAAAATTTGCAAGAAAAGGCCATGGGAGCACTTAAAAAAAACTAGTATTCTGAGATTAATTATTAAAGGTTTACTGTTAAGCATTCTAAGATTATTCATTTAAAAACATATTGCGAAATTAAACATACCTTGACGTCAGTAATATTCTTGATAATGACTGGACACAGAAAACATGATTAAATCATGATCAGGTTAAACAGCAACAACTATTATTTTATTAAAAATGTTTGTTTGATGTTTTTTTTTAAACCTTTCATTGATAAACTTTCTAAGGCCGGCTGCCCTAAAAGGCCAAGAGGTTTTGAATCGTTGAGACACTAAATTACCTAAGTATGTAAGTAATTACCACATTAAATGACAAAAAAACTATATTATAAATTTAAAACCGATATAATAAACAATGACCCTTTACCTTCAGTTTAAAAACACCGTGTTAAAATACATTTTGACAGTTTATATTACCGATTAAATTGCCAATATTGCCATAATACAAAAATAAAATAAATCGAAATAATGTGAACTTACTGTTGTTATAGTAACCGATAAAATATGTATGGGTTAATCTGCTCCGTGATACATTCATTGTTTATTATTAAAAAAGCAAATAACAGGATATTTTGTATGCAATCCTCATTAATTTCTGAATTATATAAAGTAATTCCAATAATTTCATTACGTGATTTTGTTTGAGAGTTGGCAACTCTAATTAATCCCGGATTAAATTTCCTTTGGAAAAAATGACCCGTTGTGGGCCAATTGATATTGACGACGGTGTCGACAAAATTAAAGGGAAGGGATCGGCCTGCAAAATGCTAGTGCGAAAGGGACGCACTGAGCCTTGACTAAGGAGTGCTTCAGGAACGTTAGAGGAGATGAAAGCAGTACTTTCTCGTTATTTTTGGTCCATAGAATATAAAAATACTGTTATACCATGGCAACCAGGGGTCATGTGAGAATATTTTTTTGACGTGCATCAAAAGTTTTTTTAATTTTTCGTCAGAGTTATAGCAATCTTTGAAATGTTTTTATTTTTATATTCTTCTCCAAAATTCTAGGGTAAGCCAGGATTATTGGCTTGTACCAGCCGCTCGCCACTGATAAGGTAGTAGGTATTGATTGATTGATAAAAATATCTGATATCCTTGATTCTTGGACACCACTTAGCCATTTTTTTATGCAGATAATTTTAGAGATAGAAGATCGTAATACATTATTAGTCTTATTTTAATGATATAATTAACATTAAAATAAGACGCATACAAATATGCGATCTTTGTTACATTATATTTAACATTCATTAAGTCTTCTTCTTCTTCTTCCTCTTTGTTTAGATCTAAGATCTGTTTAGGAAGTGCTCAAATCGAGCTCCTGTGACGATGAAGTCCAGCTTTCTCTCCATCTCTTTGGGGGACGTCCTGGTGGCCGGCGTCCATCTGGATTCCCTTGCATCACGACCTTGGCAATTCTGTTTCCTTCCATCCTTTCGATATGGTCCCTCCAGAACCTTCTTCTCTGTCTACTCCATCTTACGATGTCGTCGACATTGCAGGCTCTTCTTATCGCATCATTGTGGACTCTGTCTCTCAGGGATCTCCCTGCTATAGGTCGCAACGTTTTCATTTCGGACGTTCTAAGAAGCTGTTTTGTTCGCACGGTATCAGCTCTAGCTTCGATCCCATATGTCATAATTGGTCGCACGCATGTCTTATATATTCTGACTTTGCTCTCCACTATAGCATCTGTTTGTTTGCCCAAACAGTGTCCCTAAGGCAGCCGGCGATAACCGCTGCTTTGTTGGTCTGCTCTTTCACTTCATTGTACAGATCGCTGCAGCTGGCTATCTCCACGCCCAGGTATTTGAACTTCATGACCTGTTCTATAGGCTTGTTGTCTACAACTAGTTTACATCTGAGAGGCTGTCTGGATGTTGTTAGACATTTTGTTTTTTCAACAGATATTGTGATATTGTATCTCAAAGATGTAAGGTGGAACATACGTAGCATTCGTTGAAGATCATCTTCACTCTCTGCGAGTATTGCAACATTGTCAGCATAGCATATGACATTTATAATTTTTTCCTCTATCTTATAGCCGAGGCCAAGAGATGTTCATTAAGTCGCGTCCACAATATGCGGTCAACGTTGATAACATGCGATAATATTGTAAACAAATATATTTATAAAAATGCATTTTAAATAAAATATTGTTATTAACTTTCATTATTTACTTAAACCATGATCATAGGTGGATATTTGAATAACACAAGTATGTAATTAATTTAACCAACGCGAATTACATTATTTAAATCAAATAACGATACATTTTATTTTATAAAAGTAGTTTGTTAATATCGATAAAAAAATGCAGGTATTTCGATTATTTCTATCAGCTTTTAATTACCAATTAATTTAACAGATCACCCACAAAATGATAATTTGTTACTGTTCCACACCAGTAGGTAGAAAACTATAGCACTCCATATCGAATTTATGAAATGCCTCATCGAAAAATTCGGCTTTGAAGCAACCGTGAAAAATATTCTTATATTTATACACAATCATTTCAGATTATGTTATTGTCATAGCAACTTATAGTGACTCACAGACGCATAATAAAAGAATGAAAAAAAGTCTCGAATTTGGATTGATTTTTGTTCATTTTGGTATGAAAATAATTATGAGTGTATGATTTTATAAGAATATTCTAACAAAAAAAAAACATTTTCCACTTGTCTATCGAAATTGAACTTCCAAATAAATAGATATGTAGGTGCTTAATTTAGAATCTGGCGAATTAAATTAAATTGTTGTGCAAAAATATTGAAAAATAAAATGTCCAAAGGTGTTTATTTTATATTTAAAAAAAAAAACTGTCAAAATACTAGGTGTATTATCGTATAACAGCTGAGAAAGTGGAGTTTCAGAAAACTTTTCCTAAACTGAAAACTATCAAGAATAGAATCCCATCGCTTAAGAGATGAGAAGAAAGTACGGTACGGTACAGTTGTATATTACTGTTGTTGTTTTGGTAAAATAAGCTGAGAATGTCGCAAGACGCTTTGCTGTTTACTTTGTTTTTCCTTTCTTTTGTTTTCTTCTTCTGAGTTCATAAATACTAGTCTGATTCTAAGACAAATACAAGCTCTCGCGTCAAAGATAGAAAACCCTCTAGAATGTATTGTTACTGAGTAGCTTCTGGTTGTTCATTTCCACAGTAAAACAACACAACTACCTAAGTGTGTTGATTGAATTATTATTGTGATCACTTTGTTTATTCATAAAAAAGACTAGTTTTCTCGCTTTCTTAGTTTTTAAGCCAAAAGGAAGCAAATATTTTTCTGTTTTCCCTGAGGCCACAAAATCTGCGATTTTTTTTATTATGAGATGTTCGGGAATTTCATGTGATACATATCAAGAGGATCTTATGTAAGTGTTCCATTCTTCCTTTGTAACCTCACTAAGAAGTCACTGGAGTTTGAATGTCTTTCTCCCACATATTGTCGTCGAAACCCCTCAACTTTGCTCGAATGTACGGAATTCAATTTGAGAAGATCTTCGTCGTCTTCGGGATCCTGAGAGCAGGAAAAATATATATTTTATCGGCCAAACATCATTCTCTGAAGCTCTTTTTTCTAAAACGAAGATTTCATGAGTTCGGGCTTTGGTCAGTTTCCAGGAATCTGACGCATACAAATTTATATGTAACATACACGCATCTGAAGATTAAATTTCCTCTCGATACTAAAATATAGACCTTCGATGTTTTGGGCAGAAGGTGCTTGGTGATAGTCCATTTCAAGATAAAAATGAAACGAGTTTTATATAGTTCTATAACAAATATATCCTTAGGCTTTCACGGCCGGCGTTTGAATATGGAGAAATTGGTTCTTCCGGGCTATTAGGCCGTGGTCCAGGTGGGTTTGTGTTGCCCAACGTTTCGTCTCCTAGTTCGGGGCCTGTGGGAGACATCTTCTTGTTCTGCGCACGCGTGGGGATGTGCGTGGGGATACCGCCAGCACTTCATACGGCACCCGCCACTGTATAAATACGGGTGACGCAGAGAGCCCCGCGTCATTCGCTCGCCAGCCGCCGCCGCAGCAACACCTCCAGCCGGCGCCCTCCACATCCCCACGCGTGCGCAGAACAAGAAGATGTCTCCCACAGGCCCCGAACTAGGAGACGAAACGTTGGGCAACACAAACCCACCTGGACCACGGCCTAATAGCCCGGAAGAACCAATTTCTCCATATTCTATAACAAATGTTTTACCGTTGATATCAATTAACTTTGGTTTCAGATTTCAATATGGCTGTCGGAATTTGTCAAAGGTATGTAGCATCAGGCGACCATGATAAATTTTAAAGTATTACTGGATGAAACATTTTTTCGGTGTCAAATTACTTTCATCTCAAATTTATTTTCATTTAGAAAAAGTAGGTAAAAGTAGGTATGATAATAAATAATAATATTTCGTATGGATTTCCATACGAGTTTTAGCCGCACTGACCAATAAGATCATATAGAAACTGGCATTAACACAAAAGGTCGTGAACAGGATGATGATTTTTTTAAGAGAAAGGATTACAAATATATGGATAAGAGAGAATACCAAAATTGTGACTCTGAAATGGAGATGGTTGAGCCTTGTAACGGGGTGGGCCAATGTGTATTGTACAGGTTGATAAAGAAGAAGAAAATATTACATAAATAAATACCTAATACATTCTTTTTGAAAACTTTGCTAGATACCTACCTACGTTTTATATGCCTTATGGCAGCTCTATGTAATGCCACATCAGTGATCGAGGCGCCCCGACAAAAAGATTTCGTAGAGTCAGTAATTGTGTGAGCTTATCGCTGTTTACATTATGGCCATTTCTACTCACTGTAACTTACAGCGGCTGCTCGATCTATAGAGCTGATAATGTCACAAACGCTGTGTAAACAAAGTTCTTGTGGTTAGTTGGCCGACTGTATAAAAAAAGAAATGTTCTCATTGCTTGTCCTTAACAAAATGATTATCTATCATTGATTAGCAATCTTCTTCCTCTTTTCTTATATATGAGTCTTGGGTTAGCTAAGAGGGCTTGAAGCGTAAAGATATTCTGATTTTCTAAAAGTTTTTAAGGAATCTAAGTATTTTTAAGTAAAGCGAAAAACAATTTTTAAACGAGGAAAATGGTGAAGTGGATGACTTCTAAAATACTAAATAAAAAGCCCTTAATGTTACATGTCCAAGAATAGATTCGTAAATTTTAAAAAGAGTTTAAATTTTTTTTTTTCATTACCCGCCCACTTTCTTTCTTCGCCCACGATCTTGCGCGATACTTATGCTTATTTTGTTTATTAATGGGTACTAGAAAGTTTACTAAAATTATCGAAGCACAAGAAACATAATATTATTTTGCCCACCATAGCCAACAAGTGGATACCCTTCCAAATACGATCGTTTGAAAATATCGAGGCAATAACTACAAATTATATAACTTTTTAATGTTTTTGTGTGAAAAGTCTTTTACCAAAAATGTGGTCAAAATTATTTTATGTGGTTCAAAACCATGTTCGCACTATCATCTTTCAAAAGAGACTGGATGTGTACGGAGTTTGGATGGTATCAAAGTTGGACAAAGGTAGAACGTTTTATTTTTTTATTTATATATGCATGTACCTATAGTGGTTTTAAACCATCTTCGCTTTATTTCCTTTCTAATGAAATTGGTTTTGAACACATCGCTAGGATGATTTCCTTATCTACAACAAGCTTAGAAAGATTTTTAGTTTTTTATACATAGAGTCAAATTGAAATGTTGATTGATTCAAAATAAAACAACATTGACTCATTTTTGTGTAAAAAAAAAACATATTTTATTTTTTCACGAGATGTTATTTTTATATTTATTGACACGAGTTGGCCTCGTTTTACAGAGCTACAATAAATAACACAAGAGGTTGAAAAAAAAAATGTCGCTTGATTGTTGTATATTTTAAAACCTTTGCGAACGATAACTTAATTTCCAGGTCCCCGGGGCCTGTGTGCAAATTTCGAACGATGTCTCAACAACGCGAAAATTCTCCTATACGGAGTGTCATTGTTCATTTTGATCTTCAGAGGATTGGTTTGACTAAAAATAATAATGTTTATCGAATAAAACCGTGTTTCTTTGATGATTCCCACGAAAATATTCCGAATATTCTGGCTTGAATAAATTTGAAGGATAATATATTGTGAACTTGACAATACGGCTTAATTTTTTTGACATGTTGCTTTTTTTTTAAATCATGATTTTTGTTTTCTTGGAAAGGAATTAGCGCGTTTGTGCTGAAATAATATCAACCAAATCACAATGCGTTGTTTCCTCAAAATAATCTTCAAAGATAGGTAATACGATTTTCTCGGATATTAAGGGCGGGATAAAAATATTTTTGTTATATTTTACCAAGAATTTTATTTTAATAATTTAGTTAATCTTCGCTAAACATTATAAATGGACCAAATTTTTTGTTCTGTTTTTCTTTATTTGCTAACGAACGGAGATATGTACATAAATCCTCAGCGTCACATCCCTTGGTGGGTCTTAGGTGCCTCCAAGAAATGTCTCCAAACCTCCCTGTCGCCGGCTGCCACCTTCCAGTTCCTTTGCTCCAGAGCCGTGCAGTCTGCAACAACATCATCCAACCATCGCAGCTTTGTTCTTCAACGCTTTTACTTCCAACTGGATCATTAAACAACACTCTTTTTGGGAGCTCCAGGTCTGAAGAGCTCCGTTGTCTGTTAATCTTCACGAACTTATGTAAGTACTCTGATTTAAATACCCAACTAGCAAAGTAATCCTATAACGAAAGATTATAAGTCTTTCAATACTTATAAACCTCTTATAATGGCATTGTTGTAGACTGTATTACTTATAATAGCATTTTACAAGCCTTAATATTCTCAAGAGCATTCGTTTTTATATCTCAGTCTTATAGTTTGCTACAAAACTATCGCACAGGACAGTTATAGGATACTCTTACTTATAATGGCATTCTACAAGCGTTGATAATCTCAAGAGCATTTGATTTTGTATTTCAGACTTATAGATAGCTACAAGACTATTTTATAGGTAAGTTATAGGAGGACTAATCCTATAAGAGCATGCACTAAGACTTAATAGTCCTGAGAAAAATGCTGATCCTAAAGTAGCATTTTGTAAGATAAAAGAATCCTATAAAATACTTCGCCGAGATCATTATAAGTAATCGTCATAAAGTCTTGTTCAAGACTCATATGAAACAAATATTACTTCAAAAGAACACTATAAGTGCAAATAGTCTTTAAACTAGATTCTTTAACATACTTGGCTGAGATCATTATAAGTTCTCGCTGCTATAGCCTAGTGTAAGACTCTTACAAAACCAACAGTACTTAATTAATACGTTATAAGAGCAAATGTACACAAAACTACTAACTCAGTCACTTTATAGGTAAACGCCAGTCATTTTGTCGAGGTGGTTCAAATGTTTTTATTCTTCGTGAAAAGTTGCATATATTGCCTATTATGTGCACCTATATGTCTGCCCAATAATTATTAATGTATTTAGAGACGAGGCAATATTAAAAAGCCCAAATGCCTTTCTGAACTGGTTGATAACAGTGAACTTTTATTTACAAATATTACATTCATATGGGTTTTCTCGATTATGAATTCGCAGACCACTATTTTATTGTTTTATGGAGAAAAGTTTTCATAGCAAATATAACGCTCATGTTGTTTTCACATTAAATAATTAGCGAATTACTCCCGCGTTTATTCCTAGAGGGGATTTTGATTGCAAATACTACATTTTGTATAGGTTGTAAAGCCAAAAATTCGAAAATATCAATTTGAATATAGTACCTATAGTATTATTACATCATACACATTTTCCTATTATAATTCTTATCAATCTAATCAAAATTGTTCTCGATTATGACATCGCAAAGTATTTTTTTTTGTTTTATTGAGAAAAGTTTTTATAGAAAATATAACACTCACGTGGTTTTCACATTTAATAATTTGTGAATTCCTTCCGCGTTACTTTCTCAAGGAAATTTTGATTGCAAATACTACATTTGTGTAGACTGTAATATCAAGAATTCGAGAATATCAATTTGAATTTACTTATATATGTAGTACATATACATTTCCTTATTGTAATTCTAATAAATTCTATTCAAAATAATTGTTCCTAGTAATATAACTTTTAGGTAGGTACCTATATTTTTTTTGCATACATTGCCTATTATGTGCACCTTTATGTTTACCCAATAATTATTAATGTATTTAGAGACGAGGCAATATTAAAAAGCCCAAATGCCTTTCTGAACTGGTTAAGAACAGTGAACTTTTATTTACAAATATAACATTCATATGGGTTTTCTCGATTATGAATTCGCAGACCACTATTTTATTGTTTTATGGAGAAAAGTTTTCATAGCAAATATAACGCTCATGTTGTTTTCACATTAAATAATTAGCGAATTACTCCCGCGTTTATTCCTAGAGGGGATTTTGATTGCAAATACTACATTTTGTATAGGTTGTAAAGCCAAAAATTCGAAAATATCAATTTGAATATAGTACCTATAGTATTATTACATCATACACATTTTCCTATTATAATTCTTATCAATCTAATCAAAATTGTTCTCGATTATGACATCGCAAACTATTTTTTTTTGTTTTATTGAGAAAAGTTTTTATAGAAAATATAACACTCATGTGGTTTTCACATTAAATAATTCGTGAATTCCTCCCGCGTTACTTTCTTAAGGAAATTTTGATGCAAATACTACATTTGTGTAGACTGTAATATCAAGAATTCGAGAATATCAATTTGAATTTACTTATATATGTAGTACATATACATTTTCTTATTGTAATTCTAATAAATTCTATTCAAAATAATTATTCCTAGTAATATAACTTTTAGGTACCTATATTTTTTTTTGCATACATTGCCTATTTATGTGCACCTTTATGTCTGCCCAATAATTATTAATGTATTTAGAGACGAGGCAATATTAAAAAGCCCAAATGCCTTTCTGAACTGGTTGATAACAGTGAACTTTTATTTACAAATATTACATTCATATGGGTTTTATCGATTATGAATTCGCAGACCACTATTTTATTGTTTTATGGAGAAAAGTTTTCATAGCAAATATAACGCTCATGTTGTTTTCACATTAAATAATTAGCGAATTACTCCCGCGTTTATTCCTAGAGGGGATTTTGATTGCAAATACTATATTTTGTATAGGTTGTAAAGCCAAAAATTCGAAAATATCAATTTGAATATAGTACCTATAGTATTATTACATCATACACATTTTCCTATTATAATTCTTATCAATCTAATCAAAATTGTTCTCGATTATGACATCGCAAACTATTTTTTTTTTGTTTTATTGAGAAAAGTTTTTATAGAAAATATAACACTCACGTGGTTTTCACATTTAATAATTTGTGAATTCCTTCCGCGTTACTTTCTCAAGGAAATTTTGATTGCAAATACTACATTTGTGTAGACTGTAATATCAAGAATTCGAGAATATCAATTTGAATTTACTTATATGTAGTAGGTACATACACATTTTCTTATTGTAATTCTAATAAACTCTATTCAAAATAATAATTGTTCCTAGTAATATAACTTTTAGGTACCTATATTTTTTTTGCATACATTGCCTATTATGTGCACCTTTATGTCTACCCAATAATTATTAATGTATTTAGAGACGAGGCAATATTAAAAAGCCCAAATGCCTTAAAAAAATTCAAACCTGGTTCGTATTTCCAGAGATTTTATTGTTTTTAATATAAAAACAGCCTCCACTGTCATCAACTGACTTGCATATTCCGTACAATTTGTCAGTTATCTAAATTTATCGAAAATAAGTCGAAATATTTAACTGAAGACATCAAGAAATAAGTAAAAAAAACTTCTAACAATAATGAGGTTCAAATTGATCTACCCTAATTTGTTAAAATGGAGGCAATGTGTTATCTTGATTGAAACTGTTATAAGTAACAATGTACCTATAATGGTTCTGTAAAGTACTCAATGCAGAGTATTTTTAAAAATGGCGAATTTTCATATAAAACTGATGAAATAAAAATTCTACAACAACTGTAAATTGAGCTTTTTTCCGAAGCGCGTGAATAAAATAATAAAATTGCGGTACATATTTACAGTAAAAATGACTTCCCACGTTCCCAACAGTGGATAGATGAGTGTCCTTTATCAATTATATTTTGCTGTTTATTAATAAATGTATTATATTAATAATAGAAAATGTACTTACATTTTTAGTATTTAATACAAGAACAAAAAACTTCCACGACGCACAAAAAGCATAACAAAACTTACTTTATACAGTACTTTACCAGTAAACATTAAACAAGATTGGTCTGGTAAGATTCTTATGGCAGATACTTATAGGAGTATTTATGCTTGTGAATGCATAGCTGAAGATCATTATAGAACCAATTGCGCTTCGTCAAGTGTATTATTTGATTATTTACATTCTGTAAGCTCGTTATAAGATCGATATAGAAATTAATGCTCCTGTAAGTGCGTCCAAATCTTGTGATTGAAGAATGCTATAAGTCTCTTATAAGAACAGATTATAGGATCGTTATAGAAATAAATGCTCCTATAACTGCGCCCAAATCCAGGGTTAAAGTATGCTATAGGTATCTTATAAGTCTACAAAATTTTACTCTTGGGAGTGCTACAAGTACAGATTTTGCTAGTTGGGTAGACCACTATTAGATCCAACATTGTGATTGGATGTTAGAGATTGCTTCGGCAATAATCCCGCCATTGTCCACTATTTTTAAACACTTTTTTATAATATGTGCAATGTGCATAAAGAATCAAATTAATTAATTAAATGAAATTTTATTTAGACCTATGAGGGAAAAAAGACCCAGAAACGTCTGCAATATAAGAAAAAGACTTCATGTAATTATGTTTGTTAGAATTTAACTACGGATTTCATTCATAAAATCAATAATTTTTATTGGCATTTTAATATGAAAGCATATCTCAAAGTAATGCAGATACGCAATAAAACCGAAAGAGAAATATAATAATATGGAGAGCGCCGGTTTGTTAGATATTTTGCGGGAAAATATTTTGATCGGATAGACGATAATACATTATTTTATCGTGAAATCGAACTGGTTAAATTGATAAAAATGTCATAAATCTTCAGTTTTTATTGCTTTTTTCTGGAAATATTTTATTATTTTAGATTTTATTTCTACCCTTGTTAATAACACGAATGGTCCGGCCGCCGGCGGCGTCTTAAAGGTCAACATCTATCACAGTAATTAGAAACAGTAAAAACAAAAGAAGCTCAAGATAAAAAAAAGAAGCGCGTCGTAAATAATATAACTCACTCCGGAGTATTTATCGCTCATTTTTATGCTCAACGAATTACGGGCTTTATATAATCCAAATCTCCAATAAAAACTGTAATAAAACTGAAATAAAAAATGCTACCAGAACATTACTTATTCCATCAGCTATAAAACGGAGCGTTGTCATTCTGTTTGTTTCAAACTGTGACGCGTGGCCCTTTTAATTCATTTGACGTTTGATTCGGAGTAAAATAACAATTAATTATTTCACTTGAAATATACAATTAGCTTTTAATATTAAGAAAATTAAAAAGTTATTATGCTTTATTAACACTTCATAGCCCGCGCTCAAAAAATTGTACGATGACCCGCGCCAACGGGGAAACCTTCGTACTTTTTTAATGGCTAATTTTTCATACAAATGAGATGTTTGGAGTTACAAAAAAATGCCAGTATGAAGCTTGAGATCTTCTTTGCCCAATAGCATTAAATTATTTTCTCAGAATCTAAAAATAATTGATTAAAATCCGATTATATAATGATCCGTCTTTTTGACAAACCTTCAAACACCGTCATAGCCCGCGTCTTTAGCAAATAGCCGACTTTTATTGCCCTGCATCCAAGGGCCGGTGTCCAGGTAGTGACATCTTCTTTATTGCTTCGGGGGTGCATTTATTTTATTATTAGGATCGCGGGCCCCTGTCCCAAACTTATTTTTTGTTATCGGGATTCTTTTGTTATTGCCGTCTAGAAATAATTCCCTTCGAAAATGTGAAACATAACAATGAAACCTAGAACCGTCCGCGGCAAAATCTTTTTTACAACTGTTTAGGACTGTTGAAACTTTACACACCCTTAGAACCCGCGGCCTTGGAAATTCCCCGATGATTAACGAAATTACACTAAAAACTCATTTGATTTGCCACATATACCAACTATTTCAAATAATAATGGTATAATCAACAAATGTGAAGGATATGTTAAGAGCCCAGGGTTCTACATTTAAAGGAATTTTAGGAATTACAAAAAAACTGGCTCTGAAGTGTTAAAATAATATAGTGTTTTTTTTTAACACTTGGTCACTCGTAGGGCGGTGAAACTCTGCTTGAGGCACATTTCATTAAATATCTTGATAAATATTTGAAGATCTATTTTTCAGAATGTCCTTCACAAAAATTAATCGCAACATTAGACCATTGCAAAAATTGAGGTTTTTGGGAAAATGTCACATTTAAATGTGGCTAGCTTTTATGACAATATCTGATGCCCGCAGGGAGGCCCATACGTGTATACCTAGAATCGTGTGACTATGGTAGATACACAACATGACAGAAGTCAATTATTTGTTATACAAAGGAGTTGTAATATTACTGAACATACGATGATTCATTATTTTTAATGAATCTGTGCTCACTCGAAGTGAACACTAATAAACTTTTGACATCTCTCACACTAACCAAAGGGTTGTGCCGTGAAAGCGGAAATGGTCGGCACGGCCGGGATTCGAACCTACGACCTCTGTGCGCATGGAAGCCGGCGATTGATACCACTGGACTACCAGCCATCTCGATTGGATTCCACACTAAACTTTTGGATCTATTTCTGGAGTAGACATTTTAAGCTACGAATTGTTTAAAAATACATTTACCTGTGCTGTAAAACAAAAATTTTGGATAAAAACAATAATAAAAATGTCAAGAATTCACAAACCCAGCTTGTGGCCGCGGTATTTTTGACCGAGTGTTAATTGAAGTGTTCTATAGTTATTTATTTATTCTACGCAACTAAGTTGCTTTTACAGTATCTACATATTATTATATTGAAAAAAAAAATAAGTACAGTGTAACAGTAGTAATAGAATAACAAATTTGACAACAACAAATGTTATGTGGTTTCATCCCTTCAATAGGAATCTTTTCATAGTCGAAACTAAACCATCAAAAGACGATTTTTCATTTCAAATTGGTGTGGGCATTATTTTTTCACTTTACTCTGTGATTAGGTAAATCTCTACTAATCTAAAATGAAATGAGGTTTTCAAACGTAACCACCTAATGGTGAAAGTTGTTCACGTAAAGCAGTGACCACACTACACCAGCTTTAAAAAAACAATCGAAGTTTATCGTAGGCCCGTAGAGATCTAAATTTAACAATTAAAATTCAGACACGGTGGTGCATTGTGAGTAGCTTATCATAATAAGTTCAATCTTTCAAAAATCATAAAAAATCGTGGATTTTTTTTCGGAAATTATAAAATTTTATTCAATTAAATACCACCTTGGTGTCATAATTAGGTATTTTAACAGTTGACGAAAATTGTTTCTTCTTTTTTTTATTGAAAATAAAATTTATGAAGTAATTTGAACAACGCCCAAGTGTTAATCTCAAGGAATTATTGCGAACACTCCGCTGCCTTATAGACGTAGGGGAGAGCGGGGTCTAAAGTAACGCGGGTCGGAAGTAACAACGTCCATATTTTCTACCGTGTACATGTGAACTTAAAATGAACCAGCTCTACCAAACCGCTACACACGTTCCCTATCCATGCAGGATCACGGCAATCGTCGTACAGTCAGGGCGAGTGCGCTGTCATCTTTTGTGTTTTTTGACATCACAAGTATTTTTTTAGTGTTGAACTATTTTTGTGAAAACATACTCAAAATTCGTATAACTAGTCTGCGTAGGTATTTATTTTTTGTCAGATTAGATGTCATTTACGATATCTATATTTAGATTCGACTTAAACGGAGCAGTTTATAAATAATTTGGTATTAATTCAAAAAAATATGTTTGGGGTCCAAAGTAACAAAAATCACGGGGTCCAATGTAACTGTTACTTTGGACCCCAATATATTTTCTTAATACAAAAAATGGTCAATATGGTCATAACCGAATTCGCCTGTCAAGCAAAGGTTCGATGCCTGCTGCTGGCTATTACTTCAAGGTACCAGTTTTTTGTAGTACCTACCTCTAAATTTTGGTTATCACTCAACTTTATTAGGTTTTAAATTATTTGAATTTCGGCAACTGATTTTGTGATAATTACACAACAAATATATAGGTAAACATATTTATATTACATTTGTGATTATTTATTTTAGAATGCCTAGGAATAAATCCAGAAAATCTACGTTGCTGATCAATCAGTGTACGAATTCGCCACTCTAGATCACCTTGATAATAAAATAAGCGTAAGAGGAGGGGCAAAGAATGTTCATTATGTCACGTCAGTTTGGGTAGATATGCCCATGCTCGTTTCATTTCCCTCTGATCGAAAAGCTTCTGAATCATGCTCAATGCCCGTACTCATTTCAAATCCATCTGATTAACAAGCTCATTCTTCGGCCATCTCAAAGCAAATCGATACTTCCAATAAATACGTTAGACGAATCAGGACCAAGTGGACTATAATAATTTTTGCCTGTGCTGGTTATTGCCCAAAAGCAAGCCCTAAACTTCAAGCAAATAGTGTAAGGAAATAGAGAAAAACCGCGATCACACCCCTGAAAAACCGACTATTGAGGAAGAAAGTTTGAATAGCAAAGCTAAAAGACAAGTGTTGGAGTTTAAAACGACACAGAAACGATAAAAACTCAACAAATATAAAAATCTAAAATAAACAAGCCCCAAGAGGACTCTAGATGATATTGAAGATGAATGGTTGTGCATAGTGTGCATGGAGTCATTCACATCATGTTAATCAGGAAAGCAATGCGTTCAATGTCACGATTGTTAACATTGGGCCCATGAGCAATGTACCCCAGTATTATGATAATGGTTTTCATAGATTTTAAGTGTTTTTTTTATAATCAAAATGGTTTCAAATCCTGGTATTCTATCCATTTGTACAACCGTTACTTTCGACCCCAATAGGTGTTACAACCGACCCTGCTAGTGGGGTCGGAAGTAACAGTTGAGGCATCTTTGTAAATCCTCCATAATTCTTAAATTTGTATTATTAAACACACAAAACTTATCTGGAATTATGGGCAAATGTGTAAGCTAATTCACGAAATAAAAATATGTATCATTACGCTGTCGATTTTCTCACAATGAACTCAAATGTAAAAATTGTTACTTTGGACCCCGCTCTCCCCTACCCTGTGACCCTGTACAATGAAATTTTTACAGCTTTAAACATTCTCGTAGTAAAAAAAATATTTGGTTTGAATTATGAGAGGAAACCGAAGATGTACCAAGTCAGCACTGAACCCCATTTTTATATTTTTGTTAAAGTGAACACATTAATATACTCTTAAATAGTTCTGTTATCATCGTACACAGCAGTTCAATACATCAAATTGTATTCCTACTATGTTGAGAATATCTTATGTAGGTATAATAGGAATCATTATTTTAATTTGTTGTGATACAGGAGATCATAAAAAATATTAAAATAATAATTAAAATCAGAATTCATTTGATCAACGGTAGAGTTCAAAATTAGAATTACTTAAAAAATATTTTTTAAAAAGTAGGCACTAAGGCTACCTAAGTACTTATAGTTTTCTTTAATTTTCTAATTTTGCGTATAAAATTACATCTCAATTTTTTTTTCATACGAACCTTCTCTTGAAAAAAAGCAATGCGACAAAAAAAGAATAAGCGAAATCGGTCCAGCCGTTTAAGCGTGATGCGATGACAACGGAAAATAACTCTCCATTTTTATAATAGTATAGAACATAACGACTCTAAACACTAATAATTGTGATCGTAAGAGAAAAACGTGAACAATGAACATCGAGGTTGGCTTATTCATATTATATCATTAAAAATAGTTTAATCACTAAATTTATAAAGCAAAATTCGCAAATTTTGATATTAATATTCTTTTTCTCAAATCCCCATTAATAACTATTAATAAAATACCATTCAATAAATTAATATTAGTGGGATGAAAGAAGACCTTGTTTTTTTATCGAAATGTTATTTACGTTTAAAAAAAACGGAGGCTTCGGTGAAGATACGGGCCGCTGTGAAGGATCGCGGCTGGGCCACTGATGCGAAGCCTTATTATTACTGTTGATACAATGTTTTTTGGAGCCCACCCAAAAACAGTCAGGCTTTAATTAACTTTTGTCGAAAGCTGGTAATTGATTCTGGGGAATTAGAAGGTAATTTAGTTGGGGAGTAGGTACACAAGATAGGCAGCGTTATTTATGGAAGTGTCGAACGTTGTGTTTCTCCACAATTAACAAACTAGAGAGAGCACATTGAAAATCTTTCAACACTCACCTAATTTTATAACCCTTTAAATAAAATAATAAATCGTAAATAAACAAATAATAAGTTGTAGATACCTTCTTAAAAAATTCTTATGAATATACGATGTATTTAAGAGATTGTATCAAATGCATTATTTTTAGCAATAATAACAGCTAAAAAAATTTTTATCTTGTTTTAAACACTATAATATTGTGTGATTTTCTTTTACATATTATGCATTCGCATAATTTTTTAATTGCATTAAAGCGCATTTTTTAATAAATTTATACGCGGAAGGTGAATAAATCTAATTTTGAAATCAAATTGTCGTTTGACACAAACTGTCAGCTGTTTGATAGTTGGTGCGATTGACTGAATGCTGATGGAAAATTTGTGATTTTAAACAGATGCATCGGTCGGAATGACATTGGTTAGAATTCGTTAATTTTTTATTATTATTTTAAATTCTAATTCAATATTCGTAGTTAGATCACAGGACATCTGTCGGGGAAGCTAGTAAACTCATTAAACGGCAGGTATGTACCATAATTTTTCAGTTAAAACTTCTTTCTTACTGATAATAATTTTACGACGTCCGTGAGAAAAACGAAGTCCTAAAAAACAAAACAACCTAACAAAAGAAGGAAAGAAACAGAAAAAGTAACACATTTCAAAAAAAATAACAGTGAAATAAATAATAAAGTTCTATCACAATAAAAAGTTTACAGGGTCGGCATTAGATAATGTTTTTTTAAATAAAAAACATTTAACACGTTAAAAAATCCCTAAAGTTTATATTAAGGATAGAGGCGATACAACAAACCTACAAACTCGGCGAATTTCTTTTTGTTTGGCTCCAAGCAACATACAAAATACGGATTTTCACAAAATGTATGTTTATTTTTATGTAAAAACAGCAAATAATTTTATCTGTTGATTTTGGGAGTTAAAGACAAAAAGTGGGAAAATCTAATAGGTACCTTACTGAGGCATGAACCATCTATATATTTTTTATACGTGAAGCAAAAACTATTTTTATGCGCGGACGGAGAAGTATGAAAGTTAGCACCCTTATAGTTTATATATAGAGAAAAGAATGGCGAATACTGGTATTTTTTTTTAATTATGCATAAAATATACAAAAATAGTGGTAACTACCAATATTCGCTATGTCAGATTTGAACGAGTTATTGATGCAGAATAGGTACCTTATTTTTTAATTATTTATTTTATATCAAAATATAGTTAATTCGTTATTAAATCATACGAAACCTTTATGTTTCAGCCAAAATAAACCAATTCATGTTTGATGACTTCAATTTTAATATCTGTACCTACTTAAAAAGTATTCTTTGAGTATTTTCTTCAAAACGTCATTATATTTCTTATAAATTTAGTTGGTGCATCATGGTTGTAAAACCTCGATGATTACGGGAATGCAATATTTGCTTTATTTGTTTAAAATTTCTATTATCAAAATGATATACCAAAACAAAATGGACCAAAATATGAAGGGAGCACCTAATTGGACGGGAAAAAAACTTAAAAACAGTATAAAATCCAAGATGGCGGGCTAAAATCTACAGAGATCAGCTCGCAATCAATCGATATGGGTTAAACTACCTCGACGACGGCTTGATCGCAAATTGTCTGTAACTTTATTTTAAATAAATAAAAAAAAAATTGTTTTAATATTTTGTATTAGTATGAATTATTCTTTTTCTGTAGTACGATTTTCTCATTATGTAGACATTTATTTTAAGCGCTATATTTTGTTATGAATAATTATTGTTAAAGGCAATATGCCGTATATAATTAATAAATAAATAAATAAGTAAAAATAAAAAGGGACACCAGCCACCAGGAAGATGTCAAAAATGTCGTAGAGAAAGTTGAATAATTTTAGGAATCATAAAACAGTCCTCACATTTGGACGAATTAATGTTATGAAGGAGCTGAATAGGAAAAATACCAGTTCCGATTTGAACGCCAACTTTCATCCGAATATTAAGTCGTTTTTTTGCCCTTTTCTTCTGTTCCTCCCGCTGCACCATGTTGGTGCGTGTGTTTATCCGTCAGATGTGTTGTTGTGGGGGGTTGGGGGGCGGGGGCGCAAACTTTTGTCATCGCCTTTCTTTTTTTATTGTTTTTATTTTTATTATTTTCTTTTGTTTCTTTTTTTTCACCACCAAAACTTTCCGTTGTCACCACAAACGACATGGGTGTGTCACCTCACCAAATTGTGTTTTAAGAATATGAATATTCCCCGACCGACATATTGTTCGTGATTCTCCAAAAAATTATGTAAAGAAGCGCTACAAATTGTTTTTCCTCAACATTCCGTTTGAAGTAAATAAAGCCTCTTCAACGATAAAAAATGCAATTTTTCTTTTATTATCTCTTTTCATGCATTGTTAATATGTTAATAGTAGTTAATAGTACTTTCTGTTTTGATGTTTATCCCCAAATGCAATTTTTAAAAGTTTTTTCACGAGTAGTACGAAATTGATAAGAATGCAAAATAAGAAAATTTGGTACTTAGGTAGCTAGCTATTAATTGTCCATTCTTTTACATGGCCGTCAGCACACCCTCCTTTGTTCACAAATTAATTTGCTTTAGTTTTGTTCACAGATCTTCATTAAAAATCCGGGTAAAAATATGTATGTACAGCCGGAATGGTGAGAACACTTATAACTCAATTTTTCAAAAACAGTTTTTTCCGATATTTGATTTATTGGATTCTCATCTGCCCCCGATAACAGAATAACTATTACAAAGTTTAAAAAAAATGCATAAGAAACAATAAAAATATGATATTTAAGTGATTATGGAACGGATTTCCTCCGACGCCAACGCCATCTATTAAAAAATCTATAATAACACATGTCAGGTACAATAAAATTGTGGAATAGTTAAAAAGTTTTTTATTTAAATTTGATTAACAAAATTATTGTTAACCTGACAACCATTGACATTTAAAATATTGGTACGATTATTTTTTATTGAGTTTTTTTCGAGCATTCAGAAATATTGTTTTAATATTCTAACAAATCACATAGAAACGACTACAGGACAACGTCTGTCGAGAAAGCTAGGTATACGTCATTACTTAGAGATTTTACAAAACTAAAAGAAAAAATAACAACTAATGACTCCAACAACTCATTACTAATGTTCGATTTTTAAATGGAACAAACCACTACGGGCTTACGACCGTCTTCTACTGTTATTTCGAATGCTGGCTTAGTGTGATCACTTTACGTTAACAACGTTCGTTATAAAACTAAACTTGACGTTGTATTATAGGTCTGTATTCCCATTATTTGGGTTTGGGTTATAAAATTAATACTGGTTGCATCTCATCCTGGGGTATTTCAGCTCCTTCTTGTTAAGTCAAAAATGCATTATATTAAAACTGTCAGAGCTACACGTATTACTTACTGTTCAAAACAACAACTTGAAAAAAAAATGCTCCAGGTAGGCATTCTAAGCGATGGGACGATAAGCGACAGTTAACTTTCAAAAAGGCCGAAACTGTGGCGTTCTAGATGATTAAAAGAACAAAAAAGAAAACATATTCCTTTAGATATTTAGAAAATCATCTATCTTAAGGTTTTTCATGCCTTCGATTTTGGAAGTTTTTCATAAAAAATAGGTATCTAAGTAGGTATATGTAAACAAAATATAAACCAATGTGTGTTATATTTTTCTATCTAGTACGCAGACAAGATTTGAACAAAGTCAAGTTTGCTAATAGTGCTTTTTGTAGGAAGAACATTATATTGTTGGTTATGTTTATGAAGTCGAACAGTTCCCGGCTTGACCTCTGAACTTCCGCTCGTTAGCATGACGTGCACGCGCTCCGGGCACACGCACGCACTTTGACCCGCGTCACATAATCCCATGGATTACTAACCTACAAATTTGTCTAAACAAACAAGCGCTCTGAATTGCCTTTATCAAAAATTAATATAAATAAACAGTAAATCATGATATTTTTAAGAAATTATCAAAAAATAAACCAAGACCTAAAAACAGTTTAATATTATTTCTCATAATCAAGCTTATAGGCATAGGCCGTAATTTCGAGACTTCCTGAAATCCTGCACTTTTTGAGTCTTTTTTGGGGTATAGAGTTAAGAGTTAGATAGTTAAATATAATTATATACCTAGTCTGTACACAATCACGAGCCTTTAATATTTTTGTCTATACACATTATATTATCTTATTTTTGGTACCTGCTCGAGGCGTGGAGGTCGCATTGAATCGGGGCCAGTCTCGGACCTACAGGTTTTATTTTTGTCTGAATTTTGACAGGAAGGTTTGTTTGACGTCAAAAGATAACTCCTCCAAAAATAGGCCTCGAGCATGCTTATCAATATGTTATTACAAAGGATATATTAATGAATTTTATAAATGTTAGAATTCAGTACCGATCGTTTGAAGATGCGCAGAAAATGGAGTTTGTAATAATAGTAATCAGTGATTCAATTTAATTTAAAAAATGTTTCACTAACACGAAGAATTTATTTATTAGTCTTAGTATTTCTATAAGAAATTTTTGTCAAAGGGTGAGTTTTTAATTAGGTAAGTAGTTCCTACCTTAATTATTTTTCTAGACCATCCGACCATTTCGCATTTATTTGTTGGAGTGTTATGTCAAAAGAAATTACCGAGAAGGTCGTGGACTTAAAAAACAAAACGTCTTCAGTAAAAAAAATGAAGAGGTAGGCAGGTAGAAGTGTCCTACAATCAAAAAGAGTTAACCCAAGGAAGGATGAATAAAACGAAATAAAAAAAAAAATACACAAATAAAATGATTTCGAGAAAAAAAATCACGAGCCAAGATTGTTTTATATAAAAATAATATGTAAAGCCGAAAGACAAAACGTTTTATCATATCGCCATTCGCCATCCAATTTTCAGAAAGTAGATATCAGCACGAGCCAGCTTGAAGTGTAAATACCTTCCTACCCACGATCCTTTCTGAGTTCAGAAGGAATAATAATATTACAAAAGAAATTGATCGAAGACAATAAAAAGGTAAATAGGTTAAATATATCAAACCATCGATAATGGAAACAATATTTTATTACTTACTAGCTTATACCCGTCTTGCTTTACGTTTTTGATTCCGATTGTCAGGCTTGATCGGTAGGTAATTAAACAGGTTCTAGTCTAGCTTCCCATTGCTTAACAGACCTCTATAACTGACATAAGCACAGAAAAAGAAGAATGACACTTTTACAATTTTTGTTTTACCGACCTCATAATCATGGATGTAAGAAGTAAGTACGTCCATGCTCATAATATTATACGAACCTACCGACATAATTTGCAAGTTTTACTCTCTCTATGGTTTGAATCTTAGCTACATTCCCTACACCCTCTAATGAGTCTAATGTGTGATAATTAATTAGGCATTCCACCCATAGAGGGTGATTTGTGCTATGTGTGATAAATGCAGCTGTCAAACTTCAAAATGGAGGAACTATTTTGCAATTTTTTTTCATTAAATCATTATTTATTGAGAATAATAAGATTTGAATAACATTTATGTGTATAACAAATCAATCTACAATTATTTTATTACATTTTCATACCGTTATACCAAGATTCCAGTCAACGTTTACATGAGTAATTTTGTTTCCAAAAGATGGCTTACTGTCTTTTTGAGAAATTTGTATGAAGATCCTAAAAAATAGAGTTTTTTAAATAGCTCTAAATATATTAAAGTTAATGCAGCAAATTGTATTTAAGAACCTTCTCCAGCATTTTGTACGGCTCTGGGCATATTAATATCTGACCTTAACGTCTGTTTTCTACGATTGATGCGCCTTCAAAAATATAAACGGACTAAAATATTATGTAGATTACCTTCTCAGTGTTCTCTTTCTTTTATTTATGATGACTTTCTCAATATTCTTGTAGCGATACAATGCGAAACCTGCAAACATACCTTGGGTTATGTGTTTTTGGGCAAGAGATAGTGTTTTCAACAGTGCTGAATATAAATTAATTCTCATGCTATTCACGATATTTTTACCAAATAAGCCGAAGAGAATAATGTTCTTATTATTTCGCATAGAATTGCGGCTGTTATATTATCTATCCTTGATGGAACAATGGTGGGACTAGGACGAACAGCAGTGACTGTCATGTGTATCATAGACAGAAGAGCTGAACGATTAACGATGTGTCATAGACAGACCAGGTGAAATATTTATGTTGTGCCATAGGAAGAAGAGCGGTAACAATTACATAGTGTCATAGACAGATGAGCCAAAAGAATTACGCTGTTCCATGGACGCACCAGATTACAATGACATTGTCTCATGTAGAAAAGAGCAGTATCAATTACATAGTGTCATAGACATAAGAGCTGAAAGAATAACGTTGTGCCATAGAGGGACCATCTGAAATAATTACGTTGTCTCATATATAGAAGAGCGGTATCAATTACATTGTTTTATAGACAGAAAAGCTGAAAGAATTACGCTCTGTCATAGATAGACCAGCTAAAATATTTACGTTGTGCCATAGGCAGAAGAACGGTAACAAGGATATCGTGTCATAAAAATAGGTTAAATATATTTCCGGCGCCCCCTGGAAACGACGTCGGCAAATCCTTTCGCTACCGGACAGCCACTCAACCAATTACTAGAGTGACAAAGTCTGAAGTCCGGACTCGTAAAGTAAGTATCTAAGTGTCATAAACAGAAAAGCGGTATCAATTACATAGTGTCATTGACAGAAGAACTGAAGGATGAAATCGTGTCATATATAGACCAGCTGAAAGAATTAGGTTGTGTCATAGGCAGAATAATAGTAGCATTTTAATAGTCATAGACAGAAGAGCTGAAAGAATTACATTGTGTCGTAGATAGAAGAGCGGTTACACTAATGTAGTGTCATAGCAGAACAGCGGAGGATGGTATTAATATTAGTATGTTTATGTATACTAAATTTAATATACATCAGTTAAAATTGTGTAAGCATCGTTTAAATAACATTCTTGTTAGGTTAGGTACTAACTTAAATAGATAGATTGCGGTGAGAATTATGGTGTTATCATTTAGAAAAGTAAAAATTTTAAAGTAAAAACATGAGGAACAATAATTGTGAGAAACAAGAAAGAATCGTCCTCTGTGGCAAAAGAAGAAGTTGAAATATATCGCGAATAATTAGTATAAAATCTACCTTTATAAATAATTCATTCTGTTTTGAAAACAAATATGTTTGACGATATTAACTAAACTAAGTGTGAATTAGAATTTTCAAGTTTGAATTGTTTCAAGAAGTGGGGTAATTTAGTTAAGGTTTCTTTGCACGAATAATCTATTTGGCTCCGGATAAAAAAAACAGAGAGAACATCAAATAACTAAGTATAGGTTCACAGGACAATTCTCGAGGGCTTAGAAGGGGTTGTGATAAAATACCCCCAGTATCAAGTTATAAACACATTGAGGGTTGAACGTCTACCTGTGTGTGCACGGCCTGAATTCTGTATTGATATCACTTCAGAAATAAATTGTGTTTTTAACATTATATAAATTTATCTACGTTCAAACCTTTTAAATTAGCCCATCGAAGAATTCTGACCAGAATTCCAAACGTCTATGATTCGATGATAATTAATTTTGGTTTGTACGGTAAATGAGACCTGAAGTAAAAGCTGAATAATTATCAAATGAATATTATTAAGGTGACATTTAGATCAAATTTAAGTATTTGCCTAGTGTGTAGGTATTGCAGTAAGTAGTTACTGTACAAAATGTATGATTTTTCTTCTAATCGTTTTCTACAGATGTCGGTAGCAACATTTTTTCAGTGGTCATTATTTTGTCCGCAAATAAGCACCGACCTCGGTTGCCTAGTGGTATAGGCGGTAACTTTGATTAAAGAGTCCCGGGTGCGATTCCTGGTCGAGTCAGAATGTTTCTTAAACTCCCACCAGGGGATGGCCTCTGTTTCAAATTAGACAGGACCGGTTGACTATAAAAAAATGCCCCGAGCAAAAAGCTTCGCAAGATATTACTGACATTATAGAAAGGTAAATTTATAGGACTAGAATAGAAAGGTAAATTTATAGTATTATCATAATTATATATGTACATCCTGATCTAGGTATTATCATAATTTGTGAACTTCACAAGTCCTCATCAACAAACAAATTAAAAAACCTGGTAATCTACAAGTAACCATAATACTACAATGCCTATCTTTGGTACGTGTAGATTGCCTGAAAGAACAGTTATTGATATTGATGTACAAAAATAAAGAACATACAAAAGTACCTACTTATTTTAAGAAACTATTATAAAAGAGCATATAATAGCGGGGTTTATTTTTTGTCTTCAGGAACTGTTGCCGCCTTCCAAAACTAAAAACACCGGCTTACCTATATTATATAAGAAAATACACCTAGTGAGCCTCTAAACTGTTTTAGAAAGTTAAGGGTATTTCTACACCCACTTTATAATGTCGAAAAATTCTGTAACAATTTGTTTACTCCCCCGAAGACATCTCCTTTCCAACTCGAGTTAAGCTGTATAGTTTTTTTTTAACACAGTAAGAATAAATAATATTAATTATAAAGTTCGTTCGTTACTCAGTATTCGCTGAAACACTTTAACGCTGCGTTTACAAGGAGACAAGTCAGATTTGAATTTACAGTATAATTTTTTACACCATTTTTTTATTTATTTATGAGTTAACAGGTGCATTTAAGGTCCTATAAGGGAAAAAAGTGATATCAGAATATACTGTAATCGGATCCTACACACGATGAAAAAACTGATACGGTTTCAGTGGCAGTAGATACATGCGTTCACATGAGCGCAGATTCTTTTTTTGTCCGACAGAGTTCGATTCTATTGTGTGCTTTAAAAACCAGATTCGTCAAAACGTGTCTTCGTGTGAACGCAGCGTTATTCAATTGTTTCTTTGACAATAATAACAGATCTCAGCTGAAAATATTGTTGATACGGGAAGAAATGTCTCATTTCCGTGGTTTTCTCCATGGTAAAGTATTACCTACAGCGCAGTTTTTCAAGACTCTGCGACGAAACAGCACGCCTTGGCCTTCGAGTCAATGCCAGTAAAACGGAGCTCATAGCGAATAATGCCTGCCCTGATAACCATCGACGGTCACTAGGGGTGGATAAATTAAAAAACCATTACCACCTCTGGTGACCTCGGGGCCGAGCTCCCGATACATATCGGTATGGCAAGTGGCGCCTTTAACAACATGACCAAGATTTGGAAGGCGTCGGCGTTTAGTGTCGAGACGAAATTTAAACTGTTTGATGTATGTGTGTTACCCATTCTCCTATATGGGTGTGAGTCCTGGCACCTGACCAAAGCCCAGACACAAAAGTCTCAGATTTTGAATTCTTGGCGTAAGATGGTACCACCGCATCACGAACGACGCTTTACGCCGGCGCACCCAGCGTGAGCCCATCACCTCTACCATTGTGGGGAGGAGATGGACTTGCTGGGACATGTGTTAAGGATGCCGAATGACAGTCGGCCGAGGAGAGCGCTATTCTTCCTCCCATCAGGGTCTCGAAGACGAGGAAGACCCTCTCACACTGTGTTTTGCGCCTTCGAAGCAGTGTGGGAGGAGGTCATAAACATTGCACGAGATCGAGCGCAGTGGAGACCCTCCCTATGCCCCTGAATGGGGTGTAAAAGGGTGTATTGATTGATTGATTGAAAGTATTATAGGGACCTTTAAGGGACGAACAACTAATTTATGGGACAATCAAACGGTAAAATTAATGAGCCTTTCCTATGCTTTCCTTTCTTCAGGTGTTTCTGCTAGTTTACTAATATTATTAAGAATGGAAATATACATAGATGTTCACAGATTTGTATAGGTATGTTTAAAATTTCAAGCCTGAATTTTCTTATGGATATTGTTGAGTCAATAAATTATAAAAAAATAATGAGGATGTTGTAGAAAAAAGGCATTTTTTTCTTTTACCACGGGAAGAATTCACACACAGTAAGAATACAAGATCTTTCATTAAAAAAGGAGAGGAATTTAAGAATGTTTCCATTCTCTTTTTTCTCTCTGCTCAGGAATTATTTGGAATACGTACTCCTTTAGAGATGTTTGATAAAATGTACTAACTGAAAAGAGTATTACTTTTTGTTACAAATATTATATCATTAGGACTTGCAATATATATCAATCAATCAATCAATCAATCAATTCTCCCTTTTCCACCCCACTCAGGGGCATAGGGAGGCAACAAGAGCTCTCCATTGCGCTCGATCTTGCGCAATGTTTATGACCTCCTCCCACACCATGTCCATGTCCCTCAGCTCTGCTTCGAAGGAGCGGAACACAGTGTGAGAGGGTCTTCCTCGTCTTCGGGACCCTGATGGGAGGAAGAACAGCGCTCTCCTCGGCCAACTGTCATTCGGCATCCTTAACACATGTCCCAGCCAAGTCCATCTCCTCCCCACAATGGTAGAGGTAATAAATATTATCAGTATTGCACTACTTGACGTGTACCTAAATGAGATCACTGCGTAGGATATGCGGAAAGAGACTGATTGATAAGGTGAGGAATGATAATATTAGAAAGGAATGTTGAGTGAATGTTAGCGTAGTGACTAGAATGAAAGTGAATAATTGGGCATGTAGAGAGAATGAACGAAGAGAAAATGACTAAAAGGATATACCTCGGTAGCCTAGTGGCAATGGCTGCGACTTCAGATCAAGAGGTCTCGGGTTCAATTCCCGTTCGGGTCAAAAAATTTCAATGTGTTTTTTCACTTGAAATTTCTACTCGGGGTTGGAATCCTGTCTCAGATTGGACGAGACCGGTTGACTGGTAGAGAATGCTTCAAGCATTAAGTTCCGCCGGTTATGCTGACACCTATGTATAAAATACTGTTATTTATTTATTAAATAGCGCTCACTCAGTCTTTGACAATGGAACTTAAATAATGTTCAAACTTATAATTTAAATAAGTTATATAATTTGTTGTTATTGCGTCGATCATGTAAAACAAACTGTGGTAGCACAGCCGGTTATCCGCTTGTAATAAAATATAAAAAACAACAGATCAATGTTTAATTTACATCTTATTTTTTTTAATTGTCTTTATTCAAAACTAGCTTATACCGTCTTGCTTTACGTTTTTGATTCCGATTGTCAGGCTTGATCGGTAGGTAATTAAACAGGTTCTAGTCTAGCTTCCCATTGCTTAACAGACCTATATAACTGACATAAGCACAGAAAAAGAAGAACACTTTTACAATTTTTGTTTTACCGACCTCATAATATTATACGAACCTACCGACATAATTTGCAAGTTTTCATAGAGAGAGAGAGCTCTGTGGTTTGAATCTTAGCTACATTCCCTAATGTGTGATAATTAATTAGGCATTCCACCCATAGAGGGTGATTTGTGCTATCTGTCAATCTTCAAAATGGAGGAATCATTTTGCAAATTTTTTCATTAAATCTTTATTTATTGAGAATTATAAGATTTAAATAACATTTATATGTATAACAAATCAATCTACAATTATTTTATTACATTTTCATACCGTAATACCAAGATTCCATTCAACGTTTAAATGAGTAATTTTTTGTTTCCAAAAGATGGCTTACTGTCTTTTTGAGAAATTTGTATGAAGATCCTAAAAAAATAGAGTTTTTTTAAATAGCTCCAAATATATTAAAGTTAATGCAGCAAATTGTATTTAAGAACCTTATCAAGCAGTTTGCACCGCTCTGCGCAGATTCATATCTGACGTAGCATTTGTATTTTGAGCGTGATGTATACGATAGAAAGCACACAAACATTTCTGAATTATTATGTAGATACGGCTACATTATTTTCGTGAATAATATACGAGGCACATGTCACAGATATTTTTGGGTTTAATGAATAAATTATTATCTCTTTGTTATCACAAATCTTCAGCCGCTTTATAGAAGGATTTTAACTTTTTACGTTCGTAATAGGTAACTTATTTTAATTAATTTTTAGCATGCTTCTTTAATACAGAGGACCACCACTCAATTTTGGTCCACTTTTACAAATAACAATAATTAAGTATTTAAATTTTAAATATTTAAATTAAAAGATCTTCGATTGTTTGGGCAGAAGGTTATAAATATGTGATGATCCATTTCAAAATAAAAATAAAAGAGCCTTGTATAAATAGTTATATCACAAAATTTATAGTTCTAGACAGTGGTATAGCAATGAGACGGTAGTCTCCGAAATACGGTTTATGTTTTGATTACAAATTTTGTGATAGATCTATTTTATAGAAGACCCTTCCATTTTTATTTGTTTTAGAATTTTATTCTTCTTTGATGATCAAAATAATATTTTAGGTTGGAATATTATTTATGATATAGGTATGAAAGTTGCATAGCATAAGGCCCTGTCCTAGCTGGTCGCATGATCGTGCGATTGCGATGATCGCATGAACGCAATGACAAATTTGTGATGACAAATTGGGTGTCCTAACTGCCATCGCATGATCGCGCGTCCACTTTCCTTGATAACGCAAACAAATAATATGAATGTTAGTAAGTAAGAACTTATCAAGTAGGTGTCGTATTAATTATTTATACAACAGAGCAATACAAGCGACGCGCTATCATTTCAAACAAGGCACCGATCGGACGATCGAATTTATGTCTGTCTGTCTGCCCAGTTAGGACACGTTCAATAGTAGGTACATATAATGTTATATGTTTGAACAGGGCGTCCTCGTTCATGCGATCATCGCAATTGCACGATCATGCGACCAGCTAGAACAGGGTCTAATGCTTTTTTCATCAGTGATGTAGGTATGGCTGTGAAATGTGGACATGGAGAAAAATTAGAATGTACCGAATGAGCAGTGTATATATGAGAGCTCTACGCTATTCTCTACAATATGAGGGCTCTACGATATTCTCTACAATATGAGAGCTCTACGCTATTCTCGACAATATGAGAGCTCTACGCTATTCTCTACAATATGAGAGCTCTACGATATTCTCTACAATATGAGAGCTCTACGCTATTCTCTACAATATGAGAGCTCTAAGCTATTCTCTACAATATGAGAGCTCTACGCTATTCTCTACAATATGAGAGCTCTACGCTATTCTCTACAATAATATGTGGGATATGGAAAGGAATGCGAATATCGATCGGTCCTACGTAAGTTATGGTATCCCACAAAATTGCGTTTTTCATGTTTTAACGGAAACATGCTTCATTTTATGTGTTTTTTCACTTCCCAAAACAGGAAGTTGATATCGATACTAGAAATATGTTTTTTGATACACGTCAATTATGGTATCATCACTTTTGACAAAATAGTCCAACGTATAGCATTGTATTGTCTCTGGACACAATACACGCCGTCTGACTACTTGGGCACGCCTATTGTAAGTTCTCTTTACAATATTTTACGACGTTCGACTTAACAAAACATGGATCATCTATTATTTTGTTTTTATTTATTAAGAAATTAGTTGCCGTGTGTACGCGCACATTTCAATTAGACTTTTGTTCACTTTAAGCGTATTTTTATGAGTTGGCCAAAAAAAAATCAATTAAAATAGCAAATTTGTAATAAAGTTTATGCCGCCGTTTGGAATATAATATTATTTAACTCACAGAAAATATGTTTGTTCGTAACTTGGGTAATCTGTTCATTATTCATGTGTCACACTGGTCTATTTCCCAATTAATTCGAATTATTAAATATATTGATTGAGTAATTTCAATTATGCAACGACGTAAATAATTGTATGAAGAACTTACAATATTTTACATGGCTTAGGCATTAAAACAAAATATGGTAAGTGTACTTTAAAATAATTTACGTCGGAAAGCGGAATTGAAAACGATATGGTATGATATCTTACCATAATTTACATCGGAGTATTAGGACATTTTTTGTTGTATGTTATTCTTACCATATTATACGCGATTAGGTATTTTCAACATAAGGCATTTTACACTTCAAAACTTTTGAATAGTAGCATAAATTAAGGTTTTTTATACTCTCTTAGAATCTCCTTTGCTTTTTGTAACCGAATCAAGTGAAATAAATGTTCTGATGGACGATCTCCTTGAGAAAATGGATGACAAAAGCTCAAAGAAGAGTAGGTGCATGCAACATCCATAAGTTTGTTTATTTTTAAATATTTTCCTAGATATTCTTTTTTATATCTAAGTTCTTAAACATAGGTACCTATTTTTCACCAGTTGAAATTTACATTTCCGGAAGAAATGCGTGGTTTGCAAATCTACACGTTGAACAAAGTATCAAAACGTTGAAGAAAGTATCTACTGCAGTATTTATCACCTGTTTATTTTAAAAAAGCACTATATCGAATATCATATTAAAATATGATTTCTCTGAAATACATTGATTTCGAACTCATCAACTCCAGTAATCGAGAGTAACAGGTGTTTTAAGTGGAAAAAATGCCTAGGTAAGATTTATTCCTTCCTCCTGAATACGAGAGTTGTCTCTATAAGGGGGATAGGTATGTTTTGTTCAAATACTCACAGTTCGTACTCATTTGTAATAGGTATCTAAGTAAACTCTTTTATTACCCATCACGCCGTTTCCCTAAATTGGTATGCAGAGATTACGGACTTCTATTCTTTCCTATCCAAACGAACCTCTTTCGCTTCTTCCAAATGCATAACATTCCGCATACAACTATTTTATTGTACTCAATAAATAGAAAAAGACATTAAATAGATAAAAAAATATAGGTATTAAAATCAAAAATTGACGAAGTTTCAAATATGGAATATATTCCTAAAATCTCGTTGAATTAAATGCTCAATCCCTTATTTTCCGAAAAATATTTATTACAAAACAAAAATAATAAGTCAGCGTATGCGATCGCATAGTTTTCGGAGTTAGTCGAGTCGTACTATTGCAAAAAACATTCTAGTTAAACAATAAAAATATTTCAATCCCAAAGGCAGATCAGCGTGATCAATGACACAAAAAAAAATCAAAATAAAATTTAAAGAATCTATCTTGAAATCGAATATCCTTTTATAATGTTTCATTACCATAGAGGTGGTACCATTGTTGGTCAAGTGGTTGATGCCTAGCTCTTTAGTCGCCGACTTTCGTTGTGAATGGCATGGTTTCGATTCCTAAATCAATTCTAACTACTTATCTTCTCATTTCGCAACAAAAGATTTCCTTTATGTGAAAGATGTCAAAATGTATTTGTATTCACTTTGGTTTAGCCAATATTTATTTCAAAAGTAAGTACATAAAGTGTTATAATCATAAAGCAATATTGAAGAACAAAATTTTTATCTCGCATTGTTTAAAAGTGACTTTTGTTGAATGTTTAGTTTGCAAAAATATACAATGCTATTATATTATTAATACCTGTAGCCCAAAGAGTGTAGACATACCGATAAGGTGTTACGGCAATAAAAATAATCTTTGTATTGTTTTTAAATATTTTTGTCGGCATGCACACAATTATTATTATTGCTTTCTACTTTTACAACTCTTATTCAAAACATTCATTGTTCACCTTACCCTAGATTTACAAAAAAATATCGCTTCACAATTGTGTAGATTATCTAAAAAGTCTTATTATCTTTAAGAACATTGTTAAGAGTGTTTTGTCGGTATTTTCAAAAGGATTTTATCCTTTTGTATACGAGCAAACGCTAGGAGCCGACCTCGGCAGCCTAGTGGTATAGGCGTAAACTTCAGAGTACGAGGTTCCGGGTTCGATTCCCGGTGGGGTCAGAGTTTTTATAAGCGTTTATTCACTTGAAGTGTCTACCCCTGGTTGGCCTGTGTAAGATTCGACGTGACGGGTAGACTAGAAATAAATAACTGAGGCAATAAGTTCCTCCGGCGATACTGAGATCCTTGTATTGAAAAGTGTTAATTAGTTTATTTTTTATTTAAACGCATAGGTAAGTAAGCGTGACACTCCTAAGATTTACTACAAAAATGCATTCGGCATTCGATAATAAAGTTTTATTCTTAGTCCTATAATATAAATTTAGGTACTTTTAAGGGAACAAATACGTTTGGAATTATCGCAACATATTTCACAAATAGATACGTTAATTTATTTCACAATAATTACAGAGTAACCTTATAAAAGTGTTAGATACGACAAGAAATTTTTCGATAATTTCGTAGTAAAATATGATAAGTATGATATACGATATTCGAATATGATTTGGTTACAACGTACACTATGCTATGTGTAAGATACGATATTTTTGTGCAAAAAGAAGCCGTAGTAAAATATCGTAAGATCATTTCTACCAAAAGTATTAATAATTATGAAAAACTGACCATACAAAATTAAAATATCGGTATTTATTTAGCGCTGTTCAAAAATTCAATTCTCTAATGTTAATTTCTAGATAAATGTATCACTTCAAACCTTTAAATGGCCGTCCTGTAAAGTTGTCATTTTCAACTTACGATACTCTACGTAGGACCAATCGATATTAGGAAGGAATGTGGTATGGATGGAAGCGTTGTTACAAATATGAAAGTTTATTAATTGAGATGGTTTGGGCATGTGGAAATAGTGGATACACAAAAATAATTTATAAGGCTGAAAAAAAGGCAATAAATAGCCTGGTTCACGGAGAACGACACGGATCGAATACAAGGCTTACGTCCCCTAGGAAGGACAGATAGGATTCAAACTACACCTACCTGAGATTTTTGAGAGAACTTTTTTTATGCTCAGCAACCAAAATCTAAATGTCATCATGACATTGTAATCAAGATTAAGATTGGATCGAGATCACAATATAAATGCATTTTAAGCAATTCATAACCAAAAGAAATAGGAAAGGTTGTATGAAAAATTGTTTATCGGTGAAAGAAGCGAATAAAGAAGTAAGTGTACTTGGATGGAATAAATTGGAGCTCCGATCTCTCGGCCTACCCCTACGCGTGGTGTATAAAAAAATATTGGTCAAATTAAAACAAAATAACAAAGGAATCTCGGGAAGTCAGCATTGGCTTTATTTTACATATTATAATCAAAATAAAATAAGGTGGCACGGTTTGTTACGTCACACACAGATAGCATCCGAGTTTAATGAAGTCATCATTAATTCATAGAATGTTGCGTAGACTTAAATTATTAGCGAGTAACATTTTCATAACCTTTATGTGAAAAAACCTCGGTTTTATATTTCCCACAGCGTAGTGTAGCCTGAATTATATACAAAGAACAATATTATTATTAGTAGGTTGGTGCCTACATTATGTAGCTACACGGATACCAACGAGGCAGATCTGCTACGTTCGTATTTTAGCAACATATTTTGGTGTGAAGAATTCTCGAGATTGCGATATAATGAGAAATCTAGTATGCGAGCTTGGACCGTCATACTTTTCGATCTGGATAAAATTATTTTCAAAACTTTAAATTTTTCATATGCAAAGTATAAAAGGATAAGGTGCGTTCACCAAGTTCGTGGAAGTGATGGCCAACGTTGGAAGGACCCTACAAGACAAATAAAGAAGAACATTTCGATAAAATATGCAGTTGTGCTTCTTTTCAATTTCGATCATAATTATCGTTTTTCCTCATTACTGAGAGTCGAGACCTGGCACTCTCTCCGCCGTAACGAAATCATGTCCTCCACCTCTCCCGACACATCGCCTTCCGCACTGCTCCAACACTGTTGTGTCCGCAGCAGCACTGATTCGGTCTGTCCATCCAATGCGTGTTCTTCCTCTGCCTCTAGATCCTTCAATATCGCCAAGGACCACCATTTTTCGGGCAGTCTTCAAATATGCCTCAAAGTCTGTCCGCTATCGTCAACTCTCTCAAAATAATTTTTACATTAGTTCTTCTGGCCGTCCGTTGGATTCGAAGCAAACGTTTCCAGTATCACATCTCGAAGACATAATTTATTGTCAATCCCGGGAAATCGATTTTTTCTACTTTTGGCATTTCATTCACGAGGGGGATGGTTTAGCCATTCCTAAAATTCTTATCTAAAAATACGGTGAGTGATCTAAAAGTATGTTGATTCTGTAGTGTACCTACATTGATAAGTATACGAGACAACACATAAAATTTGACTTAAAAAGACATCACAGAATCAACGTGAACAGAGGGTCCGACCTCAGTCGCCTAGTTGTACAAGTGTTTTTTCACTTGAAAATTCTACCCGGGGTTGGCCTGTCTCAGATGGACGGGACCGGTTGACGGGAAAAAATTGCCTCAGGCAATAGGGTAAGGTTGCGTTAGTCGTACCACGGCCTAAGTCGTACTCCCTCAATATTTTTCCTAATAGTTATAAAATGCACCATCTACTGACGTCAATCTGAACTATTTAGTTGAGTGAGCGAACGTAAACTACTGGACGGCCGGCTGACATCGTGAAGCAAAAATATTGAAAAAGTAAGTTTTTTGTACAGTCTTCATTAAATTTCTTGACTCATTCGTAGTCCTTTTATGGCAGGAATGTGATCATTACCTATATTCTTTGTTAACGTCTATTTGTAAGACTTATCTGGCAATAGTTTACGCATATTCAAAGGGTAGAACATTTTTAGGTTATGTCAGTGGTTTTAGTTTTAAACATAGAACACCCCGCTGCTTAAGTCGTACCTGTGCAAAATTCCTTACTCGTACCGGTACGACTTAAGTATTAAGAAAATTGTTTACTAATTTACCTAACTTTTTATCAGGTAATACCTAAATATGGCGAAAAAAGTACAATACTTGGAAACAAGAGGATATAAACGAAGCTTTGTAGAAACATCGGAATGGAGGAAATGGATTTAATGAAGCCTGTAGAAAATTTAATATAGGTACCGAAACCTACACTACGACAAAATTTGAAAATTTTTGATAAATAAATAAATCAAATTCGGAAGACCTAATGATAATATGTTACCAGACATGGAAGAGATATTAGCACAATATTTGTTGAATTTAAAATCTTGTTTAATCTCAATCTCAATTTTATTTAAATTCTATTTTCTACATTTTATTTACTTAGTAATTAGGTTTGACCACAAAAAAATTGTTTTAAGTTGATCTCAGACCGAATTTTTACGGTCCGAAAATTTGGATAAATAAGGTTTTGTTCGGCGGTGAATAGAATGCGGTGAGTCAAGTCGTGCAGGCCGGATAAGAGATATAATCAACTCCGCAGGAGATAAAACTCCGAGTCACTCAAAACATCCATAGAGATTTCCACACGTGAGAACAGTTAATCTTTCTCGAAGTAGAAAGAAAGTTTTATTTGGAGGGAGGGCCCGCGCCCGGTGCTCGCTTGTATCTCTTCACACCCGCACAGCAAAAACTATACAAGTAGGTACCTATACATTATATAGCCAGCCACACCATACAGCTTGTAAATTACTTTGGTCGTTATTTTTTAAGGCAACTCTTTTTGCCTCGATGAAAATAGTTGCTAATGGGGTGAGAACTTCAAATTCCGACATCGCAGGTTTTTTTTTTTTTTGTTTAGAAGTTTTCCTGTTCCTTCCTTCTTGTGTACTTTGTGACCAACAGTTTCTACTATTTTGAAACATACCTACTTACTTTGACACACAAAGCTTTTTCTCCATTCAAACGACAACTAATGTTATTCACTAATCACTTCAACACTGACAACGTAACTTATCTTTAAAAGATTTCTTGAATTTCGAAATGTTGATGTCACTCACAACCTTTTTAATAAATTTAATAATTACCTATCATTTTCACAAAATAGTTAATCAAAGGCTTGCGTTGAAAAATGGTTTTATCGATCTTGAAATGCCTTACTTTAAGCAAACCCCAGTCTCGGTTATGCAAAAAAGTATAGGAATGCTCTGCAATACTGCGATATTCCAATACAAAACCAAACGATTGAAACGCAAATCTTCCTCCTAAATAAAGATGAGACATTCACAAAAATGGATATAGTCATTAGAGTGGAACGAAAAATTTTTTAGTCGAATTTCGATTTGGAATAGTTTTATTATGTTGCCTATTGGCATCAATAATCTACATAAAAAATATAAAAATTCTCATACAACGGTAAGAGCCCCCGCTTTGACTTCGAATATTTACAAAAACGGCAATTTTGGGTCTGTTTTCGCGGTCTACGAAATATTACAGAATTTACTTAAATAGATTTATTTTATTCAAAAACTAATTCAAACATGGTTGACTAGCTGTTGCTATCGCTATTTCATCAATTTAATAGTCTTTGACGCTGTGAGAGAGGAGCAAAGTGCAAGACAAAACGGGGGCGGCAAGGGCTGATTTATACATTTGAAATTTTAGTTTCATCAAGTGCAGTGGATGATTATTGTCTTAAAGTGAAAGGTTGCATGTCAATAATTATTTCCACGAGTGTGTAGGAATAGGTGATGTATGTTTTAAAGTGTATTAACATGAATTCTACGAGACAAAAGTTAAAATGGCCGATAATTGGTTTCATAGAACTTTTGTGCAGACTTAATAGAATAAATCCTACCTACGTATGAAAATGTGATGTAATTCTATGAATGGGTTTGACAAATGTTATAATAAAAATAAAAATCTGTGTAGAAACTTAAGGAAGTAGAGTTAGAAGCATTCAGAGTCCAAAATAGAAAAGTTTTTGACATATCTGCATGTAAATGTAATGAATTTGTAAGATGTACTTATTTTAGAAATGTAAAATTGACAAAAGAGGAATCTTCTATTCTGCAACTTTTAACTTTGGATTAGATCAATTCTTCCTAAATCTATTATTCTTTCAGCCATTTAAAAATATTTGTTCCTCTTTTGTCAATTTTACATTTCTAAAATAAGTACATCTTACAAATTCATTACATTTACATGCAGATATGTCAAAAACTTTTCTATTTTGGACTCTGAATGCTTCTAACTCTACTTCCTTAAGTTTCTACACAGATTTTTATTTTTATTATAACATTTGTCAAACCCATTCATAGAATTACATCACATTTTCATACGTAGGTAGGATTTATTCTATTAAGTCTGCACAAAAGTTCTATGAAACCAATTATCGGCCATTTTAACTTTTGTCTCGTAGAATTCATGTTAATACACTTTAAAACATACATCACATATTCCTACACACTCGTGGAAATAATTATTGACATGCAACCTTTCACTTTAAGACAATAATCATCCACTGCACTTGATGAAACTAAAATTTCAAATGTATAAATCAGCCCTTGCCGCCCCCGTTTTGTCTTGCACTTTGCTCCTCTCTCACAGCGTCAAAGACTATTAAATTGATGAAATAGCGATAGCAACAGCTAGTCAACCATGTTTGAATTAGTTTTTGAATAAAATAAATCTATTTAAGTAAATTCTGTAATATTTCGTAGACCGCGAAAACAGACCCAAAATTGCCGTTTTTGTAAATATTCGAAGTCAAAGCGGGGGCTCTTACCGTTGTATGAGAATTTTTATATTTTTTATGTAGATTATTGATGCCAATAGGCAACATAATAAAACTATTCCAAATCGAAATATGACAAAAAAAAATTTTTCATACAAAAGTGTTCCACTCTAATAGTCATATCCTGGCGCCAAATACATGACAGCAGTCGCAGTCTTTAAATTTGGTTGCTCTGTTGTTCTCAATAATTTCCAACTTTTGTCTCTATATTTCATTGATTATTATTGAATATCTATTTGTTGCATAAATGAGATTTTTCGACATGTTCAACATGTCGAGAATTCTCATGATTAGGAGTTTCGGAGACTTAAACATTACCACCTAATGGCAAACGTTGTCAACGTAAAGTGATCACACTAAGCCAGCCTTCGAAATAACAGTAGAAGACGGTCGTAAGCCCGTAGTGGTTTTTTCCATTTAAAAATCGAACATTAATAATGAATTGTTAGAGTCATTAGTTGTTAAATTTTCTTTGCAAATCTTCCTGTTATATTCAAGATGGATGGATTCTAGAAAAACACACAGAGAAAATCTATCTCAAAAGGCTAATAAAAATCATCTTAAAGGGTCATTGAAAAGATGGAGGAATAGTCTGTTTAACACCATTATTCCTAGAACAGGATTAATTTGATAAGTTGGCTTAAAATATGCTCATTTGTGTTTATATCGGTAAAATTGTTTGCTTGAAGCATTCAGCAAATAAAATATTGTATTTACTCTTAAAACAGCTTTGAGACAGCGTGCAATTGAGGCTACATAAGCTATAGAAGTTGATAGTAACGATTATTATTATTGTGTGAGAGATAACAGAAGGAAAAGGTGTAGCCCGTACATCCTCCAAGTTGGGATGTTGGAGACCGTTAGCGGATCTTTGCACGATCTCAATGTCCTGTACGTGACGCACAACAGCATCAAACAATCATATCGCCTCTCCCGAGGCGGGGACCAGACATTATACACCACACCAGAAAACAGGAGACCTACATACTTATCGATACTAAATAACAATTTTGCTCCATTGTATAGCAAGACATAAAACATTACCATAAACTCAAAACAATGAAAAATATGTGACTTAAAATTTCTAAACAATTAGTACTTAGATGATTTTTTTCCGGGAAGTTGTTAGATTGGTATCTTGCGCTAGTAAACCATGAGTCCCTGAATCTATTGCAATCAATCTCTCATTTAGGGGTAGCCCATAAAAACCATTAGGTATAATGTATGTACCTATATTATCTTCTACGATCATGAAGATAGGATACCGAAGAAAGCTAAAAATAATTGACCCATCCCCAAATTACGGACCCATGGAAGAACAATAAAACAGATAGTTTTTAAGCAAGTTTATCACCACAAAAAAGATGGTGATAAAATATGGAAACATCAAATGGGAAAACAGATAGAAATGTAACCTTAAACAAGCCATCAGATTTCCTAAAAGACAAAAAAGAACATCTTTTTTACAAGCATGGGAAAAAGGACAGCATAAGACACCTTCTTTTGGTGTCCATTGTCGTGTCTCTTAAACGACCCGACGATGTTGAGTATTTAATTGTACCTACCTATATAGTATATCTGCTCCTGCGCTGGTTTTAGTTTGCTTAAATGTCTACCTATACTCCTTTCTTCATAGTCGTCCCCGTTTTCATGGTAACATGTCAGTAAACAAGCCCGCTCCTCGACTGGAAGCCCCCTAGTGTATTCATGTCCAATCACTGGTCGTGTTAATACTCTGGCCCTTTTGATAAATATGCATACCTTTGCACTACTCGCGCGCGTAGGTTATCCCCGCCCCTAGACTTCGGATCCATTCCATTTCGTCCTGTACAAGCACTCTTGATTTACGATCTCTACTAACAGGACGCGCTCCTGTCGTTACGACCATGTATCGAAATGGTTATAATCGAGAAATTATATTTAAATCTTCATGTGAATAAATCTATAATAACAGTGATGGAATTAATTAGTGAGCCGTGATATGTGCTTTATAATAACATTAATAATCAATTTTTTATTCTCACTTAATAAGTGCTGGCGTGGGTCGTGTTACCCGCCATATTGTTTTTGTTCCCGCTCCTTTGATTGAACCGTTAGGAATTACGAATTGAAATTCAACCGAACTCATAAACATCTTGTTCCGCACCTGTGACTCCTGTTTTCATTGTTCAGACAATTCAAAAGTGAACTACTAATATATATACATAGACTATCCTTGTGCCGAAGGCAAGTTCATCTCGAACCTTACTAAACTTTTTCAACTTCGATACCAGCCGCTCCCAGAGCCTTTGCTTGTCTTGGACAAGCAAAGTAAAGGATTACTTTACCGTCTACATGATGCCTACTCCGTTTCGAACCTGATGACCGCCTCCTTCCATTCGTGTCAGGGCCCGAGCTTTGAACTCTTCGAAATCTACATCTATCTTGAGGACCACCTCTTCGTCCGGATTCTATCACGACGTACATACATATTATCGTACCGTAAAAGGCAAACACATCACCTGGAAATCTTCTCATCACATCAACCAAATTCATGTCATGTAAGCCACTATTTTATATCAAATTTTATTGTCTTTTTACATTCAGTACAGAAATAATGTTCCTATGTATGTACCCCTTGTCAATCAAAATCCATAATAATATATTGATTGTATGTAATATAACATTTAGCTTCTTTGATTTGATATCACCCATATTTTCCATTCCACATTCAAGTACCTACTGAATGCCCTATAATAATAGATTGCATCATCTTAACCTCTACACCAAGCACCTAGATGACTACTTATACATAAGAACGATCCGACCAGGATCTGCAAATCTATATATAAAACTTAGAAGAGTCCGAGTGACCACACACTTTACTATCTATTGCAATATTATAATATATCATTGGACATAAGAGTATATCACAGCAACCCCTCTCGGTTGTTTGTATTTTCCTCTCCCTACTGGACACCCTGAAGATCATAAAGGAAGATACTAATCTCTCCTAGTTATTAAGAAGTCTCCGCTCATTAAGAGTCCTATTCTTTCACATAGAGATGCTAGCCAGGCAGAAGTATAAACACAACAGAAGTAAGTATATTTGTACAGTTTTTCCTTCCGAGGACTAATCTGATTTGCCCCTCTTTTCTCCCTTTTCTTTTTTTTTTTTAACCAAATGCTGTTGTCCCCAAAAAGGACACGGCATTTATGGCGAGCCAACGTGGAGCTCGATTTTTGTCGCAGCCAAGCTGTGGAGCTCGATATTGTTTCACGGATGCCATAGCATTCATGGCACCCTTTCAATTAAAAGTTTCCGTTTGAAATTCCTTGCCCACTTTTGTCCAGTATTGTCCACATCCATTGCAATAGATAGGTGGATAACTTCTATTAATTTTCAAATGGTGATTTGGTATATGATGAGATCTAAGGTGCAAGGTGGATGGAGATTTGGTGATTTAATATTGTAAAACATTTCAGAAAATATTGTATAATTGTTCAGATCCAATATTGAAAGAAAAAAATAATTTAACAAAAAATTTTCTCTTTTGCACATCGCGAATCGTACACGGACGTTTCCGCTAGTATTCAACCACTCGTATTTGTGTGTGTTTGTGTATGTGTAGCGCGACGCTGGGCCGCTTTCTCTCCACGTGCAGGAATAAACCTGCATAAAGAAAAAAATAATAATAACAAGCCAACGGACACTCTTACCTTGAGATTTTGCACAGGAAACCGTAGTACCTACCTATACTTCGCGTCAGGGTATTTTTCTGATATACGTATGAGTTTGTCTGTGTGTGTGTAGCGGCAGTGGATTATTGTTCTACCTCGGCAGGAAATGCGACGTCGGAAGTATTATGTATATACCTACATAGCATCCAGTCTACTTATATAATATGGATATATTTGTTTTGTTCGCGACACGAGGCGAGGTCAAATCACATACCTGCATACTTAGAAAAAATATAACTCAATATTTCGTATGCCGAATTTTTGCAATGTTCAATCCTTTCTCTCCGTGATTAAATTCATTTTATTTCTCGATTATAATCTTTACGCTTGTTAATGGAGATTAAAAAATGGAGCGTTTGTCCATGTACACAGTTCTGTGGAGACTATAAGCGAACGCGTTCATAGTTTTTTTTTCTCTTCTTCTTTTTCCCTCCCGTAAAATTTTCATTATTGTTCAAAATGGATTTCTCACTGTATGGACCGATCCCCAATATTGAGCGAGCGAATAGCGCAAGTCTAGCCAAACAACTTCGCGAAAGAGGAATTCGTCCAGCCAGAGCTTTACAATCACTCCGAGCGCAGGCTCGTAATTTTAATGCCAATTTAAATCTTGCCCAATCGCCGTCAGTAGTAAGCACCCCGAGAAGAATGCCCAATTACGAAAATTTAGCTGAAGCTCCAGAGTTGACCGCGATTCCTGAAAATAGAATTTGCCAACAGATTTCCTTGCCACCTTTAGCTCATAACCAAGTACAAGAAAACTTCATTCCTTGCCCTCCCAATACTGTTTACGTTGTTCGAGACCAGTCATGTAGTGTAGCAAATTGGAGAATTACTTTTGACGGTTCTTCCGGTTCGAATGTTAGAAGCTTTTTGACAAGAATTGACGAGCTTTGCGAGTCTAGACGCTTCCCCAAAAACGAACTTCCCAGAGTTTCTACCGAACTATTGAGTGGAGAAGCCTTGACGTGGTTCCGTCAGTCGTGTCGGAACGTTTCGGATTGGAATTCCTTAAGAAAACTATTGATTGACAGATTTGACGACCCCTCGAGACAGTGGCATCGTAAACTCTCCATTGTAAATCTAAAACAAGGAACTAATGAGCCCGCTTCCTCTTATATTGGACGCGTCTTATACGAGAACGAAACCTTAAACAATCCTTTTCTCCCCGTTGATATTCTAACTACGTTGCGCCAGGGTCTGTTACCGAAATATTCTCCTGCTGTTTTGGCAGCTGGATCAGATACCATAGAAGGTTTAGAAAAGGCTTGTAAAGAATTTGATCTTATTTATGGTACTTCTTCACGTTCCCCCGTTCCTGCCAACAAACCATTTTATCAAGCGAGACGAAACACCGCGGTCGGAATTGTCTCTTCTTCCAAGAACACTGCTAAACAGGACTCTGTTTGTTATAAATGTGGCAGGAAGGGTCATTTCCAAAGAGACTGTTATGGTCGCGTTCCCTCGACTCGCCCCTCCGCTGTTATTCCCCGTAACACCTCAAATCCTCCGGTGGTAGTGGATGTCTCTCGTCCTCCGCCCAATGATTCCAAATCTGCTAACAAACCAAGAGATTCCACATCAAAGATATATTAAAAACTAATTAGGAAACCCTTGTCTTATTGATCTCTCAGTTGAGGATCAATCGATCGTCTGTAACGTATTTTGTATGTAGTATATAGGTATAAAGCAAATATATTAGTTAAATTTTTTTGATAGCGATGACGTTGAAGTGCAAAAGAGAGAATAATACATTGTCACTTATTAGGCTAATACATATTGCCGAAAATATGGTCATCGCTACCTACTATGTATATATTATTATTATTAAGATATTTCTATGTGTGTGTATATAAATGTATCACCCCCATAAGTATTGTGTTCCCCTAGAGTATAATAGTTCATTGGAAAGAGAATCTGTGTTTCACCATCTGTTCATATTATTTAATTTCAATTTTACTATGTACCTTTTATGTTTCCGTCGACTTAGTATGATCAAGTTTGTATGTATGTTTATAGAATGTTTGCGAATGAATGACGTATGCCTTAGGCCGGCCTATGATTGGGAATAGAATAAATGTAGAAATGAGTGAAGTCGATCGAAGCATATTCTTTTAAACTTATAATTAATTGCCTTGTGGAAAGCCCACGTTCTCCTTCCTAACGTCCGTCAAGACTATAATACTGTAAGTACTAAAATAGCTGTAATTATTATTCTAGTTGAAATCCTGTATTTTATAAATAGATATGTATGACTCGATAAGTTGTTTATTGGTCAAAGGTTCTTCCCAGATTCTAAACCTGACCATACATTGTAACCATAGTACAAGAATCATCTATTTTTTTTGTTTGTGCGAATGGATATCTGATCAATATCATTCGTACGGTGGAATTTTATTCCACGGACCAACGTTGAGTCGTTAGGTCACCGACTGTGAAGTCATGTTTTGTAAACCTGGTCTTTTTGAATTCTACATTCAAAAGGGTCACACGCTATGCGTGATGCTGTACGTTCTGCATGACAGAACTGGAAATAGATCTCTATGTCAACAGGAGACTAGCCTTATTGCCATGACCTCTCCGTTGTCAAATCTATGAGATACTCCAACGTTAAATTTATTTTTGTGTATCTTGTTCAGTTACTTTCGGTAACTATTTATGTAATTGCCATCACTGGACCTGTATACCTTAGAGTCATTTTATTTTGTAAACATGTCACTTTTAAGTGTATGAATGTGTTGCGCAACCCATAATGTGCGCTTTACGCTCAGCTGTGATTGTATCTATGTATATAATCTGGATGTACCTCTTTACATCTCAATGTGTACTATAATCATTATTATGTCCATATTAATTGTATCTATATGAGGTCTCCGAACTAAAATTTCCTCTATTGTTTATTTGTTTGGCCGTGTTATCGGAAATCACGTGAAACGTGCTTCCCTTGTGCTGAGCACATAAATTGATGTTATGTATTTTATAGTTTAATTATATATTGTAAAAATGTTGTAATATTTTTGTTTGTATCCCGTCTGTCATCTGACCCGAAATTGTCGTCTTCAGCGATCGCAGAAGCACTAAACTCGAGTCAGGCCTCAGCGGCTTAATTAATTAATTTTCTGTACTTAAATAATTAACTTTCTCTGTCATCCAATTCCCAACATATTGTATTAATTGTTTTGACCAATTTTTCGGAAGCCAGGTGTGAGCCTAGCCCTCCCCAAACGTCAAGCCCCTTTTTCTATTATTGTAAATTTTCTCTGGGTATACAAAGTTACTACCTAACTACATTTTCTGTAATATGTATATTCATGCTTGTATGCCCTCTGTGGTCTGATCAGACCAGTGTCGTATTCCGCGCAAGCGTTTTACCTCTCATTACAGATCAGGTCGCAGTGGTGTATGTATTCGTATGTATGTTTTCAAACAAATTCCCTTCATGCATATGTACAATGTACTTTGTATTTCAAATATTTTTCTTTTACTTAATAATCTGTGCCGAATAATATCGTTGTCTCCCTAAAGAGATCAACTCTTTCGAATCAGATTTCCTCACTTCTTTTTGTTAAATTGTAAAGTTCTTTACTGTTCATAATATTAAAAATCATTATTCCACTGTACTGTTAACTTCTATACTGATCTATTCGAGATCTATTTTAAACAGTTTTTGTTAGACTTTCATAACATGCAAAATTGAGTGTCCATTTAATGTTCAAGTTTTCACTGACACTCGTGAGATAATAATGTAGGTATTTCATATGTGGCCCCTAACATCTGTAACTGGTATATAACCTTTGTTTGTATTATATATCGCTGCAGGGGAAATGTACTAGTAATTGGCCCGTCAATATTTGGCGACTTTAAAAAGAAAATAATTAATTTTTTTTTGTAACTTTCTATATGAAATCCACACTTGTTGATGTTATGTATGTATGTTTGTATTCTTTCAGATGTGATGGTTGATTTCTGGGATGTGTCTCCTCATGCCTTCGTGATTGTCTTTTTCTTTCTTACTGAGATGTTCTTATGTTAAACTTGCTCACGCGAAGTTTAAATTTAGGAGGGGGGAAATGTCGTGTCTCTTAAACGACCCGACGATGTTGAGTATTTAATTGTACCTACCTATATAGTATATCTGCTCCTGCGCTGGTTTTAGTTTGCTTAAATGTCTACCTATACTCCTTTCTTCATAGTCGTCCCCGTTTTCATGGTAACATGTCAGTAAACAAGCCCGCTCCTCGACTGGAAGCCCCCTAGTGTATTCATGTCCAATCACTGGTCGTGTTAATACTCTGGCCCTTTTGATAAATATGCATACCTTTGCACTACTCGCGCGCGTAGGTTATCCCCGCCCCTAGACTTCGGATCCATTCCATTTCGTCCTGTACAAGCACTCTTGATTTACGATCTCTACTAACAGGACGCGCTCCTGTCGTTACGACCATGTATCGAAATGGTTATAATCGAGAAATTATATTTAAATCTTCATGTGAATAAATCTATAATAACAGTGATGGAATTAATTAGTGAGCCGTGATATGTGCTTTATAATAACATTAATAATCAATTTTTTATTCTCACTTAATAAGTGCTGGCGTGGGTCGTGTTACCCGCCATATTGTTTTTGTTCCCGCTCCTTTGATTGAACCGTTAGGAATTACGAATTGAAATTCAACCGAACTCATAAACATCTTGTTCCGCACCTGTGACTCCTGTTTTCATTGTTCAGACAATTCAAAAGTGAACTACTAATATATATACATAGACTATCCTTGTGCCGAAGGCAAGTTCATCTCGAACCTTACTAAACTTTTTCAACTTCGATACCAGCCGCTCCCAGAGCCTTTGCTTGTCTTGGACAAGCAAAGTAAAGGATTACTTTACCGTCTACATGATGCCTACTCCGTTTCGAACCTGATGACCGCCTCCTTCCATTCGTGTCAGGGCCCGAGCTTTGAACTCTTCGAAATCTACATCTATCTTGAGGACCACCTCTTCGTCCGGATTCTATCACGACGTACATACATATTATCGTACCGTAAAAGGCAAACACATCACCTGGAAATCTTCTCATCACATCAACCAAATTCATGTCATGTAAGCCACTATTTTATATCAAATTTTATTGTCTTTTTACATTCAGTACAGAAATAATGTTCCTATGTATGTACCCCTTGTCAATCAAAATCCATAATAATATATTGATTGTATGTAATATAACATTTAGCTTCTTTGATTTGATATCACCCATATTTTCCATTCCACATTCAAGTACCTACTGAATGCCCTATAATAATAGATTGCATCATCTTAACCTCTACACCAAGCACCTAGATGACTACTTATACATAAGAACGATCCGACCAGGATCTGCAAATCTATATATAAAACTTAGAAGAGTCCGAGTGACCACACACTTTACTATCTATTGCAATATTATAATATATCATTGGACATAAGAGTATATCACAGCAACCCCTCTCGGTTGTTTGTATTTTCCTCTCCCTACTGGACACCCTGAAGATCATAAAGGAAGATACTAATCTCTCCTAGTTATTAAGAAGTCTCCGCTCATTAAGAGTCCTATTCTTTCACATAGAGATGCTAGCCAGGCAGAAGTATAAACACAACAGAAGTAAGTATATTTGTACAGTTTTTCCTTCCGAGGACTAATCTGATTTGCCCCTCTTTTCTCCCTTTTCTTTTTTTTTTTTAACCAAATGCTGTTGTCCCCAAAAAGGACACGGCACCATATTCTAGGTGGGGACTGATTTGATCTCAAATACATGCTTCCACACTTCATCAACATCAATCTCTACTGGAAACTATACGATTTACTGTAGGAACGTCAGATAATCAACCTCGGTTGATTGTGTTAACCCATGTGCCATCAGAAAACATCCCGTCAACCCGCACGCCAAAAGCGCGGCGTTTTAATGCCAACTTGCCCTCGTATCACTTTCAGAATAGAAACGTCTGGGTATAGTATGCGAGGCATCCTCAGACACCATGGTTTCTTTTTCTTTTCATTAACTGATTTATAAAAATTAGGTACATTTTTTTAAAGGCATACAAGAATGTCGCGAAGATAAGGGGCCCAGGGACGCAGGAGTCTGCCGTAGGAGGCGAAGCAGCAATATATTATTGTTATGGCCATTACAGTCTCTACGTCGAAGTAAATATTATTATTTCCAGGATAATTTACAGGACGTGTACGTGTGGGAATGTCCTGGAATATCTGGAAGGTGGAGAGACCAAAGCAGAAATGAAATAGAGCCCATTATAGTCGCTTACTGGAGAAAACGTGACGTTAGTGTCGCCATTGGTAAGGGGTTCGGTTGTTTTCCTAAATATCTCCGTACTCTTTCACAATTTGGTCGCTTCGAAACACATTCTCACCCGCCGAACATAGATGTGTCAATCAATCAAATCAAAACTCCCTTTGAACTCCACTCAGGAACATAGGGAGGCAACAAGAGCTCTCCACTGCGCTCGATCTTGCGCAATGTTTATGACCTCCTCCCACACCATGTCCAAATCCCTCAGCTCTGATTCGAAGGAGCGGAACACAGTTTGAGAGGGTCTTCCTCGTCTTCGGGACCCTGACGGTAGGAAGATCAGCGCTTTCCTCGGCCAACTGTCATTCGGCATCCTTAATACATGCCCCGCCATGCCCATCTCCTCTCCGTAATGGTGAAAGTGATGGTCCTGCGCTGGGTGCGCCGGCGAATAGCGTCGTTCGTAATGCGGTGGTACAATCTTATACCCAAAATTCTCCTGAGGCACTTCGTTACGATGTGCACATCATTTCAAGTAAATTAAAAAAAAAATAACATTCAAATTTGTTTGGTGAGCGGGAACAGTTAAAGCTTATTTCTTGCCAATAGGAAATAATGCTTTAAACAAATTTAATAATATTAAAATTAATAGTCTTAAAACTTTTATCTAGTTTTTTCTCCAAACCGCATGTTTTGGAAATTATTGCTAACGCGCATATCATAATGATATATCATTTTGATTTAGTGTTTATTAATTTGATTTCAGATATTTACTGGAACGTGATATTTTTGACAATTTACAAAAATTTCTGAAAATATTTTTCTTGAGAAAATTTTACGAAATTTTAACAATGAGAAATTGAATTAACAATGAATTTAAAAAATCATAAATACAATGTAAATTAGTTTTGTTTTTTCGTATACTCTTAATCAAAAAATAAAAATATGAGGATTACGAATAGCATTGTAACATATTTTTTGCCCCTACATATTATGTTTGTCATTCAGAATTAATTGTTATATTAGTTTTGACGTGTTGTACTATTTCTGTGCTTACTTTTTATTTTGTGTTATTTCATTAACAGGCATCTTATGCCGTTTATTGATTGAATAAATAAATACTTAAATACAATACTTTATCAACATTTCAAATTTAACGTATCCATGTCATTGTTTTTAAAGAAAATTTTGAAATAGCGCTCGCTTAAACTTTGCTAATGGACCGTTAATAATGTTCAAACTTTCAAACTAATTATAATAACTATAATTTTAATAAGTTATGGTCGAATTTCGGGCACCGTTTGAGCACTAGTTTGAATTATTATTCGTCAGAAAGGAAACGGCGCAAGAAGGCATGGTCAACCGAGAATGAGGTGACGTGAAAAAAAAAACAAAAGAATTACGAGAGGTTATGTGAGAAATGGTTTGCATTGGAATAAGCGAAAGGAGTGTAGTTGAATAGAAAAGAATTGGAGTCCTTTCTCTCTCCGTGTCCTTTGGTACTTCCGCAGGTAGAAAAAAAAACACTTTTAATATCATGATATCGCGTTTCTTTATTTTAGGCAAATATTGATGGCCAAGGCGTGTCTCGACGGCATCATTTGGGACTCGCTTCAGATCCCGCGCATTCAAGATAAGCTGCCACTCTTCAGGGAACAATGGCCGGGAGAAGTGGATGATGACAACTTGACGTTTCAGCACAAAGAGACATCGCCATAAAAGAAAAACCCAATATATCAATTTTCTATAGAAATAATAATACGAGAATCTATTGAGAGTAAGAGGCGACCAAATCCTTCTTATCTTTATGTAAGTAATAATAGCCCCGTCAAAAATGTATAAAACTAACCCCCGCCCCCTCACCCCTCCCCTATCCGAAGAAAATACAGAGACACCCTTTCAGGTTATCAAACGACCGCCTATATTAAGGGTGAAATAGTGATACCTGTAATAGCCCGCTCACAGCCACACTTGCTCCGACTTGCGGAACATTCACGAGTCAAAATAATATGATGCTTTGAACAAAAAAAATATATAAGTCAAGATATTTTAATCTTTGCCACGTGGTGGAATTTCTTAATAATACTTACTAATCTGTGACTAGATTATCTAAGGCCTTTTACCTACAAAACACATCAGGAGAAATAAAGATTTTTTTTTAAATTACATTACTTTACATATCATATTTATTTCATTTTCTAGATGTTATATTTCATATGTTTAAACTCATATTTTAACCCTAAATACACGATAAATGCTAAAATAAATTAAAAGCTTAGTACATAGCTTAACAGTTTGATCAAGCATTGAGATAAATTACGTGACTTAAAAGACACTCATAGTTCAAAGGCTGAGTTAATTCATAACTCAATTGTTAGAAAAAACACATATTCATTTTTCAAGAACCGTAATTGAGAGCTGATTGAGTACATTACAAATCTCTGCCCACAACTTTATAGCCTAAGGAAAAAAAACAAGAAATCTAAAACAAATAGTAAGACAATTTTGATCTAAGGCTAATTATTGCTTCCCGTTGAAACACTTGCGGCCGCTATTTAGTCGGCGCAACTCGGACGAAAGGCGTTCGTACGGTTTATCAAGAACATAAAATTGGTTTTCATTTTCACCTTCTGTAAAATATACGAGGCTCAAGTAGGCAGTATCCACTGGTGGAATTATCAAATTTAACAGAACCTGGGAGAGGGTCGGGCCCCACACACTTAACACCTCGATTCAGGGGCGACCTGAAAACTATACCCACCCACCCGATAAAATTATCGGAAAATTGTTCAACAAGAACGTCTTGTGTTGTAATAAGTGGTTCTTCTCGGAATGTTTCTCCAAAAGCATTTTACAATAATAAATATTAACACGGAAGCGATTGTTTGTTTTTCAAGACAATTCAATTATTGCCAACAATTTTGTTTGAATATTCATTTTATCGGGATCTTTATTTTTACTCATTAAGACATTTTTGTTTTTTTTTATGATGAATAGTTAGAAACTATGAAAATAATCTGAAAGAAACAACTTTAATAATATAGGTACCCTACTTAATGAGGTTTCATATTTTCTAAGACCTTGTAGGACAGAATTTATGGTGGAACTGTGTACATATGTTTGAAAGATAACATTATAAGGATCAACATTATTTTGCGTTACATTGCATCCAAGGATATTTTCATGAAGACAAAAATTCTACATAATTTTAGGTAGGTACATAATAAGTTCAGTGTTCACAGTTAGATGTGGTGTTAAATTCCTAAAACTTGATAACACTTATTGCTATTCTTCGGACATGAAATAAAACAGGTAAGCTTGAATCAAAAATTGCAACCCCTCCAAATATTATTAAAAATCCTACTATGTAGGTAGCTTTTGACGAAGATTCTTCTTCCTTGTCATGCGTCACTCTCTCTCTCTCGAGAGAGAGAGAGAGAGAGAGAGAGTGACCTATGTTGACTAAGCTTCAATCAATCAAATCAAACCCCCCTTTAAACTCCACTCAGAAACATAGGGAGGCAAACAGAGCTCCCCATTGCGCTCGATCTTGAACAATGCTTATGATCTTCTCCCACACCATGTCCAACTCCCTCACATCTGCTTTGAAGGAGCGAAACACAGTATGAGAGGATCTTCTTCGTCTTCCGGATCCTGATGGGAAGAAGAACAGCGCTCTCCTCGGCCAACTGCCATTCAGCATCCTCAACACATGTCCCAGCCAACTACATCTCCTCCCCATAATGGTGGAAGTGGTGGGTCTGCGCTGGGTGCACCGGCGTATAGCGTCGTTCGTGATGCGGTGGTACCATCTTATACCCTAGAATTCTTCTGAGGCACTTCGTTTCAAATGTAGATACTTTTTGTGCCTGGGCTTTGGTCAGGTGCCAGGACTCACACCCATACAGGAGAATGGGCAACACACACGTATCAAACAGTTTACATTTTTCGTCTCGACACTAAACGCTGACGCCTTCCATATCGTGGTCATGTTGTTAAAGGCGCCACTTGCCATACGGACACGTAACGGAAGCTCGGCCCCGAGAAAGTATACTTATCTCACTTAAATAGAGTTTCGGAGACATCTAAAACTAAACCATTTTATCACAATTTTCGGGCCGGCTTTGGACTAGGGAAGTTTTTAATTAAAGACAAAACTCTCCTTTCTTTTTTAATGCTGTTTAACAGCAGTGCCTGGCATTCATAAATTTATGATAAGTACCTAAAGTGTTAAAAAAAGCGTTTTTAAACGATAACATGAACAAAAAAGTTAATCCAATCGACTGTTCTCATGAAAGAGTAAGAAATATACATATTAAGTATTGTAAAGGAAAAGAGACGAAGACAAAAGAGGGTTTAAACGTGAGGGTAATTCATCCCCATACTCGGAGGGTGACTTTAGGGGCTGTAATGAACGGAGGCTTCATCAAATTAAACCTAAAACGTTGCTTTTTAGACAATTATTTCACGCTTTGAACATGGCGGTATGATCGAAACGTTTATTCGAATACTTTGTTCTTGAAATTTATTTATATTTTATTATTCATGTTATAAAACTCAATTCAGGAACGCTACTTATTAAGTAAGTACTTAATAATTATTTACAGTGTTTTGTTTAATTTTATAAGTGACCGTTGTAATTTCATATCTATAGAAACCAGTTTCGAAGACCATTTCAATCGAAATTTACAGTATTCCATAGTTCTACCACACACGGTTAAGAGATTTCATGTTCGGAAAAACACTTGCTATAGAATTAAAAAATAGAAAATTTCTAAAGAAGGGTAGAAAACTGAAGAAGTTCATGATTACAATGACATATTATTATTTAAAACAAAAAGCAATTCCTGTCGGACGAATGGCATAAAATAGAAAAATAAATTTACAATTATACAATAATTCTTCCCGTAGTAGGTACATATGATCAAGTATCCCACTATGGCAAAAGATCGGAGTCTTCTTTAGTTTTACAAGAGGCTGGGATGAATCTGTGCAACTGACACAACATAGAGATGCTTGGAGAAACTTCGTGGCATCCAAATGCTCCACATTGGGAGCGAATGAGGATTATTTTAGTAATAATATTAAAAGCTAACTGGCATTCTTTGTACATGTACATGTCCACTGTCCAGCCCATCTCAATCTAAGAAGTTTTATATGCGTTGTGTTCAATATTATTAATTGAACATGTTGTATTATATAGGTACCTACATAATTATGTATAGGTACATGAGTCAAATGTCACAATCAGTGATTCGCACTGCAGGGCATGTATTGTTACCTATTCCTTTTTGGGCCCTTCCTAAGCAGTGCACTTCAGTCGTCGGTACTCACCGCATCTCGGGACCGCCCGCACACGGAATAAACCGCTCTTAATTCGGAAGTCGTACACATCGGGACGTTCAATCATCATCAATTACATTTATATTTTGTGCATCACATTTATTTAATATTAGTTTAACAAGTACAGTGCTGCCAGAAAACAAGGGATTCCATCATACATATTCGGAGAACATTGGATTTGGGGTAAGTGCATTGCAATCCAATCACAGTCCACTTTTCACTTTCCTGCTGATCACGTTAGCTGAAAGGGCTTCGGCAACGTGTGAAGCAAACACGTTGAGATGTTAGGGGCCTTAAATATAGTGTGCAATTCATCATTGCGTCGTATGCGCCAAACTTCTCCGTCTTTTACGGGTCCACAAATCCGTCTGAGCACCTTCCTTTCAAACATGTCCAACATTTCAGCCGTCCTTACTGTCATTCTCAGTGTCTCACATCCATATGCCAATACAGTCCTAATAATGGTTTTGTAAAGGGTAATCTTGGTCTTCCTGTGGGCTGAACATATGCAAAGAATGCCAGTCACGGGTTCCAAAGAGAATCCTGACAGGATATCCAGAGGGGAGAAAAAAGTGGGCAGACCGAGATTGAGATTGGAGGACGATGTGAAAAGAGACGCAGCGCAATTTTGCAGGTGGATAATAATTGGAGAGGGCTGGGGAAAGGAGACTGTGGAGGCGAAAGATACAGAATGCCCAAAACTCGATTTGGGCTGTAGCACCATTGATGAAGAAGAAAGCTAACTAGAAAAAGGGTGAATTTTAGTATGCTAATGACCTCTGTGAAAATAATAATGATCATGAGTATATCCTTCAAAAAAACGAAGAGATGTAGGGAATATTTTTAGAACTTCGTAGTTGAAGCTATCTATAAGACTTGCTAAATGCTAAAGTGTAATCATATTATTTATAACATATTGGAAACATATGAACTTTCACTTACCCCATTTCTTATTTCCAAAATGTCGAGTAAGTGATACTTTGTGAAATATCAGATTTAGTGAGAGGCAGGGCGGGTGTAATAGGATGAAGGGCGCGAGTGTAGGGTCTCTGTTCCTTGGAGTGTACCGCCGAGGTTAGAAGGCAATAAGAAAGCCTCTTTGAATAGATTTTCTCCTCTTTTTTCATTTTCAAGGCTTTAGAGGACAAAATACTATTATGAAAAATATTTTGTATAGAAAGAAATATGTTATCAAAGTATACAGAGTGTTTGACCTGTGAATTATTATATAGCTGGATTTTGTTTTTTGGTGTGCGTCAATATTATTTTTCAAAATAGGTTTCAACCGGTTTTTTTTCTAATAATTTTAAAACAGTCGTGTTAGCGATTAAATTCAGTTTTGTTTCATTTTCAATATTAGAGGTAGATGTCGACTGTTAAATAAAAATTATACCTACTTAGATTATTATTTATTATCTATACATTTTGTAATGATAAAAATTTCTGTACTTTAAAACAGCCATTGAATCCGCCAATTTGTCAATAACAACACGAGACAAGAAAAAAAATAAACTTTTAGCATACTGAAAATTATTAAAGAATTACTGTACGGTTTCTGTTCGATCTTCTTTAGAAGTAGGTAACTGCAAAAATTCAACTACACCTTATAGTACCAATGTGATTTAAAAAAAAAACGATTTGTAATAGATACAATTTTTTTCCATACCTACATGGTTATTACATAATAAAAATACTTATAGTCGTAGCTGAAACATAAATAAATTATTTTCATGTGCCTTTTTCAAATTGAATGGAAAGATGATTGGATCATCTATATTTTTGACAGTTTCTTATTTGAACATTTTATTATATTTTATATTAAATCATTTGTTAATTTATTCAATTTGACATCGATGTTTTACTTCTATGTGTTACCCCACTTACAGGCCCTGCCTTGTGGGATTTTCGATTTTATTTCAGATTTGTATATTTCAAACTTGTAATTCTTTGTAATTATTTTTACTGTATTGTTTTTCATTACTTATCGAAAATAAACGTTATTATTATTTATTATTATGAATTAGTGTTTTTTTTTTCACAAAACGATAGGTTATGCAAATTCATTCCAATTTCAATTTTTTATAAAAAATAATCTTGGATTATTCAAGTCAAGTGAACACAAAAAGGGTTGTGTCGTTAAAGTGGAATGGTTTGGCACCGGGACTCGAAGACCTTCTTTACATACACTGTGCGTACGAACACCCTCGACTGATATTACTTGGCTACCGTTCACTTCAAAATTAAGTGCTTACATATTCTGAATATTGGAAAATAATCATAGTTATTATTTACGGTCAAACTTAAATTCCAAGTCTCCGGGGTCCTGCGACTTGAAAACCCAGCTGTGTTTACATATCTCGGTCAATGATTGTCTGTCTTGTTGCGTAAAGTTTTGCTCTTTTGTTTTTTCTCTGAGGCTCTTCATCTCTGTTGTTCTGAGAAATGGCTTAGAGAAGAGTTAAAATTAAATACCCATATTGGATAGTACTTAATACCGCAGACAACGTAGCATGCATAGACCATCAGAGATTCGTTTTCAGATTTTGTGTGTGTGTGTGTGTGTTGTGATAATATAATTTGGCTTGGAACTACACCGGGAGTTTCACAAAAGAGCCGAACACTCTGCATAATTTAGTATGTTGGTGGCTTTCTAATATCACTACGTAATTTGATACATAAATAATCTCACTGCTCGCATCCTCTATACAGGGTGGATGCTGTACGCTGCCTGCCTACCGCGTGGGTACATGTGTACACCTCTACATAAATATGGACCAAATTTCACCCACAAAAAAACCTGCAGTAATATCAACATTTTGGAGAGAGAATATTAAAATTGCGGGATATAAAGAAACCTAAGCGAAATATTTATTCAAGGATTATTTTAGTTTATCCGCGCTACTTGAAATGCAGCACTCTTAAAAATTCTTTTTTCCGTCAATCCAATTTCATCAAGGTTATAGCGATATGGATATTTTTGCCAAAAGACTACCAAATTTTAATCACGTCGTAATAAAAATGAATCATATTCCATTCATAATTCTGGCCCTTTAATTAGAAAACTTCACAAAAGATAGCCAGACGGCTGAAATTCAGTCGCTCAAGATGAACATCAATAAGTTTCATAATGTAGACGAAAACCTGAATGGTAAAATATAAGAGGATCCGTACAGAGGAATGGCATTACGGAAAAACGACACCATGAACCGTACAGTATAAGTAATATTATTTTTATTTTTTTTTCTAGATTACCGGCGACTCATTCATTTGCGAACATATTGCGCCATGGTTAAGTAATATTATGCAGGTTTTAGTAAGTCAAAAATCTAACCGGTTAAAAAAAATGATATATTTGTCCAGGAAATTTTTAAAACAATGGAAAATGTGGAATAATTCAATCTGATTGGTAATAGAACCTAGGATTACTTTTGTTCAGAATTCAGCGTCTTAGCAAACACGGAGGTCGATGATTACCTGCAGCCATAAGTGAGGATAAAAATTAGACATTATTGATTGCTTGCATATAAATAAGGTGTCAATCATTCTTTGGAAACAAAAAAATGTCAAGCATTTTAATTCTACAGTATCCGGAGAAAATGTAGGTAGGTACTTATTTCTTGGTACAGTAATTCAATTATTACACTAGCAGCCTGTTTCATAAATAATAAAGGAGAGTTTAAGTTTCTTTAAAAAATAACGCGTTTCATAACAACAAAATGACACTTTATGTAAAAGTCCCGTTATTGGGATTTTAAGTCGACTTTAGAGAAGTTCAATGTTTTGCCACCGTGGTTCATAGGAAATTTCGCTCTGTCACTAATGAATGAACATACGGTGATACTGTGAAAAATAATAATAATAATAAATAATAATAAACTTTATTACAAACAAATATGGCACATGAAAAACAATACAAACAAAATCAAAATCATTTAAGATAAATAAACACATTCAAGTGCAGTCTTGGACACCCTCACTAGGTGTCGAGTAGTGTCCATAGAAACAGCCTTCTTCTTGAAAACCACAAAGGGAAAACGATACAATACACACTCAAGTAAAGGAACATCGCAACAGATTAAAAAGAAAGATAAATAAAAATATTTAACAGTGAAAAGAGTAAAATCATATTGCATCTATAATGTACTTAAATGACTAAAATAGGGTGGAAAAAATTGGCAAAACGGGAAAAACATGATTGTTTACAGATTTCGTTTACTAATTAATAAACCGTAATAACAAATTAATACAAAAATAACGGCTCTTTGAGTGAATTAAATCGACAGATTAACAGAAATTCCGCGAAAATATTTGTAAAAAACCTACGTTTTCCATACATTTCCATGGTAACGCTACCAACTGGTACCAACTTCCAAATAACTTTTTGACATTTCAAACTTTAGTTAAAGTAAGTGGGATTTTTTTTATGTAACCCGTCAACTCAAAGGAGTCTTTAAATTTTAAGCTAAAGTGTTCCATTGCCGCTTTTTTGTAACCGGCTGCTATAGTACCTCAAAACGGAGTTTAAATAAACGGCTTGTATATTATGTAAACACAAATTTCTACATCTAAAAATAAGTTTAGTAATAATTAGTTTGTTTGAATGACAGCTTAAATAAATGTCATTTTAATGTACAATAGATGCACACATTTTTATAGATTTAATGAGGGCTGAGGTACAATAATTTATTGAAATCGTTGAAAAAGAATTGGAATGATATACGACAAAAGTCAAGGAGGCACCTGGTAATTTATGAAAGGGAAACGCGATGTTAATACGCACTCAATCACGGGGCTAATTCCACATTCAATACTTTGCTTCAGAACTTCTTTCACTCACCCTTCCAAATGGGTATTTATTTTTGTGCTTCCAGGCAATAATTTCCATCTGCCGAAGGCTTTCAGCGGGTAAAAAATGCGAGTTTTCAAAAGTCAATTCCAAACCGAATATGATCAGTAGATTTTATGCTTGAAAGAACATGCCTCGGCTGCCTTGTGAAAGCTAAAAGATGCCCCTAACGTATATTATCGACTCGGGCGTCCATTGTTGTAAGGTAAAGTGTCTTGAAAAAATCTAAAAATTCGTTTTTATTTTTCGGATTAGGTATAAAGCCACTTTTTCATAAAATGTGACTTATATATCGAGTAGGTAGGTGTATAATATTCTATTGAGAGATTTAGGTTATAGGTATATATCTATATAAGTAAAATACATTTCATCCCGCAGACTAAAAAATAATTTTCACCAGAAAATAATAACATTACCTATTTAATCATTTTTTCAAGTTTTTTTTTTTATGTAAGGTACTTATGTCTATTTTCTTATTTCTAGTGGATTTTCTTGGAAGGACTGTTATTTAATTATTCTTTTCTCCCAGTTATTCCCGCATATTCCTTTTATTATAATTTCATCTAGTTAGCTTTTTTTATCATATTATGGTCATATAAGTACATCACATATTTACTGGTAGAAACAATTCATATAATTATATTATCAATATTAAAATATATTATGAACGTCAGTTGTAATGGCTTGGAGTATCTTGTATCAATATTCAGCATCTTCTTTATTCATACTTAGCTTTCTTTGTCTTATCTGTGATGTACGCCAGGAGAATAGCTAGCTATTTTGACCGCCTGCTGTAGGCCTAGACACATTCAAGTTGGCGATCGACTACAAACGAATTCTTCGACAATGTAGAGTAAGAAGAAAATTAACCGTCCAATTTTTATAATTTTTATATAAGTGTCATTGTTTGGTTTAAATAATTATTTATATGTTCCAGTGGACAGTTCATTTTTTCGCACTATACATTGATGAAATCTTCGTTTGTAGTCGAACGCCAATTTGAATTTGTCTACGGGGGCAGACCTGCAGCCCGATTCACGGAAAAGTTTAAGTCTAAGTTTAGTTCGAAGTTCGAACGAAGTTCGATTCAAACCCTCCGTGAATAGGTAAATAGACTGTAGATAGTCGCCGCCTACAATAATTATTATTACCAGCAGCCCTATTCACAAAAGTTTGAATCGAACTTCGTTCGAACTTCGAACTAAACTTAGACTTAAACTTTTCCGTGAATCGGGCTGCTGTTCTGTTGACATGATCTCTCAAAAGTACCTTCTTTTAAACTCGCTACCTCAAAATTAAACCTATCCTCAAAAATGACCAAAGTAAGGAAAATGAGTAAAACGATTATGATATTTTATTAAGCTGACTCAAAAATCAAGTTCTTTTGTAATTTAAATGGACCTATGTATTTTAACAAAAGCACCGTATTTATTGGTTATTTTATCAGATACAGTGCAAAACAGATATGTTCATTTTTATTTTATTTATGAAATCTACTGCCTAGACTTTTTACATGTTAAATATTCCATAATACATATAGTTCAAAACTAGAAAAAGACATGACATTTAGACAACAACGTTTCAATTAGCTATATTAGTAAATTTTAGATTTATGATTTTGAAAATACAGTAGGTAGTCATAAAACAATAAAAAAAAAACATCGAGATAAAAGTTATATTATTTATAACCATCTGTTTTTTTTTTCATGATTGCATGTATGAATTTTTGTATTATTCTCATGAACAAACCATTTATTTATTATCTACATAATAATTCAGAAATGTTTGTTTGCCTTTTACCGTATGTGGGAGCATCACGCTCAAAATACAAATGCTACGTCAGATATGAATCTGCGCAGAGCCGTGCAAAATGCCGGAGAAGGTTCTTAAATACAATTTGCTGCATTAACTTTAATACATTTAGAGCTATTTTAAAAAAACTCTATTTTTTAGGATCTTCATACAATTTTTTAAAAAAAGACAGTGAGCCATATTTTGGAAACAAAATTACTCATGTAAACGTTGAATGGAATCTTGGTATTACGGTATGAAAATATAATAAAACAATTGTAGATTGATTTGTTATACATTTATAAATGTTATTCAAATCTTATTATTCTCAATAAATAAAGATTTAATCTAAAAATTTGCAAAATAGTTCCTCCATTTTGAAGTTTGACATATTTTTGTGACATATACCGGTATACGACATATAAGGTCGGTAAAACAGCTGCCTTTATCACACATAGCGGGTGTAGGAAATGTAGCTAAGATTCAAACCATAGAGAGAGTAAAACTTGCAAATTATGTAGGTAGGTTCGTATAATATTATTTGGGTCGGTAAAACAGCTGCCTTCATCATTAGTCAATCACCTAAAATTTGTACCATTCCACACATAGAGGGATGTAGCTAAGATTCAAACCATTGAGAGAGTAACTAGCATAATATTATGTAGGTAGGTTCGATTGAACAGTGAAATTGAATCAAGATGTACCTAACATATTATGATACATTTTTCAGTTTTTTTTTCATGTTTGGCAAACTATAATTTTTCTTCTTTCTTTTTAATAAACATTAAAAGTGTCATTCTTCTTTTTCTGCGCTTATGTCAGTTATAGAGGTCTGTTAAGCAATGGGAAGCTAGACTAGAACCTGTTTAATTACCTACCGATCAAGCCTGACAATTGGAATCAAAAAATTAAAGCAAGACGGGTATAAGCTATAGTTATTTGTATAAAAACAAGTCAATAGCGGCAAGACTAGAGGGGAATCAGATATAAAAGAAAAAAGAACCATATCAGGAGTATGATAATTATAGGACACTCAGTCAAAGTCTACAACAGGTACCTTAGATATGCGATATCTTCAGATCTAAAAAAGGAAAGTTATTTTTAATCTTGAAATTTTGATTTGGACTACAGACTTTTCTTAAATCGATGATTGAATTTCGAAAGTTCGACAAATCACAAAATTTTTATTCATTTCTACGTTTAACTTTTAAAATGAACGGCTTTCACAGGAGTCATTATACAATATTTATTCAAGCTGATATCGTACCAACTCAACACATTTAAGGCCGTGAATATTTAATCTAAAAAAATTAAAATTAACTTAATTCTTTCGCAACTCTCATGATTTTATAATACCTACCTGCGACTAATTCTAATACAAATAATATTTTAATATTTTATTTTTTTTATTTTATTATAATGCTCATTACTATGGCAAATTTTCATACAAACCACCACAGGCTTATGGCCGTAAAGATGAATGTCAATAAGACAAAGGTGCTTGTTTTTGAAAGAGAAGATTTAAGAACGTAATGTTATGTGAAAGTGAATGATGTGAACTTGGAACAAGTGGATGAGTATATCTATTTAGGTAGTCTATTTAACAGAGATGGAAGGTGTGAAAAGGAGATTGAAAGAAGGAAACTGGCTGGTAGAAGGGTTCGCGGAGTACTTAGACCTCTAATGAGAAATAAGAACGTATCTCTTAAATCCAAACAGCTGATACACAATGCAATCCTGATACCATCCATGATATAATATATTATGGGAGTGAAACATGGACATGGACAAAAAATCTGGAAGTTGTAGTAAATGCTGTGGAAATGCGTAGGATATGCGGAAATAGACTGATTGATAGAGTGAGGAATGACAATATTAGAAAGGAATTTGTAGTGGATGTTGCATAGTGACTAGAATGAAAGTGAATAAATCAAGGTGGCGGAATATCGACCAAAAATTCGTTAAAAATTCGAAATTAAACAAAACTCAAAGAAGCTATTTGATGTACCTAAACTTAAATACCCTGGAGAAGAAGACGTTCCGTCTTCGAAAACCGGTTGGCTTAGTTATAAAATTGTTGAAAATAACAAAATACCTAGGTATTTTGTTATTTCTTATTTTTAATAGTTCCGAAATATTTTCCACCAAGTATTTACGGTCGAGAAGATAAATTATTAAAATAATTTGTATCAAATTAAAAATTCTGAGATATAAGCACATGGAAGTTGCTAGGAATAATGAGAACTTGAGAATTGCTCACTTTAATTTTTATTTTGAGAAGGTATAATAGTTTTTTTTTTTTACTTTTATTTTATTAGACAATTATTCAAGCACTGACGATACAAAAAATTTACACAATTTATAATATGCTCAACAAAAAAACAGTTAAGTATTTAATATGCAAGTATTAACTGCAAATAGGTAAGAAAAAAAACTTAGATAAAACAATACATACATCATATATCAATAAGTTCTGCCGGCTATACTGACACCTTTGTATAGAAAGTGTTTATAAGTTATTTAGGTCAATAATATTCAGAAATGAATTAAAAATACCCGTAGAACAGTTTAATAAAGAGTTAAATCACTTAATAATTTTGTGATAAATAAATAATTTAAAAAACATTTTCACTCGGTATTTTTAAAAAAAGGTTCTAGTTTTTGGGAAATTGAATAGATTTATAATATTATTATTACAAAAATTTTAATATCTATATAAAAAACGAAAGAGTCTCACCCCGATATTGGACCCTTCAGGCAATGCAAGAGTTCTGTCTCCATTTTATTAAAGAAAGTACTGTAAAAGAATTTCTCATTTCCAAACAGCCTTCTTTAATAGAAATAATCCCACCGGTGTATATTTTTTTTTTCATAAATTGTATTCATTTGACGCTGTTTTAAAATAATTTTTATTGTATTGGATCCATGTGATAATTTAATTTAAAAATTGTGTAGGTAATACGGTTTTTGTTTGAACAATAAATTTTTAAAATTTTGTTTATTTTTTACTCATCACGCCGTGTCCCGTAAGGGGTAGGCAGAGAGAACGAACCTCCACTCTTTTCTATCCAAGCCTACTTCTTTCGCTTCTCCCACCGACATAACATTATTTTCTCATACACCCTCTCCTATTTCTCTTACTTCTCACCTGGCTTTCCTTGAGGACGGAATCGATGTGTTCGATCCACGTCATTCTCTGTCGGCCACGCTTTCCTTTCACCCTTTTATAATCTCTTTTTCGATATGTTTGCATCTTCTCTTTGCATATTCCCAATAAATCTCAATTTATTGACTTTTATCTTTGTCACAACACTTACTTTCATATCACATTCCTTCCATATCCCATAAAGTTTTTCCACATATTCTTCGTAGAGATTTCATCTCTACTGCATTTATACTACATAACATGATTGCGTTATGCACTAGTATCTTTGCTCGTTTTTTTTCTAAATTTTCAAATTCAAGTTAAGTAATCAGTAGAAGGCTAATAAATAAAATAGAAAGTTTTTATACTAGACTCGTTTTATTTTTATTTGAAACTAGCTTTCTCCACAGACGTCGTCCCGTGGTCCTTGCGAATATTGAATTCGAATTTCTATTATTAGGTATAGTAATAAATTAATTATTGCCTTTTAACTAGTGTTATTCCGACCGATGCATCTGTTATAAAACATATATTTTCCATCCGCATTCTGTCAATTGTGTCAAATATCAAACCACTGACAGTTTCTTTGAAAGGCCAATTTAATATTATCAAAGCTAAAATTCAATTATATCGTTAAAACACCTACTTTTCTAACGTTCCACGCAACTTTCTTAATTTTTCTTTCAATCTTCTCCCAACAATGGCAAACGCAATAAAATAATAACTATCGAAATTGGTCCAGCGATAAGATGATAGTAAATAGAGTTGCATTTGTATAATATATATAGAGGTGGACTATCACCAAACTCCTTCTGGCCAAAATATCGAAGAACTCGATTACCATCTAAAAGCTTTTTCGTATGTAATTTAAGACGAAATTTTTATTTAATGTTTTTAATATAGAAATGAGTCAACGATAATTTATTGAATCTTTTCACAAAATTATAACCGGCTCTGTTGGAGAAGGAATTAAGACTTTGATTAAAATAAATATCGCAACAACGCTTTAATTATTATACCCCTCTCATCTTAAGGGCAAAAAAAAGTCAATAAATACGGCTAAATTAAAATGTTATTCACAATGATTCTCGGAATGTATTTATATCTCAGGATGTAAGAATTAATTTTAAGAAAGAATTTTCAATAAAGTTCCTCATAGACTTTCAATGTGATCTTTACTCATAGAGAAACATTAGACTTATAAGGAGCGAGCTCCCTGAGTTCTATTAAAAAGATGTTTTATTTTATTACTTCATCTCACACAGAGCTGTTTTACATTTTGATTGGATTTACTTTGCTACGAGCAGTAGTGTTCTTTTCCAGGACTACATTTTTTTTAATTTAATTAAAAAAGTAATACGCTATTGCCTGTTATAGGGATTCTTCTGTCATCAAGGTTCCAGTCAGGATGTCAGGAAAACATAAAAGTAATACGCTATTGCCTGTTATAGGGATTCTTCTGTCATCAAGGTTCCAGTCAGGATGTCAGGAAAACATAATAAGCCATTCTTCCTTCTTTGGAAGACAAGAACTACATAATTTTATAATAGCGTTAATAAGGTTTTATAAAAGTTCTTTTTAGTATTAAAAGTATAGACATTGAAATCTGGATTTAATTTCAAGAATCACGTTTTTTAACAGCTTCTCTCCTAATATAATAAATTATTTTTATGATAGTTTTAGCATTCATTCTTTCATAATTCCCGAACCATCTCAACTAGTTAACATTCATCTTTGGAACAACACTGACTCCAGTACAAAATTTCTTCCTAATATGCTCATTCCTTTTCATATCCCACTGAATCCTTCCACATATTCTACCTAGAGTTCTCATCTCTAATGTACTTATTTATATACTAAATTGCTCTTTTTAAAACCCGATATCGAGTGATGAAGCTTAAAAGAACTTATGCATATACAGTTCAATAATTATCGAAGAAGTTTTTAACAAGCATGCAAATTAAGAAATTCTTAAAATACTACAAAAATACAACAAAAGATACCTACTTACCCTTATTATTTTTTTTTCGACACGAACAGCGATACCATTAAGTACCTAACATGAATCATTTTAAATTCCGCACATAAGGTATTTTTAAAATAAATAAAACCGTATTTTGAGTTGTTACAGTAAGGATGACATTCGTGGAATTTTGAATATTACTTTCCTTGGTTTATAAACATGATACCTATTTTTAAACACGCGTGTTCTTCCTTTTGATCAATAAACGTATGTGTTCTTGACGTTTACGAGAAATTTATCAAAGGGCCTTATTGAATTCAGCTTACAGATATTTTGTCCCGTTACCTGAATCCCGCGATAGATTCCAAAAATGCTTCGATCATGCACACAAAATATGATACATGTGTTAATTTTAACACACAGCATTTTTGACTTAAGTGGAAACTTTTACAAAATTGATGATTATAATGTGGCATATAGAATTGTTCCAAATTCCTCTTCTTCTTCCATTATTGCAGTCAGCTCTCCTAGTCCTTCTTCGTTTAGAACCTTTGTCAAGCGCCATCTCTGGTTCCACTCCATTTCTTAACGTCCCCCTTGGAAACCGACAACCATGTGGCGAGTGGTTTTCCTGGTTTCTTGACAGGAGAATATATCATGTTTTCCTGGTTTCTTGACAGGAGAATGTATCATGTTTTCCTGGGTTGGCCTCATAACATATCCATTGCCCATACCTTCTAAGTCTGTTTTCTGTTATCTTTTCGGTTATGTTTGCAACCTAGAAGCTTCTCAGAAACAGACATTTCTACCTCTATTGTGTTCAGTCACTCCTCCGGCCCTCTGAACATATTAATTTCTGCAGTGCGCATTATTTGTTGATCTTTTTATGCAATGTCCAATCATCAGAACCATAATATCTTTGCAGGTCTTACCGCTGCCTTGTATATTTGACCAAAAGCCATTAATTTTTTTCATCACAGATTATCATTACCTACGTTCATTTTTCGGCTTTTTTACGAATGTAAAATGGGCATGAAATCATTTCATCATGTTTTCTTTCGTTGCTTTTTTAGAGATATACAAAACATTGACTATGGAATAGTTTGCGACAGTAAATGGACTTTTCTTTCATTTAATAAAAATGAATCTAAGCGCACTCAAAGTAAACACAAATACACTCATTAACTCTTTCACAGTAAGCTACTTAAATCTTGTGTCGTGAAAGAGGAAGATGGTCGGCACCTGGGAACGAACACACGAGCTCCGCACGAAACAGTACGAAAGTCGGCGTTGCACCTGCTAGTCTACCAACAAATGCTTATTCTTTTAAGCTTTAACGTTAGAAAGTTCATTAAAAGAAATTTCGTTACGAGTAGGTACTCTTCAAAAAATAGATGTAATCTTACATGAAAGTTAAGGCACAAATAGTTGTCCCAAAGGGATGCATTGCTAAATAAATAGGTATGAATATAGAACATTCATTTCTTTATTTGCACATAAGTCTTATTTTACGTGCATATAATTTATCCGATATTATTAAAACGTAGAATTCAATAACAATGTCTTTCAGAAACAATGTACCTCTTCCGGGCCCCCGCACAATCTTGAGATCTTTCCACGAGTAGGTGGATGTTTCAAGATGTTCTTAATAGGCTTGATTCAGCCTATTATTTGTCTTTGAGAGAGCCTTTTTATGAGCATGTATGACGTAATAAACTCTTTGATCGTCCTTTGATAAGGTCAAGCATTTCCCATCCACTCTCCCCATGTTCTCCACTCTAAAGGAGATTGTGTAATGCTTTGAATGAAAAAGACTTCATTCCGCAATTTCATTAAGAATTTTACTGATCACCATGTTGAATTGAAATCGCCTTTCGGTGGGTGCGAGTTTCCTTATTTTTAAAATGACTTGATAACTTAATTGTTTAAGAACTTAATACCTACTTCATATCAGAAAAAGCAAATTTTGTAAACACAAACTACAAAATAATCTTGTTGTCTGTCTCACTGTTCCACTGTTTGCGAATGATCTAAACTCCAGCATTTTGAAAAAGTTTTTTGATATTCAATGACTACTAGTAGAATAAGGTAAGTACCTACATAATTTGCAGTGGATTATTCTCTTTACAGGCTCGAAGGGATCCTTCTAGATAAGTCCGCCGTTTGAATCTTTTTGATTATGTAATTTGAAACTAACAAAAAGTTATAGGTTTAATTATTTTGATTTTCTCTTTGGTCTTGAAACAAAATAACTACGAGTTATATATTATTTTTACGCATCACGCCGTATCCTGGAGGGGGTAGGCAAAGAGTACGGACTTCCATTCATTCCAATCCAGACAAACCTCTTTCGTTTCCTTTAAGAGCATAACGCTGCGCATACATTGTCTCCTATCCCATTTACTTCTGACTTGGCCCTCTTTTAAGACGGCCCCGATTTATATCGATTATTATTATTTTAGCCGATTATTCGGCTCACGCCTATTTTTCAAATTTATAGATCCTTTTTGTCGTTTTTTTCTTCACAAATTTTCTCATCAACGTAACAATATGCCCGAACCACTTCAATTGATTCACTTTCAATCACTACGCTATCGTTTCTCCACATTTCTTTCTAATATCATAGTTTGTCACCTTATTAATCAGTCTTTTTCCGCATATTATTCTACAGCACAAACATTTATTTCTACAGAGTGCGTAGAAAAAGGAAGTGACTTTTTCTTTTATATCAAGGAAATCGTAATTAATTTAATTAAAAAAACGTTAGCTGACACTACTCCGTATAATGACAAGTAGGTATAAATTTCCGGTGTAATGCGATGCCTCGTATACAATTGTGATCCTAAACAACGAGAGTCACTCGTATAATACCTATAGCGTTTAGATGAAAAGAAATTGGATATCCTCTGTAGACTAAATATTTATCCGATAGCCCGACTTCAATTACAAGGCGAACAGTAAACAGACAAAACAGTCTTTTTTTCAGTTTTTGGAAAATGTAGGCGTAAATATACGAGGATTTAACAATTAAATAATGGATATCTACCAATCTTCAAGTCTTTGAAAAACGTTTCGATAAAGAAATTCAAATCTAAAATTTATTTTTATATATTTTTTACACTACCAAAATAAATGTCAAATTACCTACCTACCAACTCATTGATGCTATCCTTGCAAGTCTTGTACCTACTGCTTTATTTAAAAACTACGATCAGTGGAAAAAATAGCTCAGCGATAGAAAATATTACGATCAAGCTGTCATCGAGAGATTAATGTTAAAACCCTTAACGAGAACATATTGTATGTAGAATGATAACTCCCATGCCTCCGGTAGAATTTGAACCCGCGATCCTAGCTGAAAATAAGTAGCCACCTATGTAGGTGTTAATTGTACTTATTTTGGAATAGGTAAAAAACATTTTCAGTTATCTCCGAAAATGGTCAATAATTCAAAAAAGTTGTTTATAAAGATTAGTTAATTATCAGAATCAGATTTCTTTCAAATTTCATAATTCAAAATACCTTACGTTTGAGGCGTGACCTACGAAAAATAAAACTTTGTTAAAAAAGGGTTAATTTTTTTTTAATTGCATTATTTCAATTAGATGCTTACTTCCACCAAAAAGTTACCTACAACGTAAAAATTAAATCACAACGCCAACACATTTAAACATTTTATATTTAATTCACGTGTTATTAACTTATTAAATTAAATTTCTTTCTTACATATTCATAGCGATATATGTTACACTTCAGAAAGGTTTTGGAGTTATTTATAACATTTTCTTAAATAAAAAACTCATTTGAGATAAAACATGGACTGATGCTTTTGAATAAAACCTAGCAATAAGATTTTATTTAATTCCAACAGCGTTATAAATAATAAAATGCAATAAAAATTAACGTAGGTGTAATTTTATTACAAGTATGTAAAGAATAAGTTCTTTTTGTTTTTATACCTGTATGATTGAGAATAAATTTAAAATAGGTAACCAACGGAAAAAAAACTTATTTAATTTGCTGTTAACCAAAAACACACTGTTTTTACTGTTTTAAGCCATCGTTAGGCCAAACGTACCACTTAAGTTTGGTCTGACGATGTCTAGATAAGCCGAAACCGGTCAAAATTTATAAAAAATATTAACAGCGTGTTTTTTTTCTAAAATAAATTGTTTACGAAAATGTTTTAAAATAAGCCCGCAAAATATAATATAAGAAATTGTGAAAACTTATTTATTTATTAACTTCCGATTATCTTAATAATTGATAAACTTGTTAGGTGGAAGATCTTTCTTTTTTGTTTAGCTGGAAGAAATTTGTCTACCGTCGGGTACCACAATTTATGTTAATTTCAGGGCATTAACTATTTTTAAAATAAAAGTCATCAAGCTCTTATTTATTCAAAAAAATGTACAGTATTTTTTAATCATTGAAGGTAAAAAAAACTTCATGGATAAAAAAATGTGGAATGAGTCGAAATAGGTAGTTACCTGTCTAAGATAAAAATGATTGTGGTGAAAAAAATTACCTGTTTTTAAGACGGATCGAATCCTTTGAAATCGGCGTTCAGATGACAAAGAGATAAAACCTTTGTACCTAAGTAAGTGTCAAATACACTTCTCTTGGAAGAGATGAACACAATAAAGTTTGGAGGAACTCTGAATATCGGAAACTGTCAAATTAATTTCCTCAATCTTGTTTTGGGCTATTTTTTAAAAAGAGAACCTTCACCAATTATTTCTGTTTATTTTAAAAATAAAAATCAAAACACTTCACAGATTTTTTTTTTAATTTTATTTTTATTTCATCTATCATAAACATTCATCACTTTCTTTTTTATTTTCATTCAATCAAAACCGAATTGTTTTTTTGTATTATTTTTAAAAGGAACAATGTTTATTTTTTAACGTATCCGAGGAAATCACAACAAAGTAATAATAATAATAAAGAGGCTGTTATATTGCGTCGCGTAACGAACGATATTCGGAGGCTCTGAGGGGTGGCTATAAACCTACCCCGATGAGAGACTTTGGCAAACTGAAGCTTTCTAGCGCGGCCGGGAGGACGGGGTTTCAGCCGCTGCGCGCACTACGTGTTGAAGCTAACAAAATAGCAGATAACAGCCCAAAAAAACCTAGTTGTTATTGTTTATTCTTTTATGGTTTATTGTATTTTAATGATTGAGCTGTAGTGTGATTGATGTTATTTTATAGTAAATAATAAAAAAATATAGTCATGAAGAGTACCTATATCGATTCTTTGTACTTATTTGGTAATGTTTGACGTGCAATATAATGTGTACATGTGTATATAATGTGTAATCTATGGGATAATCAAACAATCGAATTATTTTTGTATTTTGTAATATGAACCTGTTGACAACGCTTGTAAAAGCCTTAACAGGACTTGTATTGTTTTTTTATTATTATTTTAATGAAAAAGGGTATAAAAAATAGATATTCAAACATCCAAAAGCTGAAATCAAAGTCACAAATATTATTTTACTTTATTCGATGCTGAGTCAAAGAAGATAAAGACGGCTATTCTGAAATAAAAATCATGCGATTGAGTTGCGTCGTACCTATCCAATTTTTATCGAGACTTTTGACATTTCTGTATTCTGAAAATGTTTTATACGATACATTAGAAACGTAACTACTGGCAACCGATTAAGTTCTAAGCAAGAGCTTCTTGCGTTGAGTTGGAACGTGAATTTAAGAATACCAGTCATTATCGGAAAAAAATATTTTATTGAATAACTAGCTGCCTCTTCGAACTTCGTCCCGTTTTTAGTTAATGAAAACTTATGACCATTTACTAGAATCAGCGTAAACTAATTTTCTCGAGAAACGTTGTAGGTACTGTGATCGTTTTGAATTTGTTTAATGATAAATTAATTACTTTTTAACCACTGTAATTCCGACCAATGTATCCGTTTCAAACCACATTAATATTACATTTTGAATCCACAATCAATCAGTCTCATTAACTGTCAAACAACTGACAGTTCCTGTCAAACGCCAATTTTATTTCAAAATTAGACAAAAGTAGGTATATTATAAACGCACTTAGAAGGTCACCTACTTTGAGTTTTCTTTAACTTTCTAATTTTCCTCGCAATTTTCTTAAGTTTTTCTTTCATAATAACCTTCTTCCGATAAAAGCCGACACGACAAAAAAAGGATTAGCGAAATCCGTCCAACCGTTTAGCGTGATGCGATGACAACGGAAAAAGCTCTCCATTTTTGTATATTTTTTTTTAATGAATCTGTGCTCACTCAAAGTGAACACAAATACACTCCTTGACTCTTTCACAGTAAGCTACTTAAAGCTTGTGTCGTGAAAGAGGAAGATGGTCGGCACCTGGGATCGAACCACGACGTCCGCGCCAAACAGTCCGAAAGCCGGCATTGTAACCGCTAGTCTACCAACCACCTCGAAATATTATGTTCTTAGTTTTGATGAACGCACTACTGCAAAGTTTTGACATCTTTTACAGCGTATTTCTAAGCCTTCATGTCTTGCGCAATGTAAGTTCAAAACTACATAATATTGTAAAAACTTAAAGTAACGAATTGTTTATGGTTAAAGTTTAAACCTAGAGAAAGTTCATAATGATCATTTAAAAAAAAGGCCAATAATTGCAGTTTCACAAAATTTTGGTTTGAAAATTTTATCTCTATTAGTGAAGCGAATGAGAATGAATGCGCACTCGTATTTTTTTTTTGTGAAATTGCAGCTGTGAGAGTCACTGCAATGAAATTTCTCATAGGAAAGAAATCAACTTTCAGCCCTTGGAGAATCCAGCTGACCCATCGAATTTCGTCCCACCTTAAAGTCAATAAAATATTGTTGGGTAACATATATAGCTAACATATTACATTACTCTTTATAATGAAAAAATCAAAAGTTATATGAGTATTATGAATCAGTTATTTCAAAAGCACCAAAATATCACCCATTTCTATATTAGATATCTATATTGAATTTTCGTCATCTGAATTATAAAAAAGTCAGATAATACAGACTTTTTATATGTCAGATGATACTAAATTAAGTATTGCACACCTAAAATACCCAGTTTGTGCCAAGTAAGTATAAATGGAAGTTTGTGCCAAGTAAGTAGAAATGGCAGTTTGTGCCAAGTAAGTATAAATGGACAGGGTGATGAGAGTCAGCAAATCAGTATGAATGAACTTATGAATGCGCTTAAAAAAGCAAAAAATGGGAAAGCGTCAGGTTGCGATAGGGTAGCAACGGAGCTTATCAGGTATGGCGGCCGAGTGACGCTGCAGTGGTGCCTGGAGCTTTTCAACTTGTGCTGGACGGAAGGCCGTACCCCAGGTGACTGGAGGAAAGCCATAATCTGCCCTCTGTACAAGGGGAAGGGCTCCCGGTTGGACTGTGGCAACTATCGTGCAATCAGCTTGTTGAGCAACGTGGGTAAATTATACAGTAGAATTTTAGTAGAAAGGGTTAGAACAATAACTGAAAATAAAGTTTGGGATGCACAAGGGGCATTTATGAATGGGAGGGGGTGTGCCGATCAGATCTTCGCTCTGCGGATGATTACGGAGAAGCTTTTGAGTAAACATCAGAAGCTTTTCTGTGCATTCGTAGATTTGGAAAAGGCATATGATAGGGTAGACAGGGGTAAATTATGGGAAGTTTTATCAATTTATGGAGTGAATAACCGGTTGATTCGTGCCATTGCTTCGCTATATTCGGAAAGTACTGCGTGTGTGAAGGTGAACAGTCACCTTTCACCGGAGTTCTATCTTACGAAAGGTGTGAAGCAAGGGTGCGTCATGTCACCCTGGTTGTTCAATTTGTTCTTTGATTTTTGCGTCAGTGGGTTAAAAGATATAAATATAGGGGTTGAACTAAATGGAATAAAGGTATGTGCGCTTATGTATGCAGATGATTTAGTACTTATGGCTGAGTGTGAAAATGATTTGCAAGAACTTGTGTCAAGTGTGTTTGAAAATTGTGCAAAAAATGGTCTAAAAATGAATGTAAGCAAAACAAAGGTGTTGGTATTTGAAAGGGATGAAGCAAGAACGAATTGCAAAGTAACCGTAGAAAATGAATGTCTTGAGCAAGTGAATGAGTATGTGTATTTAGGAAGCATGTTTAGTCGTGATGGAAAGTGTGAAAAAGAAATCGAACGTAGGAAAGTTGCTGGTCGCAGGGTGGGCGGTGCATTAAGACCTATAATGAGAAACAACAACGTCTCACTACAAGCAAAGAAACTAGTGCATAACGCAATCCTGCTACCATCGATGATATTGTATGGTTGTGAAACGTGGACATGGACGAAAAAAGAAGAATGTAGTATAAATGCAGTAGAGATGAAATCTGTACGAAGAATGTGTGGAAAAACTTTATGGGATATGGAAAGGAATGAAAATATTAGGAAAGAATGTGGTATGGAAGTAAGTGTTGTGACAAAGATGAAAGTTAATAAATTGAGATGGTTTGGGCATGTGGAAAGAATGGATGCAAACAGAATGACAAAGAAAATTCATAAGGCTGAAAGGAATGGTGTAAGAAAGCGTGGGCGACCGAGAATGACGTGGATCGAACACATCGATTCCGTCCTCAAGGAAGGCCAGGTAAGAAGTAAGAGAAATAGGAGAAGCTGTATGAGAAATGGTATGTCGGTGGAAGAAGCGAAAGAAGTATGCCTGGATAGAAAAGAGTGGAGGTCCGTTCTCTCTGCCTACCCCTTACGGGACACGGCGTGATGGGTAAAAAAAAAAAAAAAAAAAAAAAAATTCATTCATTGATTTAAAAATACGAAAATATGCATAAAATATGTTTGAATGTTAAAAAATATTTCTGAAATCTGGAAAGAAATTTTATCAATAATCTACCTACCAATGCGCTTTGAAACTCGATGGTTGTCAGGTAAATGAAAATTGTGTTATGGGATTTTTCGCAGATGGCGTTATTGTTGTTAGGAAACCCATTCCATACTTATCTTCCATACATCATTTGATACTATTTTCCATCCATTTTTTCGATTTTTTATATTTATACTGTTATCCGGAGCGGAGAAGAATCTAATGAATCAAACATCGGAAGAATCTATTCAGCCGATCTCGAGTTATACATAAGTGTTCGCACTAACCCGACATTCAGTTATATTAGAGATATTATTTTTTATATAAACTAACGGTGTTATTGACAGAACAGTTCATGCGGAATTGATCAATTATCACATTCCCAATAGAAATGACAGACAAATGACCAATTTTCGTGAGCTTACCTGAAGATCAAATAACTATTTCCATTATCCTATTGTAAGGTTGCACAGGGTTAAGGATGAAATCTTGGACGTGGTTGTTACATACATACATACATACATACATTCTCCCTTTAAGAACTCCCAAACACCGCAAGCCAGCCCAGAGGAGACAAACCCGCAGCAAACACAATCCGCACAAAACCAACCCTCTAGTTCGATCTAAGCAATCAAAACCAAAAAAGCCGGCACCACACAAATCAAGCCCGCCGCAGATCCCCCCCAAAGCAACACGCAATGCAGGAGGCCTAAGCCCCACTTAGGGGCATAGGGTTGTTGCATACATGAGGTTTTTCGAAATGTTGGACATATTGAGAATTCTCATGATTAGGAGTTTCGGCGAACGTTGTTAACGTAAAGTGATCACACTAAGCCAGCCTTCGAAATAACAGTAGAAGACGGTTGTAAACCCGTAGTGGTTTGTTCCATTTAAAAATCTAACATCAGTAATGAATCTTTAGAGTCATTCACTCTGATCGTTTTTATCATCAATCACTTACGATCGTTTTTACAATGGTATTATTGAATATGTAACTAAACTTAACACACTTAACGATCTCTTGCTGACATCGGGCCATAATATATTCATCATGCTTCCAAGCAACAAAATCAAAATAGTATAGGTATAATGTGTTAAAGTAAAACCCACAATAGGTGGTAACATCCACATTATAAAGATAGCTACATTCCATAGGGTCGTAGGCCCGCATACCTCTCACCCTATCAGCATTCAGCAGCACAACTTATGACTAACTCGGTGACGGCACCGAGTTAAGTAATAATAATTCTTTCTGTAATCTGTGAATTTACTACGCAGAGATACATTTTAAACCCCATTCCTTCCATCCTCCTCCCCGAGACTCGCTTGTAATTTTTCACGTAGAAATTAGGGTTTTGTCAAGTATCTATCTTATTTCAAACATTTATAGGGGTGAATATGACTCCATCGATTATCTAAAATTTCAAATTTACAATAGTTCACGTATTATAGAACCAACAAATTGAACATTTATTTCATCGAATTAATCAGTGTTCGAATTTTAGAAGTATTTCTTCTGCTTTTTAAAATGATGGCCCCAAAGGAGAAAACCCCGAAATTGCCGAATTTGCGACACGGCCAATAGACATATACCCCTATTCGCTATCAGATCCGCTAAAATTCGAAATCCGCAAAAAAGTGCATGAAAAAAGTAACTTTTAACTGATTGCTACACTTAAATTATCACGATTCCTCTAAAATGTCCCGCTAGTTGATCAATTTAAGCGACACCTTTGAAAGACTCGCCAAAATTTTAGAGGAACCGCATATATTATGTAAAAATCGTGTCTTTTATTTTCAGTCACCTCTCTTAAAAACAACAATCAAAACAAAATAAGTAATTATTATTTTCATTAAATATATCATATTGTTCTTGTTTTCATCACAAAAGATACGTTAATAGTGTTATATTTCTCGATCAAGATGAATTTAATAATAATTTTGACATGGGGAAACTATTCGATTGAAATCACTTGCAGTTATATTCACTTCGATCGATTTCTTAAGGAATATCGCTTGGATTGGTTGAATTTACTTGGAATTGCCCGCGAAATTCAAAAATTTTGATGATTCTAAATTTTAGCGTATCTTATAGGGAATAGAGGTAATAAACTACTAAAATTATTGGTAACTAAATGATCTCACCACTTTCCAACTACCATCTCTGCATTTTATATTCTTGAAAAAAAAAAAAGAAAAAATAAATAACACCCTTCTATGCACGGTACCCCTATTCTTAGTTTTATCGGAAGGTAGTCACGGGAATAAAGCAAGTATTACACGATACATTTTGTATGGAAAACGTGTATAGCGCCGCCACAAAGATATTTCTAGAAACAAAAGCGATTCTCGCATTTGATACGTAGGTATAGACGTTTCTCATACAAAATGTATCGTGTTACTCGCTTTACTTCCGTGACTACCTTCCGATAAAACTTAGAATACGGGTACAGGTGTCAGTTATCAATCAGTAATATTTCTTCATCAAGGTGAATTTGTTTGAAAAAAATCTAATTTGGCAGCTTTTAAGAGAATTTTGATATTTGGAAATCACTTGCAGATGTGTATCGCTTTGATCGATTTCTTATACAGTATAATAATATCGCTTGGGTTGGATGAAATTAATTGAAATTACTCGCGATATTTAAAATTTAAGTTGATAAATTTTAGGGGAACCGATACAGAATTGGGGCGGATTTTTTTTTTTTTTAATAAAAATGAATCTGTGCTCACTCAAAGTGAACACAAATACACTCCTTGACTCTTTTACAGTAAGCTACTGAAAGCTTGTGTCGTGAAAGAGGAAGATGGTCGGCACCTGGGATCGAAACCACGACGTCCGCAGTACGAAAGCCGGCGTTGTAACCGCTGGGTCACCAACCACTTCAACAATAATTTATCCTTGTATTTATTTTTAACAAACTTTGGTACAATAAGTAGCATAATATAAACATATTATTTTATAAATAAAAAAAAACAGATATTGATACCAAAGATCCCACCAGGCTAAGCCTGTGTGTGGGTATACTAAACAAATGTATTATTTGGATGAAATACAGGATATGGAAATGATTGGTAGACCAGTGGTATCAGTCGAGGCTTTCATTCGAACAGCGCACTGAAACTTTGCTTTATGTGAAATGTATTTGTTTTCACTTGGCTGAGCACAGATTCATATAATAAAGAAATGCAATAAAGTATTAGGTATAATAGTTGATGAATGGTCAGTTGGTTAAATATTCATTTGAAGGATAAATCTTCTTATTGCACTCTCCATTTATGTTCGAGTTTATCTTTAGCTGTTTTCATATTTTACTTACAAAGAGTTTTCCTATTGATATTGTTTTTCTCTCTTGTACATGTTGTACCTGTTTAAATCAATAATGTATTAATATGAAACATGTGACACATCTCGCTCGATGGAGGTCAACTTAGTTTAAGGCCATAAATTTATATTGTTTCTACTTTTAATATAGGTATATAGTTGTCCTCCGTAATGTGTTTTGTCAAAATAAATAAATAAAATAAAAACCTCTTTTTCATTATAAAAATTTACGATGTTTTTACAAAATTTACAGATGTTTTGTATTTATTTTTGATATTTTTCAAAATACAATTTATTGAACAAACTACTGTAAAAAGAGGTCAATCACCTAGCTATCATGCTAGCATGATTTACTTTCATTTAAACACATATTATATTCCCTTTAAATATCTTCTTCTAATTTTACAGTTGAAATGTTTAGTTCAGATTTAGCTCAGTGTACACTATGGTACCTATAGATAAGATGTCAACTAATGTATAGTTATTTTATTTTATAGTAAGTATTAGTCATAAAATGAAACTTATAATGTACATGTTGAGAATTCTCATGATTAGGAGTTTCGGAGACATTACCACCTAATGGCGAACGTTGTTAACGTAAAGTGACACTAAGCCAGCCTTCGAAGTAACAGTAGAAGGCGGTCGTAAGCCCGTAGTGGTTTGTTCCATTTAAAAATCGAACATCAGTAATGAATTGTTAGTCATTAGTAGTTGTACAATTTTCTTTATAATGTACAATAGTATCGATGTTTTACATTCGAAAATTCATCATCTCTTCTGTACCCATGGGATAAAGCATGGAAGACTGAAATGGAGATGGAATGGAGCTGGGAACTGCGAGGCGCTCATCTCTCAGACGGAGACGGTTCGTGCTAAAAGACCTGGAAAATTCATTCGCCTTCGTGCACTTCTTCACTAGGGATGCCAACCGTTCGGGAACCGTCAACAGGGGTTCGAATGTGGTACAATAACGAACATTTATATACCTACTTTCTTTTTCATAATTTTCAATTTCAACTAAAATATTTTTGGTGCAAACATAATAATAATAATAATAATAATAATATAACACTTTATTGGTAAAATATAAAAGAATAATGAACCAAAATTGGCGGGCTTATTGCCTGGGGCAATTTCTTCCAACCAACCTAATATTAGAGTTTTTGTTAAGTGAAATGATTTTGACTGCCATTTAGTTTTTATTTCATCCTAGAGCAAGAGACATTGAATAGAGTGTTGCCCATATTTTGGTGAAATATCCTGAACTCCTTTACGTTAATTTGCGTCGTTCGACTTATGGCCCCGTTTTTTCAGGTCCAAACCACGTACCTACATACAATACTTACTCGTTATTATAGGTAAAGGAACAATAATGTTAGTAGATTTTAATCAGATGTTTTTGATTTCGTTTGGAAGATCAAAATTCTTAGTTTTTTTTTATTTATGACCTCCAGTGTTTAGTGTTAGAAACACTATCATAAGTCAAACCAATTTTAATACCTATACCTATGCTTTTAATAACAATAGCACGACATATATTGTTGTCTCTCTTTATTCATTCAAAATTTCTAAGAAAAACCACCTTAACATACCTACTATTTTAATCTTGTCTTGCTCTCGCTTTTTCAAAAATTTATCATTGGTTACAGAAATACCTTCAAACTATGCTATTTCGTTCCTAAAGAATATTTTTTTATTTTTCGTTACTTACTATTGAAGTGCATAAAATACATAATAATATTATGGAGAAATATGTATACCTATCATAAAATAATTTTAAAATGAGCATAATTAAATTATGTTTTGATTCCTGTACTACACTGCCTATTATGGTCACCATCTTAATGCACAGTGTCATGGTCCTACCTTCCAGGCTGTGTGTATGCGAAAGAGAGACGCCAATCATGGAGGTTTCGAATAAAAAAAAAGGTAAATGACATCGAACATTATTTGTAAGGATGTTCATAATATTGTCATGATTATTTTTTCCTGATCCAACTTGCTCGATTCTTGATGTTTGAAATTGTTTCTTATTTTGAGGTATTTGAGGTAATTTCGAATCCACCCGAAGCACATCCCTGCGGGCGCCGATACCAATCTAAGAGAAGTGGGAGACGAGGACTAGGTAGTGGGGGAGACAGTTGACAACCTCCTATTATTATTGGATATGTTTATTAGTGTAGGGTAGGTACCAGGGTGTGTACTGTGTATATTCAGAGCAGCGTCGCACCATGTATTTTTAATAAGATCATACCGTGTGCTTGATTTGTTTTCGATATCATCATTCAAATGTAAACTCTATTAAGGGAATGCCGGGGTGAGTTCTGCCAGCGCCGGGCCCGTCGGGAGGAATAAGAATCTTCCTCCCGTTTAGATATATCCGGACTCGCATCAGTAATGCGTACTATATTCTAGATAGTTTTTAAAATTCTAATGTAAAGTTGATGTTCCGTACACCTGGGAAAGGAAAATATTGTTCAAAATTGTGCGAAAATCACTCAAAAAAGAGAAAAATCTTGGTATACATTGTGTTGTCGGTGCTAAAGTCCAATACAGCTATATCGTAATCGCGCATATTATTATGGTCCAGCCTAGCCCCACGCAAAAATTCATACATTTTTTCAAAATTATGTAAAATAATCCATGGGGTTGCCGGCTTATAACACCACCCTCTGCTCTTTTTGCTGGTTTTTACGAGCATCCTGTAAGAGGCAGGAAATCGAAAAATCAGATCGAGACCGCCACTAATCAAGTTGACCACCTCACGTTCTTAAATCCCGAAAGGTCAAAAAGGCACAAAATATTAGCCTTAAACGCCTGGGTCTCATCAAGGGGGCTTCGGGTAGCTGGTTTCCTTCTTTTTAGGTGCAATTTAGCCTTTGTGGCCTCCGTATGCTCCAATGATGTAAAAAAAATACTACCAAATCCAAACTTCCTTTACGCCCCACTTAGGGCATAGGGACTAAGGAGGCAACGAGAGCTCTCCATTGCGCTTGATATTACGCAATGCTTATGACCTCCTCCCACACCATGTCCAACTCCCTCAGCTCTACCCCGAAGGAAGAGAACACGGTATGAGAGTGTCTTTTACGAATTCGAGACCCAGAAAACAGCGCTCTCCTCAGCCAGCTGTCATTCAACATCCTTAACACATGTCCTAGTCATGTCAATCTCCTCTCCATAATGGTGGAAGTGATGGGCTCGCGCTAGGTGTCCCAGCTTACAGCGTTGTTCGTGATGCGTCGTACCATATTATGCCTTAGTTTCTCCTGAGGCATTTCGTTTCAAATGCAGATAAAATAATAACATCAAAATAATACAATGTGAGAGAAATCAAAAATTTATTGTTCGCGGTGTACCTAGAGTTTATTAAGACGTTTGTATGAACCGACAAACAAAATAAAACAACAAAGGCTGTTATTTTTTTCTGAAAAGGTTGTATAAATACTAGAATATTTGAATATGCTAATGAAATCTCCATAACATAGTTGGGTTAAGACGAGTAATACAGTTGCTTAGGAGGCCATTCCGGGGGGTGAGTCGGTTTCCTTATTGCATTCTCACCCTCCTCTGTGCCAACAAGAGGCTGAAGGGGACTGTACTCCCACTCCATAATCTGATGTGCCTTGCTAAGATCAAGAGTTGGAATCGGGGAATATTTCAGATACGGTCATTAGATAACAATGGAAATCAAATATGAAACCTTCTTTACGGTTTAAGAACTTTATAATGATTATTATTAATTCTTCATTATTACTTACCCGAATAACAAAACAACAAACTATACCTTAACCTTAACCTAACCTATAACAACGTTGTAGTTAGTATCAAAAAAGCCATCATAATAGTTTAGGTTCTCAAGATTGGGTATCTAGATGCAAGATTAAATATTGTTAAAGTATAAGTCCTTCTTCGATCCACTGTGGTAGTGGTTGATTACAACGCCGTCTACAATGCCGGCTTTCGTACTATTTCGTATCGAAGGTCGTGGGTTCGATCCCAGGTTCAGACCATCTTCACGACACAAGCTTTAAGTAGCTTACTGTGGAAGAGCCAAAGAGTGTGTTTGTATTCACTCTGAGTAAGCACAAAATTATTAAAAAAAACCTTTCATTCGGAAGCAAATAAACGCAACACAAGTCTTGAACTTTTTCTAACTATTTTTATATGTACCTCCCCTGAAAAGCTTAAAACTTTTCGTCTTGAAGCATAAAAAATTCGACGTTTTCAATCATTTTTATTTAAATGCGTCACTTACTATCATTTATTTACGTTCACTCCCAATGTGGAGCATGTGGACACCACACAATTCCTCCAAGCCTTTTAGATACTGCGCAAGTTGTAAAGCTTCATCCCAGCTTAGGGATTGTACACATCTGAGCACGCGCGTTGAACGTAACCAATGTAAAATCGCATGCAACGTATCAAAATTCTATAGTTCGCTGTTCGCGTACTATGGAAATTTGATACGTTCCATGCAACGTTGCATTGGTCAAGTAACCCCGCGTTTTCAGATATATACACTACAGGACATTACGTTAGCATCATGCAGGTCCGCAGAGATGACCACTTAATATTAAGTATTGGCCATCTTTAGCCAGACCATTAGAGGTTATCAGCAGTAAATCTGCTGTCCGAGATCTGACAGACTCATGGCCTGTCGAGATTGTTTCCAAATAATCTCAATCTCAATACTTACCGTATGTCCTAGCTAGTCGCATGATCGTGCGATTGCGATGATCGCATGAACGCGGACGCCCTGTTCAAACATATAACATTGTATGAACGTGTCCCACCAGACGGACAGACGTAAATTCGATCGTCCGATTGGTGCCTTGTTTGAAATTATCGCGCGTCGCTTGTATTGCTCTATTGTATCGATAATAATTAATATGTAAGTACTTATACCCATGTATATACTTGCCAAAAGTTCTTACTTACTAACATTAATATGTATTTTTTTGCGTTGTCAAGGAAAATGGACGCGCGATCATGCGATGGCAGTTAGGACACACAATTTGTCATCGTGCTATCACAAATTTGTTTATGCGTTGTAGCATGTGAAATGTGGACTCGATAAGATTGTGTATAATCCATTAGTTCCAAAGTTATCGCAGTTAGGCCACTGAATATGGGAATAGACAATTTTGCCTTAGTATAAAAATTCTAGAATCGTGTCGAAGGTTACCGTCCACACTGATACAGGATGTCTACCCCTTTCCCCCCACTTCGTACCTCATCGCTGCTCCGTCCTACGAGACGCGGCGAGCAAGCATTCCGTGAACCGACCTCTTAGAAGACAGTTGGTATTTTCGTTTTGTCTTCCCTCGGGACACTCTATGTGTTCCGAGGGAAAGAGTCATAAAAATCATTGGTTAAGTTGAGAGTTTAATGAATAGTGAATAGAGACGTTTTATAAAGACAATGAATTGTGCGTAGAAAAATAGTGTATTGTGTTTAAGGACATTATTCGTATACAGAGTAGAGGCTGTGTTTCACTACTCAGTATGTACATTGAATATTGTATAAAGATATTAATACGACTGTAAAATGTAAACGTATAGATAAAAAGAACTTAAGTTGCTTAGTGTTGGAACGATGTAATAATAAAATGGTGAAACTAGAACGAACACAATTTTAATTCATAAATAGATAATACTTTCGGATGTACTTTGAAAATGTAAATTCCTTGTGACCACCTTGATTCAATAAACAGTGAAACGTGCTTCTGATTTTACTTTGACGATCCTAAGACTCCTCGAACTACACAAACAGCCCTGGAGATGAGAGCAATGCCCTACCAGCTAGCCAAGGGTATAAGGTAACTCAGTCAGTTGGTCTCCAAGGTTGGGCAGCCCTACTTCCTTACATCTGGATGAACGAGACGAGTAAGAATGTGTCGCCTCTAACCTCGTAAGTAGAAACCACGCTACTAATATGACGCTTTCCACGAGGGGCTGCATCTTCACCAAGTCCAGAGACCAGCAGACGGAAGAGTAAAGCCTAGAAGAAGAGGGAGTAACCCGCTACAATGTCGCCTACAACGGGGAGCGCTACAGGGGTCTACAGGTCTCCAGAGGTCTCCAGAAGCCTTCACAGGTCTATACAAATCCAAGGATCAGGAGAGCTTCGTGGTTCGGGAGCATGTTCTTCGGTCTGACCAGGATGCACGTGGCAAAATGGACAGGAAATTGGGTGAGCGAGAAAATTTAAAAATAAATTAACGATTAATAATAAATAAAAGAAAAAAATAGTGTTGTATGGTTGTTACATTTTAAAAGGAAAATAATTTTTGTTTTGTTGTAATAATTTCTAATGAGTGTTAACGAGTTTTAATATCTCAAATTTTGAAATTAAAGCACAGATCAGATAAGCCCATTTAAGTAAATTTTAGACAACTCATTGAAATTGCAAATTGATAGGTGAATGGATACTATTTTTGAATGGGGTGCCGTCGGGAACTTGAAGTAAATTTTGTTTTGTTGATAATTGTATGGGAGCCTTGCCTGACTGTCTTGTGGGATGATTCTTTAAATATAGTTTTTTTTGTTGCTTTCACAGTATCGGGTAAACATCGTATTAAAGTCATACAAGTAGTTGTTGTGTGTAAAGAACGTCGACAGTTAAAAGGAATTATTGCACCGTTCTCTTAATGGGAAATTTTGTCAAAATAATAATAATCATAATCAAGATAATTGGGTAACAGTGAAAGTTTAATACAGTATTTAGTAGCAATCTTCTTGGGGAAATGTTTTCTTTCCGTTTTGATTTGTGAATGTTTAATTATCAAGAGTGACAGTATAGTAAAGGATAGGTTCATTTGGGTTTCTTTCAAGAAAAAGTAAGTGGAATGTCAGTCAGTTCAAAATTATGTAAATGAGCGAAAACGTGTGAAACATAATATAGGGATAATTCGCGGCATGAGTATTTCGGGGTACTATATGAAATCTGTTCGGAACGGGAACCTAGCGACAGTAGGTTGATCGGTATTTTAGAGTTTCAAAAATAAATAAAGTAAAAGGATTAGTCAGACAAATTAAGCCAGTAATAAATATATTAAGAATAGTGCGATCTACAAACCAGTGTTAATCTTGGAGTAAGTAAAAATTTTCAGACAGGTTGAATTTTGAGTGGGATTTTGTTTGCGGTTTATGAGGGTGGCTTTCTTGAGTATTTTTCAATAGTTAAAGATATCTCTTATAGTTAGTAGCTCATAGTATATTGCGAAAGATCTTTTAACTCTCCTCCGTAAATTTATTAAGATAAAGTATATTAACAACGCAGTTCCGACCGAAATATTTTGTCTTATATCCAGCATCTCTTATTGGAAGGGTAATTGTAGCTCCCATTTGTAAAGCCATTTGATTGAGGGAATCGTTGACCCACAGTAATTTAAATTTAAAAATTTTTTTTGAGTCAAAAATGGGTGCCAATAAATTAGTGTAGGTCTCTAGTTTTCGCAATTTAAAGTAAGTATCAAAAGTAATAAAGTACAGTTAATTGATAAATTAAATGAGAAGATAAATAGTTTTCAAAGTCGTAAAATATTATTGTTATAAAATAGACTCGTCCATAATATTTACAGGTTAGTTCATGAGTCAAGGCCGTGGTGTCGCGAGGCATGTACTTACTTAGTACCCACCTTCCGATTGTTTACAAATGCACGCTGTGATGATGTAATGCAATAAAATCGAGCGCCGTTGAGATGTTTGTTTAAAATATTACTTCAGGTTTAGAATTTAATAGATACAGAGAATAGCAGAATATAATTGAAGAAAAGGAAATAGTCAGCGAATAAAAGTTTCACATTAGCATAGTGCTTAAAGAATTTAATTTTTGACATGTAGAGTTTTTTTTTTTTGAAAAGAATTAGTCTCCTTTTCATTATAAAGTAAAAGAAATAAATTTTGTTTAATAAAATGAATTATTTGGTTAGACATCTGTGCGTATGAACGTAAGGACTTAGTTACAGTTAGCATAGAATTAATAATGGCAGTTTGGTCAGGATAAGAATTGATAAACTCAGTTGCTAGGTGGTCATCATCCGTAAACATTATGTTAAATAATTTCAAATGTAGTTTGAGTTTTTAATATTTTTTTTGGAGGAAAAATTGGGACTCATGATAAATTGCCCAGGCTAGTATCTGCGTGTAAGTGAGTGACCGTGAAATGAATTTTGAACTCGCGTGAACCCGTTGGAAATAAATAATAATAATTATTCGCTGTTCGGAAGTTTAAGTACCTATTGGACTGAACGTTTTGCTTAGTCAAATCAGCTGTTTGCATATAATATTATCGCGCGTTAATATCGATTGGGTTTATAATAAATTATGAGATAGTTTTTTGTATGGAGTATACCTACGTTGTATTAAAGAGGGATTGTTTATAGGCACATAGAAGGTATTAAGTTCGAGGGTTTAAAATAATGACAGTGTAGCATGTACTTAGGCATAGTTCAAATCTAGTTTCGCCTTTTTTGTTTCACGACTTGCGGGAAAGGAAGTAATAATAATAATAAATTGCATTATAGATTTCGTTTCGTAAAAGAATTTGAATAATAGTATTGGAGGAATCCTACGTTTAACTTCAGTTTTGGAATTTTATTGGAGTTCATTGACCTCCTATGATGCGGCTGGTAATTCTATTTTTGAGAAACTGGGTCATGTTGATACGTACTCGCGTTATAATATTCATAATGTCTAAAGGTTTAAAATAACGTCAATATTTTTTTTTAATTTTTTTCCAAGGATTTCGATTGATGGCAGAGAGTTCTTTTTTTTGTTTTGCACATGAAGAGTGTAAAGCTTTTTGGTACATTTCTCAAAGTTGAGGATTGTAAGGAATAAATACGTGCTTTGTCACATAAGTGCGTATTATATTTTTGGTACATCCTATTCTAGACAGGGATTGTAAAGTGTAGTAATTTATTATAATTATCATAATTATCATAATTTATTGCTGTATTAAATACAGTGTGTGTGTTGTGTATTACGCATCATGCGCCAGAGCATGGCAAGCTTATAATTCGCTAAAATATTTCTTTTTTTTTGGTTAGGAGGTACCAATAGTTATGACTGTTGTATAGTAACCTTATGTACCTAAGTTTTTATTTAAATTTTGTGTGTATCTAGTTTACTTTTGATTCTTTCCTTCGTCTTCTATCAGCCGGCTCTACGTTAGTCTTCTGAATCTGAGGGGAAACTAATAGTTAAATTGGATGATCGTAATTTAGTATAGAGTTGCAACTCGCCTTAAGTTTTGTTTAGTTCTTATTAGTTAAGCTGTATGAGTGAGAATGGGAACGCGCTTCTCCAATTTTTTTTTATTTATTTTTAAGCATAAATACATTTGTCAAGGGATATGATCTGTAGTGTATTATCATATTATATGATAGACTTTTCTCTTGGAATTCCTGGTTTATTCCAATTATTACTTAATCCAGGTGGCGCCTATAAAAGAAAGTTTTGTCCCAGGTATCTTAAGGGCAATTGCTAGCAAAAATTTAATAACATCTTTTTATCCGTAATTCTTGGGCAAACGGATTACTTAAGAGACTTTACTTATGAATCTCCTTACAAGGAATTGTTTGTAATTACTTATTGTTAGAAGAAAATAATTTTTTTTTGTTAATTTGAAGACTGTACAACAACCTACAACCTCTAACTTAGCTATCTCAAAAAAACTTTTGGAGCTGTGTGCTCATGATTAGGAGTGGTTTTTTTTTAACATTAACAGTGTACAGTGAAAATAATAGTGGACATTTCCTCCTTTTGGAAAATGTTAAGTCAATTTAAACGCAACTTAAAAATAACAGTTCAAGCACTAATAGGTATTGTATAAGATATTCTGATAATTGAATAATTCAAAATTTTGTTTACATATTAAAGTTCTGTTTCTTTCCTTATGACAAGTGTATAGTATTAAATTTGTTTTTTTTGATGGGTGACGCACTCGTACGAGGCTGGTCATGGTCTCGGGACATGTAATAAATTGGACTATGTATAAATTTTTTGTATTAATGATTGTTGTTTAATGATAGAGTAAATGTAGGAGTGAGAATTTATGAATGTGGACAAGAATGCGGATGGATAAACAAGTAAGTTTGAATAAATAAACAAAGTCTAATAACTGTATAAATTGTAGTATACCGAGGAGTCTTGCCAAGCTTCCGTGCGTGTGACACTCGATAAATAACAAATTATTTTTTTTTTGAAATGTGTGTGTTATATAATTTAAGAGTATTACCTCCTAAGTTTAATTGTATGTATTAGACAAGAAGAAATTTAAGTTTTCTTAAGGAATATCATGGAGTTCTTTTTGTAGCAACTGTTCTTAGTTGATTCTTGTATAACTCCTATAACTTCAACCCTTTGCAAGTTAAATGTCTAGTAGCTTCCATTTTTTTTTTGTAATATGGTCATATCTATAAATTTGTTGTTTATGTTTTGTATTCTAGTATAATGACTTTTCGTTCGTTCTGGGGTCACCAACCTTTTTTTGGCAGTACTTAAAGAATTTTTTTTTTAATTTTTTTTTAATCATTTGTAAACGAATATTTGTAGCATGTGAAATGTGGACTCGATAAGATTGTGTATAATCCATTAGTTCCAAAGTTATCGCAGTTAGGCCACTGAATATGGGAATAGACAATTTTGCCTTAGTATAAAAATTCTAGAATCGTGTCGAAGGTTACCGTCCACACTGATACAGGATGTCTACCCCTTTCCCCCCACTTCGTACCTCATCGCTGCTCCGTCCTACGAGACGCGGCGAGCAAGCATTCCGTGAACCGACCTCTTAGAAGACAGTTGGTATTTTCGTTTTGTCTTCCCTCGGGACACTCTATGTGTTCCGAGGGAAAGAGTCATAAAAATCATTGGTTAAGTTGAGAGTTTAATGAATAGTGAATAGAGACGTTTTATAAAGACAATGAATTGTGCGTAGAAAAATAGTGTATTGTGTTTAAGGACATTATTCGTATACAGAGTAGAGGCTGTGTTTCACTACTCAGTATGTACATTGAATATTGTATAAAGATATTAATACGACTGTAAAATGTAAACGTATAGATAAAAAGAACTTAAGTTGCTTAGTGTTGGAACGATGTAATAATAAAATGGTGAAACTAGAACGAACACAATTTTAATTCATAAATAGATAATACTTTCGGATGTACTTTGAAAATGTAAATTCCTTGTGACCACCTTGATTCAATAAACAGTGAAACGTGCTTCTGATTTTACTTTGACGATCCTAAGACTCCTCGAACTACACAAACAGCCCTGGAGATGAGAGCAATGCCCTACCAGCTAGCCAAGGGTATAAGGTAACTCAGTCAGTTGGTCTCCAAGGTTGGGCAGCCCTACTTCCTTACATCTGGATGAACGAGACGAGTAAGAATGTGTCGCCTCTAACCTCGTAAGTAGAAACCACGCTACTAATATGACGCTTTCCACGAGGGGCTGCATCTTCACCAAGTCCAGAGACCAGCAGACGGAAGAGTAAAGCCTAGAAGAAGAGGGAGTAACCCGCTACAGCGTTCATGCAATCATCGCAATCGCACGATCATGCGACCAGCTAGAACAGGGCCTTAGGTTGATATGAATATTATTATATTACACTGAATGTGAAGAAAAAAATATAATATACGTAATCAATTAATGTAAGTACGATAAATAAAAATAGTTAAAACTGTATTATAAAACTACACACGCGAGAAAATATTCTCACTTTTCACGTCAGTGGGTATAAATATTTCTGCCTTTAATTAATTGAATTATATTTAACTTATTTGAAAAGGAATTTCGATCATTCAAAAAGTAAAAGCAATTAAGTTTATTTTTTTATTCGATTCTAATTTATTGGAGTTATTTTCTTTGGGCGTAATGGTATTCACGAAGTCTAATATAAAATGTACTTAATGGCTTAACTTTTGAACTAATCATTTATAAAAAAAAATGTTTGCTTATTGGTTAGTAGAATTCCTAAAAATTACCTATACCTAATTAAAAAAAGAGTATTTTTAGATATGTTTTGAATATTTCATTTTGAGATTGATTATGTATTTGTGTAGATTATAATTCTAGCATACTGCATGCTTCCATTTTGTGATAAATTAAAAATAACAATGATAATTTTTATTACCCTCAAAAATCTATGCACTAACTGTCAATTTATATCACGTAGGTAAGTAACTAGTCACTCACACTATGCTAGATTTCAAAACGATAAATAAAATGCATACGAGTATTCTTCTAGTATCTTCACTTTATAATATCTAAAGATATAAGAGAAAGTCGGGTTAGTGTGAACACTTATAATTCGAGATCGGCTGAAAATATTTTTATCATTTATGGTTTATTTGATTCTCCTCTGCTCCGGATGACAGAATAACCAATAAAAATTGAAAAATGGATAACAAGGAATTTCGATACAACAACACCATAGAAACACAAGTTTTATTCACCTGACAACCATTGACATTAAAATATAGGTAGGCACTTTTTATGTGTTTTTTTTTTCAAGCTTTTTTCTAATTATTTGTTAAAATTGAAGTTCATTTTTAATAAATGAAAATACATTTTGAAATCAAATAATTTTCGTTTGTCACAGACTGTCAGTTGTTTTATAGTTGGTGCGATTGACAGATTGCGTTGAATAATGTAGTTTGTGCGAAGAATGACTCAGACAAAAGAGTTATGTATGATATTTTATAAGAAAGAGTAAGAAACTTGTGTGTTTGAAAAAGAAAATAATTAGAGGATCAATCAATCAATAAATTCTCCCTTTTTACACCCCACTCAGGGGCATAGGGAGGCAACAAGAGCTCTCCATTGCGCTCGATCTTGCGCAATGTTTATGACCATTTCCATATCCCTCAGCTCTGCTTCGAAGGAGCGGAACACAGTGTGAGAGGGTCTTCCTCGTCTTCGGGACCCTGATGGGAGGAGGAACAGCGCTCTCCTAGGCCAACTGTCATTCGGCATCCTTAACACATGTCCCAGCCAAGTCCATCTCCTCCCCACAATGGTAGAGGTGATAGGCTCACGCTGGGTGCGCCGGCGTATAGCGTCGTTCGTGAGGCGGTGGTACCATCTTACGCCCAGAATTCTCCTTAGGCACTTCATTTCAAAGGATGAGATTTTTTGTGCCTGGGCCTTGGTCAGGTGCCAGGACTCACACCCATAAAGGAGAATGGGCAACACACACGCATCAAACAGTTTACATTTCGTCTCGACACTAAACGCCGACGCCTTCCATATCTTGGTCATGTTGTTGAACGCGCCACTTGCCATACCGACACGTATCGGGAGCTCAGCCCCGAGGTCACCAGTGGTGGTAATGGTTGCTCCCAGGTACTTAAATTTATCCACCCGGGAGACCTGGTGACCATCGATAATGAATGTAAAAAATTAAGCGCGAATTTGAATGGAAATTAAAAGCTTTTTTGGAAGGAAATGAAAAGAAAAAGGTCTGGGAAGGATGAGAAAGTGAATTGTTGGAAAAATAAAAATGGATGTATCCTGACACAGGAAAAGGATATAGATTTGAGATGGAAAGAGTATTTCGAAAATTTGTTTGAAACTAAGTATGGATGCGGTAGTTTGTGCCTAGTGCCTAGTTGTAGTAGCCTGGACATGATGATGAAAGCCAGAAAATCAGTATGAATGAACTTACGAATGCGCTTAAAAAAGTAAAAAATGGGAAAGCGTCAGGGTGCGAGAGGATATGAACGGAGCTTATCAGGTATGTCGGCCGAGTGACGCTGCAGTGGTGCTTGGAGCTTTCCAACTTGTGCTGGACGGAAGGCCGTACCCCAGGTGACTGGAGGAAAGCCATTATCTGCCCTCTGTACAAGGGGAAAGGCTCCCGGTTGGAATTTGGCAACTATCGTGCAATCAGCTTGTTAAGGAACGTGGGTAAATTATACAGTAGAATCTTAGTAGAAAGAGTTAGAAAAGTAACTGAATGTAAAGTTTAGGATGCACAAGGGGCTTTTATGAATGGGAGGGGGTGTGCCGATCATCTTTGCTCTGCGGATGATTACGGGGAAGGTTTTGAGTAAATATTAGAAGCTTTACTGTGCATTCATAGATTTGGAAAAGGCATATGATAGGGTAGATAGGGGTAAACTATGGGAGGTTCTATTCATTTATGGAGTGAACAACCGGTTGATTCGTGGCATTACTTCGCTATATTCGGAAAGTAGTGCGTGTGTGAAGGTGAACAGTCACCTTTCACCGGTGTTCTATCTTGGTCGAAAGGTGTGAAACAAGGGTGCGTCATGTCACCCTGGTTGTTGAATTTGTTTTTTGATTTTTGCGTCAGTGGGTTAAAAGATATAAATATAGGGGTTGAATTGAATGGAATAAAGGTATGTGCGCTTATGTATGCAGATGATTTAGTAATTATGGCTGAGTGTGAAAATGATTTGCAAGAACTTGTGTCAAGTGTGTTTGAAAATTGTGCAAAGAACGGTCTAAAATGAATGTAACCGAAACAAAGGTTTTGGTAGTTGAAAGGGATGAAGCAAGAACGAATTGTAAAATAACCGTAGAAAATGAATGTCTTGAGCAAGTGAATGAGTATGTGTATTTCGGAAGCGTGTTTAGTCGGGATGGAAAGTGTGAAAAAAAAATCGAACGTAGGAAAGTTGCTGGTTGCAGGGTGGGCGGTGCACTAAGACCTATGATGAAAAACAACAACGTCTCACTACAAGCAAAGAAACAAGTGCATAACGCAATCCTGTTACCATCGATGATGTATAGTTATGAAACGTGGACATGGACGAAAAATGAAGAATGTAGTATAAATGCAGTAGAGATGAAATCTGATATGGAAAAGAATCAAAATATTAGGAAAGAATGTGGTATAGATGTAAGTGTTGTGACAAAGATGAAAGTTAATAAGTTGAGATGGTTTGGGCATGTGGAAAGAATGGATGCAAACATAATGACAAAGAAAATTCGTAAGGCTGAAAGGAAAGGTCAAAGAAAGCGTGGCCGACCGAGAATGACGTGGATTGAACACATCGATTCCATCCTCAAGGAAGGCCAGGTAAGAAGTAAGAGAAATAGAAGAGGGTGCATGAGAAATGTTATGTCGGTGGTAGAAGCGAAAAAAGTTTGCTTGGATAGAAAAGAGTGGAGATCCGTTCTCTCTGCTTACCCCTTACGGGACACGGCGTGATGGGTAAAAATAAAAAATAAAAATTGACAGAATTCAGATGAAAAATAATAAGGTTTAAAATAGACGAATCGGTCGAAATGACATTGGTTAAAAGTCATTTTTATCATTCTTTGACATGCTTACTTGTTATTCACAGTAAGGATCACAGGGCAACGTCTGTCGGGAAAGCTAGTCTATACTAATATATAAAGAGGAAAGATTTGATTTTTTGTTTGTTTGTTTGCATCGAATAGGCTCCAAAACTACTCAACCGATTTGAAAAATTCTTTCACTTTTGGGAAGCTACAATATCGGCGGTGAACATAGGCTATATTTAATTTCCAAAAAAAATTGGCTAACTCACGAAAACTTCAATATTGTAACCCAAGGTGTAAAAAATTTACCTAAAATATTCTTTTTATCGCGAACGCTGTGAAAACTAATGATGATAGAATAAAACAATGTACTACAATTTTGTAGAAGACATCATTATTTACAAAAAGTATCGCGACAGCATATGTCTAACTATTATAGTAATGCCACTATAAGTGTTTTTTTATTTAAAAAAAATCAATAAAATGTCACCTCTAGAAAAGGCTCTTTATTGGTATCTTGGTATTACTCCTTATTAAAATAAATTAGTTCATATTCAAGTCTGCTTCATTATGTTTGTATAACTTTTTGAATTATTCAATGCGCACATTCCATTCGAAAGTTATCTCGAGTTTAAAAATGTAAGTATTGGAAAAAAAGCATAGTATCTTATCATCTCAACTTATCCGATGCAGAGTGCGTACGGGAGCGGGGAGGGGACTGAGGGGAGTTATGTCAAGTTTAGTAGAAATACCGCGCAAAATAGTCACGGTGGTAATGTGACGTGACACGATACATTGCAATGCAATTATTCCAGATTAACATATGCTATAAAATATTTTGGAAAAGTTAGGGATCTGTATGAAAACTAAATTATTTTTAACTATCTATCTACCCGTGCGAAGCTGGGGCGGACCTCTAGTTAAGTATAAATCGTAAAAGGCTAGGCTAGACTAGGCTTTAGTCTTTAAGTTTTATCGTGTACCAAACCATGTAAAATTTATTATGTGCTGCCTCCGACAGCGAAAATTTGTATCTTGGAGGTAGCGAAAAAAAATAAATAAAAAAGGGTGTCACAAAATTACTTTACTGTTACACAGCAGTAGAAATTCATAATATATTCACTGTACCATATACGGCACGGCAGGTGGAAGTGTGGTAATAGGCGTAGTTGGGCTTACATCGAGCTATCATGGACATCCATTCATATTTAATTCATTCAAGAGAATAATATTATACCTATGTTGAAACATCTTCAAAAGTGATGGTTTTTGTATTCATGATAACAATATGCATCATGAACCTCGCCCTGAAACCCCTCGGATAGTAAGTAAGTTAACCCCGGGTAGGCTCCACCAGGAAACTTGACGGAAAGTTCGCAGCGTTATTAGCCTCACGTAATGACTTCTCATTGTTTCCTGATGAATGTTTGCTTTAAAGTTTCCGCCGGGATGCCGACTCACAGCTGCTTCACTCCGTCTTGGTCGTGTCTGGAAATTAGCCGTGGTTTATACAATATAATATTGTATTCTTCGATGTGGCCTCTCAAAGACTCCGAGCCCCTTAACATAGTTTTATTACATCATCATTGTTCAATACATTTTTCTATGAATAATAAATGTCCTCGTTCCGGGTGCAGAAACACGTAGCTGGCATTTTCTTTAAAAAAATATACTAAAGCAAATAAAAAAACGAAAAATTTCCTACATGTTTTGTGGAGTTTTACCGGTTCAAACTTGCATTTTATTTAATTTCGCTGCAGTGTTGTAGCTTGGCAGTATCCATGTTAGTATATTGCTACATATTTTCACTACATATTTATCGGAATTGGGTTGCACTCATAGGTTTCGGATTGTTTTGAGGTTAAGGTGATCGGAATGAATGTCTTTAAAACTTAGGTTGTCAATATTTTTTATTATTTTTTCCAAACAGTGTCTAGGAGACATTTGTATAAAAAAAATATAGTATTATCCCGCCACAAGCATATGCCTACTGAGATAATTAATCTCAATTCTTATGTAAATCTTTTACACCTATCTATACCTAGTTATAAAACTTATAACATAGAATAATTTTAGTTCTTTTTTAGGTAGTCTAGCGATTTTGATTGTACTATTTAAATGTTTGTTTGAAAACACAACTTAAAAAAAAAACTTTATTGACACCAAAAAAATACAATCTATATTAAATGAAAGCATTTATTTATTTTTAAAAATATTCTACTTTGTTACTCGTCATATAAAATTGAATTACCGAAGGTTCCAAAGAAAAAATATGCGAAAATTCACACTTCAATCACATTTGGAATGAATTCTCTTAGAGAAAAATGAATAATCGATGGCAATATCGAATAAGTACTTAAAAACAAAATTACAGCATGTTTTTTGCAAGGATAATAATGATTATTTTCAAATAATCAAAAGTCGACAAAATTCACGACGATATATAATTCGTTTTTAATTTGGAACTTCTTTAGCGAGAAGAATGCGTTAATTTTGTATGTAAATTGCTTTTTGTATCTAATAATGGGATTCTATGGAATATATTATGGGATAGGGCGGGAAGGGGAGGTATCTACTCGCAACAGCACAGAGCCTTCGACCCGCAACTGCGGCAATACAGCCTCACTACAGTCTGTCGAACAATGGATTCTTGTAATATGCCATGAAGAGGATCCCATAACAGCGTCATTATGCGATGCATCTTGTATGAAATCTTGTTGGAATTTCTTCGCAATTTATCCTTGTTAGAAGAAAAATTTCATCACATTGTGTAATATCATAAAAGCGTCTAGTTGACACACTGGTATTTATAATTAGAGCTCATTAAATTCACATCTACTCTTGAATTTTAAAAAAGATTACATAATAAATACCCCCATAATGGTAAGGGTAACATCCCGTTTATATTTAAAAAAAAAATCTTGAAAATTATGTGTTTGAAAAAAATAAATTTGAATCTTGAGCGCTTTGCGTCAATGTCAAGAGACAAAAAAAATCAAAACAAAAAAAAAAGATTATTTGATGCAATTCAAAAGCAGACAATATTATATCTTGTCATTTTTTTTTTATATAAACAAATACAAATATTAATATAGCTTATAACAATAAAGTCCTACAACATATAAATCTATTCGCTATAATGTAGCAAGATTACAGGATGTTAGCATTTTAGTACAAGAATTATGATGCGGTAGGTACAATTTTCATCTCAATCCTTGAGTTTAATCATATTATTTTTTGTTGATAGGAATTTTCGGTAAAATAAAATAATAACGCGCACCCTTCAAATTTTAACACGAATCATTAAAAAGTTTTGATCATTTCTTTTTTTTTGGTTCCTTTTTTCAGGAAAAGTTGTGAATTGCGATGCTCTTTTTATCCGAGAGTTCCTTCCCTCTTGATACGTCTCATCTCATTTATGACGGCCGCGGTGAGTGCACTACGATATCGACATGCGCCAATTTGATGATCGCCACATCAAAATTTCTTAATATCAAATAATGATTTTTCTTCCAAATATCTAATTTTTTTTTTCAACATTGTGTATACCTATTATTATTTTTGTAAATTTTTTTCGAACTAAAGGCACCTTTTTCTTATTTATTTATAATTTATATGTGCCCTTTTTCGTTCTTTTTAGTGAAAATTTGGAAAAACTGTCCAAGAAAACTACTACTCATTTCTATAGGAGAATTCATAAGCCAAATCTCAAGTTCGTACCATGTCTAGTTTCCGAGATATTCGCATACTTTGACATTTAACCCTATTTTTCACCCCCTTAGGGGTGGAATTTCCAAAAATCCTTTCTTAGTGGAAGGTTTTGTATTAAAACCTACCTGCTTTCCAAATTTGACTTCTCTACGATTAGCCGTTTGGGCTGTGCGTTGATGAGTGCGTATGTCAGTCTGTCAGTGAGTCAGTCAGGCACTTTCCTTTATTATTATAGATTTATAGGACGATGGTTGAAATTAAGAATTACTCACAATTACTTTAATTATTTCCGTTGCAGTGAGCAATGAATGCACAAAACATTTCCATATTAAACTGTATTTTACCATTTTATTATGATTTAACAAATTATTAACTAAAATATTGCATATATAAACGATATAATAGAGTTTTCATGTGAGGGCCGTGTAGTTTCTTTCGCAGATGATACGGTTTTATTGTTTAGATCGGCAACATGGACAGGGGTATTTGAAACTGCTGAGGGAGCATTAAATAAAATAAAAATATTATTAGATAAAAGTTTGTTATCATTAAACGCAAGGAAAACAAAGTATATGACATTCAGCATAGACGTCAGGCAGCAGCCTGGTGACGAGCAAACCATTAGGGTGCACGAATGTGGCCGGACCTCGGGTTTGTGCGCTTGTGTGGTACTAGATAGGGTCAACACATATAAATACTTAGGTATAAATATAGATAATAACCTAAGATGGGCCTACCATGTCGATGTTCTGGCGGGGAGGATCAGGCAACTCATTTATGTGTTTCGAAACTTGAGGGAAATCTTTGATGGCAAGAGGCTGAGGGCAATATATTACTTACTTGGACAGTCCCGTTTAATGTATGGTATCTTGGGATGGGGCGGAATGGCGAAAACCAACCTCCATCCACTCAATGTGGCCCAAAGGGCGCTGCTTAGAGTGATGTATCGGAGGCCGTATGGATATCCGTCGGACTCGTTATATTTTGAAAGCGCAGTTTTGGATGTGAGACAATTGTATATGAGAGAGTTGTTGAAACATACGCATAGAAATCTCGCAATGTACAGTGACTCGCAAAACTATGTTATAAATATTAACACGAGAAACAGACCGCTGCTCCGGCCGCAACGTGTGAACACGGCATTTGCCCAGCGCCATTTTGTCTTTTTGGGTCCAAGACTGTACAGTAAGGTGTTTCCGACTCTCAGTGAGTCGCTCAATCCTGCCCAGACTAATCTAAAGAGTCTGATGACAAGATGGCTACTGGAGAGGGGCAGGGATGCGTCAGAGAGAGAACTTACATTCATTGAGAGATGAGGGCAGGGGGAGACAGGTGGGGGTGGTCAATTGTTGTGGGATTCCTTGTTTTTGATCTGGAATGGATGTGTGTATGTATGTGATGGCGTGTATAGGATAGTGTGTGTACATGGGTATGTCCTGATCGTTTTCCTTTTTTACTATTTTGTTTCTTCTGTGTTCTGATTGTTTTGTTTGTGTTTTTTTTTTTTTTTCTCTTTTTGTGTCTTTGTGTCTTCCATAGTACAGTGCCGCTATAATTAAAAATTAGTATCACCTCAACACAGGCTGTCGTCTAGTGAGGTGATAAATTCCAAATATGTACCTATATAAATTTGAAATATGTACCTATGTAAAAGTTGGAAAAATAAAGAAATAAATAAATAAGAAATAAAAAATATATGTGGTTTGCACTGCACACTCTACCTCCAAGTCTGGTGTTAATATTTAAATAAATATTTACAGTTATTAAGCTTTATTGATCAATTCAGGCTTTACATACATAGCTATATCAAATCAGTCATTTAAGTTATTAAAAAAATACATTATGATTTTTTTTTAAATAACTAGAGCCAAATAATTTTTGTCAACAAACTGAATGTTTCAACTTTTGTATAGAAAAATTTCATAACAAGTCTGAGAGAAAAAAATGCGTCACCCCTTTTTTGATTTCAGTATATTAATGAAAAAATAGCGTTATATAAAATACACTAAAACACAACATAATGTACCGATATCTATACTAATATATAAAGAGGAAAGATTTGATTTTTTGTTTGTTTGTTTGCATCGAATAGGCTCCAAAACTACTGAATCGATTTGAAAAATTCTTTCACTTTTGGGAAGCTACAATATCGGCGGTGAACATAGGCTATATTGAATTTCAAAAAAAAATTGGGTAACCTACGAAAACTTCAATAATGTAACCCAAGGTGTAAAAAATTTACCTAAAATATTCTTTTTATCGCGAACGCTGTGAAAACTAATATTGATAGAATAAAACAATGTACTACAATTTTGTAAAAGACATCATTATTTACAAAAAGTATCACAACAGCATATGTCTAACTATTATAGTTATGCCACAATAAGTGTTTTTTTATTTAAAAAAAATCAATAAAATGTCACCTCTAGAAAAGGCTCTTTATTGGTATCTTGGTATTACTCCTTATTAAAATAAATTAGTTCATATTCAAGTCTGCTTCAATATGTTTGTATAACTTTTTGAATTATTCAATTCGGACATTCCATTCGAAAGTTATCACGAGTTTAAAAATGTTAGTATTGGAAAAAAAAGCATAGTCTCTTATCATCTCAACTTATCCGATGCAGAGTGCGTAAAGGAGCGGGGAGGGGACTGAGGGGAGACATGTCAAGTTTAGTAGAAATACCGCGCAAAGTAGTCACGGTGGTAAAGTGACGTGACACGGCAATTATTCCAGATTAACATATTATGCTATAAAATATTTTGAAAAAGTTAGGGATCTGTATGAAAACTAAATTATTTTTAAGTATCTATCTACCCGTGCGAAGCTGGGGCGGACCTCTAGTCTATACTAATATATAAAGAGGAAAGATTTGATTTTTTGTTTGTTTGTTTGTTTGCATCGAATAGGCTCCAAAACTACTGAACCGATTTGAAAAATTCTTTCACTTTTGGGAAGCTACAATATCGGCGGTGAACATAGGCTATATTTAATTTCCAAAAAAAAGTGGGTAACCTACGAAAACTTCAATAATGTAACCCAAGGTGTAAAAAAATTACCTAAAATATTCTTTTTATCGCGAACGCTGTGAAAACTAACGATGATAGAATAAAACAATGTACCACAATTTTGTAGAAGACATCATTATTTACAAAAAGTATCGCGACAGCATATGTCTAACTATTATAGTTATGCCACAATAAGTGGTTTTTTATTTAAAAAAAATCAATAAAATATCACCTATAGAAAAGGCTCTTTATTAGTATCTTGGTTTTACTCCTTATTAAAATAAATTAGTTCATATTCAAGTCTGCTTCAATATGTTTGTATAACTTTTTGAATTATTCAATTCGGACATTCCATCCGAAAGTTATCACGAGTTTAAAAATGTGAGTATTGGAAAAAAAGCATAGTCTCTTATCATCTCAACTTATCCGATGCAGAGTGCGTACGGGAGCCCGGGAGGGGACTGAGGGGAGGGGTCAAGGTTAGTAGAAATACCGCGCAAAGTAGTCACGGTGGTAAAGTGACGTGACACGATACATTGCAATGCAATTATTCCAGATTAATATAATATGCTATAAAATATTTTGAAAAAGTTAGGGATCTGTATGAAAACTAAATTATTTTTAAGTATCTATCTACCCGTGCGAAGCTGGGGCGGACCTCTAGTCTATACTAATATATAAAGAGGAAAGATTTGATTTTTTGTTTGTTTGTTTGTTTGTTTGTTTGTTTGTTTGTTTGTTTGTTTGCTTCGAATAGGCTCCAAAACTACTGAACCGATTTGAAAAATTCTTTCACTTTTGGGAAGCTACAATATCGGCGGTGAACATAGGCTATATTTAATTTCCAAAAAAAAGTGGGTAACCTACGAAAACTTCAATAATGTAACCCAAGGTGTAAAAAATTTACCTAAAATATTCTTTTTATCGCGAACGCTGTGAAAACTAATGATGATAGAATAAAACAATGTTCTACAATTTTGTAGAAGACATCATTATTTACAAAAAGTATCGCGACAGCATATGTCTAACTATTATAGTTATGCCACAATAAGTGTTTTTTTATTTAAAAAAACCCAATAAAATGTCACCTTTAGAAAAAGCTCTTTATTGGTATCTTGGTATTACTCCTTATTAAAATAAATTAGTTCATATTCAAGTCTGCTTCAATATGTTTGTATAACTTTTTGAATTATTCAATTCGGACATTCCATTCGAAAGTTATCACGAGTTTAAAAATGTGAGTATTGGAAAAAAAAGCATAGTCTCTTATCATCTCAACTTATCCGATGCAGAGTGCGTATGGGAGCCGGGGAGGGCTGAGGGGAGTCGTGTCAAGTTTAGTAGAAATACCGCGCAAAGTAGTCACGGTGGTAAAGTGACGTGACACGATACATTGCAATGCAATTATTCCAGATTAACATATTTATGCTATAAAATATTTTGAAAAAGTTAGGGATCTGTCTGAAAACTAAATTATTTTTAAGTATCTATCTACCCGTGCGAAGCTGGGGAGGACCTCTAGTCTACTATATAAATGAAAGTCGGGTTAGCGCGAACACTTATAACTCGAGATTGGCTCAACAGATTCTTCTGATGTTTGATTTATTGGATTCTTCTGCGCTCCGGATAACAGAATAACTAATGAAAAGTTTAAAAAATGGATAACAAATGATGTAAAATACAATATTTAAGTTTGTATGGAAAGGTTACTGGGACGCGCCCACGACATCGCGGGTAGTTCCCTCTCATTCTCGCATACGCTCTTACAGTAGCCCATCCCACTTAGTCCACCGCACCGTTTCGATAGTTTTAGAAAATTTTCATACAAAAGTTTACAATATTATCGGGCACATTCATGTTGGTAATAGGCGAGGTAAGGTGTGTCCGCGAGCGCATTTTTCTCAAGTTGTTCCCGCCAGAGCTTTGAATACGAATGAAATAGGAATGTTTCAGAAATAGTTTAATGTTATTATTTTATTAGTTTAATTCAATCGAATTAATTTTAGTATTGTTTAACGGGGGCGCAGTGCACATCATGTACGGGCCACTTCGGGCTAAAACCACAGGACAACGTCTCTCGGGAAAGCTAGTTTTAAAATAAAAAAAAACAATTCAAACGTGAACCGGTTTTCGGAAGCTACCGTCTCCATAATCATCAAATAAATGGATTATCACCAAGCACCTCATGCCCAAAACATCGAAGATCTAGCGATATTTTGTTTACACTTACTCCCGCCCGAAGCACGAGTATATACTCATTTTCGGGAGGTATCTTGTTTAAGTATATTTTAGTTGTTAATAATTATTTGTAAGCATGTTACTTTTATATTTGTATATTTTATCAATAAAGGCTTTGTATTATTATTATTATAGACAATCAAAAACAATATAAATGAAAGTCGAGTAAGTGCGAACACTTACAACTCAAGTTCAGCTCAACAGATTCTTCCGAAGTGTGATTCGTTGGATTCTTCTCCATTCCGGATAACAGAATAACTAATATAAAGTTGAAAAAAAATGGATAAGAAATAATACAAAATACAATATTAAAGTTAGTATGGGACGAATTTCATACTACGCGCGACATCGTCTTTGAAAAAATCTAACAACAAAATTATTATCTTCTGCACCTGCGCCCTCTTATTCTCACATACGTAATTGCCACTGTTACAGCAGCCCATTTCACTTACTCCACCGTTACGGGCGTTTTAGACATTTTTCATACAAAGTCAACCAAATTGCGCATATATATTCTCGCGTTGATCCCGTCTGACCTTTGAATATGAATGTATGAAAATGGACGTTCTAGAATTAATATTGTTATTATTTAATTAGTTTATTTTTGTATCTGGAGGTGCAGCGCATAATGAACGGGCCGCCTATGGTCAGGACCAAAGGGTCCACAGGACAACGTCTGTCAGAATAGCTAGTAAAAATATAAACCATGATAAAATTTTAATTACCTAAAGTTGGTGTGAAATTGATATACCTATTTTTTATTTAGTAGTTTCCATTGAAATAAAGCTTTCGACCAGCGAATATGCGTCTCGCATGCACATGAAAATTGTAATGAAATCTTGGGCGGCGCATGTCTTTCTGCCGCAAGCAGCGTTCGTCTCTACCGGAACTTTGACAACATTTGATTTTATTTTTATGGTCTTCCTCCTTTTTTATGTAGAACATATAAAATTTTCTGATTGACTGCTGAAAAACTGAAGGACGAACGAAAGATGTTTTCTTTCCATAAAGCTCGAAAAGAATCCGATACATGGCTCACCAAAGTCAAAGCTGTCACAACTTACATTCTGAATTCAATAAAATTTGCTTTTTTAGGAGTGTTCTCATGATGGTTTTTTATATTTTCAAAGTGTTTTTGAAATTGAAAACGAATTCCTTGAACACGTACGAATATTTTTATTTAGGCAGACTTTCTGATACACAATATTGTGGAATTTTAAATATTTGGGTATAGTAAATATCGTTTTTTGTTGTAAAAAATAACATCAAAAACATATTTAATAAAATATATTTTAGTGGTATGCAATTGGGACATATTCGCATCACGAAGGAGGCTTTACGCCAGCGCACCCATCGTGAGCCGATCACTTCTACCATTATGGAGAGGAGATACATATTAGGAAGTAATGTGTTGTATGTTAGAAAAAGGGTTACGAAATTCTTATAATGTGTTCTACCAGAATTTTAAATTAAAGTATTGAGAAATAGAAGTTTATCGATAGTGAAGTAGATAAGTTTGTACAATACCACTTTTAAAATGCTATATAGGATAAAAGTATTTGCAAAAGTAGATTAAATAAATTGGGTTGGCTGAAAGAGATCCTGCGAGATAAGTCCGCTTTTTGACTCTCGTGCATGGATCGTATCAGGATTACATTTTTGTAACAATAAAGTATTATTTATTTATTTAATAAGTGGTGTCTTCATATCATTTAAAATCGAACAGTAATAGTGAGTTATTAGTTGTCGATATAAGTAAGATTATTTTTGAGTGAGGTGTGACAGTATTGACGCCGGTCTAGGAAAAAATAGCGCTATTCCGTATTTTTAGCAGAAAAAACACAACAATACACGGTTCATTATACGCGATGCGTAAAAAGACATCTCGTATCCTGAATGTGGAGCATAAAAACAAAACGAGGTAAATAAATATTACTCCACCTTTTATGGACTCCGCAGACATGTTCATCACACAGACAAGGAGCGGGGATTACTCCTGTCTGAAGAACAGCCAGGAAACGCGAGGCTCTCTTGTCAAATCATTTTTATTCGAGGCTATTTTTTACAATTCAGTGCCTACTTTACTCTTAACAAATATTATAGCGCCAGTTACCTGGACGGAAAATTTAAATCAGCTAAACTCAAACTGCATGGATGGACCTTAATATTAACTTGATATTTATATTATCTTTCATAAAATGATTCACGGCTAATTTAAGTAGGTATACGTTTAGGCTAGTTAAGTTTAGCACGGGCGGTAGGTAGCATATGTGACAGGTGCTAGAAGAGGTTTGATTCGGAATACTGTAAACAGCCAACACCGTATATACTCTTTTGTTTTGAAATCAGTTATCCGCCACACCTTGGGCGAGAAAGACGATTGAGTAGGGATGTCGCGGTGTTTTTTTTTCAAATTTCAGGACACCTTACACTGAACTTCAGGTAAATAATTCCTTATAAAAAAAAACGCAAAACAGTCAAGGAATATTTTATCGAATTAATATTCATCATAAATGATTCACCAGCATTTGTTGTTCCTTAAAATGAGTGAGCCATTCCTATTTTCAATATTTTTTTCGTCTAGAATTGGGCTATAGAATATTGTATAAATTTAACACGCAGACAAAACATCATAATCGAAAGTTTTAGTGGAGTCGAGTGTCATTTTTACTGCTTTTTCATTATTTTCTTAGAAGACGGGAATATCAGTATTCCCTTTCATTATTTCCGAAGCAACTTGATCGCTAAGGCAAGTGCTGAGTTAGCCCTACCACTCCCCGCTCCTCATCATACCGTTCAAAACTGAATGCCAACCATTAGTTGTTGTCGGCCTTTTTATAGTTGCATGTGTGTGGAGCTCTGTCACATTACGTACAACGTTCAATCTATGGATCTATTGAAGCGTCGATTGTTTTAAACGGAAATCTATGTACTTGTATGAAAAGCTAAATACAGAATTCAAAGTATTTCCCGTGCATGTCCTACATCGCCACACAATAGCCCCAGTCTATTTACAAATTCTATTTCCAGTGTGAGATCGGGAGAGTGGTCCAATGCCCACCCACCCATGCGCCCATCATACACCCCCTCCCCGCGTCCTTTTTATTCCAATAAAATGTTAAAAACCAATAGGCTTTATTGCATTTTATCCCAATAGTGCGTATTCACGTACCTGTCACTTTAATAAAAAAAACTATTCGACTCGGTAAACGTTCACCTACGTCTAGCTTAAACTACTTCATTTCCAGTCACTAACAAAAAAAAGTAACAATCCATTATTGTGGCAATTCTAGAATCTTATCTTAAATAGTTGTTTTTTTTTTATTTTCCTCGCAATTTTTCCATATTATTTCACCGGTTAAAAATACTCTGAGCTTCTACGAATATTTAGAAACCAAACTTAGACCGTTCTAAAGCCTTAAAGAGACACGAAGATAGCACAGTCGCACTCTATTTCAAAATAATTTTCTCGCAATTTTCAACAGATTTCTCACTATTTTTACACATTTTGTACAAAGAGCGAACAAGTTTAGTTTTGTCTTCAATTTATATGACTGTATGTGCCTTTAGGGTTATAGAAAACGTAATACCACATCACATCACAGTACTATTGGATAAAATGAGCTAATTTGCCGCATTGAAGTTGATACAAAATATAGTTGATAAGTCGATTGACCTCTACAGGGGCAGCGCAAGTAGCTCTCTCGCGTTATAAAATTCACGCAACGTCCAATCCGCAGGGCTACTAATCTATTCATGTTGGTCCCGTATCGCCCGCCCTCTCGAGCCGCCCCTGCACTGCTAGGGACAGCGGCCTACTCCATGCTCTTACGGTAAACACCGTATGCAACATTTTGTTCTAAAACGAATTCTTACACTCGGGTGAGTGAAGTTTATTTTCAAAACCAAATATTGTACAAACATATTGGTATGCTGTAAAGCTGATTTAGATTAAATATTGGGATATCTTATTTTAATAGTAAAAACCGACCTCGGTAGCCTAGTTGTACTAGCGTGGACTTTTGATCCGAGGTCCCGGGTTCGATTCCCGGTCGGGTCAGAGTTTTTCGTTGGCCTGTCTCAAATTGGACGGGACCGGTTGACTGGAAAAATTGCCTCAGGCAATAAGTTCCGCCGGCTATACTGACACCTTTGTATTGAAAAGTGTTATATTATTATTAAAAACCTATAATGAGATAGAAAATACAAACATATTAGGTAATTGACTCTCTTGAAGTTTTTACTTACAGTAAAAAAGAGTCAAAATAGAAAAATGTATGTAAAAAACTCAATTTCAAACAATAGTTCAGTAAGTTTAGTGGGTACCGGCACGTATACTATTAAAAAATCCGAAAAATAGTGACAGTCAGAGAAAACAGTTGGTTTCAAAAATATGTAGGCACCTACTATTTTTCTTTGCATCTCATCCATAGCCACCTATATCGAAGAGGTTATCCATATCCTTCCACGCCGCTCTATCTTGGGCTCTCTGGACCCAGTTGACACCAACGACACCAACGTGCTTCACGAAGTCATCCTCTACTGCAACCGCTAGGAGGTCTCCGTAAGATCATAAATTTTAATGTCCCTCTAGTCTTTCAGATATTGTTCTTCTTCAACCGCTTATCCTCTTGATCCCGTGTCTTTTGAGAAATTCGCTACCCTATTTCTCTTTACAATTATCTTTGAGTCACCCTCCTCTCGTCTGTTCTTCCTTTTTCATTGTCATTATACGTTGCAACAAGTGCAATGTACATCAAGATATGCTTTGGACTTAGTTTTCATGGGCATTTTGTGATTTTTGAATGATGAAGCTTATCCTACAGGCTACCAACCTCATCTTTTGAACTCCGTGGTTTGTTTCTCCCTACCTAATCTTACAAGATTAGTCTCTTCTTCATCCCTCATGTTGGGTTCCTCCAACGTCGATTCTCACTCAAGTATCTTTCCCTGTCTTGGGCAGCTGCAAAAAGCGCACCAACTGTTATTCCAGTCCAATCCCTGATATTAATAACCAAAAAAATCTGTCACTAGCCCACAATTTTGCCCTGATTGATTCCTTTTGAATCCAGTCTTTCAAGTAACTTCACTCAAAAGCTTTGTGGACCTGCAAAAATAATCACAGATTTTTTTAAAATTATAACGACTTTTTGAATATTATGTAACTATAAATGACTCTAAAAGTTCTTCATCTCCGTTAAATTAGTTTTAACAGTCCTGGATTCCAGATTCAGATTCATTTCCAAATGGGACAAGTTCTCTACAACATTATGTCGCTTAATGCATTCCAAAAATACCTATATATTAACAATAATAATACACAGTGTAGGCGCACACTGTCAATATGTATACTTAATCTTAGGTTAGAATCATATACACACACACATAATAATATAATATAGCATCGCATGTGTATGTAATCAAATATTCATTTCTTACATCTCCACAGAAATACGGAAGTGTTTGCGAACCTTCATATAAAAAGTGTAATATCAGTGATAATGTTATTGAATATCATTCATATTGTGTTTAGGTTCCTTTGTACCTACATATATTATTATTCCCTTTCAATATTGTAGGAATCTACCAGTATGAGAGTGAATGAATAATTTAATATGTACAAAAAAGTACATTCTTCTTCTTCTTCTCTGGATCAGGCATTACAAGCCTATTATTGAATCCCAACTGCTACTTTCTAAAAAATATTTCGGAATGTTTTTCACTTGGCTGAGAGTCTTGTGATGTAGTTTGATATCAAGGAGTCTGTGTCTGTCCATTCTTTAAATGTGTCCATACCGTTTCATTTTTGTTATCGATTTTAAAAACATAATAATATGTAGGTATCTAATTTATAAATGATTAAAGTTGATGCATAGTGAAACGTTGAAAATAATATACCTAACTACTTGTCAACAAAGCTAAAACTATACACATACCGCTTCATAAAAATAATATAATTTTCAAAGCAAAGTAAAATAATTTTCAGGAAGTTTTTTTATGGATGAATCGAAAGAAGACAGAAATTTTATTTTTTATTCTAAATAATAATTCTTGTATTATTTATATACTTACATATATTTTGATTATGAATATTGAATTCGAAATTGTTTAATGATACATTAATTAGCTTTTAGCCGATGTAATTCCGAACGATGCATCTGTTTTAAACCATACATATTTTCCACCCACATTCTGTCAATCGCACCAATTATCAAACATTATGTCTAGATTCTTGTGACCATTTTTCAGGACTAGTCATGAAAATGGATATAGTCATATCCTGACGCCAAATACATGACAGCAGTCGCAGTCTTTAAATTTGGTTGCTATCTTGTTCTCAATAATTTCCAACTTTTATATCTTTATTTCATTGATTATTAAATATCTACTATTTGTTGTATAGGTACATGGGATTTTTCGACATGTTGAACATGTCGAGAATTCTCATGATTAAGAGTTCCGGAGACTTAAACATAACCACCTAATGGCGAACGTTGTTAACGTAAAGTGATCACACTAAGCTATCCTTCGAAATAACAGTAGAAGACGGTCGTAAGCCCGTAGTGGTCTGTTCCATTTAAAAATCGAACATCAGTAATGAATTGTTAGAAAGTCATTAGTTGTAACATATCCGTTAATTATAATCAAACAACCGACAGTTCTGTCAAACGACAATTTAATTTAAAATATGAACGAAATTATATGTAGAATCTTCGATGTTTTGGGCAGAAGGTGCTTGGTGATAGTCCATTTCAAGATAAAAATGAAAGAGTCTTGTATAGTTCTATCACAAAATTTATATTAAGACTCTTTCATTTTTATTTTAAAATAGTAGAAAATGAAAAAAAGGAAAACGATCAGGACATACCCGTATACACAAACACTATCCTATACACGCCATCACATACATACACACATCCATTCCAGATCAAAAACAACGAATTCCATAACAATCGACCACTCCTACCTGTCTCCCCCTGCCCTCATCTCTCAATGAATGTAAGTTCTCTCTCTGACGCAACCCTGCCCCTCTCCAGTAGCCATCTTGTCATCAGACTCTTTAGATTAGTCTGGGCAGGATTGAGCGACTCACTGAGAGTCGGAAACACCTTACTGTACAGTCTTGGACCCAAAAAGACAAAATGGCGCTGGGCAAATGCCGTGTTCAAGTTTCATATAATTAATTATTTTTTAGTGAAAAAATATTTTGAAGTAGTTGGCTACCTAGTGGCTAATTGAAAGCTTTCGTAGAGGAGGGCCGATGCCGACCATCTTCCTTTTTCATAACACAGGATTTGCTTTTTGTTATATAAAACGTGTACATACTTTTTTTTATTCAAATTGAGTGATATTTATATTTATATTGGCGACAATGCCTATAGATTTCAAAAAAATAAAAAAAAATAGTATGTAGTCTGAAATGATTGTGTATATAAAATACCGTTAGGTAGGTATGAACCCGTTTCAATAGTCCCCGTTATCTGGATATATTTTCAAATTTATTAAAGGAAAAAGCATGAAACTCACCACCTGAGCACCTCGGAATGAAATATATATCAGCCGCTAGTAGAGATGTTCTGTCTAGGAAATACATCGTGATTTATCTACTGCAGATATTCGATACATCGAGATTTACTGTATATAGATATTCGATACATCATGAATTACTGTAGATATTCGATACATCGTGTTTTACTGTTGTAGATATTCGATGCATCGTGATTTACTGTAGATATTCGACACATTTATTTATTTATTCATACTTTACTGTACATTGGTTACATAAACACCTAAAAAATGATTTACTGTAGATATTATATTCGATACACCGTGATTTACTGTATAAATTCTATATAATATGTAATTAGATACATTATGATTTTTCTTTTCATTTATTTTAGTAATACCTGGAAAAATGACAAAGGAGAAACGTTATACACACGTAAATAATCAACACCAAGGTATCTTATTTAATAAATAAAAATGTAAATATAATATACTAGATAATACCCGTCTTGCTTTACGTTGTTGATTCAGATTGCCAGGCTTGATTGGGAAGTAATTAAACAGGTTCTAGTCTAGCTTGCCATTGCTTAACAGACATCAATGTAACTGTCATACACATGCACAGAAAAAATCATACTTTCACAATTCATCAGAAAGAAAGATGGAAAAGAAGAATGTAGCTTTTAATGTTAAGAAAAAAGAAAGAACAGAAAAAAGAAAGAAGAGCCTGCCACTAACAACCTACCTAAATAATATGCAAACAACTCACGTGGTTTGAGACTTTACTACATTAGCACCCTCTATGTGCGGAATTGTATACTGTACAAACTTCATGTTAAATCAATTGATAAAGAGAACTGTTTTACCGACGGCGAAACCTCAATCTCCCAAAATGCACTAGGTACTCAATATTTTAATTCCGAATACAACAAAAGAAAATTTGCCTAATGATGTTGCTTGTTTCCCATATTTTTTTTTCTATTTTAATAGAAAAACAAATTAAAACATTCACATTATTTACATTTTCAGATATTATGAAAAAATTAAGCCTCCGATTCGATGAAAAATTTGGCATCTCTGATCAAGATATTATTTCTCGTGTCCTTTTTTCTCTTCTATTTCCTCCTTTTCTCTTTATTGACTCTGTAAATCCTAGACACAAATGTGATTTGTCAAAGGATATATCCATGGGGTACATATCGGTATTTGTACATAACATTATAGATGTATTAGGTATACCCATGTACCTCAGCCAGACCTTATTCCTATAATGTCTGTGATCCCAAAATATTGAGTTTGTGTTCCAGCTATCTGTTAGCCGGGAAGGATTTTGACCCGCACGTAGGTAATATTAAATATTAAGAAAATATCCCATACATATAATAGAGAAAGAACTTTGTGTTTTTTTAGCATATTTACATATGACACACCAATAAAGTATGTATAGATAAGACTAATCATATTGTATCTGAGGCCAATGTCTTATCTCCATATTTTGGGTGAAATTACTTAATTACATAATATCCGAAATAAACGTTGCTTATTCATTCAGAGCACTGTAAAATTGATTTTTATTTATTTACTACTAATTCGCTTTTTTTTTCTACAGGGGATGTTTTGCGCTCCGACCTGTAGTGGTCTATTGTGCTTCCCCAACTTGCTCATGGTGTTACCCAATTAGAGCTTCCCCACTAATCCCAGACGCTTCAGAAAGTCCAGCATTAGGAGGGGATCCAAGGTGGCGAGGTCCTCCACCTCTATCCGGTGTTTACCAAAACTTCTTGCTCTCGCATAAACCACTGCATCGCAGTCTGTAAGTAGGAGATGAGGAGTTTCCACCCCTTCTTCGCAGAATCTACAGGTTCCATCATCTTCGAGTCCCAGCTTCCTCAGGTGTTCCCTAAGTCTGCAGTGACCCGTTAAGAAACCTGTTAGGGTTTTAAGACCTATTTTACTTAGGCTTAAACATATTTTGGTTCTTCTGGAGTTAAATCCACCAAGAAGATCCTTGGATTGCCTAAGTCCCGGAAGGTTGTTCCACTGTTCTTCTCTTTCTTCCCTTCCCTTCCTTCTTATCTCTTCTTGGAAGAATCTGTTACTTAGACCGCAAAACTTATCTCCATATTTTGGGTGAAATTACTTAATTACATAATATCTGAAATAAACGTTGCTTATTCATTCAGGGCACTGTAAAATTGATCTTTATTTGTTTACTACTTATTGGCTCTGAGTTAAAGTTAAATAATGTTAACCATTTCTTGAATTCATAACAATTGCGAACTTTTCATCTTTCATCAAAATGATGAAAATATTTCATAAAAATAGAATATGTTTTTCATTTGCCTCCATGCCTTCTAATGTGATACCAAATAGTAATAATTCATACTTCTTTAGCCTTCGAAACAGATTCATTTTCAAAGAAAACATTCTATGTAAATTTAAATGACTTGACTTTAGATATTATGAACTTTAATCTAATAATACCTTAGATCTTGTTAATCAATACAAAATCATTGTGAGAATGTGCATTAGTTGCACTTAGATTTATTCGCACAATGCAACATAAAGTAAAGTAAACTTATTTCACAACTCTATTTAATTGTTTAAAACAACATACTCGTACATAGTTGCACTTTCACCATAAATTAGATGTGCTCGAGCGTTTTCGTCAATCTCGCGTTTGCTTCGTTATGCGTGAGATTGACGAAAACGAACTAGTTCAATAGTTCCTGAAAGTGCAACTTTGTGCGTTGTTTTAGTATATTTAAATGAATTTTCAATACGCGAATACACAACCAATTTAATTATCAAACCATGTACCTATATTCCATATCCTATCGATTATAATAATTTACGAAGTTCCTCCGTAACTGGATATTTTAATTGAATGAAACTAGGTAGTAGATCGTGAAAAATTTTATCATAAAATGACAAAACAAATCCAACTACGAGAAAAATTTCCATTATTACATTATTCGTCTGTAGGTCGATAGTTGCTATGACAATTTATAAAAAAAACAGGTGTTCGCGGGAAATCCTACCTCGAAGAAATATTATGTGATACTACTGTCGGTTCATTTTAAGAATGACCAAAATAAAATACCAATTTAACGTATTTTGCGCAATTCAGGCGGATGTTTAAAATATTGACCAATGAAAAAAGTTATGCAGCCAAATTTATAAAATGGCTGACAATTAAGCGGAGACTAAATAAAAAAATACCGCCTCGAAATTGGCGTGAACATGCGTGAAAAAGTCATCATCTCGATAAATAGATAATAGATAAGAGGTTCTTACCTAACAACAAAATTTTGTTACGGGAAGAACATGAACATGCCAAATTGAGACCCTTAAGAAGCGATATAACCGATTTGTGTGACAAACAGCTAAAGACCTATTTCTATGTCTTTGATCAATCCTACAGGTTTTGCTGTTAATTAAAGTAGGTATATTTCTAATGTTAAAAAACGTGTTTTTAAGTTACTGCACAATCACTCACTTAAAATTTGATTTTTGGACGTTGTAGCAGTTGAATATTGCCAAATTCATCTTTATAATTAAATAAATAGCTTTCATGTACAAAATGTACGCACTTTTTGATGATTTGATAATGAACCTTTGGCAAAAGTTTTGTAGGTCATTATACAAATGAGAGTTTATCCGTTGATTTGATTTCCTGTATCGGACGGACTCGAGTCCCCAAAGTACCTAAACAACGTTCAAATAACGCTTTTGCACCGCATAAGGTTGAAATTCGGTCCGTAGGTAGCTACCTTCCCAGCGTCACAACTTCAAACTCAAATAGCAGAGAGTAGGTACCTAAATTAAATATTATGTTTCAACTTTCAGATTTGTTCCGGGAAAGTTTACACATTCAACTCCAGTCAGCCCTTCCTCTCTCTCTCTCTCTCTCTCTCTCTCTCTCTCTCTCTCTCTCTCTCTCTCTCTAAGTGTTACTTATTTGACTTGTAACGAGATTCGACGACGAGACGTATCGACTCAAACCGCCGCGACATCTAGCGGATGTTTTAGAAACTTAGTAGGTATATCTGATTAAATAAATAATAACGTACAAGTTGTATGAAAAGTAGGATTCTGAAGAATAGTAAAAAAACAAATGGAAAAACTAACTAGATAAAATAAAATAAATACTAAAATAATAAAATAACTATACCGTAAATCATATTGCAAAGCTTAGGTATTATTTGAAAATGGACAGGTGATGCGACGAGACGATATATCGTAACAAGTTAATGGAATACTAAAATGGCGACCAAAAGATAAGTAGGTACCTACCTAAATCAAATTACGGGAAGTAAATGAATTCAGAAGACAAAAGACAGAGACGTTAAGACAAACATGGCTGACACTTAAATCCAGAAGTGGAAAGATACCGTCGTTGCACATTTAAAATGACACATGTGACAATTTTTTCGAAAATTGAATAAAGTACCTATACCTACAGTTTGAAAGAGAAAATGAAACTGAATCGAATGGTACACTTAATTCCATTTTCAAAAAAATTGTTACATTTGTCATTTTTAATATGCCAAAGATGATACGGTTTAGGTATTACGTATTAAGAAACGGAGGGGTTGTTATTAGCCTAACGATTGAATCGCCGACTTTAGTTCTGAAGATAGTGGGTCCGATGCCTGGTGCCGACAATCTTCCTTTCACGACACAGATATTGATTTCTATGAAATATATCAAAAGTGTATTTCTGCTCGTTTTCATTGAACTTAGATTAATTATAAATAAAAAATAAATAAATCCTGAAATATGGCGCCCTTGGAGTAAGTAAAAAAAGGGTATATGTATAACAATATACTCCCTTTCCGGCCTTCTTAGGGGTACAGGGAGGCAAAGGAATTGAGCATCTATGTCAGCTCAGTATGAGAGGGTCTTGATCGTCTTCGAGACCCTAATGGGAGGAAGAACAAGGTCATCTCTGTCGATTATTGTCCATCAACATCCTTAAAAATTTGCACCATCCATTTCTACCTCTTTTCCATGAAGGTTGATAACTACGCCTTACTCCATAAAGGAGAAAATAAACATGTGAGTGTTTTGTAGAAAGTAGATGTATTGGCTCTGAAATTTTATGAGAAACTTGGAGGAAATGTTCTGGATGGCGCAAAAGACAGAGTGAGAGAAGCTCTCACCAAAGTGATCGACAAGATTCGGGCGACCGGATATGCCTTTCTCATTTTTGTGTATATGAAATAGGTATATTGTTTTATTTTGATAATAAATCAACAAAAGTTGTGTATGAAATTAGTCAAGCAATTATCCGTGGCAATAATCTCTAGCTTAAGGGTCTTTTTCAGTAGAAAACCCCTCATTCGAGCTTACGGTTGCGTAAAATAACGTGAGTCGAATAACTCAATCAGGGCCAATGTTCTCAGAGGTTTTATATTAGGTTTAACTTTCTACCTGCCTTATTATCAAATTACTGGTGACACCGCTGATCAGCCTTATCTGGAAATCGTTTTCATTTACAAACTTATCTGTCACAAACCATACAACCCGCTCATCTGGAAAACTCTCCAAGGGATTTGTATGTTTGTGCTTGGGAAAATGCTAAGTATGAGTTTCCTGATAATTTTCGCAAGCAAAATATTACAATGATGAACTTAATTCAAATATACACATGCTATATTATAAGGGTTCCTCAGAAAGAACAACAAAAAGATTTGGTTTATTTTTATCACAATTATACCAGAAACGCCAACCAGTTTTGGTTATCGCATAGCTCCGTTCTTCGCTACCATGTGATTCCAAAATTGAAGTGAAATTATTCATTGCAACAAAACCGTTTTCCGTAAAGCTTATTCATCGGCGCTAACTTCTGACCAAGAGGTTCCGGGTTCGATTCGTGGTCGAGGAAGAGTTTTCCACTGAGTGTTGAGCTGTCTTAGATTGTAGGGAACCGGCATACTGGGAAAATTTCAACTAACAAATAAGTGTTTAATTATTCATTAATTATTTTTAATTCAAATTAAGACTTCTGGAATATATTCACTGTAAGGAAGAAACATTTTACAGAAACATATCGAGATGTATAAAAAAATACGAGTATTAATTGTAGGTACCCATATATTATATTTAAAACTCTTTTATTTCAAACAAAGCGTGCTTCTTTATTTTTTTTTAAATATAAGCTTTTCACTCTGTACCTATTTATGCGTAAACATAAATTAACGTTCATATCGTCATCTTAAACATTTCTACCAGTGTGTCTAGGCTGTAGTTTTCGCTCGTGTGGACGAGAGATATGGGAGGAGTGCTTGTTGGGGAGATTGAATAGGCAGAGAACACAGAGGGTAGGTAGGTACACACAATAATAGAATAAAATTGATTGTCTGTCGAAGTATGACAGGTCTTGTAATGAATGTGTGAACGAGGTCCTTGAACTAGGAGGCGGCTGTGATGGCTACACAATGGAAAGCAACGGGAGGAACGCACACAGGGTGATTTATTTTATTTTTTACGTTACTGTCACCGCATTTCACCTTCATTCGTTTTCTTCTTCCTATTCAACAACCGGCTTCAGTTATTTTACAATCTTTAAATTATTTTATCAACATGAATGTTCATCAGCATAAGTAAAAATGGATCGATACCTATATCATTTAAACCTAAATGTCGTTAAAGAAATAACAGTGGTCCTAATATAGTTCCTTGCGGAACTCCAATTTATTTGAAATAGCTATGCTCCGATCTCATTCCTTTTATATCTGTGATTTGTTTTCTATCTTCATCATAAAATTTGAAGAAGCTGTCCTCTATACCTGCGATCGCTAACCCTCAAGTTTTTCAATTAAAATATCATGGTCAAAAATGCTTTTTTCATGTCACATTAAACCTTAGTAGCTAACAAGTCTTTTGCTACAATATAAAAAAAAATATAAGTCACGCTTGAGTGATTTTTGAAGAATTTAAATGAAACACCGGTAAAACATATTGTCCCTTTAAGTCCCACTTAGGAGCATAGGGAGGCAACAAGAGCTCTGCAATATGCTCGATCTCGCGCCAACATAGTAGGGATATCAGCTTCCTGAACCCTTCCCACTGACGGAGTCTAGGCGACCGAGGCTTATTTCTTGCGCCTTTTCTGATCTTTTGGAGCTTAAGGATGTCAGGTATTTTTCTTATGTCTAAATCATATTTATTATATATGGTCAAAATCAAATTTTTGGGACATGGACGCTGAAGATGAATAAAAAAAAATTAGAGATAGTATACTTTTTCGTAAACTTTAGTGTATACCTTAATTGGATAATATCCAATTAAGGTATAACATATTATGTTCCAGAATTTGACGCCATTTAGTAATTAGCTATTGCTGAGAATAGTTAGGATGTATTGGTGACGAACATCTAAATTATATCTGGATGGATACTTGACCAAAACAGTGGTAAAGGAATCATTGAAACTAAAAGCGCAAATAAAAAAATAACCATGAAGATCATTTTCATACATTTTTAAAACGGTTCATAACAGTATTTTTTTTACTAAGAAAAATATAGACCCCGTTTTTAAAGCGCTAAGTCGCTTGTGTGAAATTTCAAACACGCTGTAGCTTAACTCAAATCTCGGCGTTGATCTATTTCTAAAGGATCATTATTATTGATGTGTTTTGTCAAAAATAAAATATTATTTCGCTGTTATTTCTTCTTCTTTTCTCACACGTTCTTTATTTCCACTCGCATCTAGAGCCGACAAATAAACATCTTGCGAGTGAGTACCTGCGCAGCATCGCTCTAATATCCGGACTATAGCTCAACTTTTCAAGTAGGTACAGATTTACTGTTCATTTAAATCCGTCTATTATTATATTATATTATATACGCAGAAAAACCTGTCGGACGAAAAGCATAGAAAAGCGTCATTAATAATTAATTGTTTGTTTATAGTTAAGAACTATAAATCAGTAAGATTCTCCCTTAAAGGGTCACAGTTTTACTTTACCACGTTAGGGCCTGCGGACAATTTGACATTTCTTTTAGTAGCAACAGCTGCATTTAGGAATTTCTGATCAAGTATCAGTATGGTCAGTATGGTTCAGGCAGATGGTGTCCCCCCTGTGAAGGCACAAGATTTAGCGCAATATAGAGCTCTTGATGCCTCGGGCGGCGGGCTTGATTTGTGTGGGGCCGACTTTTTGATTTGATCGCTTCGATCGGGCTAGGGGGTTGGTTTCATGCGGGTCGATTTTGCTGCTGATTGGTCTCCGACCTCCGCCGTGCTGGCTTGCGGTGTGTGGGAAGCCTAAATGGGAAAATGAATGGATGATCAAGTATCATATGTTTCATTAGGTATTATTATCAAAGTATCGACTTATTGACGAATAGCATACCTAAGTATTAAAAATGATTAATTAAGTAATAGTAAATTGAGCAGAAGTGGAGCTGGGCAGGTCATGTGGCGCGTATGTCTGATGGCAGGTGGACGAAGAAAGTGCTGGACTGGAGGCCTAGAACAGGACGCAAAAGCGTGGGTAGGCCCCAGACAAGATGGTCCGACGACGTTAAAAGAGTGGCTGGCCTGCAATGGAAGGAAGTCACGTCAGACAAAAATCTATGGAAGTCCAAGAGGGAGGCCTTTGTTCAATTCTGGACACAAGAAGAAGGCTGAAAGGTAAGGTAAGTTAATTAAGTAATGACTTCCAAGGATGCATGAGTAATTGTGTGATAGTTGACTGAACATTGTTATCGTACTTTATCATAACAACTATTGTCTGTTCATGCATTATAAATATATAAAATAAAAAATAAAATTAAAATGTGCTTCAATGAAAATACCGAGAGCTCTGGAACAGGAAGTTTATCTCTGCGTTTAAAAATTTTCAAGCAAATTGCAGACCGGAAACCGAACCCAGTATCTAAAGAAATCCGACGCCTTAGACAACAAGATACTCGAGAAAGGTTTAATATCGTATAATAGGAAAACTAGGGAGGAGGACCCAGACTGGGATGGCTGGACGGAGCGGAGAGAGACCTCGGTCTGCTGAGCATGGAGCATGGCGGCAGTCAGGTTGGCATGGAGATTTCTTTTGGAGGAGGCCAAGACCCACACAGGGTTGTAGCGCCACAGATGTATGTATGTATGTATGTGGAAAACTAGGGAATGAGGTTCGGCCTACGGCCTTCGTACGTACGTACAGTGTAGGTATGAATAATTATTGAAGGTGGTGAATTCAAATCCACGTGCCATCGATTTCCCCTTTCACACCACAAGCTTTGCTTTCTCTTCTGCTTGATATCAAAAGTATGCTTCTGTTCTTATAGGGAAGCCCAGATTCACTTATACAAAAGAATAAAGATCATGTTACTAAATTTTTCATGGGCTGCAGAGCTATCGAAGTAGGGGCGGTTTACACTTTTTTATACAAAATTTTATTACATTATGCCAGCGAGTTCTAACTCGAACACTAATAATTTATTTATATTAAAAAAATAACGAATTATTGAATTGTTGACTAGACACAGAGTACCCATATTAGATTACGTAAGATAAACTTGCGAACATTGTCATGAGTCGCTAGGCTTAACCTTCTATCTTCGATGGTTTGGGCCAACCTGCCTAGAAGACAGCAACACCACCTATATAAGAAGGCCTTAGTGCTGCGTCACATCGTGAGGCCTAGCATTCGCTTGCCTACATCTGTATGTACTTACCTGTACGCTATCATATCTGTCTACACGCCGGCGGCCTGGTGACGCGAGAGGAAAAATGGCCACCAGCGCTAAGGCCTTCTTATATAGGTGGTGTTGCTGGACAGCACTGAACAGAATCCCCACTGGTCATTACAGATGTGCCGACTTCTTCTTCAAATGCGGATGGCAAGATTCCGCTGGGTGCGACTGTGGGGTAGAGAGGAAGATGGTGCGTCACGTAGTGTCCGAATGCAGTCTCAGAGCTTACGATGGAGACATTCCCGACTTCATCTATCTCAACGAAAGGGCGATTGAATACTTGAACAATAGCAATTTTAATTTTTGACAGGGAGATACAATCATACCAATACATACATACATCATTATTTATTTTTAAATTTTAAATTAACAATATTTTATTAAAGAATTATCTAACAACTAATGACTCTAAAAATTCATTACTGATGTTCGATTTTTGAATGGAACTAACCACCACGGCTTACGACCGTCTTCTACTGTTTTTTCGAAGGTAAACACAATGTGATCACTTTACGTTAACAACGTTCGCCATTAGGTGGTAATGCTTAAGTCTCCGAAACTCCTAATCATGAGAATTCTCATATTTTATTCAATATTTTATAATTCAATATTTTATTATTTTATTTTAACTTTTTAAATAACTTAATTTCATTTTATTGATTTGACAACCCATGGGCGATATTTTTAATATTTTTAATGATTATTTTTGTAAACCTACTTATTAACAAGAATATTCTGTATCAAATCACATGAGATGCGACATACATAATATAAGACCATACGATAAATTAATAAATTTGGGCCGAATGTGTTCGGTGATAGTCCATTTCAAAATAAAAATGAAACGGGTGTTCTATAGTGTAAAATTTTGTGATAGAACTATTTAAACGAGACTCTTTCATTTTTATTTTACCTTCTATGTTTAACAAACAGAAATAAATGTCATGAATAGTATATGTAGGTATCTATAAAGGTGCTTTTCATTTCAGCTTTCACTATTCATATCAATTTCAAAGAGCCCTTGCTCGTGACATGTGACAATTATTATTATTACAAGATATCGTTGACAAGTTATATGATTTTTTATGATTCTTTTTTACATTTTTAGTCAAATGAATATCAAAGAGTATTTATGGATCTGAAAAATATGACATTAACTACTGTCTTTCCAGGATTTTCTATTGTTTATTGTTTTTTTTGAAAAATTAATAAATTGTTTGAATTATTTATAATTTTTTAAAGCTACATTTATTCTACCATTTGGTTTGTTGGTTGGAATTTCGATATAGTTTTCAACATTTTCAGCTAAGTAGGTGTGTATTTTATTTTATGATTTTTAAATACAGCCATTTTTATTTTTTATGATGTTTTGGCATATTATTTATCTGGCTGTATAATTTGTATTGTTTATTGTTTTTTTTTTCTTAAATTATCATGTGTATGATTTTTGTTTTATTGTTTTGTAATTGGCCTAATGGCCGTATGCGATTTGAATAAATAAATAAATAAATAAATAAAGATGTTTATCTTAAATATTGAAAAAAAAAATGGTGAGAATGAAAAAACAATTGTGAATTACTTCACGGTAAACACCAATAATACATAGATCACTCTCTCGAGAGTGGATTGCCACAGTGGAAGGAAGAAGAAGAAGAAACACCAATAATATTATTAATTAATGAAAAAAAAGGTACAAATACAGTCTTGAAATGCGCAAAAAGCGTTTGTAAAATATTTGAACCTATAGGTATAGTGATAACATTACAGTTGAATTTTAAGTACGTATATTGTATAGATTAATAACGGGTGCTATTTATTTATTTACGGCTGTGTGCCATTAACAATACAAAACATGTACAAAAGAAAAGTGATAAAAAAACAACAAAAACAATATTCATACAACAGAAAATAAAAGATTGGGTTACGCTACCTACATAATTACACTTATTCAAAGCAGAAAAGGAATTTAGTACATAAAAGACAAATATATTTCACTATACAAAGACATCAATACTATTGAGAAAGTAAATTCGATGCCAAAGGGGTGTAAAGGGTCCCGTTGGCATCTCGTCAATGTATAAGGCCACCTCATGCAGCAGCGACAAGAACAAAGTCGATAGAAAAGAAACAGATATTACATAGTGTCAACATAGAAGGTAAAATTAATATTAATCTACATGTCATTAGTCGAATAAAAAGCATTTTCAACAAGATACTTTTTGACCTCCCTCTGGAAACAAGCTCAGTAACAAGTCCAGTAAAAGTATGACTGCCTCTCTCCTCTCCCATGTGTACCTATAATAGAGCTACAAGCTATCTTTAACCAGCTTAATGGCGTTGGACGACAGTATTCGAACCTGAAGCTATCTTGATTCTGGTTAGATAAAAAATTAATGGCTTATCTTTGTTAGTCTTAGACGTTAGTGCTAACGTTTTCGACTCCCTTGCCTACCCCTCAGGAGTGGCACTACCTCCCCACACCAATAAAAGCAGACGACACGCTCGCTGTATCGATAATTTTTTACGAGTTCTGTTTTATCTTTGTAGTCGAGATAATATTCCGATTCGGCCATTTGAACTTTAGTGGAATGTAGAAGTGGGTAAATATTGTTGAAGCGAATTAGATATTCCACAGATTCCAGAAATACAGCTCAAGGTAAGCAGAGTTGTAGGCACAGAAGAATATAATCAAAGATAAAAAATTATGTAAATAGATTGTACCTACAATCTGGCATCGGTTCATTGTACTTGGTTGTCAACCATTGATACATATATTCTTATTTTTTTACGTGTTATTAAGCTTATGCTATTATTTATTTGTATTTATGCACGCAGATAACAGCTTTGACAGATCAATAATTTACGCAATTAAAATTTAAGTCTACTGTCATCCAATCATGCATTCTTGAAAATAAATTTATGATTTTTTTGCGCATTCGCCCAAAAAGTCGCAATCGATCGTTTCTTCTACCGTTATATTATAGAAAGGAAGAATCAAGTTATGTTACTGTAGTTCCTCATTGAGAAATAAAAGAATTTTTTTTTTCAAGATTATGTTTTGTGTACTAATATAGTAGCATCCAAATATAGCGCGAAAAATATAAAGTGGTTGAAACTGTGGTTTAATGAATTTTTGTAGTGTTGATCGTCTTAAAAAAAATCTTTGTTCCCATGAGAACGAATCTTTTGGTGTTTAATTTCGCGATGAGAAATTTGGTTGAAAGTACAAGAGTTCACATTGCCAGGACATTCACCTCAAAATAAAAAATATCTAAAGCGTTAGCATAAAAAGGACTTTCTCAAATTCTCTTTCAGCCTCGTTATATACCTAGCATAAGTAGTTAAAATGTAAATTACTTTGGACAACTGTTGAAATATCTTATTTGCAACATTAAATTTATAAACTTCCTTTATTTCGCGAATTATTATGTTTCGAATTTGGAATTAAACGTTGGTTGTAACTTGTTGGAATGTTGGAAACCCCTGGAGACGGGCGTGTGGCGGGGGACAGAAAAAAAAATAATGAAAATTCGGGTCATAGTACATCTGTTCCACCTGTACATAATTTAATGTATTTATACATCTTGCTACAATTTGCATACCTAACGAGTACAGTACACCACCCGCCTTCTTGTGGACGTCTTCTGTGGCACCCCAGCCGATGGTTTAATAACTGCGAGTTTTATTTCTTTCCACAGTTTTTATTAAAAAAAAATTATATTTTACTTGATCATTATTCTGCCGCTTGTCATAGATCTGTGACCTGTTTAGTCAAGTCACAACCTCTGCAGCTAAAGAATCAAGTTCTACAATTATTCTTACAGTCCAGATAAACTCTTTTGTATTTCTTGCTCCTTTCCTTCTCTCTTATTGTTTGTTACTGGTCCATATTGTATGTGTCAAGCATTGACCAGTTCCTTCAAGTCTCTCTTTTACAAACCAGCCTCTCCAGATAGGTATGTGTCACAAACAACCTACGTTAGTGTTGTTATTCGCAACTATCTTCTCTTTCTATGTTAACAGAGGGCTTAGGGACTGAGTGCCGCACTATTAGATTTCTAACGCTTTAATGGTCATTCACTCATTCATTTTCGTCTACTTTTATTCAATAATACCTACTTTACTTTTCGTGTAGCTTTGGTGTTATTACTCCGCCAGTCCAGGCTGCGTCACTTTCATTTTAAGCACCTCAGAGACTTGGGTTCAGAGCTGCAAGCCAGGTCACTGCCTCCGGACTTGCCTCGTGGATATCATGGAGGCGTTCTTCGAACCTTTTTGTTCGGCACTCCATAACCAGATGTTACACTGACTGCGCTGGTCCACACTCACAGTTTGGACTTTCTCGTTTCCCCCACCTCCAGGGTGAGTAGTTGCAGCACCCGTGCTCCGTTCTCACCCTGTTCTGCTGCACCCAGATCCTGCGTGGGAGGTCACTTCCTGGTACCATGGCTGTGGACGGTCTGTTATTAGATGCTTGTTATCAGCATCATTTGCCATCCATCTTTCCCTCCATTCATTTTCCAGGTTAAAGTTTTCAGTGTCAACTGTTCACATAGGTTTTCAAGATTTTAGCCTTGTGAGGTGGTTGAAAAACATCTTTAAAGCCGGTAATTGTTGTATTTTAAGTTTCTCTCGTATTATACAGCTACTATTTTTTTTTTAATTTTGTGCTTTTGATTTTATCTTTTAACTATTTTTATTCTATCGTTTTTTTTAACTTTTAAACTATTGTTATTATGTCATGACTATTTTGTGTTTGTTCTTGGCATGAATGCACTGAATTAAAGATATAGCACTGAATGAATTCGAATTGTCATGAATGTAATATAGTTGATAGGGTTTTAAATTGTTTTTAGTTTAAGTTATTTTTGGTTGAAGGTATATTGCATGAATATTATAGCCATAGTATTGCCACTTATATTGCTTTAATAATTTTAATTCAGATTGTATGTAATTGTTTTGTTATAAGATTTAACATTGTTTTACCATTGATTTTTTTTAAATTTTGTTTTAGAATTGTTAATTATTATTGTTGCCTACCTTTCTATTTTAATTATGATTTTATTGTAGTTTGTTACGTTGTTGCTCATTTCTATGTAATTACTGTTCAAAAGGCGTTTACGCCGTTTATGTTTGAATAAATATATAAATAAATACCTATATTCAATATTTCAACACAAATCTTTGCTTAATCTCGCTTTTTATGGAATTTATGAACCAACCAATCAATCAATCAACACTTTCTTTAAAACTTCACTCAGGGAGGAAAAAATAGATCTCCCCTGCGCTCGATCCTCGATTTGAAGGAACGGAACATGGTATGCGAAGCTCCATTGTCTTCGGAGCAAGGATCCTGATTAGGAGCAAGAACAGCGCTTTCCTCGGCCAACTGTCATTCGACATCCTTAACACAATGAATATTCTTTTTCTTCTTATTTACGCCCCAACGTTGACTATCACTCTGGAGAATGCATCCCGGTCCTGTGCGGCACGAAAATAATGAATTTATACGATTGTCAATTAACACATTTAGATTGCCATTTTGACATTTTTAAACTATTTAGTTAGAAACATGATAGTATGTAAGTACCTACCTTAAACACTTTTATAGAAATTAATATGAAAGGAGATGCTTTATTAATTTCGCAACAAATTATCCTCATTGTAGAATTCTTCTTCTTGACAAGAACAAAATAAAAAAGTGAAAAATCGGAAGTTTTGAAACGAAGCGACGGTATTTTCTAACAGTTTGAGAACAGCTGCAGTCTTTTAGTATAATATAACGATTCTTTTATTTACAACTTCATTATTCCACTAACATTTTGGAAAACTTCTTTTTCTTATTTTTTTTTCTATCCTTTTCTTTCTGCTGAGTTTCTAAGTAAGTTAGTAAGATGAAGCAGATATTATAACATTGTATTTTTCATATTCATCTCTGACTTGAGATTTTTCGTCAGCGGCGAAGATTTCTTCTTTTACCAACTATTTTCCCTCTTTCATTTAAGTAAGTCTTTTATCTTTGATTACCGTTAGTAAATAATTGATTTAAATTCTTACTAATCCTTCATTTACCTCAACAGAAAAAAAAAATTATCGCGAGAAAAGACATTATTATTGGGGCGACATTCAATAATAATTGAAAGTTAGAAAAATCTTTCGAAATAATTAAACATTATCGACTGAATCTCTAAAGTCTTTGAATATGCTTTTTTATTTTAAAAAGCATCTGTATAAAGTACTTGTACAAGATGAATAGCCAAATATTTTACACAAATATCCTACTTATTTGCTGAGTATTGTTATCGATTTTGATTGTTTTTTTTATGAAGATAATACGTTAGATATTGCTTTTTATGTTAAAGCTTTTAATATAGTTTCTTAGATGCTCATAGGACCACTGCATGGCGACTACCGAAATGAAAATAACGTGGATTCCCCCACCTAACGCCACTACTCTCACATCGCTAACCCACCTGCGCGCTCTATAGTCAGTGTTTGAAACTAGGGAGTCCGTTATGCCCCACCCTGTATAATTTAAATTACTTTCACCACAAAAATACATGTTCAACAACAACAAAATATGGCTTTTTCGACGCGATTCGATGAGAATTGACTTATTATGATCTAACATTAATAATTCTTAAAGATGTTTATAAAATAAAAATAACTTTGCAGTATTACAATAGGTTATAGATATATTTTTTTCCGAAATATATTTTCGGTCGACTATGCGACCATCGTCAGCGGAGAGTTTATTAGCCTAACAACTATTTTATTTTTATTTAAAAAAAGGAATCTAACTAACATCTGGATAAAACACAAGAAATTTAAACAAAGGGTCAAGATTTTCAAAGGACAATTGATGTTTTAAGGGTTGGGTAACATAATATAATAATAGTGATACCAACAAAGATTTACGAACTAACACATGTAACAGAAGAAAAATATATAATAATGAAATTATTGTTAACTGACCATATTTGGATTTGTTTGGTTCCAAATAATGTGTTTAAAGAATTTTTTTTTTTTTTTTTTTTTTTTTTACCCATCACGCCGTGTCCCGTAAGGGGTAGGCAGAGAGAACGGACCTCCACTCTTTTCTATCCAAGCATACTTCTTTCGCTTCTTCCACCGACATACCATTTCTCATACAGCTTCTCCTATTTCTCTTACTTCTTACCTGGCCTTCCTTGAGGACGGAATCGATGTGTTCGATCCACGTCATTCTCGGTCGCCCACGCTTTCTTACACCATTCCTTTCAGCCTTATGAATTTTCTTTGTCATTCTGTTTGCATCCATTCTTTCCACATGCCCAAACCATCTCAACTTATTAACTTTCATCTTTGTCACAACACTTACTTCCATACCACATTCTTTCCTAATATTTTCATTCCTTTCCATATCCCATAAAGTTTTTCCACATATTAAGAAGAATTCTTTGAATTTGAAGAATTCTTAAAGATGTAATTTACATCGATAAAACTATCTTTTTTATACAAAAATGAATGAATCTGGGCGCACTCAAAGTGGACACAAATACACTTTTGACATCTTTCACATAAAGCAAAGCTTGTGTTGCGAAAGTGGAAGATGATCGGCACCTGGGAGCCAACCCACGACTTTCAGTAGGTAAAAGCCGGCGTTGTAACCGCCAGGCAACCATCCAAGATATGAATCCCGCGATGATATGAAACATTCTTTAAATAATCCTATGTCAATCTAGTTTTGTCTCTTAATTTTTTCAAATCAACTCCGAGTAGGTACCTACTAACATACATAAGTCATTGGCTTGATAGTATGTTTAATATTCACAACGTGTGTAATTTTTCAAACGATTTTCTTATTAACATGGATGTGGTTGGAGTTATCTCTTTTTATAGGATCGCCATGGTTTATATGCTCTTTTTATGGGGAACGTGTCTCCTACGAACGAGTAAGTATATAAATAAAACCGACCATTAGACTCTTAAGAGAATGTAAAGTAATTTATGTATCTTTATAAAGCTGAGGCCATTATTTTTTATAACGCCCTTATCCAGCCGCCTATCTCCACAGTCGCAACATGAAGAAGTTTTGGGAGATGGGTAGGTACCTACCTCCTCTTTTGATACCGGTCATGGGTTCAAATCTCGGTAACGACTTTTTTCTTCTCACACAACATAAGCTTTGTTTTAGGTCAAAGGTGCCATTATAAATAAGTAATGTTGTAATTGGATGGAGGTCATAAGCATTTCGCAATATCGAGCGCAATAGAGAGTTGCGTTGCCTTGTTGCCTCCCCATGCCCCTAGTGGGGTTAAATGGGAGATTTATTGAATTTTTGTAATACATTTGTAAACAGGATTTAACGATAATTGTTGAAAAATCTATCCGCTAAGAATGGTCGACTAGTTGGCCTAACACACCTATTGGATTCCGGTTAATCAGTTTTATAAATATAATATCATAATAATTACTTACTGTAATGATATATTTTGTTTTATTTTTAATATTAAAATTGGGTGATGATAATATATTTTAAGTAAAAATGTAAACAAGGTTCGATGAATTACTCAATTAAACCTTTTGACAAAATATTATTATATTTCTGCAAATATGTAGGTATATAAAACATTAGTTGACCCGTTAAACACCTTTGTACGACAATTCTTCCCAAAACATAATATACAATTTTTATACAAAAACGTTTTAATTTATACAAAAACTAGCTTATACCCGTCTTGCTTTACGTTTTTGATTCAGATTGTCAGGCTTGATCGGTAGGTAATTAAACAGGTTCTAGTCTAGCTTCCCATTGCTTAACAGACCTCTATAACTGACATAAGCACAGGAAAAGAAGAATGACACTTACAATTATTTCTGTTTTACCGACCTCATAATATTATACGAACCTACCGACATAATTTGCAAGTTTTCATAGAGAGAGAGAGATAGCTCTGTGGTTTGAATCTTAGCTACATTCCCTAATGTGTGATAATTAATTAGGCTCTCCACCCATAGAGGGTGATTTGCGCTATCTGTCAAACGTCAAATTGGAGGAATCATTTTGCAAATTTTTTCATTAAATTTTTATTTATTGAGAATAATAAGATTTGTATAACATTTATATGTATAACAAATCAATCTACGATTATTTTATTACATTTTCATACCGTAATACCAAGATTCCATTCAACGTTTACATGAGTAATTTTGTTTCCAAAAGATGGCTTACTGTCTTTTTGAGAAAATTGTATGAAGATCCTAAAAAAATAGAGTTTTTTAAATAGCTCTAAATATATTAAAGTTAATGCAGCAAATTGTATTTAAGAACCTTCTCAAGCAAATTGCACCGCTCTGCGCAGATTCATATCTGACGTAGCATTTGTATTTTGAGCGTGATGTTCACATATACGATAGAAAGCAGACAAACATTTCTGAATTATTATGTAGATACGCATAAAATAATATGTTTGAATGTTAAAGGAATATTTCTGAAAGCTTGAAAGAAATTCTATCAATAATCTTCGTACCGGTGTTTTGAAACTCAATGGTAGTCAGGTAAACAATAATTTTGTTGTTATAGAACTTTTCATTGATATGATTTATTGTGATGCATTTACTTTGTGATTATGTAGATACCAAAATTATTGTCAAAAAAATTTTTAATGCAAAGGCAATTTTTTTTTACGATACATAATACACTCAAAATGTTGATTAGAACATAAAAGAGAATAGGGGACTCTTCTGATGGTCATCGCTGATTTCTGGAGAATATCTGACTTGACGTTTTGAAAAGAAAAAAAATATTTAAACTAAGTACCTACCCATTTTAGATTCAAATTTTGACTTGCATACCCACTATAAAGCCCTCCGCCTACCCCAAATGGGATGTAATGTAATGACGAATATAGTTAAATTATTTTTGGGCAGATTCTTGCGTTTAAACGTATCTGGAAGATGGATGGCGACTCTCCCTAACCACCGAATTTATTATTTTATTACTAGTAGTTTTACCCGAACATTTTCGGACAAGCTCTTGCAATCTCTACTTCCAGATCCCTAAGCTTTGTCTCAAAGTATGATGCGGTTTTTTTCATCTTCGAGCACCTGATGGGAGGAAGAACAGTGTTCTTCGTGGTTAACAACTGTCCTTCGGCGTCTTAATAATATACTTATTAGACACTTTGGGATTATGGTCGTGTCTTGAGATTTTGTTTATTCCTCTGTGAGGTATTGAGGGTCTGACGTGCGACCAGAGCTGGGCGGTACTCGAGTACAAGTACTCGTAGATTGTACTCTGAGTACTTTTGGTGTACTCGGTACTCAGTCCACGAGTAATTTCTCAAATCTGTACTTGTACTTGTATTCGACGCGTTTTTTGTGCTTAACAAGTACACGAGTACATTTTATGTCCTCGAGTACATCATTGGATTTAGTCGAGTACGTTAAACCTACTACGCTGCGTAGGTCATATGTATTTTTTAGGTGTCGTGGTAATATGTAATGGTAAAGTGTGTAGGTATGTATGGTTCTCGTTTTTAATTCTAGATTATTGGTGATGTAATTTTTTAAAAACCCATATATTATAATTCAATTCTATTTGAATTATAATTGAATTAGTTATTTCAAAAACTAAATAAGTCATTATTTTTTCAAAAGGAGATTTTTGATGGAATTGTCATTTTTATGGTGTGTAGTCTGAAACCCAACTCTGCTATTGTTTTTAACGTAAAAACTGAAGTATCTTATGTACTTGAAAAAAAACCCTTGTTTATAAAGATTTCAAAGTCAAATAAATTGATACTCCCAAAATATTTGTTTTGTTAGTTCTAGCTCTATATTTTTTTAAGGAATACTAAACTACTTATGGAGGTCACCTTTGATGTGTTTTGTAATCAGGTAGATTGATTGAAAAATAAATAGTCAAATAACGTTACTTTTATTTTAAAACATGCACCTAGTGTTGGCACAAACGAGGTGAAAAAAGTGTGAAAAATATTTTGCCCCTTAGAAGTTTTTCTACGGGTGCCCATGATACAATACCTTGTACGATGCTTATAATAATATGTTTTGGCCCCATGACTGAATCACGTGCATAGAGGTGCGCGTAATATTTTCATGTGGTGACCCCATGGTTGAAACATGCGGAGGGCAAATAAAGGTTTATATATAGAACTCTTTGGGTTTATACAAGATTTTGCGTTTCATTAATCACTAATGTACTCGGTACTTGTACTCGGTACTTTGTACTCGAGTACTTCTCACTGAGTACTTGTACTCAATACTCGAGTACATTTGTGCGTAGTACTTGTACTTAGTACTCGAGTATTTTTTGCCTGTACTCGGAACAGCTCTGCGTGCGACAGCAAATTGTTTTGTCGTCGCACGTCAGACAATTCACCAGAATAACAAAATAATACATTAAACAACAGCTCCTGTCGAAGATTTCATCAGCTAAATAGAAACGTAGAGTGAATATACAAAAACACAAGACCACAATCCTGAAAAAAAAACTACCATTATGCAAGATTTCGGTCGTAAAAGCCTTAAACAATTTATCTTAGACACTTTGTTTGAAAGGCAAAGACTTTCTCTCTTCTATTCATGATAAGTTAGAAAAAATAGTAGTTAACCCCCTCCCTCCAGCGCATGACATTACATGGTAGCCTAAAAACTTTAAGGAATTTTTTGTAATGTGCGTGACATGTGATTAAACATTGACCAAAAGACGGGGTATAAGTTATAGAAGGTAAGTTCCAAATCAGAGTGATATTTATATCACTGAATTAAGTACATAAAACAACATCAACAAACATACAATGGAACCGTACGACAAAGAAGTTTAGTGTTTGGTAAGATACAAATAAATGTTATATTATCTTGTACGTAAGTTTCATAATATAAAAATCATAAGTTCTTATATATTTTTATACTCACTTTTTTATGTTTGACTTTTTTTATTAGTTTATCGTTATTTATAGAGTAAAAGCGCGAAATTTGTAAGCATGGGAAAATACTTAGTATGAAAAGCGGTGAAAAAGGAAAATTTAGTTTATGAAAAAAAACAGAAGGATACCTGTTTTGTAATCATTGCGTTCATAAAATCACGCCAACCTTTTTCAACTTCTATACAAGTCAAATATTTAAAAATATAACCACCTAATGGCGAACGTAGTTAACGTAAAGTGATCACACTAAGCCAGTCTTCGAAATAACAGTAGAAGACGGTCGTAAGCCCGTAGTGGTTTGTTCCATTTAAAAATCGAACATCAGTAATAAATCGTTAGAGTCATTAGTTGTTACATATTATTTAGAAATAATTAAATTTGTTTACGTTAAAAGATTTTTTTAATCTAATCATGATTTTTGGTTTATGGGTCAGTAAAAAAAAATTAAAGTAAAATATGAACCCATTGTGAATAGATTATCATTAGATCAAAAAAATGGTTCTGTTCACCAAATGCTGTTCGAAAAAACTGGATCTTGCTAGACCGCAGACTTGCTAAGAAAGAGACCGCGAAGACTTGATAAGAAAGGATGAAGAAGAAAAGCTTCTTAAATTAATTAATTAACACTTCTCTATACAGAAGTTTCAATACAGGCATCATTCAATCGGTACCATCTAATCTAAGACAGTCAACTTTGGGTAGAAATTTCATGTGAAAAAACACTCATAAAACTCTAACCCGACCGGGAATCGAACCCGGGACCACGTGATTTGAAGTATCCGCCTATACCACTGGGTTACCGAGATCGGTCTACTTTGATCATTGTCTTTTTCTAGGTTTTAAGACCTGTGTTTGCACGAACTCATCACTGTTCCAGGGCAACATATTACATAATTCTGTGAAACCAGAGAGAAAACATGATTATAGAAAAAAAAAACCTCATTTTTATTTTTTTGGGATACCGAAAGTTCGCACATGGTGGATTTGGGGTTTGCGATTCAGGGAACATTACTAACGTAAAATTTGTCACACTTATCCAGCTTTAGAAAAGCTTTTAAATGCCTATATTTGGTTGCCATTTGAAAGACGAAATTCAAATACCTGATGCATGACGAAGTTTTGATTCTAACATAGTGCTTTACCTACTAACCTCTTTTTCAGGAACCGACCAATTCTTAAGACACCCATAGCCATTTCTTCGTAGACCCAGATACATAATATTGTATATACAATATATAGCGCAAAGAATATTGCACATAACATTTATGTAGCTGGTTGGTAAGTATACATAATATAAAGACTATATTTTTATGATATCTAACAAGTAACTTATTTATGTATACTTATTATAATTTAATATGTTCATATAAAAACATCATGTCAGTCTCGTGTCTCATATTTAAGTAAGCGCGCCCTATTATTATTCTCCTATACTTAAAGATCTTAAGAGTTTTATTTATCTTAAATATACATAAGGTATTTTAATGTATGGTTTATCATTTGACCACTTATTTATGTTATTCATTCATTAACTAACTAAACTTTATAATATTTTTAAGCTTACGCATTTCTGAAAAGTTTAAAAAAAAACTTAATGTTGTTTTTTTTAAATGAATCTGTCCTCACCCAAAGTGAACACAAATACACTTTCGACATCTTTCACATAAAACAAAGCTTGTGTTGTGAAAGTGGAAAATGGTTGGCACCGGGATTCGAACCCACGATACGCTGTACGTATGATTGTCCTCGAGTGATAACACTGTAATTACTATGTGATATGGCAAGGTAGGGACTCGTTTTCAGAATACAGTGATTATTTAATAAATTTTATAATTCTTCCGCTAACTCCGCCGTTGCCGGTCCCAAGCCCGGATGAGAAAGGAGGAGGGTTTATAGACTAGGTTAGCTACCTATCTATAAATAATTAAAATGGCTCATAGAACCGCCGCAAAAGCCTCGGACAAAGGACAGACCTGGAACACGACCCATGCTAGTACAAGGACTTTGAGAGATTGGAAACATAATCAAACAAGAATCGCCTGTTGGAACATAACTTCGTGGAATAAAAGAGACCAGGAGATTGTAATGGAACTGAACAAGCATAAGATAGATATCTGCGGAATTTCCGAAACAAAGAAAAAAGGAAAGGGCACATCGAAATACTCAAATTATATGTTAATATACTCCGGGAAAAACAAAGAAGACAGAGCTCATTCTGGAGTAGGTGTTCTTATACACGAAAAATATGAACAGCATGTTGACAACATCGAATATGTCAATGATAGACTACTTAAAGTTTCTCTAAAGTTGGAGAAACAAACATATCATTTTATAAGCACCTACGCCCCAGACATCACTAAACCAAAAGAGGACACAGAAAACTTCTATAATAACTTACAAACACTTTTTGATGGAATACCCTGCAGAGATGGAATCATAATACTCGGAGATTTAAATGCTAGAATTGGAAATTGCGAACTGAATGGTATAAAGCAAAGATTCAATGAACCCACACTTAATGAAAATGGTGAAGCTCTAGTAGACTTCTGCGCTAGAAACGAGCTGAGAATAAACAACACATTCTTCCCTCACAAAGATCAACATAAATACACATTTATTAACACGCGTGGCGAAAAATCCATGATTGACTACATCATCACAAACAGGACTATACAACCTACGCAGATACTTGACGTCCTTGCACTGACATCAGCCAACATAGGTACAGATCACCATCTAATACTGTGCAAATTGAGAATCAAAAGGCCAATACAAAAAGCCAAAATTCCGAAATACATAGAAAAGTACAATATGGAATCATTAGAAAATGACAGCACGAAAACCCTGTATGAAAATAGACTTAATAACCAAATATCTCAAAATGTAATTACCGACAGTGATGATGTGGATCAGGCATGGGAAAAGATAAAATCTAACATTGACAATGCTGCTAAAGAGGCTATAGGAAAGCGCAGGGTAAACATCAATGCGAAGAGACAAACAAAGCCATGGTTTACTGATGAAGTGAAGGAACTCGCCGAAGAAAAAAAGAAGAGTTATCTGAGATATAGAAGCTCTCCCTCAACAGAGGAATATGCTAGATACGTGAGAGTTAGAAACCGTGTGAACTCAGATATAAATAAAATCAAACAAGACTACTGGATGAGATTCACGAAAGAAATGGAGTTTGACTTATATGGAGCTCAAAAGAAGGTGTGGAAGATGCTGAGGAAATGTAAAAAACCTATAAATGAACACACCCAAAACACAAAAATAACTATCGAACAGTGGGAAGACTATTTTAAACAGCTTTTTAACACAGCGGGGGAACAACGGGATTATATTATCATAGATACCAACAACCTAGCAGAAGTCAGCGAATTTGAAGTGAAAAGAGCAATCAAAGGACTTAAGAATAGAAAATCACCTGGACTAGATGACATCTCTAACGAGCTTATAAAGTACGGGGGAGATGAGTTATACATAGAAATACACCGCCTCATATCAAAAATTTTTGAAACATGTAACATACCAACAGATTGGCGAACAAGTATAACTGTGCCCATATTCAAAAAGGGAGATAAGACAAACCCTGGAAACTACCGAGGTATAACGCTCCTTAGCTGTGCTTTGAAACTCACAACTGCCATTATCAAAAATAAATTGGAAAGACAACTCACTAATAGAGAGGAACAACAGGGATTTAGAAAGAATAGATCAACAACAGACGCTATCTTTGTTGTCAAACAAACTGTTGAAAAAGCAATTGAGTTTAACAAAACAGCCTATCTCTGCTTCATAGATCTAACCAAAGCATTCGACAGAGTTAGATTAGAGGACGTTATAAAAATTCTAATAGCAAAACAAGTACCATCTAATATTGTAAGAATCATCAAGGATCTGAACACCAATAGCTACACTAAGATCAAAGTTAACGGAGAACTCACTGACTCAGTTCCTACTCCGGTGGGAATCAGACAAGGAGATAGTCTCAGCCCATTCCTTTTCAATCTCATAATGGACGAATTGATAAAAGAGGTAGCCAATATGAATCTGGGCTACAGGCTGGGAGGGAAAAGAATCAGCATTGTCTGCTACGCTGATGATGCCGTTATAATGGCAGAATCTGAAGACGACCTCCAAAGAATGCTTTTTAAGTTTCACTTAGCATCAAAAAATTATAACATGGAAATATCCACCGACAAAACGAAAAGTATCACAATATCAAAAAATCCAGTAAGATGCAAACTTGTCGTGGATAATAAGCCCATTGAACAAGTGATGGAATTTAAGTATCTTGGAGTTGAAATTAGCAGCAAAGGAGATCTTTACAACGAAACCCTCAAACAGATCAATAAGGCTGCAGCTATATCCGGATGCCTTAGGAATCCAGTGTGGAGGAACAAACACATGAGGATTGAAAGCAAGATGAAAATATATAAAACATGTGTTCGACCAATAGCCACTTATGGAATTGAGGCAAGGGCTGATACTTCCAGAACAAAATCTCGGCTGCGAACTTCGGAGATGAAAACCCTCCGATCTATAACTGGAAACACGCTGCGTGACCGTGTTAGAAATGTTGATATCCGGAGCACGTGTAAGACGGAAGACATAGTGAGGTGGGGACGACAACGAAGGCGATACTGGAATGAACATGTTAACAGAATGTCAGAAGACAGACTTCCACGTATCGCCCTCCACGGAAACCCCGAAGGACGCAGACTCCCAGGCAGACCCCCAAAGAGATGGAGAGACAGCTGGCAGTCGACATCACAGGAGGAACAGGCGGCGGCACAAACAGATCCCCAGGATCTATAGAAAGAAGAAGAAGAAGAAGAAGAATATAATTCTTCCGCTTGAATGCAATCTGTAGTAGATATAAAAATGCAGTCGTTGAGTGATATTCCCCGAAAGTACTAATCAACACCCAGAGGAGAGAATCAAAGGGAAACGGCGATAAATATTTCATAAGGAAGTCGCAGTTAGCGTTATGACTTCAGAAAGTTAAAGACGTTTATTGTGCGCAATATAAACTTCATAATAATTTGGTTCTGTTTGCTCACTTTATAGGGAGTTATGAAGGGACGGTCGTCTTACGTAGATCATCGCTCCGAATAATGTGTTAATAAAGAATTACAAATTATTAGTTATCGTGCATAAGCAACGGCGATGTACTAAACAAAATAAATATTATTCATACTTGAACGCTGATATACTTCACGTATTAAGGTATGTATTATTTAGCCTGTACAAACTAAACATTGCGATAAACCTTAGCCTTAAATCCTTGGAGGTATAGATATGCCGTGGGGTTGCCGGCTAAGAAAAGCACCTCTGCTCTTTTTGCTGGTTTTTCGAGCATACTGTAAGAGGCAGGAAATCGAAAAATCAGATCGGGAGCGTGAGGTCACGTACACCTCACGTCCTTAAACCTCAACCGGTCAGAAAAGGCACAATGAGCCTCGGACGCCTTCGAGCGCAATGGAGAGCTCTTGATGCATCCCTATGCTCCTGAGTGGGGTCTTCCGCATTGTGGGTTGGTTTGGGGGGATCCGCGGTGGGCTTGATTTGTGTGGCCGGCTTTTCGGTTTGATTGCTTCGATTGAGCTGGGGGGTCGCGGTCGTGCGGTTCGGGTTTGCTGCGGATTAGTCGCTTCTCTGGGCTGGCTTGCGTTGTGCGGGTGGCCATGAAGGCAGTGTGTGTGTGTGTGTAGTATTGATAAAGTCAGATGGTCGCAGAATGCAGAATTTCATAATATTTTCAGTTAATCTATTTTTTAAAGCATAATATTTTTTTTATATATCTACAGAATCCAATAAACCAAGCATCATAAAAATCTGTTCAGCCGATCTCGATTTATGAGTGTTCGCACTAACCCGTCTTTTTTTATATTACAGATTGAAAATATGTTGGTTGTTTAAACTAGGTAGGTACATAGACCCTGCATGGATGGTAGTAGGTGCCTAAGTATTGGCTACATAATAATTTAATGGTTGTTGGTTATATGGCTGTAGTTCTATACTTGCCGGAGAGATATTAAAAATGGTTATATGACTCATGTGGCGCCTCCCCGTGTGGGACCCGGTCCTGATGCCCCTCACCCCTTCCCTCCCCCTTTGCCCACAGCTCTGCCACTGTCTGGAACTAATTCAGAAACTACTTTTATTGTTTTCCTACAAACCTACTGCCTCCTTCCTCCAAAACTCTCGATCAAACTGCGACACAAATTCACAAAAAATATGTTAACATTTTATGAAGTGAATCGTATCGATCGAATTGAGATCTTAAGAACTTCGCCTACGCCGCTAGGCAACGTAAATGTCACGGAAACTTAGAATAGGGATACTAATAAGACACAAGCACCGTGCACCTTTGATTTGAGGTTAATGGATATTTTCTGATCCTTAAATATGGGATGTACATTTTGAAAAGCTGTCCAAGCTATTTCGTTGGTTTATTAATGATCTTTTTTTTACATAATCTACATACACATTCATACTCCCTTTGTGACTCCACCAAGAGGCAACAAGAGTCCTCTACCATGGTCGATCTTGCTCGGCACCAATGCCCTCCTCCCACACAATATAAATCCCTCAGGACTTCTTTGTGGAAGGAGGAATAAGTTTTCTCTAGCTGGCATTATTTTGTGTCCCAGATTTCAGTCGTTATATGCATTGATGTTTGCTCCATATCTATCTATGTGATCGATGACAAAAAATTTCATCCACGATGATTATTGCATTCGTCATTATGGTCTCACGGTACATTCTATATTCTTAGGAAAGAAACCATATCTGGAAAAGAAACAATAAACTATACAATAGAATGGAGATAGATTGTTTTTATCGTCACATGACTTAGTTCCGCTATAAATCCATCCGTACGTACGTTTACGATTGAACATAATATCGAAGATCCATAAAACACTAGTTGTTCCTATTTCGCAAAAATATCTTTTATATTCAGAGTTAATAAAGCTCATTCTGATGTGAAAACTTGTCACTATAAAAGGAAAAACGTTACTCTGGTTTTTTTTCATATGATCCTGACAATAATACTAATTTGTAAACCATTTTTGTTCTTTATTATTGGTAAAATGTTTAATCATTGTAAGTACCTACTTATCTCGGAGAAACCATTACTACCACTGGTGACCTCGGAGCTCCTGATACGTATCGGTATGGCAAGTGGCGCCTATAACTACATGACCAAAATAATAATAATATGGTCGGCGTTTAGTGTCGAGACGAAATGTAAACTGTTTGATGCGTGTGTGTTCCCCATTCTTCTGTGTGGGTGTGAGTCCTCGTACTCCACCAAAGCCCAGGCACATAAAGTCTCGAAGTACCTCAGGAGAATTTTGGGTATAAGATGATACCACCGCATCATGAACAATGCTATACGCCAGCGAACCCCACGTAGGCCCATCTACGGGCTACCTATCATTTCAAATGGAAAAGTTTTTTTTTTACCCATCACGCCTTTTCCCGAAGGGGGTAGGCAGAGAGTACGGACTTCCATTCTTTCCTATCCAAATAAACCTCTTTCGCTTCTTCCAAACGCATAACATTCCGCATACTTGCTCTTCTGTTCCTTTTGCTTCTGACTTGGCCCTCCTCTAAGACGGCACCGATATGGTCGGACCGTGTCGTTCGAGGTCGGCCTCGTCTGCGTGCACCCATTCTTTGAGATTTATATATCCTTTTAGTCATTCTCTCTAAATGAAAAAGAAAACAGCACTTTTTTCAACCAACTGATTTTTATCATTTTTGAGATATCCCATCCATACCAAAGATTTTCATTCTACATATATAGGGTTGGGCAAGTTTAGAATCCATTTGAAGCAAGCATAAATTTGATGAAAAAAGTTGTTAAAAAGTAACTGGACGCAGTGTTATGCGGATTGTTCTGGCGCGTAGATACTCTGAGAACGAATCGTTCGTCCAAATGTCCAAAAGTGTTCCAACTTTGTTTGCCGAATAAGAGAAATATTTGTCTCAAACTCCGTCCGTTTTAGCGGTTAAATTATTATTGACATTACTTTGTGGAATCACAATCACAACTCACTCTACCTACCCGAGACTTGTTTTTCAGAAAATGTCAAACTGTGGGGCGTTTGAGAAAATCAAGAAAAATGCAAAAACTTGCAACAAATTAACTAAGAAATACATACATCAGCATCCACACTTACATAAACAGAACTTACATAATAATATTTACTACCGCGGAGTATGCATTTACTGGCTTGGTTAACACAATGACATACTCTACTAGCTTTAAGAAACTTGCAAAATATCAGGTCATTCACCCACTTGCCTTACTTCTTAAATGTAGGTACAGGATACACTTTCAGTGTCACATAAATTTATATTAAATTTTTCACTGGAGCCGTACTAATAGATTCTATAAACGGATATAGGGGGCGCTATGCGTGACCATTACGGAAACAGGAAACCAAAAGAGCTGTATCCGTTTCCTGTACTACTACAGAATATTATAATCCCGTACTTCCTAAAACTGCCAGTTTTATTAATATTAGATATTATTTTGATATTTTTATTGCACTTACTTTAGTTGTTGCTTGCGAATAGATAATAATTTGATTGATACCAATTGAATAGTTTTAATTTACATACTAAGGTAAATATTAATTCTCAAAGAAATCCTTATAATAGGTATGTAGGATCATGATGGCATGAGAAAAATTGTAAATTAGTTGGGCCCTTGACACCCGAATATAACTAATAAATTGAACCTGAGACTCAAAAATATTAAATACTACTGATTTTCTTTTATAAAAAACTAGCTTTCCCGACAGACGTTGTCCTGTGGTTCTAGCCCAAAGTGGCCCGTTAATATGTACATGATGTGTACTGCGCCCCCGTTAAACAATACAAAATTAATTCGATTGATTTTAATTAATTCAGATTTCAATTTTAATAAAATAATAACATTGAAATCTGAAACATCCCTATTTCATTCGTATTCAAAGCTCTGGCGGGAACAACTTGAGGAAAATGCGCTAGCGCACACACCCTACCTCGCCTATTACCAACACAAATGTGCTCGACAATATTGTTGACTTTGTATGAAAATTTTCTAAAACTATCGAAACGGTGGAGTAAGTGGGATGGGCTACTTACTGTAAGAGCGTATGCGAGAATGAGAGGAAATTACCCGCGATGTCGTGGGCGCGTCCCAGTAACCTTTCCATACAAACTTAAATATTGTATTTTACATCATTTGTTATCCATTTTTTTTACTTTTTATTAGTCATTCTGTTATCCGGAGCGGAGAAGAATCCAATAAATCAAACATCAGAAGAATCTGTTGAGCCAATCTCGAGTTATAAGTGTTCGCACTAACCCGACTTTAATTTATATAGTAGATCTTTCTAAAGTCTTTTAAAGTTACATCACAAAACAAATATTCGCGCCTTTGCCCAAAACATCGAAGATATGTTTTTTGTGTATTTTCCAAAGTGACAAATTGTTTCCACTTTTTAAATGTATAAAAAATACTTAGCTGATTTTATATATTAATGGCATTGCATTCACAAACGATGATAAACCCAGATTCAAATCAAATAAAGTTCAAATAAAACTAATAGATCAAAAATTAGAAGACATCTCTTCATTAATCTTCACATTTAATGTCCAAAAGCATTTAGCTTATTTTGTAGTTTGTGGCGGGAATGTTGACAACAATCACCACCCAAATGTCAATCAGGATTTTGGCACACTACCGCCATCTATCGAAGATCGCACTACAAATTCTGAAAGTCATTTGATTTGCCAGCTCCGTGTCCTTTAGACATAAAAATTCTAGTTTCATGTGTTTTATCAATTTTCATGTACCTAACTTTACATTTTATTATAACTATTATATTTCGAGTTTCATTTATTCATATTATTCTCTATCTAGACTCAAATCAAATTAAATGTGAAAAGGAAAAGCACTTCAATAAGACAAATTTATAAGTCAATCCTATTTTCTTTTCTCCTTACTTGAGCCCTGTATGGTGAAACCAAAAACTCTTCACAACCTCATCATACACCCGGCCTCATTGGTGACTCCCAATTTTCCAGCCACTAAATGGGACATCTCCCATATAGTTCTAGGATCATACATAATACCTTCGTACCAAATAATCGCAATAATTATACATGACAAACCAAGATTCACCATCGAGAGAGTGTACGATGGAGATCTTCGGGATACCGGCTCGGATTGGAATGATGCTATATGTAGGTCTAGACTCTAGACCAAAATAGAGATGCTTGGCGATTTTTTTTTTGCTTAGAGCGATGGATAAACCAAGTAAGTAATCTAAGTAGGTTGAAACTGTGTAAGTATACCTATTTCATTGCACAAAATTTTGTTTTTTGTAGGTATTATGATTTTCAGTTCTCAAATTGCAAGGTATGAACACTTGCGTCCTCTCTACGTAGCTGAGAACTTTGAGAAGCGCTCGTATTATAAATTCGTTTTACGACATGCAATCTTCATCGGATTCCATTAGGATAGGTATCTTCTTTCGGGCTAGATAGAGAACCACTCGAAACGTCAGTATTTAGAGAATTATCATGGCGAATCTTTGAGAATGTGAATGGTAATATTATGGCTGTCATCCGTGCAGCGCATTGTTGTAGAAACTCAAAGGGTTTCCTAGTGCTATTGCGATCCAAGCTACTGAAATATTGAGATGTTATTAACTGTGATTTTCACCCTTTTATAATATTTTTCCTTGATTTGAAACTAGACAATACACTTCACAATTGAAATTAGTATATTATTATTGAGTTTATATTTTAAAATGTGTACCACACGACTCGCGCGCGGCACAAGGGACTGCAGGCGCAGGCTCTAAGGGTCAGTCAGCCGCCGAGGGGTACGTGCACACGTCAATCGTCGTCCGCTGGCGTCTTCGAAGGAGCCCCCTAATAACGACGCAGACCGTACTAGCTTCGGGTCTGAGCGTCGCTTTCGTGAGGCACCGCAGTGAGGACACGCCCGGCCGCTTCCTTGGATGGCGGAGCTCTCCTAATAACTACGCGGGCCGTACTTGATTTCGGGCCGACGTGCTTTCGAGAGAGTTGTAGCTCCGACGTCTTCTTCTGCGCCCTGCGCCCTCGACGAGTAAATCCCCTAATAAACACGTAAGACCGTACTCAGTTCGGGTCTCAACGCGCGTTCGAGGGAAGTCTCGCTCCAGTGGTATCAGCCGTAGTCAGGGTCCAATTGCATGGGTCGAGTCCACGGTCCAATGTGCCAGCCAGAAAGGGTCCAAACAGTCCAGAGAGAAGTCCAAGTAGTCAGCGCGGTCCAGGTAGAGAAGTCCAGTAGAGAGCAGGCAGGGTAGTCAAGTCAAACACCAAGTGTAAACGAAGATAGAATGAAGTTTATTGGCAATGTATGGGCTTATATTCAAATTCGCACCGCCGCCCGTAGCTCGCAGGCTGTGGCGGACGGTGCGGACATATGATGCGCGCGACAGCGCTCCCCACCATCTCACGCCTCGCAGTGCTGAGTGGCAGGGTAAATAATTAAATCATAATTTCGCCTCTCCGCGGATTATCATCGCGAATCTGGGGCACATCCCGGCTTATTGGGTATCATCGGAATCGCCTCGCGATTTCCGACCGGGACGTGCTCACCAGAATCCGCTATCTTCAAAATAGCGGAAGTTAGTATTTTTGCATACTAAATAATAAGATTTCCGCGAAGAGGCGAATATACACACATATTCAAATGCCCACCTCGGTGTATTTGGTATCGATGAGTTCGTCTCACCATGATACACCGAGGTGTGCTTATCAAATTAACCTACACGTTAATCCAATCTTTATTGCACATTGTGCAGCACTCTCAGGCCTGCACGCCGTGCCGGGTCTTGCTGAACATCGCCGTGTCCAGCAAGCACCCGTCAATCAAAGCCCCATACTATTCCCCATGCATAGGCCGCTCTGCCAGACAGCTAGTCAGCACGCGGACACTATGCTGGGTCCACTAGATTCCCTAGCGAGACCCCAAGATTACATACGACAGGCTGCGCCTCTAGCGAGCCTGCCGTCATACCACCACAAGGTACTGTCATGAGCCTCGCTACATGACTGGCCGCACCAGTGTCTCAGCACTGGGGTGCCTTCAATCAGCGTACACATACGCCTTTCATCTGCATGTGCCGTGTTGCCCGGCCTCTCATAGCCGAGCCACCGACGCAACATGCTGTGCCCTGCCAGAGTGAGCATCTGGCATGCACTTACGATGTCCCCATATGCATAGGCCGCTCTGCCAGACCTCGGGTCAGCACGCGGACACTATGCTGGGTCCGCTAGATTCATCTAGCAGGACCCCAGTTTACAAGCGACAGGCTGCGCCTCTAGCGAGCCTGCCGTCATACAAGTATTGGCCGCGCCAGTGTCTCCTCACTGGCGTGCCTTCTAGCGGCGTGATCACACACCCTTTCTATCGCATCTGCCGTGTTACTCGGCCTCTTCTAGCCGAGCCACCGACGCAGCATGCTGTGCCATGCCAGAGTAAGCATCTGGCATGCACTTATAATATCCCCAAAGTATACACATTCATATAATATTACACAAAGGGATTCTATACAAGTATGTTGGCCCCCGTCTCGGCTCTACAGGGACAAACCAGTCCTTTATTAGCTTGTCCGAGACGGGATGCACAACCAAATCACAAAATATTATATATTAAATAATGCTACTTATCCTAATATACAATAATCAATCATCGGGTTGGGGGCACGAGGTCGCCTTCATGAGTAAACCATAATACTCGGCGGCGGCGGTAGTGAAAATACGTCAGTCTCAGCGGACTGACATACACACTCCGCGGTCGTCATAAGTTAGAGGACCCCGTGCACCCACCCTTAATAGGTATAAATCAACGTCGCAGGCAATGTTCTTATTTCAGTCATATTTACAAAGTATTTACACAAATCACATATTGTCCGTAACATCATGCCGTCCGGTACACTCCCCTCTAAAATTCCGGAGGGGTTTTAATTTCATCCACCGGACGATCCCATGGCTGCTACGCTGTGGATCTTGGGTCGGCACCTCCACGTCATCGTGATGTTCCGCGCCAGTCCTCCCTTCAGGGTGCTGTCGTCGCTCGTACCACTTGATGTCGCTGGAGCATGCTGTGTTCGTGGGCCAGGCCTTTTTGCGTGCCCGGCGCCACTGCATTGCCTTTGACGTGTTGAGGAACTTCGCCCTCTCCTTAGTGGATGCGGCGGCCAGCACAGGTGGGTGAGACTTCCAGTCACTAGACTGGTACCCCCTGGCCGATACCCAGACCCGCATCCTATTGTAGTGACGCCTCGCGTCTGAACGACGGCCTGAACGTGGCGTCGCTTCGTTGCAGGTGGTTGGCTCCTCCCCTCGTGAGATCGCTGCCTCGCTGCTGTCTGATGAGCGGTGGGTGGCGATCACGCCCCTTGCTCTCACCGCCCATGTGTTGATATGCCACATCAGTGGCAGAATTGTCTTCTTGGCCACCGATTGTTTCTTCGGTGACCCGACCTCCCAGCTCTCATAGATATTGGAGCAGGAGGGTTCTCCCCCCGTGTGTAGCACACGCCCACTGGCGTTTGACGGGGGGTGGTGGGTGGCGTCTACAGTTGCAGGAGTAGACGCCACTTCGATGAACCGCGGGCCCAGGTAGCTACCCGGCACCTCCTCGGCTTCGGTCGTGAGTTTCTGCAGGTGGGTGGTTTCATCAATCACCTCGTCACGTTCGTTCAATGTGCTGCTTCTAGCTCGAACCACACTTGATTGTAGGTGCAGCTTCCGTGCAGGCCTTTTCTCGGCTATCCAGCCTGGTAGGCCGCCATTGTACAGTGGCCATCTCTTCACCGATGACCTGTCCTTCCGAGCTCTGACGTCGGAAGGTACTCCCCTCGTCTGGATCACCCGCCTTCTGGCATCTGAGGGGTGGTGGGTGGCGGTCACGCCCAATACTTTCATGCTGACTTCTGTCAGCTGGCGCTTTGCCTCGACCTCTGAGGGTAGAGAGGCTCTCGCGCCATGAACGTAGCGTCTCCTCGCTCGTTCTGTTTCACTGGATGCCCGCGCAGGTTGTAATGCTGCAGCGGGCCGTCCAGCTTTCCATTTCGGCAACCAGCCGTTGATTCTCGGCCAACCTATTGGCCTGGTACCAAGAGTTTCTCCCCTCATTTTGTTCCTACGCGTTCTGGCGTGTGAGGGGTGTTGGGGGGCGATCACGCCCAAAGGTTCCATGCTGACTTCAGCTCGCAACTCAGCGAGCGCCTTTGTCAGCCGGCGCTTTGCTCTGACCTCTGAGGGTTGAGTAGCTCTCGCGCCGAGGACCAAGCATCTCCTTGCTCGTTCCCTTTCACTGGTTGCCCGCGCAGGTTGTAAATCTGCAGCGGGCCACACAGCTTTCAATGTCGGCCACCAGCCGTCGTCAATCCTTGGCCAACCTATTGGCCTGGTCCTCCGTGTTCTGACTCTCGTCGTCTCGGGAGGTTCTCCCCTCATATTCTTCTTTCGCCTTCTGGCGTGTGAGGGGTGGTGGGTGGCGATCACGCCCAGATTTCCCACCTCAAATTGCCGTGGGCCCTTGTTCGGCACCCATTGGGCATGCTGCTCGCGGATCTCAGGTGGCGGTTTGTTCTGCGCCCCTTTCCCCGCGATTTTCCATCTGACTTTAACTCGCAAGCTATCGAGTCGGCCTGTCAGCATGCACTTTGCCACGACCTCTGAGGGTCGAGTGGCTCTCGTGCATCGAGCAAGGTTTCTCCTTGCTCGGTTCCAATCACCGGTGACCCGTGCAGGTTGTAAGGCTGCAGCGGGCCACACGGCTTTCAATTCAAGGAGGCAGTTTCTCTGCCCCCCTTGTGACATCTGGTCACGTAGTTGGGTCACCGGCTTCAGCCCATGAGACCCACTGCGTCGCTCCATTGACCGAGGATGTTTGGTATTTGTACTCGACCAAATTATAGGAGTCACAACGCGTGATTCTATTGTGCGACTATCAGCACTACGAGTTCGGTCTCGCCTTACTCGTTTTGATGATTGCCCCGCAGGGCCACTTTTCACATGAAGGACATTATTATGGCACTTGTCCTTTATAATTGGAACACTATTATCAGCACACCAGCACTGGTTCCCCAATTGTTCATAAGGCTGTCCCACTGCCACAGGTGTCGTACTCAGGACGCACCCGCTAGGCAATTCGCCACAGCCGTTCACCTCACAGCAGTGAGGCTCTCTCCGTATCACGGGACATTCGGTCCCCACACACGGAAGACGCCGACAAACGGTAATGTCGGAGCCTATCACCTGTCGTACCGCCGCAAATGTCCCCGGTTCACCGGCGCACTCGCTAGGCGGCCCCCCACAGGCGTTCAATATTCGGGCACACGACAGCATCGGCTGTCCACTTCCCGATGTCACCCGTCCGTGGATGACGTCACGCGCACCATAGGCATCGTGTGTATAATGTTCAATGTCCACTTGCGAGGAGCCCGCGGGCTGTACTCGCTCGGTCACCGCGTTCGTCGCATCAGCGCTTTCGCTAGGTGACCGTTTCTCTTGGACACATGACAGCTTCGGCCGCCTACTGTCCATATTCACCCAACTATGGGTGGTAGCTGTGGTACCAGCTGCACAATATTCATGCGAGGGGCTCGCGGGCCTACCTCGCTTTGCCACCGCAAGCGTCGCTCTGTCGGCGCGCTCGCTAGGTGACACACACACTTCACGAATTGACAGCACCGGCTGTCCACAATCCGCTTTCAGTTCAGGTCCCGGCAAGGAGCTCGCGGGCCTCCCTTGCATAACCGACCCTCCGGTCACCGCAGACGTCATCGGATCACCGATGCGCCCGCTAGGTGGGTTCTGGATGGCCGTTACACGGGCATTTGATGCACTACCCGTGTTGTTCGCAGCACTGTACACGAATTTCGAATCGCGGTTCACTCCGGCAGTACTCGCGGGTACTGACTCGGTGAGTTCAGGTTCACTGCACAAATGTTCACTATTTAACTGTTCGTAATGTTCACTGTCAACACACGCGTGTGTTGACTCACGGGTCACTCGAGCACTCGCGGGTACGTTGTCTCGGCTTGCCGCTTTCAGAAACGCTAGCTCTGCCTGGCTGGCGGCTAGCGCTCCTCTCAGGTCATCCATGTGTCGCTGTAGGACCCGGATGACCGCTTCGTCCATCATGGTGCTCGATGTTCCAGCATCCGACCTCATGACATGTGCACCTCAGCAGCAACTGATCCGGCTCGAAGGACCAATTTGTACCACACGACTCGCGCGCGGCACAAGGGACTGCAGGCGCAGGCTCTAAGGGTCAGTCAGCCGCCGAGGGGTACGTGCACACGTCAATCGTCGTCCGCTGGCGTCTTCGAAGGAGCCCCCTAATAACGACGCAGACCGTACTAGCTTCGGGTCTGAGCGTCGCTTTCGTGAGGCACCGCAGTGAGGACACGCCCGGCCGCTTCCTTGGATGGCGGAGCTCTCCTAATAACTACGCGGGCCGTACTTGATTTCGGGCCGACGTGCTTTCGAGAGAGTTGTAGCTCCGACGTCTTCTTCTGCGCCCTGCGCCCTCGACGAGTAAATCCCCTAATAAACACGTAAGACCGTACTCAGTTCGGGTCTCAACGCGCGTTCGAGGGAAGTCTCGCTCCAGTGGTATCAGCCGTAGTCAGGGTCCAATTGCATGGGTCGAGTCCACGGTCCAATGTGCCAGCCAGAAAGGGTCCAAACAGTCCAGAGAGAAGTCCAAGTAGTCAGCGCGGTCCAGGTAGAGAAGTCCAGTAGAGAGCAGGCAGGGTAGTCAAGTCAAACACCAAGTGTAAACGAAGATAGAATGAAGTTTATTGGCAATGTATGGGCTTATATTCAAATTCGCACCGCCGCCCGTAGCTCGCAGGCTGTGGCGGACGGTGCGGACATATGATGCGCGCGACAGCGCTCCCCACCATCTCACGCCTCGCAGTGCTGAGTGGCAGGGTAAATAATTAAATCATAATTTCGCCTCTCCGCGGATTATCATCGCGAATCTGGGGCACATCCCGGCTTATTGGGTATCATCGGAATCGCCTCGCGATTTCCGACCGGGACGTGCTCACCAGAATCCGCTATCTTCAAAATAGCGGAAGTTAGTATTTTTGCATACTAAATAATAAGATTTCCGCGAAGAGGCGAATATACACACATATTCAAATGCCCACCTCGGTGTATTTGGTATCGATGAGTTCGTCTCACCATGATACACCGAGGTGTGCTTATCAAATTAACCTACACGTTAATCCAATCTTTATTGCACATTGTGCAGCACTCTCAGGCCTGCACGCCGTGCCGGGTCTTGCTGAACATCGCCGTGTCCAGCAAGCACCCGTCAATCAAAGCCCCATACTATTCCCCATGCATAGGCCGCTCTGCCAGACAGCTAGTCAGCACGCGGACACTATGCTGGGTCCACTAGATTCCCTAGCGAGACCCCAAGATTACATACGACAGGCTGCGCCTCTAGCGAGCCTGCCGTCATACCACCACAAGGTACTGTCATGAGCCTCGCTACATGACTGGCCGCACCAGTGTCTCAGCACTGGGGTGCCTTCAATCAGCGTACACATACGCCTTTCATCTGCATGTGCCGTGTTGCCCGGCCTCTCATAGCCGAGCCACCGACGCAACATGCTGTGCCCTGCCAGAGTGAGCATCTGGCATGCTGTAATGTGTGCTCCTCTGGAGAAAGAGAGAGAGTATCATTGAGTCCTCCCAGACTCTCTAATAAGTTGGGAGACTCCTTTTCTGGCCATCAGAAAGACTCAAGATAAAATTCTAATTTATTTTTATAAGTGTGCCACAGCTTTTGAGACTCTCTTCAGGGGGGTTATAAATTAACTGAGCAAGGTTCCTTCCATATAAATGGGAATACAATTTAAACTCAAAGATTAATTGACTTATCGAAAATTTAATAAAGATCTTTTATTAACATAAAAACTTCCCATACAATTTCTCCAAGCAAGTTACATTAATAATTAAAAGAAAGAAAACACAGGGATATAAATTCCCAAATTTATGCTATCACATATTATATACCTATCATTGTAACAAAATACAAAGATTGAAGATTTTTCATAATCTTCCCCTACCGAACTAATATTCTTTAGTTTCTCAAATTTTATATCTCAATTTAAAATCGTTTCACTTAAACAATTTTTCACACAAAAGTGACTAAACAACTTGGTAAAATAAATTCTTTCCTTTAAAACTAAATTAATCTTTCATTATCACCCCAACTAATCAACATGAGCGCACCAAATGTTAAAAATTGTAAAAATAAAGTTATAAAAATTTACTCAGCTTAAAAGACTCGATTGCTGCTATCTAGGAATCCTTTTCTGCAGAAGAAGTTGATAAGTGAGGATCATCTAGGCTTCAATATAACAATCGACACATAGAGTGAAGAATGAATTGTTCAGAGGACTGCATACCGTCTCCCCTCTCACTTATGGATATCAAGTTCCTTATATTTCGCCGCAACCATAAACGTCCTTGTATTCCCCAATATTAATTGAAGTGGTATCTCTCGACATATTGAATTAAACATAGTCTCCTTGTCTAAGGGTCTAGCATCTCCCCGGTACTAGGACCGCATTTCTAAAATTTAAATTTCAGAAATACTTTCAATACATTTGAATAAAATTAATAACTCTTAACAATTTCTTGTGAACAAAAAATTGTCTCTAGTACAATATGTCACATTCTCTGTAACTCGTCGAAATAAAAATGAGAGTTCACATACCTTATTTAATTGCGGTTCGAAAGAATCCGGAATTTGGTTATTTTATAAATAACAGAACAATAAATGATTTACACGGTTAATCCATGATGGATTACTCGTTTTAATTCACCATTATAACATATAAAAAATAAAACTATGGAGGTAACACAATAGTGTGACCGTTCCCCCGTGCTCTAGAACAAATTCTCTTGTTCAAACGATACTTAACCCCACCGGTACCCCTCTCTTTCTCGCGTATAACGCTCTCCCTTTCTAACCCTACTACGTATGTCGAGTTAAACTCGCCACTGCTTGATTCAAGAAAGTGTCTCGTTACAAATACCCCCTTTCCCCTCTAAATTTTTGTGCAATCTTTTACACAAAAATTTCTTTTACTCTCTAGCACGCTTAATCTACCTAATTGGTACGCTCATATCTAACCTTTACCCTGTTTTACACCTAGGTCCTAAATACATTTCAATAAACAAAGCATCTCACAGCTTTTAACTGATGATAAAATGACAAACTTAGCTTAGGAAAAAGAATCATATACATTTAACTTCGTAATAGACAGATTGCGTTTAATCTTGGGTACCTCTTCGACTAACTCAATGGCATATCATAATTTGCCATATCCCGGGCGCCACCATGGAGCTTTTGATTAATTCAGTGTGATGACTAAGTGAAATACGAAAAGAAACAAACACATTTCCATGGACCAAAACAAACTTATCGTACTCTCGAGGTAGTATCCTTTTTACCTCTACTTGCCTGAGATACCCAACATTCAACACCATCAAATTCAGTTATACATCGCAAATAATAAATCAATCTTAAAATTATTTCTTATGTAAATAATACATGATACTCATATCACAACTTAGGTTTTGGAAGTACCGTCAGTGTTTCAGGAGTCCAAATTAAATCTTTACGCGATTTTATTAACATTATTTAAAGTAACTCAAGTTTCACAAACCGAGTTACAAACTTTAGTTTAACAATATCAGATGTAATAATCTGTAAGTGAGTGTCAGACAACTCTACTAATGACTCAGATGAAGTAACACTGACGTCACTCTACTATACTAGATATATACTACAATATTATTTATACTTTAATTTATATTTACAAAATCAAAAACTTTTGTTCTTCTATTAAAGAAAAATTATATGTGCTGCTCACTACAGAACAGCTGAGCGAATAGGACTTGCGAGACGACACTGCCCTTCAGTCAACACTGTTCTATCAGCCAACTTACATTGACTCAAATTATTCTTTTCCCAATACATCTTCAAACGGGACCAACAAGTTTGCACCACTTTCTGTTCTTTCATCACATCAATCTATCAATAACTGCACTGTTTTACTATAACACTCGCCTATTGCGTTATGTTTTCTACATACTTATATCATTCGGACTTTCACCATTACCGCATTCTAGGTTACAGGACGAATACAGACCAAAGCAGCTTCAGACAACATATTTTAACACAATTTTATATCCTCTTTCATACATCAAATCTATTCTGTCCGGGTTACATCTTTAACACTTTACCTTTCGCTCTCAAACATTCTATCTTCCTTACGTACTCGCCCATGCATACTTATCAAAACATAATATCATCGTCCGCATACCAGGATCTTGTACTCTCCCACCCCGAAGTACGTTTTAATGAATATCTTCCCATCTCCCATGGAAAAATAATCCCAGATACAAGACTATACCATACGTTCAAATTACGCAGTACTGAACACCTCTTTACGCACAAACTTAACTTCTGATCATCCATGATCTCTCTCAATCTAACATTTTTTTATGATATACTCGTGTGTATATTACAGTTTAACACAAATGATACAGCCAAACTTTCTATCTCACTACTATTGATGTTTGCATACAACTGTCTTCGCAGACTACCCAAACATTAACTCCTACAAGTACTTAACTTGTTTACTGCTTGGTACTCATATACATACGATTACCTACCATATTTCATTCAAAGTAACCACCGTCTATCGTGCTTTATGCACCCTGAAGGGTTGCACATTGGTGCTACGACCTCTCGACGTCACCTGCGACATTTATCTTAACTTAAATTTTGACAACCTAAATCTAAACTTAAGCTTTCCAAAAAAAATTATTTAACAATTAACTTAATGAAGATACCAATATATTTCGTATCAAATTTATAAATTACTTATAATAGTTAACTACTAGGATTAAACTAACTATTCAATTCTCCCTTTATGCCTCTTTATTATGTTTGAAAACAAGCTTTCCCTTTAATCCCCCGTAATCGCGATTTTGGTTGTCGGTTTGTCCGCTCTTATTTAGATTTGACCCGTTTAAATGATTCAACCTACTGTAACATACAGACTGACGATGTCCCGGCTTATTACAAAAATAACATACTATATTCTTATTCTGTTCGTAGCGACCCTGCGTTCTCCTTACTACGTGTGAATTAATATTACGAGTACTGTTACTCTTCGTTGGATATGATTCACGGCGTACGTAATTTGCGTCGTCTTTTTCGGCCCTTGTATAACCCTTATGTACGAGATCGTTGCTCGCTCTATTGATTTGCTCCGACTGTGTTGCCATTTCGTTTACTTCTGATAACTCCGCGATTTTACCTCCCGAACGATTTCGTTTGGACGATCTTTTGCTAACCAGTGCATCGAATTTCGCGCATAAAAACATAAGTTCTTGAGTATTTGTCACCTTCGTAGTAGCCAAAAGACCCGCGTAATCTTCAGATAACCCGTTTATTACAACATCTAAAAATTCTGTATCTTCAACTGGACTATCGAGTAACTTATTCTTAGCTTTCAACCCCAGAATAAATTCGCTTGCGGACATGTTATTGTCTTGACTCGCCGAAAGAATTTCCAACTTGAGTTCTTTTTGTTTGTTAGCATTTTCAAATTGGAATAGGAATTTTGCTTTGAAGTCTTCCCATTCAAAATTAAAATCGGTTGCCCTAAACCATATAAGTGCGAAACCAGACAGTAATATAGGCATAAACCTAACGAGAGAATCTAGTTCTACGTCATAAACCCCTGCTAGTTCTTCCAAACGTATTAAGAAATCTCGTGGATCTGATTTGCCAGCGAAGTTCAAGTTCCACTTTCTTACATCTATTTCTTTAGCGCGAGCCGTATGTGTATTGGTAACCCCCGTCTTATTGTAATTGCTAATCGGTTGTTCACGCTGTGAATTTAAAAATTTTGAAAGTTGCATTTAAGAAGTGAAACAAGTGAAGAAAACTAATAATAAAGTTAATCAAAGTGATCTTTGACGCCGTCACATCGTTTTTCGTTGAATGGTCGGTCGGATCGTGCAAATAAACACCATTTAATCATCAGTACATGACATTGCGATTTGTGACAGCACTGTGTCTCACTCGCGCGCAGTTGAAGTGCATTGTGGGTGAGCGAGAAGGAGAATGGTAAAGTTTAACATTTAGTACTGTGTTTCTCTAACGCACACTAAAACATACACCTACCCTGCTGTCCTCATCATTATTGAACTGTTTGCATTATTTCTGAGAGAACACTTATCTAACTACAACCATACTACAACCCTGCTATTGTGTGAGGGCTTTGAATAATTGTCGAACCTAAACGCCTATACAGCACTGGGTTTGTGCCGCTTGTGAACACATCCGATACTTGCATCAGATGAAATTATCAACACTTTGGAGGGCATAGATTGCCTACATCTTAAACACTGCTCCGGCTCTCGAACCTGCAACCTACAACACATAACACATCCATAACATAACACACTGAAATTCATGCATCCGGCTTCCCACTCAAGTCAATTTTGTTTTTGAGAACTGTCAATGTCAAACGCTCGAGCTACTGAGAGAACCGGGGATTTGATTTATCTCCAGGACGCGCCTGTTTAGCCCGCGAAATTTGAATATTATGAATGCAATTACAATATAGTGCCTATGCGATATACCTACTACTCTTTATTATTTTATTAAACTTTTCATTATGAGCATTATTATTTTTAATGTTTTAATATTAATTGCTTAACAACTTTTATACCTACCTTGTATGTGTGTTTATAATTTTTGTCGTTTTATTTTATTTTATTCTATTTATTTATTTTATATCATTTTCAAATTTTCTTTTTTGTTTTGTTGGTGATTCTGTATTTTCTGTTAAATTCAATTGTGATTACTTAATATTAATACGATTTGTTTATTGATCCACTGTTCGAATGCCACGGTTGATTTTATTGTTTATTTTTTGTTTGGTTTCATGGAATTTTACATAATTTGTTTTCCTTATTTTTATGTTTTTTTGTTTCCTTGCTGGATATTGTAGGTCATCTTATCCTGGTTTTAAGTAAATTTACTTTTAATCTTCTTTGAATTGAATTTTGTTATTTGTTTGATGTATCTTTGTTGTTCAATATGGCTGACGGATTAAAATGTAAGCAATGTCGTAATGTCTTGAGTCCTACCAAATCGGTGAAATGCGCGCGTTGCTTGAGGTCTTTTCACTTTTCGTGTATAGGTACAACAATGTCGGCATTTAAGAGTATGTCTGATGTTTCTCGGGCAAGTTGGAAGTGTGCCTCGTGCAGTGCGCGTGATCCCAGGTCGGCCGGTACTCCCCCTCTTACTAGATCGCGTGGCGCTCCTTCAATCAGTGGTCCCAGCAATCTACCAACTGAACAGCCAGTTGGTGAACTTGCTGCATATATTGATTCAAGATTCGAAGAGCTGACCAATGAATTGGTCAGACGATTCGAATCGATTGTCAAGCAAACTGTGGCTGACGAGATGGCGAGGATCCGCGAGCGTCTCAGGGAGGTTGACGAGTTGAAGTCCTCGGTCGAATTTTTGGCGGGGGAATTCGAAATATTGAAAAATACATGCGCCACCACCCGTACCTCCATCAATTCCTTAATTCGGGAAAACACGAGGTTGAAGGAGTTGAATAACAACCTGAGTGGACAGGTTAACACCATCGAGCAGGCGCTTAGGAGCAATAGCCTGGAGATTCACATGGTGCCAGAGAGGCGTGATGAAAATCTTGCCTCTTTGGTGAGTTCGCTATGTGGATCAATTAACATGAGCTTACCTCCAAACTCTGTAACTTCTTGTCGCAGAGTTGGGCCCCCTTCCAATGGTAAGGACGCACGGCCTAGAAACGTTGTAGTGAGTCTGCGTGATCCTAAGTTGAGAGATGAAATCTTAACTCAGGTTCGCGCTTTTAACAGAAAGAACGCGTCCAAGGGCAGGCTCAGGACTGAGCACCTGGGAGTGGGGGGTGATTCTTCACCGGTATACGTTCAGGAGCACCTCTCTCCTTTCGTTAGGGGTCTGTTTGCTAGAGCGCGCAGATTTGCCAAAGAGAGCAAGCTGAAATTCGTTTGGGTGAGCCGTGGGAGGGTTTTTGTCAAGGCTAATGAAACCTCTGTCCCGGTCTGTGTGCCGGATGAGGGCGCTCTGGCCGGCCTGGCGGGGGGTGGGGTCCGCCGCCTGGACAACTAGACTCTAAATGTTTTTAAAGTTTTTATCTTTTTTTTTATAAATTTTATAAGACTGTTTATTTTTTTTTTTATTATTATTTTTAATTAATTTATTTATTTTTGTAATTGTGTATTTACTTTTATTACTGTCTATATTGTTCTTTTTTATCATTGTAATGCGATTTTTTAATTTGCAATTGATTATTATTATTATTACGATCGTTTTTTTTTTTTTTTTTTTTGCTTTATGCTTGTTGATTTGTTTTGTTTATTTTACCTGTGTCAATTTTTGAGCAACATTTTACTATTATTGTTTGACTTTTTGAATTTGTGTGTGCATTTCTTGTGCCTTTTTGTGATTAATTATGGATGACTCTGTAGAGAGAAATAATGCATTACACTCCCTCCCTAATTTTACCCCTCCCCAGCCTCTCAACGCCTCTATTTACTCAGACTCTATTCTGTCAGTCGGTGATTCCTCTTCATACTCTCAGCCTTCGTTCTGTGAGCTTCTTGGTGCCGCATTTGGTTCGTCGAGGTCTTTACTTAACGTTTGCCACATAAATGCCCAGAGCATACCATCCCACTACGATGATCTCTTGGCCTCGTTTTCGTCTGTTCCCATGCACGCGCTGCTGATTGGTGAGACATGGCTTAAGTCATCACTCCCATCATCGCTTTATTCGCTGCCGGGCTACAGATTGATACGGTGTGATAGGGTTGGACGCACTGGTGGCGGTGTGGCAATGTATCTCAGGGAAGACTTGTCCCACAAAGTCATTTACAGAACTCAGAGTGGGAGTCAGCTGGAGTGTCTGTTCATTGAGGTCAGCTTCTCGCACAATAAAGTTTTGCTTGGCGTAGTTTATAGTCCCCCTAATTCCAACTATTTCGATGAATTTCAGGGTATGATTGAGCTTTTACTGCCTAACTATCATCACCATATCATATTTGGTGACTTTAATACATGCCTTAACAGGGGTGACTCAAGGAGTGACAGACTGATGAGTATCCTTAATGCATCTAATCTTTGCACTCTGCCTTTGGGACCTACCCACTACACTCCTCACCTTAACACCTTTACTCTCTTGGATTTAATAATCACCTCGGAGCCTTCACTTGCTGTCAGCCATGGTCAGTTAAATGCTGACCAATTTTCTGCCCACGATCTCATCTATTTGACATATAAACTTAAATCGCCCAAACTCAAACCAAAAATAAAATCGTTTCGTAGATTTGATTTGATTGATGTGGACCAGTTGCGGGTAGAGGCTGATGGCATTGACTGGGGTGCGGTCTACTTGTCGAGTGACGTAAATCAAATGGTCACCTGCTTCAATACATCTATCACTGATCTTTATAACAAGCATGCGCCTGTACAAACACGGACTGTGAGACGGGCACCGGCGCCCTGGCTGACGGAGGATATACGCTGTCTGATGAAGCGAAGAAATCGGGCTAAGGTTAAGGCAAGACAGACTGGCCTCCCTCGCGACCAGGAAAAGTATGTTTTTTTAAGGAACCGTTGCTCCAGGGCGTGTAGGCGTTCCAAGCAAGATTACTTTTCCCAAAACATTGATCTAAGCAATGTTAAGCGGACTTGGAGGTTCCTCAGGCAACAGGGGGTGGGCAAACCTGCCGACGCAGACGACGCAGTTCAGATTGACCTCAATATCCTAAACCAGCATTTTGCTGCCGTTCCTGCTGTGTTGACTGACGGTGTTAAGTTGTCCACCTGTGCAGATATAGAGGCTTCAAGGCCTGTTGGCGCGGAGTCGTTCGTGTTCTCTGAGGTGTCTATCAGTGATGTTTCTGGAGCTTTTCGAGACATCAAATCCACCGCTGTGGGTTGTGACGGCATAAGTTCTAGAATGTTGGGGCCCATTATGTCTTCTGTGCTTCCTGTTATAACATTCATCATTAATGCTTCATTGTCTTCTTCAGAGTTCCCTTCCGCGTGGAAGGAAGCGAACGTTATTCCCTTGCCGAAAAAGGCGGCACCTGCCTCACCCAGTGACTTTCGCCCCATATCGGTGCTTCCACTGCTTTCAAAAGTAACAGAAAAACTGGTTTTCCAACAATTAAACTCCTTTATTGTTGCTCACAATTTGTATAATCCTCTTCAGTCAGGATTCAGAAGGGGGCACAGTACCACCACCGCGCTTATAAAGATCACCGACGATATTCGTGAAGCAATGGATGATACGCAGTTGACTATTTTGGTTTTGCTAGATTTTAGTAGTGCATTCAACTGTGTTGATTTTGATTTGTTGCTTTCGCGTTTGAGTGCTTTGAATTTGTCGGATAGAGTCGTGGACTGGTTTGGTTCGTATTTGTTCATGAGAAAGCAAAGGGTAATCTGCGATGGTGCCGGTTCTGATTGGGTCCAGCTTGTCGCAGGGGTTCCACAAGGAGGCATACTATCTCCGCTTCTCTTTTCATTATTTATAGGTTCTATTTCTCAAAACATTCGAGGACCCTTTCACCTATATGCCGATGACTTGCAGATTTATACCCATTTCAGCCCACAGGATGTCGTCGAGTCTTTTGCTCTCATGAATGAAAATCTTCAGTACATAGCCTCGTGGTGTGAGCGGAACGGACTCCTTATAAATCCTGTTAAGTCACAGGCCATCATTATTGGAAGCCCCAGACTCCTTGCTTCGTTGAACCGTAATTCCTTGCCATGTCTTTTCTTGAACAATCAGGTAATTCCTTTTTCTAATGATGTTAAGGACCTGGGGATTTACATTGATTGTAAACTTTCATGGAGAAAACAGGTGGATGAGCTTAGTAGAAAGGTATTTTCATCACTTCATGCACTCAGAAGACTCCAAAATTTCCTCAGCCCTGACATCAAAAAGCTATTAGTTCAGTCCTTGCTCCACCCACTATTTGACTACGCCGATATTTGCTATCTAGATATGGCAGTGGAGGTCGAGTCCCGATTGGAACGTCTTCAAAACATGTGCATACGGTACATCTTCTCTCTACGAAAATATGATCACATTTCTGAGTACAGACATCAACTTCAATGGAAAACCATGCGAGAGAGAAGAGACCAGCATACTCTCTGTTTGCTGTATAAAATACTTCATAACCCGTCCTCCCCTAACTACCTCAAACAGAGATTCACCTTTCTCAGTTCGCACCAACGTTCCTTGCGTTCTGATCAAAATAATTTGCTGCTCATCCCATCCCATCGCTCAAAATTCTATTCTGAGTCATTCACCGTTCGTGCCGCAAGGTTGTGGAACCAGCTTCCCCTCTCCATAAGAGGCTCGCAGACTATTTACACCTTTAAAAAATCACTGACGGGAATATAATGCCCTACTCCAAATTTAAAGAGGATCCCCCCTCCCACCTTCCCTAGTTTTTTATGCTGAGTTTTTATTTAGTAATCTTTTACCTACCTATTGAGTTTATTTTAATTTACTGAATGTGTTTTAATTATTGGATTTATTTTAATTTTTAATTTGTTGGATTTATTTTAATGTTTAATTTATTGGATTTATTTTAATTTACTGGATTTATTTAAATTTTTAATTTATACGATTTATTTTAATTATTAATTTATTGTATTTATTTTAGTTTATTGAAGGTATTTTGATTAATTGAATTTATTTAGGATTTATTTTGTATATTTTATTTTATTTGGGTTTAGTTTTATATGAATTTTACCCTTTTTAAATTTCATATCTTTATTTAGTCTCTTATTTGTGTGATCTCTTTTTTTTCTTTTTTTTTTTTTCTTTTCGCGTATCTTGTTCTTGTATTGCTTGTTTGTAATTTGGGTTGGCTGGAAGAGATCCTTCGGGATAAGTCCGCCCTTTGAATCTTTGAATGTTTTGTATGAGTTGATTTTTGATACACAATAAAGCTTTATTTATTTATTATTATTATTTATTTATCTTTTCTCTTTTGCGTAGGTAATTTCCTAGTGTGTTGTTTGACAGTTATGCTTTCTGGAACCTCAAACCCTAAATCTTGATATTTAGTGCCGTCGTCTGATAATGTCGAAGTATGTTCTACATCATCTTTCGGTACTCCCAGTTTAAGCAACGTTTCTTGTTCCATTTTGACTAAATAACTCAACCTTCAATCTACCCGAAAAATTAAATTGAATATTGATTTACTATAACTTTAAAACAAGTCTAAAAATTCGCTTCCCGTAAATATAATTAATTTCTAATCTAAATTATAACAAAATTTTACGAAAATGTTACCTCAATATATTTGAACACGTTTTACTTAAGTTCTCTCACACTGACCCACTATTATAAAATCAACCAAAATCTGTAACAGCCGATAGTCCGCCTAACTAGATAATATATAAGTATAATAGGTATTGGTTAAAGTTGCTAACTCACCCAGAAATACCAAAGATTTTTTTAAAAATTTAATAATAATAATAACGTAATAATACACCATCCTTCAATATCTCGTCTTAACATTTACTACCTTTAAAATCCAATCTAGGTATATTTTCTTTCATTCATATACATACTTCAAATTAGTCTTCCAAACACAACTATGTTTTTGCCAATCTTACAAACATAAACTCATTAATCCGAGAAGTGCTACTCGTAATACTCAAAAATAAAGTTGATAAAAGGAACCAAATAAAGACTTTAAAAATAAAATAAAAAAAAATTAAATTAACAAACAAAGTTGACCTGCGTTTAAGTTGTATAATATGAATTCTTCTGAATGAAAAATATCTTCGTGTTTTAAAATTATTGCCGTGTGTTGACTAAAATGCGTGCCTCGCCGTTCCACCCGGTCAGAGTTCAGCAGTAATTCAGCAGAAAAATTCATAAACATCAGATGATAACTCTTTATCCGAAAACTAGAACATATAAAAATACAAAACTAGCATTAGTTTAGGTTCCAACATGCAATTTCATACCTAATCAAAAAATTAAATAAAAATACAAGTCTGGGCATCATAAAAATTTTCTCAAGTAATAAATTCTTCAATACAACAATTAGTTTCATAAAAATTTTGTTGCCTCCCAGGCTTCAGTAAAGTTAATTCATACCCACATGCATATACGAATTCAACAGAAAAAATTCTACCCACAAAAATTATTGTCAAAATTCTTGATTACTCTGCAGAAAAAATTAAAAGTTACCAAATAAAGTATACCTAATTTTGATTTATGCCCATAGCGTAGTACTATGTAAAAATATACACCATATAAAATTGCCCAATAAAATTATAATTTAAAAGTAACTTAATAACTAATGGAGAATCTGTTCCGCAGAACAATGGCACAATCAACACTAAAACTTTGTTAACTTCAAAAATTCCCTCACAAAAATTCAAATAAAAATTAACAAACTTGCTCCAGTTAATTACCCCAAAAGATTTATTTATAACAAGTGAGATTTGTGCCTTTCTGACAGCCCCTTAAGTTGGACGCCATTTTGTAATGTGTGCTCCTCTGGAGAAAGAGAGAGAGTATCATTGAGTCCTCCCAGACTCTCTAATAAGTTGGGAGACTCCTTTTCTGGCCATCAGAAAGACTCAAGATAAAATTCTAATTTATTTTTATAAGTGTGCCACAGCTTTTGAGACTCTCTTCAGGGGGGTTATAAATTAACTGAGCAAGGTTCCTTCCATATAAATGGGAATACAATTTAAACTCAAAGATTAATTGACTTATCGAAAATTTAATAAAGATCTTTTATTAACATAAAAACTTCCCATACAATTTCTCCAAGCAAGTTACATTAATAATTAAAAGAAAGAAAACACAGGGATATAAATTCCCAAATTTATGCTATCACATATTATATACCTATCATTGTAACAAAATACAAAGATTGAAGATTTTTCATAATCTTCCCCTACCGAACTAATATTCTTTAGTTTCTCAAATTTTATATCTCAATTTAAAATCGTTTCACTTAAACAATTTTTCACACAAAAGTGACTAAACAACTTGGTAAAATAAATTCTTTCCTTTAAAACTAAATTAATCTTTCATTATCACCCCAACTAATCAACATGAGCGCACCAAATGTTAAAAATTGTAAAAATAAAGTTATAAAAATTTACTCAGCTTAAAAGACTCGATTGCTGCTATCTAGGAATCCTTTTCTGCAGAAGAAGTTGATAAGTGAGGATCATCTAGGCTTCAATATAACAATCGACACATAGAGTGAAGAATGAATTGTTCAGAGGACTGCATACCGTCTCCCCTCTCACTTATGGATATCAAGTTCCTTATATTTCGCCGCAACCATAAACGTCCTTGTATTCCCCAATATTAATTGAAGTGGTATCTCTCGACATATTGAATTAAACATAGTCTCCTTGTCTAAGGGTCTAGCATCTCCCCGGTACTAGGACCGCATTTCTAAAATTTAAATTTCAGAAATACTTTCAATACATTTGAATAAAATTAATAACTCTTAACAATTTCTTGTGAACAAAAAATTGTCTCTAGTACAATATGTCACATTCTCTGTAACTCGTCGAAATAAAAATGAGAGTTCACATACCTTATTTAATTGCGGTTCGAAAGAATCCGGAATTTGGTTATTTTATAAATAACAGAACAATAAATGATTTACACGGTTAATCCATGATGGATTACTCGTTTTAATTCACCATTATAACATATAAAAAATAAAACTATGGAGGTAACACAATAGTGTGACCGTTCCCCCGTGCTCTAGAACAAATTCTCTTGTTCAAACGATACTTAACCCCACCGGTACCCCTCTCTTTCTCGCGTATAACGCTCTCCCTTTCTAACCCTACTACGTATGTCGAGTTAAACTCGCCACTGCTTGATTCAAGAAAGTGTCTCGTTACAATGCACTTACGATGTCCCCATATGCATAGGCCGCTCTGCCAGACCTCGGGTCAGCACGCGGACACTATGCTGGGTCCGCTAGATTCATCTAGCAGGACCCCAGTTTACAAGCGACAGGCTGCGCCTCTAGCGAGCCTGCCGTCATACAAGTATTGGCCGCGCCAGTGTCTCCTCACTGGCGTGCCTTCTAGCGGCGTGATCACACACCCTTTCTATCGCATCTGCCGTGTTACTCGGCCTCTTCTAGCCGAGCCACCGACACAGCATGCTGTGCCATGCCAGAGTAAGCATCTGGCATGCACTTATAATATCCCCAAAGTATACACATTCATATAATATTACACAAAGGGATTCTATACAAGTATGTTGGCCCCCGTCTCGGCTCTACAGGGACAAACCAGTCCTTTATTAGCTTGTCCGAGACGGGATGCACAACCAAATCACAAAATATTATATATTAAATAATGCTACTTATCCTAATATACAATAATCAATCATCGGGTTGGGGGCACGAGGTCGCCTTCATGAGTAAACCATAATACTCGGCGGCGGCGGTAGTGAAAATACGTCAGTCTCAGCGGACTGACATACACACTCCGCGGTCGTCATAAGTTAGAGGACCCCGTGCACCCACCCTTAATAGGTATAAATCAACGTCGCAGGCAATGTTCTTATTTCAGTCATATTTACAAAGTATTTACACAAATCACATATTGTCCGTAACATCATGCCGTCCGGTACAAAATGAACATAGAAAGAGAACACGCCGACAAATCTTATAAGATTTGGCGTGACTCTAATTTGATATATTTGTAAATATTTATTTTGTTTTATAAAAAAAAAAAAAAAAAAATATGTTTTTTGTATGAAGGTGTCTATATAAAACGTTATAATATCTACTACCTATGCCAATCCAAATCCAAACTCCCTTTAGACCCCACTTAGGGGCATAGGGAGGCAACAAGAGCTCTCCATTGCGCTCGATCCTGCGCGACGTTAATGACCTCCTCCCACACCATGTCCAGATTCCTCAGCTCTGCCTCGAAGGAGCGGAACACAGTATGAGAGGGTCTTCCTCGTCTCCGGGACCCTGATGGGAGGAAAAACAGCGCTCTCCTCGGCCAACTGTCATTCGGCATCCTTAACACATGTCCCAGCCAAGTCCATCTCCTCCACATAATAGTAGAGGTGACGGGCTCACGCTGGGTGCGCCGGCGTATAGCGTCGTTCGTGATGCGGTGGTACCATCTTATACCCAAAATTCTCCTGAGGCACTTCGTTTCGAATGCAGATACTTTTTGTGCCTGGGACAGAGTCAGGTGCCAGGACTCACACCCATACAGGAGAATGGGCAACACACACGCATCAAACAGTTTACATTTCGTCTCGACACTAAACGCCGACGCTTTCCATATCTTGGTCATGTTGTTGAAGGTGCCACTTGCCATACCGATACGTATCGGGAGCTCAGCCCCGAGGTCACCAGTGGTGGTAATGGTTGCTCCCAGGTACTTAAATTTATCCACCCGGGAGACCTGGTGACCATCGATGGTTATCGGTAGCTGTTTATCGGGGCAGGCATTATTTGCCATGAGCTCCGTTTTACTGGCATTGACTCGATGGCCGAGGCGTGCTGTTTCGTCGCAGAGTCTTGAAACACTGCGCTGTAATTCCTCCACTGTCGTACTGAACAACGCTAGGTCGTCCGCGTACTCCAGATCGCACAGTTCGCCCATTAGACCATCTCTCTGTGTTATCGGTATACCTCTTGCTCCTTGCATGGACTTTCTCAACAGGAAGTCCATGACAATTATGAATATAAAAGGAGCCAGTACGCAGCCCTGTCTGACTCCCGTGGTGATCCTAAAAGCTTCAGTAGGACCACCTGGCGTTTTCACGCTACACTCGGAGTCTTCGTACAGGGACTGCACCATTTTAACTATCTTCGGAGGTATACCGTACAGAGCTAAAATTTTCCATATCGATGGTCTATGTGGGCTGTCGAAGGCCTTTTCAAAATCTATAAAGCAACAAGCGACTGGAGAGTTAAACTCCTTGCACTGCTGAAAGATGCACCTGGCACAGAAAATTGGGTCCGTGCAGGACCTTCCAGGTACAAAGCCGCATTGTTGCTCTCTCAGGACAGCCATGACAGGCCCCCGAATGCGGTGTAGTAATATCTGAGATAATACCTTACCGGGAACACTCAGCAGAGTAATTCCACGGTAGTTTCCGCATTCAAGGGGGTCCCCCTTTTTAAATATTGCGACGATGGATCCATTCCGCCAATCTTTTGGGCACCTCTCCTCTTCCCACGCCATTTTAAATATATCTAATAGTGGTTGGCCAAGGGTGTCTATGCCTTGTTTGAGGAGCTCTGCGTGAATTCCATCGTCTCCTGGCGCTTTGTTGTTCTTAAGTCTCATCACGGCCAGCACCATCTCACTGTATGTCGGCGGGTCCTCACATATCCCAGTTGCCTGAGGTATATTCAGACCAGTCAACTCCTCCTCAAAGTTGTAAGGTGAGGAGGGCTCGGGACGGTTTAATATTGACTCAAAGTACTCCCTCCATCTCCCTTTAATCAGTTCGGGGGCAGTGACAGTGGCTCCACGAGAGTCTCGTATTGCCGTCACGGGTCTTTTTTGACCCCTGCCCCCGACCTCCCGGGTGATTTCGAAAAGTGTCCTTGAGTCATTTCCGAGTGCATCTATGCACCTATGATCTATCTTAATTACGTTATCTGGTCATATTCAAGGTGCAAAACTTGGTTATGAACAATCTTCTGCTTTTAGATCTTGTGACTCCTCCGCGGCCAACGATTGCCAGCTGTCCTTTCACCTCTTGAGTGGTCTGCCTGGCAAAAATCTTACCTGCCAGAGAATAATAATAATAATAATAATAAATTTTATTGAAACAACAGTTTGAAGTACATAATAATAACAATTACACCATTTTCGTTCTTTTGTAAAAACCTAAAAATAACTCACTGGGTTTGCACCCGTATCGAGGTATAAACCTGTAATATCGGAAATCAAAGTGAGTTAAAAAAAATCTAACAATTTTTCAAGGTTATCTTTTTCAATTTCTTTTCATATCAAAAACTACCTTAGTCTGCAACTTTTTTTCAAATTGATCATGCAAGAATTTTATATCATCATGGTTTTGTTTTTCTAGTAAAACTTCCAATCTTTATTAGATGTATGGATTTAAATAAAAATAAGATTATTTATATCTGCAGATATACAAATTATGATAAATGAGTTATTTAGCAATACCAAAAAATTATGTACCTACCTTATTCTGATCAATAATTCAGTCCACAGGAAAATTTAGAGCAATAATAAGAACACTGAGACTCACACAGATCATATTTGTTTATTTAATTATGTACTCGAAATCATTATAATAATATCTGCTTACATAAGTTATACTTATCAATATTACAAAATAAATTACAAGGAAAATGCTGCCTCACTAGGTGTAAACCTGTATCGAGGATAACGAATACAACACAATAATAGAAAAAAAAAACGAAACAACAATCAAAGAACAAAAAAGAATACCTCAATAACCTAATTTTATACAAACAGATGTTTAAATCTTATAATCAAATGAGATAAAATAATACAGCTATACAATAAATCATAATTGAGTGGAATAAAAATAATCAAAGTGGGTAACACATTATAATTAAAGTGAAATTTGTCAAATATACACATAAAGGGAAGACGAAGAAAAACGACACTTAACAATATTATTTTTATTTATACAGAACAAATTAATCAATAAGGATCAATAATAATATTACATCAATTAATAATATTATGTATTAATCTTAGCAGAAGTTGATGTTTTTGACAGCATCTTAAACCATCACCTCTAAGTAGCTCATTTAAGAACTTATTTTTTCTGACTGTCGCTCTCTTATATGCGAAGCATTTCCTGGATTGCCCTGAAAACTCCAATCGTAATCGATATTAGCCTTCAAGAGGTGACAGAATACGTGACTTGGCCATGACTAATCTTAACTTAAAAATATAAGGATAAAACTTATACTTTGTTCAAAATCGCAGCTCTTGTGTGAAGCAAACATCAATATTTTAACAAGTCAAAACATTTGCGTGTTTAAAAAGGACACAAAGTAAACTCGGATGGATTATAGAGGGTGGAGGTCCTGGGATATGCGCGACGGGGTAGATCGCCCTAGGGGTGGGTCATTATAATAATAATATTGTGGAATTATATTCTTGGGTCAACAATTTAAGATACTACCTAATGGAACATACCACACTTTTATTTATACATAACAATGAAACACAATAAGACAGAAATAGTTAGGTAAATGTATCTAACTACTAAATCTAAATTAGTTATGTTATATTCTTAAAATCTATTTAAATAAACATAATGGTTTTTTAATCATTGACTGTGTGTTTTATGATTTTGTTTGTTTAAGGCCCGCAATTTCTATAATTATGAATGGTGAGAATTATTTACACTGGGTTTACATTGCGAATATACTCACAAAGCATCTGGTGATCGTTTTGAAGAGTCAAATAAAGGCAGTTTCTCTCTATTCAGTTTCGTATGATAGGACTTAACTATATTTTGATAGAAAATATATAATTGAAAAAATATAAGTTACCTATTCTGCATCAATAGCTCGTTCAAATCTGACATAGCGCATCTCGGCTGTAAACACTCGCGTTGCTCGGCTACTAGTTTGTTTACAAAATTTTGTATGAAATGTCATCTTCATACATAACAAACGCGGATTAAATATTGTTTTTATAACTAAAGTTAAAACTGATCAATGAGTTATATGATTGTAATCTTACGATTAACGATTTTTTTTTATAATTAAGACGGAATTTTGTTGAATCAAAGCAAAATGAATTTTTATTTGACATGCGTACCGATCATGACATACCTACGGCGTGGAAACCAGAGCTGACACAGTGAGAACGAATATTCTCCTGAGAACCGTCGAGATGAATGCTCCCCACTTCATCGTGGGATTTCGAGAAAGTTTAAGAAACTACAAAATTCAAAGAATTTGCGATGTCAAGATTATGGTGTGACGGGAAAAAGATGAGGCGTTACTAGAAAGATCACGTCAGCCAGCACATATTCTGGATGCCCACCGAAAAGTTGGAGGATACTTGGACACCCTCGTCCCAGGAATAACATTTCCAAAATAACAAAATGAACAAAAAAGATATATAATATTAAGCATAAGAGACAGACAATTATTCCGATGCGATGGTGGTTGCATAACTACAGATTAAAAAAAAAGTCGAATTTTCCAGACTTTTTCAGCCATTTCCGCTACTCGTCAAGGCCATTACACACAATAAGGTTTTATCATGAAACTTTCCGACCAGAATTCTCGGATTTAAACAACAAAAATATATTGTAAACAGGATCCAACAAAATGCGAATGTTGTTTCTATTAAAAATAATTTAAAAAAATACGAAATTCATTAAAATTTACAAAAAAAAAACAATTAGATGGTTTTAAATCTTTTAGAAACGTCAAAAAGGAGGCGCCGTTTAACGCTAGAACGCCAACACTCTCATCACTTCCGGCGTTTGGACGCCACGACGCGTGTGGCTTGTTGGACGGAGGCGTCGAGGTGCGCTCTCTCGTTGAACGAAACGGACTACAGCGGATATTGAGATAGGGTTGCCCCACGCTCTACAATGTACACACAATAACGCCTTTGCTATCAAATAATAATAACAATTTATTTTAAAATGTGTTTCGGTTTTGATAACAAACGAAAATGTTTTATCGGTATTCCATGGATTTTGTTAGTTTATATTTTTTTATATATTATAAAAATAGTAAATATTATGTCAAATTCTAAATATTTTTATTCAAAAATTTACACATTTAATTCATTGCTCTGTCACCTTTAACATTACTACTTCTTTCTCTTCTTTTGAGTGATTTACAAATACACACTCAATTGTTAAAAAAAACCGTTAGTTTTCTTACAATATTTACAGAGTTTTTCATCAAATGGTGTTTTTTTTTCTTCTTCTGTATCATCATGAGCCAATCCCAATGATCTTCTTAGAATGAATGAAACACTAAATGAATGTTATTGTATGTGTCATTATTGAACAACGCTCTTCTAGTGCAACTGCCCCATATTTTGTTTTAGCCTAATTTATGATTTCCTATGTATTTGTAGCTGTATTTGTTCCTATGTAACAATAATGTATTTGTAGATGAAAAAATAATAAAGTAAGTGACATCTTGGAGTCGAAATCAGTAGCAGAGGAAACATCTATGAGAAAACCATGAAACAAATGAATAAAGCTGTGGTGGTGTCAGGATGCTTAAGAAATACCGTTTGAAGAAACAAGCATATGCGATTAGATATTAAGATTCATAAGAATATATAAAACCTGTGAACGACCCATAGCCACCCACGGAATAGAGGCCAGAGCAGACACTACTATAACAAAGTCCACACTGGACATTTAAGGTACAACACCATCCGCAGCATGTGCAATACGGAGGAGATCGTCAAATGGGGAAGGCAACGAAGGCGAAATTGGGATGAGCATGTGAACAGAATGTCAGATAACAGAACTTCAAGGTAACCCTGAAGGAAGAAGATCCGCGGGTAGACCACTAGAGCGATGGGAAAAAAAGATCCTAGATAGTTGTGGGACATTGAATAACTTTTGGCGGTCTAAAATATCGGACTGGATTCACTCCGATGTAGGACCCTTACGGCGATGTCGGAGTCCCGTCTTGGCTTTATATAATGCTAGTAAAAAGGAATCTCCGGATTCCTGTAATACTCGGATGGTGGAGTGTCTTATTCAGTGTTCAATATAGAGCGATAGGAAGACAGTTGGCGGTCGACCTTCAAATAGGGGAAAACGATAGCACTAGCAAATCTAATGCAGGATCTATAAAAAGAGGACGATGTAGAAGAATTCATATGAAACTTAGTCACAAAGCTGATGTTCGATTTAGTTCATAACGGATCCTAAACACTCAGAGGGTACCTAGTGGGTGCTTATGTGCAAGATTTGGACTCTCTCGACTCTGGTATGTGGGTTATGGGACTGAAGAGACTATTTGGCTGGTTATGCAAACGCACAGGAGTCTCTAGTTACCCTGTGGCGATGTGGCATTAAATCATTTGTGCAGTCAGCTCTGCAGGGTTGGAAAACTAGTGATACAATGTTTTTAACTATAATTTATTCTTTTAATTAGGTATCTACTGATGGTCGAGAGTCCGAAAACGATTTTAACTATTATAATTGGTATATGTTTGAATTCGAATTCTAATCCAGTTGTCAACGTGATAAAGTAAAATGGTACCATTTAACAAACAAGATGACGACAATTTGGGAGAACTATGTTCAGAAATAGACGCAAGAAATCTGAAAAAGAAGAATCTCTCTTAATAAGCTTATGATTGTATCTTGGGTCTTTTTCGCAAGAGATAAAATATGTAGCCCTGAGTAGACAATTATCCAGACAAATTAGATATGGCAAAAAATCGTAACAAAATTAACGAGTTGAACGTGCCTTATGGCTGGAATTATTTGAATGAAACAATTAGTTTGTTATTCTATTACTAGTTTTTTAAAGGTGCCCGTGGCGCCCACCTATGGCCTTTTTTATGCAAACCTTACTTTCTCATAGCTGTGAGCATTCACATGTGAGACTTCAAAACACTTGGTTGATTCAATTCTTTATTAACTCGAAAACAACATAAACTTTTAATTACAAACTTTGCATTCAAATAGCTTTTAGCATGTGGGTATTTAACTATTTGATTGATTAAACTTTTTCATGCAAACATTACTTTCTTATGGCCGAATTCATATGCCACAGTTTAAAGCACTTGATAATAGAACTCTATGAATATTTAAAAATAAAACTTGAACTTTTTATAACAAACGTTGCATTCAAATGGCTTTTCAACGCTATTAATTCACACGAAAATCTTGAAAAAAATACTTTCGTGTGTAAACTTTTTATTTCAAACTTTGCATTCAAATGGCTTTTATCGTGAGTTATTATTTGATTGATTAAACTTTTTATTGCATTTATTGCATTCGTATGGCTTTTCTCCGCGCATGTCATTCTTTAAATTACTTGAGACTGCAAACTTTTTATTGCACTCATTGCATTAGTAAGGCTTTTCTTCACTATGAAGTCCCGCTGTGCGTAAAAGTTTCCTAATTTGGTACACTTTGCTTTCTTATGCCTAACATCGCATGTGAGTTTTTAAATAAATAAAATGGAAAAACAAATTATTAATTGTTTCATTTCAAAAAAGATTTTGTATAGAAAGGTTTTATTTACGACATTTTATTGCTGCTGCGACATATTGGATGGGAAAAGCCTCGTTTTTACACGAAAAATAAGTATAACGACATTTATTACGAATGCTTTATAACAATCTTTTTAGAACCTAACATACTTCTAATGAGAAAAATAGATACCGAACTGTTCAATATGATTTTGTACCAATTAATTTACTATGTTTGTTCCCTTACTATATACCTAAATCAAATAAAATACAGACGACTTACAAACAATGACGAACATGTCTGTTCGTTATTGAAAAAAATGTTCTTGATCACTGACACAATATCATGAAATAAAATTCTCTCATATAGGATGTACCCTGCCCAAAGTATTATGACGTACCTACGTAGTTATTATTAAATTATATGTAACTTTAAAAGAAACACAAAATATTCCTAGGAACACACACACATAGGTCATTATGTGTACAGTAATATTACAACCACTTCCAAGGAAAAGCATAAGACACAATAAAAACCCAATAAATCGAAGCTATTTAGATGCCGGCTTAATTCAGATTTAAAAAAAAAACTGCAGTTAATAGGTTTTTAAAGAATTTTTGTAAACTTCCTCTTGAGAATGTAATTAAATCAATAACAAATAATTAACGTAAGCCCGTAGTGGTTTGTTCCATTTAAAAATCGAACATTAGTAATGAATTTTTAGAGTCGTTAGTTGTTATTTTTTCTTTAAAATAATTAACGACTAACGCGCCTATCCAGCGGTTCCCCGCGGGTTACACATATGCTCATCTACGTAACTAGGTATGCGTATGTTCTGTCGTATGAAAATACACACCCTAGGTACAGCTATTGCGTTGGTTTTAGTTGTCAAGAACTTTAGGTACCTACAGTGGTATAATAGTGAACCAATACAGGAAATTTGAATTGAGAGTTCCATATGCCTAATATCTCATGGTCTCTTGATACACTTTTGCATGTTTTATCGTATTGTTATGTTCATATCTGCCTTTGCTTACACGATATTGTTTGACGAATCGGATGTGTGGGGTGGCTCATGTCACAGTATGAACACTTTTAAGTGCCAATTGATATATTAGCCAATAGCCAATAGATATATGTTCATATTATTTGTGCACGTTAGTTGTCTTGTATTTATATATTTGGCAATTTTTCGCCATACTTATTTATATTACCATTTTCATCACTTATGTTTATTCACCATGTCTTATTTTATTTGATTTACTATATATATGTACCTATATATTTGGGCACGTTAGTTGTCTTGTATTTATATATTTGGCAATTTTTCGCCATACTTATTTATATTACCATTTTCATCACTTATGTTTATTCACCATGTCTTATTTTATTTGATTTACTATATATATGTACCTATATATTTGGGCACGTTAGTTGTCTTGTATTTATATATTTGGCAATTTTTCGCCATACTTATTTATATTACCATTTTCATCACTTATGTTTATTCACCATGTCTTATTTTATTTGATTTACTATATATATGTACCTATATATTTGGGCACGTTAGTTGTCTTGTATTTATATATTTGGCAATTTTTCGCCATACTTATTTATATTACCATTTTCATCACTTATGTTTATTCACCATGTCTTATTTTATTTGATTTACTATATATATGTACCTATATATTGTCGTGGGGTTGCCGGCGAAGTAAAGCACCTCTGCTCTTTTTGCTGGTTTTTCGAGCATCCTGTAAGAGGCAGGAAATCGAAAAAATCAGATCGGTACCGTGAGGTTGACCACATCACGTCCTTAAATCTCAACTGGTCAGAAAAGGCACAATGAGCCTCGGACGCCTTCGAGCCCAATGGAGAGCTCTTGATGCCTCCCTATGCTTCCGAGTGGGGCTTAGGCCCCCGCATTGCTGGTTGGCTTGGGGGTGATTCACGGCGGGCTTGGTTTGTCCGGGGCCGGCTTTTTGGTTTGATTGCTTCGATCGAGCTGGGGGGTCGGTTTCGTGCGGGTCGGGTGTGCTGCGGATTGGTCTCCTCCGGGGTGGCTTGCGATGTGCGGGGGGCCTTAGAGGGAGAATGTATGTATGTATATATACCTACATGTTTTATTATTTTGTTTTTTTTTCCGTATCTATTTTTCATTTTCAAGACTAGACTTGTTTGACGAATCGGATGTGTGTTGTGGCTCATGTGTCACTGTCTGACTATTTTTTAAATGACATATTTTTGTGCATGTTACTTGTCTTGTTTACTGTTTTGGAATTTACTTTACCATGTTGATCTTTATTTTAATTTATATTTCTTATTTTAATTTATTGTCGTGTTGAGTCTTAAGTATGTATTATTTTTCTTGATTCAATTACGTGCATGCTTTTTATGTTTAATTCATTCTGATCTTTTTGTATTTGTACTTGATTTGTTGTAATTATCTATGAAAACATTGTACCTATTTCTCCTTATACCGACATAAAGCTGTCTGCAGAAGACAATAAATAAATAAATAAATACATACAGTAAATTTTTACCATATTTGTGTAGAAAAGGAATCAATGTACCTACTTACAACCATCGCGTTTCGAATAAAAAACAACGTGAAAAATGGACATCGAAGTCTATCACATTGTAACGTGTGACTCTTAAACTGAAAACAGTGACACCCAAATATAATAGTTAAATGAACAACAAAATAATAAGAATAAAATTAATGGATTATAAACGAAAAGGGGGATTTTTCTTGTTAAATATGCATAGTATTCCCAATAAAGTACGAATAAAAGGCTTTCTTCCAAAGAGAGGTCCACGAAACTCTCATGAAATTGTTTTGGCAAAGTTCATTCGGCGAGAAATAAAATAAATTATCATTTTTGTTTTGTAAATAAAATTTATATTCTTTTGTCTTTATGCTCGTGTGGAGGGCGGTGCGTTCATTGAGCATCTTTATAACGGGGTTAAGTTTTCTTCACAGGCAATCTATAACAAAATTTGGAAAATAGACAACTCTAAAGGTATTTTTTTAGTGTCAATCTATGATTAGTCTATCTCAAACAATAGGTACAGCGCATGTTGTTAATCGTCTCTTTATTTAACCAAATCGTACTGACCACTATTGATCCGGTAAAAAGAGGAGAGACGCTATTCAAAACAGTACCCTTAGTTTATCGATGATCGAATATCGTATATTCGAAAAAATTTCCATACAAAAACGATCGAATGATTCGATCGTTTGATTTTAGAACACTATTTGCACGCTTAAGCGCTTATTAGAGTGCAATTAGCTTTCGATAAAACTCGTACTAGCCACAAGTACATTATGATTCTTATTACTTATTAAAAAATGTTAAAAGATCAGAGCAGCTAGGCACTTTGTGTTTTCTATGAAGTTGTGATGTTTTCTTTGGCCCCATGTTACAATATTGTATTCATTTAATTTCCATATGTTTATGTATTTGTAACTGTTTGTTTTGTGTCTCTTGTTTGTGTTTAGTTTATTTTCTTTTGGTGTTTGCATCTTGGCATCACCTATTAATATATTTTTTTAATGTCAAAATTGTTTGTAAAAGCAACCGCTGGTTGCGTAGACAATAAATAAATAAATAAATAAATTACGTTGTCTTAGCCTGGTAAGTGGTTACTCATTACTACTTGTTACTTGATGATCTGTTTTAATATAAAAATAACAAAGAATAATAACTAAAAAGTTATTCTTCTATGTTTTTTTTTTATTTTATTTTTGTATTTTCTTGTAAGTGTGATAGACGCAAAGGCTTTTTAAAGCTATTAAGTCTATTTCACTGATTTTTAACTGAATAAAATAAATAAAAAATAAAAATTTGCTCTTTCATTTGATTGTACTGAAAATTCCTAGTTTCTCTCGATCACTGGCAGGCCCCACGGAGCCCAGTGGTAGCGACGGCATGCACCCGAACATCATCGGGGTGGCCGTGGTTCGAATCTCCAGCGTGACGATGGGAAAAATATTCGAATCAGTGTACTTAAATGGTGAACGTTGTATACGTAAAGGTGATCACAGCTAAACCAGCCATCATGATTAATTATTAAGGTCATAAGCCCTAATGGTACACATACTGACACTGAAATAGCACACATACAAATGTGATGGTTGCAACAGTGAAATATTGAACGTGTGTATTAATATCTAAGTATTTTTTTTTATATTTATGACCTCACTCAGGGAGTCATAAAATCCTCTCCACTGCACAATTTCCACAATTATTTATTTTAACAAGAATAAATTCGTCAAACACAAAAATCAAATCTTTGCTATTTTTAAGGTAAAAAAAATCGTACACCTCACTGAAAGTATGTTTATTACATAATAAATTCTCATCAAATGAGGCGTTCAGAATGAAGGGCAATGGTTCTTTTGATATAATCATCATCAATAAAAATATTTTTATAGGGTAATGGCAATAAAATGTCAATCACACCCTCAAATATTCAACTTTTGGATATTTTGTTGGCGAAGTCTCATAAAGTAAAACTCAAAATATGTAATAAACGTTTGGGGAGAATTGAATTATACGAATATTTCAGGGTGTGTTCTGATTTTTTACAAATTGTATGAGAGTGGTGCATGGATATCAGCTTGTTATTCTGATGTTTGTTGGCTCAAAATAACAAGGAATCCGTTTATAACCATTATTTGATTTCTTGTAAGGCTGTCGTTTCCTCTATGCCCAAAAACTTTTAACCCCTAAATTTCTGTGCGACTAACGAGTAGCTTTGTAAATAATCAAGGTTCTTTGATACGAATCAATCAATCAATACTCCCTTTTACACCCCACTAAGGGGCATAGGGAGGCAACAAGAGCTCTCCATTACGCTCGATCTTGCGCAATGTTTATGACCTCCTCCCACACCATGTCCAAATCATCTGCTTCTCTGATACCAGGCGATTTCTGTTTGATTTCAATGTCTAAAAACTTGGCAAAAATATTATTTTAAACTCAAAGACGACATTAAGCTAACGATAATCTTAGGTGCATGCTTTTCTAGCATGAACGCTTAATCCAGCCCTGAATAGATCAATACCTTGGAATGGTATTAATTTTGCTGAAAAAAAAATCATTGTTACAACACCCCCTTCATATTGCACCTCACGTATGTATTTAATATGATATTAGTTTAAGTGTGGCAATCAGTAAAGCGAGAGCTGCCGTAATACTCAACTTTATCGAAGATGAGAAAATATCATTAGGTTACATATATGGCAACATTATATTATATTTCTTATTATCTCTACCACACATCGACGTGATTTTATTTATTCTTCTCAACAACCTGGGCACGTTCAACGCACGTTTGTTTTCTAAAACGTGATTCTAAAAACTGAAGAATTGACGAAGGTATGCAAATTTGAAATACAGTGTACGCTAAACATTGTCTTGGCTGACAAAATGTGTGAAAATATAAACGTAATACGTTTATAATTGCTGTGAAAGTATAATATGAATTGAAAGCTGAGTTAAATGGACAGACACCGGTAAGCCCCAACATCTGAGGAACGGGGTTCAATTTTCGGTCGGTTTATTTCTATAAGTATGTGGAAATATTTTATATGAAAATTCTATCCAAAGTTGGCATCTTGATTATTAACTATAATACGATTGTACCTACCTTTCTCTGTACAAAAGCTATACGGTGGATTTTAAAGAATTTAAGAAAACTTTTCTAACTTAATAATCCTTCATAGTGTTGTTGAGAATACCCATAAACTTTTATATTTTTTTTAATTAGCGTTTGACTTTAACTGACAGTTAAGTAAGTCAAACGCCAATTTAACAGGCAAGTGTTTATGCAAGCCTCAATTATATTTTCAATTTGAAAAATCTAGGATTTTTATTGAGATCAGACATAATATTGATGTATGGTAGGTTCCTGTATTGGCGTGTCTATTTTTCTATTCACTTCTTATTTTTAAACAATGTACCGTCTTCCCATAAATAATATTTTTTATAAAATAGTTCGTTTTCTGTCTATTGGCGCCGACCGGGCTTCCATACTAACTGCAGGCAAATGGTCAGGAATTATCTGTATTTCGTGGAACTCGAAAGTGTATTCTATTTTTCGTAATTGCTAATGTTCCGCGCATTTTTAAGAATAAGCGAAATCGGTCCAGCCGTTCAGAAAAGGGCCTGCATTTTTATACATAGAGAAAGTCAATTTGTGATTTTGTTTTTTTGAGTGACATGAACGTGGGTGGCCTATCCTACAATGGACGAACACGTGCTAATTATTTAATTTGGAAAAAAATATATAATAATGTTCAAATATATCCACCAAGAAATGCATGTTCACGAGTTGGTTAATTTTATTAAAAAATATATACATTTTCAGAGAATGGTTTTTTCGAATGTAATATTTTGATTTAAATGATTGGTTCACATACCTACTCGAAAAAATTAAAATTTCGTCTAGTATTATAAAACCTAGATTGTTTTCTATTAAGCCTTTTCGTCCTTGATAATAATATCGTGATTGAAATAATAATAACAATAACGAAATATGAAAAATGTCAAAAAGAATAAATCATTCTTTTACAATAATATTTCATTTAATTTCCCATGTAAAAAATAATGTATTTGAAAAAGGTTCGTGTGCAGGTTCTCGAGGAAATATATTCAACCCTTTGTCACTCCCAAGCTCACGAGGGATGTTTTTATTTAATCCCAAAAATTTAAATTTATATTGAAAATTCTGTTTGCTGACATAAGGTTGACTAAAGGTACACTAAACACCTCTTCCAGAGGTGACAGGAATACGCTTAGGTTTTAAATCTTAGCGCTGGTTAGTTGGTGAAAGTACCTTTTCTCTTGCTTGTTGCTTTTACGTACCTATTTATATGGACTATGGAGCAAATTTACTATTGAACACTCAAACAAAAATGTTTTAACATTTTTTAACTTATGACATTTTACTACACAATATCTTAAAGTTCTATAAAATTAATTTTCGACATTATACGTTGGTAGGTATAATGCCGACCTCGGTAGCCTAGTGGTTTAGGCGTGGACTTCAGATCCGAGGTCCTGGTTTCGATTCCCGCTCGGGTCAGAGTTTTTATAAGTGTTTTATCTCTTGAAATTTCTACCCGGGGTTGAGCTGTCTCAGATTGGACGGGACCGGTTGACTGAAAAAAAAATGCCTCAGGCAATATGTCATATAAACCATTATTTAAACCAAACAAAGAAACTTCCATAAAAATATAAAAAGTGGACAGTTAATTTTCTTCCTACTCTACATTGTCGAAGAACTCGTTTATTTATTTATTTATTTTATTTTTTAATAAAGTTATAATATGCTCATGAAGTCGGTCGCCAAATGCATTTTGTCTAGGCCTACTGAACAATGAAAATCAGTAAAAAAAAACATAGAATCTTCAATAACAGGTATCTATCGTATAGCTATTGTGCATATATTATAAATTCCTACTTTCTTACCCTACAATAACTTGCAGTAAACGTCGGATGACGGGCAAAGAATAAAGTTATTAACGTGAATGACTAATACTGTTCGATTTTTTAATAGTATGAAAAAGTTTTCAAATGTATTATTTTGTCATTAAATTTAAGTAGATACTCAACTACTCCATTTTTAAGCTGATTGACAATTAACTCGACAATTGCAGAAGCTAATATTAGAAGGAATTGAGCCTTTTTCATGGCATGTTCATATCCAGGAAGTAGTAACGCACTAGACACTTATGCATTCCTAATGTAAAATCGATACCTTGTTTGGATTCAGCCACATTCTGTCTGATACACTCGTAAAGCATAGAACGCAGCGTATACGTACACTCTTTGTCTGAAATTAATACAGAAACTTGGTCGTAAAGTATTCTATCTTGTGGCTTATTCGGTTGTTACACTCGCTTCATGTCCAGCCGCTGGTTCTCAAACTGTAGAGCCTTATTACTAAGCATGCAAGCATGAGTTTTGAGCAATGTTTCTCCAAGTCGTCGTTTCCAACTCCAACTGATCTCTAGTCCAGGCCTCGCGTAACGTTGTCAATTTATCGCTGTCTTGATTTTTTGGCAATAGGCTTACAGAACACGTTTTTTTGTGAACCTTTCATCTCTAGCAAGTCAAAATGCCCGATCCATGATTGTATTTCTGATTTGATCATTACTTCTCAGCCTTCAGGTGCAAGCCGCGCAATCTAGACCCTATAATTCATATCAAAATCCCTTTCTCAAATTTATGTCATCAGATTTTCCTGATTTTTAAGTATCATATTTCAAGATTAAGCCATATATGACAACGAATTTTAGACCATTAAAATGTCCATGTAAGGACTGGGACTGACTGGGAGTAATTATACGTTTCAATAGGTTTTTTTCCACTCTGAATTTGTGACACATATGACTGAAAAATGTAGGGTTTCACAATTTTGTTTCGATTTGAACTTTACACTGACACACGTGAATACTCAATCAATCAGTTTATCACAATGACTTCATTCGCAAGGAAGGCATGATCAGAAGTCAAAGAAACAGAAATTTCTGTTTGGAGCAATGGTTTTACGTAACAAAAAGCAAAAGAAGTGTGAATAGAAAAACTGGGACCGTCATATCCTTCTAGCTTTATAAAAAGTGCAAAAATACTGCTTTTTGATGTGAAGCAATTAATAAATAATTTGAAATTTATACTGACGTTGTCATTTTTGTCATTATTAATACAGTTTCTCGATTCAATAAAAATTGTATAAAATCTTAAGCAAGACAATCAATTTTTTTATTCACATGAAAGTGAACAATATAGCAACACACGGCAACATTCAAGCCGCGCATGTCTCGACACTAAGGTCATAAACGCCAGTGACAAATACGGCGTTGCGCATCGTGTGGTTTTTCTTCATAATTGATTTGCAAATAATTTTTTAAAGATTTGCGACGTAATTTTAATTAGCAAAAAGGCTTCTGCAAGATAAGACATCAAGTACAAACAGATTCTTTAATTTCCAATGGATAGTTTCTCAGATCATTACGTTAAAACATACTCGTAAAATGGTTTCAGCTTAACTCTTATGTTACTATGTAGTAATTAAATATAAGCTATTGTCTAATTCTCCATAAATTATGTATCTAAAACACACAGCCCGCCAATGAAGGAGCGCTGGCTCGTCAACGGCAACTTGAGAGGGTTGTGGTCCCGCCATGGATCCAACTTGGAAACCAGTCGCATATCTATCTACAGCTTCTCCTTACCAGAACTCTAACTTCTTCGCATCACGTTAGATTCTATCAAGCGAAATAGACATTGGCTCACTTCTAGTTTCTCAGAAGCATGTCCAGACTTTGAGAACAATATTCTTTGCCTTCACAAGTTTGCTTTGAGATAGAAATAAAATTGTGATAAGATACAAAGCGAAGCAAATTATATATCATATCGAAATTTTATTGCGAATCTTATAAATTTAACCACAACGGGTTTACTACTGTTATCTACTAACTTTACGATTTAGAGTGATATCAGTAAGGAACCAGTGGTTGATACGACAATAGAATTGCAAGACTTCTAACGACCAATAAAGATATGGTATTAAACCAACTAAACAAGATGTGATTTAGGCTGTGACGTTTCGAGTTTTTTCAAAATAGGGTTACACATAAAAAATGAAAATTGACCACTAAATCATGATTTCACTTTAACAGCCCTTATCCCTGATAAGTAAGGAGGTATCGTCAGCAAACTTAACCATTTGGCAGTTCTCAACTTATGTAGGTATATTAATAAATGTAATTGACCTAGTATAGATCCCTGTGGTACTCCATACCTGATTACTTTTGGCTGCGACGTACAATTATTATCAACAACTGTAACCTGTCTTCACCCCTCTAAGTAGGATATGAAAAAGCTAAGTTCCTGATCTCGTATGACATAATGGTCTAGTGTACTTATCAGAACCCGATGATGGACACAGTCAAAGGCCTTTCACAGGTCGCAGAAGATACCATATCCGTTTATGGACGAGGAAGACATCTAGATCAGGCTCACCTTAATTAGAAAATGTATAATATAATAGAAAGTCGGGTTAGTGCGAATACATCTAACTCGGCTGAACAGACTTTTATGGTGCCTAGTTTATTGCATTATTCTCCGCTCCTTATAACAGAATAAATATTAAATGTTCGAAAAATGGATAGCAAATAATATAAAATATATCTAATATTAAAGTTATTATGGAACGGATTTACTGACAACAACGCCATCTGTGAAAAATTCCATAACAACACAATTTTCATTTACAACCATTTAGTTTCAAACCCAAATTTTTGATAGAATTTCTTTCGAGCTTTTAGAAATATTTTTTTAATAACTTACTTACTTTATTCATAGTAAGTACTACAGGATAACGTCTGTCGGAAAAGCAAGTAATGAATAATAACAATTCCGCGGTAAATCTTATTTATTTATTAGTGAGTACACGGCAACACTTTGCCTTTTACAGAATTTAACAAAAAATAAGATAATCTGTTAATATACAATTAATATCGATTGAATGACGAATACAAAAATAAAAACTAATATTGTTTTGATCCTCTAATGACAAAAATGTTCGCTGAACTGTGAAATAAATAAAAAGTTACGAACTAAAAAAAAATAACGCTTTTTCACATTCGACTTCAATAATTGTACTTCTCTCAGACACTTGAGTGATTACTAGAAATCACTTGATAGTTCCCGAGCTGCAATAAATCCATCACCTCGTCGAGATGTACAAGTGTTTCTTTCTCCCGCGGCGGTTCACAAATTATCTCCTGTCACTCGAACATTTTTTTATTCAATATCTAACTTTTTTACTTCTTGTAGAACATTAATCAGGAAATGCTACAGGTGTTCTACTAGAATATGTTTAGAAACAGGTGACGACGGGTGGACTGTAAATAATACCATTAAAAACGAAGATTTTGTCCATACCTAACGTCCATTGTGTATATTATTAACGGTTACCCTCCCATGCCTCATGAACCTTAGTTCTCCGGGTCTGCTGCACGCGGAATCCTTCAAATCCAAACACATCGTTCTCATTTTGCACATCTTTCAACCGCACAGCCGACAATGCCGTCGCTCAAACGCCTATATATTATTTAAGTATAACAGAATTATAAAAAACGTCATGTACAGTAAGTTAGTATTAGTTTATTTACGAAAAACACCTATCTGTTTAAAAAAATTCAAATCATTCAAAACAACAGCTATATTTTGAATGATTTGAAATTTTTCTATTTTTATTCTACAGATTCTAATTTATAGCAGATCTATGTACCTACATATCAAAGAGTTTAAAAATATTTAATTTTTTCTTGTTATGGTGTGTAATAAAATCCTAAACTTTCTATTACTTTACGTGTCCAGTTTATATTTTGCAACACCAATGAGTAGCCAAAATCTATTGATGTTTGTTATTCGAATTGAAAATAAAAAAGTACTTTAGTGGCAAAAAGTCAGACGGTTAATTTACCACGGTAGTTAAGGAACGTTAGCTATGTAGGGTTAAATGAAAGTAAACTGTTAAGCATAAAATCCCTATGTTTTTTTTATTCTTGAGACAAACGGATTAATATAATAGCAGCAGCTAATGAAAAAATATGTAGTCAGCAAAGTTAAATTTAAAATGTGTTTCCATGTGTCAGTGCGTTGTTTGTTGGTTTTAAATCAAAGGTTTTACAAATAATTTATGACCCTGTTAAAAAATATTTAATTAAAAAATACTCGTGTATTTCTATCCTTCAACAGACACTCACAGAGAGTTTTAAAAATCCGTCCAAAAAATAATGGATATTTTTCATTATAATAATTGAAACATGGATCGATATAAATAAAAGTAACATCATTTATAGAGCGCCGTGGAATGCTCCTTCGTTACCTTAGTCATCCTTAATCGCAAGTTGGGTTGGACGTCCTCCGTATGTCCCCGAAAGCGTGGGCCAAGCCAGCCTATTTTTCAATCAGGGCGGCACAAGAAGAAAAAGAATACCGTGCCTTACCATTGTAACAGCGTACACCGCGGGCCTGCAGAGTATCGGACTGATCTGGGAGAAAGCGAAGCGGCTGGCACAAGGCAAATGTGCATGGAGGGTCCTTATGGCGACCATCTGCTCCACCTTGGAAGCGAACGTGGATAGGAAAGGTAAGAAAATGCTCTTGTTGTCTTCCTTAGAGTCATGAAAGAAGAATAAAATAGAAAACTCTCGGTTTTCACACCCTTGCAGACCGAGAACAATTACTTAGTACAGGATTAATCCCTTATCTACAACCATATAATTCTTCTCAAAACCTATACATACTTATTCTAATCATTTGTTTTATCTACCCAAATTGTTTAATCAATCAATCGATGCTTCTGAGTTTACCTCTAACAAAAAGCCTTATTTTTGCCCTATAAACCTTATGAAAGACTTTTTTAAATAACTAAGTAGCTTTTTCGACAGACGTTGTCCTGTGTTCCTAACTATGAATATTGAATTAAATTCGTATAATGATAAATAATTCATTATCTTATAACCATATGTAATTCCGAATGATGAATCTGTTTTAAACCATATAATTTCCTTCCGCATTCTGTCAATCGCACCCACTATAAAAAAACAGTCAGTTTCTGACTGACGCCAATAATTTAATTAGAAAATTAGAATTACATCTAGGCACAAACATGAAGGAATTGGGAAAACATTGTTTCAGATTTGGATATCTGATCTTTGTTCTTGAGTTAATTATTATTTGCAACAGCGCTCTTTTTCTTCAGGTTTATTTCTCTTAGTTGTTATCTGACGAATGATGAAACAATGTAGGTACCTACACATGTGGTATCATCACCACTACAGTCCAGGCATTGGCAAACTGCGGCCCGCCGAACTTTTTATGTGGCCCGCCATCAATATAATTTTATAATTTTCATTAAAATTGAAGAGATTAATTGTGTCGTACATAGATTTCGTACATAGCCTCGTCTGCGTGCACCTATTCTTTCAGATTTATATATCCTTTTAGTCATTCTCTCCTCGTTCATTCTCTCTACATGCCCAAACCACCTTAATTTTTTCACTTTCATTCTAGTCCCTACGCTAACATCCACTCCACATGCCTTTCTAATATTATCATTATTCACTTTATCAATCATTCTCTTTCCGCATATCCTACGCAGTGATCTCACTTCCACAGCATTTATTCCAACTTCCAGATTTTTCGTCTATGTCCATGTTTCACTCCCATACATCATGGATGGTATCAGGATTGCATTGTGCATCAGCTGTCTGGATTTAAGAGATACGTTATTTTTTCTCATTAGAGGTCTAAGTGCACCACCAACCCTTCTACCAGCCAGTTTCCGTCTTTCAATCTCCTTTTCGCACCTTCCATCTCTGTTAAATAGACTACCTAAATAGATATACCTACTCATCCACTTGTTTCAAGTTCACATCATTCACTCTCACAAAACATTGCGTTCTTAAATCTTCTCTTTCTAAAACAAGCACCTTTGTCTTATTGACATTCATCTTAAGACCATTCATTTCACAATTTTGATAAACATGCGTCACAAGTACTTGCAAATCATGCTCGCTTTCAGCCATCAATACTAGGTCATCTGCATACATCTGAGCGCACACATTCATTCCATTCATATCTACACTCACTGTACCTACTGTTTTTTATATCACGCACGCAAAAATCAAAGAATAGATTGAACCGCCAAGGTGACATCACGCATCCTTGCTACACCCCTCTCGTAAGATGGAACTCTCGTGACAGATGAGTAGGTATTCACCTTGACACAAGCAGAACTATCAGAATAATTCTGCTTGTGTCAAGGTGAATACTTTAATTTTAAAAAGAAATAGGTATAAAAATAACGGTTCGATTCTTCTCATTTTGTAAAGGTAATACCATGGTTTTTTTTTTCAAGAAAAAAGGTGCCGAAACTCACTTCATGTCAAGCTTTTTCATAATAAAATTGTATTCAAATTTCATAAAAGCGAGTCATTGATTTAAAAATTAAAAAAAAAACATGAAGAATTGCCGGAACGCCGCCACGCTGTTCCACGCGCTGGGTAATACTATTTTTATAATTATGTATTCGGTATATTATGCTACGTAAAATTGCGTTTTTTTTTATATCTTCAAAAAGAAGAAGAAGATATTTTATTTGCGGCCCGCCTTTCTTTTTAATTATTGAAATTGATCCGCCATCCAAAAAGGTTGCCCGTCGCTGCACTACACAATGGTCAGTGTCCCTGTCGTTATAGATAAGCCACCCAATATTCGTCTCGTTGAGAAGAATTAATATGGCTTTTATTTTGAGAAAGACTTCGGCTGAACATTAAATCGATCCCTAGACATTCAACGAACTGTTGATGGCTTTCGACTCATCATAATGGCTGGCTTTTATCTCACTCGAAATAATAATAATGAAAAAATAATGAATTTTGAGAGAATGGTAACTTTCAATAGCTTTGTAACAACCTATAGAATCGTAAAATTTAATCCTTTAAATAATATGTACTTACCTACTGTAAAAATAATGTCAATTAGGTATTATTGTTTAAAACTTCAATTATTGATGTTTTTTTTTTTACAGAATACGATTTCAATTTGTAATATTATTTTATAATACTAGCTGACCTGTTTGTTTTTCATCTCGCCTCAGAAACAAATAATTAATTATTAGGTAATTGTAGCGTTAACTTATTATTAGTTGAAATACATTCCGTTTTTTTTTTGTAATTTTTGCCTCTTGACATTCTAATAAATGAAAAAAAGTATTAACCAATGCCAACAATAGATATTTCTAATTTTAAAACCAATACAACGCAAACTTAAAGTATCAATATTATAATGTCCACCACATAAACCACCGTTAAATAACTTTTAAACCCCTTAGTTTTATTGAAATCCATCCTGTTTTGAAGGAGAGTACGACAGCAACCAATTTGTAGGTATGGAAGAAATATATAAATAAAAACAGCTACAACTATTTTGATTCAAAAGTTAAATTTACTTTGCACTTTATAGCTAAAAAAAAATCATTTAATATTACACTCGTAGTATCGGGATTTAATGTCAATTAGAAAAATAAGTTGTTCAGACATTGGGGATGTTCTCTTATGGGTTGGTGGTCATGGAAAACGCTGAGGTGGATGTGTAGAAGGATCTCAGGATCATTGGGGTATCTGACTGGAGGAAGCGGGGGATAGACAGGGGTGAGAAGCAGAAAATTCTGAAAATTCGAGGCTTACAATGATGAAGTTATACATAATAATCCTTGCTGAGTGCATCAATTACTATTTCGTTAAGAGGACTCATATTCAAATCCCCGAAATAATATCAGCAAATTGTCACATTGTCATGAAAACATTTTATACGCAAAAGTTGTGCAAAATTACTTCAGTCTATGATACAAACATTACTGTGGTCCGCATACGATACGAAGACTCGGCGCGGAACGCATATCTCTTTACAAATTGACTTCAATCTATATTCAATGCACTTCGTATTGAAATCAAAGTCGACTGTAAATTTTATATTCTTCTATAGATACTACCGTAGGACCGTGCACTTCGAAAGTAACTCAACAATACTCATGAGTTTAAAAAAATAACATGTTGCACAATTTTTTAAGAACCCGGGGGGTGTGGGGGGGGGGGGCATTATCACCACTGGCGACCTCGGGGCTGACTTTCCGATACGAAGTATCGGTATGGCAAGTGGCGACTTTAACAACAGGACCAAAATATTATGGAAGGCGTCGGGGTATAATATCGAGACGAAATGTAAACATTTTGATGCGTGTGTGCCGCCCATTCTCCTGTATGGGTAAGTCCTGGCACCTGATCAAATCCCAAGCACAAAAAGTCTTCGCGTCCAAAACAAAGTGCTTCAAAGGAATTTTGGGTAAGTGAAATATGCTACCGACAAATGACCGACAGCGCAGGCCCATCACTTCTACCATTTTGTAGAGGAAATGGATATGGTTGGGACATGAGTGGTGAATGACAGTTGGTCGAGGGGAGCGCTATTCTTTCTTCCATCCGTTCCGGAATCATTATCATACCGTGTTATACTTCTTCGAGAGCTGACGGAATTCCACATGGTGTGGGAGGAGGTCATAAGCATTGGGTAAGATCGAGCGCAATGGAGAGCTCTTGTTGCCTCCCTATACCATTGAGTGCGGTTTAGGGAGATTGTATAATATGTATTCATCCCTAATACCATTGACTAATGTACGGAACGTCGCCGATTCCCTTTGTCAGACTTGTAAGCTGGTGGGACAAGGTGACAATAATTATATTATTATATGGGTATGAGTTAGGATAAAGAATCATAAATGAGTTAGGATAAAGAATCATAAATGAGTTAGGATAAAGAATCATAAATGAGTTAGGATAAAGAATCATAAATGAGTTAGGATAAAGAATCATACCTGATGATTGTGTAGGGCAACACTCAACAGTCACCAACATGCTGAAAGATTGATTCGTTTTTATGAAACAATTAATGACGGTTAATACATAACACCCTGTGCCAGTATATTATTATCAGTATTGATATAATAACCCGATGCGCATATCACCACATAAACAGGATGTTCTGTTAGCAGTGTGCCCGAGCATATACAGGGCATGCACATTGCACATGCACTCGGCCCGCCGCTATCTCCTAGATATCGCCGACACGTCCCGCTATGTTTACCCTGCATCGCAGCTACCCCCGACTACATAGATGCAGCAGTTGGTTTTATTCATATTCCGGAATACTTTGGTTATCGGTTTGAATATTGCATCGCACCCTCCACCCTCCCTCTACAGGATCATATTTCAATAATTGAAAATTTAGAAACACCAAATAATATACGAAAATGCGCATAAACGTTTTCACTCTTGTCCATCATCAGCTTAAACAATTTCAATATCTCTACTTACTTAGAAAACTAGTATGAGAAGAATAAGTGGACTTCGTGAAAGATTTGGATGCTGTAATCTTGAAAAGGGAGTCGTTCAAATAAATCATACTAAAGAATTACCACCAATGTATTGGAAAACAATATCAACAGACAATGAGTCTATCAGATCTTGGACAACAGAGCTGAGGGCTTACAACCTCCTAGGCCAGGTTAAAAGCGCTTTCTATTCCTAGGAAACATTCGCTGTTCTCGACAAGTTTCAACGAAATGACAATTGGCAACAGAGAACAGCGAATGTTTCCTAGGAATAGAAAGCGCTTTTAACCTGGTCTAGGAGGTTGTAAGCCCTCAGTTCTGTTGTCCAAGATGTGATAGACTCATTGTCTGTTGAGATTGTTTTCCAATACATTGGTTTTGATTACCTATGTTACTAGGAAAAATCCAGTTTTAGGATATAAACAAGATATACTAAAGAATATTTAACAACTAATGACTCTAACAATTCATTACTAATGTTCGATTTTTAAATGGAACAAACCACTACTAATGTTATTTCGAAGGCTGGCTTGGTGTGATCACTTTACGGTAACAACTTTCGTCATTGGGTGGTAATATTTTGAAGTGGTTGGTGACCCAGCGGTTACAACGTCGGCTTTCGTACTGCGGACGTCGTGGTTCGATCCCAGGTGCCGACCATCTTCCTCTTTCACGACACAAGTTTTCGGTAGCTTACTGTGAAAGAGTCAAGGAGTGTATTTGTGTTCACTTTGAGTGAGCACAGATTCATTTAAAAAAAAAAAAAAAAAATGAGAGCCATATTTAAGTCTCCGAAATTCCTTATCACGAGAATTCTCAACATGTCGAAAAATCTCAAGTATGCAACAAGTAGATATTTAATAATTAATGAAATATAGAGATAAAAGTTGGAAATTATTGAGAACAAGAGAACAACCAACTTTTAAGACTGCGACTGCGAATCATACTTATATGTCTTTTATGTATAGCTTGTCTTTCCAAGTCTTGTTCTCGTTTTATTTTAGTACTAGCTTTTCCGACAGACGCTGAACTGTCTATACTATGAAAAATAAGTTCGAATATGCCCCTAAGTGAGGCGTAAAGAGAGTTGATTTTATTAATAAATCCGACCAATGCATCAATTTCAAAACAATATTTACACTGTATACATTCTGACGATCGCACCAACTATCAACATTTGACAGATGTCAACGCCAATCATTAAAATTCAAAAAAAGAAAAGTTTATAATATTGTCAAAAGAACTATTAAGGGCTGGTTTTATAAACATCCGTTAGTAAAAAGTCAAACAAAATACCTAAACCGGATTATGAATTTGCTCGTTTTCCCGTCTTAAAAAAATTCGTTTTTCAAATTTCAGTACGACAATTTGTTAGTAAACCATCGATAAACTTACGGATATTTGGTTTCTCGTTTATAAGATCGACGTTAAGATAACTTTTCTTCAATTTTCTAACGTTCACCACAAATTTCATTCACGAGAACTTTCTCCTGACAACAGAAAACACACCAAAAAAAATATTAGTTGCGATGAGCTGAAGCCGTATTCTCGTAGCGGTGGAATTGCAATCTTATCTTAATTGATATCTTAAAGGGCGGCTCGGAAAGGATCGGACCAATCAGAGAGAAAGAGGGAGTGTCTACAATACGATGTTGCCAATCGTGGAACGATCATGACACTCCCCCTTTTTCTCAGATTGGTCCGATCCTTTCCGAGCCGCCATATTAAGATAAGATTACAATTCAAATTCCACGAAAATACGTTTGCTGCTCCTATTTACCCATCACGCCGTGTGTCGTAAAGGGTAGGCAGAGATCCATGTAAAAATCACCGGTTCTGCTTCGAAGAAAGGAAACACGTGTGAGAGGGTCTAGATTATTCTTCATCCCTTTTACATGCATGTACCTTTCTAACTATCTGTCTCTTTCTCGTGGTCAAATTCAACAGGAACAATAGAATGGCGTAGCTGCATCTTTCTCCCCCAAGACAATAATAATTTGAGCATATTCATTAGAAAAAGCAGTAAAAAATCAAGGATCTTATTTATACACTTTGAAACTAAATGACCCTTTTTAGAAGTGGACTTATTTAACAAAATCTGAGTAGCTACTAAAGAGATGAGTGAAAATTATGTTTTTATATTTTATTTATTGAGATATTTTCCATTACAATAAATGTTTTGCTAATATTGTTACTTGCCATTTTACCTCCTTGATTTTATTCATAATAAAAGACTCACTATAGATTGGTCCGATCCTTTCCGAGCCGCCATATTAAGATAAGATTGCAATTCAAGCTCCACGAAAATACGGCTGCTGCTCCCATTTACCCATCACGCCGTGTGCCGTAAGGGGTAGGCAGAGATCCATGTAAAAATCACCAGCTCTGCTTCGAAGAAAGGAAACACGTGTGAGAGGGTCTAGCTCGTCTATAGGACACTGATTTTTAACACGGTTTATTCAAGATTTAAAATACTGTTTATTGAAGAGCTCTTGTTGCCTCCGTATGCTTCTGAGTGGGGTGTAAAAGGAAGAATTTACTGATTGGTTGGTTGATTATTCGAGAGTCATATGAATCTTTGAAACATCATAATAAATATTCAAAGTTGATATCAGCCTGTAGATTTCAGCGATACGATTTCAATCAATGTGTCGATGTTTGTACCTGGTTCAACGTCCAGAGACAATGTTATTTAATTAATAAATAATACCCAGCTCTCTGTGGAGAGACCGCTCTCAATCAGATTTTATATGATTATACAGGTGAATAACTAGGTAATAATTAATGTAAAAATAGATCACTATTCCCTGCTTCCCTGCTCTCTGTCTGTGTGACACATTCATGATTGAAAATGTCGAAACAAATTTGACTTGATTTTTTGTCGCAAATAAAAATGTGCTCCTTTCAATCAAGCTGCAACTGATACGTTAATTATTTATACTTGTTTTGTTTATTTATTTGAAAGAATAACTTGTTAGTTATTTTACGCCCCTATTTTAAACAAGGGCTCCATAGAAGAGCACTCTGAGCTAATCAAATATATTCCAAAATTAGTTTCTTTCTTTACATTAAAATTATGTTGTATTAAATATAAAGAGATAGGTAAACCTGTTTGATGTGTTTGTATTTTTCTTTTTAGATTGTTGATTAATTTGTATTATTAAGTAGGTACCTATACTTATTTCATTACAAAATACGAATATAACCCAAAATAATTACACTGAAATATCCGCTTATACTCTGTTGCAAGAAATATGAGGGATTTGCATTCTGTGTGGGAGGTATTTGACACTGCGCAAGATTGCGCATCAGAAAGATCTTTTTGCATACCGATCCCTCTAAGTAGGGATGGGATTAGAGTAATGACTCTAATGATCTATTTTCCCAAGAATACGGTGCTGCTATTAACATGGGTGAATGTGGCTATTTGAAACTTTATCCATGTCGTTACCGTAGCTACAAAAAACATTTTCAAAGACAGCCGTCTTGTTAGGCAACGGACCGCTCTCTAGGACCCAGTGCATTAGGCTCACTGCATATGGACCCAGTCGACGAGACGAAACGGTTGATAAAAAAATGCCGTTACACTGAACACTGTCGTACGAGACAGATCAACATGAATCAACCGTGACTTTGGTCAAACTAAGTCATTTAATAAATGGAAAGAGTATGAGTATCAACCTTTTTCCATTTTTTTATTTATTATCAACTGTTATTTTTGCCGTGGGGCTGTCGGCTTAGAATAGCACCTCTGCTCTTTTTGCTGGTTTTTCGAGCATCCTGTAAGAGGCAGGAAATCGAAAAATCAGATCGGGACCGTGAGGTTGACCACCCCACGTCCTTAAACCTCAACTGGTCAGAAAAGGCACAAGAGCCTCGAACGCCTTAGAGCGCAATGGAGAGCTTTTGATGCCTCCCTATGCTCCTGAGTGGGGCTTAGGCCTCCCGCATTGTGGGTTGGTTTGGGGGGGACCGCGGCGGGCTTGATTTGTGTGGGGCCGGCTTTTCGGTTTGGTTGCTTTGATCGAGCCGGGGGGTCGGTTCATGCGGGTCGGCTTTGCTGGGGATTGGTCACCTCCAGACTGGCTTGCGTAGAGTGGGGGACCTTAACGGGAGTATGTATGTATGTATGTTATTTTTTATAATTGTTATCACTCATCGCAAAGGCTAAAGCTGCTATGGTGAGTGGTGTTTTGAAATGAATAAAACATATAAATAAACTAATAACGTAATATCGGACAAGATTGTTATAATACATGTTAGTAAAAATGTGTTTACCTATGTTTTTGTTACTTTGATCAGATTGATTTTTTCAATTACTATTAATTTATTTTCATTTAATTTACCTAATTGTCATTTACTTCCACAACACAAACACTATCGTTTTATTATTGACATTCATCTAAACAGTTTATTCATTCTATGTAGTTTGCGTGTTGTGTTTAGTAGGTAAAATTACCAGGTTGTATTTAAGACACGAGTATTGTAAAGACAAGTGCAGCAGATCATGTAGAAAACATAGGACCAAAGATAGTTGTGTGTCCGGTACAAAGATTATTTCCAGATAACCAAATCGAACACTTTGCCGGGCCGGCCACCCACACTGGTGCCAGATAAGCGGATTACGTTGCATCGGTCTGATATCCTCTGGATAATCATATTAATACGATAAGTTCCTGTAGACATGCATACTATTGCATACGAGCTCAGTCTGAGTCAGTATTTCTGGAAAATTTGTGAGTGTTTATTGAATACCCATTTTTTAGTAAAGTATCTATCTAATTTAAAGTGTCTCAGATTAATCAGGTAATCAAAATATGTATGTACATATTACTCTGTGCAAATAGGTTTTCACTATAAAATAAACTGAAATGAAATTAATGGTTTATATTTACGTATTCATAGTTTTTAATTCTTCTTCTTTCGATGGCGCAACAGCCCAATTCGAGCCCGGGCCCCCAATACTCGTTGCCTCCAGATAACCATGTCCTCTGCCTCTCCAGGTTTCGCCATCATGCAAGGGCCCCAAAATTCTGCACAGTACTTTCCTCTCAAGATGTCCGGCAGATGATTTTGGTGTCGTCGTTCGTCTACACCTCGCATCCGTATGTTATGTACCACGGTTCTGGTTATTGTTTTGTAGAGGGTGATTTTGGGCTTTGGGATTGAATAATTTTAAATATACAAAAATAATACCCTCTTCTTTCCTGTTTTTAGACTCACTTGTTAGGTTGTCCATTCGACTTGCTAAATTCCAGCTCTGTCCAATTCAAATTTTATTAACAATGTCATTACGACATTTAGTTTTAATCGCTGGCTATAAAAATAGTTTCGTGTAATTCTTTTTTGAATTCAGGACTCCTTTAAATCGAGGATTTTTTACAATTAATCTGCACTCACCCAAAGTGAACACAAATAGACCTTCGACATCTTTCACATAAAAAAGCTTGTGTTGTGATTGTGGAAATGGCATCGGGTTTCGAATCCGCAACCTCCAATACGCTATACGTACGTTCAGTTAATACAAGTAGGTGATTTTAGTGTTAAAAAAAACGTAGACGATTGTCATTGAAATCGGGATTTCAAGAGTAGTGCTCAGGTAGGTGTTGCCCATCTGAGACTCAAGGCCTGGCTAGAAACAGCCTTGTTGTGGTCATCCTTTCCATATTTTAAAGGTGCCAATATTTCCGCCTTTGACATCCCTATCTTCGACCCTACAGATCTCTCAAATTGCTGTGTTTCCATCTTCGTCTTCTAGAATTTTACCAGCTGAAATCCTGGAGAGTTTCTATGTACCTATTATTTTTTTTTACCCGGATATGCCTATTTGGTCATATAAGGAACACTTAGTTATCAGTTTTGTTACAAAATCTATGTTGTCAAATATTTAAAAACATCGGCAACAGTCATATTATGTTTAGAATAGCTTATTCCTTACAAAATAATCATTTCGAGTTGTGCATTAATAATTTGTGTTTACAGTGTTTCAAAATTACTCATTTTTTTGTAATGACATTCATCTATCGTATCGGTTATGACTCAATGTTTTTATATGTTTTATGTGGGGTTTTTTTTGACAAAACTAGCTTTTTATATGTAATCCTTTCGTAAAAGAGGGAATAAAGTTAAAATTTATCTTTACAACATACGTCCTATACACTGTAGAGTACGAAAAAGGTAAAAATCTGGAAACTACCCAAGGTCCGTCAAAATAAGAAGTATCAATATAACCTAAAACGAATCAGATTTGTATTACTGGTTAATGCATACATATTATGTAAGTACTTATTGTATGTAGAGACTTTACACAATAATAATAATATGTTCCTATGCCTGTAGAAGCTGATGCATAATGCAATTATTTCCATGAGTCTAGCATCTAGTTTACTACCGATGTATTAATATTATTACAGATATTTTTTAATGTGGGAATATTTCCATTAAGCCTCTTGCACTGATGAATTCTGTACAGACGAACTAAATATCTCTAGCGCTGTTGGTCCAGATCTGCTATGAATGTGCTGCTTTGTAAATGGAGGGCGTGAGTTTGAATAAAAAATTAAATACTTTTAAAATTCTAAGTTTTGTTTTTTTTGTGACCATTTTTCTCGCGACACCGGAATTGTGCCTCTGGCAGATACTAACCATGTCATTTAAATAAAGAAATAATCACTTTTCTTCTCAGCCGACAAAAACGGTATCATCCACTGTTAAGAAATAATATAGTAAAATTCACCCATTCAAATTCTGAATCAATCGGGATTCGAATCCGAGGCTTCTGGATATGAACGATTATTAATTATTTTTGATACAATATTGCCGACGAAATAATGTTATAATATTTCATTTTGTTCTAATAAATCATTAATACAGTGAGTTCAATCAATGTAAATACACAAAGAAAAACTATCTATATGTATTTGACATCAAAAATTCAGACCTCCAATGACAAGCGTCATATCCACAAAAACTTTTAGGTAATTAAGTCAAAGTAATAATAATATAATGATGAAAATGGCTGTCAATTTTGTATATTTTTTTACACTTAATCAATGTCTAAATTATCAATCTTGAACAATATTTTTGATAATGTAGAATATGGGTGTATCCGTTGAGAAGAGTATTTTTGGTTTAAATGGATTTATTTATTTTATACATAAACCTTTCAATGATGTCGGTACATTAAAATATGTAAGTAGGTAATAAAAATTATTTTTAGGTAGGTACTTTGTAAAAATCCATTTTGATTATAGGTAGGTACTTTTCGCTAAGATTTTTTTTTTTTTCACTCTCTGAATGATTCTAAATAAATTCAAGACGAAATTTGTTTTCAATTTTTCGCAGTTGAAAATTTCATCAGATTCATTGAAAACGCAAAAGAAATATTCCGAAGCACATAATAAAAAAATCAAATCTCTTTTACTAAATGGTTTTTAGGAAAGATTCTGAGAAAACCACTATGAAAATAGTCCACGTTTTTATTAGATTTTTTTAAAGATACGAGGGGAGATTCAAAAGTGATGAGAAAGACTCACGGGAAATTTTATTTATTATTTTTCAATGTAGTCCCCTTCTTATTCAATACACATGTTCCACTTGGATGGGAGTCCTTTGATACTCTCAGAAAAAAAGTTTGAATCTTGCTTCGTGAAAAATGCCGAAACGGGGCATTTGACTTCTTCATCGTCCGAATATTTGCGTCTCCGTTGGTGTTTCATCAGGTTTCGAAAAAAGTAGAAGTCGTTGAGGGTCATGTCTGAGCTTTAGGGGTAGTGTTTCAATTCTTGGAAACCCAATTCACGCACAGAAGCTGACGCAATGGCAGACTTGTGCAAAGGTGCGTTGTCATGCAGGAGTTGCACCCCGCTACTGAACTTCCCGCGTCGCTTCTCCAGTATCGCTGTCTTCAAGTTTTTCAGAACACCAGCGTAATACTTCCCTGTGATTGTCTCCTTGTAAGGAAGATAATAAATCAACAGCACATCTTCCATATCCTAGAAAATTGTGGCCATAATCTTCCCGGCGGAGGGTTGAGTGCGAAATTTTTCGGCGGAGGGAGACCGCTGTGTTTCTATTCCATAGATCCTTATTCGGTCCCCGAGTTCCAGTGGTGAATCCACGTCTCATCACCCGTTATTATCTTGGACAGAAACGCTTCACTCCCTTCCTCGAATAGGTCCAAATTTTCTTTTGAAATCAGAACACGGTTCTTCTTCTGGAGGGGCGTCAGCATTCTGGGGACCCATCTTGCACTGACCATGTTTATCAAGAAATGTTCATGTAGGATTCTCAAACCCGATGATTCTGAAACGCCGCATTCAGTAGCTAACTGAGAATCATTTAAACGACGGTCATAAAACACAAGCTTTTTCCCCTTGGCGATGATTTCAGGTGTACGGGTCATCTTCAATGGACTCAAGTCCCCACTTGAACTGTTTAGCCCAATATTTTATAGTAAAATAGGAAGGGGAAGAGACCCCGTACACTATGATCATACGCTCATTGACGGCCTTTGGCCCATTTCCTTCTTTCACTAAAAACTCGATGACGGCACGGTGCTTCAATCTAACGTTTTCCATATTTTCCGCAACTAGTCACAGTTAACGACCTCTCACTAGGACACCTGATGCTTAACTGAACTAAGACCAAGTATCCTGGCTCGTAAGGACTTGTCAGTGCTTGCACTAACCTACTCTACCCCGCACTTTTGAATATCCCCTCGTAATAATATCTTTCGCGAGTATTTCGTTCAATATTCTTTTTTTTTTAAGTTTCATCTACAAAAATATTTTTACTTCTTTATGCAAATTGTTATGTGCACTTTAAAAATTTCTTTTTGAAATTCACTCATGTTCATTTCCTAAAAATTATAAATCTCTTGAAGTTCACCGCCGATCTCGGCAGTCTAGTGGCAAAGGCTCCGACTTCAGATCAAGAGGTCCCGGGTTCGATACCCGGTCGTTCAGAAAATTTCAATGTGTTTTTTCACTTGAAATTTCTACTGGGGGTTGGAATCCTGTCTCAGATTGGACGGGGCCGGTTGACTGGTAGGGAATGCTTCAAGCATTATGTTCCGCCGGATATACTGTAATCTATATATAGAAGAGTGTTATTTATAATTATTAAATTTGATAACTACTGATAACTGACTCCGGTAAAAAATATATAATAACCCATTTATCAGATATAATATGAATGTATGTATTATGATGTGATTGTAGTGCATTTTCTAAAACGTATTACGAGTACATACCCTTTATACTGGAGTTGTCCGTTAAACTTCCCTGATTACTATAGGCACTCAGAATGCTGTCTTGTGCTGGATCGTACATTAGTCTTTCCTCTTCACATTCCTATCTGCGATGCTCGGTGTCGGTTTGGCAGCCGTAAAGAATGGAGTTCCTGATTATGTGAAAAACCGACATGACGAGTGTTCAAATGGGGCGAAAGAAAGTAAGTATATTTGGAGAAATTTGATGATAATAATGTTCGTATCCAATTTTTCTTTGTTATAAAAATGGATATGTGCTAAAAAAGTGATAAATACACTTTTTAGTTCGCTTCAGGTTATAATGAAGGGGAATATAGAGGGAAGCAGAGCGGTTGGGAGGAGGCAGTTGTCTTGGCTGCGTAATTTGAGTGACTGGACCGGAATCAAAAGTATGGGGGAGCTATTCCCGATAACGCAAGATAGAGAAGCTTTTGCCGAAGTGATCGTCTAAGTCAGGGGTGACTTGATATGGCACGAAAGAACAAAAAATATACCTACTTTTGACGTGTTTCACACTATAAAAAAGCTTGGTGTCATGTAAAAGGAAAATGGTTAGCACTGGAAATTGAACCGAAGACTTTCAATACGAAGGTTTGCTGCTGAAATACTTCAATATAACATAATTAGGTAGGTACTTATTTTTACACCCACAGGGGTGGTTGCTAGTATAACATAGAGTATAATATGAGTTATGCTTAAAAACAAAATATTTATATAAAAAAAAAACGCTAATCTTTTCTAAGAAATATAATGTTCTTGATTTATTATTGAAATATGTGAAAAATATTATTCAAATATGTAAAAGAAATATATTGAAATATTTAGAAAGGTTTGTTCAAAGAAAAAACTAAGCCTCCACCTAGGAGTGACTTCATGGCAGCGACTGAAGGCAGGTCTAAATGCGGCCCATAGGTAGGCCGGACCCTGATTTCAATGTTCGGGATTAAATCTTCGTAACAATATTATCAGCTTCAAGTGCCTTTGCCAAAATTCCGGTTCATATTTTACTAGTTGACCCTTGTCTCCTGCACACGTGAACAATGTATAACGAGATGACGTATGAAATCACTTTTGAAACGTTTAGTATTTTAAAAATGCATTAAATTTATAATTCTACTCAAATTACACAAACTTTTATTTTTTTTCATTTTTAAAAAATGAATCTGAACAAATACACTCTGTTATATATTTAAAATATCTAATATTGTAGAATTGTAACGCATGAAGTATTCAGACCTTCTTTATTTCCTTCCCCGTCCCTTCCCCATCCTGTGCTCACCAAAATTGCTACAAAGTACCTACTGCCCTTCCTTTGTGAACTGTCATTGTGTCAACACGTAAAAGTGAAGTTCTGTTCAATCATATAAATTCAACAAATAAGTGCATACATTTTCGATCAAATCAAACAATTGAAACAAAGTGAAAAGCAATCATCTGTAAAATTATTAATAGCGTCGAGAAGAAAGCGAAACTCAGGTGAGTAGGTACACCAGCTATTCTTCACAGTCCTTTCATTTTCGGTAGTATTATATCTTTTTTTCAAAGGAAATACTCTACACACTCTTTGACTCTTTCACAGTAAGCTACTTAAAGCTTGTGTAGTGAAAGAGGAAGATGGTCGGCACCTGGAATCGAATCAACGACCTCCGAACGAAATAGTACGAAAGCCGGCGTCGTAACCGCTAGTCTACCAACCACTTAAAAACTGAAAGCAGAAAAAACTATATTATTTCAACTAAATGCCAATGAATAAAGTTTTTTTTTTAAAGAGGATTCAAAATCGTGGAAGCCCAGGAATGACGGGTACTGGAAGAAAGCCAATATTGAGGTGGTTTGTACACAAAAATAGTCGACTGCAGGAGATTGTCAACCAAGTAATTAACATAGATGTTCCACGTTCGGTGGATGGTAAAAAGAGATCATAATATTCCATGGTGGTCCAAAGACGTGACCAGTTGCATATAAATGGGTTTAACAAAGGAGTGCACCTCAGTCTGAGGACAACGAGAGCGGACCTATAGATAATAAGTTCATGGGTCTCAATAATTCCGACACCTTTTGTCGTCACAAACTATGATAACAGAGTTCATATTCATATAAAGAAGAAATTTTCCTTTACTCATAATAAAAAAAAAATTGAGTGTTGAGTTTTCTGAAGTTTATATAACAGTATGAACGTTTCATGCTCAAAGTGATGCCGTGGGTGCATTCCATTAAATTATTAGGACTAGGGGGGTGATGTTGGATGCTAGTTCTTCATGTTATGATACATGTAAAGTTGCTGAAAGAGGGTATCTAACTCTACCCGCCCTGTGTGGGGTATAGAGAGATCTAATAATAATATGAGCTGTCGATCAAATTAAATCTCAGACTATACGCTCGGCATGAACATTAGAAATATGATTAAAAAATAAAAACAACGGTCGGTATTGAGATGACGTAAGTATAACTTTTGTTACAGAGAACGCTTGTTTAGGAGTTATTTCTTCTTCTGCCTCGCGAGCCAACGCCTCGCCCCGTGTGGACGTGGCTCGCGCTGCTTCAGAGATACATTGCCTCGGCCGAGCACCAGTCGCTCGACCGCGAGCCGTACGTGTTCGGATTTCGCCAATTCTCAAAGGCGCCTCAGTCTGAGTGAGTCGAGTGGTGTGGACGGATTGATCGATACTCGCAAGCCAGTGCAACATTATGGATACAGAAGCTTGTATTCGTTTGATACAACTTTATGGAAGTTACAAAATGCTATGGGATTCTAAAGATCCAGATCTTCTTCTTCTTCATCAGCCTTTCTCGTATTCATTGCTGAACATAGGCCTCCCCCCTCTCCTTCCAATCATTCCTGTCCTGAACCTCTCTCATCCATGTGCCGCCTGCAATCTTTGTGATGTTGTCCGCCCATCTGGCCTGACGTCTACCGACATTTCTTCTGCCTTGTCTAGGCTGCCGCTCCCTACTCTTTTGGTCCATCTGTCGTCCGGGCATCGGCCACATGGCCACAAGGTATCCACATGGTCACATTTGAATAAAAACAAACGAGAAGATTGCTGGAGAAAGATTGCCAAGGAAATGAACATTGTTGTACCTGTGTAGAAATGCTCAAACTGGCTCACCGTGGCTCGCGAGGCCCGCTCGCAACCTTTAAATTTGCCTCGGGTGCCACGGCTCGTGAGCAGGAAGTCTGAGCGTGGCTCGCGAGCCGTGCTTGGTCTGTCTGGAAACGGCTTTTGAAGGGCGACGCGGTATAAATCTTCCTCCGACAGCGCTGAAGTTTTTTAAATACTATGCAACCGAAACTTCTTGCATAATTGATGTTGCCTGGACACTTAGTCCTTTTGTCACATAGCCCGCGCAAAGCCGAGGAGTTAATTGTTGTAATCGCTATTGCAATTCGAATAAAAATGTCTAGAGTCGCGGCAATTTCGACGAAAATAACATTTTGAAAACATCATGTAATAGTAATAAAGTAAATTACGGGTAAACAGCGCTTATACCTGCGATGAAAAAAAATATTTAAATGAACCAATTAATGAAATGACTTTAATACATAAACAGTTAAATGAAAATATAACTCATTCTTACTTATTTCTGAGATAGGTGGATGGTGTAGGGACTCAGATATTGTATGGATATTATCCATTTCTAATTCTATGTAAATGTCTCCGTTTCATTTACCAATAATAACACAAATACCCAATGAATCCCATTAGTGATTCAATTCTATGTAATATTTCAAGATAAACAACTTCTGAAGGATCCATTTTGTAAGTTTCACGAGCTGACCTTCCCTTTAATAGTAATATGCAACCTCAGAAGCACACTTTGATACCGTGAAACTTTTCTAAAAGGGCGATAAACAAAACCTTATTTGGTATAATTTCCATAATAATTTTATCAGAGATCCTTTTGTGGAACTTATAATGATATTTTGAAATACAGAGCCGTATCCTCAACACGTTCTATCGTTTGATCCTCGCGTATAAATCCTGATAACTTATTCTTAATTTTATTTATTGTCCTTTAATAAAATAAGCCTTGCTGCGCAACTTAAGGATTTTTGAAAGGATTTCCTGCGCAGGTTTTATCCAACAGGTTCAGCGCCAGTATATTTTTGACACGATATGCGCCTCTCATGTTCGCAAGCACGTATAAAAGGATATTCAAAGCAGTCATCCGAAGTACCTAACTCCAAAATTATTCTCCTCTTTTAGCTTTTTCTAGTCTACTTTCCAAGGAATCAATATGATAGATGCACATTAATGACTGTTATTCTGAAAAGAAAAACAGACGATTGAGTTGCGTCGTATCCAATTTTTATTGAGACTTAAGACATTTATCTATTCTGAAAATGTTTTATCCAATACATTAGATGCGTAACTACTGGCAACCGATTAAGTTATAAGCAAGAGCTTCTTGCGTTGAGTTGGAACGTGAATTTGAGAATACAAGTCATTATTGGGTTGGTGTTGTCATCAAGCCTTGCCTTGAAGTACTGTATCTTGAAAAGTTGGTGGTTTTCATATAATAAGGAAACTGAGACTATGATTAATTTATTTGAATATCATGAAAATGAAAGTGAAACAAAAAAAAATCATGTCAACCACACATCTCCCGTTGATCTAGCTGTGATATTTTTCACTATTGTTCTTGAGAATAAGAAAAAAGACCATTGTTTTTTAGAATCATCTTATTGAACCGCTGCTGACTTTTAAAGTTGCGTCGCCTTTCAGTCACATTAAAGTTCCTTAAAAGCCTTATGGATTTACCCTGCGTATCCAGCATTATTATAACCACGGAAGATCGTGATGTAGCAGGACCCGCATGACGACATCGTGGACTTTTCCGATTGGTGGTTAGTGTCGTCACATCATGCCTGTCAAACCAAGGCTGCCACATTTATGAAACTTTGACATTTAAAATCATAGTATGAAAATTTCCGACAGCATTGATCTTGATAATAAATGTAACACATTTCTTTTCATAATCATTACTTTTCTTCTTATTTTGAGTGTAAACTGTGTATATCGGCGCAAATCAAGTGACGTTCCTCCGTGCATTGTATAATTCCCGTCGAGTTCCGTTCCACGATTTCCTTGAGAGACGATTTAACTCCGAGCAGCTACTTGTATTAATTACTCTCGTTGTTAATTGTTGTGCCACCCCCATCCCTAACCATCCCCTCCCGACCTTAGTAGGCACTCGCTATATATTATTATTATATGATTAAATTGAATAATATATCTAATTAGTCTAAATGTACCTAGATATTACATATATCCCCATTTGAACCACCTACCCCGTATGCTTAATGATCTTATCCCTGCACATATTCAAAGTTTCAAACATTCATTGCGGGGTAAGGAAAGAGAAATTAACGCCATAAACTATTACGCATATATCTATAACAGTGAATTAAAACATGAAAATCTGTTCAATCAATTTAGGTGTTCCTTTAAAATCGATGACAGCCAATCTTGCCCGACTCTTGATGAACAATTTAATTTTAATTTTTTATGGTATGCAACATACAAGACAGTTTTAATATATCCATATTTACTATTCTGCCTCGGCAAAGGCAAAAATATCACAGATAGATCTTAGTAAGATGGAACCGTTAAAATAAAAGTTTGTTAAATACTGATTGATCAATCAAATTAAAACAATAAGGCTTTCTGAATGGAAGTGAAAACCCAAGATTTGTCACGAAATGCATGTGAACAACATGTACCTCGAAAGATAAAAAGGGCGCACGTGCGGCACTATGCAGCACTCCCCGCTTTCATCGGATTCTGGTGATGGGCACAGCCTCGTCCCATATGCAATCACAGTGAAAAGGAGTAAACCTTCCATCTTCACAATAAGGCTTTCTCTTTATTATTTTTTTCTACGTTCATGCAATCAATCTCGCAATTTGCTCTTAAATACAAGCTCTTTTGACGTAAATAAAATCAAAAAGATTTTTTGACAAAATAATTGGTTTAAAAAATCAAGAGAACATCAAAGCAATGAATAAAAATAAGTAATCTTCTGAGCCTTTACCTTCCACTGCTGGACAAGGGCCACCTTCGCATAAATCCAGATATTTCAGTACTGGACGTGATATAATATGCGAGAATAGAGTGGTGTCACAACAACGCTACGCTTGCCAATTGGGTAGAAAAAGACGTCCTTCCACGTTGGCCAATAGAGTTCTACGCTATCCACCGACGACGTTGACTTGTATTGTAATATATTGCGTGGTTTCCAAGGAAATAGTGAGGATGTGTTGGTGGTATTTGAGATCAAACCAACCCTTGCTAAGATCATGAAAATAATTATCCTTTCTCTCTCTTATTAAAATATAACCGCAAATTAAAGATAGGTACATAATTGCTTCTTTCTATTTGAAAATATAAAAAAAAGGTTCGAATGTGTACAAAAAAATAAAATGGACTATAACTTTATGGCCAAATTTTAGAATGTCAGATGGACTGAGACGGATATAGTAACGTCGTTTCTAGTCCAATTCCAAGTGGCAAATCCTCGTGTAGGAGTAGGAATATTAAAATGAAATATGACAGACACTCGAGGCACACTTCAAAAGGTAACAACTTTGAAATGTAACGCAATAACTCTAAAATTATTATTACACTTGTTACTACTGGCGAAATTATTTCGGTGCGTACATATTTGATTATATAAAAAAAGTCGCTATGTGGTGCTGTATGTAAATCACCTCCTTAAACTACCTATTATGTGAGTAGATACTCTAGTTTAAAACTATCAAAATGAATTATTATCAAGTTGTACAACTTTTAGGTCAGAAAAGGCACAATGAGCCTCGGACGCCTTCGAGCGCAATGTAGAGCTCAATGCCTCCCTATGCTAATTTAAGTACCTGGGAGCAACCATTACCACCACTGGTGACCTCGGGGCTGAGCTCCCGATAGGTATCGGTATGGCAAGTGGCGCCTTCAACAACATGACTAAGATATGGAAGGCGTCGGCGTATAGTGTTGAGACGAAATGTAAACTATTTGATGCGTGTGTGTTACCCATTCTCCTGTATGGGTGCACTGAGAGAAATTTTGTCATGATGAAGGCACGTACAGTAAATGGTTTTATAAAAACCGCAGAATACAAGAAAAAATCATAAACTTTTATGAAAAAAACCATTATCATTGAAATAATCAATTCACCTTATCTGCTTATTTCCATTCCCAAGAATGGAATTTCCGAAATTCTCGGATCAGGGAATTATTCAAGTAATTCATAGAAAGAAACAAGTTTACTTGTTTTACGTTTTTTCCAGTAAGAATAGAAATAATGTAAATGCTGTATGTCATTGATTAAACTAATGCAACTGGAATAAAACAATGATTCAATTTATAATAATTTAAAATATCCCGTACGGGAATTGTTTCTTTCTATTACGGAGATGGTTTATATGAAAACGCAACATCATTGGTATTTTCAATGATGGAGCATGGAGTTTTTTCCTGGACATCCGTACAATTTCAAAAACCTATGCAAGTCAAATATATTTCTGTTGTAAATTCCATTATTTCTTTGGTTTTGAGTAAAGCCAGTACAAATAATAGGATACTAGGTAAGAGCTGGTAGGTAATGGAAAATAGCAAGTAAACTTGAAAAATCCAATGACAATAATTAATTTCAACAGAAACAAGTAAATACGAGAATTTCGCAAGGACAACGTGAAAAAATCCAGGCCCTTGACTTTCTCCCGTGCGGCACCTGTTAAAACCAAGTTCGTACGGGGTTTTCATAAGTACCTACGTCCGTGATTTCCAGACGGAGTAGGGATATTTTTTTACCAGACGCAATCGACCTACCTCTTAGATCTACCATTAGTTTGCTTGAGCTCGTAGATGCAAGACTTGTTTACTCATTACATAAAAGTTTATACTAAAATCATTTTACAAATTATGTACCTAGCTATATTTCTCTATACAATGTGTTATCTGGATAATTATTGATCAAACGAATTGTACGAACAAAAGACAAACATTTTACGTTGAAATTGCAATTGGCACTTTAAATTGAAATAGATACCTTAATTCAAACTTCGTGTTCATATTTATTTTCTCTTCAGGTTAACAACCTATTTTCTTATAAATAGTAGGTATAGGTGCTTAACAGATTTTTTTTTTCAATGAATGTGGAAATTATTTTTTGGGAAATAATTTTTTTTTTTTTCTATTTTATTTTAAAGACCTTCAAATGAGATCAAGTGATTTTACTTTAAAAAAATATTATCAATTTATTGCTATATTTTTTTTGTTCATAAAACTCGTTTGATCAAGTGTGGACATAAAAAAATATAGCAATAAATTGATAATATTTTTTTTAAGTAAAATCACTTGATCTCATTTGAAGGTCTTTAAAATAAAATAGAAAAAAAATAATTATTTCCAGTACCGTAGTGCCGTATAAGGATAATAAATAAATATAAAAGACAAAATAAAATATCTATGAAATTGCGATTTTTTTTGGGAAATTCTTCTTCTTTTTCTTTTATAAGTGAAGTCTTAATAAAGAAGAATATTCCAAAAAAACTTCCGCAATTTCATCGTTAATTTTTTATTCGTACAATTCGTTTGATCAAGTTTCGTAATTAACACATTGTAGATGTTAGGAAAACATGTGTGATCCATACCTACGGAAGACAACTGAGGGATAGCCTGAGAAGACGGTGTATTCTCCCAGCTGTTTGGCGAGTTTCCTCCAGGAGACTATACGTCACCAAATCATCAGTTTATAATTTAGATGAAATTTCACAAAACAAGCTGAATGTAATCTAGGGAGACGCAAAAATTTCATCAAGTCATCAATACCTCCATAGTGTCTTGTTTTGATCAACTGGGAGAAAACGTATCAAGTACGAAGAAGACAAACTCAATCACCTGGATGTGTGGAATATTTTAGATCTAGGTAGGTATTGAGAGCTTAGATAGCAATGACGTAATAGGTAAGAAAGGGGCTGCTACCTGGTTGAATCAATTACAGCATTGGTTTTTCCTCGTAATGTACTAGAAAATAAAAAGGATCTTCCTTAGGTATATCAATGAAGTAATGGGTTGTACCAAACACGGCATTGGAATTTCCTCGTACTATACTAGAAAATATAAAGGACTTTACTTAGATATATCAATGAAGTAACGGGTTATACCAAGTACGTCATTGGTTTTTCCTCGTACGCTACTAGAAAATATACAGGCCCTTACTTAGATTTTTCAATGATGTAACGGTTTATACCACGTACGGCATTGATTTTTTCCCGTACGTTAATAGAAAATATGAAGTCTCTTACTTAGATATATCTATGACGGCATTGAGTTTTCCAAGAACTATCATTTAAAAATTCAATGACATTGCATAGATCAATTCCTCTCCAATACGTGCTAATTTCCAGTAAACCGTACGGGAAAATACCTCGTATGAAAATTCAATGACGGAGCATTGAAAAAACCAATGCTTCACTCTGAGTCAAAAAAAACAGTTCTTACGAGAAAAAACTCAAGAAATACGAGCTTTTCCCCCTTACTTTTCTCTCAGTGTGTGAGTCCTGGCACCTGACTTTGGCCCAGGCACAAAAAGTATCTGCATTCGAAACGAAGTGCCTCAGGAGAATTTTGGGTATAAGATGGTACCACCGCATCACGAACGAGGCTATACGCCGGCGCACCCAGCGTGAGCCCATCACCTCTACTATTATGTGGAGGAGATGGACTTGGCTGGGACATGTGTTAAGGATGCCGAATGACAGTTGGCCGAGGAGAGCGCTGTTCTTCCTCCCATCAGGGTCCCGAGGACGAGGAAGACCATCTCATACTGTGCTCCGCTCCTTCGAAGCAGACCTGAGGAATCTGGACATGGTGTGGGAGGAGGTCATTAACGTTGCGCAACATCGAGCGCAATGGAGAGCTCTTGTTGCCTCCCTATGCCCCTAAGTGGGGTCTTAAGGGAGTTTGGATTTGGGATTGGATGCTCCTGAGTGGAGCTTAAGCCTGCCAAATTGCGGGTTGGTTTGAGAGGGATCCGCGGCGGGCTTGATTTATGTGGAGCCGACTTTTTGGTTTGATTGCTTCAATCGAGCTGGGAGGTCGGTTTCGTGCGGGTCGGGTTTGCTACGGATCGGTCTCCTCCGGACTGGCGTGCGGTATAAGGTGTATGTATGTATAACTTATCATTTTTGTTTTAGTAAGGAAATCGTTACCATGAAAAGAAAATGACACTAATGTTAAATTGTTGCAAGGTGCCGAACAAAGGAATTATTTTACAAACTTATAATATCACACCATCAGCATGACAGCTTTCGCCTTTGCGCTGATGGTGTTCAAATATTAAAACAAAATAAAAAAATTACTCTAAAGAAAACAAACACATATCTGAAACATCACAAAACAAAATACAAATTACGCATACATGACAAACAATCAAGCATACAGTCTATGAAAACGTGGTGAGTTGTGAAAAAAAAATTAGCTTCTTGTCTAGACGAGCGTATAAGAGCTTGCCTAGTATCGTGCTGAGCGCTGGAAATACGTCTAAGTAACAACTCATTATAATAACGTGTGATAATTTGTTATAGCGCAGGTATGCTGCTCTACGAAGAAATAATTCTAATTAATACATTTGTTAAGTGAAAGTAATAATAATAATGTGAGTTATTACACTCCCGTACCCGACGTGCGAACATCTTGCAACCATTAAGCAACAATGCTCAATCTTTCATATAAGTAAACAATAATACTTAGCTGCTTCATTTTTACAAAACTCACTATGTTTTTCTCATAACTTTTTTTAAACCATCACGCCGTGTCCTCTAAGGGGTAAACAGAGAGAAAGAACTTTCACTTTTCTAACCAAGCTCAATATTTTCGCTTCTTCCACTGACATACCATTTCTCATACAACCTCTCTTTTTTCCTTCCGACTTAGCTTCCTTGGGGACGGAATCAATTTATTTCTTTCTTTCACATCTTTTTCGACCATCCACGACTTCTCGTATAGTATTATCTTTGTTATTCTATTTATATCCATTCTTTCTTTTCTTTCAATTTTTTTTACATTCATAAGATGTAACAAGACCAACTTTCATAGCACTTGCTTTCTCATACTCTCATTTCTTTCCATATCCCACAGAGTCTTTCCGCATATAGGTAAGTACTTCGCAAAGTTATCATCTCTACTGCATTTCTACTTTATTCTTCTTTTTGTCCATTTCCTTGTTTCACATGCACGCATACATCATTATAACAGAACTATCATTAATATGAACAAAATTAAATTATGGACTAAAAATTTTTGCTGGTAGTGGCGCATTTTAATAAACAATTACATACCTACCTATGAACAGAAAGAAATAAAACAAAAAAAAATTGCAACATACGGTAGATGCAAGCCCATTGTCTGAAGTCAAGTGCAATAAAATAATGTTTGCCAACTGTATCGTTCAGTCGGTGTTTCCGTAGCAACAACGCTCAATTGATAACTGTTTACGTTATTACCATGGAAACACAGAATGTACCGCTGGCAAACATTTTATTGCACTTGACTCCAGCCCCTGGAGTCTGAAGTCGACGCTCTGAAGTCGAGACGGCCCGAAGATATTGCTGAAATTGCAGCAACAAAAGAAGACAGTGGGTCAACTTTGCTAGTTGCAAGTATATTATTATCATAGCTGTAAAGAAACAGAAAGCTAGGATCCACCAATGGGTTGACTAAGGTCCAAAGAACCAATTGAGAAAAAGATAACTTCATTTTGAGTTTTTCAATTCTTGTAATTTTTTTTCGTTGTGGTCGAATATTTTCCCGTTTCTCGGACTTGGCCTGTTTTGAGCCCCACATAACGTTTGTACATATATATCTATATTATAATGTGTTACAACAACCCAGATACACAATAATACGTTAAAGGTTGTTGGTAGAAGTTGTTCGGGCATTTATATATTTACTTTCTAAATGTTAGGGTGCCAATTAAAGCATTGCAATAAAAGACCGAAATCCAATAGTAATTATAAAAGGTACCCCATAAAAGAACAATTTAATTACAAACACCATAAACCAAGTAATTGATTTTTCATCGCCTCCAAAAAGGATAACCTAACGACTATCAAAAAATCGTTACGCGTGTCGTGTAGTGTTGCCAATATCTTTTACATTTTTATTTTTAATATTTTTATTTTTTTGTAGCAATAGCCTCCTCTGTCTACTGTTCTTTTCTGTAGAAGGTAAATTTACGTTGTCATACATAAATAATATTTAAATTATAGTACTTGTACTTTAGCGACAGACACATGTTTTTGGAACGCTGGAGATAATAAATATTACTTATGCGTACATGGGACACTCGTGTTGATCAAATATAATTATGCGCATGCAAAATCTATTGCTTACTTCTCAAAAAAACTATGTTAAAAAGAAATATTATTTTTGCAATGAAAAAGCCGAATAACAAACCATATTAAAAAAAAAGACTGTTTAAAAATTACATCGATTATTAAAATAAAGCCCGTGTGATAACTTCACTAAGAATGACTCGCTAATACTCTACGGCACGGTCAGTTAATGTCGTTATACATATAACGGAATCGTTAAGGTCGTTATATTATTATTATTCCATATGTAACGACTAACGGATCCGTTAACTCGTGTAGGTGAACCCATATTGTTTAAATCAGACTCACACTTGGGCGCTACGACTTATGATTACTGCGGCCCGGGGACGTAAATAATTTATAATTATTATAACTGTTATTACCTACCAATGTTTTTTTACGTAATCTACTCCATTTTTTTACTTTTACCACTGTTCCTACAAACGTTGGCATGGATCTAATTTCTTCAAAATATGAACTCAACATAAACATACCTGGTAAAACAAAAATTGATGAACATCCTTCTGCAGAAGATGCAAAATAATCGTAAGCAGCGGATTCGAGATCGGGTTTCGTCCATTTAAAACGGCTATTGTTTAAAGTTTAACGAAAAAATACAACCAGAATACATTCACTAAAAGAGTGTGCAACAGTTTCAATAGAAATTGTATGGATGTTCCAGAGTTGGATTTCTTTTGTAGCTCTGTCAAGACATTCAGGAAAAAGTAGGTGGCAAGGTCCCTTCAGGATGGACCTCGTGAGAGATGATCGCTTGTCGGTCGCAAACTTTTAGCTAAATAACGGTTTTAAGTGCTGGTTACTGTTTTATAGGGTCTGCAACCTCTTGAATTCTTGGTATATAAAGCTAAATAATCTACAGAACTTCCATCTTTGGATGTTTGCATACTTCTTTCTCTTCTTCACCGATATACCTACTACATATCCTATTACTTTTGCTTCTCACTTTACCTTTCATAGGAATGGAATTGGTTGAGTGCATCTTCTTAAACCTTTCCTTTCCTTTCACCCTTATAAATTCTTTTTATAATCCTACTTTCATTCACCACACTATCTCAACTTAGTGACTATTTTCCATACCACATTCCTTATACTTAAATGAGCTCATATCTCAATTTAGGTGTCACTGTCCTTAAAATAAAACACACTTAAATGTTAGGAAAATAAAGCAAATGGGTGTTGGTGTCATAATCAAAACATGAAGGAATATTCCAGCGGTTTCAAGTTGCGGAGAGAATTTAGAAACATCAACTCACTCTTGGCATAAATAATACATAAAAGGCTGACGGACATGACTCAACCGTATTTTGCTGCCTCCCTCTCCTCACTGAAGGTAAACATATTTAACAGCTAGAGTGCTACAATATACCGCGATGTTTAAACGATAAATTGCCTGTTGTTGGCCCTGCTAAATAATATTTCTTCCCACTCTGCCCATAATTTCACTCGAATCTCTGGGTGTAATTGTTATTAGGGCATTTGGGCAGAGCCATAAAAATACACCTCAAGGGTTACGACGTTCTTGAGAAAACGTGTTGATTATAATATTCTTTTCTTTTCCTATGTTTTCGTGTGATAACAATATAGAAATACGCCGGGGAAAAAACACGAGGAAGGGTCGTTCATCCCCCTGAAGCCCTACTAGAGGCGTAAAGATAAAAATAAACCTTTAAACGCCTGAGATTTTTATTCGTGTTTATTATTATTTGTATATCACCAACAACTTATGCATAATAACTTTTTTATTGGCATATTTTTAACAGGGCGTTTAAGTTAGTAGTAACTTAATTGTTTGCTGTAACTCGATTTCGTTGCTTGAAGAAAGCCCTTCTTCATCTTCGTTGTCAATCTCACTGTCCGGACTCCCGCAGCTGTCTTCAGCCCTAGGTAAGATGTGCAGCCCGTGTCTTCGAATATTTGTTGGAGATACTCCCGACGATGACACCCTCTAGCGATCGTCCCCTCAGTCATGCCCTCTATTCTCGTATGCAGGAGGTGTTCGTGGCATGATATACATATCAGCCAGCTTGACTTTCTGAGATGGCTAACTACGTAAACTATCTCAGAACAGAAGGATGAAGGATAGAAAGATGTCAGTGATAATTATACATTATACAACCTCATATCTAGAGAAACGTCAAAAACAGTTTTTTTTAAATAATTTATTATTTGATTTGAATTTAATCAGTTATATTGTCCCTTAAATTTTAGGGTTCCAGTTTTATTTCACCACGCTGGGAACTGCGGACGAATTTTCATTTTCTTCCAGTAGCAACAGTTGTATGTTCGAACCTCTGGTCAAATATCTTACTTACTTACTTAATCCACGTTCGCTCCCAGTGTAGAGCATATGGACGCCACGAAGTTCCTCCAAGCCTCTCTATCTCCGGACTTCTGAATCACATTATACGTAACCTGGATTCAAGGTTCGAGCAGTCCCTCCTTTATCCTTCCTCCCTCCTCTCCGTTTTTCCTTACTCCCTGTTCATGGATAGCGACTTCCTTTTACTATCTTTCCAATGTAGTTACTTGCATCTTATTATTATATATGTATATATATGTATGTATGTATTTTTCTCTTCTTTTTTGTATTTGTATATGTATATATTCTATTCCTTTATGTATTTACATTTACACGTCTATGTATTTTGTAGTTTTTGATCTTATGAGGTTGGCTGTAAGACATTGCTTTGCAGCAATAAGTCCGCCTTTTGGTAGTTTTTTTTAAATTGTATTAACACTGTATTTTTTGTGTCCAATAAAGATTTATTTATTTATTTATCTTGCGCCAGTTGCACAGCTTCATCCCAGCTTAGTCCAGCATCTTGTAGAACCGCAGTGTATGCTCGCTTGATTGTTAATTTCGGCCTGCCTCGCCTTCTTGTCCTATCCGGATTGTAGACAAGACTTGCATATTCAAGTCTCTCGGGGGACATGCGGAGAACATGGCCAAGCCAACTCAATCTGCGATTCTGGATTACTGAGGTGATTGGCTGTTGTGCTGTTCTGGCGCGTACGGTCTCATTTGAGACATTGTGGTACCACCTTATCCCCAAAATCTGACATATTATTATTTTGTCGATTTAATCAATTATTATTATTTCCACAGTAACGAATATCGGCTTATAGACGAATAATAAAGGTATGAAAAATGTTTCCCGTAGCTGGATTAGTTATATGTATGAAAATATTCTGCTTGGGGCTAGAGTATTTCATCGAAAATACTCTTATAGGGTTAGAGTGTTTCATCGAAAATACCCTTATGGATTTGCGTTTAAATACTCTAACCCCATAATTATATCCACTATATAGTTTATGTCGATGGCTTCATATAAATAAAATTGGATTGGAGTGGTTGGTAGCCTGGCGTTTACAGTGCCGGCTTTCGTACTGTTTCGTGCTGAGGTCGTAGGTTCGATCCCAGGTGACGACCATCTTCCAATTTCACTCCACAAACTTTTTGTAATTTATTTATTTTTTAAAGAGTTAGTTTGCGAATATCCTTTTCATAACTTGGTAATTGTTTATAGTATTTCTTTACAATTATTTTTTTTCGAACGGTTTATTATAATATCCTTTTATTTCAATAGAAACTTGTTTTTTATAGATATTTTAAAATATCTGTGAATTTTATAAGGTTTTTAATCTTCATAATTCTCTGCTAGTTCTCTATGATACCTATGAGTGTTTTAAAAAAATGTTGTAATATTCGAAAGTTGAAAATTGATTGCGAGTTTTATATGAATTGGAAACACAGGAAAACCTGTGAGTTAGATTCTTGTTAACAGACGCTCACAATGAATGAATTATCATTTCAGTGTTGTTTTTGCTCAAATATTTTTACTGACAAAAAATATTATAATTTAGTTTCCTATATTAAGAGAGCACACATCCACCGATGTTTCCCCTAGCGCTTATTAAACTCCAATATTTGGTCGTACCCCACGTTAATATGATTTGAGAAGACAGGCCCAGTGAGCTAGCTTGTCTGTTTGGATTACGTCTCCATAGATGATCGGCTCATTGATCAATAACATCCTTAATATGTATATACCCTTATGTATATACCTATATGTTATTATGATAACAATAATTTTGAACCACTTATGTACATGTATAAACCTCCTCTGAATTATTTAATGATAGTACGTCTTGTATGGATCCCAACAAGCAGAAAGCAAAATCCAATTACTAAGAGACTAATTTACTTAAAACAATACTCCAGTGTTGAGTTACTGCGGTTATACTCTGATGTTATACCTACCTAGTATTTGGAGGACTTAAGAAAAATTGAAAAAGAAGAGAAAATTACGATGTTAGTATCAGGTAAGAACGAAAGCTGGAATATTGTTTACTAATAAAATAAAATAAAAAATTGAAATTATGAAAAAAGAAATAGAGCGATGCATTGGAATAGAATAGAATAAAAAAAATATGTTTTTCAAAACTAAAACAAGAAGAAACAGAAGTTTAACATAAAATAAATACGATTTCTTAATCCACGTTCGCTCCAAGAGTGGAGCATGTGGACGCCACGAAGTTCCTCCAAGCCTCTCTATCTTGCGCCAGTTGCACAGCTTCATCCCAGTTTAGTCCAGCATCTTGTAGAACCGCAGTGAATGGGGAATAATAAAAAATATGATATATGATTTAGATACAAAAAAAATATCTTGATTAATGTCTTATTAAGATTTAAGATTATGAGGAACGACTACTACTAACAAGATGAACATTTTGTGCAAAACTCAAACCAGCCCCCGTAGACAGTTTAATTATGCGAACGAATTTTACGTCGATGTACCAAAAGTGCGAAAAAATTAATAAACAATTATTTAAACCACACAAAGACACTAATATCTTCATATTATAAAAATGGTGAACTCTATTTTTCGTGTTCATCACATTACTCCTATAAAAGAAAAAAATTGTGAATTAAAAGAAACACAGTTGCACTTTCACAATATTTATATCGTGAAAATATTGTGAAAGTGCAACTGTGTTTGTTTTAATTCATAATAATGAACTTTCACTACGTAAATACACAAACCTTACATAATTTTTTTTTTAAATAGTGGCGTAGATAATAAGAAAATCAAAGAAAACTCTAAGTAGGTAACCTTCTTTGTACTTTTAACACTATAATTATTTTTATTCCAAATTTAAAAATGAAATTAAATTAAAGTTTGACAGGAACTGCCAGTTGTTTGATAGTTGGTGCGATTGACAGAATGTGGATGGAAAATATATGGTTTTAAACAGATGCATCGATTTAAATTACATTGGCTAAAAGGTAATAAGCTTATTATTATACAAATCCGTGTGGATTGGAAAGTGGACTGTTCATTTTCTTCCTACTCTACATACATTGTTAAAAATTCGTTTATAGTCGATCGCCAATTGCAAATTGTCTAGGGCCCCAGGACTTACATGCAATTAATTGAAGGACCCAAACTTTAGGTCTGGTTTCGTTCGCAAAATTCTAATTATCTAGGGTCAATGTTACCATCAATGATGAAATGTGGACGTTGACAAAAAAGTGCAAAGTAGTAGATATAATTAATGCAAAAGGGTACAGATGAGAGTTTTATTGAGAACGGTATTTGGAAAGATTCTGCGGGATACGGAAAGAAAGTAGAATATTAGGGAGGATTGTTGTGGTCGATCAATAATTACGTGAATCATCGAGATTGAATTAGAGTGGAAGAAACGAGAGGGGCATATGAATATAAAAGAATGGAGATCTAATTGCTCTGTTTACAAAGGACATGGAGTGATGGGTAAAAAAATGTCATTTCATACAAACTGTTGACAGGGTAGCGTGGGTCAATATGTACTACATGGGATATTATCAACATGTTCGTTTTATTGTGCATGCATGTGCGTCCCTACACGAATGTACCTAAACTATTATAAACAATTTTACTCGTGGAACAAACGAAAAACGTATGATTCCAATACGTGTGTATTTCTATTGTGACATTTCGTGGATGAAGGGATGTTTACACATAGGTATTTTTAAGCGAACTGATGCTCTATTTCACTATGTTGTAAACTATTGTGAATTTTTCCCTTCTGCGTATTTGGGGCGTCCCAGGGCGAGTTTTGCCCACATAGTATCACCATTGTGTATGTTCAGTGAGATGGAACACAATATCTATGGTCAATATTCTCAACGATCATTGCCACACATTGGAAGATATTCAATACTATTTAACTAGCAGCTAAACCCAATGACAGATATAGAAATGGTTCATTAATTATTTAATTTTCGTATAAATCAGTATAGTCAAAACACATTGGGGACTGTGGACATTTTGACATTTATTCCTATAGCAGCAGTTGAATATAAGAACCCCCGATCGAGTATCGCGTATTATTTTGCTGTCAAAAGATTTCCTGCGGATACTATAGTAACAAATTATTGTCATACAAAGGAATATCGACTACTTCATTCAACTAATTAAAATATAAATATAATAATTACTTAGATAGGTACACCATATAATACGCGATTCATCTAAGAGCAGTATGATAGTAACTTGCGCGAGTTGAGAGATGTTGTCAACGGACCAGCAAAACAACATCGGCGTTGACAGATTCGAACTTTTTGGTAGAAAACAAAACTTGCGACAAGCGAAAATGTTCAATTGCGATTCCATTGTCGGAGCTTTTGTTAGTGTAACGACGCAATGTACCGAGCTTAAAGGAAGGGAAGCTTTCGGACTTTTCATGTTTGTGATTTTCAAAATTCGTTTTCTGCTTTGTTTTTTTTTTCGTCAATTCATTTTTTACAAATTACCTTTTGTTCGTTCGAATACTTTTTTTCATATTCGTCCAAAGTATCTCAACAAATCTAAGAAATGAAGTTTTCAAAACTTCCATTCCTAAAAAGGACATTTTACCCATCACGCCGTGTCCCGTAAGGGATAGGCAGAGAGTACGAACCTCCATTCCTTTATCTCCAAGCACGCTTCTTCCACAGACATACTATTTCTCACATAACCTCTCCCACATCTCTTACTTCTGATCTTTCCTTTCAGCCTTACAAATGTTCTTTGTCATTCTATTTGCATCCATTCTTTCCAAATTTCTAACCATAATTATATTAAAACCCATTATTGTGTCAAAAGGTTGTTTCTTATTTCGTTATAAATAATATTATGTATTAGGTATATTATTGTTTAATTTTGATACGTTAAATATTGTCAAAATATAGTGTAGTACTTAATAAATGCATGGCCAAATAAAAATCTTTTGCACGTAATGGAAGTCTTAATAATCTTCATGTATGTAATTCAATGAAATTACAAACTATTAAAAAAATATAAATAATATCAAACATATAATAAAAATGTAGAAAAAGAATTCAATCACACGTGTATAAAATAATATAATCCTTAAGTATGCAAACTTGTAGACAGTTGATCCTTCAACGACTTGCCGGATTTACATTTTATGAAAAGAGAAAATAAAAAGCATAAAAGAAACAAGCGTTTTCTAAAAGAATGGCATAGAAAAAAAAATGTTTAGAAAATGGAAAATATCTCGGTGAATATTTTTGTTGGAAAAGTGAAAGCATTCCACGTACACACGGAGATGTTTGGTGCCATAAACAGGTGACAAAACTTTTGTGCGGAAAGTTTTTTTAAAAGGTGCGAAATACCACAGAGCGACATCTCTTGAGTGCTTTCCAAAGCTTATCTCCCCACATGCCGAAAAAACTGATAGATTCGATTGTAGGGAAATCAGATCGAAATATTCTCGACATTTCGATCAACTTCTTTTATGGACGGAAGTGATACCTCAACAATAAACCTTGCTGCAAATATGCAGAATCATTTTTTACTACATTAATTAGGACAACGAACGTACATTGCAAGGAATTGTGGGATTCATATGTCAGACCAAGGGAGCGGACCTGGATAAAGATAAAAAATCTTGACAAAGCACAAAAGAGACGATACGTTATCTGAAGATAGGAATTTCCTGTGATAAGACTGGATGTAAGATAAGCGCAAAAACTCAGAGGTTAAAACGTAACCATCAACTATTTTGCTGTTACTGTATTTAGATCAAAGCGTTATCCGAATTCGTCAATCAGATTTAAGTAAAATAATAACTAGGTACTCTAATGACGACATCATCATGTTTCGCATGACGACATCATTCAACCAATATCGTTTCTCCGTGATATCGACACCCGGTAGCAGCCTGCCACGTCGTACAAAGCCGCACTACTATGAGTTACCGCCAAGTCTTCATAATATAATTAAAAATTATCACTCTTTTGCATATAACATTGTAAACTTTTTTCAAATGATTCAAATATACAGTCCTACATCGAAATTATAGTTTTAATCAATCTTCAAAACCAGCAAACAGTTTTTTCCAACACCTGTTATTCGAGCACTGGAGATTCTGTAATTTTGTTTCATGGTTTGATGTTTGTACTGTTCAGTTCTAACAAATAAATAAATGGATGTCAGTATAACCGGTGGAACTTAATTCTTGAAGCAACTAACTTGATCCTGTTGATCAGAAATCGGTGCCTATAATACTAGGCAACTCTTATTCAAGCAAAAGCGCCATCGAAATGAGGGCAAAACTCTTCTTCCACTTTCAATAGGCCTGTTTTTTTTTCTACACGTTCCCGCCTCTTGGGACCTCGAAGACCAACTTTCGCTCCAGAATTTCGATGGTTACTGAAATATAATATTTAACGCGTTTTGACAATTTTTTTTTATCGAAATGTCGATAAATGTTGGTGTGTTAAGTGACATGTTACATTGTGTGTGACTCCCCAACAGTCACCACATAGAAAAGTTTTAAGTGTGTAATAGTCTTCTTCTAAAGAAACTCTCGGCTCCCTCTTTTTTATTTCTTTATCACCCCACCTCTGTGCGCCCCCACCCCCTTCCTGAATGTTTAGTCTATCAGGTGTTCGATATATTTTACGGATTCATATTTTGTCTAACTTATTGAATATCGAAATAAAAAATACAAAAGACGCTGCTTAGGGGAGGAGTTTAATGTATTATCTCTGTCAAGGGTTTTATTTACTACTAAAATAAACCACAGTATTATTATCTAGGTAAATTTTTTCTTTAAGATCTGGACTATTTAGAAGAAATTAGTAAGTCTGTTGGTAAAAAAAACTATTTCTTCTTCATTTTATGCTTAAGGGCCTCTTCTCGTAAAATAGCCGTTTTTCACCATGTTACAAATTAAATTCCGACTCTAAATTTACAAAAATCGAATTTCAAATGAGGTTTTATTATAGATCAAACCTTTATCTGAAACATAGACATCGTCGATTTTTAATTAACAGCATGCTTTAGAAGTTATAACGGGTTTTATTGACCTCTCCCCCGACATTATTTTACAAATATCTCGAAAAGTATTAGACTTAGATAAAAAAAGGTTTAGACACAAAGATGGTTCTCGAATTTCTTTGAAACATTGTTGTTGCGGATTTTTCATTTATTGCTTAGTTTTTTCAGAAAACACAAAAAATCATTTTCCAATTAAAATTCTTATCAACGCTCGGTCTTATAGGATTATTGTCGAGAACTATTCTAATATATTGGACAATTTCTTTGCTGACGACCATATTGAATCGTCATACCAATTTGGTCTTTACGACCATTATATTTGTATATAACTGCGATGGAGATTCTTTTGCAGATTTTTGAGGGAGACTAAGCTCATAGAACACTATAAGCTCTCTCTGAAGGAATATTTATGCATCAATGTAAGTTCTATTGTGGAAGTTAGTTCAACATAAAATAATAATAATACCTATTATGTTTTTTGTATGTATTCTATATGTAATAATATTATGTTTCGAATGGCATCTAGAAGAATGTGCGAACGGTAGAGCATAATTCCCATAGTATTTGTTTTTTTTAAACATAAAGGGTTTTTTATTACGTAAATAATACTTTTTACAATGCATAATATAGGATATATTCGAAAATATTTTAGGCCGAAATAATTAATTGAATATCGAGTGAGTGTTATTATAATATTAGAGAATTGTAATGGTCGAATCATTTTTTATCGGTTTAGCTACTGACACTAGACAGAATTAAAAATGTCAGTAAGTACCTACTTACCGTGAAACACGGGGCTGTAAAATTTATTAATTGTATTCTATCTAAAATAATTATTATGCACCTAGGTATATAAATTTAATCAATGTGTATCAACAATTGATTATTATTATCTCTCTCATACCGTGTTCCGTTCCTTCGAGGCAGAGCTGAAGTAAATGGACTTGGTGTGGGAGGAGGTCATAAGCATTGCGCAAGATCGAGCGCAATGGAGAGCTCTTGTTGCCTCCCTATGCTCCTAAGTGGAGTTCAAAGGGAGATTTGATTGATTTGATTGTATCAACAATTATGGAAATCCGAAGGGTACGCGAATTCGAAGATATTGTCAGATAGGGTCGACAGAAAAGAAGTTTCTGGAACGAGCATATTTCCAGATTGGTGAACACAAGATCAGCAAAAGCAGCTAGAGATGGCATTCACCAATCCGGAAAATATAAAAAATGGAATCCTAGAAAATGGGATAAAAAATCTCACCATCTGGAGTACCTAGGTAGGTACATACAATTTTTTTGTCAAAACATAATATGTATGTATATGGTATACAACATGTTTTTGAATACCCAATAATATTTTTTACGAATGTCACGCAAATTGATGAACACAAAATCGCATGAACACATAATGACATCTTTGTATAAAAATATATATACAAAGATGTCATTATAGCCGGCGGAATTTTCCTCCCGTCCAATCTGGAATAGTTCAACAAATATCAAGTAATGAATTCTGACCCAACCGGGAACTGAACCCGGAATGTCCTGATCAGAAGTCCACGCCTATACCATTAGAACTAGTCTATCGAGGTTTTAAAAAAAGTTTTCAACACCCGTCTAAAATAATAACAAAGATTATAATATTATGTTTTGGGGTGAACGGTTCTTTGACAATGGCAGATAAAAAAAACGATTATGGTCACAAAATTTATTTAGGTAGGTACTTTTTTCTGGACCATCTGGTAAAGGACATTGTCAAAATATTTCCTACTTCAAGAAATATATGAAGATCTGGTGAATTTCTGTATAAACGTGTTTGAATAATAATAATTTTTAAAACAAATCTGCTCTAACCACGCTCTAACCAAAAGTGGACACAAAATACACTGTAACAGCGTCACATTGTTATCTACCATGGTGAATGCAGTTATTGCAATAAAGTCAAAATGAACCGAGAATATATCCTTAGCTATATTTTTGTGAAGCTATAAACAAATGTACTTTTTACAAATATGGAATAAAATAAATTGCCGTTTGTGTATTTGACGTCATTCTAGAGTGGTTCTGAGATAAATAATGGAAAACAACGAAGTGGTTGGTATACCAGTCTACGGAGTCGAGGGTCGTGGGTTCGAATACCGGTGCCGACCATTTACACTTTCACAACACAAACTTTGTATGAGTGAGCAAAGATTCATTAAAAAAACTTCACATGAGATCTGTTTGTATTACTTATAATCAGAGACATGTCATAAATCTTCTGTCTTTGACATATCACTGCTTATAATACATCTGCTTTTAAAGGTCTCCAGAGCTTGAAACCTTGCTGGATCGCGTTATTAGGGCACGACATATCGTATCAGATCTTTGATGATAGGTTTTTTTATCCAAATGCATATAGTGAGTCTTTCTCTCCAAATCAATCCACATACGTGTTTTCGATTGATTATACCTAGACTGGGTATATTATTATTATCTTTCTAGGGCCAGGCTGTTCTTTTTTTCGGGTCAGATGGTTCCTAGTGTAGCCATACACCTATTTACCAAATAAATATAATATTACCTACATTGTTTTTTCATCTATCTATCCATTTGAAATGTTTGAATTTGAAAAATAAAGTCGGAAGATAATATTTAGTTGTGGAAAAAACTATGTCAATTCAGAAAATATGCTTCATACACACCTAACAATAAGTTTACTATTACAACTATGGGTAGGTACTTACTTATTATTATATAGCTTTGTTTAAACCTAACATTATATTATTATTTGGTTCACTGAATTCGGGTGTCCTTTCTGTTCGAACAGATTTTGTTCTTGAAAGAGAGAATACAGTAGGTAGTAAAAAATTGGCCCATTATTGACCGTCGTCAGAAAAAAATATAAACATATGTTTTGCTTAAAAAATAGTAAGTAGGTGTAAATATGCCATAGACATTAGCTGGATTTCGATTTTAGGTTTACATTATTTAGACTAACAAAAGTAAAGTTCTTAGTAAAAAATGCATTGCATTCATAGAAAATAGTTTTTAACACAGAAGGCGAAATAAAATATTGTCTACACTATGCCATATTTTTCACACTCAAAGACGTATTGTCAGTTTCTAAAAGGACATACAAAATGAAATGTCCATATCTCGTTAGGGTTCAGTTCTACCCCATAGGCGGTCTCTGTTTTTATTATTGACAATTTTTACAATTTTTTTTCAATTGTTATTCTGGCAGTTTGTATATCCATGATTTTAGGATGACAAAATTTTGTTCTAATAAGAAGATCTAAACTTCAGTGAGCGAGAAAGGGCCCTTAAAGTAAATCTGTGCATTTAGCGGTCGACGACCACCGATGTTCTTTCCACCTTTTATAAATATAAATAAAGATAAACATTTATTTTTTAACATTTTTATTACATACATGACCTCTTGAAATTATTGAATAAGTAGGTACAGATAATAAAGTTAAATAAAAAATTGCTACAAAATTCATTTACAATATTTTTCCTATAAGGTGTCAACCAGTACCTTGCCTTACCTTATTCCATATACCTACCCCATTTTTTCTCTTTTTTCTTGGTTTTTAGGTATACGATGATTTGGACTGTGTGTGTGTATTTGTATACCTACATGCGGTTAAGTTCTCGCCTATTAATAATTGTAAGCTTCTATTATTCTATATTCTATTCTTAACTATATAATTATTATTGGACTGAAAAAAAAATTTAATGCAAATATAATATCTATGAATGCCAACTTGAAGTAGGATTACTAGATCAATACCTATACATAACACATATTTTTATGTTTTGTTTCCTCTACCATTTATCACTTTAACTTTTACTGCATTTATTTTATAATTATTTAAAACATTAATTATAATTCACAATATATCATATAAAGCATATACATATTATACATCATTGTATGTACCTATAAGGGTATAATCAAAATGAAACAAAATTAAAATTAAATAAAATGCTATACACGTTTAATATTATTATCATATTGATATGAATCAGACGCAGACTTTATGTATTTACCTATCTATCTATGTATTGTATATTTTTTGCTGAATATTTTTCTGAATATTCTGAGTCTACTTTGTTTATTATTTTTAGTTTTTTTTTAGTTTCTGCTTTCTTACATTTCTTGTAGGTAATATTTATGTTGTTTTTAAATGCACTTGGTGCCGTATATCTAAATAAATATATAATTATATTGGGAAACAATCTCAACAGACAATCAGATTTTGGACAACAGAACTGTGGGCTTACAACTACGTGTCCCAGGCAGGGTTACCAGGTTTTTTTCTAAAATATACAGAACCAGTGTTCCCGTTTGGTATCCGGAAAGATGAAAGTTCCAAAAAAAAGGTTAATATAAATAAATAATGTTGTTGGGGGGGGTATTTAAATTATTATTCTTCAAAATACAAAATAATCGATTGAGACAAGGGGGCTCTGAAAGAAATATTGGGTTTGGTGGGTTTCTAATCACTACTGAGGAGAAAGAATCAAGACAGTTTGATACATATATTATGGCTCCTCAGTGGAAGCAGAAAAAATCAACATACAATATCAAATTACAATAATGGCAAATCAAAATCTTCGAGTGTGAGAATTGTTAGGTATTTGTGATATTAATTTTCTTAAACAATAATAACAATCAATTAGGTTAAGCGATAGCCGTTTCGCCCTTTCCCTCCCAATCCACCAGAGTTTGTGATCTTTTCTCTGACACCTTATTATCAAAAGGAGGGCATCTACTTCTGTCTTCTTTCTTCTATGAGCTCCGGCTGCTCGAAAATCAAAGGGGTTGCGGACACTAATAATTAATTTTACTCGGCGGGAGGGCTTTCGCTTTTTACATACATATAAAAATTACTGACCTTAAAAATCCTAGTGACGACTACCTTTCTGAGCTCAGAATCACTATTAACTAACACTATAATTCACTCGAGTCCTCTCTGTGGGTCCCTCGGCGTCTTCTGTCCTGTCTCCTCACGCTGGGTCCTCTCTGTGGGTTATCCAGGTGCTTCCGTGATTGGTCAGTTCCCGTCCTGTGATGTCGTCTTCTTCTCCGAAGTCCAGTCCTAGTCTCCTGCAAGGCTGGTGTCAATAACGTGGCGATCTTCCTTCCTTCAATAGCAGCTTCGTGTCGTCCTTCAAAAGTGGATGGCTTCTTATCCTCGTTGGGCGTCTCAATAATATCGTGGTTCAAATATCCTTTCGTTGCGTCCAGTGTGCGTAGATCCGTGTGTCCAAATTACGAGCCAACAGAGTTACAGTATAAAGGCTGATGTAATAGAGGCTGACGAATAGATAGCGAATAAGAGAATGAGAGCGGCGCGCAGCCCTTTTTAAATAGATCTCTGAAGCGCGTCCCTTCTTCCTTTCGGGGCGCTGTAAGTGAGACGTCCGATATCTTCATCCTTGTTCATCTTCTTGCGTGTGCGCTAGGAAAAAAATCTTAATACTAGGTACATACATTTTTCTCTTACGTTACAATTATCCTATGTACTCTACGTTGCAATAATTGTCATGTACCTACTTACTTAAAAACCATTCTATCAATCATTAGTTATTTATTCTGATGACGACACTATTTAATTCTAACGTATGAATACCTACTATGTAACATTACTATGTCGTACTTGTCTACCTAAGATCCTTATTTCGCAACCCTATTCGTTCCTGTCTGAGCCTATATTTATTTGGAGACAATAATTCATTCTAATATCAACATACCTACTACCACTCTATCCAATCCGCGAAGTCTCTTCTCTATCAAACCAAATCCATAACAATATTTTCGCGCCAATTCTTGTTGGCGCGAATCTCTACCTACCAAGCTTGGGTTCTCCCAAGCCTTCATAACATCTGTGCTGATCGGTTACCCTACGTGTCCGGCCGGCGATGGTCACCTATTGTCTTTACGCGGACCCGGGACTGTCTATTGTTTTCAGGGTAGCTAGCATCCACTCTCGCCTTGCCTACGTACCACCTAACTAACATATGTTGTCCAGATATTAACTAAAAATTCCCAATGTTGCATCTATCTCCTTGTGTATACCTAGCGCGTATCCTGACACATTCCTAAGCCATTGTTTATCATCTAAAACATCCCTACATCTGCAATCCTACGCGATACTCAACCTATGGCGACTCAGAGATTCTCAACCAAATATCTATACAGCAATTTTGATTCACCAACTAACTAGCTCATATCAATCGACCCCCTCTTTTTTGAATCAAAATGATGTATAAAATCTATAAAAACTATCAACCTTTAATTACACGATACCTCAACTAATCAAAATTCCTTATTAATCGAAATTCCCAAAAAAAAATCTACCGTCTAAGGGCGCCAGCGACGTTCGATTTAAGAATGCTTGATGAAAGGTAAGTATGAACGCGCAAGCTGCTCACCTTTCGCATGTATTAATAATCTTATATGCTTACACCTATCGATATAATATAACCTTAGCTTACCATGCATATTATGAGCCTATTCTTAAGACTAGCCATCACCCGTACGTATAAAAAAAATATTCCTAAAACCAATAGGTATCTAACATATACGTACTAAATTAATCTCCCTCTTCTAGTTCCAAAATTTTCCTCGATCTATACATCACATTACTATCCTTTCCCTCAAAACTAAATCACTTCAACAACACACATCTCAACCATGAGCATTTCATATCCTTACTAAAAACTCTACTATCGCATCTACACTGCCCTACTGTGATTTTTCTTTCTTTTCTGCCTCTTACAGCACACCGAAAAAAATCACCAACTAAAAAAAAGGTGGTAGTCATATTCTTGTTCCTCCCCGTGACTACGCGGGTGTTTTAATTAATCACCGATTAATTAAACCCGCGTGCTACTATAAAATATACGAAATCCTACATCCTTCCAAAACGCTTACAATATCCTGCGCACACAAAACTAACTTCCTTAAAACACTCTGCCGCCATTTAATTTCTACTTAGCCTCCATCTAATGCGATTTTCTTTCCTATGACCATTTATCTACCTATCAGTATCTCCTTTCTATCTAGACCCTTCTAATGTGATTTTCTTTTCTTTTCTGCCTCTTACAGCACACCGAAAAAAATCACTAACGAAAAAAAAGGTGGTAGCCATATTCTTCACCCTCCCCGTGGCTACGCGGGTGTTTTAATTATTAATCATAGATTAATAATTAATCCTGCATGTCACCTATCAAACAATACGAAAATTTTAATCTTCCTAAAACCTCCTATCAACTCCGCACATACAATAACTACTTTTCATAAAAGAAATTCTACGCACTGTCCCTATACATCAAAATTCATACACAACGTACCCACTCCACGAAAACTTACTACGTGACCTACAATGACGCGATATCTTCCACGACCCTTTATACCTATCAACGTATTGGTAATGTTTCTCTTGAACATTACCCATTCGTACTACATAACCAAAATAGTAACTATATTTTCTCAATCCATAGTAACAAAAACATCTCATTGAACATGACCTATTCTGAATGCTTCTCCTGAGCATTCACTAAACTATGTTGTCGACACAATTAACCACTTTTTTAATACAATGACACACTCACAATTTACTAATTCCCGCACAGTTCTATCCTTTCTATTTACCACACACAAAAAAAACTCTTCGACCAAAATACCTATCCGTATACTCTATACTTGTCGGCCTATTCATCACACAACTCAATTGCATCTAAATTAATATCACTGATACGTACATTATTCAAATTTCGCGGGACTTTCTCTGCAATAACATATTCTGAATCTATACTCTGAAGATCTCTATGCACATCAGCTTGTACCTCTATTCTGTTACAATCGCTGTCATTATCTAAATCCGTAATATCCTCACTAGGACCAATAACTAAATTACCTAAAGCCGACGCAGGAGGCTGACTCCTCCCCACCGACTTAGATTGAAAAATCACCTCAGCTGATTTTTCCATCTCTAGGTTCCTATGTTTAATAATATCTACCCCTGGATCGACCGTCCTACTGCGTGACCCAGGGCTTGCAAGTTTAAATTCGCTTCGCGGTTGAAATTATTCCTAACATTATTTCTTACATTATTCGGACCGTTCAAATTAAAGTTCCCATTATTTCGCGACGAGTTTGGACCATTCTGATAACCATTTCGCGATTCATTGAAATTATTCTGCCTATTCTACCATCTATTCCTATTATTCGGAGCCTGATTTATATCAAAACTAACCTGCCTGTTATTCATATTCCGCCCACTGTTCTGATTCCTATACCCATTATTATAAAATCCATTTGGACTCATATTCCTATTTTCAAAATTTAATCGAGGACTATTCTGCCTGTAACCATTATCAAACCTTCTCTGAGGACTATTCTGCCTATTATTGCCATTACCAAAACTTATCTGTTGCCTATTCTGCCCATTATTATTATAATTACGCTGCCTGTTATTATCAAAATAATTGTTTTGTCTAAACTGATTTTCCTGTCTATTTCCCGGTGATCTCTCTTGTCTAATATTCCTATCATTACTTCTACGATTATTGCGCCTATACTTCCTACAGTTCCTCTGGAGGTGAGGTCCTCCACACGTATAACAATTCACTGGCGACCTCGGTCGAACAGTGACTGGTTCAGCATTCACTGCGTAAACCATTTCTATTGGAAAATCTATTTCGCTAACCCTAGCCTCAAGTAAATCAAAAGTTATATTTTCCTTAGTTAATTCCCGCCTTAAAATGCTTGTATACTTCGGCAACATTAAATTTAAAATATGCAGCGCAAATTCCGCTGAATATTGCGTACTGGAGCCATACACCCTATCGTGTACCTTGGCTTTTCTTCCTAGAAAAGCTGCTCCTGACTCTTCGGATTTCTGCGTATCCGAGAGCAAATGACCAGTAAGGGACATCCTGGTATTTTCCACCCCGTATCTATTTATTAACAAATGCCTAAACGTAGCCCATCTAACTGATTCGCAACCTTTGGTTTGCCACCAATTCCTAACCGAACCTCTCAATTTTAATTCCGCGATCCTAACCTTTTCCGTATCCCTTACATTTCGCATTGCGAAATATTCCTCACAATCATTTAGAAACTGTTCTGGGCACTCGCTCGGTGTCCCAGAAAAATAGAAATTGTCATTTAAAACCTCGTCTCTAACGTACACAATTTGTGGACCTGACCTATTTGACCTCGATGTCGACTGAAATTCACTACTAATCGTGTCCTCGCTAACATTTTCTGAAGGGCTACTACTTTGCGATGAATTCCCGCCATTATTTCTATTCGATCTTTTACCCGCGCCATTTTGAACTACGCTGAACATTAGGTATCTACACAAAGTTACTAATAAACCCCACAAGTTAAAAATAAACATCTTGAGCTAAACGACTGACGACAATAAACACAATAAAATACCTAAACGCACACGACAATAAAAATACACAAAATAAAATGTACACTGACAATATTGCAACGGAATACTCGTTTACCTAAACAAAATATCACAATAAAAAATATAACAATTCACACTCAAAGCCTACAAAGTCAATAATTCACCACCAATATAAAATTATTGACAAGTTAAAATTATTAATAAAGCAATTCAAATGCAATTATTAATTTACCAAGACTCTACTGATTACTCCGTACAAATTTAAACAGATTAGCCTATAGCCAATCACTGTGGAGAATCACAAAATAAAATATGCAACTTGCAAAATTAATTAAAAATCAACAATTAAACAATTTATCTCAGGGTATGGATTAGGCAAAATGATCAGATATACTGATCACACACGTTGGCGCCAATTAATATAAATAAATAATGTTGTTGGGGGGGGTATTTAAATTATTATTCTTCAAAATACAAAATAATCGATTGAGACAAGGGGGCTCTGAAAGAAATATTGGGTTTGGTGGGTTTCTAATCACTACTGAGGAGAAAGAATCAAGACAGTTTGATACATATATTATGGCTCCTCAGTGGAAGCAGAAAAAATCAACATACAATATCAAATTACAATAATGGCAAATCAAAATCTTCGAGTGTGAGAATTGTTAGGTATTTGTGATATTAATTTTCTTAAACAATAATAACAATCAATTAGGTTAAGCGATAGCCGTTTCGCCCTTTCCCTCCCAATCCACCAGAGTTTGTGATCTTTTCTCTGACACCTTATTATCAAAAGGAGGGCATCTACTTCTGTCTTCTTTCTTCTATGAGCTCCGGCTGCTCGAAAATCAAAGGGGTTGCGGACACTAATAATTAATTTTACTCGGCGGGAGGGCTTTCGCTTTTTACATACATATAAAAATTACTGACCTTAAAAATCCTAGTGACGACTACCTTTCTGAGCTCAGAATCACTATTAACTAACACTATAATTCACTCGAGTCCTCTCTGTGGGTCCCTCGGCGTCTTCTGTCCTGTCTCCTCACGCTGGGTCCTCTCTGTGGGTTATCCAGGTGCTTCCGTGATTGGTCAGTTCCCGTCCTGTGATGTCGTCTTCTTCTCCGAAGTCCAGTCCTAGTCTCCTGCAAGGCTGGTGTCAATAACGTGGCGATCTTCCTTCCTTCAATAGCAGCTTCGTGTCGTCCTTCAAAAGTGGATGGCTTCTTATCCTCGTTGGGCGTCTCAATAATATCGTGGTTCAAATATCCTTTCGTTGCGTCCAGTGTGCGTAGATCCGTGTGTCCAAATTACGAGCCAACAGAGTTACAGTATAAAGGCTGATGTAATAGAGGCTGACGAATAGATAGCGAATAAGAGAATGAGAGCGGCGCGCAGCCCTTTTTAAATAGATCTCTGAAGCGCGTCCCTTCTTCCTTTCGGGGCGCTGTAAGTGAGACGTCCGATATCTTCATCCTTGTTCATCTTCTTGCGTGTGCGCTAGGAAAAAAATCTTAATACTAGGTACATACATTTTTCTCTTACGTTACAATTATCCTATGTACTCTACGTTGCAATAATTGTCATGTACCTACTTACTTAAAAACCATTCTATCAATCATTAGTTATTTATTCTGATGACGACACTATTTAATTCTAACGTATGAATACCTACTATGTAACATTACTATGTCGTACTTGTCTACCTAAGATCCTTATTTCGCAACCCTATTCGTTCCTGTCTGAGCCTATATTTATTTGGAGACAATAATTCATTCTAATATCAACATACCTACTACCACTCTATCCAATCCGCGAAGTCTCTTCTCTATCAAACCAAATCCATAACAATATTTTCGCGCCAATTCTTGTTGGCGCGAATCTCTACCTACCAAGCTTGGGTTCTCCCAAGCCTTCATAACATCTGTGCTGATCGGTTACCCTACGTGTCCGGCCGGCGATGGTCACCTATTGTCTTTACGCGGACCCGGGACTGTCTATTGTTTTCAGGGTAGCTAGCATCCACTCTCGCCTTGCCTACGTACCACCTAACTAACATATGTTGTCCAGATATTAACTAAAAATTCCCAATGTTGCATCTATCTCCTTGTGTATACCTAGCGCGTATCCTGACACATTCCTAAGCCATTGTTTATCATCTAAAACATCCCTACATCTGCAATCCTACGCGATACTCAACCTATGGCGACTCAGAGATTCTCAACCAAATATCTATACAGCAATTTTGATTCACCAACTAACTAGCTCATATCAAGGTCATTCTCAAAATTTGCTATCCGGAAAGTTGAAATTTCCTCTAAAAATAAGGTCATCCCCAAAATTTCCAACCCCGATCCTTGCAAGTTTTTCTCTAAAAAAAAAAGTCATTCTCGAATTTCTCTGTCCGAGAAATTATGAATTCACTAGAAAAAATGACAAAATCATTCCGAAAATAAAAATACCGAACACTCCATAGTTCGGTATTTTTTTTCATACCGAACGCCGAACAGTTCGGTAAAATACCGAACACCTGGCAACCCTGGTCCCAGGTTAAAAGCGCTTTCTATTCTTAGGAAACATTATCTGTCCACAATATGTCTTATGAAACTAGTAATTTATAATATGTATTGTTGTGACTGTCTGACCTCTCAAAGAATTGTAAAAATAAAAATATATTCGTGTACAATAAACTGCGAATTTTGATGTTTTTTTGACCAATTTTAGTCGGACGGCACATGTCCCCCATATGGTACCGTATAGATTTACTAGTACCGACTGAAGTGTTTGGTGGTCTAGCGGTTACGACGCCGGCTTTCGCACTGTTTCGTGCGGAGGCCGTGGGTTCAATCCCAAGTGCCGACCATCTTCCTCTTTCACGACACAAGCTTTAAGTAGCTTACTGTGAAAGAGTCAATGAGTGTATTTGTGTTCACTTTGAGTGAGCAAAGATTCATTTAAAAAAAAAAAACTTTATTGTATTGCAGTGAAAATAATAATATGAACCAACAAATTTTGATTTTTATAATATGTAAAGAAGCTGATGTAGTTTTATTTATGGTAGGTAAGGTCGTCTAGTTTGATTTTCTTCGGGCTAAAAATCACATTAGAGGTACAAGGAAACCCATTCAGTCCCAAACGAATATTATTATTAGGATAACAAAGAGAGGACATTATGATAGAGTATTAACTCCCGCCGAGGTATGTTTGGGTAGGAAAAGGTTAGAAACAATATTAGTTTTAAAATATTGACCTTGGAGGAAGGAAACTAAACTTGATCGGTTGGGATTGGACCGTTAAGTAAGGAGGGGGAAGGTTGGGGTACGCACTTTCAAAACCCCCTTTACTTTTTATTGAGGGTTTCAGACAATAAAATAACTGTCATTCTCAATTATTGTAACACTTTATTGGATGGTTATATTAACATTTTTATTTCTTTTCAAGACTGCGATTCTCTATAATTGCCCTTGCTAGATTTGCATTTATCTTTTTAATACTTTGGCATAATCTGTTAGCTTAAATAGCTAAAATAAAAAAAACATTCAAAACTGCAGCTGGTAGGGATCTCTCCATTGGATAATACGGTTTCAAAACCATTTGCTTGGGATTTATTTCCAATTTAAAGAATAATATATTATATTTCGACCTCCATATAGGCTAGTGGTATAGGCACCAACTTGTAATTAAGAGATCCCGCGTTCAATTCACGTTCAAATCAGTAGTTTACATAATATGTTGTTTCTCTTGACTATACTTACTAACTATTATAATGAATAGCAGACCATTTACTTTATAACAAGGATTTTGATATAAATTTTAATAACACCTGAAAGACTAAAATACTTCATTCACTATGTGATAACTTCGAAATTCAATAGTGCACACAGAACAGTACGAGGAAGACAAATATCAAACCGAAAAACATGAACCTCTCAATGGCAGTCAGTAAAAGATTCCAATACATGTCTTCATTTTCTTGGCTGGCATCTGCTTGGCTTTCTTCCTGGACCGTGGCATCGTCTGGAGACATTATTTCGTATGTATCATCGACCTGAAATCAAATTAACACTTAATGAATTGATGAATTTTGAAATTAGGTACATTATGTTGGTACATCCGTTCATATCTAGTCTCTAAAAAATGCCAAAGCTATGCTTCTTCATCTGTTTCCATCCATTGTGGAACATAGGCCTCACCCTTTCCTTCCAATCATCTCTGTCTTGATCATTCCTCATCTTTGAGCGGCAATCTAGCCCGGGCCTGTCGACATTCCTACTTCTTTTTCTAGGCGGCTCCTACACCATTATTTTGGTCTCACCCTTTCCTTCCAATCATCTCTGTCTTGATCATTCCTCATCTTTGAGCGGCAATCTAGCCCGGGCCTGTCGACATTCCTACTTCTTTTTCTAGGCGGCTCCTACACCATTATTTTGGTCCTTCTCTGATCTGGGTATCCTATTCCCATTTCAGAACAGCATCCCTCTCTACCACGTATACTGCGCTTAAATTAACAACGTCGAGAAACTACTTTCTTCAAATGTGTTAGATAGAACTATGTAAGTACATCATTGCGTTATAACTATTTATATTTTATAAGATTAACAAGACTCTTGACTCTCTCGAAAACAAGTGCTTGACTTGAAAAAAGAGGTACGGGAATTTTTATGTTGTCCAAAAAAGATATTTATTGTACGAGTACGTGTACAAAAAATTGGAAAACAAAATCAAATTGGTGTACCTACATAACCATGAAATAAACGAGGTTAAAAGTATACAAGAAAGGCAATAAACAACCACCAATGCAAGCGAAGACGATGATGACTAAAAAATATAAATGATAGGTCTGCCTCGGTTCATAGGTCTTTGTGGCACAGCATTATTGAAAGTGTTCTGCTCCCTCAAAAAAGTTACAACAACACTTCTACACAATAATTATTGGCACTCACTCGTGAACAAGAAGCTAACCTGGAATAGGGAACAAAAGAACTGTGTTTTTTATTTGCATGTAACCAGCTGATAGATAATATCTATCTGCCACTATTTTACTTAACACAGATCGAATAAATTTAATGTTTACTCCGAGCAATCCGTGATATGAGAGACTCCCACCTTGTTAGTCTAGCTGATATCTCTCATATTATATTATCACTGTTGTGCTGTTTATTCCAAACAGTTATCCGGAAAGCAATATCAGTTATCCGACATTTAAATGGCACTTGAGATTCCGGAGCAAGAAAACACCTGACCAACAACATGTGGATATATTATCGCTCGGGGATTTTATACAAGTAGTTCCCACCTTATGTTTGATCATTTTAACTGAATGAAATTCAATAAGTTGTTTCTATTCGCTCAATATCTTTTGTGTACCTTCAGTCATCTCTCCACTTCCATCGTCTCATCTTCTAACTTGGACGTTTCTTTGCTACTTTCTACCCTCTATTCAAACTCCCTTAAGACCCCACATAGGGGAGCAACAAGAGCTCTCCATTGCGCTCGATCTTGCGCAACGTTAATGACCTCCTCCCACACCATGTCCAGATTCCACGGCTCTGCTTCGAAGGAGCGGAACACAGTATGAGAGGGTCTTCCTCGTCCTCGGGACCCTGATGGGAGGAAGAACAGCGCTCTCCTCGGCCAACTGTCATTCGGCATCCTTAACACATGTCCCTGCCAAGTCCATCTCCTCCACATAGTAGTAGAGGTGATGGGCTCACGCTGGGTGCGCCGGCGTATAGCGTCGTTCGTGATGCGGTGGTACCATATTATACCCAAAATTCTCCTGAGGCACTTAGTTTCGAATGCAGATACCTTTTGTGCCTGGGCCAAAGTCAGGTGCCAGGACTCACACCCATACAGGAGAATGGGCAACACACTACCCTCTACAGGGATAATATCATCGGTCCATCTTTTTGGGTCTAACCAACTGCTCTTCTTTTACTCCATGGTCTCCAATTTAAGAATCTGACCCCATCGCCCAATTTCTTGTCTTACGACATGACCCGCACACTGTATTTCTGAATTTGTGTATTATCGGTGTAAATCCAGCAATCGCCTATCTTCTCGTACTTGCAACTTTTTCCATCCAATCTAAAGTTGAAAATATTAACGAAATATTGAAAAATAATCACGGTTAAACCCCGGAGCGTGAACAACTATTTATTCGACGAAAAAATAATAAAATTAAACATTTTTGTACACGTATGTTTTATAATTTTTGATTGGTGGAAATTGAATGTTATGAAATAAGCTGTGTAGTAGGTATGATAATCCGCATGTATCATTGCAGAATCATGGCCCATGGAAATGACACGGTACATATTCGTGATGTGTTTTATGAAACACGGGCTTTTTATAAAATTTAATTCGTTTGGCAGAGGAATAAAAAGAGGGAATTTAATTATGTACGGCCGCTCTCTATGCAGCACTTTATTCAAATTGATTGGTAATTTTCACACGATATTAATTCAATTTGTATTGCGATCGGTTTAACTCCGCATCGAGTACTCGAGTTGCTGCATTATTATTAAAAATGTATTCATGATTAGTTTTTGATTACCTACTACTAGAAACATTATTTTGTTCAATAATTTTAAATATTATTTTTTACAGTGATACAAACAGCCTTTGGGAAAAAATCGAAGTCAAGTAATACACCTAATGCATTATTTATATCTTTGATACATACATAGCATTTCAAATCATCCTCACTACTGCCCATTGTGAGCCTCGGCCTCCTCCATAATTCCCTGCCATTCCCCCTGTCAATCGCCCGCCTCCTCCAGTTAGTCACCCCCATTGCCCAGAGATCCTCCTCCACGCCATCCATCCTTCTCAGTCTTGGTCTTCCCACACTAAGTCTCCTCTCTGGTTTTGTACTAAGAATCTTCTTTGGAGAACTCCAGAACTATCATCGTCCAGTCGCTGGGCGTGCAACAACCATCGAAGCAGATGTATATCTCATTTCAAACTCCAGGCAAATATTTAAACACTTTTGAAAGTGATAGTAGTCGAAATCAAAGAGTGATAAAACAGCAGCACAGAGACATCTATGAAATCCCGTTCGTACAAAGTCTCCTCCCTCGTTTCCCCAACTGGAGGTCTTTGGTGACGCATGGCAATTGCATTGACTACTATAGATCTCAATGTAATGCATCTTATCAGGTATCACCGCCTCGCAGGCGATGTGACCGATGAATCCTAACACTTGCAGATCACTGACTATAGACAGTCTTTGTGCGATTATGAGTTCGGTGACGACAGAGTTGTTGTTTATCTTGGGGATCTATGCAATCCTTAGCATCCAACTCCAGCATCTCATTTCAAATGCGAAAGTTAAGTATTTGATTATTATTCATTTTTGATTGGTGAAAATGGAATCAAGACTTATGTCAAGGAAATCCAAGTCTCAGCTTTATAAGACTTACGTACTCCTGCGAAACATGGGCGTTAACAAGGCACGGTGAGGAGTGTCTAGATGTGTTCGAAAGGAAAAGGAATCTATGGGCCCATTAATGAAGGCAGAAGATGGCAAATCCTATATTATGATGACAACAAATTTATCAAGATATGCCGTCTTCCCTGGCTAGGGTACATGGAGAGAATGGACGAACACTTAACACTAAAGAATCTCCGCACTGGCAGCCCGACTGGAAGAAGGAATATTGACAGACCGGGGTTGAGATGTTTCGGTTGCGTAAGAAACTGGCGTCGCAGGGCGGAATGGCGACGAATGCTTAAGGAGGCAAAGACCCACAATGGATTGTAGCGCCATAGATGGATGGATGAATGGAAAATGGAAAGTGTCGGCGTTTGATGCGTGTGTGTTTCCCATTCTCTTGTATGGGTGTGAGTCCTGGCACCTGACCAAAACCCAGGTACAAAAAGTCTCAGCTTTTGACAAAGTGCCTCGGGAGAATTTTGGGTATAAGATGGTGCTACCGCATCACGAATGACGCTATACGCCGGCGCACCCAGCGTGATCCCATCACTTCTACCATTATGGGGAGGAGATGGACTTAGCTGGGACATGTGTTGAGGATGCCGAATGACAGTTGGCCGAGCAGAGCGCTGTTCTTCCTCCCATCAGCGTCTCAAAGACCCTCTTATACTGTGTTCCGCTCCTTCGAAGCAGAGCTGAGGAATCTGGACATGATGTGGGAGGAGGTCATAAAAATTGCACAAGATCGAGCGCAATGGAGAGCTCTTGTTGCCTCCCTATGTCCCTAAGTTGGGCGTAAAGGGAGTATAGATTGGATTTGGATTGGAATTGTTGACAGCACTTACTATCTTTATTTGGTCTTTTGCTTGAAAAAAGTCGATTCATCTGAAAGTCGACCGGCGTTTTTGACCAACTGTTTCGGGATTTTTCGACACGATAAAATTTTCGAAGGTTCCTCAAGTTATGAATTTGAAATTTTAGCACCTGACAGTAAAATAGTTCCGAAACATAACAATAATCGTGTTTTTAATAATAGGTATATGTGTGCGTCCACGAGAAGGCCGCTGTTAGCTGAAGAGTGAGCACAAAGAGAAATACAGTTTGCAAATCGCCGTTATATGTAATGGGTTTAATTAGCTACAACGCTGAGGACTGTCGCCCCGTGCATATACGCTGGAACTGTTTGTTGGTAAATACGATATTGCAATTGCAGTGACCAACATAATGGAAACAAGTCGAGGCGCGAGGTTTAAATTGAACAATACATCTTTATACTATTTTTTGAGAAGTATTGATAGTAAATAAATAAATAATACTTTTAAATACCAAGGTGTCAGTATTATAGACGACAGAATTCTTGAGCAATGATCTTGGGATTCTGTCCAATCTGAGACAGGGATCTAACCTCTATATAGTCAAAATTAGTAAAATAACACACCTGGGACGAACATGAACCTGGAACCTCTTGATCCGAATGCTGGAAGGATCTAGCTACCGAGGTCGGTGCAATATGTCGAAGACAAATATTATATTCTCACAAATTTGAGTAGCGTCAATTTTTTTATGTAGTTTTGCTTTTACCTTTTTCATAAGTCTTGTTTATTTACCTTGGTCTTATGGTTCTGTTTCCAATGTTTTTTTCCCAAATATATACATGAAACGTGTTCGTTTCTTATTAGTTATTATGTTTAATTTTGTCCTTTTTACGTTACGTCTATTTGTTCTCGTTTTTTTTGCTAGTACGCTGATTGTCCTATATTCTTTTGTGTATTTGGTTTACTTTTGTCCTCTCTCATCAAGTCTTATTTTCTTACTCACTTTGTTATGTTTGATCTTGTAATATTTTGTCCAAACTACGCTCCTATCCACGTTCGCTCCCAAGAGCATGTGGTCGTCACTATGTCTCTCCATGCATTTGTCCAAATATGTCTACTTTTAAAACGTGTTGGATCATTTAATATAATGCTGTCACTCTCTGTTACCTCTTGTTTTGGTTTTTTCACATTTTGTTTGTTGTTTAATCTTGTTTTGTGTTGTCCCCATATTTTGTATATTTTTGTTTTGTGCTCTTTCATCACGTTGCGCTCGTTGCATTTTATTCTGTTTTGTCTTGTGATGTTTTTTTCCTTTTCCATTATGTCTTTTTCTGTTAGTCTTATCTTGGTTGTACCATTAGTCATTTTGATTCCTAATGCGGTCTAAAAAATAAAACAATTTTCAGAGCAGCTGGAAAAAATGTTCACCCTACTAGTAGGCGCCAGTAGTAATAGTGTGGACGCTAAATTGAATTATGTGAAAGCGTCATTCCTGTCTTTGATTCGATTATGGCAACCCTGTTTCGGGAAATATTGAGTTAATACCCTAACGCGCTGCTTTCGTCGTCCCCATCATCAGCATTCAACTTTAAACGACGATGCTATCATTGTTTTCCGTTTCAACAAAATGATTGTCCTATTTCAGCAGTAATCTGCATCCAAAAATGTCATTGTTTATCCATTTGAGATATGAATAATAATTGGATAACTCATAAGTCTTTTCCAATTATACCCATGTCCTATTATTATTATTTATTTTATTCCCAAAAAATACAAAAAAACATAAGCATTTTACAATGCGTATATATATATAATTTGTATAAAGGGTTTATTACCCCACTAGACGAGAGTCTGTGCGGAGGCAATAAAGAAACCATGCACCCATCAACCATATATGAAGTTTTTAACTTGCATTAGAAAATCGCAAATACAGAATAAGCACGCACACAAAATAGAACACACATACATTCATAAAGTCTTTTCAGCTAAGTTCAACGCAACCTTCCGAATATTTATGGACACTTGTGTCCAATATCTGAACTAGATCATAACATATTACAGAACATGTGATCGTTCAATTAATTAATGAATATTAAGATGATTAATGATTTTAAGAGGTAAATTTTTAACAAATTTTAATCATTATGGGCCTTTTTGATAAATGAGAGAGAGACTTTTTTACCCATCATTCCTTATCCCGTAAAGGGTAGGCAAAGGGAACGGACCTCCACTCCTTTCTATCTAAGAACACTTCTTTCGCCTCTTCCACCGACATAACATTTCTCATACCACCTCTCATATTTCTCTTACTTCTGACCTGGCCTTCCTTGAGAATGGAATCGAAGTGTTGTATCTACGTCATTCTTGATTGCCCACGCTTTCTGACACCTTTCCTTTCAGCCTTAAGAATTCTCTTTGTCATTCTTTTTGCATACATGCCCAAAACATGTATACTTTTATGTAGCAACACTTACTTCCATACCACATTCTTGCTTTATATTTCTCATCCCTTTCCCACAGACTCAATCCACATATTATTCTTCGTAGAGCTCTCATCTTATCTGCATTTTTACTACATTCTTCGTTTTTCTTCCATGTCTACGTTTCATATTTTTGATAATTAAGAGAAATTCAGTAATATATTTACCTTTTGAGCAACGATTCCCAACATGTTTGCCATTGGAGATTTCAAAAGTCTTTTCAATTTCGAGTTCAAAAAAGGCATCGGCTTTGGCTCGATGGTAAGCTTGATAAAAATTCCGTTGATTATGAGACTGATGAAGATACTAATCGAAGCTGCCAAATAAAATTTCACTGTAAGAAAACCAATTACATATGATACATGACTTGCTTACTTTTCTTATGTGTCTTAGGAACTAAGACATCGTAGATATTAGAGTGCTTCTTAAAAGTTGAATTTTAAAATATCAACGGGACACGCCATATATACTTAACATAGTTTAGGGGTTGCTACCGGCTGTTGAAAATGTATGGACACGGAATTTAAATTGGAAATTTTCCTTACAGTTATTGATATATCATAGCTTTGTACCTATTATCGATATATTTTTTTGTTTTAAAATTTCTGCAGGATTTAATTCTTAAATAAAAAAAATATAAGTTTTTATTTTACGATTTTCGACATTTTATTCAAGAGCTAGCGACGTCTTAAAATTCTAAAAAAAAATCTGCAAAAATAAATTATAGCATTGAATAAAATACAAGGATGTCCTCTAAAAACTCGGGGAAAAAACTTTTGTAAGAAGCACCATCGTAGGTATTTATTTGTTTTAAAACTCACCAATGTTCGGTATGGTCACCATGAACGATGGCATTTTATACATGATCTCCGATAGGCAGATGGTCACGAATACCAAACTGATCCCCAAGATGACCATCTTCGTCGTATGGGACACAGGCATGCAGAATGTGAACAAAACTATGACCACAATAGCTAGAATGAAAAAAACAATACAAAATGAACAAATTCTGCAATAGAAATAAAGCAACTTACAAAATATTTCATGTAAACATTATCGCAATAGTTGAAGTTGAAATCACTGCGGGCTTACAGCCAAATCCTTTAAATCATAATTTAAAAAAATATTATTATATAATGAAAAATGCAACAGTTTTTCTGGGGCCTAATTCACATGCAATAAAATGGCCGACAACGTTATCAGTCGGTCGGTGTTCCCATGGTTACACGTTCACACGTTCGATCAAACCATTTTCATACTATTAACAAAAATTATAGGCACATGCTCAGTATTATTGGCACTTTTATGGAATAATATTTAATCGCATACAGATCCAATGGTACTTTTAATTTGTTATTTTAACACCTTAAAAAGGCTCGTCATTTTATTCCTTTACTTATTGGTAAAGATAGGATAGGATAATGTTATACTGATTTTTGAAGATAAGATAGGATAATGTTATACTGATTTGAAGATAAGATAGGATAACGTTATACTGATTTGAAGATAAGATAGGATAATGTTATACTGATTTGAAGATAAGATAGGATAACGTTATACTGATTTGAAGATAAGATAGGATAATGTTATACTGATTTGAAGATAAGATAGGATAACGTTATACTGATTTGAAGATAAGATAGGATAATGTTATACTGATTTGAAGATAAGACAGGATAACGTTATACTGATTTGAAGATAAGATAGGATAATGTTATACTGATTTGAAGATAAGATAGGATAACGTTATACTGATTTGAAGATAAGATAGGATAATGTTATACTGATTTGAAGATAAGATAAGATAATGTGATACTGATTTTTGAAAAATCGGTTTTGACACTTGAGCCTTATTTCATTCCAGTATTCAAAACAGCACCATGAAGATAACGTCTACACGTTGAACGTGGCAGCCATTTTGATAGATCTTACTTAGGACCCAGAGGTGGTTCATTTAGTAAACTTCCGATAGGGTTGAATAATTTACTCGAGACGCAGGGGCAAGATATTACGACCCTTATAAATACTTGAATAAAAAAAAAACAGAAAAAAGAGATACAATATTTTGTTTCAATGGAGGTGGTAGACATCTGTCAAATATTCTTGAAAAATAAACAAAACAACTTACAAACAAACGGGGTGAAATAGAGTAGAGAGTAAGTGTGTGACCTCCTCTGTATGGTTATTTCGTTTCTGAAAATGTTTCTTCTTTTATCGTCCTGGGTCTGGCTGGCGTTCCACGCGCTGGGGTAGTAGTAGCTGGAGGAGATCGTGGACCTGGACACTTGCAGGACGTCCCATTCCGAGGAGATGTGCAAGCTCCGGTCGTCTAGCGGTGGCATCCATTGCTAGGCAACAACAACCAATGAATCATTATGACATCAGAAACTATCAAAATAGAAGATGAAAAATACCTAGGGGGCGTTCAAGTATTACGTAACGCAATTTGGGGGAGGGGGGGGTCTTGCAAAACGTTACTGTGCGTTACAAGGGCGGGAGGGGGGGGGGTTTGAACAACTCGTTACGTAACGGTATTTTATTTTTCTTAAATAAAAAAAAATTGGGAAATAAATCTTCCAAGTTGGACAATCCTTTTCGTTTATGTTTTACGGGGAATCCCTCGATTGTACTGTACGTCATTTTTGTTTTTTTTTTCTCCGAAGTTGGGCACCCTTTTCGTTTATGTTTTACGGGAAGTCCCTCGATTGTACTGTACATCATTTTTTTTCTCCGAAGTTAGCAAAGGAACCCTTTTCGACAATGTTTTACGAGAAGTCCCTCGATTGTACCGTACGTTATTTTTATTTTGTTCTCCGATGTTAAAGCTTTTGGTGGAAACACGTAGAATGCCGATTCCGACCCGAGCCGACCGGCGCAAAGAATGTTTCTATGCAGTTGAATGGGGATACGCACAGCAAAAGCATAAACCTGGTTTCCGGCATGCACATTTAAATGCATTGAAACCATAGACAACATTATTTGCGCCGGTCGGCGCGGGTCGGAATCGGCTTTCTAAGTGTTTTCACCCTAAGCGTAAGAATTTTTCGCTCTGCGAAAAAAGGAACCTTTTTCGTTTAAGTCTTACGGGGAGTCCCTCGACTGCATTGTATGTAATTTTTATTTCGCTCTCCCAAGTTAGCAAACCTTTTCTTTTATTTTTTTACGGGGAATCCCTCGACTGTATTATACTTACATACATACATACATTCTCCGTTTAAGGCTTCCCGCACACCGCAAGCCAACCCGGAGGAGACAAATCCGCAGCAAACCCGACCCGTATGAAACCAACCCTCTAGCCTGATCGAAGCAATCAAATCCAAAAGCCGGCTCCACACAAATCATGCCCGCCGCAGATCCCCCCAAACCAACCCGCAATGCGGGGGGCCTGAACCCCACTTAGGGGGATAGGGAGGCATCAAGAGCTCTCCATTGCGCTCAAAGGCGACTGAGGCCTATGGTGCCTTTTCTGACCGGTCGAGGTTTAAGGACGTGAGGTGGTCAACCTCACGGTCCCGATCTGGTTTTTCGATTTCCTGTCTCTTACAGGATGCTCGAAAAACCAGCAAAAATAGCAGAGGTGCTATTCTTAGCCGGCAACCCCACGGCATTATACTTACGTCATTTTTATTTTATTTTCGTTGTCAGCATTCGTTAGTGGTCAAAAGGGGGGATTTACATCATCAGCTGTTCTTGGCCTATAAAGGCTCTCATGCTGACTTGCCAACGCAGCTATGCCAAAATTCGGAAAACAGCAAAAGAAAAAATAAAGATAATTTTATGGAACATATAAATAGTATTTTTTTTTCTCCGAAGTTAGCAAAGGAACCCTTTGAAACCCTTTTATTTTTTTACGAGAGTTCAGTTAAAAAATAGTCTCTTGGGTGTTACGTAACATTTAGGGGGCAGGCGGGGAGGGGAGGGTACAGAAAAACGTTACGGCGCGTTACATGGGGGGGGGGAGGGGGGGTAAAAAATCTTCAAAAATTGCGTTACGTAATACTTGAACGCCCCCCTACCTAGTGCAGAGTTGAAACACAAGGATTCGCTCTAGAATAAACTTCTATGGACTAGGTACTTAAGCTCTTTGACACTTCTAAAAAGAAAAAGAGCCTGCGATAGGGTGACTTAAAACGAAATAAAGAGGATTTTTTTTTAGTAGATGCAAATTGCAAACCGATCAAAAGATTGTAGGTAAATATTTTAACGGTGAGTAGAGAGCCTTCCATTGCGCTCGATCCTTATAAGTTTTCAATTACCCCGGCAGGAATAAAGCCCGCATCCTTAGATGTCCGAAACAGAGAGACACTGGGCTAATCGCCCCCGTTCCAAATCTTTTCATTTTCAAGCCTGTGTGGGTATTAAACTGAAATGCAGGTTTTTATTGAGCGTATGTTCGTTGGCTTAGATAAGTTGTGTGAGTAGATAAAAAGAGTTAAGATAAATCAATGTTCGAACCGTAACATGCCGCATGTTACAACATAGTTTACAAACTATTTATAGAAATATTAATTAACTAACGAAATGCAGATAACACTTGGAATTCGTGTTTGTTTGAACGACATTTGAACTATTATAAATTAAAATGCAGATAATGTCAAAGTGGTTGGTAGACTGGCGGTTACAACGCCGGCTTTCATACTGTTTCGTGTGAAGGTCGTGTTTCACGACACAAGCTTTACGTAGCTTACTGTGAAAGAGTGTATTTGTGTTCACTTTGAGGGAACACAGATTCATTTAAAAAAATGACACATTAGAGTGTGTTTTTTCAATAAATACAAAAAAAAATTACAAAATCCATTATATCCACTTCATCAAAGACAATCTCGTTAAACTCCCTAAAATCAACCAAGTCTGAGTGTAATCTCAAGCCGATATCCAGCACGCATCTGTGGACGTCTCTGGGCCAATGGACGAGGTCTTGACTGGGACTGCACAGAGTCTTGACATGGATCGAATGCAGCCTCGTCACCACACCATGCAGATCTGAAGCAAGGGCGTAACTCTTCGTTTTACTGGGATCCAATGCGTCAACTTCTACAGAACTAAAAAATACAAGTGGTTTTAGATATCATTGTTTTTTTTTTACAAAGAAGTTCCAGCAACCGTATTAATATTATGCCTCACGTGCCACCACGATAAAATGATTAACCCGTCTACTCAAATAAAAAAGTAGGTATAGATATTTAAGAAGCGTCCCCACCTTCTTCCCTATTCCTCTCAATATCTCCTATCCCTATGTGTACATTTACAAGTAGTGCCGACACGAATGTTCCCGATAATTTTGTTTACTTTGTATGAAAATTTTCTAAAACGCTCGAAACGGTGCGGTGGAGTAAGTGGGATGGGCTACAGTAAGAGCGGCAATCACGTATGCGAGAATGAGAGGGAACTACCTGCGATGGCGTTGGCGCGTCGCAGATAATCCGTTCCATACTAACTTATGAATATTATGTTTTATATCATTTCTTATCCATTTTTTTTTTCAACTTTTTATAAGTTATTCTCCTATCCGGAGCGGAGAAGAATCCAATAAATCAAACATCAAAAGAATCTGTTTAGCCGATCTCGAGTTATAAGTGTTCGCACTAGCTCGATTTTCATTTATAATATTATTATTTAGAGATATTATGCATAATACCTACATTTTTTTTATTATTCACGGCTATGTGCCATTAACAATATATCTATCTATTGTTGGTTTGCACCCATTTTTGGGTGAGCAAGCGATTAACAATATAAAACAGTACAAAAAAAAGTGATAAAAACAACATGTACCTATGTATTTTTTTGTCTGCTACTTATTTATGCTTTCTAATATAATTGCATATTTTCATAAATTGCTATCTATTCTTTTGTCAATTTTTACTTTTTCGATATGTTATTTTAATTTTTACTCGGTTGGCTGGCTTTCTACTTTCACTAGTTCCATAAATTTTTTTTTCGAAAAAGCGCTTCAAAGTTAAATACACTTAGTGAAAATTCTTTAATCCTAGTCGAGCTGTATTTTTAAGCTGTAAGTAGTGGGTTCAGTTTTTGTTAATCATTTTTATTAATTAACATATTGTACTCTCACTAGATACATAAAAAAAAACTGGACCCAAGGACCTCTAATCATAAAAAAATCGATAAAATGGCAAAAAAATAAAGAATTTTTTTGTCAAAATCTTTAAAGTTCAATATCTCCATAACGGTTAAGTTTCGGACACCATATTATGGGATCAAATCCATTAGAAATGACCTAAATAATAACGTCCTTTAATATTCCGTACGACTTTTCCTGTAACCCTGTATAACATGGTTTTCTTCCATTTCTGATTTGACTAGAATAAATTTAATAAATAATTACTTACATATATAATTGTGTTATAATATATACTTTTATAACTTACTTAAATAGTTCCAATTCGGGTTCCCATATTTCATTTTGTTTGAAGAAAATTCTTTTAACTTTGTAGTTAATGAAATCCCATCGTAGTCTTTCGTCTCCCCAAACCTGAAATTATAAAACATAGGTATAATAATTTTACTAAAATTTTTTTTTTATTTTCTGGGTGAATTTCTAGGATGTGATAGCTGATAAAACTTCTAGGACTGTGCACGGTAAAGAGATTTCATTTCCCCTGTGAACAAAGCTCTAAGTTGTATAACATTATACAAAAACGACCGATTCAATGCAAGCATTAAATCAATAATAATTATTACATACATACATAATACAAAAACAATATTAATTTATTTACAACTAGCTGACCCGTCGAACTTCGTCCCGCCAGAGAATTATTAATAAATAATATTAACTTTTGTTGACATAAATGGCCATCACTGACATTATCAAAAATATAAGGTCTGAAATCTGAAGCAAAATGAATGGACATAAGTAAATAAGAACAAAAATGTTTCATGGAATTTAATAGTGATTGATTACTTGCTTACTACATCACTCAACAAACGAAATGCATTGAGAAAAGAAAAAAATGACCATCATATTTTTTTTTTCAATTTTGCTACAGTTAATTATTTTGATATTACGGTTCCTTCAAAGTATATGAAAAAAAACATGAAGCTTACAATATTGCATGAGAAAAAAATACGTAAGCTTATATACTACAAAAAACGCAACAATTAGAGGTTAACATTGTGCACAACCAATATAATATAGACATATTATCTTACCGACCTCGGTAGCCTAGTGGCAAAGGCGCCGACTTCAGATCAAGAGGTCCCAGGTTCGATTCCCGGTCGGGTCAGAATTATTCTGTGTTTTTTTTTCTAACCCAATTTCTCGAGATACTAACCCAAATTTATTTTTATATATTTCTTTATTAAGTTAATGGCAAAAAATTTATATATAAACAAAATAACAATCATAATATTTTTTCACAACCTATGAGATTTACAACATACTTAAATATAGAATAAATATCAATTTGGCAAGACAGAACAAAAATTATATATAATAAAAATAAGAATGTCAATCTTAAAAATGATTAAAAAAGAATCAGAAATAATGGAGAATGCAGTCATATACCTAATAGAGATGTCAACTATTATCAACAAAAGCAAATTAAAAATTAAAATAATATGTCATGTTAATAACATACCTATATTATGTGTATCAAATGATATGAATATAATGTCATTATGTCACCTATTGATATTTGATTGAAGCTTTTACACTAAAACACTTCAAAGCATATTCGATAGATGGCAGCGACTAATTAACATTTTGTTCATTAAAAAATATTAATTTTATTGTCTATGAAAAAATAATATGAGAATGTGTAATGACACTATGTAAAACAATATGGAGGGATAAACTGACATTTCATAAGTAAAATAAGCTAAATAATTATTGTTTTACTTTGTTGCAATGTTTTTAAGTACTTCTATGGAGTAAAATATTTTAAAATTTTTATCAGGTCTGGTAGCTACATAATTACTCATCTATCTGGCTACGACAGTTTGACACAAAATGTGGCCATAAATTTTTTTAAATGTGTCAAATAACAAAATGGAGGAAATATTTTTCCAAAATCTTTCTTTAAATCTTTATTTATTGAGAATAATAAGATTTGAATAACATTTATATGTATAACAAATCAATCTCCAATTATTTTATTACATTTTCATACAGTAATACCAAGATTCCATTGTACGTTTACATGAGTAATTTTGTTTCCAAAGGTTGGCTTACTGTCTTTTGTGAAAAATTTGTATGAAGATCTTAAAAAAATAAAGTTTTTTAAATAGCTCTAAATATATTAAAGTTAATTTATCAAAGAGTATTTAAGAACACTCTCTGGAATTTCGCACGGCTTTTCGCATATTAATATCTGACCTTTACGTTTGTTTTCTATGATTGATGCTGTTTCAAAAATATAAATAAATAAATAAACGGACTAAAATATTATGTAGATTTGACCACAGATAAACAAAACTATATGAGACTGTGTCAATGTCAAATACAAATAAGTGTGTGTGAGTGTCAAATATTGACATAACATTACAGTAGTGTTTGTAATGTTTTTTTTTTATTTAAGGTATTTTTTATGAATAACTAGCTTTCTCGACAGACGTTGTCCTGTAGTCCTTACTATGAATCTTTATTTAAAATTTGTAATTTATACAGAGCGATCGGAATGACGAACTGGAGGAGAGCGGCAGAGGACAGAGAGGAATGGAGAAGATTTCTTGAGGAGGCCAAGGCTCATAACGGGCTGTAGTGCCAATGATGATGATGATGAATTTATACAAAAACACGTTTAATATAATATGTTTAAATGTTAAACAAAAAATCTGAAAGCTTGAAAGAAATTCTATTAAAAATCTGCGTACCAATGTTTTGAAACTCAATGGTTGTCAAGTAAATAAAAATTGTGTTGTTATGGAATTAATTTTTCACGGATGGTGTTGTTGTCGGTAAATCCATTTCACACTCACTTTAATATTATTTGCTATCAATTTTTCGAATTTTTAATAATTTTTCTGTTATCCGGAGCGTAGAAGAATCCAATAAACAAAGCACCATAAAATTCTGTTGAACCGAGTTATAAGTGTTCGCACTAACCCGACTTTCTTTTATATTATACCTACTTAGATTTAAATTTATTAATTATTTATCAATATAATTTATAAATTCGAATTCTATATTGTAAGGGGTAGTAAGGACAACGTCTATGGGGAAAGCTAATAAATAAATAAAAATAATGAGCGGTCAGCTCAAATAACGTAAAAACATTTAGTTTACTGTCTATACATTTTCCAGCTTTTAAAATGTCTGGTTTTTGTGTAATTATAGGAAACCTATATATGAGGAAGGAATTTTGGGGTCATATATGGGGGAGATTAATATGGGGAAGGTAAATATGGAGAAGGATGTGAGAAGGCGTGCATAACTATAAATGTTAGTTTCTGCATGTTTTTCAGCAAGCCAGGTTTTTGGATGGCTTAGCCTTTTTCGGGCGTGAATACTGTTTTTTGTTGCGTGCGTGGTATTGTGTTTTGTGATGATTATTTTTAATTTTAATTGCAATTTTTGCTTTCAAGTAAGATTTAAATTTTCATGTTTTCCTCAAGGAGATTAATTGTGTTTTTGTGCCTGCTATATATAATATATTTTTTTAATGATTTTTGGTATTTTTATCTGGCTATATATTTTGTATTGTTTTTTATAGGGAAAAATCTTTTTATATTTTTTAAGGCTATATTTATTTTACCATTTGGTTTGTTGTTTGGAATTGTGATGAATTTCGATATAGTTTTCAATATTTTTCAGTCAAGTATTTATTTTATGATTTAAAATTATATTTTTTTTAATAATACTTCCTTATGTATGTATGTGTGTATGTGTATATATGTATATGTATGTATGTATGTATATATGTGTATATTTTATTTTTTTATTAATTATTTTTAGTATTTTTATCCGGCTGAATATTTTCTATTGATTATTGTTTTTTTGAAAAATGAATAAATTGTTTGAATTATTTATATTTTTTTAAAGCTACATTAATTATTCTACCATTTGGTTTGTTGGTTGGAATTTCGATATAGTTTTCAACATTTTCAGCTAAGTAGGTGTGTATTTTATTTTATGATTTTTAAATACAGCCATTTTTATTTTTTATATTTTTTATGATGTTTTTTGCATATTTATCTGGCTGTATATTTTGTATTGTTTATTGTTTTTTTTTTCTTAAATTATCATGTGTATGATTTTTGTTTTATTGTTTTGTAATTGGCCTAATGGCCGTATGCGATTTGAATAAATAAATAAGTTTAGAATAAGTTTCCTCAAGAAAATAATATCAAGGCAATCGCTGCTAATCTGTTACTTACAATAGTGAGATGTCCATGAGTAGTTAGTTTCGATGCCTCCACGTCGTAAGATAGAGATCTAATTTTCAGTTGAAAAACAACCTTTACAAGTTGCCGCTTAGAGGTAGCAAATAGTGGAATGGAAGTCAATGTCTTGTTCTTCAGGAGGTGGTTCCTCAGGCGTCGCTCTGTCGAGAGTGCTGTGGTATTGTCTTGAACTGCTTCTGATAATTCATCTCCGGCTGAAGTTAAGAGTGGATAAATTTTCGTTAGTAAAGAGTGGATAAATTTTCGTTAGTAAAGAGTGGACAAATTTTCGTTAGTAAAGAGTGGATAAATTTTCGTTAGTAAAGAGTGGATAAATTTTCGTTAGTAAAGAGTGGATAAATTTTCGTTAGTAAAGAGTGGATAAATTTTCGTTAGTAAATTTTACCAGGGACCATGTGATTATAATAGGAAATGAACCGCCCGTATGTTGCTGTGGATTTTTCGGCTGTCATTGGTTAGATATTATTGTGATGGAGTCATGTTATTTATTGTATATACCTACATATATTCATACGTGAGTATATATGCATATACATACTCCCTTTAACACCCCAGGAGCATATGGAGGCAACAAGAGCTCTCCATTGCGCTCGATCTTGCGCAATGTTTATAACCTCCTCCCACAGCATGTCCAAATCCCTCAGCTATGCTTCGAAGGAACGGAACACAGTGTGAGAGTGTCTTCCTCGTCTTGATGGGAGAAAATAAACAGCGCTCTTCGGCCAAGTGTCATTCGGCATCTTTAACATAATATTATGTCCCAGCAAAGTCCTTCTCCTCTCCACAATGGTAAAAGTGATGGGCGTCGGCGTCGTTCGTGATGCGGTGGTACCATCTTATACCCAAAATCACTTAATTTCAAATGAAGAGACTTTTTGTGCCTAAGCTTTGGTAAGGTGCCAGGACTCATATCCATACAGGAGGATGGGCAGCACACACGTATCAAACAGTTTACATACAATGACATAGGCACATACTTAATTAGATCATCAATAATTTCAACGAATCCAATATATTTTTTTTTTCTTTAAGAATATTGAATCTGAGCTCACCAAATTTGACAATTCACAAGATGAGTTTTCTTTATCGATTTTTTGAAAAATTTAAAAACAAAATCGTATTTTTGTTTCTTTCTCTCTTAGGTTAAAGAGAGGGCAATGCTCTCGGTTAAAGTTACTGCCGGTAAGCCATCGGACGTTCTGGTTGTCAGTCTTACAGAAACATGTCATTGTATTAAAATTTATTAATTTACTTCTTATCAAAAAAATTCACCAGACAGCCTTAAGCTTGTATAAGCAGACATACAATGCTAACAAAATAATTACTACTTTATTACTTACAAAATAAACTAGACATAAGATTCAACACGTCAATAAATCTAAAATAATAGGTATATTTATATTAGTATATTTAGTAATAAAAATCAATATTATGGTAAAACAAATTGCAAAATATTAAATAAGTCAACTAACATCACAAATGTGAAGTGGTTGGTGACCCAGCGGTTACAACGCCGACTTTCGTACTACGGACGTCGTGGTTCGATCCCAGGTGCCGACCATCTTCCTCTTTCACGACACAAGCTTTCAGTAGCTTACTGTGAAAGAGTCAAGGAGTGTATTTTTTGTGTTCAGTTTGAGTGAGCACAGATTCATTTAAAAAATAATAATAATAATATGTCAGATATAAGTAAACATAACATTAAGATAAAACATACAAAAAAAAACATGACCAACAAATGGTTACTATTCTGAAAAAGGTGTTGTTATATTAAATTTAGGACCAAATCATGGTAAGTACTAATGGACTTTTATAATGTCAAATGACTGTAGACGATTGCATGACGTATACTCATAATTACAACACAAGCAATACTCACTTATGGATGTGTTCTGCGGAAGATTACAGTCGTAAAGGAATTTCAGTACCACCCCAGTCCATGAGGCAAAACTAAAATAGTTAATGTCCAGAGGCATCGGGTCTTTGTAGCCAATCAGAGCCAAATCTTCTCCTTTTTTACCGAATTCAATCAGTCCATCTGTTTACAAAAAAAAAACAGTGTTACTTAATTTTTCCTTAATAATAACAAGATTACTGTTTATTGACAAAATTAGGTACCATCGACTTTTTATAGACAACCAACCGTACCTATTAACATCATTACTATCTAGTTTGTACTCCTATTATATCAAAGAAGCGATTTTTATAAAAAAAATAAATTACTAAGACAAGAAGGCCTCTTGCATGCCATAATGGAGGGTATGACCGAGGGGATAAACTCTAGGGAACGCCCACGCCGAGAGTACCTGGAGGACTTGTTGGTGGACGTGCGATGCCAGTCATATGAAGAACTTAAAAGAGCCGCACAAGACAGGGAAGAATGGAGGAGAAGAATTGAGAGAATTGCTGCAAGCCAATCCTAGGATTGAAACCAGAGAGAGAGAGAATGATTATAAAATAATAAATAAATAATGCTTTATTGTTCAAATTAAAAATGCAGTCCTGATACAATCCATTCATGAGAGTCAAAGGGCGGACTTATCCCGCAAAATCTCTTGCAGCCAACCCATTATGTGAGTATCTACGATTATTTTTTATTCAATCTATTGATCTCCCTCTGAATCCCACTCAGGGACATAGACAGGCAACAAGAGCTGTCCATTGCGCTAAACCTTGCGGAATGCTTATGACCTCTTCCCACACCATGTCCAACTCCCTCAGCTCTACCTCGATGGTACGGAACATGGTATGAGAGGGTTTTCCACGTCTCCGAGACCCTGATGGGAAGAAAAAAAGCGCTCTCCTGGACCAAATTTCATTCGGCATCCTTAACACACGTCCCAGCCATGTCACAATGGGTGATATCCATTTGGAGTAATCGTGAATCTTATAACTATCGTTATAGGCGGGGTAGTCAATTAAATTCATAGTTACCATTATTCACTCTGATATAGAAGGCGTTGTACACGTGTGGAGATAATATATCTTAACACATGTCCCAGCCATGTCACAATGGGTGATATCCATTTGGAGTAATCGTGAATCTTATAACTATCGTTATAGGCGGGGTAGTTAATTAAATTCATAGTTACCATTATTCACTCTGATATAGAAGGCGTTGTACACGTGTGCAGATAATATATCTTAACACATGTCCCAGCCATGTCACAATGGGTGATATCCATTTGGAGTAATCGTGAATCTTATAACTATCATTATAGGCGGGGTAGTTAATTAAATTCATAGTTACCATTATTCACTCTGATATAGAAGGCGTTGTACACGTGTGGAGATAATATATCTTAACACATGTCCCAGCCATGTCACAATGGGTGATATCCATTTGGAGTAATCGTGAATCTTATAACTATCGTTATAGGCGGGGTAGTTAATTAAATTCATAGTTACCATTATTCACTCTGATATAGAAGGCGTTGTACACGTGTGGAGATAATATATCTTAACACATGTCCCAGCCATGTCACAATGGGTGATATCCATTTGGAGTAATCGTGAATCTTATAACTATCGTTATAGGCGGGGTAGTTAATTAAATTCATAGTTACCATTATTCACTCTGATATAGAAGGCGTTGTACACGTGTGGAGATAATATATCTTAACACATGTCCCAGCCATGTCACAATGGGTGATATCCATTTGGAGTAATCGTGAATCTTATAACTATCGTTATAGGCGGGGTAGTTAATTAAATTCATAGTTACCATTATTCACTCTGATATAGAAGGCGTTGTACACGTGTGGAGATAATATATCTTAACACATGTCCCAGCCATGTCACAATGGGTGATATCCATTTGGAGTAATCGTGAATCTTATAACTATCGTTATAGGCGGGGTAGTTAATTAAATTCATAGTTACCATTATTCACTCTGATATAGAAGGCGTTGTACACGTGTGGAGATAATATATCTTAACACATGTCCCAGCCATGTCACAATGGGTGATATCCATTTGGAGTAATCGTGAATCTTATAACTATCGTTATAGGCGGGGTAGTTAATTAAATTCATAGTTACCATTATTCACTCTGATATAGAAGGCGTTGTACACGTGTGCAGATAATATATCTTAACACATGTCCCAGCCATGTCACAATGGGTGATATCCATTTGGAGTAATCGTGAATCTTATAACTATCGTTATAGGCGGGGTAGTTAATTAAATTCATAGTTACCATTATTCACTCTGATATAGAAGGCGTTGTACACGTGTGGAGATAATATATCTTAACACATGTCCCAGCCATGTCACAATGGGTGATATCCATTTGGAGTAATCGTGAATCTAAGCCCGTAGTGGTTTGTTCCATTTAAAAATCGAACATTAGTAATGAATTGTTAGAGTCATTAGTTGTTATTTTTTCTTTATAACTATCGTTATAGGCGGGGTAGTTAATTAAATTCATAGTTACCATTATTCACTCTGATATAGAAGGCGTTGTACACGTGTGCAGATAATATATCTTAACACATGTCCCAGCCATGTCACAATGGGTGATATCCATTTGGAGTAATCGTGAATCTTATAACTATCGTTATAGGCGGGGTAGTTAATTAAATTCATAGTTACCATTATTCACTCTGATATAGAAGGCGTTGTACACGTGTGGAGATAATATATCTTTGGTGTTCACAGATACTATTCCAAATTTTTTCCTCATCCTTCGGAGTTCGGAGTACGTATTGCCTCCAGCTCCGACCACTGTAAGCATACATGTCAAGTATTAAGAAGATCCTTAGGTTTATAACGCTAGTAGATGATACAATGAGTTCAGCATTATTTTTATACCCTCTCTACCTTCCTATACCAAACTTATTCTTTAAACTTATTGTACATACATCGGAGTTTATTATAATAAACGCAAGATCTCATCTTTTGCTTTGCAAGATAAAACTTTTGTTTAAAGCAGTGTTATAATTATTCTTTGAATTCGAATTCTTTTTTATCTCGGTTCTAGGCCCAAATTTGGGCACTCAAACATGTCAAAACAGTACAGTAACAATACATATCACATCGTTCAGTATTGTAATAAAAAAAATAAAACCATCTTTGATACAATATTATACCTACTATCATCAATACAATAACAGCCATGATGTCACAGCGAATTTTTAAGCCTAAAGAGTAAGACAGCAAGTAGGAAGAGCTATTGGTTAAAATATGACATTGATGAGTGCATGCATTAGTAAATCTTATGTCAGATTATGAAATTTAACAAATAGTAATGTGTTTGGAAGGACGATTTTACAATATTGTTTTACCTAGCTCATAGACTGACTCATTCATTTTTGGAAAAGCCGTTGATGACATCAGGATATGCCCATCTCTAGGACCCTTGATGCTGAAATGCAGCTCCAATTTGATATTCGGCTTCCTATGGATGGCTGGCTTCACTCTGAAGAACGTGACGTAATTATATCCATTTTCGCATAAGTATTCACTGCAGTTGCTGACCACATCTGATATGGTTGACCCTGCGAATGTAATATTATAATTTTCATACAGCAAATTTAAGTAATTTGATTGAAGAACTTGGATACTTGGGAAAATCAAACATATTGAAATCATAAAAAAACAAACAGCTTTAAACACGCTCAAAATTCACACATACACTGCAACTGACAAAAAAATGTTATGAGAAACTATTCATTGCCCCCATGGTGGCAAGAATACTATGAAAATATTTGAGGTTTTTTAGAAATGCCTCAAAGGTTGCAATCATGCTGAAGTTTTTAAACTAAATATTACAAGAAAAAATAACAACTAATGACTCTAACAATTCATTACTAATGTTCGATTTTTAAATGGAACAAACCACTATGGGCTTACGGCCGTCTTCTACTGTTATTTCGAAGGCTGGCTTAGTGTGATCACTTTACGTTAACAACGTTCGCCATTAGGTGGTAATATCTGTCTCCAAAACTCCTAATCATGAGAATTCTCAACACGTTCAACATGTCGAAAAATCTTATGTATGCAACAAGTAGAAATATAATAATAAATGAAATATAGAGATAAAAGTTGGAAATTATTGAGAACAAGAGAGCAACCAAATCTAAACACTGCGACTGCTGTAATGTATTTGGCGCCAGGATATGACTATATCCATTTTTGTTACTGTCTCATCCTTATTGCCTATTGACTTTGTTGGTGCACAACACTCTAATTGTGTCTATGTTCTTGTGACCTTTTTCAGGACTAGATCTTAAAGAAAAAATAAAAAAATAATGACTCTAACAATTATTACCAATGTTCGATTTTTAAATGGAACAAACCACTACGGGCTTACGATGTGAATCATACTATATCTAAATCACAATTAGTCTTGAAGCAAGTTCTTAGAGTTCAGTTCTTAGACATGGCATATTTTGTGGGAGAGTGCGGCTGTTAGTTCAATGTTGAATATTTGCTTCCGCACGCTCTGTCAAAGTCTTTTATATAATCTTTCATTTGTTTTTATTAAAGCTTGCGTGCGTCATCAGTTCCTTCACATGTTATTATTTCATTGAATTTTACTACTAATTTTGAAACTAAGAAATTCACAATCATACCTGGAATTTTTTCAGTGGTTACGTTACTTTCCCCATCTGCCTGGACACAAAGAGCAAAGACCGGGATTTTAATTATAATTAAGAATGAAAAGGCGTAAAATCGCATCATGAATACTTTAAACCCAACTTTTTTATCACATTTAACTACACATGCGTCCACAAAACACTTGTCACAAATGTGTTTTGATAAGAGCAATGGAATTTTATTATTTCCGACTTCATCAAATCCCTTGTCGTGTTTAACTATTTGGACAGTACCTATTTGTATACGGTTGAGTCATGATGGTATCTGACATTACACATAAATGTAACAACGTTAGTAGATTCTTACAGCAGGATCCCTATTATTCTGTAGCAAGTGTAGGGTAGTCACTTGAAAAATGTTACTATTAGGCGATACATTTTGTATGAAAAACGTATATATGCGATTCTCGCATTCGATACGTATAGACGTTTTTCATACAAAATGTATCGTCTAATAGTCACCTTTTTTCAAGTGACTCCCCTACACTTGTTACAGAATAGGGGTATAGATTACATTTTTTGACTTGACATTCCTCCCAAAAATTACACTTATTTTCAATCATAGGCAAAAAGTGGCAGAGGTTATTTTCTGCCTTTATCTTCTAAATCTATCAGATACGGAGCTGTAGCCATCAACCATGAAGATGGCGTTTGATGAAGACCTCCAGGCTGCCAGCATGCGTTTGAATGAACCTTGAACTAGCGCAAGATTAAAATTCTTGGCGAGACTTTGCGAAGACCGATAGTGAGAACATCGATAATTACCTATCAGAAATAAGTAAGCTACAGTCATGAAGGCTCGAATAAAATCAAAGAAAAATCGAATTTTATGACCACCACTTTATGATAATCCCAATTCAAAAATCGTGATGTAAATAATGAGATCCAAAATATTAAGTCCACATTGATAGGACGCTCTATTGCAGGAATTGGGGACTCCTGTTTACTCACAAAATACTTAAGTCTAAGGAAGGGACTTCAGCATTGCCGCAAAGGTCCATACCGGAGTGAAACTTATGCAATGTCCTTCAGCTAGGACCTTATTTTTTTAGGTTAGAGTACAGACCATTGTACAAATTATGTTATTTTTTTTATACGACAGGATCACGATGGTGGTTCTAGAGATTTTCAATTATATAGATCAGATAATCGGGGATATTCGCTGTAGCAACTATCAAGAACTAATGAGGCTGGCCAGGGAGCTAAAGGAATGAGTGGAGCAACGGAGTTATCACGCTTGGTTCCAACACATCCTAAAATTATCTAACAACTAATGACTCTAAAAATTCATTACTGATGTTCGATTTACATCCTAAAATTGATCCAGAAAGATGAAGAAGGCCTTGAACCTTATTAGCCTAGATGTCTTGACCCTGATTTGAGAAAAAGAGATTCCGGGGTTCTTTTTCTGGTTAGGTCAAAAGTGTCAAAATGTTTTTTTACCCGGAGTTGGCATCCTTTCTCAGATTTGACGGTGATCAATTGACGAGAAAAACAGAACTGCATATTTGGCAATTAGTTCCTTAGACTATTATACTGTCACCGTTTATATAGGACATATCTTAGTAGTAACCCCTTCAATATTATTTTTTCGATTGTACAGTCTGTACAGATTGTACTCTCGACAGATTTTACAGAATATTATTACGGATGGACTAAATCAATGCTGTGAAAGCTTAAGCGTTAATCTTGCACAGCAAAATTCAAGGGTGCTAGCTGAGAGTTGACCAAGGAGTTGAGGGTTTCCAAAAAGACTGAGTCCATATCTTGCCTTAAGTTTAGTATTTCATTCCTTCGTGTCTGCAGGACACTGTACAACATAAAGAATGTTTCTTATTGCCTTGTTATCATGAAGAATATTGGTACCTTTTTACAGATATTTCTCCTTCATTAATTTAATTATTTAGGAGAGTACATACAACATATACAAAAATATTTTGTCGATTTTGATGCCTAAATAAACAAAAACGCTGGTTCTGGTATTTTATATACTTATAAGAATATATTAGATATTTTATATACTTATAAGAATATATTAGATATTTTATATACTTATAAGAATATATTAGATATTTTATATACTTATAAGAATATATTAGAAAAAATTAATGACGACATGTGTACTTAGGTACATCAACTTTCAAGCATTTTTATTTCGGAATCAATATAAATTTACAATTATAAATAAAATTAGATTTAATAGCATGTGTTGCAAAAAAATTGTTGTTATCGAGGAGCTGTTAGTACTTGAAGAACTATCGTGGTGTTTCTCCGTCGTGGGGATAATTGTTGTTTCTTGGACCTTCTGTTTTTTGTCTCCTTCTAAAAGTGATGTAACAACATTACACATTATTTTTCTATTGACAAGGTAAAGACATGGAACAAAGATCGTTTCTCACCCGTAGATATTTTTTCCAGTCGAAATGCACAATCGAAAAGGATATGAAGATCATTGTTATTCCTAGTGGCAAAACTAATATATTTTATATCGAAAGGCATTGGGTCCTTGTAGTATATGGTAGGCACAAAATCCATTTCTCGCAATACTTCAAAATTTCCGTCTGTAAAACAAAGTTTCACAATACATGTAAGATAGCCTAAGTTAAAAACCTCGTGCGGCGGTCGTTAACCTAACCTCGGTAGCCTAGTAGTGGCATAGGCGTGGATCACGAGACTCCGGGTTCGATTCCCGGTCGGGTTAGAGTTTTTCACTTGGAAATTTCTACCCTGGGCTAGCCCGTCTCAAATTGGACGGGACCGCTTAGTTTGAAAAATTTCCCTCCGGCTATAAGTCCCACCTGCTTGAAAAAATAGTAACGATCATGAATTTCCTACCAGTCTTCATCCTAATATCGAAGCTGTAGTACTCATCTGGAGATAATATGTCTTTGGTGCTCAAAGTAACCTTCCAGGATTTTTTAATCATTGTGCGAAATTCATAGTCACTGTTGTTTCGGGCTCCCAGCACTGAAATAAAATCATAAATAGGTACTTAATTGTTTCATAGTATTTTCTTTTAAGTAGGTACTGTTCAATAATAATTCTCTGAAGTACATATTATTGTAAAATATCCAAAATTTCGAGATGCTATAACGGTCTCAGGGCGCGTGTATATATGCAGATAAGTGGAAAAATGCTTGAGTGAGATTGTCCAACAAATGAATTGATTTCAGTCTTGGAAGTTTCATACACCAATTTAATAAATCCGCATAATGAAAAAAAGTGCATTAATATAGAGCAGCTTTTAATAAAGCAAAACTCTCTTCTTCAATGATAACCTCAATCCAAAACAGACAAAGGCGTGTAACGTGAAGTCCGTCTTTTTACACAGTATCGAAAATTGGAGACTGAAAGTAGTGAGAAATAGAGCAAGAATATAGCGGAAATATCTGCCTATTTTTAAACAGTTCATTATCGTTCGGCACTATGTAGTCTTTCCAATATTTTCTTACAGGGGCGAGACATGAATAGAGAAAGATAAAGCATATATCCCTTAAAAATGGTTGGTCTAAGGCAGCGATGCACATACCGCGGCCCGCGGGCCGCATGCGGCCCGCAGACAGTTTTTCTGCGGCCCGCCGACGAATTAAAATATTGAAAAATCAAAAGAATATTTAAAATATACCGAAGTAAATAATTTTGTACGTTTACCTCACTGCCGTGCCGGGGAGACGCCAGAATTGCGCACTTACGATCGGAACTATTCGGGTAGAACGCAGGCGCAGGTCCTGCATGGTCACAGGTGACTTAGAAACTATTTCTAGTCAAATCTTTTGTTTTAGAAATGTGTCTAAGTCACCTGTAACCATGCAGGACCTGTGCCTGCGAAACTAGTCGGGTTATTAAATTTGTGAAAAAATACAAATAAATTATTGTTTTATTTAAATTACGATATTAAAATAAATAAGTCTACCAAGAATGCACGTTCAATTCGTTAATTTTAATAATAATCACAATTTGTTTGTGTTTACGTTAGGGAGAAGATGTGGTGAGAGTGTGCATTGTTAATAACCTTTGTAGCTTTTGGAAGGATTATTAAACAATTGTTTATTGTTTAATTTTTTTTCGTTTCTTGCGTGAAATGTCGACTGCGTTACTACGTACCTATTCTACTCGTAGTACCAAGCACATCAATTTCGATATGGATAAGCCAAGAACTAGTAAAAACGTAAAGGGCACTTTCTTGGGCCCAACTCTGTGGAATGTCTTATAGGACGATATAATGGATGTTAAGGTATGCGGGGGTGTTGGTTTGATCAGCTATGTCGACGATCTTACAGTGTCTGTAACTGCGACTACAAAAAATAGCTCATTTGAAATCTAATGCAGCTCTTCACGCTGTAGATCTGTGGATGAAAATAAATTACTTGTAAGTTGCCCTTGAGAAGGCCGAACCAGTTGTATTGATCAGTATAAATATGGTAGGCATCCAGTTTTATATTGATGAAACTACTGTAAAACCGACGAACCACGTGACATACCTCGGAGTCATTATATACAGAAGACTCACAGAGAGGTCATGGCAAAGTGTGTGAAAAAGCTCAAAATACCAACAGAACAATACTACCAAGAGGTCCAAGCTCATGCAAAAGGAGGATACAGGCAATGTCCATGTACGCCGCACCAATTTGGGCTCACGCCACGGAAACTGCGGAATACAGACAAGATTGTTCGTAGCACATGGAGAACTATGGCGTTGCGAGTGTGAAGCGCATACAGGACAGTGTCAGCAGGAACGGCGCTGGTGATTGCCGGTCTGGTGCCCATCGACCTGGTGGCGATAGAGTGAAAAATTCTGTACAACCAAAGAGGAGCTACAGAAGATACGGAGACCTAAGGGAGAGATAAAACGCTCACCAGATGGCAAGAGCACTGGAAGTAATCAGCGAAGGGAAGATGGACTTACAGGCTGATACATCAAATTAAGCCCTGGCATGAGATACAACACGAACTTGTGACCTTCCGCATCACACAGTGCTTGAACGGACACGGCGTTTTCTACAAACACCATCAATGTCAGAGTCTGCAGGCTGCTTATACTGCAATGACCCTTCGGGTACTGCTGAGCATACCGTGTTCTCCTGCCCGAGGTGGGAGAAGAAACGGAGAGATGTGGAACGAAGCCTGGAGATCCTGAGGCTGACTCCGGGAAAAATGATCTCGAAAATGCTGAAAGATCAGAGGAAGTGGTCAATTATTGGTGACTTTTTGGAAGGTATCATAAAGACCAAAGAGATTGACAAAATTAATATGAAACGCTAGGAGAGAAAAAAGAAAGGCGAAGACAATAATATGTGACAAGACTGACAAGGCCCTAGAGCAGGGGGTACTCGGCGGTTGTCAGGAAGAAAGCGAGGGAGTTTTACCCGGTAAGAGTGTCCGTGAAAGATCACCCCCCCCCCCCCCCCCCCCCAAAGTAAAAAAACGTTAGGGTTAATTTAGTATTATTTTCCTTGTAGCGGCTCGTCCTTGGCTCATAATCTTCCCAAGTGGCCCCTGCTCCCTATAAGTCTGTGCACCCCTGGTCTAAGGTCTAAGTAGATATGCAAAATACAAGAACGGTTATCCGAACAACTTGCAATGTCAACCTTAAGTTATTAAAAAGCTTAGAACGTTTAACTAACCTAGCTCATAGACCGAATCAGTTTCATTTGGAAAGGGCTTTGATGACATCAAAATATGCGCATCGCTAACTCCCTTGATGTAGAAACGTAAAACCAATTTGAACTCTGGTCCCAAGTTTCTCTCCCGCTGCACTATGAAGAATGTCTCGTAGTTATTACTGTTGAAATATAAATGTTGCCAAGCACACAAGAGGGGCTCCTCTGAAAATTATCATTCAAATCAAGATTGATGGAATCAAAATATATGTAATTTTAAGCTGATTTTTAACAATTTGTACTATAACGAATCAATGTGGCCCAAATGGGATTAATTAAAAATAATAAAAAAATTATTATAAATAACAACATATTTGACATCAAATTTACTATGGAAAACGTGAAACCACCCCTACCTTTGACGTGACCAACCTCATCTGCTTGGACATATGGAGCTAACACCATGATATTTATAATTACCAAATGCAAAATAAAATGCATCACGATAAATTTTGTATCAGAAAAATGATAATAATAATTATTTATAATCACACATTCACCAACGCTCCCCTACACCCGATGCGTCCGTATACTGCCGAGCTATCTGACTAAAAAAATGGTTATAGTCCTTACCTACATGCAAAAATTTAACCACCAAAGGTATTTTTATATCGCGGTTGATACCTGCAATGACGTATTTCCTCATGATCTCGGTTCCTTTTTACTTCTGTTACCACGTACATGTAGGTACCCACGATAAATAAATAATTATCACTCAATGTGATGGAATATCTGGCAAAACTTATTGCTTCACATGAAAAGAAATTTCATGTGGAAAACACTGAAAACGATAACTCGACCGGGAATCGAACCCAAGATCGGAATTCAGCGCCTATGTCTATAATATAAAAGAAAGTCTGATTAGTGCAAACTCAGATCGGCTGAACAAATTTTTATGATGCTTGGTTTATTGGATTCTTCTCCGCTCCGTACAACAGAATAATAATATGTTATTGTTATTATTAATTGCTTTATGTGATTGTGTTGGAAGAAATTAACAAGGCCTTCCTTGTTTTACTTTGATAACGGAAGTAAATTGATTTAATTTAATTGGATTTTTTTTGTTTGAACTCGTTATGATCCAACCAGGTAGGTACTTATCATTTTTTCTGTATTTAATTGATGGTTTTTTTAATATTTTTGTTTTATTCAGAATTATTTTTATATATTATGTTTTTATATACCTGTATATTTTTTTCTCTTTTAATTTATTTTATTTATTTTATTTATTTTTATACAATCAAAAAATCATTACTCAGCATAACAGGCACAAGCCCTTTGCGCTGAGCAATGAGAGACAAACACAATATCAAAAACAAAAAACATTCAATACAACAATCTGAGCGGGTTGTGTCGACAAAATAGGTGCAATACATTGAGTATTTTTGCGCAGGTTCAAAATAATATAACTATTATAGGTAGGCACGACAGTTCCATATAGGTACCCAAACATAATACAGGCACACAGCGGACAATAATTATTAATACTATAAAATAAATGACTGAATAAAACAACACCGCTCCGCACACACTGGACACAGGTAGGAACCCAGTGCAGTGCAGTGCGCAGTGCCGTCCGTACACCCATACATACACAATGTAGTATACACAATATTTAATAATAAAGTAGAGAGTTAAGCGTACACATCGAAGATTACAGTCATCGATGTTTCATACGGTCTATGGAAGATGCTTGGATCAAACAGGTGGATACAAAAACCTACATAAACAATTTATATGAGTATTCAAATACAAAACATAATTAATATAGATTCAAACACTAGGCAGGGAAACAAAATTCTAAGAGTCGCTCCAAGCATGGAGTACATGATGCGGCCGCTTATGAATTCTCAAGCATAATTAAATAAATAAAATTAAATAAATAAATAAAGTATATAACAAAATCAATTTAAATTAAAAAAAAAAAAAAAAAAAAACGAATAATGTCCCATTATCGAACAGGTAGTAAGTATAACTAACTACCTGATTATGAAATAAACTGCATCTTTAAACTCATTATATTCCACGTTAAATATATCGATTTGTTCGGACATATCATTGAGCAGCTGGCATGCTGTGTTTATCGGAGAATGAGCCACAATATTGGTTCTGCCAGATGGACAGTAAAACAGATTGTGACGACGAGATCTGCCATAGCAATCAGGTACATATAATTGTAATAATTGCAAAATATCTGGATTACTTATAATGCCGCGAAGAACTTTAAAAAAATGTCTAACTAAATACTCCTTTCTACGTTTTTGGAGTGTGGACATATCTAGACAGCCGTTTACAAATAAAGATGGGAACAAATATGGGTAGTACCCATACGTAAGTTTGTAGTAAAATCGGGCAAATTTCTTTTGAACTCTTTCTAACTTGAGAATGTAAGTTGCTTCATATGGAGACCAAATAATCGATCCAGATTCCAGTATGGAGCGCACCAAAGAGTCATAGAGTATTTTAATGGTTTTGGGATTTTCAAAATTACTTGTGCTTCTGATGATAAATCCAAGCATTCTCACAGCCTTATCTACAGTAATCTCAATATGCTTGTGAAATGAAAAGTTTTCGACATATGTAATTCCTAGATCTTTCACTTCTAAAACTCTTTCTAGTTTGGAGTTTTCCATCGAGTAATCACACCTAATGGGATTTCTTTTTTTGGTGTATGTCATTATATGACATTTTGGGGCGCTAAACTTCAATTTGTTCAAATCAGACCAATCTACAAGCGAATCGATATCCCTTTGTAGTAGTTCAGTATCACCCAAACATGTGATCTCCCTGAACAACTTCAAATCATCTGCGTATAGGAGGAATTTAGCATTATTTATATGTTTATATATATCATTTATGAACAATGTAAAAAGCAGTGGACCTAGATTTGAACCTTGGGGAACGCCTGAGTAAGTATAAAAACACTCCGAGTCATGACCGCAGTATGATATATATTGCTGCCTTTTATAGAGATAACTTGCTAGATACAAAATTAATCTATTACACAAACCCACATCGTTTAATTTTCGTAAAAGTATGTCGTGATCGACTTTATCAAAGGCTTTTTGAAAGTCCGTATACACTACATCTACCTGTGATCGCTCGTCCAGACGCTTCTCGACAAAAGTGTTGAAGCACAACAAATTTGTGACAATAGATCTAGTAGGTCTAAATCCATGTTGCTCGTCGATAATAAGATGGGATACAGAGTCCCATAATCTTTTGTGGAGTATTATCTCCATCAGCTTAGCTGGTGTGGATATTATCGCGACCGGTCGATAGTTTTCAATATCTGACTTGTCTCCTTTTTTGTGTATGGGGATAACTTTTGTAGTCTTCCATAAAGTGGGAAATATTCCCGACTTTATTGACAAATTAAATAAGAAATGAAATATATCGCGGAATTCTGTTGAAGAGTTTTTAAGCAAATATGCTGGGATTTGATCAGGACCTGAAGAACGCTTTGATTTTAGTTTTCTAAAGCTATAGTCTAGTTCGCTGAAAGATATACCTAGATCATTACAAAAATCTCCTGTGGCTGATATATCGCCATAGCTTATGTCCAGATCTGGTGCAATTTGATTATAAACGGAAGAAAAATAGTCAGAGAATGCATTCGATATGTCTTGCGGGTCTGAGAACCTAAATCCATTTAAGGACATATGTTCCGGATACTCGGAAGAAACTTTTCTGCTAGCAATGTAGTTCCAGAATTGTGATGGATCACTACAAATATTGGCTTCGGTTCTATTTAAAAATTGCTTATAACAGTCCTGTAATTCTTTTTTTTACTAATTTACGGAGATCACTAAATTTTTCATAGGCTAACCGTGATTTAGTATGCTTCCAAAGTTTGTGTACAAAATGTTTTTTCTTAATTAAACGTATCAAACTGCGGGAGAACCAAGATGGAAATTCAGCGCCAATATCTGCATCCCCCGGCGCAAAACATTCGTCAAATACATTATACAAAATATTATAAAAACACATGACAGCATCATCTACACAAGTATAGTCGTACAGTGCAGACCAATCAGCCGCTCTCACAACACGTCTAAAAATATCGATTTTACTATAGCTAAACTTCCACCTCGTCTCATTCGCTTTAACATTCATATCAAAGTTATTATTAAATCTATGTTTGCTTGAATACAGAGACACATTCAGATCCAATGCTGGATGATGATCATCCTCGGTAACCAATGGACTTTCATGTCTTTTCAGAGTTACAAAGCCAGCGTCCATATTAGTGTAAATCTGATCCAAGCATCTTCCATTTACATTCACAACGTCATTTATCTGTCTAAGATTAAACAAGTTTAAAAAATACAAGTGCTCATTTTTAGGGTAAACATTCGATGGGAGATTAAAATCTCCAAAAATAATTACATTTTTACCTTTAATAATATCAGCGGAATTTTCCAACTTTTCATAAAATTCTAAGAACAAGTCTCTATGCGTATTTGGTGGAAAATACACAACACAAATAAAGATAGTCGAGCGTCGAAATGTCAGTTTCACCCAGAGGTTTTCGCCTTCAGTTTCTAAGATATGTAGTCGTTGACCAGCACAAAAAGACTTGGCTTGTACTGCTAGCAAAACACCGCCACCTCTCGATTTTCTGTCCTTTCGGAATACAGTGTATCTTCTGTCAAACATCTCTGCATCCAGGACTCCAGGACCCAGCCATGTTTCGGTTAGCGCTACTAAATTTATATTCTGTGACAGCAAATTACATTTAAATTGATGTGTTTTTGAGTTTAAGCCTCGAACGTTGGAGTATATACAGTTTATGTCGATATGGTTATTAATTGTTCTCAAGGGTTGCTGTCGGAATTGTTCTCCTCCGAAAAATCCATCGGTTTATTCTGGCATTCACCGGCCATATTTCTGGATTTAACCAATCTTCGTATTTTGATGATGGGACTCCTATTTTAAATGATGCGTGATGTCCTTTAGTTATAATTTTCTCGACATCAATGTCATAATCTTGGCCGTTCATCCTTTTCGTCATATAGGTTTTCACTTGCTCCTCCGTTGTATTTGGCGCAAACGAAAATGCATGAATATACATTTTTCTCTCTACAGTCCTCAGTACTGGGTCCTCTTGACCTCTACCCTGTACGATAGGCCTTCTTCGGTTGTTTCTTTGGTCATCTCGGCTCCCAGAAACGTTTGGTCTGATAGAAGATTGAAGAGGAATTATAGGTGGTGCCTTGTTATATTCATTACTCAAATTGAGCACACCACTATAATTAATATCCCTCTTGTTTTCTATTTTCGTGTTAGGAATACGTGGCCGTAAGGTTATATTTTCCGGAGCCGATGCACTCTGCTGCCTGAGTTCCATCATGTTAATTTTCAAATTCAGATTTTCAGTTTGTAACTCTGAAATTATAACTGCGGCATGACCGACGCAGGATAACAAATTGATTGTTGCAAGGTTTACTTGCCGTTTCAAGTCATTGTTGATTTTAGACTTATCCGCCAACAGTATCTCATTAATGAGATTTATGGCCTGTTTGGCATCTTCGATGTAGCTATGCGGGCATTCATTTCGATTTTGAATCAGACCACTTGGACCTGATGTAGGGCACTCCACATCAATGTCAATCAAGCCACCATCGTTCCCTCTGTTCGATGTTAAATGATCGGGTGACGATAGGCTCATCATATCGATGTCGATGTTTTGATTTTGGCTGTGCGACATCACTAGTAATTCCCAAGTGTCTATGATAGATGTGCAGTAGACTAAACTGTGGGATGGTGACAATAATCTTGAATATTGTTTAATAGGTAAATCTGTCTCACCTAGAAGACTTTCGCCTAGGACACTGCGATGATCAAGTTCCTCGATTCTCGGCGATTCTATTGATATGTCAACAGTCTTGATTTACTCAATTAAGCAGACACTACGAATTTTTTAAAACACCGGTATTACAATACGTGCGTACACTTTCAAAAAATGTTAATATCGTTGTATGTTTGTGATGTCCAATTTATATACTTTTCTTTTTAAGTGAATTTTCTCAATTTATTATTCTGATTAATCTTGTGTAGGTACATAGAAAAGGGCTATAAATGAACCAAAATCTTTTATTTTTTGTAAGGTTTGTGTATTTACGTAGTGAAAGTTCATTATTATGAATTAAAAAAAACACAGTTGCACTTTCACGATATTTTATTGAGGCTCGAGCGCTTTCGTCTATCTCATGTAGACATTATCAAGAGACTAAAGATAGATAAAATTTTAAAAAATAAATTGAAGACATGAGAAGATAATACTACTACCAGATGACAAAATTATTATTATTGCGTTAACATGCAGTTGGGTAAGATATTATGATAAAAATGTGTTCGAGGGTGACAAAAGGATGGGTGTGCGTGGGTTGGGGATTTTATGTAGAAACATATTATGTAGGTATTATTTTAAAGTTAGTGAAATGAATAATTAATTGATTTGAAATAGTGGAGATGGTGCTGGGATTTGTATGTTCGCGGTTTTTATGAATTTCTATTGTTTCTAATGCTATTCTTCGGTTTCTCTGTCTTTCTGAGTGTAAGACATTAACATTTTCCATGACGAATTTGTGGTCATGTTCTATGCAGTGGTCTGCCATCTCAGAGTAGCCAGTGAGACCACGGAATGCTCTTTGGTGCTCTTTGAATCTAGTAGTAATTGCTCTGCCCGATTGGTAGTAGTATTATCTTCTCCTACCAATGTCTTCAATTTATTTTTTAAAATTTTATGTATCTTTAGTCTCTTGATAATGTCTACATGAGATAGACGAAAGCGCTCGAGCCTCAATAAAATATCGTGAAAGTGCAACTGTGTTTGTTTTAATTCACCAAAATCTTTTGTTAAAAAATTATATATCTATATATTTTTCTATTTGTATTCTTAGCCTCTTTGTGCATGTTGGATATGATATAAATAAATAAAAAATATTAAAAATTCAAAAAAGCAAATTATATAAAATATAATATTAAAGTTAATATGGAACGGTTTTACTGACAATAACGCCATCTGTGAAAAATTCCATAACAACACGATTTATGATAGAATCAAATTGTTTTTTTTTCTTCTTTGATGTGTGTAACTTTTTCTCTATTTTATATTTTATAGTTTTGAATTACCTACTTTTCTCTATTTTATATTTTATAGTTTTGAATTACCTACATATGATCATGTAAAAGGCCTTTTAGAGCCGTGTATTATTGCAAATGAAAATAAAATAATTTTATTCAAGCTTTTAGAAATAATTATGTACAATTAAAACATAATTTAAACGTATTTTTGTGCAAATTACAAATTTGAAATCAATATTCATAGTAAGGAAGAACAAATTTCAGTCAAGTTCGAATTAAGAACGCTACGAGAATACCCCAGCTGATTTATGTTGCATTTTTTATCCTGGTGTAGGTAAATTTTATATCATTTATGTTTCTTCAACAGGTTATATTATTAAAAATACATACGTTTATATATTTCATAAAGTATAAATTGTTATATAATATTGTACACAGATTAAAAAATGCGCTATGAAGACATAAAAAAGTACAATAGGCTCAAAATAAAAAAAAACATACAGATAAAAAGCATTAGGTAAAATAATTATACACTTTAATTAATACTTTAATATGAAAAAATGCAATAGCAGAATTTAATAAACTTTTCTCTGATTTATCGAGATGTTAGCGAAGACAACCGCACTTCTCGACTTCAAAATATTTATGAGTGTGCTACCTGGTTAAGGGTGGCTACTGTTACCGCCTCTCAATAAAACAATAAATCTTATAGAAGTGTTGTGTCTCTTTCTAATGTATGAAAAGAATGAAATGGGAATATGCCGAAATTTTTCTAGCACTGTATATTTAAAAAAAATGAACTTATAGTACTGTATCTTTAAAAAAATGAACTTATAGTACTGTATCTTTAAAAAAATGAACTTATAGTACTGTATCTTTAAAAAAAATGAACTATAGGTGCAGGACAACGTCTGCCAGGAAAGCTAGTTTAAAAATAAATTAACACGCTAGTTGCTTATCTCGTTGACTGCCGAAATCCCCTATCGGGGTTGTCCGGCTGCTCAATCGGAGCGCCACAAACCCCGATAGGGGATTCGAGTACAATACATTTTGTATTTGTCAGTATTCCTCTGGCGTTCAGATTGGAGTTTTGTGTGTATAGTGGCATGGTGCTTGAGCTCAAAAATATATTATATTGAAGTGGTTTTTCAAAATGTTTTTTTTTTACTAGGTACTAAAATAAACAAATTTTATATGTTGGCCACTCGGATGCAGGTACCTAAAATGTAAAGGCAGTCAACGAGTTAAAACTAAGCTTCAAACCCATTTCATGAATCGTGTTTCATAGCATTATGAATAGATTTCGTTATAGACATTGATTATTCAAAAAATAAAAAACGCAATTTTATACATCTGTAGGTATAGCTGGCAGAATTATCTACCAGTCAACTCTGGATCCATCCAATCTGAAACAGGATTCCAAATCTGAGTATGTCTTTAAGTGAAAGAACACATCGAAAAAATATGACTTATGATCTTAATAAACTCATTTTGATTAGTTATTTTGTCTGATATAATTTTATCGTATCTAAAGAACTATTAAAAAAGAGTAAAGGCTATGGTCCTAGCTGAACAGTGATCGCGCGACCATGAGATGAGCGATCATACAATGTTCTCAATTTGAACGATTCGTCCGCGTTTGAGTATTATATTATAAAACTCGTCGCGCGGACGATTTCCGTTACATGATGACGAGAGATCCATATAATGCGGTGTTCAGACGGGGCGAATATCGCCAGGACACCAAAATATCGCCAGCTAATTGAACCGTGTGAACAGATTGGCGATAAATCTGAAACGATAAAAATGATTGAAAGCGATATCGCCTCAAGTTGAACGCCTTTCAACTTTTGTATCTGGTGGAACGATTCACGCATGCGCAGATATGCGCGGCGTCCGTATGTTCTGTTTCTTGACAGTTGACAGCACTGCTCTAAATTTATTTCTCCTTAGAATCCAATTCCGCACCCAATATCTGCGTTTTTTTTTATTTTTCTTCAATTAGGAGTCTTTTTATATCGTCTAAAACAATATTTTCAACTAACTCCAATTACTCCGCGACTTCTACCTCGACGTCCGCCATTTTTAAAACAATCAGCGCACCTGACAGATTGAATGTATGTCGGTGGACTCGTGTGAACACATCAGACGATCAATGAGCGACCGAACGATATTTTTTTTATGCAAGCGATATCGTCTGGCCTTATATCGCCCCGTCTGAACACTGCATAAGTATTAAGTAGGTAAGAACGTATGCATGCACAAACATTTGTTGGAGTTTCAGAGAAGTGATGAAGTATCTTGTTGAACAAGCATTTTACAATATTGAAGATATGCTAAATGGGACTGTTGAGTGTTGACTCTATTTTTTGAGATTTGATTTTTTGTTCATTTTGTTACTTAGTATAGTACCCATTTTTAAATAGGTTGACATGAAGCTATTTTGACCAATTTGCACTCAAAACAGCTTTGATATTATTATTAATTAATCTTCGAATGTATTTTTTTTCATATCCGATACCTGCTAGTTGTAAATTACTTACGTATATTGTATTTTTATTATGTATACCTATTGAGAATATTTTTGTTTTGTTTTTGTATACTTTGACGATTCCAAGTGCCAAACAAATGGCCTAAGGATGATAAGAAAGGATATAAGAATATAGAATCTTAACTTAGCACAGATCATCCAGGTGGCGACCTGGAGGACAGCGGCAATGGACAGGACTTTTTGTAGGCGAATGCTACGGGAAGCCAAGGCTCGATATGGACTGTAGCGCCATTGGAGAGAGAGAGAGAGAGAGAGAGAGAATCTTAATTCTTTATCAATGTGATAATAAACAAACACGAATAATATCAACGTGATATTGCGATACACCAAATAAATCAGAATCGTTACAGAGAATAATCAAATTCAAATTCTTTTAATGGATGATAATATAAATAACAAGAGTCTCTATCACGGGGTCCTTCTTCCTGTTTGACTATCACCATCACAAAATAACTAGTTGCATGTAAACATGAGATCCAACTCTCGATGGCCTGAGTCGGTCGGTATGTTTATTGTATGAAACGATGTCGTCAATAAATTAAATTTTTACAAAAATTGTTAAGAAAACTTTGAGATATACTGCTTAAATATACACATTTTTTATAGAAAATTAAATTATCTAGTTGATGGGTTTCGGCGTTTTTCGATATTTTTATAAAATTCTGAAATATAGGCAATGAAACTCGTAAATTTGTCATGAAAAAACTATTTTGCTTTATAAAAAAAGTTTGAGAAATTCTGGAACTTTTTCATTAAATTGAGTTTGAGATATTATATTTTTCTATATACATACACATTTTTAGGGTTCTAGCTTTTATGGTTTTCGAGATATATGCAAAAATTAAGTAAAACTTCAAAGGTTGATTACCCCTGACTGAAAGATAATTTAAAAATTCTGAGTATACACGTTTTGTAGGCATAAAGTATTAAATATTTTCTGAAATTTTAGGATCTGTGCATCAAGCGAATCAAAAGTTATAAGGGGGGGGGGGGACACACACACAGACACACTAAATGTTCTCCTCCGAATTCTGAATAAATCCATATAAGGAACATAATATATGCTGCGAAGCCTCTAAGTTGGTGTTTTTTGTCGTCAAAGTTCGAAAAACCGTTTAAAATGTAGACCTGGCCATACAAATCTCACGTATCTTGGCTTGATACTGCCGATCTGTCTCGAGAAATAATTTCTTTGTCAGTTGGATTATTATGTACCTACTAGCTAATACCCGTCTTGCTTTACGTTTTAATTCCGATTGTCAGACTTGATCGGTAGGTAATTAAACAGGTTCTAGTCTAGCTTCTCATTGCTTAACCGACCTCTATAACTGACATAAGCACAGAAAAAGAAGAATGACGCTTTCACAACTCATAAAAAGAGAGAAGAATGACACTTTTAATGTTTGTAAAAAAGAAAGAAGAAAAATTATAGTCTGCCACTCACATGGAAAAAAACTGAATGTATCGTAATATGTTACATCTCACACTTGATTCAATTTCACTGTTCAATCGAAGGGTAAAATAATACTTGAATAATAATATTTTTTTTATTTTTTATAACGGCAGCTGTTTTACCGACCGCAAATGTCAATCGAAATTTGAATTCGAAATTCGAAAATGTACATTCATTTTGTAGCAGAGCATATATCACATTAAATTCTACAGATGTAAAGCGCCATCTATAATAAAGGAAAGAGCCATCTAGCGAAATGCACCAGAAACAATTACCATACCTCAACAAGGAAGATTCCTACAGTATAGCGACTTGATCGAACTAATATTGTTTCGCACCAGAGGGAGTCTGTTTCACGTTTTTTTCCAAATCATAATTGTAAGAATAAAAGCAGTATAAATTAGATTTTCACCCTCCAATATCCACTCCTTCCCTTCAGAACCATCAAAGTGCACAGTACATGTAACTAGTTTTAAGTGAAATATTTTCTGTGATATTTTTTGTTTAAAATCTTTAATATAATTATTTGCCGATTTGAGGGGTTAAATAAAACTTTGCAGTATTACGATATTTTTTTTTATCCGAAATATATTTTCGGCCGACTATGCGACCATCTTCAGCGGAGAGTTATTATAAACTGACAATTGATGTTTTAAATCTAACAAATTAATTAATTTGTTAGATTTAAAACATCAATTGTCAGTTTATAATAACTCTCCGCTGAAGATGGTCGCATAGTCGGCCGAAAATATATTTCGGATAAAAAAAAATATCGTAATACTGCAAAGTTTTATTTAACCCCTCAAATCGGTATAATGGCTAAGTATTACAAAGTTACAAGTAACGTTTTTGAAGAATAATTATTTGTGTTATTTTTTAGGTTAAATTGTTTCATTTAATAGTGAGTTGAGTTTCCTTGTTTATCAGTTTTCCTTATAAAGAAAGTGCCAGCTGGTGAGTACAGGAATAATCTCCAACTTTCTGTTAAACTCACAAGAGAGTCTACCTATTAAACTCACAGTTCTTCTTGCCATAATTCTGCTTTGAGAAAAACTCTTTGAATCTTTTTTCATCTCAATAGAAATCACTTGCAATTAGATTGTCAGATCCCCTGGAGAAACTATGGATCAGAATCAGATAATAAAATCTGAGCCCCATAATTTCAATGTTTATAAAATGTGTTTTATATGGTTTGAATTACATTTATTTTTATTTCAAATCAATCTTGAATATTTTAAATACGTTTTTATTCAGTCAATCTTTGGTTTCATGCAACATTTACATGAGTAATTTTGTTTTCAAAAGATCGCCATCTGTGTTTACGAAGATTTTACTATGAAGATTTTGTAATTTTAGAAATTTATTAATTACATTAAATATATTTGAGAAATTGTAAAAATTTGTATCTATGATTGCCATACTTAAATAATATACCTGCAAGGATCCACGACGATCCAAAGCAGCAGGTTTTAGGATGATGCTCCAATATAGGTACAAAAATAGAAAAAAACAAACAAATAAATATACATAGGTACATTACTGAATTATTATGTAGATTGTACGTCTGTATTATTACCAGCTAGATAACACCATGGTACCTACATTCTGCAATGTATTTTTGTATTGTTATCAAGACACTTCCGACGGTGTGATATCATCAGCAGTAATCACCAAACCTCACACCTTCTTCATACTAAGACTTGTTAGACCCTACCTGTCGCTTTTTGCAGGTGGTCAATTTTTGTTGTTGTGCCCAGCTTTGAAAGAAATACACAGTTGAACATGCATAATTCGGGGTAGGGTAATCGCTGTTTTTTGGTGTTTTTTCATGCAATTTTTTATCGTTGTTATTAAAGATAGCTTCTTGAAAAAAATATTTCAATGTTCTTCAATCTTTCTTCTAGTGCAAACACTTTCAATATCTTAAAAATATTGAATATTTATAATGAAAAAAAATATTTTAAAAATGTCTCTATCGTGACTTTTCAAGAAGATTTATGCATTAACTACGAGACCTAGAAATGTAATTATTTTTCTAATCGAAGGAGATTTTTAATTTCTAGTGCAAATACGTAGCATAATTAAGTTTTAAATTGTATTTTTTTTTTAAAAACTGAAAAACTACAAATTGTATTAATTTTTTATTGTCTATGGTTTATTTTATAGAAGATTACGGGTAGAGAAGAGCTTCAGGGTGTGGGGCGTCACATGAAGAGTTTATCTCGGAGCGAACGCTGCGTTCTTCTGCCTGTTTTGACATTTGGATTGTTTTATGCTTATTTCGTGATAAAAATGATAGTTTTGTGTGCTTGGACAATATATTTTTATTATAATTTATTCGTTTTGAACTTAAACTTTACTTATTTGGACTTTTTTTTATATTTTGTTTATAATTGACAGTGACATTTGTATATAAGATATCGTAATCTTGTTTGTATTTCATGATCAAAGATAGTTTTGTGTTTGGACATTAAAATGAACAATACAATACGTGGTGGATCAAGAAATATCATTATACGTGTGTATTCGCCACGTATTCGGAATGTTTGGTGGAATTAAAGCCGGAGAACTGTCTACTAATGTTTTCTAACTAACATCTCAATTGATTGGTAAATACTGTGTTTTTTGTAGATAAAATACTTTTTAATGATTAATTCTAACATTTTCAAGTATAAGAAGTTAGTTAGAGCTCATTTAAGGATACTTTATTTTGTTTTAAAAATATCTGTCAATGAAAAGTCATAGGACAGTTTGTTTTGACGATCGAAAAACAAAACACGGTATAGAAAATAATGTTTGTTAAATTGCAATACTATATTGTTACCATTTTATCATTATAATATTTCGATTTCTTATCCCATTTTAAGATGGAAAATTTTCATTTATTTTTACTAAAATAATATTTCTATTAAAATACAATAATGGTATTATTTTCCTATCCCATTCTTTATTTAAAGTTGATTATTTTTACTTTTTTAATTAAAATAATACTTTACTTTTTTATATAAAATAATGTTCCTATATATATACTTATTAAATTATAATACTAATATTAATAAATCAATCGAAAATAGTAAATATGTTTTCGACAGTGTCAGCTCATTGTTTTTATACAGTAAAACTTTCATATCCAATAATTAATCTTTATTTTTTTTTCAGGTTTTAATATGTGCGTTCTATTAGGATAATTGTAATAGAAGAGAATTCAATGCAAATTTACCACGCTAGGTAAACATAGAAAAGGGCGACCAAAAAAAGGATTGGAGGATTCGACCGCTGTGCCGTAAGGGAAAAAGTTCATTTTTATACAGTAAAAAAAAGCAATACCCAGTTTGAGAAGCTTGTTACAAGATGGGAGCTACGAACTTCTACGAAAAACTTTAATAAACATTGGGTTTTCGTACAAAAATGCAATTCAAATAGGAAAGTATTGATGTAGACACAAAATATTGCGGCTAAAAGAGAAAATTGTCTTAAAATAATCATGGATCACAGGATGTTGCCAAAAGAACTCAAAAAAATATAGTTTATATAGATGAAAGCTTAAAAGAATATTACAGTTTGTCTATACCTACTTTATTTAACTTCAATTAATTCATTAAACATCACTTTATTTTAATTATGGATTTTTATTTTTCATATCCCGAAGTCCAAAATATGTAAAAAATTTGGCAAGTTATTTCAGAGAAAAAACCTGCTAAAGGAACAATAAATCAAGGGAACAAAAAAATAATTGTTCAAACGCAAAACTATCATTTATCTTTATTATTTATTTTTCAGTTTTCAAAAAATAATTACAATTTAAAACTTGATTATACTACGTATTTGCACCAGAAATTGAAAATCAGCTTCGATTAGAAAAGTAATTACATCTCTAGGTCTCGAAGTATATGCATAAATCTTCTTGAAATGTCACGATAGAGACATTTTTAAAATATTTTTTTTCATTATAAATATTCAATATTTCCGTTACAGTGTTTTATTTTAGCACAGTCATTGTTAATGTGTTACCATGAGCGATAACAGCGCCCTCAATTTATTGCCAATTTTTTTTTTTTTTTTTTTTTTTTTAAATGAATCTGTGCTCACTCGAAGTGAACACAAATACACTTTTGACATCTTTCACAGTAAGCTTGACAGACTGCAAGTTTTCTTACTTTTTAGTGTTAGGAGATTTAAATTGAGGTAAGTGCAGGAGAAGAGGGGGACAAAGGATATAGACACGCCCATTACCCCAAGGTCATTGGCTTACCCCCTAGCCTTAACAACTATCCCCAATCGAACATGTCGTTTGACTTACCTCAGGGTGACCGGTGTAGCATCACTACTGCACGCGGGGTTCTTTAAAGGGGCTGAGTTTAATTTCCCTTAGATCTGGCTTTGGAGGATATTTTGAATGATTTTAGATATTACATATACTTACCATATAGGTACAAGCAGTATTAGAAAGTATGTAGATTTAATATAATATCAATTTATTCATAAGAGCTCTTTTGTAGAAAAAAAACCTTGTTTTCTTTAAAATAAGTTTTTTTATATAAATATATGTACTTATGTATAACTACTTTGTTTCTGTAACTAATAATTTTATTTGAGTAGACATCATGTTTCGGCTATTACCTAGCCATTATCAATACTAACTTAAAATATATAGATCTACATATTATATTGTAAGCTTAACTAAGATTTCTTGAGGAGGGATAGGGAATACGGGGGTGTGTGGAGTGTGGGATGTTATCTTTTAACGGGAATATTTTAAGTATCGGTGGTGCATTTGGTATGGTTATTTTATTTACAATATTGTTGTCGGAGTTAATGTTTTTATAAATTTCAAGAGTCTCTGTCAGGTGTAGTTTTTTTTTACGACATGTGTTTGGAGCTGAGGATTTTAAAGTTAGTGAAGTCTCTAATATGGTCGGTCTCAAGTATATGGTTTGCGAATTCTGAGAAGCCAGTCCAAAGTAAGTAAGCATTTTTTATGTTCGAGCATTCTGTCACTGAATCTTCTCGTTGTCATACCCACGTATGTACTCTCACAGGTGTTACATTTTAGTTGGTATACTCCGCTTGTTATCGTCGTCTATGTTAGATTTATTGTTCGTTATGAGTCTTGACAGTTTATTATTCGTATAGTAAGCTATTGCAATGTCTTTAGGTATGTGTTTAAGAATGTGATAGGAGATCCCGGGGATAAAATTGAACTTTCTCCACGAGATTTTGTCTCGTACAAGCGTTGCTGATTAAAGATATTTAGTTATGACTGTCTTGTATTGTTTTTTGTATAAAATGGAATCTATTTGAAATTTGTTTCATTTAGTGGTATTGTCAATAGTCTGTGGATCATGGAATGGAAGCTGGCTAGTTTGTGTTGGGTGGGATGTCCTGAGGTGATAGGTATTATTGAGTCTGTGTATGTTGGTTTCCTATATATTTTATAGTCAATAAAATTGGCGTTTATGCTAAGAGTGAGGTCCAAGAAGTTAAGTTTATATTAAACACATACCTAAAGACATTGCAATAGGTTACTATACGAATTATAAACTGTCAAAGAGTTTTCTCTCTTATTATCACGATCATCATCGTTGGTTTCATCTTCACATACGTTTTCAAGGTGTACTGAATATATACCTATCTACTTACCTAGGCGAATTTTTATGAAAAATTTATTCCTAAATTGACCCTTAAAGTATCCCAAGTGACTGAAAAGAGCCATAGATTTTTAAGGTTAATAACAATTTTTCCCAAAAATTTGTTGGTATCGAGATGCTGTTAGTATTTGAAGAACTTTTGTGGTGTTTCTCAGTCGTGGGGATAATTGTTGTTTCTTGGACCTTCTGTGTTTTGTCTCCATCTAAAAGTGATGTACCATCATTATTAAATTATTCTATTGACAAGGTTAAGGCATGGAACAAAGAAAGTTACTCGCCCGTAGATATGTTTTCCAGTACATCACAATCGTAAAGGATATGAAGTTCCTTGTTATTCCTAGTGGCAAAACTAATATATTTTATATCGAAAGGCATTGGGTCCTTGTAGTTTATGATAGGCGTGGTTTCCACAATACCTCGGAAAAACTCAAATGTTCCGTCTGTAAAACAAAGAAAAAATAACAACTAATGACTCTAACAATTCATTACTAATGTTCGATTTTTAAATGGAACAAACCACTACGGGCTTACGACCGTCTTCTACTGTTATTTCGAAGGCTGGCTTAGTGTGATCACTTTACGTTAACAACGTTCGCCATTAGATGGTAATATTTGTCTCCGACACTCCTAATCATGAGAATTCTCAACATGTTGAACATGTCGAAAAATCTCATGTATGCAACAAGTAGAAATTTAATAATAAAATGAAAAATAGAGATAAAAGTTGGAAATTGTTGAGAACAAGAGAGCAACCAAATTTAAAGACTGCGACTGCTGTCATGTATTTGGCGCCAGGATATGACTATATCCATTTTTGTTAATGTCTCATATTTATTGCCTATTGGCTTTGTTGGTGCACAACAAAGTGGTGTAAAACAAAGGTTCATGTAAGATACTTAACCCAAGTTAAAGACCTTCTAATCAAGGTTACCATCTTGGCTGAAATATGACTACTCTCGGTGTTTTAAATCACATGGATTTGATGTCACGTCGTTTTAAAATCTAGTTAAATATTTTTAGGTGTGATTCTTCAACTTTGGCGACGTATTCATGATCAATATTTAACGATGAAATTTGAACATAACTGAAAGAAACTTTCAACGCTAGCCTTCCCGAAGTGGTTCAAATATGGCCGTTTTTATTTAAGTCAAAACGTTTGTTATCATCCCATTAAACTTAAGGTATAGTTGTTTGCGTAAAAAATTAAACATGTTACATTAATAATGTAATGTGGCATAAAGGCACAACTTTTGTTTTATTAAATTTATACATCCCGCATGCGTTAAATCCGGTTGTTCTGATTTTTTGCAAACTTGTTTATGATGTTGGCCTGATGAATAATCCAAGTTAGTGACCTCGAACGCCGAACGCAACTTTGTCAAAAATCGAAAAAATCGTTATATTTTAAATTTTGGCGATTAAAACCACGAAGGACTATTTTTTGAAAAAAACTTTCAGAACGTTTCAAAAGTTGACTAAATTTGCTACAATATGATACTAGAATTGTCTCTGTAAACCCAATAGTTTCCGAAATAGAGCCATTCAAAATTTATCATTTTTTTCAAACTTTTTTTGCAATATTTTAGATGTCACTCGAATAATTCTAGCGGGATGAAGATAATTTTTTTTTGTTCTAGATTACCGGCGAATCATTCTATTGCGAATGTATTTTTGTTTACCTTTCCTTTTTGTTATTTCAGAATATTATAGTTTTGTATATCCTATTGTTAAAATTATTGTGAATAATATCTTTCGCGGTATGGAAGTTAATGTAAATTAATTTAGTGTAAATTGTAATTATTATATTTATATTATAATGTCAATTATTGTAAATAATAACTCTTGCTGTGTGATATGGAAGTATATATAAAAAATATGTAAACTGACTTATTTGTAATTGTTATGTCAAATTGTATAAAAGCATAACCTGATGACAAGCTCGTGTGAGCTTATCGGGACTGTGCATTCATGTAACCTTGTGTTTCAATAAAGAATATTAAAAAAAAAAAAAAAAAAAAAATATCATATTGAAGCAAATTTAGTCAACTTTAAAAACGTTCTGAAAACGTTTTTTCAAAAAATAGTCCTTCGGGGTTTTAATCGCCAAAATTAAAAAAAATATCAATTTTTTCGACGTTTTTTCGACTTTTGACAAAGATGCGTTCGGCGCTCGATGTCACTAATTTGGATTATTCATCAGGCCAACATCATAAACAAGTTTGCAAAAAATCAGAACAACCGGATTTAACGCATACGACGCCATACATTCAGGCGACAAAGTTACTGTATTATATTACTTCCAGGGCTTTTTTTAGAATGCGTTTCCTTCTAATATTTCGAGGGATTTTTAGTACAATCAGTTTAAAGCTTGTACGATCATCTTAAAACAATCGTCGTCCCCGTGACACAAAGTAGCTCTGTTGTGAAATTCAATAATTGATAGTAAAGGCGATCATGAAATTCCTACCAGTCTCTATACTGATAGCATAGAAGCCGTTGTACTCATGTGGAGATGATAATCTGGTCCTCACATTAACCTTCACGGATTTTTTAATCTTTGTGCGAAGTTCACAGTAATTGTTGCGTCCGTCTACCAGCACTGAAATAAAATCAAAAATTAATACATAATTGATTCATAGCATTTTCTTTTACTGATACCACCTGGTACCTAAAATTTGTCGCAGAATCTGATTTCAACACTGGGAAGTTTTCTTTGCTGAGCCTGTTCTTTTCTTTCCTGTGTCAAGTGTGTTTGAAAATTGTGCAAAAAACGGTGTAAAAATGAATGTCAGCAAAACAAAGGTTTATGTATTTGAAAGGGATGAAGCAAGAATGATTTGTAAAATAACCGTAAAAAATGAATGTCTTGAGCAAGTGAATAAGTATGTGTATTTAGGAAGCATGTTTAGTCGGGATGGAAAGTGTGAAAAAGAAATCGAAAGTAGGAAAGTTTCTGGTTACAACTAGTCTTAAAATCGCACAAAAATCGATTTTAAGACTAGTAGTGGGGGAGCAGGTTTGCAACGCGGCGCGGAATAATATTTCATTATATTTTAAAAAATTGAATGTTTTATCAGGCTTGTACATAAGCATCACACTCGATTTAAGTTTAATGATGGGTGTGTGGTCCCCAAATTTAATAATAAGTACCTACGGTAAAAGAACATTAGAATACAACGTGCCAAAGATATTTAATATGATGCCGGCATCTATTAAGGAATGCAAAAGTAAAAATATTGCAAAAAAGTTAGTCAAGGAATGGTTAATAAAGTGTGGATTTGTATATAATTAGTTATTTGGATTAAGGTCTGAATTTAATTAATTTTGATTTTTAGTCTAAGGGTTTAAGTTTAAAGTTTGGTCTTTAAGTTTAAAATTAATTTAATTTTAATGTAGTAGTAGATTAAGTAAATTTTCTTTATATCATGTACAATTAAAGAGAACACGCCGACAAATCTTTTAGATTTGGCGTGACTCAATATGATACTTGTTTTTTGTAAATAATTATAATATGTTCTATATTATTTCAATAAATAAAAAATATTAAAAAATAAAAAGTTGCAGGGTGGCCGGTGCACTAAGTCCTATAATGAGAAACAACAACGTCTCACTACTAGCAAAGAAACTAGTGCATAACGCAATCCTGTTACCATCGATGATATATGGTTGTGAAACGTGGACATGGACGAAAAAAGAAGAATGTAGTGTTAATGCAGTAGAGATGAAATATCTACCAAGAATATATGGAAAAACTTTATGGGATATGGAAAGGCAAGTAATGTGAATGTAAAATGTTGGAAGTAAGTGTTGTGACAAAGATGAAAGTTAATTTGTTGAGATGGTTTGGCCATGTGGAAGGAATGGATGCAGATAGAATGACAAAGAGAATTCATAAAGCTGAAAGGAAATGTGTAAGAAAGCGTGGGCGACCGAGAATGACGTGTATCTTACACATCGATTCCGTCCTCAAGGAAGGCGAGGTAAGAAGTAAGAGAAATAGGAGAGGGTGTATGAGAAATGTTATGTCTGTGGAAGAAGTGAAAGAAGTATACTTGGATAGAAAAGAGTGGAGGTCCGTCCTCTCTGCCTACCCTTGACGGTACAGGGCGGGTTGGGTAAAAAAAAAAGATATCCAAACAACCTGTAATGTCAACCATAAGTTATTAATAAGCTTGCACGTTTAACAAACCTAGTTCATAGACCGAATCAGTCTCATTTGGAAAGGCCTTTGATGACATCAAAATATGCCCCTCGCCAATGCCCTTGATGTTGAAAAGTAAAAACAATTTGGTCCCTGGCATCCAATATGTCCCCGGCTTCACTCTGAAGAATGTCTCGTAGTTACTACTGTTGGTTTTATAGTTCCCAGTACACGTGAGGGGGGCCTCTGAAACTATTCATTCAAATCAAGATTGATGGAATTAAAATACTTGACAATTTGTACTATAACGAATCATAGTGACCCAAATGGGGTTTATGAAAAATAATAAAAAAAAATATAAATAACAGCATATTTGACATCAATTAATTTACTTACTGTTAGTGAACAAGATAAATACATGACGATGAAAAACGTTAAAATAACCCTACCTTCGGTTGCTTCTTCAGTGATGACGTGACCAACCTCATCTGCTTGGACATATGGAGCTAACACCATAATATTTATAATGACCAAATTAAAGATGAAATTCATTTCGATAAATTTTGTATGTTCACACCCGATGCGTCCGTATATTTCCGAGCTATCTGCTTAAAAAATGGATTTAGTCTTACGTTGGGCTAAATATCTTCACCTATATGCAAAATTGTATCACCAAACTTATTTTCATATTGCGGTTGATAACTGCAATGATGTATTTCCTTATCTCTCGGTTTTTCTTTCTTCTGTAACCACGTAGCACCGGTACCTGCGAAGTGGTTGGTAGCCTAGTGGTTACGACGTCGGATTTCGTACTGGAAATCGTGGGTTCGATCCCAGGTGCAGACCATCTTCCTCTTTCACGACACTGGAGGGCCCGGCAAGAGGCAGTCTTCATTGACTTGTTGACGGAATTTCACAATTTGGTCCCCAATGGCATTTGTCTCTCATTGCTCATCGCAAAGGGTTTGTGCCTGTTATGCTGAGTAATGATTTTTTGATTGTATAAAAATAAATAAATATGGTCCCTAGTAAAAAAACAGTACTTATTAAAACGAGGATACGACCTCTATACATAAAAAATACCTCGTAAGTCTGGTTGCTAAAGCGCTGACTTTAAATCAAACGAGAACTCGGTTTGACTGCCATCTTGTTTGATGAGGTAAAATGGTTGCACCCATTCTATGAATGTTATTAAAATAACACTTGCGTTTTTTACTTGATTTTATACTATAATCAATTGACCCATATTATTTCCACGGCCATCTACACAACAAGTTATCAAAAAATATGCTTATATTATTAACCTAGTTTTCCCGACAGACATTGTCCTGTTGTAGTACTTACTATGAATATTGATTTAGAATTTGTAATATATACAAAAATACGTTTAAAATAATACGTTTGAATGTTGTTGAAATTATTTAGGAAAGAAATGGTATCAATAATCTTCGTACCGGTGCGCGGTGTTTTGAAACTCGATGGTTGTCAAGGAAATGAAAATTGTGTTGTTATGGATTTTTTTACAGATGGCGTTGTTGTTCGTTCGTTCGTTCGTCCGTTCCATACTAACTTTAAAATTATTTGCTATCCATTTTTTGATGAATTTTATTAGTTACTCTGTTATCCGGAGCGGAGAAGAATCCAATAAACCAAGCATCATAAAAATCTTTTCGGCCGATCTCGAGTGTTCACACTAACCCGACTTTCTTCTATATTATAGATTTGCAGAATTATTCTTATCATGTCTTTTCGTTTTCCCTTGATGGGAACTAATCCCAGTTTCTCAGAGACTGGAGAAAGAATAAAATATGAAAGTACCTACAATAATAGCTTTTTAAGCCATAGGTTAGGACTTTTTTTAGAAATAAGCCATCGATATTAAAAAAACCCTATTACAATGATTAGTTTAACTGCACAAAGCTCCATAAATAAATAATACACGGAGAAACAAAGCAAATTTCTAACCCCTTTTGGGTAGGCTAGATGAATGTAACTCAATGGTGATATACTCGTATGATGCAATTCGGGTAATTAATTAATTCTGTGCCGGTGGTGTAACATCACGGCATGCTGTGGCGGTCTGGAAATCGAAATAACATTCATTGTGACATCTGCATTTTGTTAATAATGTATATTGCAATAAGATCATATCGGGTTACATTACAATATTCTGCGCTGTGCATGTGTGCGCTCTACAACAGCTAAGTAGATTTGTATTGTTGTAGCTTTAGCTTTATCAGTTATTTTCGTGTACACTGTTTTTGAAAGTTTGTGCAATGAGGAAGAGGAATATCGATAACACAGAGAGATAGTCTAATGGGCGAACTGTGCGATCTGGAGTACGTGGAAGACCTAGCGTTGTTCAGTACGACAGTGGAGGAATTACAGCGCAGTGTTTCAAGATTCTACGACGAAACAGCACGCCTTGGCCTTCGAGTCAATCAATGCCAGTAAGACGGAGCTCATGGCGAATAATGCCTGCCCGCATAAACAACTACCGATGACCATCGATAGTCTTCAGGTCTCCCGGGTGGATAAATTTAAGTACCTGGGAGCAACCATTACCAGAGGCGGCTCGTGCCTTAAATCACAGGGAGTGCATACAAACAATGTAGGTACCTACCTACAATGAAGATTTTTGTAAAATAACATTTTCATAAACAAAGTTATTCTTATTCAGACTTCGCATTCAAATTTATGTTCATTTTACTGTCTTTTTTTCGAAACACAAAGAGAAAATATAATCTCGCAATAATTAATTACTAACAACTAGCCTTAAGGTATGTATACCTACAATAATTTGATAGTTTGTTTCACACGATTGTATAAATTCCAAGTATGTAGGTATATCATAGGTTACTATTAAAAAAGTTTTTTATTCAAACAAACCTGGACTGTTTTTAAAAATATTCATTATTTGTGTTATCCTGCTTTTAATGAAAAGACGATTGTGATTTTTTTGATAGAGCAAATGTAATTTCTATAACAAAACAAAATAAATGCACTCTATGTTGATAAATTATTTAATTCTAGCCTTTTGACGCACAACTAAATAGTCGTGTGATTAAAAATTTTATGTACCTTTGCACCCAGCCTTGGACAATTCAGGACAATGCTTGTCAACACAATAATAATTATGATCTCTCCAAATCGTCTACTTTCTCACGTCTCCATCTTATGGCAGTATCTAATTATTTTCAAAACGGTATTATTATTGCATAGGTTATCAAAAAGCATTATTGTCTGTTTTGGTGTAATAACTATTTGATAGAATTGTGGCGACATCTACAGCAGAAATTACATCAACAACAGAGGCAATTCCGCCACCTACCGAATATCTCCCACAACATAATATTATCAAATGTACCAATTTAGGATACGTGCAAAATAAAAAGCTTACCTCTTAATTTCAACAGAGATTTTTTTTACCCATCACGCCGTGTCTCGTTCAGGATAGGCAGAGAGAACGGACCTCCACTCTTTTCTATCCAAGCATACTTCTTTCGCTTCTTCCACCGACATAACATTTCTCATACACCCTCTCCTATTTCTCTTACTTCTGACCAACCTTCCTTAAGGACGGAATCGGTGCGTTCAATCCACGTCATTCTGGGTCGGCAACGATTTTTTTACCCTTTTTTTTTCAGCCAATTCACGTTGTCATTCTGTTTGCATCCATTCCTTCTACATGCCCAAACCATCTCAACTTATTAACATTCATCTTTGTCATAACACTATCTTCCATACCACATTCCTTCCTAATTATCTCATTACTTTCCATATCCCACAGAGTCTTTCCACATATTCTTCTTAGAGCTCTCATCTCTACTGCATTTATATTACCTTTTTCTTTTTTCGTCCAAATCCACGTTTCACATCCATAGGTATATCATTGTGGTAACAGGATTGCATTATGCGCTAGTTTCTTTCCTCGTTACTCATCATAGGTCTTAGTGCACCGGCCACCCTGCAACCAGCAACTTAAAAAAATGGCCGGAACGAAGAATTAAAATAAAAAGGAATGGTACGTAGGGCAACAATAAAATAGAACACTATTATGGTACTCTAGAATTAAAATCAAAATATATAACAACTGCCACAACACTACATAATAAGGCAGTTTTGTGTTGTACCAAATAGCCCCGGACAACCGTCTAAAGAGCAATTACTTCATTCGTCATTTTTTTTTAAATATTCAATTTTAACTAAATATTCTCACTGTTAAAAACTTCATACTGATTTTTCTCAGTTTGACATACCAATTCCGACATGTGGCTCTAGTACTCTCACATTTAAATGCATTGAAACCATTCTTTGTGCCGGTTGGCGCGTGTCGGAATCGGCGTTCTACGTGTTTTCAGCCTTAGATTTGGAGATGCGCATGTTCGGTTCGCTCTAAGACTCTTTTATTTCAATTTCTAATCTAGCTTTACATGTTTGAAAAGGTTTGATTAGAAATTAATACGAAAATTAGTTTTGCAAAATATATAATTTACAAACATCAAATAATTGTATAATACAAACTTCCGGTTAATCTTAATAAAAAAAAAACTTACTTCTGGTATTAGAACTATACATATTTACTACTTTAGTAGTAGGTATATTTCTATCCTTCAGATGTTATGTCTTACAATATTTTGTTACAACATAAATAATTTAGATTTAAAAAAATACAAGATTCAACTTTAAAGTAAATCTTATGTGATGTAAATGGCACTGAATAGTTATTTTATTATATTTTATAGACCAAAATTTCAACAATTTATTTATATAAAATCCAGTTCTTATTCACCTATATTCAAGAACACAACAATTTAAAAAATAATCACTACAACTATCATAAATAATAAATTCTATCACAGAAAACTAATTAGACAAACTATTTACAACTATACAAATCGATAAAAGTATAAAATTTAAAGCATCACCAAGCAACTTAATCTACATCTACAATAACTATTATACTTAGGTATTCTTTTTTTATTTTTAATGTCAGCACCACAAAATGTACTTAATACTAATTAATAATTATTCATAATACAATACAATACAATAACCATTTCATAATTATATCGACAGTTTGTTAAGGTCAATTTTTTAAATAAATTTTATAAGTAGATAATTATGACATTTCTAAAAATGCGGTTAGTTTATTTTTTTATATACTTAAATCTTAAATTTTGACAAAAATGGCACCGTATCAATAAATTACAATTTGAAAATATTTACATACATAAATTTAAAATTATACATACAATGCGTTATTTACAAATTAAACAAAAAAAATCTAATTCATGACCGAACTCTTCTTTAAATACTAATGTATTAATATGTCCATTTTTTTGTTGATGGTAGATACGTATAAAAACAATATTAAAATCGTATGCAATGAAAACTCATCCATAGTATGACTAAGCCTATACTGTTATCTTTGGAGTAGGTACACACAGATGGATATTCCACAAAATGTTAGTTTGCCTATACATTGGTGGTAGCGTGCAATTTAACATATCTTGGATGTTGACCTTCTCCTATGGTTTGAGGATCAGGCCTGAAGCATTGTGCCGTTTCTAATGTGTGTTTCGGACGACCTAGTAATCGCTTCGAAATCCACAGGAGAATCAACAAGGCCAAAACCAATAAGATAGTAGCGGTCACCAATGCCGTTCTAAAATGTTTGAAAGTTGTCTTGAGAATGGTATGATTTTCGACTTTAATGGCTGCAACACATTTTGAATGTGGGCCGGTTATTTGAAATTCAGACAGAGAAGCGCACACCTTGTAAGGACCTCCCAGAAAACTCTCCATTTTGACATGAGTCTGATCACACTGAGTGTCTCTATGGGCGATCAAAGAACCCTGAACAAATACAGCTAGCGTTATATAGCAATTGTTCAAAGCGTCAAAATATTCAGCTACTTCTTCAGAAGGCGGATCCACGACATCCTTCCGTTCCATGTTGTGAGGCCTCGGTGGAGGGTAACCCAAAAGAGACAAAGATATTGAAAGAACTCCATCGCTTGTGACATTTGACTCAATTCCAGAAACTCTGAAAAAATAAAGAAATTCATGAATAATACTACCAGACCTCTTAAGCGATACATAAAATAAAGACATTTCCAAAATACTTACATTACGGCAGGTTCTTTGTGGACTAATTGCTTCGAGCTGGATGTGGGCTGAAGAGGCAAAATGTCGCTGCAACCAAGAACCAAATTCAGTTCGTCACTATCTTTGAATCCTCGCAACAGTACAACGCAGAACCTATACCTGAAATAACATTGTAATCATTGATAGTAAAGAAATCATCAATGGTAGTTTATCAAACTGTGTTTGTCCTTTAGCATCGTACTCACATGTGATCACGTTGAAGATCTCTGCTTCCAGGAACTGTTATTTGTAGATTTTTGGGGTCTTCCATCATTTGAGAGTTGCAGTGTAGTGGTTCAGAACTTAACAAGGATTCTTTAGTCCCTAGAACCTCGTAAACAAACACGGCATCACATGTATATGGAAGGGTTGAATTCCCAACGAACCAATGGAGTTTTACCAAATATCCATCATAATTAAACTCTGTTAAAGAAACCTAAAAAAATATTCATTGATCAAAAGATGTAGAAATTGAATCAATAGGTTTGGTGGTTTTAGTCAAATATTCCTTACCTGCTCCTTTGAGACGCTCACATCATCATCATCGTCGTCCAAATCTTCTTCATCCTCAGGAGCACTCTCTTCTCCAACAGACGCTTCGGCATGTAGCTCATTTTTGTATTGTGCTGCAAGACTTGTCATCATTTCGTTCGTATCATCAATAGAATTTATTATTCCATCATCAGAATCTTCGAATTCGGGTTCTTCGTCATATTCTTCATGGCCATCACCACAGTCGAATCTTTTTGGAGATAAGGTTCTCAATGTTGCACCTTCGAGATACGGAGGAATCGTACAAATGGCTGTGTCTAAATCAGCCAAGGCCAATTTTGTATTATTTCGAAGCCAAGAAGCGAAATTTAACATATTACAGTCACAATTCAACGGATTATCTGCAAAAAAAATAAAAATAAATAAAGAACTATAATAAATTAAGGTTTCTTTTAGAGACAGTCTTGATTTTCTAATAACTTCGAAATTACCAGCAATAGTAAACCTATCTAAAATTATGGAGGCATTCATCGTATCTCCGTCCACTATGGAGATATCGTTGTCATCTAACCTCAGCTCCCTTAGACTCGTAAGAGGCTTGATCAGGTCTGGTGTCAGAGATCGTAGAAAATTATGTGCCAAATCCAACTTCTGCAGGTGGGATAGATGAGACAGTGAATTACCTGTAATATAAAAAAAAAATTGAATATTGAGTTAATATTTCTTCCACTCCATAGCACCTATAAAATTCATGAGCACTCGATGGAGAGCTTTAAAAGCGTAAGTCCTATCGGTGCTGTTTATGGAGTGAAAGGTTGGACCCTCAAAATTTCCATTCTTAAAAAGCTAGAGTTAAGTATTTGATATGTAATTATATAGAAAAATACTGCGCATCTCATGGGTCGACAGCGTGCCTAAGAGAAAGGCTTAGATGTGTTGTGTTGCAAAAGGATAATCTCCTGACAACTCTCAAAGAGCATAAGTCCACATACTCCGTCGTAAAAAATATTCCCTCCTAAGAAAAAACAGAAGGAAAAAGGGATATTCAGGCGGATGAGAGTCTCTCGGCTCAATAATCTAGGACAGTGTGTTTGGAATACCGGATGCGGCATCATTGATAAAGTTGACCTAAGACCGTAAGGAGTTTGGAGTGATAACCAACCTCCGTTAGAAGAAGCACGCGAAGAAGAAGAAAGAGTTAATAATATAATTGAAATTACAATAAATTTTATTTTGATCAAATTAAATTACCTGATACAGTTACGATTCCATTGTTGGCCAAATCCAGTTCACTCAGATTGGTCACTTGTCTGAAAGCGTGGTCTTCGATAACGTCGATTTGGTTATGATGAAGACTAAGAGACATCAAACTTGAAAGACCTGTAATAGAGAATTGTAACACTATTAGTTAAAACAATCTACACCCAAAACTCAAAAAGGCGAGATGCAATATGTACGTTTTATATTTTAAATCACTAACAAGCTTGAATAGGAGCAAATATAAAGCGTGTTATTCAATATACGTAATCTATTTAAAAGTTTATGATATTTAATAGCTTGTAATGTAAAGAGTTTCATGTATAAATATAAATTTCTAAAAGAAGTTTCTTCTCCTTTGAAAATTTTAATAACGTTCATTGAAATAAAATAATCCGACTACCTTCAGCTTCTTTGTGAAAAAAATAGTAAGGATTTCGTTAAGGATCTTGTGTTAAAATAAATGGCACTAAATGGGTTAACTGTAACGTTTTACAAGCATAAAATAAAAATAATAGGGATTATCTAAAGAAGAACAAGCCAGCAACATGCGTAGGGTTGGCGATCCTCGTGACAAATCATCGAAAAACTATGAAGTTTTTTACACAATCTATAATAGTTGGCGACATCAATTATTAAGCATCAACATTTACGTTGGTACATAAATTATTGACTTTGAATGATAAAATACAACACTTTATAAGAAAATATTCAAAAAGTTCCAACGAACATAAACCTATCCCAAAGTATATAGTGGACGTCTTGTTACTAGATGGCTCCTACAAAAGGGCACAGAGGAGTCGGAGAACGAATTAATGTTTGTGTTAAAATAAAACGCGCAAATCCACTTATTCATCGTCTACCTCACCTCACAGCCTGCATCCACCTAGTTAAACAATAGCCTATGTCATGTCCTATTTAACATATTCCGCGAAGCTCATGAAACAGAATAAAATTTATTTATAGTATTGTCTCAGAACAAACCTGCGTCTAGTGAGGCAATAAATTGCATTATGTGTTATGTTGTTTTTGTAATTGAAGTGTATATTATACTGTTGTAATAAAAAAAATATATGTACTTAATATAATTCTTATAATATTGTTTTTGAAAAATCGCTAAATTACAATTCACAAAGCTTTTAAAACTCCAGAAGTCATTACTCATGAAAATGAAGTATTATTATCAAAAATTTCCAAGCTTCCCCTTCTCAAATTACTCAAAAAAATAATAAGTTCATTAATTCGCGCCTACGCACGAATCTGTTTACAGAAAAAAAAAATTATCAAGATTTTTCTTAATTTACTCATTAATATATTTTTTGAAGAATAAAATTTCATTTTAAAACTAAACAATAATTGTGGGAGTAACACGGTACGAGAGTACGGTGATTGAGTGATTGTGGAAGCAAAACTAAATCCTTTGTTTCATTTCAATACGTTCAGATAAGAAGTTTCGGTAGAAAACGGTAGAGGTGGTTGGTACTCCAGTGGTGTCAATCGGTGACTTTCGTACGTACAGCTTATTGGAGGTCGTAGGTTCAACTCCCGGCCGTGCCGACCATTTTCCGCTTTCACGACACAAGCATTTGCTTAGTGCGAAAGATGTTAAGAGTGTATTTGTGTTCACTTCGAGTGAGCACAGATTCGTTAATATTATAAAATAATCAAAACCAAAATTATCTTCATTTTATATATTACAAGTTTTTTTTACAACGGCAACTCTAAATCTCCCTAACTATTTCACAATATGGAGGAATATAATGACATTTCATAAGTAAAATAAGCTAAATTGTTTTACTTTGTTGCAATGTATTTATTTCTACGGAGAAAATGTTTTGAAATAAAATGAATGTTTATACTCTGTAGATTAAAACAAAACCGTACATGAGTAGCGACGGTGCAACTAAATGAGATTTAAATACAGTTTCAAGATACCTGATTCAGACAAAATGGCAGGATGAAAATCTTAATTTGTATGGGAGATTTATGAAAAAATTTAATATTTTTATAGATAAACTAGAGGTCCGCCCCAGCTTCGCACGGGTAGATAGATACTTAAAAATAATCTAGTTTTCATACAGATCCCTAACTTTTTCAAAATATTTTATGGCATATGTTAATCTGGAATAATTGCATTGCAATGTATCGTGTCACGTCACTTTACCACCGTGACTACTTTGCGCGGTATTTCTACTAAACTTGACATGACTCCCCTCAGTCCCCTCCCCGCTCCCGTACGCACTCTGCATCGGATAAGTTGAGATGATAAGAGACTATGCTTTTTTTTCCAATACTCACATTTTTAAACTTGTGATAACTTTCGAATGGAATGTCCGAATTGAATAATTCAAAAAGTTATACAAACATATTGAAGCAGACTTGAGTATGAACTAATTTATTTTAATAAGGAGTAATACCAAGATACCAATAAAGAGCCTTTTCTAGAGGTGACATTTTATTGATTTTTTAAAATAAAAAAACACTTATTGTGGCATAACTATAATAGTTAGACATATGCTGTCGCGATACTTTTTGTAAATAATGATGTCTTCTACAAAATTGAACTAGGTACATTATTTTATTCTATCATCATTAGTTTTCACAGCGTTCGCGATAAAAAGAATATTTTAGGTAAATTTTTACACCTTGGGTTACATTATTGAAGTTTTCGTAGGTTACCCAATTTTTTTTGGAAATTAAATATAGCCTATGTTCACCGCCGATATTGTAGCTTCCCAAAAGTGAAAGGTTTTTTCAAATCGGTTCAGTAGTTTTGGAGCCTATTCGATGCAAACAAACAAACAAAAAATCAAATCTTTCCTCTTTATATATTAGTATAGATTATTTTTTGTCTGTGTTTATATTGTTTCAGTATGGTAATGAGCAGAAAATGAAAGATCAAAATCAAAATACCGGCATAAATTCGTCTATGAAATATTACTGAAAAGTGTTCTACCTAATAATTGTTTATCTGTGTGTTCGATGATGAGATGGTGACATCGTCCTCTCTAAATCTAGAAGTCGTCTCTTTTATCTAGCGCTTTTATAATTTGCTTGTAGCCGCTTGTATCTTGCGTCTAGGTCCCTCTTGTTTACTGTTTTCCTAAGAGCTAAAAGAACATTAATTTACTAAGAACACTCTCTAAAAAGACAGCGCCGTGAAGCAGCGGGAAGACGAGACGAAATTAGCGTCGTCCAAACGGCTCTATCTCGCATACTAATTAGTCTTATTGTCGTTTCCCTACAATCGGCTTACTTGCTGCAGCGCAGCGCTTCTTAGAGAACACTCTCTTTTTTATTAGATTCTGATCAAAAAAGACTAGATTTAGAAAACCCGTGCATAAATTCTGGTTTTGCTGGAAGTAACGTTAAATTGCGATAAAAAAATTCTCAAAGTTGATTTTTTCTTGAAATGATCAAATTTTTGTCTCTGTACTTGGAGGCAGCTAATGCCCACCACGGGTTTTAACGCTGAAGTTCATGATGATGTTCAGGAGAAATAAATAATATGCAATAGTGCTTTGAAGTTTCATTAATATTTTATCAACTCGGGTTCATCCAAATCTTTTTCTACTGACCACGTTTGTGCACAGAAAGCGTGGCATTCTTTTTTTAAAATACCAACTCGGTTCATACTACTTATTTTGAGGCTCCTTGCTTTCAAATGTCCAACATCAAAAAATATAATTAATACATTCATATTATGTAAACACAGAATGGTAGGTAGTTCCCTAAAAATGCCTAGAAATCTCAACCTTCAATTAATTATTTTTTGTTTTACGCCCTGGATACACATGTAGTTCAAAAAGTTGTTGCGTAGATTCACTGGGTTAAACGTTAAATGTCATAGAAGTATGAGAATAAGTGCCTGAGAAGGTACTTACATGAAAAACTACTATCAGAAAATTTGCGTAATAAATATACTTATATATAAATAATATTTATATGATTTTTATCATATAAATATTATTTATGTTCCCAATACAGTTTTTATGTCAAAAAATTATAAAAAAGTTCCGACTACCTAAAAAAAGTACAGCGTGAATTATCAAATGTGGCCTTTTATAAAAAATTTATTCCTTCGGTGGTAAAATAATTGAAAATATTACACATGCATGGTGTTATTTCGAATCACGACCAACTAACGCTGTGACGTCATATCCTCGAACCACACATACACGCATAATATGTTGTGGAGCATTATTTCTGTTATTTGAAGCGAGTGGATTCAAACAAAACTGATACTCCAGTAGCATAAACGTGGACTTATGCAGGAAATTTGAATTAAGAGTTCTTTTTACAAAAAAAAAAAGTTTTTTTACAGGTATGAGTACTAACACGAACCAAAGCCCCGGCACAAAAAGTATTTGCATTTGAAACGAAGTGCCTCAGGAGAATCTTGGGTATAAGATGGTACAACCGCGTCACGAACCACGCCATACGCCAGCGCACCTAGCGCAGGACCATCACTTCCACTAGTATGGAGAGGAGATGGACATAGCTGGGACATGTGTTAAAGATGCCGAATGACAGTTGACCGAGAAGAGCGCAGTTCTTCCTCCCATCAGGGTCTCGAAGACGTGGAAGACCCTCTCATACCGTGTTCCATTCCTTCGAGGCATAGCTGAGGGTGTTGAACATGGTGTGGGAGGAGGTCATAAGCATTGCGCAAGATCGAGTGTAATACAGACCTCTTGTTGCCTCCCTGTGCCCTTATTGGGGTACAAAGGGAGATTGTTGTTCTTATAATAATATATAGGTAGGTACTATAAGTTATTCCCACCATATTCGTCTAATCCTGTCTACCCCAAACCTGCCAACATGCCCTGCCATCAATGGCTGTCCTGTGAGCGCACGTATTCTCGCATTCTTTCTTATCCTTCAGGTGCCTTCCGGCCTAAGTCCCAAAATTCGTCTCAGAATCATTGTTAGTAGAACACCAGGAAGACCAAGACAGACGTCCTTAGCGCAGGACAGGATGGCTTAGAAAAAAATTGATCAGGAGACCAAAGCTTTTTGTACACAAGAACTGTAGGTAGGTACCTACATCCATCATTTACCCCTCGAATTGAAATATTTAGCAAAATTGACCACTTATTAAACGAGCAACGAAGTCCCATTGCGACAGGTATTGGCCTGTTTTCCCAGGAATACGATACTGCCATGTATTTTAAACAACGGTGAATGTGTAAGTGTAAAACATTTTTTATGAGGTTGCCTTGGTGACAAAAAAACATTGCCGTACTTTTCCATGACAAACGTCTTGTCAGACGACTCGGTGCATAACCTCTAGCTTTTTATATTATGAAAATAGTGAAATGAAAGTAGGCATTTTATTGTATTCGAACTACTTTCGGTCAAAAATGTAGAAGATAATCATTATCTTAGATATATGTAGAGTATTCAAATAAGCATGAACTAGTTCGCGTACAAACATAGAGCACTTGAAGACCATTCAAAAAGACCTCATGTCCGAGTCGCGTGGTAGACGCAGGGCCGTCATCCTTTGTTCCTCTCGCTGTGAGCCCAGGCGGCCATATCTCGGTGATGCTCCGTTGCCTCACTAATTTATATCCAAACTTTTTTACAAGAGCTCAGGAAAAATTAAGATCGTTATGGGCGGGGGGAGCTCTTACTCCGGCTTGCGGTGGATCTGAGCTCCTGAAATATGGCTGCACCGGGATGAAAGGGGCTCCTATTTCAATAATCCTGTCAACTACTTATTTCACATTTATTATTCAATTCCCCATTTAAAACGATAAGAATAACAATCGAATCAATAATATCTAGAACGATCGCAAAAGTTCAGTAAACTATGTTGTATACCTACCTAACGATCTACATAAGTACTAGCTTTCCCGACACACGTTGTCCTGTAGTCCTTACTATGAATATTCATTTGAAATTTGACATTTATACAAAAATACGTTTAAAATATGTTGGATTCTCAAAAAAATATTTCTGATAGCTCCAAAAAAATCCATAAATAATCAGCGTACCAATATTTTTACTGTCAATGGATGTCAGGTAAACAATAATTTTGTTGTAATAGAATTTTTCATAGATGGCTTTGGCGTCGCAGGAAATCCGTTCCATACTTACTTTAATATTATTTCTTATGCATTTTTTATTCAACTTTTTAAAAGTTATTCGGAGCGGAGAAAGTAGTATCCAATAAATCAAACGTCGAAAGAATCTGTTCAGCCGATCTCGAGTTATAAGTGTTCGCACTAACCCGACTTTCTTTTATATGAGATACCAACTCTCTTGTAAATGTAACTTTATAAAACTAGGACTGTTAATATTTTTGGAATTTATACGTTCTTGTCCTTGTCTATATTCTTCTACACTTTATTAAGATTATTTATTTTCGAACAATTAATCAGTTGAAAAATTATTGTATTGTATAAAGTATTGACGACATCGCAAAGATTGCAGGCCGCACATGGATGAGAGAGGCTCAGGAGAGGGGGGAGGCCTACGTTCAGCAATGGACAGAGACAGGCTGATGAAGAAGAAGAAGAAAGTTTTTGGGTCCTGAGAGTCCATGTCCATCCGATTTAAAAACTTTAATTTCACAATAAACATTTATTAGAATAAATCAATTATACTTATTAAGTAGAGTAGCAAAAATCAATCTCTGGTCCTAGATTCTAAACAGAGAAATGGGTGGTTTAAGTAGAGTAAAAATCTAGAAAAAATAGAGTAAAAATCTAACGCAAACAATGGAATATCTGAATTATTGATGAATGTTTACAAAAACTTTAACAAATTTAACAACAATCAACCAAGCCAATGTTATTATTATGTTTTTGTTATAAAAATGTCTAATTTAAGGTTATGTCTGAAGTTTGTATTACTTCATATTATTTGCCTTTAATCATAGTGTTTATTATTTATACATTTTTTAAAGGGTTTTTACATTTTACATCAATAATAAAAACAACTTTAAACAACAATAAAAAAAGGCCGATTCCCGTTCTCCTTCGAAAGAAAATTACATTTCAAAACAATTTCAACAAGATCCAAGTATGAGAAGAAGTTGGATGAATTTCGGGCACGCCCCTGGCTACAACTTCTTTATTTTCATAATAGTCCAATTAAAATTCTTATTTTTTTACAGAATACTCCTCTTATTTCAATATAAATTCCCTCTAATACATGCATAAGATATTTAACCCTTTAATTGCCGTAACGATTCTCGACTTATCACAGTTTTACCCCCAGCAAAATTTTTGCCGTGCTCAGTGTTCGAAAGGTTCAAGTCAGAGTATAATCACCGTTTTTTTTTAAATGCCTCAGGCAATAAGTTCGGCTGGCTATACTGACACCTTTGTACCTATAGAAAATTCTTCTTACGTCTTTTCTGATCATTCTTAAGAATGTGAAAATCATTCTTAAGAATGATTAACAACATTTCATATCTTTTATTGATTGACAAAAACTTGAACCTTTTTTTAGAGGAGGGTCAAGTCAGGAGCAAAAGAAATAGGAGAGCATGTATGCGGAACGTTATGCGTTTGGAAGAAGCGAAAGAGGTTTGTTTGGATAGAGGCATGATGATGTCCACAGTTAATATTGTACCTATATTTGGTTTCACTCACCATTTATAGTTTTCACATTTTTGCGTTGCGTGATTGCAATACAAAAAATAAAACAACAATACAACACAACAACAACAAAATCAATAATAATTTATTTTATATCTGGTACTTTTTGTATTTTAGAGTCGAAGCTCCTTAATTATGCCAATTGTCTTTCAGTTTTCATTTTTTAGAAGCTTTGTTATAAAAAAAAACTTTGTTAAACCAACTTCACATCTTGCAAGACAATTTCAAATTTTGAAAATGAAATTGTTCGAAAACCGATTAGTGAACAAAGAAACAAATCAATAAACAAAACAAACATATACAGATTAATAAACAAAACAAACATAAACAAAAATACTACTAAAAAAAGACTTGTACTACTCGTTTGGCGGAAGATATTTCGTGCATATTCTCGCCGGCTCTTCCTATTTCCACTAAGTAGCTATTTTTATTCTCTTAAACTTTTTTTTTTATTTTCTTGTTAATTTTCATTTGAAATGTTTAATAATTTTTAAAGCGTTCCTTCTTATCTCTCCGACCCTACCCCTCTCTCAACTTTCCACCGAGTAATTATTTTATATATTCAACTTATCTTATATTTTCTACCCAATAAACTCATCAAAACGAAGACGTTAGAGATAGAACACCATGGAGAAAAAAATATTCACTTTATTTTATGCGTCCTCCTAAATTTTTATGTTAACTCTTAAGGGGATAATAATAATATTTACAAAAAGTGCTACTCATAGACGATTATATTGTTATCAACAAACATTTGAGGTCTTTATTATAACTCCGCAAAATCGACCAACTAAAATACAAGTAGCTACTATATTATTGTACGCAGTAACAGTGTATTTTCTAGTATGAATCTCTTTAAAATACACATCAATGGGGTGTTTTCTAGGGATATTCCGACAATTCCCACCAGATGGCAGCACACCTAATAAGGGTCTAACGTCAAATGTCATTACATATGTCATTAATTCTTTTCGAAAGCGTATAGTTGGTGTATTGCTGAATTTTCTCAGTTTTGTTGTATAGTATATCGTATATAAATATATTCAAAATGAACAGGGACTTACAACAATTCCTACACGCTTTTGTATACAATTGTCTTAGCGTGGTTATAGCCACCTAAATTTGACATTTCTATCAGTGTTTCTTCTACCGGCTCATGGCCTAATATCGCCGATTTTCATACAAAAAGTAGGCCAACTGAAAATTTGGTATCTGGAAAGATAAAATTTGGTATCTGGAAAGATGAAAAGTGAGGTGAAAGCTCACTAAAAAAAGGTAATTCCGAAAATTTTGGTATCCGGGGAGTCGCCTTTTAGATTTTTTCGTCGCAGATTGTCATTCCGAATATCTCAAATGGCGATAAATCGCCCACGTAGGCAACACTGAATTCTATTAGACCCTGTTTGTCAGTGCTGCCCCCGGTGGCGAAAAGAGTAAAGAAAACAACCCCTTAGTCAGGACATAGGTTAAGTAGGGACCATATTGAAAAGCTCCTACTTTTACAATAAAAAGTGCAATTGTGTTTTAATTTGAAATCATTACAACTTCACTACTTAGCTTTTGATATGGTATCGCATAAGTTTCAGGTTCAAAGGATGGGCATCATGGGTCAGGAGCCATAATCCTTCAAAAATAATTCTAACGGCGTAAACAATCAGAACAGAATCTAAAGTCTTAACAAAATGGAACAATGCTCTCTTTTAGATTTTTGACATTCGGCGTTCCACAGGGAAGTTTTCTGGGACCAACATTATTCTCGATATTACGTCAATTAACTACTTGCATTAGCCATTTAGGAAAGAGTTTTGAGTTTTACTTAACTTGTCATTGTAGGAGACGATTGACGAACTACATATTATAACATACATCAAAGAGGAATCAAATGTGTTAAAGTTTTGGATCGATGGTTGATTGCTTTATCTAAATGTTGGAAAAACCAATCTGAAGTTTACAGTAACAAGTTTTCCCAACCAGTTGGTAATCCTGTCGTTTATGGTATTTATTATTATTATTAATGTTATAAGATAATATGCAGCTATGCTGATATGTCTGATCTCACAACAGTATTCACTTTTTCAGTCTGTCAAATCCACACTTGAACACATTAACACTTGGTGCAACAACTAGTTCCGGCGGCAAAACCGTTCCACGCATCCACAACTCTATTGGACAGAAAATGCTTCCGGGGAATCCGCCTGAAACTGTGTTTGTCTAGCTTCAAACTATGACCTCTCAAATTTAGAAGACCTAAATTTTGTATCACGTCTCCTATCTATTTTGCGTGCTTTTCGGAAGTGCCTTCGTTCTTCAATTCTTCATAGAACTCTTTAGATAAGCCTATATCTTCTGTAGGACCACATCTCAAAAGCTTTCAATCTCTTTTTATCACATTCTGATTAACTTAAAAGATTGAGATTAAATTTATGTAGAGATTTAAGATAAATATGTGATTGAAGGTGTTTTGCCTGGTTTAGTGAATGGAAGGAATTGTGCCAGCGATGAAAGCTGCTGTGTTCCGTTTATATTATTTCGTCTATTAAGCTTATGAGTCGGCAGGGGGATGGGGGGTGGAAAGACACTTCTGAGCGATTAAATAATTATTTCAATGACTGTTGAAAAAGTTCACGGACAGAATTCATTACTCGAGCTTACAATTATTATTATTACACGAGATAATTGAATCAAACCTTTTTATCAAATTAAATGATGCCGTGTGCTCTTAACCGGGACATTCTGGAGAGCTTTTCATGATTAAAATCTTAAGATTTAATTCGTATTACGGAAGACAATACAAACGATAATCGGATAGTATTACGGGTCATATAATATTCTCCATCTTTTGTGTGGTGCATTGTACAGTATTATTAGATTAGCAATAAAACATGCCATAGATATGACGACATTAATGGTTTGATTATCCTACGAAGCATACTTCGCTGGCTATGGAAACAGGCTTTTATGTCCCTCTTAGAAGGATCAATTATTCGTGGATTGTAGCCTAAGGTTGGACACTGAAACAATCCCGATGGTTGTTAGGTAGGAGTAGCGTCCTCTACCAAATGAAAAAGAAAATTCAATCTGTACAAACAGCCGTTTTTACAGGCTCAAAATTTACAGTGTAACTATGCAACGTTTGTCGTGACGCGCCAGAAGCATTGCCGTATAGTGTGAAATGCACTAATGTGTCTCAACATAATATATAATGCTTCTGACGCGCCACTAAACAGAATGAGTAGGTACTACCACACGATAATGTCGTACTGATTGAAATATTTTGAAATGTGGTTAAATCGCAGAATTCTTCGGATCCATGGTTAGAAAGCTATAATCGGTAGAGAGTATTTGACCAATGTAAAAAACCCGAAAATAATCCTACCTATGTAATGTTCTCAGGGGACAAAAAAGTACCATCTACTACGTGTTACCATTAAGGGTAAGATCAAAGGTCCAAGAAATATTAGCTTTTCTGCCTGCAAATAAGTAAATTGTTTTACCTGCAAGTGCTCCTCTCTTTATACTTGTCAAAGAGTTTTCTCCCAGCTGAAGCAGGTGTAGTTGGTAGAGAGATGGAAGGGTGTTGGGGCCAAGAGGTCCCGCAATTTTGTTCGCGCTCAAATCAAGTTCGCTCAAAGACAGCAGATCCCTCAGAGAACTCAGGGTGGATACCTCGAGTCGGTTTCCGCGCAGACGTAATGTCGACAGCAGCCGAAGTGGTTTGAAACAGCCGGGGGCCAGATGGGACAATTGGTTGTCGCTCAATTCCAGAAATGTCAAATTTGTCAAACCCTAGAAGCAAACAAAACCAATTTATTTCTTTAATATCAAAACGAACGAACATCTTATGGATTTATCATTGTAGAAATGAAATTATTTCAGCGTGATGAAAGCAATCTTACCTCAAACGAAGTATTTTCTATAGAAACTAGTTTATTGTGAGACAGATCGAGACGGTCCAAGCCTTTTAAATGTTTTAGAGCAGACGTTGGTACTGATGTCAGCTGGTTATTTGGTAATCCTGAAAATAAATTTAAAAAAATATTAAAATAGGTATATCCATAAAAATCTTATTGTATGTAAGGCTGGCTTAGTGTGATCACTTACGTTAACAACGTTCGCCATTAGGTGGTAATGTTTGTCTCCGAAACTCCTAATCATGAGAATTCTCAACATGTCGAAAAATCTCATGTATACAACAAGTAGATATTTAATAATTAATTAAATTTAGTGTTAAAAGTTGGAAATTATTGAGAACAAGAGAGCAACCAAATTTAAAGACTGCGACTGCTGTCATGCATTTTGCGCCAGGATATGATTATATCCATTTTTGTTAATGTCTCATGTTTATTGCCTATTGGCTTTGTTGGAGGACAACGTTCTAATTATGGTCTAGCTAGATTCTTGGGACCATTTTTAAGGACTACACCTTAACGATTATGTATGTAACAACTTATGACTTACAATTCATTGCCATAACGATATTTTTGAGCATAGAAACCAAAATTTAAGTGTCATAATAATATAAATAGTAAAACTGAAATTGGGTCGGTATTGTGATCGGTAATACAGAGTCACCGCCCTGGTCGGATCAAATTTGTTCCAAATATTATTTAACTTGCAATTATTATTTTGTTATTGAAATGATTATTTTTTTAATTTTTCTTTCCTTTAAAATTTTTCAGTAAGCGAAACTTTTCTCCCAGGCAACCGTATCAGTTCACTATGAGAAAAAACTGCAAACGTGGGAAGAAATTTCAAGGGAAAGAATTAACCCTACCAAGAGTCGAAAACCATTACAAAAAACTTATCAAACATTGTTTTTTTCGAAGGAGTCATTGGTCCACTTTGAATAGCCTTTGTGTTTGATACCAATTAATTACCTAGTTAAGAAGTTGGCACGCATTATCTACCACTTCCAACCCTATCTCTTGTCAAGAGGCAAGCCTCTTAAACTTCTCAAGTGTGAGTAGTTAGGAGATCTCTTCGAGGTCGAGAAGAGCTTTTAAAATGTTTTATGCATGGGACCATCAATAACAACTATTGTAAATTTCACATTTTTTTTAAAATATCTTTATCAACATTGACAACACAGAATTGTTTGAATTGTGAACGTTTTTTTTTTTTGTACTATAAAATTTAAAAAGCTGCTAACCTAGGGTCAGGTGCCAGGACTCACACCCATACAGGAGAATGGGCAACACACACGCATCAAACAGTTGCCTTTTCTGACCGCTTGAATTTAAGGGTGTGAGGTGGTCAACCCCACGACCCCGCTCTGATTTTTCGATTACCTGCCTCTTACAGGATGTTCGAAAAACCAGCAAAAAGAACAGAGGTGCTATTCTAAGCCGACAGCCCCATGGCACCTGACTCTGGCCCAGGCACAAAAAGTATCTGCATTCGAAACGAAGTGCCTCAGGAGAATTTTGGGTATAAGATGGTACCACCGCATCACGAACGACGGCGACGCTATACGCCGGCGCACCCAGCGTGCATGAGCCCATCACCTCTACTATTATGTGGAGGAGATGGACTTGGCTGGGACATGTGTTAAGGATGCCGAATGACAGTTGGCCGAGGAGAGCGCTGTTCTTCCTCCCATCAGGGTCCCGGAGACGAGGAAGACCCTCTCATACTGTGTTCCGCTCCTTCGAGGCAGAGCTGAGGAATCTGGACATGGTGTGGGAGGAGGTCATTAACGTTGCGCAAGATCGAGCGTAATGGAGAGCTCTTGTTGCCTCCCTATGCCCCTAAGTGGGGTCTAAAGGGAGTTTGGATTGGATTTGGAACCTAGGGTAGCCCAGAACTCATAGTATATTATAACAGCCTTTTCGTGTAAAACATATCTTTGCATAAAAAATCATAATTTTACGACTAAAATGAATTTATCCTTGGAATTATTATAGAAACTAAAATGATATCGACTATTGGAGCTTTTTATTATGTGCTTTAGAACTACATAATATTCAGTATTAATCGGTACTTTAAGGTGGACCCACTGAAGTTACGGACCTCAAATTTTACGTGCTTGTGTAGGAGCCTAAGACCAACCCGTATACCAAATTTTATGAAAATCTAAGAAATTTTTTTTTTCTTTTTTCGCTCTTTTTCTAGAACAAGTGAAATTTTCTAGGGATACTTTAAGAGGGTTCCCCTGAAGATACAGATCTCAACATTTTACTGACTCATCTACATCGAGGGGCTAACCGTTCTACCAAATTTCAATCAAATCGGATAAGAATTACTATGAGTTATGGGTGCGCACACATTTTTAGCGTACGGGTACGGGTACGCGTACGGGTACTACGGTACGGGTAATAATAATTTAACAACAATAGATCAGCCCGTCGAGAGTGGATTGCCAAATTCAAAAAAGGAAAATTATTATAAATTGTTTTTTTTTTAAATAACAAATCTTCTTGAATGATGGGACCGCGTTAAAAAATATTGTTTTTACTTAAATTAAAACTGGGCTTATCCATATTGCACTTTTTACTTAAATTAAAACTGGGCTTATCTATATTGCACTTTTGAGATTTTTTACAGAAAGGAAAGCTTGTGTTGTGAAAGCGGTAGATGATCGGCACCTGGGAACGAACCTGTGACCTTCAGAAGCAAAGTCCCAAAGTTACTAGGGTACCAACCACACAATATGATTATTTTTCCATAATCAAATCGAATCAAAACTCCCTTTGTACCCCACTCAGGACACGGGGGCAACAAGAGCTCTCCATGGCGCTCGAACTTGCGCAATCTTCATGACCTCCTCCCACACCTGTCCAACTCCCTCACCTCTGCCTCGATGGAACCGAACTCGGTATGAGAGGATCTTCCACGTCTTCGACACCCTGATGGGAAGAAAAACAGCGCTCTCCTCGGCCAACTGTCATTCGGCATCCTTAACGCATGTCCCAGCCAAGTCCATCTCCTATCCACAATGGTGAAAGTGATGGGCCTGCGCCGGCATGTAACGTCGTCGTTCATGATGCGGTGGTATCATATTATACCCGAGATTCTCTTGAGGCACTTCGTTTCAAATGCGGATACCTTTTGTAAACACTATCAAATTTTAACGGATTTATAAACAAATTTATAAAATTAAACACAACTTAATAAATTGATAAGGTGTAACAAAAGCGAACTATTAGTAAATGATTGAAGATCTAAAGGGAGATTAATGATCATCCAAACAAAAGAAATTGTCAAGTTGTTGACTTAGGAGAGGGAAGAACAGAAGTAGGAAAAGAATTATGGGAGAGTTGATCTTCTCTACTCCTTCAGATAATTCCTCTTGTGTTTCTCTCGAAACCTATAAATACTTGAGAGCAATAATAAGTAATAATTAGCGTTGGCCCGTGGCCGCAATATTATGTTGAGTGCAGAACTCTCATAAGGGGTAAACAGACAGAAGAGACCTCAACTCTTTTCTATCCAAGCATACTTTTTTCGCTTCTTCCACCAACATATCATTATTTTTGCTGCATGTTTACTTTATTCTTTTTGCTTCCACGTCTACGTTTCACATCCATACATCATGGCTGGTTTAAACGGGCTTCGTAGCTAAATGCTTAGTTCTTGTCACTAATACTAAGCCTCAATGTGTAAACTGTGAGATAAGTGCTTAGTATTAGTGTTTGTGAGTAGTGCAGTTGGATGGAAATCGATCCTATTTACTAAGCGACAAGTCGATACATGACCCGCTTGTTGTCGCTAATTATTGACCTTGTACAAACAACTCGACAAGTTGGTTAGTTACAAGTTGTACACGGTCGTTCCATTTCGAATTTCTGGTCACTACCTAATAACTTCTACTGGCTCTCCAACGTGTAAACGGTTACTTCTCACTTGTCATATTGAGGCTTAGTATTAGTGAAAAGTGCTATAGTGCTAGTTACGAAGCCCGTGTAAACCAGCCATCATTGATGGTAACAGAAGATCAAGTTTAGTTTGTAGTGAGACGTTGTTGTTTCTCATAATAGGTCGAAGTGCGCCACCTACCCTGCTACCAGCCTCTTTAATGTAATGCTATTTAAGAAAATGTTTTACCTAACGCTTGTAGCGGCCCGGCCAACCCTCTGAAGGCTGTACTATGGACGTCTCTGATTTCGCCAGACGACACCACCAATCCATGAAGAGTGACGCCTTCTAAAACAGGACCACCCAAAGCAGAAACGTTCTGTACTGTGCAGTCCAGCAGGGATACGGCTCTATGCGTTGGGAGAGATCTAAGAGTTCGACCGATGATCTAAAAAATAAGTAAAAAAAGATTCACAATTAACTGTTTTATACAATTTAGTTTTTGGCAGCAACTACACCCTTCGTACCTAAACTATGTAGATAAACAAATCTACAAACGCAGTCTTAAAAATGAAATACTCATAATTTTACATCAGTTAAATCATAAATGCGTTACTAGCTAGGCCCCCATACTATTTTTTGTCAATGTACACTGTGCAGTGTTGTACACCCTCAATTAGAATTCGACGTAATAATTGTGTGTACTATTTAGGGGGTAGAGATGGGCATTATAACGACAGCTGATAATAATAATAGCTAAATAAAAAGAACGTATCCAATATATTAACGATATTCATAAATAATAGTTGAATAAAAATAATAGTCAGGGAAATAATAGCCTACCCCTATTATGTATATGTCAGGTAATATTATGAAACTGAGAAAAGGACCTTTTTTTTTTAGGAAAAAGTTAAGTTTCCAGATACCAAATTTCGGAATTCACTTTGTATAAAATAGCTTTCAGCTTTTAATATTAACGTTATTTTCAATAAACGAAATGGCTATATCGTTTTTGAATTTAAGCCGTTAGTCCCATCTCTATTTAGGGGTATATAGGGGGTATTAGCAAATAACATGGACAAGTGTAAATACTTATCTCTGAAGAGTTTTCTCCGGTTACTTTAAAATTTTAGATGAAAGAATATAAATTTTTATAATTCCTGTTGCTTGTTTACAGTAGTACTTACCACTAGTATAAGTTTTCGATGATCGAATATCGAATGATTCGATCGTTTGATTTTCGAAGACTAATTGCACGCTAATAAACGCTTATTAGCGTGCAAATAGCTTTCGATTAAACTCGTACTAACCCCACTGTTTCTTATTAACAAACTTATGGAAACCCACTATAATTATAAAAGTTCACATTTGAATGCGCTTTATACTTCAACCAAGAGGCGTGTTAATGGTGGTTGCCAGCTTAATATAAATGCAATACTTAATTTAGAATATGTTTAGATAATTTTTAGAATATGTTTCCATGGTATAGAAAGTGAAAAAGGGTCCTAAGTAGTCAAATCATGTCCTAAGAATGGACAATACCAGATTCATTTTCATTGCATTACTCAATCAGCCACTTGGAGCTCAACCTCGCGCGAGACATACTGAAAGACGGAATAAGGTGGGAGGATCAGGATCATAAAACGAGGAACAAAAAAGCAGCTCACCCTTAAGAAGGAAGAATATTTAAAATGAGCTTTACGGTCGCTGGGTTGGCTGGAAGGTATCCTTCATGATAAATACGCCCTATCCGAATAGATATCTCCAATGGTTTTATTATTTATCTTCACTACAGCTCATGACCTACGATTAGCGTTATTAGTACAATAATGTCCACATGTAATACAACAAACATTCATGATAACAAGCTTTTATCCGTTTTGGTTAGATGTCGCTTTTCGCGAAAGGACGTAGCGCTTACGAATCGTTTCATCGACTCATGATTGAGTAGAAACTACATGACAGGCTTTTATACAAAAAAAAATGTTTACAATTTGTCATTTTTCCATTTCTTCATTTTTTACTCCAGACACCTGTTGTTCTACCACCAAACCAGCGACTTATGTCCAGAAAGAGCTTCATGAAGGCCACACCTCCCGTTGAGTCACAGCAACGTCGAGAGGACCTGTGAAAAACAGACTTGGCAAGAGACATCATGGATGGTCCGACGTGACGGCATTAGTACTTGGCGTACCCTTTGTGAACTGCCCTCAATTAACTCAGGGTTAGTAAAAACCAGATCTAGGAAAACCTATATGAATGGGGTTACCTATCTGCAGATGAGACTGAATGTGAGTGTGGTGAGCTCTAAGACAAAGACTACCTCCTTACATGCCCATTAAATGGGGAAAGTTGCAATCTACAAGACCTTATCCTGGCGAACGACAAGGCGATGAGTGTATCAGCTTACTTGAGTGGCTAAATATAAACTGGATACGTAAAGTTGAATGTAGGAACCTCTGATCAAGTGATATCACGATAGAATATTTTCTGTTTGAAAAACATTGGTAAATAATAAAGGTCATAGAAATACCTGCATAGCAGATCTGTCTCCAGTGCATCTCAAGGTGTGAGGTAAGTCACAGGAACATTCCACCGTGGGGTGATTCTCAATCTGCGGACACGACCACCCTCCCCCTGGTCCCCCGCCTTCGTCAACTGCCCTCGAAGATATGGGGGACAGTCCCCCGGTGCATCCGTGTACTAAGCAGCCAAGCAAACATGCTGTCAGCCAGATTGGTAACATTCTGCAAAGAAAAAAACGCACATTATATTATATTCGTTCTAATCTGCGTATATAGGTATAAAATCGCGAGGAAAATGGAAAAAAAACAATAATTTATTTTTTATACAGTGTTCCTGCCTATCAGATATGTCACATTGGCTGTTAACAACAACTTGTCTTTCTTTTAGAAATCTAGAAAGATTCTAACCCAACCGAGAATCAAACTCGCACCCTTCATTGAATAGATACATATTAACATGTTTGTACGCGGTTCTTTTGTCGAGACAAAAAAATCGTTGCCAGATATAAGTGAACAGCTCCATATAAAGTATTTAGCAATGCACCACATTTTTTTCGGATCCGATTAACGGACTGTAAATTTATTACAAACATACTACTTAGTTGTAGGTATCTAATACTTACAATAGTTTAGTTATTATGGTGCTATCTTACATTTCACTCATCTCTGCGATGTGAAATAACATTACGTAGGTAACGTAACTTTTTAATTAAATCACAATGTGAAATTATAATCAAAGTGGAGTTGATAAAAATAACGCGGGATGTGGAAATGTTAATCAGCTTCCTGTAAGTTCTGCATTGAGGTTTTCCAAGAATTTCCAAGTAAACACACACTGTAATGATTATTAATGATGCCGTGAAATCTTCACAACAGCACCGAAGTTTAACCTAACAGGGATGCAGAAGAAGTTGGATTATAATATTATATTAACACTAAACAGGTCTAGAGTCTAGACTACTCTAGACAACATAATGCTTGATTGACAACATGTTGATGGATACTCCTCAACATTAATTATTATTAGTGGCCAAAATCAAAGAGATATGTTGCTTGCCTGTAACCCGTTTCAAACAGTGGAGAAGCCAATATGGACAATGTTGACATCATTTTGCGTGAATGGTTGAGGCTTCATTTGTGCATGTTTTTACCTCCCTGCAAAGTTTTTTGTTTGGGTGTTTTTTACATAATATTATTATTATTGAAGTTTTTGACACGCATAATCACTGTCAATATACAATATCCAGATACATTTTGAAGCGATATTTCCAACTGTTGACACCTTTTTATTTCCCAATATGAACATAGCTTTACACTACAGTTTTTCAGTTTACTGATGGAAGCATCACTGAAACACTGCGGGGCTGGTTGTTTTGAAGCAGGAGCCTTACTCTACAATTACATTGCGATTTCGATCCAATTGCAATCTCATTTCGCTTGAAAAGCTTGAAAATAGTTTCACGATTGGTCTATTTTAAATCCAATATTGCTTTGCGGAAATATGATAAAAATAAGGACTTATACAAGTAACATTTTACAACACGAAAAAGTTTACCAGTTCGCGATTGAGTATTCTGAAAATACATCAATTTCAAACGCAATCGGTCGGATAGACCTTCGAGAATAGACCTCCAGGATTAAATGTTATATTTTTCAGAATTTACCAGTTCGCGATTGAGTATTCTGAAAATACATCAATTTCAAACGCAATCGCGATTGAGTATTCTGAAAATACATCAATTTCAAACGCAATCGGTCGGATAGACCTTCGAGAATAGACCTCCAGGATTAAATGTTATATTTTTCAGAATTTACCAGTTCGCGATTGAGTATTCTGAAAATACATCAATTTCAAACGCAATCGCGATTGAGTATTCTGAAAATACATCAATTTCAAACGCAATCGGTCGGATAGACCTTCGAGAATAGACCTCCAGGATTGAATGTTATATTTTTCAGAATTCTCAAAAGATGTATCAAATAGAAGGTAGATCCTAAATTTTTTAAGGGTGTTCTTGCGACTGTGCTTTTTTTAGAGTAGTTGAGAACTTTTGTGACCTAAAAATGACCCTCACATAGTTAATCGAGATGTCTTGCTAAAAATATATTTACCGTTCCGGGAGTAAAAGTGAGAAAGTAAGGAAAAAATAATAGCTGCTCTTTCTAACTCAGAATTATTACTGGAATGTCACGTTGCATCAGACAAATAACACAGAATATGGAAATGTAACTCCGCATAAATAATAATAAATCGGATTCGATGCACATCTTTACAGCAGACGATTTCACACTCTGCTTTTTGAAGTCTTATTATTTACAAACGGATATTTTCTTCTATATAGATGCATCGAACGGAAAGATTTTTTTTTTCATTTCAAAGCATCTACTTTGTGCTTTTTTTCTTAGTCAATATAGAAGACGCGTTTATTTTTACGTGACGAAAAACTTTTCTTATTTTTTATCGATCACCCGAAACTAATACGGGATAGACAGAGCGAAAATGTTTCGATTTCGATCAGAGAGAGAATGTTACGTACCTTCTAAATACGAGTAGTTACTGATTTCGCTTCTCTTTCGGAGAGGAAAGAACATGCCTGTGCTAAGGATTAATGATGAAGAAGAACGCTATTCTGCCTCCCTTCAGGGTTCTGAAGACGAGGAAAACTCATTCATTATAATTAAACTCCATTTTGAATTTATTAAATTTCATACATTAATGATTAAAGGAATATCGTCAAGCCATCTTTCGAATAAATTGCTAAGCAAAATCAAATGAAACCGGATGTCGTAACATCAACTACTATTTGTGGGTTTTCCGGGCTACATTTCGTTGTAGCCGTATGCAATATGCATGTAAGTAAAAAATGTTTTAAGAATACCATAGATGGATTTTAGTACACTTTTTCAAACATTGAGATTTGGAGATCTTCTTCTCAGACCGGAACCGGAACTTCAGCGCATAGACCTCACCACTCTTGCCTATCCTTCGCTCTCTGCATCCATGTAAGGATGCAGAGAGCCACCAGAAAAACTAACAAGTTCATATCTCTCTCGGTGTTGAGGTCAATAGCTGATCTAATAAATAAACCAACTTAAATATAGATCAAGGTCAACGTGTTGCTATACTTGGTTCCTCATCTCCGCCATAATACATATTAAATTTTCTTTTTCTTCTTATGGTAGCTGCTAATGCGATCCCCTAAGATCGACGCTATTGGATTCGGTGGTTTGACGATTACGATATTGACTTCTGACATAATACTATTCCTTTAAAATTTGAGAATTTTTTTGTACATATATCTAACATCTCTATATCATAGTTATTTTGTCTGTGAGAATTTTCCATTACTTTCATATAACATACCTTATCCTTTCAATATTATAGTCAATATTTGAGAATCTTACACATAACGGAAATTTGCTTACCTATGTACCTTTGAATTTAAACAATGTTATCACAGCAAAGCAATGCACCGGTTCAGTACAAAGCAAACGTTTGGTCAAGGTGACTAGACATTTTATGGTGTTTATTTCGTTCATAAGCGTTCTAATACCTTAGTTAGTACCTTTGATATAAAAACAACATCGGTTTATCAATAATATGTACCTACCTGTGTAAGTAAGGGGTAGAATTATTTCATTTCATATTGAAACGCAATTACAATACACAATTCTATACAATTCACAACATTGTGTTAAAAAGAGTGGAAATTCATATTCTAAAATCTCTTGACACCTAAAAAAGTTAACAAAATGATACTTAGTTAAATATCCACATAGGCTTAAGACTTCATTCATGGTCACACCATTCGTTCAAATGCAGCGATGTCACTCCAAAAATTTACCGTGAGTGGGGAAAACCAAATGAATAATGTGGAGTGAAAAGGTGAGTCGGATATGCCTCAGTCCAAAATTAAATCGCGTCAAGCCATTCGTCCGTCACTCCGAACAGATCATCGGGGAAACTCAAGTGGGCGTGATCCAGATCGTCACGTCACTTGATTGTCAGTGCTGAGAACTTAGTCCAAATTTGTATCATTTTGTCATCAATCTTGTTGCTGTTTTAAATTTAAGAAAAGCAAAAAAAACATATATTAACGTATGTAGTGAAAATAAGTAATAATGTTTGAAAAAAGCTACTCATTTTTGTCACAATGGACGACATTGTGGGTGATCGTGATTGAGAGACGTCAGAGGGAGAAAGGAGATCATTTACTATTTTTGTAAAACATGGAACGCATTCTTTGGTGTCAGTGAGGTGCGCGGGTAGATTTCATCTCAAGAATGACAATGTCACAGATAAACGAAATAAGTTTTTGAGATGATACAATATAATATGTATATATATTGTGGTAGCAATAAGATAAGCCAGTTTGGTTTGCCTAAATTTTAAGATGCGGTTATGGACACATTGTGGTTTCATCAAGACGTTGCCACATCCCGAGAAACAGTTTATTTTAAAGCGTGAGTCACCCAGATCATGCATCTGAACACATCGAGTCAGTTTTTACCATAGGGTTTTTCATTGTTTTGGTTATCGGTTTCTACCAGCTAATTCCATCTGCTGCAATAACTAATTCCGATAGAGAAAACAACAGGAAACCATTTTGGTGGACTGATCTCCAAGACATGACACTATTTGAAGTTGTTGCAACAGACTCGTGGTGGTCTTTATCGCTAAAGGCAGTGCCATTGTTTGCCATTTAGGTGTAACCGCATTTCAGACACATTTTCTTTTGGAAAACTGACAAAAAAATCCTGGTCAAATAGTGCTTTCATTTCAGAATTTCATGTTATTTTTTTTGATAACTCTATGTTGATTTATTTATTCATTCATCAAACGGTGTTGTCTTTAACAACAAAAAAACTGTAATGGCTGTAGTCAAAATTATTTAAACATAAGATATACTAAAGTGGGGGGGTCGGTTTCGCTGCGGATCGGTCTCCTCCGGGCTGGCCTGCGTAGAATGGGGGACCTTAACGGGAGTATATATGTATTTATGTATACTAAAGTTAAGCATTAACACATTTTGGTGGATTCAAAAGATGTAATGCAAAAAAATAAAGTTCTGGTACATGCCGTTTAAACATTGCAAAGACTCTGAGTGGGACATAGAAAGGTACGAAGTAATTTGGCATGGTTTTTATAAAGTTACCAATTCGAGATAGTTTAGGCATATTGAAATCATGTAAGAATGATGAGGACATAGATTAAGCTGAAAAGGAGAGTATGAGAAGGAAGGCGCGGTCGTTCGAGGATGACGTGGTTCAAACACGTCGATTCTGTAGGACAGTGTAGGAGATGTTCTATGAGAAAGCGGAGATCGTTACATTACTAGCTTTCCCGACAGACGTTGTCCTGTAGTCTTTTCTATGAATATTGATTTAGAATTTGTAAATTATACAAAAATACGTTTACAATATGTTAAAGATTTATTCCTGAAAGAAATTTTATCAAAAATCTGCGTACCTACCAATGTTTTGAAACTCAATGGTTGTCAAGTAGGAAATAAAAATTGTGTAGTTATGGAATCTTTCACAGATGGCATTCGGATGTTATTGGTAAATCCGTTCCATACCAACTTTAATATTAAATTTACCATTATTTCTTATCCATTTTTTCAACTTTTTAATGATTATTCTATTAGATATCTCTGCCTTAGGAGCACGGGGTGATCTGAACAGTGGGTCTAGTACGAGTTTTATCGAAAGCTAATTGCACGCAAATAAGCGCTTATTAGCGTGCAAATAGTGTTCTTAAATCAAACGATCGAATTATTCGATCATTTTAGTATGATTTTTTTTCGAAAATCTTTCGATGATCGTTTCGATATACGATCATCGAAAACTTATACCAGGGCTAGAGTGCAAACGAATACAAACAATTTGCATACATTTTTTTTACATTACACGAATTTTTAAGATATCTACTAGATATCTTGTTTTGTGAATACCAATCCGCCATTTTATGATTGTCAATCAAGATAAGAGCGTATTAAGACCGCCACGAGAATAAGGGCACAGTAGATGACGCCAGGATATTTACTATATTCGTTTTAAAAAATAACTTGGTTGCTAATAATATATTCAGTATGAAAAACTTATGTTTTTTTAGTGGTATGGTTTTGAGTCGAAAGGTACAAAAAATTTAGTGCCGCAAAAAAAAAGTAATGGCAAAAACTAGATCTAAATTTGGAGGCATTCAAATTTACACATGGCCCATATTTTATCCTCATCAACGATATTATTTTTAGTAGTAGTTTAACAATAATGATGAACGCTCATTATTGAATGTATTACTTGAACCACCGACCAAATCGAAGCAACATTGACCTTGCTGTGAACTTTATTCAAAAGAGTGGTTCAAACAGTCAATACACACGTGCCTGCTTCACCTACCGTATGCAATGTCTACCTGAACAACACTATCTATTAAACGTTGGTCACAGATAAAATTGTAGATTTAGCTGCAATTATCTTATGATTAACGAAACGATTCACATAAACTTGTAAGTTGGTATACAATGTTTCATATCAGATACACATCTGTTTTCTACAACCTGTGTCAAAGGTCCACTCAAAGCAGAAAAGGATAAAATTGCTTTGTATTTTTGAGGTCTTTTTTCCTCAATAATATAAAATACTTAATTTTCCGACGGATTTTGTGTTGTCATAGCTATGAATATCAGGGAATGCAGATAATCTACAGCCTCAAAAGCTTGGGTTTCATAGGATACCGATACCGTCTATAACGGCCGTTATATTATTTCGAACGCAAACACTTAGCAGAAAAATTGAACCGTTATTTTTATAAGTCTGACCTGCAACTTTTTGGTATAGGTACACAAAATCCACATGGGTGTTAAGAGCAAGGGAAGGGGGGAGACTGGAAAACGTTTGGGCATGTGGGCGGGGGGTAAAACATGCATTTGAACGGCCTTTTTTTCATTAGTGTACCTACCCCGAAATTTCTTGATTTGGTGGGTGTGCCTCAAAGAGGTTGGCGTCCGACAGAGATGTATGGAAGTCCAAGAGCTCAATACTGGACACAAGAAGAAGGCTGAAAGGTAAAGGTTAGGGTAGCCTCGAACAAAAAAAGTTTGCGGAAAACTGCCCTTGACGACATAATTCACCGCTGTATTACGGTCACTTTATGATGGCGCCGCTATCCTAGGAATCAGACCTTTACAGTTACCTAATATAAAACTCATAATAATACCCTCTGTATACAACGTTTGATGCATATCTTAGTGGGCCAGCATTCGTGAATTTGAAAAATTGTGACAAGAAAGTCGGTAAGTTGGCTCTCCCAATATATCGGGAGTGAAGAATTTCCTATGTAAGCGGTGCTAGTACTCTAATGTAACCACTGCGACTAGGTTGTAATAAATAAAATAAAAACTATAGAGGCTATTATTCGAGTCGGAGTGTTGATAGCCTCATTGGTGCGCCGGCAACCGTGACGGAAGAATCGCAATTTGCACAGAACGTACATACACTTGTATCAATTCGTAACAATTTGGAGTTATAGTTAGCAATACTGTATTAGAATTTCAAATTATTATTAAGCAAACAATCATGTTAAAAACAAAAGGTGTCAGTGCGGTGTTGTTGTGTGCGGTGCTGCTGACTGGGTTCGTCCTGGAAGAAACTCAAAGCAAAGTGTTCACGAGATGCCAGCTGGCCAAAGAACTCTTGAAACAGGATTTTCAAAGAAGTCTCTTGACGCATTGTAAGTAGCACGAACTATCCAGCTTCAGAATCATATTTTTACCAATGAAAAATAACATCATTGGCTTTCACGTCCGGTGTTTGAATATTAACTTAGTCTTTGTGGCTATTAGGCCGTGGTCTTTTTTGGTGTGCCCAGTTATGAGACGAAACGTTGCACACAGCAAACCCAAAAAAAAAACACAGCGTAGAAACCCGAAAGACTCTACAACTAAATGAAAAATAATTTTTAATATATGTTAGCTATCTTCCTTGTTAACAAAAGCAATAAAAATCAAGTTATCGAAAAATATAATTCAAACTTTTGACCGAATCTTTTTTTTAATTTTTATCTCACGTTCTTACATTTCAAAATTTATAAATTCGTCAAAAATATTGTTGATTATTATTTTTTTTATCTATAGTTAGGATTGTTTCCATTAAATAAAATAAATTAATTTTATTCAACTACCGGTCGATCAGACTTTTCTATATGTGTTTTTTTTTCCACATTATATTTTTTTCTTCTCTTTTTTTTTCCTTTTTGGTATATCATTTTTTCTTCTCTTGATTAGCATATTTTGTCTAAATATTAGAACCTAAATGTACTTTTTTTTTTTTATTTATTTTTTTTTTTAAATGAATCTGTGCTCACTCAAAGTGAACACAAATACACTCCTTGACTCTTTCACAGTAAGCTACTGAAAGCTTGTGTCGTGAAAGAGGAAGATGGTCGGCACCTGGGATCGAACCACGACGTCCGCAGTACGAAAGCCGGCGTTGTAACCGCTGGGTCACCAACCACTTCGTATCTAATTACTACTAAAAACATATCTAATTGCATGCCGAAATGGCAGGCAACATAAGAAAAAATAATAAAAAGAAACAATGATAGATACATCGTTACAAAATAAAAACAAAAGATGTCAGTCAAAACCCAAACGTAAACAAAAAAGACCTTGGAAAACCCCCGGCTTTGATAATAATTAATCTATCCAACAAAATAGATGCAGAGGTTAGGTTGTCCGTCAATCAGTTGGGTCGGGACCAACTTTGGGGCCATCACGTCATGTCAGTCACGAGACCAACTTCTCCACTTTATTAAATAATGTCTAAAACATTATTAGGTTAAGGCGGTATGTTCTTGCTTGTTTATAAGCTTTTTGAAATGAATCAGGAACATACCTTAAAACTTGAACTTCTTTAGAGAGTTTTTTTTTTGTTTTTTTTTTCTGAATGTTGAACGAACAAGATTAAAGACTAGAGATTCGATGCTGAATTTAATCTATTAAAGCTACGCTAGAAATCATGCGCATTCGAGTCAGTGTCAATAATAGTTGTTATCACGTAAGATATATTTTATCATTGAATAAATACCACCAAGCACCTTCGGCCGAAACAATTGAATATAACTACTATGTTTTTTCACATATGTTATCAATTTACATTATAAAAATAGTTCAATATATCTGTTTTTATAAATTAGATAGGTCCTATATCACTTTTATTTTATTTGTTCACAGTGTAATAAAAAGTGATTTGCCTAGTCCCTTATCAGATTTTTCAGCTGTTCTGCACAAGTTTCATTGTAATCTCTTAGTAAAGTCAGATTAATCATCCGACTTATTTATGTAATGCCACTAGCTTTCCCAACAGACGGTGTCGAGTGGTTCCAACTATGAATATTGAATTCGATTTTATATAATGATAAATTGATTACCTAATAACCAATGTAAGACTGAACGATGTATCTTTTTTAAACCATATATTTTATATCCGCATTCTGTCCATCGCACCAACTGACAGTCTCTGTCAAACGCCAATTTCATTTCAAAATTAGAATTAAATTCTATTGTAAAAAGCACTAAGAAGGTTATCAACTTTAAATCGTCTGAAATTTTCTGCACAATTTTATACTGACAAAAGCAAAAAAGATAAAAAATAATAAGCGAAATTGGTCTAACCGTTCACGATCGATTCAATAATGGGCGCGCAAAATAGGGCTCCATTTTCATATTTAGTGATATACGCGACAACCTTTTATTTTAGTTAGCATTATTAATTAATGCCCGGTGGTACAGGATTACAAATTTCTGGTACAACAAGGCCTTTCGTTTGTCTACCAACATTGGAAGTTTAAAATTCTGGTATTTGCTTTTTGGTGTATTGTATCACTTCAGTCGTATGCTTGTAGAATAAACTGACTTTTCTATTATTTTTCTGCGCACGAATTGAAATGGGGTAAAACTCACTACATCGAATGTGGTGCAAACCTCATATTGTTAAAAAGGGCTTTAGACAGAAATATATTATGACAAGTTGACACTTTGTTAGAAATATAGTATGTCATTTGCTAAGTTTTCCAGTAAATCTGGCTCAATGCTCTCTACATAAACAAATAAAAAATAGAACGCATACACGCTGGTGAAAATTTCTCACTCACTCACAGAGACACGAATAAAAAATAATGTGTAACAAGTTATTGGATTGAAAAAAATCTGATACAGTTTTCTTATGACAAAAACTAAAAAGGTAGTTTGGAAAGAGACAAGGTTTACAGCTAGTCGAAATATGTTATATCATGAATGAACATTGATCATCAGAACATGCTAGTAATTTAAAATTCAAACTATCCTTGGAATTAGAATGAACGGATGTGCAAAGGTTTGGAGAACTAAATACGCACCATATCAACCAGCCAATCGAAATAGTATCGCAACACCACCCACATGTTGTATTAAGTTACAAGTTTAGACTGTGTTGACCCTTTACGACAATGTTGCCCTTAATAGTAAAATACACATCAAATATATCTCTATAGGTACTAATACATTAAATTAAACTCAATACTAGTCGTTGTAATTCTACGTTGTCATCATCATTATTATTTAGAGGTAGATAATGTTTCGTTTACAATGAACACAATATTCCAAATATTTATGAACTTTTGTGCCCTTTCCATGACCAGATCTTAATAAAAATATTAAGAGAATCACAAGAATTCGTAAATATTTGGAACATTGCCCCGCCCTGTGATGGCGCACGATTGAGCGCAATGGAGGGCTCTAGTTGCCTCCCTATACACCTGTGTGGGGTTTTAAAAGGAGAATGTGTGTATGTGTGCTAAAAAAGCCAATAAGCAAAATTATATAGACACACAATGACATGTCCTACCCATTGCCATTTTCGTTTTGCGGTACGGACTATTACATTATCTTCAACTCTTTTTCTTGGTTCTATACTTATAGTTTGACAAAAATTAGCGTATTTATAATTTGGATGTTTTCCAGGGGTCTGTCTGGTTGAAAGCGAAAGTGAAAGAAACTCCACGAAAGTGAAGGTGCAGGGCAACAGAAGTTCCTCCTACGGTCTGTTCCAGATAAACAGCAAGAAGTACTGCAAGGAGGGGAAGAAAGGAGGGACTTGCAACGTGGCCTGTGAATGTAAGTTGCCCTTCAAATCTTGAAATTTCCTGAAATAGTTATTATATACGTTGTAGAATTTCAGTTTTAAAGCTATTTGGCCCAGATTCTGATACGCGGTCATATTTTTTTTCTTCTTTTAACAACTTTAGGAAATTATTTGTGAAAGGAATGAGAATATTTGGAACGAATATGGTATGAAAGTTGATGTTGTTAAAAAGATGAAAGTTAATAAATTGACGTGGTTTTGGTATGTTAAAAGAAATGATGCAAATTGAATTACAAAAAGATACAATAAGGCTTAAAAAAATGGTGTAATAATTGTTGGTAGATCAACATTAACGTCGGTTGACCACATCGATTTAAGAAAGGCAAGATCAAAAGCAAAAGAAATAGGACAGGTTGTATGAGAAACGTTATGTTGGTGGAAGGTGCGAAAGAATTTATTGTGCTTATATTAAAGAGCTTATATTAAAGTGCCGTGGGGTTTCCGGCTAAGAATAGCACCTCTGCTCTTTTTGCTGGTTTTAGAGCATCCTGTAGGAGACAGGTAATCGAAAATCAGATCAGGACCGTGAGGTTGACCACCTCACGTCCTTAAACCTCAACCGGTCAGAAAAGGCACCATAAGCCTCGGACGCCTTCAAGCGCAATGGAGAGCTCTTGGTGCCTCCCTATGCCCCTAAGTGGGGTTTAGGCCACCCGCCTCGCGGGTTGGTTTGGGGGGGGGGGGGTCTGCGGCGGGCTCGATTTGTGTGGTGCCGGCTTTTTGGTTTGATTTTTTCGATCGAACTAGAGGGTTGGTTTCGTGCGGGTCGGGTTTGGCTGCGGATTTGTCTCCTTCGGGCTGCTTTGCGGTGTGCGGGGAGCCTTAAAGAAAGAATCTATCTATCTATCTATATTAAAGAGTGGACGTCCGTTCTTCATCCATTAATCATAACCATCCTTTATAACTCATATTATTTACTATATTTTCAGCTCTTTTGTCGGACGACATCACAACTAGTGCCGCGTGCGCCAATACCATCTTCGATTTGGACGGCTTCAAAGCTTGGCCTGGCTGGATGAAAAAATGCAAAGGAAGCAACAACCTTCCAGATATCAGCAACTGTCCCGATCTTTCAACATCATCTAGAAACAGCCCCGAAATTAATAGAAACGGAGTCAACTCTTTAAACTCTCGTCAACCAATTTTAGTGGGCTGAGAAATAATCCTTGATTCTTATATTATAGATCTAGCCATCCTTTATCTAAGAGCTATAATGTATTTTTATATCATAGGAAGTATGTAAATTAACGAAGTTATTGGACGTGCATTAATTCTTGGTGGAATCATTATAGTTACGAAGGCACAGGTCCTACATGGTCACAGGGAATCACATCTACGAAACTAGCCAGGGTATTAAATTATTGTGGAATAAAAAAATACTGTTTGATTTAAATTACTTTATAATAGGATTTATTCTCAATCTATGTACTTATATACCTAATATCCACTTTGTATCCATAAGTATAATAATAAGTGTAGTTCGTTAAGTATATTTAAGCTGTAATATGAATTATATTGTACTGATTTTCAGAAATGCGTTTTTATTTAATAATATAACTTTGTTCTTGGCCGGTCACCAATTCATACGAGACTCATATTATCATGCACATCTTGTGTATTCATGGATTTGGAAAAGGTATGTGATAGAGCAAATAGAGATAGATAATTGGATATTCTGTCAATAATAGCGTGAGAAAATATTCACTGTGGTACTTTTCTGATCGAATACCCAAAAAAACTGATTCCAGTTTAAATATTACTAAAAATATAAAATTGGCACAAATAAAACGCCATCTCTTGGGTGAATCGTCAAACAAAATCAAATCGACTTTATGCTCAACATAAGTATTAATTTTTTTATGAAGGTTGCTTTATGACTGTAACCGCACCTAATGATATTGCTGACTAACAATAGAGGGATTATGTCTATGTTTTTTATCATTTTGTTTCATTTTCTAAGATTTTACTTCATTATAATCCATCAGTTTCTTCGAGTCACTCATTAAAAATAATCATAGTGAGACTTTAATTTATTTAATTTTATTTTTAACAAAGTTCGCCACTATATTAAAATTGACGAAAGAAATTTGTTTTCAAATTTACATAATTTAGAAAATCATTAAGGTTGATAAAATAGCAAGCAATACAAAATCTTAAAACAAAAATAAAGAATAGGTTTGTACAAACACACCTTGTGAAAGATAATATAATATCCAAAATTTAAAAGAAAAAAAAAACAAAAAATATTCTGATGTTGATGATGAAAATGAAAAAAATCCATTTTGTTTTAACAAACTGGTACCTCTAGTATAAGTTTTCGATGATCGAATATCGAAACGATCATCGAAAGCTTTTCTAAAAATTTCCATACAAAAATTATCAAATGATTCGATCGTTTGATTTAGAACACTGTTTGCACGATTATAAACGCTTATAAGCATGCAATTAGCTTTCGATAAAACTTGTACTAGCCCCACGTACATTTCCTATTTTCAAACACAATGACTGGTATTCTCAAATTCACGTTCCAACTCAACGAAAGAAGCTCTTGCTTAGAACTTAATCGGTTGCAACTATAATGTATTGGATAAAACATTTTCAGAATACAGAAATGTCAAAAGTCTCAATAAAAATTGGATTCGACGCAACTCAATCGTCTGTTTTACATTTCAGAATAATAGTTAATAAGTTAAAAAAAATTCATTCCAATTTTTTTCACCAGGCAGTTTTTATTGATTTCCCGAAAGTTTTGCATTTGGTCTGAGGTGGGTGTTAAAATCATGCATTCATTTTGATTTATTACATACTGCAATAAAATATATTAGTAACTAGCATGTAGTTATCCAGAATTTAATGTTAGATAAGTAGGTACGTATTTTATAAAAATCACAATAATTGGTTGACTAACTATCTGCTTTATGCGATGATGAATGCGCTGATTTAATCTCTACAGCGTATCCTGTTGCAGCATCACTCTTTTTAAAAGTGCAATCACTGACAATCACAACGGCCATATTATTATATCACGGGAACCTATATCAACCGAAAAGATTTTGTACAAAATTGCGTGAAATTGACAGAAAGCTTTGTAGAAACAGGTTAATAAATAAATCACTTCTTCTATACAAAGGTGCAGAGTTGTTCCTAGTACAGGCAAAAAAAAAACTCGAGTACTGAGTACAAGAACTGTGCACAAAATGTACCTACTCAGTACAGTACTCGAGTACCTGTCGAGTACATTAGTGATTTATGTATGCAAAATCTTTTATAAACCTTTATTTGCCTTGCACATGTTTCAGCCATTTATGCGCCTGATTCAGTCATGGGCCCAAAACATTATGTAACGGAAAATGTACTCGAGTACTAGCAAATGTGTTCGAGTACTTTTTAAGCTCTATAACGCATCGAATACAAGTACAAGTTTGAGAAATGTAGTCGTGTGCTGACACTGAGTACTGATTACACCAATATTCAATAGATATGTCATTTGTATTGCAGATTATTTAAAAATCTGCAAGTAATTAATAGTACTCGATTACTGCACAGCTCTGCAAAGGTGTCAGTATAGCCGAAAGAAACTTATTGTCTGTAGCAATTTTTTCCAGTCAACCGGTCCCGTCCAATCTGACATTGGCCATTCAATTTATTGTAAAACAGTGAGTGGTTTGAAAAACTCTGACCTGACCGGGGATCAAAGGTGGGACCTCTTGACTCATATCCAGAAGATTTTTGAACTGATCGTCCAATCAAATCCAAACTCCCTTAAGACCCCACTTAGGGGCATAGGGAGGCAACAAGTGCTCTCCATTGCGCTCGATCTTGCGCAACGTTAATGAACTCCTCCCACACCATGTCCAGATTCCTCAGCTCTGCTTCGAAGGTGCGGAACACAGTATGAGAGGGTCTACTGATCGTACCTATGTAATATTTCGTTTTTGTTTTCACAATACTGTTTTCATTGAATTAACTCTGCAACACAGAGCTTAAACGAAAACTGATTGAAAGCAAGCATACTAATAACTTTCTTTTTTTAGAACATGTAATAAACAATTTAAAAAGGTTTACTTTATACTTTCTTTTTTTAGAACGTGTACCAACAATTTAATGACGGCTATTCTGAAATGAAAAACAGACGACTGAGTTGCCTCGTATCCAAATTTTTATTGAGACTTTTGACATTTGAGGAGCAAACATTCAAACCGTGTTTTGTCACAAATACAAAAAAAATTAGTTATGAATGCAGAATTACTCGTTATCAACAATAGTATCAAGTAGTATAAACGAAATCAACAAAAAATGATAACTCACACACAAAAACTTATTTGAAAAGTGTTCTTTCAATCAAACAATGTTTTGTGAAATGAAAATTTTCAAACAAAAAGAGTTTTGTCTTCCATTGACCAATCACAGAGCACAAAGCGCCATTTTGTATTGTGACTTAACTGTTTTTTTTTTTTTTTAACTGTTTTAACTGTTAGTTAAAATTATATAGCTGCTTTTCATACATACATTCATACATTCAAAAAGTGATTATGTCCATAAGTTTTAAATTATAAAGCTGCTTTTCATACATTCAAAAAGTGATATGTCCACAAGTTTCAGTCAAAACAAGTTTTGTCCAATTTTTAAACCTTATTTACTCTATATTCCTTAATGATAGATTTATGGCATTTATTTACAAATTATTTTTACTAATGACTTACATATTACAGAAGTAAACAACATTCTATGTGTTATAGTTTAAGCGGAATTCGTTTTTTGTCTCTATCTTTTTTTCATATTTGTGTGACAAAACACGGTTTGAATGTTTGCTCCTCATTTATGTATTCTGAAAATAAGGTGCACAACGTTCTAATTATGTCTAGATTCTTGTGAACATTTTTCAGGACTAGATCTTAACGAATATGTCCAGCCTTCGAAACAACAGTAGAAGACGGTCGTAAGCCCGTAGTGATTTGTTCCGTTTAAAAATCGAACATCAGTAATGCATTGTTAGAGTCATTAGTTGTTACAAAATTTAATAAGGTTATAAGGTAGTCAATCCAAATATTAGCGATGCTATAAACAATACAAATGCGGTATGAAAATTTGTAAAAAAAATATTTTCGAATCGTAATCTTTCGGGTGGCCATCAAATGTATATAAAGTATGAGTGCGAGTGACAAGTGATGGGATTGACCTGACCTAGGTCAATAGTTGTAGTGTTAGATGACGATTGTATTAATCCCATATACCTAAGTGCAACATATACCTAAATATTTCCCAAAATGTGTAAAAAATCTGCAGCACAAAATGATATATTTGTTAATACTAAAACGATATAACAAATTACGTACATACATTAAAATAAATTTAATTTTTATAACAGAGGGCATTTTTATACTATGTATATCTGGAATTATCTTGGTATTTCACAAACTGTTAAATAAGGCATGTGATTCCAATGAGAAGATTCTCAATTAAGCATCACAATAATTGTCTTGTCTTGTAATTTTTGTTATTTTGTTTTTATTTTAATTAATGAAAAAAGTTGATAAATTTTGTACAATGTACACCTATTAGCTTTTAAAGAATTTGAATTTGAAATGAAGGAAATCATTATCTTATGTATATGGTAGAGCATACAAAACTGATTCGTATATAAATAACAAAAAACTGCAGTGTTTTCCTGCAAAGATTGACCAAATAATAGGTATACGAATTGGTATTTTTTTGCGGAATCAAAAGCAGATCGTAAAACTATCTTCCAATAAAAAAAAACTTGTCAGCCAAACTTTAATAATAACTGGTTAAAATAGGATGTAGCACACTTTGAGGCAGGGACTTAAAAATAAAATAGCTGCATAGGCGTGTACTTACTTGACGTCAACAACCAAATACTAGAAGTAAAAAATGACAGTACACATAATTTTAATGAAAAAGGGCTGATGTGACAAATACCTGACTCAAAAAGATATGTTTGTATTCAAAAAAACTTAACGCATTAAGGTTAAGATTGAGGATCGTGGCGATGTTAGGTTAGTTAGACATGCTTCCTTAGTTCACATTACTAATTGAGAGCAATAATAAGAAGCGCTGAAGGACAGGTTCGAAGTATAAGAAGTTACATATGTATAAGATCTACACAAAATATCAAAAGTGAGAACAGAAGTGTGCAAAGTCGATGAAGTCAGTTGTACATATACTTCTTGATGCATGGCATATGACTATCATTGTACGTATGATCAGCCCGTGCCTATCATCAGCGATCCAAGATTCATGACTATTAGCACTATTGAGGACGTCCATTGACCACATGCAGAGCACAACGCCATTATACTTACACGCTGCTGCGCTGCGATCATTTCATTACTGAGCATTTGAAAAATTATATTATGAAAGGATATATAATAAAGAACCAATTATAGGTGCATAAGTTGCAAAATGAGGCAAAGGTTTGTTGACAATGTCGGATCAAAATACACATAACAAAAACAAATTAGGTATATAAATAGATACATATCCTATATATTTATAACATTTATAAAAACACTGACGAAGATTATATTCTTTGAAAGTCCATTGGAAAATCCCCGATATTCCAAAACTCGATGGTAAACAAAATTAGTTCATGGTGTTTTATTCTCGCTCGTTGTTATTTGCTTGATGTCAATATTAACAATCAATAAATAGTGCTCTAGTTTAACTCTGGCTATATGTTCGTTTGTTGTAAACGCACTCAAAAAACCAGCAAAGAAGTTATACCAATTAAAAAGAGAGAGGAGGATCAACGCTTAAATAAGTGACGACCGCGGAGCGTACACGCTGGAATTCTCGATCCTTCTATTTTGTAATATTCTTCCCAAGACAGGACACAATATGAACACTGTTTTCCTTGAACCCACTCCTCACTAATTTCTACAGTGTTTTACAATTTTTTTTTCTGCTTTTTCTATATTTTGTTTCTTTTAACTACCTATTATAAGTATGAGTTTCTGTCTCATTTTAATACTCAAATTTTCAAGTTACAATAATTAATTTCTACGTCTAAAATGATGATTCGTAATTTTGGATGCTGTTTGAGGCTCTCATATTTTGTGGCGAATTTCCCAAACACAACTTGTCCAAAACAATGAGATTGGCAAAAATTATATAAAGGATTATGTGTTTCTTTGTTCATATCTACAACTAAGATAATATCCAAGTCTAAAATTCTGTGTTTCTCAAACTGTCAAATAATTTTTCAAAAGATCATTCAAAATTATTAACTGCTGTAAGTTAACGCACCTTTTATCTGTAAGGTGAGATTTTTTGACATTAATAATGATTCCTGGAATAAGCGGATCCAAGCTTTTAACATATGCACAGACAAGAAGATTGTTTTAATTGTTGAATTATTTTAATATATTGTACATAGCATTGAAAAGCCGAGATATTTGGAGAAATTGGGATCATTTTCTTTTGATACTCGGTGATAAAAGTAAGAAAGTAAAATAATAACAGAAACAAGTCTCGTAAATAAAATCAGACGTCTCATCAATCATACAGAATGTCACACAAGTTTCACTCCCTCCCAACCACGCCATCTGGGGGGGTCTTTCTAGTCCCCCCCTTCCCCCATCCAAGAGCCCACCTCTACCATTTCATTATTATTAGCTGTCATTTTATTTCGTTTTGTTTGGAGCTTGGAAAAAGTTTTTACCCTCGAGCAGCCTACCTAGAAATAGTTAAACCTATACATGAGTCCTTTTACTCATTTGTATTGTAAAATTTAAGGTTACTCTTTATAACAATAAAAAATCCTCTCAGCACGTTATTTTAAACTTTGTTGAAGTTCTTAAGAATATATATATATATATGATTATGGTATAAGGCGCCTATAAAGAAATGTTAAGATCCCTCAGCCATATCCTGGCTTCGGTCGTCAATTCATGTAAATCTCCCATCGCTCCCTGAAACCCATACAGCGGGCATGACCCAACGATATGGCTGGTAGTCTGAATCTCCTCGCCACAACTGCAGCTGGGGTTGTTGGAATATCCCCATCTGTGAAGTTCAGATGCACTCCTACTGCAGTCTGACCGGATACGATTCAAGGTAGTCCATTCTCTGCGGTCCAGTTCAAATCCGGCAACTCTTTTTGATGGGTCCGTTATGAGATATTTGTTCCTCAGATTTGCATTGCTCCACTTTGCCCTCCAGGCCTGTTCGGCTGAGAACCCATCGCTCTCCAGTGTCCCTGCCCGGGTCCAAAAAGGCTTTCTAGACCTGAGTCTGGTGTCCAGAGGGTTATCCAAGGCCAAGTTCAGCAAAGAGGTGCCATTTTTCGCCCTCGACCATTCTCTCAGTGTATGCGCATTTCTGCGGAGATGTGGGGGTTCTACATATGTTGGAAAGAACGAAGTAATTCTTCTTAAGAATTACAAAGTGATAATAAATTAAACGCAATCGTTTACGAGAAATTTCAACTCGTTTTAAAAAGCTTTCGATGTGGTAAAAGGAAGATTTTTGGTACAGGGGATCGAACTCACGACCCTGAAAGTTCAAAAGCTGGCGACTTGTTCGAGAGACCAGCAACTTTTTCTAAGCTATGTTGATAGAAGAAAAGTGGGGGAACCGATTGCAGAGAACAAAGAAGAACGGCGAATAGGTAGGAAGTAAATTGCAAACAACAGAATAAAATTAGGCAGTATAGTAGATGTAGGTTCAACTGAGGTAACAAAAAAGAAGAAAGGGTAAGAAACTTGGAAAAAGACATAAAGGAACTCAAAGCAAACAGGAACCAAAATCCACAAATTAACGAAAAAGATAAACTTAAAGACACCAGAGACAAAATCTTGAATATTCAATGTTTTGAAGATTTTGAACAAATTCCTGAGGCAGATTGGCAAGAGAAAATCTTTAGAGCCGTAACAATTGAACAAGGAAATCCCATAGAAGCAGATAAAAACTGGGACCTTGCTATTATGCTGGAACCAGAACAAAATATTAATGAAAATGAAAAGGGGATAAGAAAGGCTCTTAAAAAAGCATACCCTGAAGCAATGGAATTGCTGGACGGATGTCAGGAGGGTGAAGTTGGTTATGTTGTCAGAACCCATAAAAGCTCAAAGAGTGGTTTGGGTGAGGGTAAAAGACATATATTTGTGCTCCCTTGTAATGCGGGCCTCGGTGAACGTACTTACAACCAAATAATGGAATTTAAAAAAATACTCGAGACTCGAAACAGCGACAAGAATATCATATTTGTAGTGGATAAAGGACTCGACATACTGGGCTTAAGAAGGATCTTAGAAGCAGCGTTTGTTAATGGCAACAAAAACCTGAAAATAATGGTAGAACAAAAATTATTTAAAAACGAAACAAAACGGAGAGCAACTACCGAAACTATGACCATCAGAGGAGAAAAAACATATTCAGAAATTCTCAAAAACATGAAAGATAATGTAGGGGTCTCCGAGATCAAAGAACTAGGTTTGAAGATAAAATCAATAAAAAAAACTGGAAAAAATAGTTTGACACTTAAAATAGCCGGCGAAAAAGAAAACACTGAGACTTTAAGAAATAAACTGAAGAACACCCTAGATGTGGATGTGGAGATGACAGGACTAGAATCCGTATACCACGTATCTGGTATCGGAGATGATGTCTCAGAAGAAGAAGTAAAGAGAGATCTTGAAGCAGAGCTCCAAGTGCCTATAAAGATCACCTCCATCAGACCGACCGCGAGAGGAAAAAAGATTGCTACTGTGACGACGAACAAAATATACGGTTCCAAAATTATAACACCGGCGTTCCTGTGGATTGGCTGGTCAAAATGCAGAATAAGAAAGAGAATAAATGTATTACAGTGCTATAGGTGTTGGGAAACTGGACATATAGCAGCAAAGTGCTTAGGAAAGAATAGACAACACGATTGTCGAAGGTGCGGACAAAGCGACCACATGGCAGCCGAATGTATCAAAACACCTTATTGTCCCATATGTGAAGTACCAGAACACAGAGCTGGGACCACGGGATGTCCTATATTCAGAATCAAACTAAGACAGGAAGAGGTACAAATTAAAAAAGCAAGAAATGAGACTAAAGGTAACCAAAGAGAAAAAAGGATGAAAAAAACGACTGACAGTCAAGAACCTATAGATATTCAGAAAAATACCAAACAAAAAACAGCAAACAAGATAGAATTGCGCATCGAAGATGGCATCCCGGAAGCACATTGTAGTAAAAATGATGGCCATTAGATTCCTACAAATTAACCTCGGAAGGAGTAGGGGGGCACACGACTTGATGGAGAAAACTGCAGCATCTCACAAGACTGACATAATTTTGATCAGCGAACCTAACAAAAAGACCATACAGGGACAGGGTCCATGGATAGCGGATATAAAAAATGATGCGGCTATTCAAATTGCGACTTCAAGCTTACAGGCTGAAGACAGAAAGAGCGGGGACGGATTTGTTTGGGTGGATGTTGGCAAATATAGAATAGTGTCTTGCTATATAAGCCCAAACTGCGATATCACCGAATTCGAGAGATTCCTATCGGATCTTACTAACGAAATTAGAATTGCTCGAAAAGAAATGATAATCGGAGGAGATTTCAACTCAAAATCACCTGAATGGGGATCCAAAAAGGAAGACTTAAGAGGAAGAAAGGTCACAGAATGGGCAGCAGAAAATAATCTACTCGTATTGAATATCGGAAGCTCCCCTACTTTTGTTAGAAATGAACAATCATCGATCATAGATCTCACTTTTAGCACGGAAAAACTAAATAAGAACATAAAGGACTGGAAAGTATTGGATGAAGAATCATTAAGTCTTCACCAGTACATAACATTCACACTGGACGCAAACCATGGCAAAGGAGAAAGATGGAGTACCAGAGCTGTGGGATGGAATATGAACAAGTGGAATAAATCGGCGTTCGAACAAACTCTAGATAGGCAGTTTGCAGAAAATACATGCCCCAGTGCAAGCGAGTTCATAAACTCTGTAACGAAAGCGTGCAATGCCAGCATGCCTAAGAAAATTACAAACGCTAAACATAGGCCTCAATACTGGTGGAATGACAATATTGCTAAGGAGAGATCCTTGTGCATACATTTACGAAGAATATCAACAAGAACTAACAGAACACCTTGCTCCCAGGATAAAAAAGACGAAGCTAGGGAAACATACAAACGAGGCAAGAAGAATCTGAGAATCCTTATTAAGAAGGCCAAAGAGGAAGCATGGAAGAAACTATGTCAGGAAATAGAACTGGACGTTTGGGGACAAGGATACAAGATAGTCATGAACAAATTAAAACCAAGACAGATTAATATCCCAACAGACCTACGCGCAAAAGCAATCAAACTATTGTTTCCCAGCGTTTCGACAACAACGTGGTTGTCGGACTCAGATAACAACAGAAATGGATACACTGACGTCACAGTGGATGAAGTTAAAAGTGCATGTAAAAAGATGAAGAACGGCAAGTCACCTGGTCCAGACAATATACCGGTAGAAGTGATCAAGGAGGCGGTAAAAAAGCACCCAGACACAGTAACGAAAATGATAAACGAAATTCTTAGCACTGGAATCTTCCCCAAGTCATGGAAAAGAGCACGACTTGTTTTGTTGCCGAAACCGGGCAAACCTAAAGAAGACCCTGCATCATTTAGACCAATTTGCCTTCTGAATACCACAGGCAAACTTGTTGAACAGATAATCAACAGAAGAATCTCCCAAGAGCTCACTCAGGGAGAGGATTTATCTGATAATCAGTATGGCTTCCGTGAGGGAAGGTCTACAGTCCTAGCTATCCAGAGGGTCGTGAGCTTTGCCACGGAAGAAAGACAAAAGTCATTTAAAAATAGACAATTCTGTGCCCTAGTGACGATAGATATAAAAAATGCGTTTAACACCGCATCCTGGAAACACATTGTAAATGAATTAAAGAGAAGAAATGTATCACCATACATCGTAAGGATTGTGGAAAGTTACTTCACAGATAGATATCTAGAAGACCAGGATGGCGAGACCACAATAATTACCTGTGGAGTACCCCAGGGCTCGGTCTTGGGCCCGATACTTTGGAACATCTTGTACGATGGCATTCTGAAAGTGAAAACACCAGAAGGGGTACAGCTTACGGCTTACGCAGACGACCTTGCAGTTACCGCACTAGGAAGAACAGAGGACGACTTAATGATAAAGGTGAATAATACACTGGAAATAATATCATCCTGGTTAAAACGAAACGATCTTCAGCTGGCTCCTCAGAAAACAGAAGCCACGCTTCTGATAGGAAAAAAGAAAGTTAGAAAGGAAATAAAATTTCAGATTGAAGGTGTGGAAGTGATCCCGGGGAAAAGCCTAAAATACCTAGGTGTGGTAATCGACAAGAGTCTGAGCTTCGGAGAACACATAAGATATATAACAGATAAAGTGTCAAGGACTACAACTTCACTGGCGAGACTTATGCCGAGGGTAGGAGGAGCCGGCGAAAACAAAAGAAGGATCATAGCATCTGTGGCGAACAGCGTCATATTATATGCAGCCTCAGTGTGGTCGAAAGGCCTGGCGCTGAAAAAATACCTCAATATGCTTCAGTCAGTGCAAAGGAAGTTATCGATTCGAATCTGCAGAGCGTATAGAACTATTTCTTATGAAGACAGCGTCTTACTGGCACGAACAACCCCGGTGGAGCTCCACGTCGAGGAAAGAATCAGAATGATGGGAAAAAGTCCAGATGATAAAAAAATTATAGCGGCAGAAACGATAAGTAAGTGGCAGAGACAGAGAAGAGAGACAATTGAGAAAAGTGACAGAGAAAAGTGGTTGCATCGTCTTATCCCAGATTTAACACCCTGGATGTCTAGGGAATTCGGAGAAGTCGGATACCACCTCACACAAGTACTTACCGACCATGGGTGCTTTCAGGCATACCTCTGCAGAATAGGAAAGATTCCCAGCGATCAATGTCCCTACTGCGAAGAGAGAGATACTGCAAGGCACACCATATTCGAGTGTCAGAAATGGGGCCACATAAGAGACGCTACATGGTCACATATTGGAAGGGAAGTGCACCCAGATCACCTTGTTCATTCCATGCTGGAGAGCAAAGAAATGTGGAATACCCTGTGTAGCATGATTTCAATAATCATGGGGGCTAAAGAGGCAGATGAAAGAGACAGAAAGAGACTTCAACCACAGCCGTAGACCAGACAACACTGCGACGAAGCAATGCTTCAATGCGGTTCCGTCGTAGTGTGTAGATCCAGAGGAGGGGTTTTTAGTCGGTAGGTCTGCCCATGGGCAGGAGTCCGATTCAACGTCCATGAGGATTTTCCCCTCCTCACAAGAAAAAAAAAAAAAAAAAAAAAAAAAAGGTTCAACTGAGGTAACGGTATGAAGACCAAGGGTGGAATGGTACAGGAAGGATGAATTATAGGAAAAAGGAAGGCATTGCTCTAACGTCATGTGTATATTTACGTTTGCCTATAAATAATATAAGTTTTTGAGGGAGAAGGGTTGGTTACAAATAGCAAAATATTAAACCATGTTTGTGTTGAGAATAGCTGGTTTCAGTCGTTGAGTGATGGATGCGTTTGTTGGCACACAGGATAACGACTACAGTGGCTATTATTATTGTCATGTTGATTGTGTGAGCCCCGTATTGAGGGCATCAGGCAATAAAGGTTCACATTCATTAGGACACTGCACAATCTACTGGCTCGGGCCAGCTACTCGTACATCCTTAATTCAGTTTACTGGTTGGAAGATTGAGGAGAGCAGTTCAGCTAGGGCCTGAGAAACCCTTCTCCTCATTGTCCTTCACAGGATACCAGATCAATACAATATTAAAGTAAGCTAAACTTGACACCCTTATCTCATTATGATTTTTCTTTTTAATTTTAATTGTTTTAATTAATTTAAAATGTGCTGCAATTTCACGATCAATTTTACGAGCTCAAGCTGGAAAGAATCCAGAGTCTTGCGTTATCAAAGGACTAAACTAAAAAATACTATGTACAAAAGTGATTTAACTCATTAAAATGACCAACACATTAAAATTATTGTGATTTTAAATACAACTATATCGTTGAAATCTGTCAAAAATGAACTCTCGCGATGTACATACACAAATGGTTTCTTACTTATATTATAAAACTAGCTAGTTACCCGTGGCTTCGCTCACGTTTTTGCTTTCTCTTCCTAAACAATGCAGAATTAATTATATTCGCATCAAAATTAATAATTATAAGAAACATCATCAACATTTCTTTTTTTAAATATATATTCTAAAATTTCCATTAAATTCCTATATTTTTATTTATATTTGTCGTTATTAATCTGTATTTAAAAAATATGTGTTTCTTATACAAATAGAATCAGCCCGCGAACTTAAAAATTTCGCTAACTTGACTGACATTGTTCTATGAGAATCCCAAAAAATAACTCGAATAACTTTTATTCCATCAAATGACGTTATTTGAAATCAATTTTTATATTGCTGGATATGAATAAAAAAATATTCAGGTCTCGAAAAGCAATGAAATTAGTGATCTTTAAAACACTTATTTCTATCTGCTTTGGGCATTTTTCAAGCTACAGACGTTTTTTTTAACATTTCAATTTATATCTTTCACGTTGATTTGTTGTTGTTTGTCTGGTCGTAGGTTCGAAATTTAGTTCATAAATATCTTATCCTGAGCAAACACGACATAAAAAGAATAAACGATATCGGTCCAGCCGTTCAGGTCGAAATAAATAACGTTAAACGTGAAAACTGTTAACGTTCCGAACGTTAACGTTTACCAAATTGAAAATGGTTTCCAAACAAAAAAAAATGCGTTTCGTCTTCAATATAATAGCAGCGTCGTAATACTTCCAAAGATTTTGAGGTAACGTTTAACGTTAATTTTGAATAACTGACAGAATTATTTTTTTGACTCGGAATTTGGAACAGCATTGATTAACGCACGTTGAACAACAGTTTTTACGTTATCTCTATGGAAATAACAACAAATTGTTAACGTTGGAGCTGTCGTTAATATTTCGACTTGGCCTCCAGGCGTGATTCGATGACCACGTAAAGTAGGTCTCCATTTTTATAATAACGTAATATTCTTCCTTTTAAGCCCCCCCGCTCACCGCAAGCCAGCCCGGAGGAAACTAAACCGCAGCAAACCCGATCCGCACAAAGCCAAACCCTAGCCCGATTGCCAAAAAGCCAGCCACACACAAATCAAGCCCGTGGCGGTTCCCCCCAAACCACCCCATAATACGGGAGGCCTTGGACCCACTCAGGAGAATAGGTTAGGCATAAAGAACTCTCCATTGCGCTCGAAGTCGTCCGAGGCTCATTGTGCCTTTTCTAACCGGTTAAGTTTTAAGGAAGTGAGGTGGTCAACCTCAGTATTCTAATGGTATAAGTAATTGGCGTTCGACTATAAACGAATTTTCGACAATGTAGAGTAGGAAGAAAATTAACTGTCCACTGTTTATATTTTTTATTAGATGAAACGGATATCGGCAACTATCCGATATCCGGTCTGTCCGGCGGCGTAAATAATATCCTGTCGGATACCGAATAGTAAAAAGAGACATGTTTGGATAACTCATTGATTTGTTTATTAAAGTATCACTTAAGAAATACACCTTATAATCACAAAATAAATTCTACAACTTAGAAAATTGATTATCAAGCATATGGTAAATTCTGGAGAGTAATTCTATATAATATTTCGTTATATAGACTATTAGACTATATAGAGGAAAACAGCAGCTTTGCTGGTCTTCGTAAGTAAGGGAAGTTTAATAAAACAACGTTTCGTCATATATCATCCTGGCTGAAGATGCAGATAGTTTCCGCGATTTTTGGAACAATAACGTTCCGGCAACGGAGTCAGTCCAATTGGTATATACCGCCTACGTAAGCATAATTCATGCGTTGTACCCATGGTAATTTACGCACTGGCCGGGCTCTAGTAAGGACTTCTTTAGCATTCTACGAATTTTATAAATTTTTGAAAATAAAAACACCGATATTTTAAGGGGAGCGCTTTTCTTCCTCCCGCAAGGGTTCCGAAGATAAAGAAGATCTTCTCATACCGAGAGGGTCTTCCTCATGTTCTGCTCCTTCGAAGCAGAGCTGAGGGATCTGGAAATGGTGTGTGAGGAGGTCATAATATCCGGCTAACTGCTATCCCTTTCGTCTCTATTTTTTATACGTTCCAGTGGACAGTTAATTTTTTCGCACTATACAGTGACGAAATGATATGGTCATTGACTTGCCAGTGTTTTCAAAACAATTATTTACGATCTATCCTAAAATGATGTGAGGATTTTGTAGATAATTTTAAAATTTAATATTTTGCACTTTTACTACATTTGATATAAAATAATTTACCTATTGACTTCATAATACTATTTACCTTTTTTCAACATAATATTATATCAACTTGCTATTCATGGTTTACGCAATAAATTCAAAGCAAGATTACTCACATAGTTTTTTTTTTGCTAGTGTTTTTATGAAATGGCTTCAAATATTTTGACAGATCAAGACATAAAGAATTGCAATACAATTCAGATTCTTTTCGTGAACTTACCGTAAATTATTTTAGTAGAGATAATAAATTACTAAAATAGGTAGGTACCTACATAATGATTTTAATGTCGATCGTAAAAAAAACAATTCAGAATCGCTGTACAAGATGCATGGTACGAAAAATATATTGAAGTAGGTAGGTACGTAAAGAGTTTGTCTGAATTCACGGAAAGTGTATTATTTATCTCTTATATAAAAATGGAACGCTAATTTGCGCGGTCATCGTATGGGTAAGAACACGTTGAAAGCCGATTACGATCCGCGCCGACCAGCTCAAAGATTGTTGTCTATGGTTTCCATGCATTTAAATGGGCATCTCGGGTATACCTACCTACGTATATATTCATACACGCTGCACCGGACCAGCTCGCGGTGTATGTATGTTTATTGTATGAAACGATGTCGTCAATAAATTAAATTTTTACAAAAATTGTTAAGAAAAGTTTGAGATGTACTGCTATGATGTATGTATTTTTTATAGAAAAATAAATTGTCTAGTTGTAGCGTTTCGGCGTTTTTCGATATTTTTATAAAATTCTGAAATATAGGCACTGAAACTCGTAAATTTGTCATAAAAAAAATATTTTTCTTTATAAAAAAAGTTTGAGAAATGCTGGAACTTCTTCATTAAATTATATTTTAGACATTGTATTTTTCTATATACATACACAATTTTAGGGTTTTAGATTTTATGGTTTTCGAGATATATGGAAAAATTAAATAAAAATTCAAAGGTTGATAACCCCTGACTGAAAAAAAAAATCAAAATTCTGAGTATACAAATTTTGTATGCTTAAAGTATTCAATAGTTTCTGAAATTTTAGGATCTGTGCATCAAGCGAATCAAAAGTTATAAAGAGGGGACGGATACACACACATACACGTTGGAAAAGTGCCCCTCACCCCCTACCCTCTAATCTATAATAATAAAGGAAAGTGCCTGACTGACTGACTGACTGACTGATTGACTGACTGACTCATCAACGCACATCCCAAACGGCTAATCGTAGAGAAGTGAAATTTGGAAATCAGGTAGGTCTCAATACAAAACCTTCCACTAAGAAAGGATTTTTGGAAATTCCACCCCTAAGGGGGTGAAAAATAGGGTTGAATGTTTTTCAAAGTATGCGAATATCTCGGAAACTAGACATGGTACGAACTTGAGATTTGGCATATGAATTCTTCTATAGAAATGAGTGTTAGCGTATTCGGCAATTTTTCCAAAATTTAACTAAAAGGGACGAAAAAGGGCACATATAAAAAGGGATGATTTTTAAGTGCCTCCTAAAAAGTTTAAAACTGGTTTTATCGAAATTTCAAAAAAATGATTTCTTCAGAAAGAGTCAAATTATACTATTTCGTTTTCAAAAGATATCATTAATTATAAGGGAGGGGGTGAGGGGCACTTTTCCAACGTGTATTTGTGTGTATCCGTCCCCTCTTTATAACTTTTGATTCGCTTAATGCACAGATCCTAAAATTTCAGAAAATATTGAATACTTTAAGCATACAAACTTTGTATACTCAGAATTTTGAATTTTTTTTTTCAGTCAGGGGTTATCAACCTTTGAATTTTTATTTAATTTTTCCATATATCTCGAAAACCATAAAATCTAGAACCCTAAAATTGTGTATGTATATAGAAAAATACAATATCTAAAATATAATTTAATGAAGAAGTTCCAGGATTTCTCAAACTTTTTTTATAAAGAAAAATATTTTTTTTATGACAAATTTACGAGTTTCAGTGCCTATATTTCAGAATTTTATAAAAATATCGAAAAACGCCGAAACGCTACAACTAGATAATTTATTTTTCTATAAAAAATACATACATCATAGCAGTACATCTCAAACTTTTCTTAACAATTTTTGTAAAAATTTAATTTATTGACGACATCGTTTCATACAATAAACTTACCGACTCAGGCCATCGACAGTTGGATCTCATTCGGCGAGCCGGGCCGTTGTGGTGCCGCGGTGTATGGCTAAGAACACGTAGAAAGCCGATACCGACCCGCGCCGACCAGCGCAAAGAATGTTACTATGCATTTGAATGGGGATACCCACAGAAAAGCAGGAACCCGCTTTCCGGCATGCTCATTTAAATGCATTGAAACCATAGGCAACAATCTATGAGCCGGTCGGCGCGTATCGGAATCCGCTTTCTACGTGTTCCTACCCAATGAATATATACGTAGGTAGGTACCTACCCAGCCCAACCTACTCTCTCCAATACACGTGTCGAAACTATTGCGTAATCTATAATATTAATATAGTTTTGAACTAGCCGACCCGTCAAACTTCGTCCCGTCTTGGAATATAAATAATATGTTCGAGATTTTATGTATAAATTTAAGTTGATTTCAGTTTAAAGTTATTTAACACAGACGACGACGTGGTCCTTATATTATTGAATATGAATTAGTATAATGATACATTCATTAATACCTTTTTAACTAGGTACTGTAACCGATGCATCTGTTATAAAACATATCATTATATTATTTTCTATCAGCATTCCGTGAATCGTATCATTCATCAAACAACTGATTCCTGTTAAACGCCTGATTTAATTTCAAAATTAGAAAAAATGTATAATGGAAGTTTTATTTTTATTCCGTGCAACTTTTTTCTTTCATAAGACCCTTCAGACAAAAGCAAACACGACAAAAAAATGGGCGATATAAGTTCAGCTGTTCTCATAGGGTAAGAAACACGTAGAATGCCGATTCTGACTAGCGCCAACCGGCGCAAAGAATGTTACTATGCATTTGAATGGGGAAACCCACAGAAAAAGCAGGAACCCGCTTTCCGACACGCCCATTTAAATGCACGTACCTACCTACTTCAATATATTTTTCGTACCATGCATCCTGTACAGCGATTCTGAATTGTTTTTTTTACGATCGACATTAAAATCATTATGTAGGTACCTACCTATTTTAGTAATTTATTATCTCTACTAAAATGATTTACGGTAAGTTCACGAAAAGAATCTGGATTGTATTGCAATTCTTTATGTCTTGATCTGTCAAAATATTTGAAGCCATTTCATAAAAACACTAGCAACAAAAAAAAAAAACTATGTGAGTAATCTTGCTTTGAATTTATTGCGTAAACCATGAATAGCAAGTTGATATAATAATATGTTGAAAAAAGGTAAATAGTATTATGAAGTCAATAGGTAAATTATTTTATATCAAATGTAGTCAATGTGCAAAATATTAAATTTTAAAATTATCTACAAAACCTCACATCATTTTAGGACAGATCGTAAATAATTGTTTTGAAAACACTGGCAAGTCAATGACCACATCATTTCGTCACTGTATAGTGCGAAAAAATTAACTGTCCACTGGAACGTATAAAAAATAGAGACGAAAGGGATAGCAGTTAGCCGGATATTATGACCTCCTCACACACCATTTCCAGATCCCTCAGCTCTGCTTCGAAGGAGCAGAACACGAGGAAGACCCTCTCGGTATGAGAAGATCTTCTTTGTCTTCGGAACCCTTGCGGTAGGAAGAAAAGCGCTCCCCTTAAAATATCGGAGTTTTTATTTTCAAAAATTTATAAAATTCGCAGAATGCTAAAGAAGTCCTTACTAGAGCCCGGCCAGTGCGTAAATTACCATGGGTACAACGCATGAATTACGCTTACGTAGGCGGTATATACCAATTGGACTGACTCCGTTGCCGGAACGTTATTGTTCCAAAAATCGCGGAAACTATCTGCATCTTCAGCCAGGATAATATATGACGAAACGTTGTTTTATTAAACTTCCCTTACTTACGAAGACCAGCAAAGCTGCTGTTTTCCTCTATGTAGTCTAATAGTCTATATAACGAAATATTATATAGAATTACTCTCCATAATTTACCTTATGCTTGATAATCAATTTTCTAAGTTGTAGAATTTATTTTGTGATTATAAGGTGTATTTCTTAAGTGATACTTTAATAAACAAATCAATGAGTTATCCAAACATGCCTCTTTTTACTATCCGGTATCCGGCAGGATATTATTTACGCCGCCGGATAGACCGGATATCAGATAGTTGCCGATATCCGTTTCATCTAATAAAAAATATAAACAGTGGACAGTTAATTTTCTTCCTACTCTACATTGTCGAAAATTCGTTTATAGTCGAACGCCAATTACTTATACCATTAGAATACTGAGGTTGACCACCTCACTTCCTTAAACCTCAACCGGTTAGAAAAGGCACAATGAGCCTCGGACGACTTCGAGCGCAATGGAGAGTTCTTTATGCCTAACCTATTCTCCTGAGTGGGTCCAAGGCCTCCCGTATTATGGGGTGGTTTGGGGGGAACCGCCACGGGCTTGATCTGTGTGCGGCTGGCTTTTTGGCAATCGGGCTAGGGTTTGGCTTTATGCGGATCGGGTTTGCTGCGGTTTAGTTTCCTCCGGTCTGGTTTGCGGTGAGCGGGGGGGCTTAAAAGGGAGAATATTACGTTATTATAAAAATGGAGACCTACTTTACGTGGTCATCGCATCACGCCTGGAGGCCAAGTCAAAATATTAACGACAGCTCCAACGTTAACAATTTGTTGTTATTTCCATAGAGATAACGTAAAAACTGTTGTTCAACGTGCGTTAAACAATGTTGTTCCAAATTCCGAGTCAAAAAAATAATTCTGTCAGTTATTCAAAATTAACGTTAAACGTTACCTCAAAATCTTTGGAAGTATTACGACGCTGCTATTATATTGAAGACGAAACGGATTTTTTTTGTTTGGAAACCATTTTCAATTTGGTAAACGTTAACGTTCCGAACTTTAACAGTTTTCACGTTTAACGTTATTTATTTCGACCTGAACGGCTGGACCGATATCGTTTATTCTTTTTATGTCGTGTTTTCTCAGGATAAGATATTTATAAACTAAATTTTGAACCTACGACCAGACAAACAATAACAAATCAACGTGAAAGATATAAATTGAAATGTTAAAAAAACGTCTGTAGCTTGAAAAATGCCCAAAGCAGATAGAAATAAGTTTTTTTACTTAGAAATAAGTCCCAAAGACCTCTTGCACTAAGGGTATGCTGCGCCTATCGTACAGTATCAACGGAAGCAGCGCTGGTTGTCGGCGGACTCATACCGGTTCAGTTGTTGGCGCGTGAGCGCGGTAGACTGTATAGAAGCAGAGCTGCTCTGCCAGAAGACAACAGGCGATACACCGAGAGGGAGAGAACCATGGAAGAGTGGCAGAGTAACTGGGACTCTGCAGAAAGCGGTAGATGGACACACCGACTCATAAAATACATTAAGCCTTGGATAGAAAGGCAACACGGACAAGTGACATTTCGAATGACACAGTGCCTGACAGGCCACGGCGTTTTCTACGCCTATCTGAAACGCATAGGAAAAGTGACGACGGATCAATGTATATACTGCTCCGAAGAGGACACAGCAGAGCACACTATATTCTGTTGCCCCAGATGGAGTGCTGAAAGAGATGCCCTGAAGGAAGAACTGCAACTTGCAGAATTTCCGCTGCCGGAAAATATAGTGGCGGCCATGCTGAAGAGTGTAATAAAGTGGGAATCCTTCTCCAGGCTATTTGAAGCCATAATGTCCCAAAAGGAGTCAGACGAGAGAGCACTCAAAGAATAGACAAAAGGAATGGTAGTGGTAGGCCAAAGATGGCGGGAACATTATCATATCCAGAAGAGGGGGGGGGGGGTTTAGGCGGTAAGAGTCCGTCATAACCCGGTCAGAACGGTCGGGTATCCATGAGGATCTCCCCTCCCAAAAAAAAAAAAAAGATAGAAATAAGTGTTTTAAAGATCACTAATTTCATTGCTTTTCGAGACCTGAATATTTTTCTATTCATATCCAGCAATATAAAAATTGATTTCAAATAACGTCATTTGATGGAATAAAAGTTATTCGAGTTATTTTTTGGGATTCTCATAGAACAATGTCAGTCAAGTTATTTGTATAAGAAGCACATTTTTTTTAAATACAGATTAATAACGACAAATATAAATAAAAATATAGTAATTTAATGGAAATTTTAGAATATATATTTAAAAAAAGAAATGTTGATGATGTTTCTTATTATTGTTAATTTTGATGCGAATATAATTAATTCTGCATTGTTTAGGAAGAGAAAGCAAATACAGTAACACGTGAGCGAAGCCACGGGTAACTAGCTAGTTAATGATATCTTTTGAAAACGAAATAGTATAATTTGACTCTTTCTGAAGAAATCATTTTTTTGAAATTTCGATAAAACCAGTTTTAAACTTTTTAGGAGGCACTTAAAAATCATCCCTTTTTATATGTGCCCTTTTTCGTCCCTTTTAGTTAAATTTTGGAAAAATTGCCAAATACGCTAACACTCATTTCTATAGAAGAATTCATATGCCAAATCTCAAGTTCGTACCATGTCTAGTTTTCGAGATATTCGCATACTTTGAAAAACATTCAACCCTTATTTTCACCCCCTTAGGGGTGGAATTTCCAAAAATCCTTTCTTAGTGGAAGGTTTTGTATTGAGACCTACCTGATTTCCAAATTTCACTTCTCTACGATTAGCCGTTTGGGCTGTGCGTTGATGAGTCAGTCAGTCAGTCAATCAATCAGTCAGTCAGTCAGGCACTTTCCTTTATTATTATAGATTATTGTTTACCTCACAGATACCTATTTCACACTTAAACATAATATAAAGAGTAAGTAAATCAATATTTTTCTAAACAAAAGTGCCAGTAACTGTCGGCTAAATGTATTGCCTGTTATTGTTCAATTGTTTATAGCTCCATCCAATTATACACAGACCAGCCCCGGGTAGAAATTTTAAGTGAAAAACGCTTAAAATTTCTGCCAGACTGGGAACCAAACCCGGCATCCCTTAACCCCATGATATTATCATTCTATAAAAATGTAATATTCATAATTACATCATTAAAATTTTGTTATCGGTTACAATTATTAGTTTTATGTTGTAACCACATCACTATTTTAATTCCTCCAATGCATTTGAAAATAATATTATGTCCTACATAGAATGTTATCCCTCCGTGACTACTGAAAACCACAGAAAAAAATTGCCGTCTCTTCTAACCAAAAAAACATTTTTTTATTTCACATTTATAATACATACATCGGACCTTGGGTATGTACTGATTTGTGCTTGTGTGTCGACCGGTTATTGTATGCTCGCTGGGTTGATCCTTGGTAGAAAGCTCTCATTTTGTTGTTAATCTCACAAACCTATTTAATTTTTGTAATTTGTTTTTCTATTATCTCACTGTCAGTACTCAAAGTGGTCCATCAAACCCTTTAAACTTTGCTTACGTATTATTTGTTAATCCCTTGACATGAATTTTGGTTTTTTTAATACCTATATGATTTTTAATAGATTTTTTTTGTAAAAACATGTTATATTATTTTAATAATGATTTTTCAAACACATTATTTGTAACGTTGTAATACTATACCAATTTATAAAGAAAACAAACTCTGCAGTATTGCTTTAGGTTATGATATTTCCGAAATATAATCCATAGTAGTGCTGTAATGTTTGTTATCTTTGTAATTTGGTATTTCAATCGTGTGTTATATTTTTGACGATTCTAAGTGCCTGAAAGGCCCTAGATCTTAGATTTAATAATTTAAATAAATAAATACCTATGTTTCAGTTACTTAGAATCGGGATGCTGCAGCCGAGTATGACATCCTCCTCCTACATGAAGATGGTGACCTTCCTGGTGTTCTTCCTGTGGCTGACATCGCGCAGTCCTTCGTCGGCCAAAGTGTACACGAGGTGTCAACTGTTCAAAGAGCTCGCTAGATTCTCCTTTCCTCGGCGAGATATAGGCAGTTGTAAGTGTCATTTGCACTGTTATTTTTTCTATCTGTTTATTGAGAACATTAAGGACTCCGTTTCCAAAAGTCGCTTGTGTGAAACGGGGATGCTCTGTAGCTAATATAAGTATATTATTATTTTTATTCCCAAAAAATACAAAAAAACATAAGCATTTTACAATGTGTGTATGTATATATAATTTGTATAAAGGGTTTATTACCTCACTAGACGAGAGTCTGTGCTGAGGCAATACTACTTAATGTAAAAAGAAAAAGAAACCATGCACCCATCAACCATATATGAAGTTTTCAACTTGCATTAGAAAATCGCAAATACAGAATAAGCACGCACACAAAATATAGAACACACATACATTCATAAAGTCTTTTCAGCACACTTCACAAGCATCATCCATCACCAATTTAACCATTTGTAACTGCAAAAAACAAAAATAATAACTAAACGCAACACGTCGTCATAGAATATCATAGAATATCTCGAAATCTCGTTTTGAGTCCTTAAATCTTATATATAAAAATGGAGAGCTATTTCCCGATGTCATCGCATCACGCCTAAACAGCTGCACCGATTTCGCTAATTCTTTTTTTGTCGTGTAGGCTTTTATCAGGAGATGGTTGTTTTAGAAGAATAAAATTAAGAAAAATCCACGGAAAATTAGAAAATTAAAGAAAACTCTACCTATGTAGACAATCTTATTAGTTCTTTACCATACAATTTTTATTCTAATTTTGACAGGAACTACTGTCAGCTGTTAAATAGTTGGTGCGATTGACAGAATACGAATGGAATATACATGGTTTAAAACAGATGCATCGGTCGGAATTACATTGGTCAAATGATAATGCATTCATCACCATTCAAATTCGAATTAAACATTCATAGTAAGGAACACAGGACAACGTCTGTCGGAAGCTAGTAACAATAATTTAACATCAATCATCGTATAAGTTCTTTTAAATTCTAAATAACTCATCGTTGTTTCGAAAACCAATGCAGAAATCTTTCTCTTTTACATCACAAGCTTTTCTCAGTGCGTAAATTATTGTCATATTATGTAGGTAAGTGTGTGTGAACCCAAATTGATGAAAAAAATCTAGACGACGTTTAAGAATACAGAATGACAATAATGATTAAAAATCAAAACAAAACTATTCCCCCTTTATTTACATAATGAATTAATTAAGCTATGAGACAAGTCGTTTTTGGTTTTTATATCAAAACATACAAAAGCGAGCTACAGACAACACATTTATTTTGAAGTCGTCACACAAAGCTTGAATGATTTTACGAAAGATCTTAACCGTACCATGATATTATAATATACTTTTTTTTATTCTGATCTTTAATATTTTGGACAGAAAGTGCTTGATTGCAGCCCATTTCAAATAAAAAGGTTCTTACTTATATCGTTCTACCACAAAATTAGTGATTCAAACGTCACAATCCTTGGTGGGTCTTAGCTGCCTCCAAGAAATGTCTCCAAACCTCCCTGTCGCCGGCTGCCACCTTCCAGTTCCTTTTCCCCAGAGCCCTGCAGTCTGCAACAACATCATCCAACAATCGCACCTTTGTCCTTCAACGCATCATTATATAGTACTCTTTTTGGGAGCTCCTGGTCATCTATGCAGAACAGATGTTCTAGCCAGTGTAGTATGTTAATCTCAATGAACTTGACATTCTGTTATAGACCATAGAACTCGGGGTTGTATCGTTTTCGCTATACTTCACCATCTTTAATAGTTCCATATATTCGGCGAAGGATCTTTCTTTCGGAGGCATCCAATATATATTTTCATCATCCAGGTCTCAACGAAAGGACGAAACAACGCATCAGCGAAATCGTGCACAAATCTTGACATCTTGCGTGCATACGTATTTTAATAACTTGTAAGAAAATGCCCCCCCCCCCTCCCACCCCCGAGAAAATGATGGCGTGCCCTCACCCCTTCCCTAAGAAAATGTTGGCATATGTAGTGACTAGAATGAAAGTGAATAAATTAAGGCGGTTTGGGCATTTAGAGAGAATGAACGAGGAGAGAATGACTAAAAGGATATATAAATCTGAAAAAAAATGGGAGAACGCAGACGCGGCCGACCTCGAATGACATGGTCCGACCATATCGGTACGTCTTAGAGAAGGGCTAAGTCAGGAGCAAAAGGAATAGAAGAGCGTGTATGTGGAATGTTATGCGTTTGGAGGAAGCGAAAGAGGTTTGTTTGGATGGGAAAGAATGGAAGTCCGTGCTCTCTGCCTACCCCCTCCGGGAAACTGCGTGATGGGTAAAAAAAAGAAAATGCTTAATTTAAAAAATACAAGTCTAGAAGTGTGTAGCTGGCACCGGATTAAATCAGTGTAGGGGGTGTGGAATGAGAACAAGTTCAGTCATTATGAATTCATTATTTTATTAGATTTTCAGATATAATATCTCCCTTATGCCTTTTGATATCTCTACTTGTTCACTAACGGTATAATAATTGCGTTGTCGGTATTGTCTGTTAGTGACGCATAATCATATTACCACTTTCTACAGCTAAGCTATAGGGGAAGACAGTGATAGGTAATTAAATTCTTCCTAAAGTTAACTATAGAATATAGAATTCATCCAATAGAACACGCTCCCTGTAAAACTTTCACAACTTGTTTTTTTCTAATGAAATAGGACTGAGAAATTTAAAATGTTGTCTTTCATTATTTTCCATACTCCCACTGTTAAATAACCTTCATGATAATTCAAAACCACATTTAAATAAACATATAACTAGATTTTCTTGATCCTTCTATATAATCATCAGCCTTAAACCAACGTGATCAAAAATGCTATAATAATATGTAGTCTCTCAGTTTACCTTCAATTTTGTAGCATTTAGAATTTCTTTTTTTTAGTTCTTATCTCATTGCCTGGTGGTGTTTTGAATCCATCCGTTTGGATGAGCCTTGTGCTGTTTGTTAAATTCATGCACTAGCGTGTGTTTATGGTTCCTCGATGTTTCTCGGATGCATCTGAAGATAATCATTGATTCTTTTCTGAGATTATAATGAAACCCGTTCAGAACGTGAGCCGAGACTCTACAAAGCCTTCAACACTGTTACGAATGTTTGTCCATTGAACAGTTTCACTACCCACTTCTGCAGAAAAGTAGGTAATATAAGGAAAAACAGAATACGGACCATGTTTTATTCGTACTATGTTGACTCTTACCGTTATTTACATACAATATATCTACAAAGATAAAGTAAATCATTCTAAATAAAAAAAAATAAAGAATAAAAAGTGTCCAGGAACCGTGTCACGCTGGTTATGATATAGAATAATGGTTAGACAATGCGAAGTTGTTTTTAGAAGCAAAGTGTACCATGCGACTACGAAGTTCACTTTCTGGACGGGATCCAAATTACTTAACTAGTTTCATTATAACCATATTAGGGTGGTGCATTTCAGCTCTATGGGGTTGTCATCGTATTTTCTACAATATATTCAGAAAAACCATCGATATCATGAGAAAGAAAAAACACTTGTCTTATACTCTCTCTCTCTCTCTCTCTCTCTCTCTCTCTCTCTCTCTCTCTCTCTCTCTCTCTCTCTCTCTCTCTCTCTCTCTCTCTCTCTCTCCAATGGCGCTACAGCCCATATCGAGCCTTGGCCTTATCTCTCGAAAGTGTGAAAAAGAGATCGAAAATTTTCTAACAGGACGAAACGCGTCTCTGGAATAATATAATTTGTGTAGTAGGTATAACACAAATGTTATTTCATTCTCATTATGAATTACTACACGGTAAACACCAATAATATTAATCATCGATACTATGTTTATGTGCAAAAATAATTTCAATTAAATTTCAATTTTTGAAGAGAACCTGTTGCGCTCACTCAAAGTAACCACAAAACACCCTTTCTCAGTAAGCTACTTAAAAAGCTTGTATAGTTAAAGAGAAAGATGGTCGGCACCTGGGATCGAACCCACGACCTCCGCACGAAACAGCACGAAAGCCGGCGTCGTAACCTCCAGGCTACCAACCACTTTTTTTAATCCACTAGATTTTCTTTTAAATTTGAAAACATAGGTACTTATAGGTTTCAATAAAGCCCACTTAACTTAGTTAAGTATGTTTAGTGACATTTTTATCCCAGTCAATCAGTAGTGTCGAACTCCAGATAGAAAATTCCAACTGGATTCCTGGGAAATTATTGAGATTCCAACCCCAGATAGAAATTTCATGTCGAAAACCGAGGTTTGATCCATTTCTCAGAAATCTCTCGCCTTTACAGCTAAGTACCGAGGCCAGTTATTAAAAAAAAATCATTAATAATTAAGTATTTAATCTCAACATCGAATGATTAAAGCATCGAAATTTTTCATTCGCGTCAACTCTAAACCAAATCATTTGATGCTAAATTCCTTATTATTATTATTTTTCCTTGTATTATTTCAGAACTTTTCGGTTTTTCCAATGTTGACTACATAAAGAACTTCATATTATTATACTTAAAAGAAGTTGGTAAAAACCAGAAATACCTTTGGTTAAGTTAACGAAAGAAAAATTCCAACTGCGTAGAGCAGGCTAATAAATTACCCGAGTCATTATTCATACGAGACAATATATTCTTGTGCAAATATATAAATAGAATTAAATAAGTTTTTCACCAAATGCAACATTGTCTAGTAATGGATTCAATTCCGGGCTCCGATCATTTTGCTCTTCGTTACATAATCTTGCTTTTTACCAAGTTTTTAGTAAATATGTTTTCATATTTATTTCTTGTGTTCGGATTCTTTGTCATCCATCTCCTCCTTCATAACTGGACAGTTTTTGTGTGTCTCAATGGTTATCCTAGGATGGGTTTTCAAACCAAGCTCAGATTTCTGGACGCCATAATTCTATTTAAATTGATGATTTTATCGAATTTTAGATGAGCGCCTCTATCGAAAACATTAAAAAGTATCAGGATTTAAGTTCAATGGGCAAAATCTCACTTGATCTACACCATAGAAAAATAGTTTTACCAAATTGTTTAATAAAAGTGGACTCATCAAAAAGGTGACTTTATTAATTAAGTGTAGAAATAAAACCGTAGAATTGTGTTATTTATTTATTTATTTTAACAAAACACATTACAGAGGACAACTATACAACAGAATTAATTTATGACCTTAAACTAAGTTGAACTCCATTGAGATGTGTCACATGTTACATTATATATTGTTGAGTGATACAGGTACAACATGTTCCAGAGAGAAAATATAAAAATATCAATAGGAATACTCCTAGTATAAGTGAAATATGAAAATAGCTAAAGATACATACTCAGTTACATTCTCTTAAAAAAGTAGGTACATATTATTAAAGACCACAGGACAACGTCTGTCGGGAAAGCTAGTGTTTTCAAAATCATTCGTGTTCAGCCAAAATCTTTTACTACAATCAACTTGCTAGAATCATCATCTTCTTCTATTTCATGCCTCTTCCACTCCATTTCCTTCCCGCTGCAAGTATAATGTCATCGGACATTTTGGGGCTAGAATCATGATTAGATACTTTCCTTTTTTCCAAATCTCAATAGCTCGTAACTTAGTAATTATTAACCCATAAACTACCATTATCTATTATGAGCTGATTACACGTACAATGTTGAAAATTTTAATGGTTAATTTGAACATCTTCCGACTTAAAACCTTCTTCAAACATTGTTTTGAAAGCTGAAACCTTGCTCCGTTTATTCCATCCTGTGATCATATTTCAAATAAGTACTTGACTCATTATGGGTAGTTCAAACACTTGGAAAATCTCATTTAAAAATTACAGAATCTTGAAGTTTATCGCGTCAACGTTGATAGCAAGACATTTATTTAACAATTTTTTTAGTTACCTACTGAAAGACTGAATTTTTCCCTATATACCTAATGATTATTTTAATACAGCTAACACGTTCCTATATCGCGCATGGAAAATATTCCAAGAACTCTCTTACAAAGACGCCGCCGGTAAGTGATGTGAAATATAAATGCCGATACATCAATTATGCATTAATGTGTGAAATGATTTCTTTGCAAAACTTTTCTAGGTAGGCACCTACCAATAGGAAGTACGTTGACGTAACATTTTACAAGTTATAAAGCTAAGTAACTGGTTGTAAGCCAGCGGGGTAACATCAGATAAAAATAATTTTATTCAAGTTTTTTTTTTTCAAAAGCAAATTTGGTGAAAAGCGGTCGACACCGGCTTTTCTACTGTTGCGTACGGGTCGTGGGCTCGATCATCTTTCACAACACACGTCTTTACTATCTGTAAAAGTGTATTTGTGTTCACTTTGGGTGAGTCCAGTACCCCTAGTATAAGTTTTCGATGATCGAATATCGAAACTTTCCAAACAAAATAATAGAACGACTCGATCGTTTGATGTTTGAAAACTGTTTGCACGCTAATGAGCACTTATTAACGGGCAATGATCTTTCGATAAAACTTTTAGGTAGGGAAGTTTCGTGGGCTATATTTTAAGGAAAATGCACTTACCGACCCAAGTCCCCTTTCATCGGCGTATGTATGTGTGTGATCACAACACTTTTCATACATTATCTTTTAATTAAATAAACTATGATTAATATAATAAACGCTTAGGTTCAACTGAACACTTTTCACTTGATGATTGAAAATGAGTACCTATGAGTACCTATTGATTACGATTAGCGGCGTTTCTCAATTAAGCGGTTGTTCCATCTATCTCACCGTGTTGAGATCCGAATAAGTACTGGTGTATTACACATCCCAACAAGCACAAAAGTCGTGTTAGCTAAAATTATATGATTTTTTTATTGTGTAAAGGTCTTATGATAGGATGCAAATTGACTAACAGTCACAAAAGTGTCGCAACCATGACCTCTTAGCTTATACGAACAATATGTCAGTAAAGTTGATCATATTAACATGTTTACTACTACTTTGTAAGACTCGTCCTATAGTTAAGTCTTTTACCGTTTTTTACTATTATATCACGATGGTAATACGATATACACAATAAATGTCGTATAAATAGTCTGAAAATCGCTTATACGACATATTTTAAAGACAGTCTTATAAAAGTCGTGTATTTGGTCGACAAAAAGATTATACGACTTCTTTACAACATAGTCTTAAAATCATCGTATAATTATTCATATTGATGGTTACACAACTAGAACAAGAATGTGTTATAAACTTCGTATACAGAGTCGGCCAACAACTTATACGTACTTTTTATTACATAGACTTCAAAACGACGTATAATTTACCGTAATGATGCTAACACGACAATAAATGGACAGTTTTATAAACTTCATAAAGTATATTGCAAAACCTCTTATGTGACTACTTTTTAAGACAGATCCCTCGAACCAATACAAAAAGGCGAGTTGACTCAGGGTCGCAGTCAGGTCAGGAATTATACTGTTTTATACATATAAGTTTTTGCAAGTATTATACACATATGGATTTTCGTCATAATGAATAATTTTACGATGCGTTTGAATAATGAATACGTAATGAATAATGAGTACCAAATCAATAATAGGCGTGACATATTAATTTACATTTTGTGTGAACTTTTTATGCACTTTCTTTTTTAGAAAAATGAACCTGTGCTCACTCAAAGTGAACACAAATACACTCCTTGACTCTTTTACAGTAAGCTACTTAAAGCTTGTATCGTGAAAGAGGAAGATGGTCGACACCTGGGATCGAACCACGACGTCGTCCGCACGAAACACACATATTATATTCATGTATTATTACACACATATGGCTTTTGATATGAATGCATAATAATTACGTAATCAATAGACGAGACATTCATTCCATTTTGTTGAAATTTTTTTTGCATATATTACACACACAGGGCTTTTCATAATAATGGATAATAATTAGGTACCTAATCAATAGACGATACATTCATTCAATTTTGTTGAATTTTTTTTGCATATATTACACACACATGGCTTTTCATAATAATGGATAATAATGAATTTAAAGATGTATGAGTATAAACTCATTATCGGGGTGTATCTTGTATAAGTACCTATATACCTATAATAATAATAACACTTTTCTACACAAAGGTGTCAGTATAGCCGGCGGAACTTATTGCCTGAGGCAATTTTTTCCAGTCAACCGGTCTCGTCCAATCTGAGACAGGCCAACCCCGAGTTGAAATTTTCAAGTGAAAAAACACTTAGAAAAACTCTGAACCGACTGGGAATCGAACCCGGGACCTCGGATCTAATGTCAACGCTAGTACAACTAGACTACCGAGGTCGGTATATAGTTAGTATCTTATAATTATTTGTAAGCATGATTAGGTACCTAATCAATAGACGTGCCATTCATTCAAATTGGGTTAGAACTTTTTTTTGCATATACTACACACATATGGCTTTTCTTCATAATGAAAAATAAACACCTAATCAACGGACATGCCATTCATTCCACATTTATTCACATTTTGTTTGAACTTTTTTTTGCATATATTACACACACATGGCTTTCCATCGAAATGGATAATAAAACTAAACTAGGTACTTATCAACAGTCCAACGGACGTGAAATTCGTGCACATTTTGTTTGAACTTTTTTTTGCATATATTACAAACGTATGGCTTTTCGTCATAATGAAAAATAAACACCTAATCAACGGACATGCCATTCATTCCAGATTCATTCACATTTTGTTTGAACTTTTTTTTGCATATATTACACACGCATGACTTTCCATCGAAATGGATAATAAAACTAAACTAGGTACTTATCAACAGTCCAACGGACGTGAAATTCGTGCACATTTTGTTTGAACTTTTTTTTGCATATATTACAAACGTATGGCTTTTCGTCATAATGAAAAATAAACACCTAATCAACGGACATGCCATTCATTCCAGATTCATTCACATTTTGTTTGAACTTTTTTTTGCATATATTACATACGCATGGCTTTCCATCGAAATGGATAATAAAACTAAACTAGGTACTTATCAACAGTCCAACGGACGTGAAATTCGTGCACATTTTGTTTGAACTTTTTTTTGCATATATTACAAACGTATGGCTTTTCGTCATAATGAAAAATAAACACCTAATCAACGGACATGCCATTCATTCCAGATTCATTCACATTTTGTTTGAACTTTTTTTGCATATATTACACACGTATGGCTCGCCTCTGTTGTGGACTAGATGTTTATTTTTATTTGACAAAAGCCATGCGAGTGTGTTGTGTGCGTTAAAAAATTCAATGTATCATAATATTATTAATATACTTAATATTCTATATTCATTTGATATTCCTCCGCAATGTCATTAAGGTTTGTATCTCAAATGAATGGTTTTATTGGGCAACTTTGGACTTTTCTTGTTATCTCTTCCATGGTATCTGTTTTACAGCACAACAAAAATTAGAGTTGATGATTTTGAATGGGACATTTTATTAAAAACAGTTGAGATAATCATTTTTGCATAATTAAGATAAATTAACAGCATCTGAAAACGACCCTGAGCTCTCAAGAAAAACAAAATGGTAGCTGTGGTATTAGAGTCGTTAATCCGACCAAGATATTGCATAAACCTCACAAATAGTAATTTGTACGACCAAACATCGTACAGCCATCAGAACACCATCGATTTTCCGACTTATGTTCATACAGGCGTCAAAAACCGTCATATTCACGTTACTAACATAAAATGGCGTTCTATATAGTTCACTTTAACTAAATTTGTAACAATTATTTTTCAAAACATCTTTTTAAATACAATCATTCCGAGAAGCGCATTAAAAATTATAAATAATGGATGTATAATTGAACAATAAATTTAAATTTGCAATTAAATTTTACACGCGTAGATAAAGCAAAACTTCAATTCGATAATTTAGCAAAACTTGAAATATTATTGCCTTTTATAATATTTTGTTGTTAACTTTATATTAAACAATCTCAACCGCAGCGCAATGATGACGCATACATACGAGATTGCCTGTGAATTTGACAGCTGTCGCGAAAATATCGCATAGTTATGGAATAGCCTATTATTCGACGAACTTGCCTGTCTATTTTGACAGCTGTTGCGTAGATGTCGCATACTCGTAGAATAGATTATTATTCGACAAAATATTACAATCTATCGTACTAATGTGCCATAGACGTCACGTCACTTGTGATATAGACAATAATTCGACAAAATATGATAAAATATCGTACTGACGGGACATAGGCGTCGCATACGTGTGTTATAGTCAATTATACCACGACAACTTGCAAAATATCGTTTAAATGTTATTTATTAAACTTTTTTTATCATATAAATGTTAAAACAATGTCATTTTCCGATTTTTGGTCAATTTATGTCTTCCTTACCACTGTTAAAACTACTCATTTGTCGTATAAAATGGGCCCATTCCGGGTATGTAACGTTCGTGTAGACCATATATCTGATTCTTCAATGGCAGGATCGTAATGTCTTTACGACTATTTTGTGCTAGTTGGGATACGTCGTACATTACAAAGGGATTCAAAAATGACAGGTAACAATATCGAGTTCTACCTACCTACAATATTGAACAATAATTCATAATATACTTAAATTTACCATTCACCAGTGATATAAAATTATCATTCATCAAACAATTGATAAGATCGTCATCTTTTTAAATCCCGTTACTTCTAGATGAAAAACATAATATGATTTTAAATTTGGGAACACCAGTGCCCCGGTTCTCCCAACACCCTACCCAAATACCTTCACGTTACACTGTTTCTCCGTCACATTATTGAAAAACTTTCCTGGCTGTTCTCCCAAATAATCTCCTTCTCTATAATAATGCCTCGCAGTCTATCCACTCCACCGTCACAGACTCTTTTAAGGTGTCCTCTCTGTCCTTTCATTTCCTGATAAATGTCACTTCGATTTCTACTTAAGAGTTTTAGGTACATACCTAGTCCCCGGTGAAAATTACCCATAAACTCTAACTAAATAATAAGTTAAGATAAAATTGTTCAGTAGATCTGCAAGTATTGCATTTTAATAAGATTGCAAATCTGCACACAATAATAGATATGTATCTTAATAATGTAAAGTATTTATTTATTTATTTATTCGTACATAATATTAACAGTGATAACAGACAACAAATGGTGGTGGTGACGTAGAGGGCTTTTCGTAGGCTATCATTGTTTTTAAAGAACGTTTCTACGACGAAGCCTCGATGCTCACCGGATCACTGCATGGATCACGAAAATGGCGTCAATTCCCCCACCCAACGCTACTACTCCCACTCCGCTAACTCAGCGCGCTCTACAGTGAGTGTTTGAAACTAGGGAGTCCATTATGCCTCACCCTTTATAACGACCAATAAATAAGAATACATATTTTAGCTCTGGCTTTAAGTTCGTTTGGTGTAAACGCACCCTTATATGTAGAGTTCGAGCTCCCATAATTTGCATCACCCTCAGAACTTACCTTTGCCCTGAAAATGACTTGAAGTTACGTTGTTTTTGCATTGGCTTACATTTTCTTTTATTTATTTGCCCAAATAGGCCAAGCCTGTACTAGGGCGAACAGTTCATAAAAAAGGAATATCTAAAGGAACATCCAAACAAGAAGCAGCCCCCTGCCGCAGTTCACACTTCCAGATCTTGAGCCTATTATCGAATAACGATATGCATATATCTTTTTTGAATTACTGGCTCAGTTTAATCTTTGTCTTTGACATGCTTGTTTGGTTGTGTCGAATCATGCCTTTTGACATACTAAAGATTTTTTTTTTTTACTGACTTTGATTTTCAATATTTTGGATTCGTTTTCGACCCAATTCGTTGCATGATTTTGCCTTGTGTGAGTTTGTATAATTTTTATGTGTAAAATGTGCTTATTTAATGCATCTACCTATGTATACTTTTTATTTATTTTGAATCTATATTTTATACGTTATTATTGTTAACTTCAGACTTTAGTTGACTATTTTGTGTATTTTGTTTTTGTGTCTTTTTTCTTTTTTTGTGAAAAGATTTTTAACAATTTGTTATACCTGATTATTTTGTTCTCCGTATACCAGCCTAGAGCTGACTGGAGAATTTTGTTTGAATAAATAAAAAAAAAAAAACATACAAACACGAACCACAGCACAACCACCAACTCAACTACGTACAGTCTACAAACAAAGCATAACCCCACAGTCACAACACCCTTCGGCCCAACAAACATCAATCAACAGTACAAAGATGAAAGAAAAAAAAAACAAAACAAAACAAAACGACTTTGTGGGACAAAAGCCAAGATATCCTGCAAAACTTCCTACTGAATACATGCATGTTTTATTTAGATGCCTACTGTTCCTATTGAAATTGAATACAAAATACACTTTTGATGTCATTGACAGTGAGCAAAGCTTGTATCGTTAAAAGAAAATTATCCCCTCTAGGTTTCGAAACCTCGGTCTAGTGAAAGAAAAACTGTAATAAAACCTGTTATTCTTCCCATCAGGGTCCCGAAGGCCAGGAAGACCCTCTTACACCGTGTTTCAATCCTATAAAACAGAGCAGAGTGAAGTGTACATAATGTGGGAGGAAGTGATAGCATCTGCGTAAGATAGAACACAGTGAATGCCTCTTGTTGCCTCCCAATGCCTCCTTAGTGGAGTCTCATAGGGAGGACTGGTTGATTTAATATTTAATTTGTTGTCTCTTCCAGGGATTTGCATCATAGAAAATGAGAGCGGAAGAAGTACCAGCAAGGTGAACCTGCGTTCTAATGGCACCAACTATGGGATTTTTCAGGTAAAACTACATGCTTTAATTTTTCATTTTCGTTTCACAAGTGAATGGTTTTGCTATGGAAATATTTCAAAGAATTTAATGCGGTGTGAAAAATCAATAATTTAAAGCAACATAAATATAAATTTCAAACTATCGGATAAAATTATGCGTTCTTCAGACAATCTAATCATATATAAAATGTATAGTTATGAAAATGGAGGCCTATTGAAGAAAAAAATAAGAAAGTTGCGTGGAAAATTAAAAATTTTAAATAAATCAAGGTAATCTTATAATAATAAAAGAAAGCAAATAAAAAATAAAAAGGTAATATTTTTAGTGCTTATGGTTTCATTTTAACTTATGATATTAAACTAGTGTTTGATAGAAACTATCGGTTCTTTGATAGTTAGCGGATGGAAAATTTATGGTTTAAAACAGACGCATCGGTCGGAATTACATTGATTAAATGGTAATTAATTTAGGATTTAACAAATTCTAATTCATAGTTAGAACCACAGGACAACGTCTTTCGGGAGAGCTAGTATTTCATACAAATCAGTCCAAACGTGTAGGAAGATTTTACTTTCATTAAAATGGACAGAATAAATTAATATACAAAGATATTTATTAATTTGAAATCTACGCAACCAATGTTTGCTTTAACATACAATTTACAAATCAAAAGAAAAAAAATACAAGCAATAGCTATGTACCTATCAAAATAAAGAAAATCAAATATCTCAAAAAATTTAATGACTCAAGAAGCGGTACCTACCCTTTAGCATTTTTTTGAAACTATACAAACACCTTTGTATGAAAATATATTAATTTCGCCAGCCCATTCCCCCACCTCTCCCTATGTAACCTTTACTTGGGCGTGTTGAAAGAATAGTTAGTGACACAAAGCGTGCTTCTGGAAGGGACATGGAGCTCCACCATAGACAACAATATTATAAATTTATACATCGTTCAGCAAGGATCGGTAAACATTCATAGGATATCAGATAATGTGGCGACATAATCCTCCAATGAACCTTTGTATGAGGACAACTCCGTAATGTGTCTGCGAGTTAAATTAAAACTAAATAGACCGGAAACAATTTCAATTTAAAATCAAATATACATCGGAAACACGTGAATGAACTAAAAAACAATTTATTCCTTAATGCATTTTCATTAAAAGCTATTATTGGATGTCGTAATTGTTGTATTTATCCCAAATGCAGCAACGCATATATAAGCAATATTATTTTTGCATCGATTTATTTAAAAAATAATAGGTAGGATATACAAAATTTTTAAAAAGGAAAAATCTATCAGTCAAACTGATTGAATAAACTATTGAATTTAGCGGTAGCCTAGTAATTCGGTCACCAACTTTAGAACTGAAGGTCGCGGGTTCCATCCCGGTTGTCAAAATCCTCTTTTATGGCGGAACTTCAGCCTTGTGTTAAAAGTTTATCCGCTTTGCAGGGATAAAATATAATTTTTAATATGAAAGAAAACAGTTCTAACATACCTTAAAACTAAGCGCAGGAGAATCCACTTCTGATCTTTCTCTGTAAACAAAAATAAAATTGTTTTAACAAATTTGTTAATTCATTTTTTTTTAACGTATGATTTTTAATGTGTTTTTTAATATAATTTCTTTAATTAATGTGTTTATGCGGGGTTTGATTGTCTAGTATGTCCAGCAGTCCAGTAGTTGCCTTAGTAAGTTACTAACAATCTTTCAAGGGAAAAATCAAGAATTGCTCTGTTTAAAAAATATCCTAAAATCTTAAAAAAAATACACAAAAAAAGTCTGGCATTTTTCCTAATATCTGCGTTTGTTCATAGACATAAATAATTTTTAATAGCATTAATGTTCATGCGATTCCTACAACTATAGGTAAGTACATACTTTATAAAAAAATAAAATCAATATTAGCTCAATTTCAAACTTTTTGTAAAATAACCTCTATTCTAGCAACCATTTGCATTTTTTATTATTAGGGTCTGTACACATGCGGTATCTTAACCAATGCAACGTAGCATGCAACGTATCAAAATTCCATAGTAGGTACGCGGTGGTTCGTCACGAACCAGAGCTCAGATGTATACAAGCCATTAGAATAAGAGTAATAAAAAACGTATGTAACATAACAACTAATGACTCTTAACAACTCAATTGTGTGACTGTCGGCGAAGTAGACTTTCCATGGTGTTGTATTGTCTATGGATTGTCCATTTTTTTTTCTATCTTTGTGTTAATTTTATTTTAGTTTAAAACAGAAAAAATATGTTTATAATAATATTGTTGTTCTTTTGTATTGTATGTGCATTGCTCACCGCAAAGGATTAGGTACTCTGTAATGGTGAGCAATGCTTAATTTTGACAGAAAATAAATAAATAAATAATAAATAATTCATTTCTGATGTTCGATTTTTAAATGGAACAAAATACTACGGGCTGACAAACTTTTTCTACTGTTATTTCGAAGGCTGGCTTAGTGCTGGCACTTTACGTTAACAACGTTCGCTATTAGGTGATAATGTTTTAGTCTCCGAAACTCTTTATCATGAGAAAATTATAAATAAAAAATATAAAGTTTTTTCCACAATTTATTATTCAGCTAACCTAACTAAAAAAATATAAATAACTCAACATTAACTAGAATATAAGGTTTGGTTTTCGAAAACCAGTTAACTTAGTAATTAAATAATTGTCTTTAAAAAAAAAACAAAACAAGTATTTTGTTTTGTTATATGAAGTTCCACCAAGTAAGTATGTAGTTTCGGTCGAAAAGATAAATTATTTTTTACTAGCTTATACCCGTCTTGCTTTACGTTTTTGAATCCGATTGTCAGGCTTGATCGGTAGGCAATTAAACAGGTTCTAGTCTAGCTTCCCATTGCTTAACAGACCTCTATAACTGACATAAGCACAGAAAAATAAGAATGACACTTTTACAATTTTTGTAACCTCATAATATTATACGAACCTACCGACATAATTTGCAAGTTTTCATAGAGAGCTCTGTGGTTTGAATCTTAGCTACATTCCCTACACTCTCTAATGTGTGATAATTAATTAGGCATTCCACCCATAGAGGGTGATTTGTGCCTGTCAAACTTCAAAATGGAGGTATCATCTTGCAATTTTTTTCATTAAATCTTTATTTACCTATTGAGAATAATAAGATTTGAATAACATTTATATGTAAAACAAATCAATCTACAATTATTTTATTATATTTTCATACCGTAATACCAAGATTCCATTCAACGTTTACATGAGTAATTTTGTTTCCAAAAGATGACTTACTGTCTTTTTGAGAAATTTGTATGAAGATCCCAAAAAATATAGTTTTTTAAATAGCTCTAAATATATTAAAGTTAATGCAGCAAATTGTATTTAAGAACCTTCTCCAGCATTTTGTACGGCTCTGGGCATATTAATATCTGACGTAGCGTTTGTATATTTTGAGCGTGATGTTAACATATACGGTAAAAGTATTGTCAAAGGCAAATAAAAAAACAAACATTTCAGAATTATTATGTAGATTTAGCTATTTACTCTGAACGCGCGGAAATACATTATACACGTCAATTAATTTAACTCTAGGTAAATTTAAAAAAATAATTTACCTACATATAAACGACGAAATACATACATTAATTTTCATTTGATTAAAAAGCTCACCGTGACCTGTCTATATAATATTATGTAGGTATATTGGAAGTAGGTAAAAGAACTAAAATGCATTTCCCATTTTTAAATAAATGGTCGGAACGATTTTAAAAATAAATAAAATATTTGCAATGGAGTCGGACCTACATAGATTTGTATGAATATTTCATGAATCGTATAGTACGGAGCATTTTTATAGTTGATTCGTACGATACAGTTTCTATAAGCGTTTTGACAAACATTTTTGCATTTAGTTTGTCCCAATACGATCCATTGTTAAATTTTCCACTTTACGTTTTCTCGATAGAACGACATTGGACGAAATACCATTCCGATTTTACCGCCCCAAATTTACCTACTCTCTTTATTTAAATTATTGCAATGCCTTATTTTCTTAGGTCAGATATCTACTGCAATTGTCTTTTACATATTGATTATTCAATGGATTTTTTTTTAAATATAAATTTTATTAAAATAAACTAATATACATACATAAGAAAACAAAAAAATACAATAAAGAGACTTAATTACAGAATATATACACAAAAGTAGCGTAACAAATGAGTGGAACCCGTTGAGTCATTGAAATGACTTGTCAACAGGTTCCCCTCACTTCCACCTCCAGAGTACAGCATCATATCTACAAATACTTACATATCTATTTAATACTAATTACACTATGGTTATATGGACATGTGTTGAGGATGCCGAATGACAGTTAGCCGAGGAGAGCGCTGTTCTTCCTCCCATCAGGGTCCCGAAGATGAGGAAGACCCTCTCACACTGTGTTCCGCTCTTTCGAAGCAGAGCTGAGGGACATGGACATGGTGTGGGAGGAGGTCATAAACATTGCGCAAGATCGAGCGCAATGGAGAGCCCTTGTTGCCTCCCTATGCCCCTGAGTGGGGTGTAAAAGGGAGAATTGATTGATTGATATATATACATATTTCTATTTTTACAGAGCCAATCCTTTGTAATAATTTTAATTTTACCAATTTTTTATAATTACAATAATATAAAATTAACATAAAAAGTAATATACAAAATAAATCACTTAAAAAAAAAACAAAATAATAATCACATAAAATAAAATAATAAAGAATGTTATAATAACATGACGTCATGTCTTCACACAATTTGAAGTGGTTGGTGACCCAGCGGTTACAACGCCGGATTTCGTACTGCGGACGTCGTGGTTCGATCCCAGGTGCCGACCATCTTCCTCTTTCACGACACAAGCTTTAAGTAGCTTACTTGAAAGAGTCAAGGAGTGTATTTGTATTCACTTTGAGTGAGCACAGATTCATTTTTTATAAAAAAAAAAATTAAATGCGACCGGGAATTTGGTCCAAATCTTTTTAAATCAGAAATATACAAATCTGTACTTATGTAATAGGTAGTATCTTAATACATAGATAGTTGTATTTTATCTTAGATATTCTAATTATTGATTAATACATCGTATTAATTTTTTGTAATTTACAGTCAGATACAGATACCGCCCACATGAATAAACAATATTCAATAAAACTAGATTGGCCTAACCTTTTAACTCAATCCAGTAATGCATGAAGTATCTCCATTCAACAATTAGATTGCGCAGATCGACCTATCGATATGTGGCTACTTATGTTCCTATATTTACCTAGAATGGATTTTTATGTAATAGATCGCCCACGCACTGCCCAATATAAGAATGTTGTCTCAATTTCTTAGAAAATTCCATGAACACTCAGTCTCAAGCATTGTCCCGCAATATATTGTATTAAATTTTATTCCTCTTCCTTTTTTAGATTTCTCATCTGTTAGTTGGAGCTTTTTCGCCATTGTTCAGGATTTAGATGGTTTTTATTATTGATATTTGCTTCCCACACAGGATTCGCACGACTCTATCGATTGCTTTGTTTAGATCAATACAGCACGTACATATTATGCTGGCTAGATAGATTTCTCTTTCAGCTGTCTCACCATGAAAAAAATAATAATAAAAAAAAATGGCATCATTCGTAGATACAACATTGCCTCCTCAACCCTATTTATTTCTATTCACATTTTTTGTTAGAATTATTTTTTTTGTTTTCATACTTCAATATAATGCTGTATAGTTTTCATACATTAATCTTTTTCACATCATCAGAAAAATAAAAAAATACTTGGTATAATCGATCAATTTCGTTCGATAATTTCCAAGTGTTTACCGAAAACTGTCTTTGGTATTTTCAAAGGAATCTATTAGTAGCGTGGAACGTATTCCCAATCACGAATATGTAAATGGAATAGTCCCGCGCTATCGCTGCTGCTGCTGCTACCCATTTATTCCATTCTTCCTCCAATCTTCCAATTCGTCCAGATTCTGTTCCACCCATTACTTACCCACTTTTTATGCACATAAACATACGCAAAATTGTGTTTTTCTTACTCTATGCCATCTTTTTGATGCCTTTTGAGTTTTTTTTGAGAGCTCTTGTTGCCTCCTTATGCGCCTGAGTGGGGTGTAAAAGGGAGTGTTATGCTATGTAATATAAAAGAAGAAGACGAATAAGAACATGATTTACATTATAGTAATGACAACAATCAGCTAGAAGGAAGAGGTGGGGGGGAGAGAGTAACGACTGTCATAGCTCAGGCGCTATTACAGTCGTACAGTTAGTCAGGACGGTCCGAAAGGCAATTATGAAGTGTGCGGCGGGGTGCGTACGGGGCTTTTTTATGTGCGGCAGATAACCCTTCCATGCATAATTGCCATTACATGAATATTTATGGAGGTTCTCAAACTGTTGATACTGCCGCACCCCGCGCCCGCTCCTTCAGCTGAGAGGAGCCGCTAAACATATATGCCCTACGTTTTATTTTATTTTTCAGATGAATTTCACTATACAATATCTGGTCGCAATATGACAACCACTACGCCAGCATTTGTTTCATTCTATTTTATAAAAAATAGACAACTTAGTTTATTTAAAAATTCTTAAAGTAGGTATTATTTTGGAAATCCGCATTCAGTAGAAGTGGCATCTCATTAAATGCTGCATTGCTTCTATACGTTTAGTATGCAACGGTTGATAAAAGAAATATACCATTTTCTGATCTCTCATCACAATACTAGAATCGGTATGCAGCACTTTTCTCCACTCTCTCTCTCAGTTTCTCATTATAGTAAAGAAACGGCATTTGATATATTATTATGCATTGTGCATCCTTCCAGTTTTGTCATATGGTTTTGAAACTATCACCTTTAGGAAATGGTCTATTGACCATTTTAAAAAACCATACAAAAACTCCAAGTTACATAAGGAGCGATTGAGTGAAGGATGCTGAACATTAGTCTAAAAGAAAGGAAGCGAAACGAATGGATTAGTGAAAGGATTAAAGTTACCGATGTCACCCATGCAATAGCGTCACTAAAGTCAAACTGGGCCGGCCATATAGTAAGAACATGCAGCAGATGATACATGGACCAAGAAAACCCTGGAAAGAAGACCAAGAACCTGTCATAGAAACCCAAGTAGGCCACAGCTGAAGTAGTCTGATGATATTAGGTGAGTGGTCGGCAATCAATGGCATAGAATAGGAAGAAACAGAGAATCGTGGAAGTCGGGACGGGAAACCTGTGTTCAATACTGGACGAGTGAAGTCGTCCATCCGATGGTCGTCACCAGGAGTTTGTCCCCTCGGTGATCCCGAGGACAATGGAGGAATGATGGTACATAGAAAACCTTCCGTATTCCATGTCCTATCCATCTTGCACATCTTTCAGACGAGGCTTTTTAGGCAGACTCTCTTAACGTGACCACACATTGTATATAGTAATAATAATAATATTTTCACACCATTTCGCATACTTATAAATTAAACATGCCGCCGTCGCTACCCATTCGGGTGCCATCTTGCATTATTATTATTATTATTATTTTCATTTCGAAATGTATAAAAAATTAAATCACACATTTCAATACACAAATTAAGCTGTTCTAATTGCATTCGAACATCATTTAAATTCAATTCCACCGGAAACGTATCTATTGTTGAGTTCCATACCGGATGTACATTGAATGGACGGTTTTTTGAACTAATTAGCCTTTAATTATTTGTAGCAAAGGCACAGAGAATTTCATTGAGTAAGTAAGGTTAAGTAGGTACTTAGCATTATTATACGGATCAATTGAAAATGTCATTGTATGTACGAATGTGTAATACACACATTGTTTATGGATACGAATTTAAAGAATAAAAAAAGCAAATTCATATGAAACTTACGTACAATATCCTTTTTCACTTTATTTACAATAGGTAGGAAGATATTTTCCGATATACCTATTGAAAGGATCAAATAATATAATGATTCATTAACTTTATGCCAAAGTCTTATTAGTAGATATTTATAAATTATTTGTTTAGATTAGAAATAAAAATATTATATTCAACGACGAATTGTTTGTGAAACAAAACAAATCAAAAGAACGAGTCGAGATGACAAAGTTTGAAAAGAGAGTTCGTTCGATTCTATATTTGAAATTAATGATAAATTTTATATGTGCGACATAAATTCTTGCCTTTCTGACTTTTATAATACGCGACGACATTCTTTTTCGTTGTTTGTCGCGGGGGGCTGTGCGGGGCTGTGCGGTGGGGTTGCCAGACAATAAAACTTATTAAAGAAGAAACCATTTAAATAAATTTCAACCGAAGCTGCACACATTTCTGCTTCTATTTTAATATTTTTCCCGCCCTTCCACTCGTACGTGGCGTCTCGGAATTGGAATTCCTCCATAAACATAATTCTGTCTCCGAACCAAATAACTTGGAAAATATATTTTTTAATTATACCTTTATAAAGTTAAGCCATGCAATGTCTTTTTAAAAAACTGCTAACTGACTAGCCGCCACACTAAAAAATTAGGATAGAGCTTAAGAGAAAATAGTTGGTGACTGTCTAAGAAAAAAAACACGTGGCAAGCCGATTCCGATCCGCGCCGACCGGCGCAAAGAATGTTACTATGCATTTGAATGGGGATACCTACAAAAAAAAAGGAACACGCTTTCCAGCATGCCCATTGCATTGAAACCATAGACTAGCTTAGAATCTGTGAGCCGGTTGACGCGGGTTGACATAAGTAAACAAATTTAACATCAGAGTACCTACCTACCTATCCATTTTTTGTACATACATTTTTTCTTTAATCATGACGGCAAATTTAGTTTGAGTACCTACCTATTTCTGTAATAACAAAATTATACAATCCAAATTTTATTTTTACATAGTTTTGAATAAAAAAATGAGTCGCTGTAAATAATTAGAAGCCGTATTCTACAGAACAATATGCTTAGTTTATATGCAGGTCTACAAGAGTCTTCGTAATATGTAAATGAGTTATCTTGAATGCAAAAAATATCGGTGAATCTGTGAATTTTTTTTTGGAAAAATATCTTCTTCCTATTTAAACCGGAAAAAGCAGAATGTTCCTTTATTTAATAAAATTAACGAATTGAACGTGAATTCATGGTGGAATTTTTTTAAATACTGTAATTTAAATGAGACAATTTATATTCACAGGTTTCTAAGTCACCTATGACCATGCAGGACCTGTGCCTACGAAACTAGTCAGATTATTAAATTTCTGGAATAACAAATAAATTGTTTCATTTAAATTACCGTATCTTTATTTTTTTACAGTTGAGCATATTAATAATGAAGAAAATTAATTTTCCAGATAAACAGCGTGGAGTGGTGCAAGAAAGGCCGGAAGGGCGGATTGTGTAACGTCAAGTGTGAAGGTGAGGTTGCATCTTTTCACAATTACGTTTTAAAAATTTGTAAAAATATGGTACCTATATTAAACTCAATTTTGTTAAATTTGATAACATTTGCACTCAATTTTATTAAATTTATTAAAAGATTCACTGAATTTTGTGAAAGTTTGCAATGTTTTTCCAAATTTGGACTGCACTTATGTTAATGCATGATTATTTTTAATATTAGTATAATCATTTCGGATTGATTATAACTGGACGTTTTCCTTCATCAAATTAATTTATTGAGAAACAATGTTAACAGACCACGAGTCATACATATCACAGTGAGTAGATTTCAAGGGCTGACGACCTTCTAAAAGCCAGCTTAGAAGTATAGTTTACACACCTATGTAAGTGGCTGTAGATATTTATTTTGATTGGATGAAAAATTAAATAAATCATCCTGATATGTGTACCTACTTAAACAATGATCATGCGTTCACTTGAGTGCACATAAAGTTAGGCTTGAGTTTTAATTTGGCAAATTAGTACATTTTTTTACAAATTGAACAAAATTGGATGCATACATTAATAAAATTCATAAAAATGATTGTTTCCCTTTATTGGATTAACATTCTACTACGACGGTATTCAGCGTTTTTTGGTTGGTAGCAATTAAATTATTATTTTGATTTCAGATCTCACGAACGAAGAATTGTCAGACGATGTGAGGTGCGCCAAGCGAGTGCATGACAAGTTTGGCTTCGCAGCGTGGGCTTCCTACAAGACCAGATGCAAAGGGAGAACCCCTCCAAATGTCTCCGGATGTAGCTCTTCTTAACCACATTCATCTTTATTTTTATTCGTACTGTTACTACTTCTTCTTCATATGAAATATTGGATCTTCCCAACGTCGACTATCAATCGAGAATATCTGTATCTGTCTTGGGCAACTGCAAAAGGCACTCCAACAGTTTTAATTCCAGTCCTATTCCTATCCTAGCCAAGAAATTTGTCTTCGGCCCACGCCTCTTCGAGCCTATATTTTTCCCTTCAAAATCGGGTGCAGTAGCTCGTACTTCTCTCCACTGAGCACATGTCCGAAATAGGACACCTTCTGGACTTCAATCAATCAGTCGGCAACTGCCTCTCGACTATTGCGTTCTGGATCACATTGCATTACTGACCGTGACCATGTTTGTTCATGCAATGTGGTTCATAGTGCTCAGCTTAAGGGGCTATTGCTCTACTGCATATAGAAGTATTGAGCAGAAATAGCGGCTAAACATTCTTTGACGTTTGTCAAAATGGCATAAAATATTGTTAATGTCGTTTTTTATTTACTTTTTCGTGATATCATTTAAAATAGTTTTGTTGTAATCGCGGACAATAAGACGTTCAGGAGCAAAATTGAAGCAACGTGATCTTTTTTATCAGAACACGGACGGATACACAAACGCAATGGGTATCCCGGTGGCAAACGAGTGAACTGATGCTGGAAATTTGGGTTGAGGGTTCTTCATCTCTATATATAAAAAAGGAGCCCTACTTTCCTTGGTCATTGCATCGCAAAGAAAGATAATTAGAACAAAACAGGTGAACATGTTGCACTTATGAAGTTATGGCGGGAAAACTAGTCAGTATAAAAAGAGGTGCATGGAAACTACTCAATTCGTTGATTTTATAAAAATTTGGGATGTTTAGAACTATGTTTATTAGTAACTATGTATATGTTTAGAACTAAAGTACACGCACTATTTTAATATTACCTAGTTAGTACTATAAATTTACATTTATCTTTAAAAAATGTGTTTATATTTGTGATCTTTAAATCTCTACATTATGACATTAAAAGTTTTCCTTTTTTAATATGTTTTGCCAAAATTATTTAATTATTTTCATCTAGGTTATTGTTAAAATAATGATTAAGATAATATAAAATATACAAGTATCGAAAATTTATGTATAAACTACCTACTTTTATTATTTTTGTTATCAACTATGTATTGTACTAAAATACCTTTTTTTAAATAAATTAGTTTAAACTTATAGCTTGACGTGTTTTGGTTTATTAACAGTATAGAAAACCAATCATCTCTGTTTTCTCTTCATACACACTTCCTTCGTTTCTCATAGTGACATACATGCAGCTTTATCATAATATTTCTTTTCATTATGACCACAAATGGTTGTTACGTTATCACAATAGCAATTCCATAATCTTATATTGATTATGGAATTGCTATTTTCATCCACGTAATAATAATTATCCTATTTCGATTCAGTACGCCTTTTTATCCTTTCATCCGCATTTCTTACCAGGTGTCATAGAGTTTCCCACGCATCATTTAGTAGCATTTTTTAAGGATTCCCATTTAGTTGGCTTTCATCCTTGTTGCGACTAACATAGGTACATCTTACTCTCATTATTTAGGTATACCTATCATCATTGAAGAAAGTTAGATATCTAGGAGTGAAGTTGGAGGGATGTTTGATATTCCAGACCCAAGCTACCTGGAACATCGTGGGTAAGCAGAGCAGCAACCTTCAAATATTCCATTTATTGAGCCAAAGGTGCTTGGTGGTATTTATTAATTATATTAAGAACGAAAAACAAAAAATGAGTATCAATTATTTGTTATACCACTTTTATTTTAATTACCATCAACCGGTCTCCAAAAGCTACCGCTTTCTTCATCAGATGTACTTACTTCATCTTCTCGTGTACAGCTCAGCAAAATATTCCCGTTGGACATGGGAAAAGAAGCGCTCACTGTGAGAAGATAGATGTTGAGCTAAATGTGGAGCTAATACTATGGAGTCGATTGCCGATTTTGCCAAACATTGCATCACCAATCTGTGGAAGTGCCGGTCTAAATAAAAATTACCGATTACCCGTTTTGAAGATGTAGGTATTCCACCCATCCAACAAAAGGACTTAATTCGTGTTAACCGAGAAGGACTGTAAAAACGGCTAACGCAAAAATAGAATGAGAGCCTGGAACCCGCGTTCAAGGCTTTGAACTGACAAAAAAGGTGTATATAGGTGCAGCAGAACAGAGTGCGGAAGGAGGAAGGTTGCTGTAACTACCTACTCTGGAAAAGCGAAAAAAAAAAAAGGATAACCCTGACTGTAAGTGTGAGTCCGGATCCAATCAGCGTGGGTGCTTTGAAAGGGGTCTCCAGGAAATGCACGATGCTGATCCGAGATCGGTTAGTTGGCTATCAAAACTATAGGGAATATCGGAAGAGAACGGGATGAGAAAAAAATAAAAAAATTACTAAAGTATGTCCAACTGGTTTATGGACCATGGTGGATATCGGTACCACTAGTATAAGTTTTCGATGATCGAATAACGAAACGATCATCGAAAGCGTTTCGAAAAATTTCCATACAAAAATGATCGAACAATTCGATCGTTGACTATTTGCACGCTAATAAGCGCTTATTAGCGTGCAATTGGCTTTCGATTAAACTCGTACTAGCCCCACAGAGAACTGTAATATCTCTACGGCAAAATATGACTTTTTTTACTTTGATTCACAGTTCGAACAGAACAAATACAGAATCTAATCAGAAAGTTCCATGACATTGGTATCCATCTGTGTGGATTCCCATTGTTGGCGATTGGAAATTTTAAAACATCTATCCTTGGACAATGCGCTCTGCGAACAAATGTGCAGTGCAGTTCAAAGATATCTTGTTCGACCAGTGGCCCTTCACAGGGACAGACTCGTACGGAATGAGTTTTCACTAGGAACACAACCCCAAGATCACATGCAACTTCTTTAATGAATAAAAATTTATACAACAGAAAATTACTCACAACAAAACAATTGACACTGAACTTGTTCTTTTGTTCTTCCTTTAAATATTATAGTAAATGTTTCTTCTCATAAATCCCTGCAAATCTATTTTCTACCCATCACACCGTTTCCCGCAGGAGGTAGGCAGAGAGTACAGACTTCTTTCTCTTCATTCTACAGCATAATGTTCCGCATACGTTGTCTGATTGTCTCCTATTCCTTTTACTCCTGACTTGGCCCTCCTTAAGACAGAAATTTATATTCCTCATCTTATCAATCAATTTTTTTCCCCCAAAATTCTAAAGAAAGTGATGAAGAGCAATAAGATGAAGTTGAAAGAAAGATCTTTCTTGGAATCTATAGGGACCAACAATGAAGCGAGATATCCGTGAAGTCAAAAGGGTGAATCAATCCATGGATTAAATATGCATTTTCTTCATACAAGAAATTAACTTCAATAAAAGACGATTTAAAAATTCTCAACAAGTAATTTCCTATTTTTTTTTATTGGCAAACACTTTTTACAGTTACATAAAATTCAAGCAAGAAGTTTCTATCTTGTCATGATTAGTTACCCGATGTAAATACATACAAATTAACATTCACACATTTGTATTATTATGTCTAATAATTATGTGAATATTCGAATCTAACAATGCTGTGACCAAAATGCTTTGACCACTCTATCGTGTCGCTTTAATGCTGAGAGGAATATTATTGGAATGTTTCTATTTTTTATGATGCGCTCAAGGCCTCTTCGGATGTAGAGCTTCATCAACGTCCGTTAAAAAGGCGTTTTAATTGAACAAATTGTTATCTGTGTATTGATTCATACGTTAGCGTTATTTATTTAAACGAGACGCTTTCATGAAATAGCTTACCAAAGACGCTTTAAAAACGCCAACGTCGTGGTTTAACGCAACGCTTTTTTAACTCTCGTGTAAACGTGGTCTAATCCAAATCCATAAGCTTATTTCATTACCATCACTGGTGGGTGATCTTAGAAGTATGTATGGTAATGACAACTGGCGCCTTTGACAACAATAAGAACTCGTCGGCTCTAAGCATCGAGACGAAATGTCGATTGTTTGACGCTTATTTTACCCAGTCCGGAGGAATTATAGACGATGGCCTAGGATCAGCGACAAAAGTTGCACTTTTTGTAAAATGGCCTCGGATGAATAATTAATTGTGGTAAAAAAATATAAGCATCGTGTATGATCCCTGGCACTAGTCCACCACATTTAACGAGGTGAATAAACATAACTGGAATATGCGTTAAGAATGCTGGATGAAAGTTGGCTTTAGAGAGTGCAATTCTTTCTCCCATCAGGGTGATCTAAAAATAATGGATAGAGCATATCATTCAGCGTTCCGTCCCTTCAAAACAGAGTGAAGAGATTTGGACATGGGATGGTAGAGGTCTGGGTTGGCGCGGTATAAATTAAATAAATAAAATTAATTATAAATCAAATGATTAAGTGGACTGTATGCTTGGTATGCTGTGCTTGAGGAGTGGTGCGACCAGCTGGAAAGAAAATGGATCAAGGAAGATGGACTAACCTTAAGGTTAGTGGAGTTTTAAAACTCCACGGTGATCTCCTTCTGCTGGCCAGCTCTTCTTTGTTAAAAAACACAAAACAACACAGCACAATTTATAATTATAAAACGCGGCGCGGATGATTCTTTTTATTATTAATTAAATTTTAGAAGAGTAGATCGAATTAAATGAATATAAAATGATTATTTTCTAAGCGGTGCGATGCGGTTGATTTCTTGTATATAACAGTATTGTTGCTCATCCTGGTTAGCTAAAGGTAGGAACCAAAAAATGGGTAACAACAAATTGATGGAAAAAATGAGATGGAAAGGACAGGTTGTTACTGGCAACACCAAGGTCTTTCAAGGCCCTTTTAGATTATCACTATTATTGAATCGGTAGGTTGGATGGAATATGGCAAGAATCCAAACACATATATTTTGTACATAAGAATACAAATATGTAGCTATCTACCTATACTAAGAAATAAAAATAAAATTTAGACAGAAACCAATATATGCACTTCAGAATTTAAAGAATCAGAGCAAAATGGTCGAACTCATCATTCAATTGGGAAGTTGATACCGTATCATATTAAAATTACGCTAGTTTTTGGAATATCATGGAGTTTTAAATTAAATTTTATTTAAAAATTGTTGTTTACAACAGTTTCCAAAGGGTAAGGCATCTCTGCCGATAATTTATTTCCATCAAGGAGCATAGTAGGTAGCTATCACAATAATACATCAGCTTGCAAAGGGTATAAAGGAGTGTAAAGTACGGAGCTACTGTCGCGACATCTTTGGAGTCACAGATGGTCTCCGGAATCGATTCTTCGGAAACAAATTACCATTTATGGAACTGATTCGTAAGATTGAACAACTGTCGAACGAAACTCCTTTTACTCTATTTGGACTGCGCATTGTCGAGTGGTCATTTTGGCAAAAACAAACAAACTTCTCCAGTATGCGATATAAATAACCTATCCTATTCATATTTCACTTAATGGCACAATTATTTCTGATAATCATTCCACAAGAAGTTTTAAGAAGGTTGTAAATAGATTGAAGAAAGTTACTACAGCATACTGCACTTCGGCAAACATTTTTAGGGTAATATTTTTCATAGTCAACCAATTCTGTCTCAAACGAGAAGTAGAAAAACAATCGTTGATACACATTAGCCTCATTTTGCATGCACATGAAAATTAGTGCATATTATATTGTAGTTATTCTTCATCCTCTTAATCTAGATTTACCGATCTCGGTAGCCTAGTTGTACTGGCGTGGACTTCAGACCCGAGGTCCCAGTGTTCGATTCGCGGTCGGTTCAAAGTGTTTTTTCACTTGTAATTTCTACCCGCGGTTGGTCTGTCTCAGATTGGATGGGACCGGTTGACTAATTTTAGAAATTTATCAGAGTTTTTATAAGTGTTTTTTTATTTCACTTGAAATTTCTACCCGGGGTTGGCCTGTCTCAGATTGGACAGGACCGGTTGACTGAGAAAATGCCTCAGGTAATAACTTCCGCCAGCTATACTGACAACTTTGTATAGAAAAGTGTTATATTATTATTATTATCATCATCTAGGATCTGTTTTTAGGGATCAGACTAGTTCTTGGGATGCCGAAGACCAGCTCTCTGTCCATCTCTTTGGTGGCCTCCCCGGTCGTCTGCGTCCCTCTGGTATTCGTTTCTATAACGATTTCCTGGCTTCGTTTATTTTAGGATATTACATTCCATGTTGCTAATCTACTTAGTTTGTTTTTATTTTAATCTTTTGATCCTTTTCCGTGCTTGGGTCTTTTTGGGGATCAGTCCGGGGTCCGAGGCTCGCAAAACTTCAACCAGAAATTGAGAGCCTATAGTTCCATTACCTTGCATACCAATCTGGCCTCAGTGTATTGAGGAAACGTTGTAAGAATAGTTGAGATGAGTTCGTGCACCCAAACATTGTGACATACATTAAGGAACGGGCAATGCGTGCTGAAGGTATTCGAGACGGATGGGAACTGTTGAAGTTTGGTCTTAACCTTGCTCTCGACACATGGGGTATAAAAAATCACCAGATTCAATAAAAATATTTTGATATAAAAATATGACCTTTTCCTGATTTAAGAAGATTTTTTTTTTTAAAAGCTTATCTACAGCTGTTATTCCGGTCATTTGACTAAGGACAAGGCACACCAAAGGCAGCCTAATATCTTTATCACAATGGAGATAAGGCGGGCATAATGTAAATTAACCGAGTACCCGGGGTGCATCTCATCACCAAAACTATCCAATATAACATAATATGGTGAATGTATCATTCGTAAAGGAGGGACCAAAATTACACAATGTTACCGTCGATGGAGGGTTGAGTGGTATCGCGTCACACAGTGCAAGCCACTCTCCCGTTCTTCTTGTTTTTGTGCGCCATCTCTCCCCGACATGCCGATCTTGAGTCACCTCGATATTTCTTGCGGTCCTCAATAATTATTATCGTTGCTGCCAACATACGTGCGTCTATTTGGCGACAAGGAAATATCGGACCGAATCAATATATTTTTTTATAAATTAGGTAGGTTCTTTATAAATTTAATTTTAAAAATCATTTTGGAAGTTTTTACAAAAAAAAACACTAAATACCTAAAAAAGAAATGGACCACTTGACAGCTGTTTTATATTTTTAAATTTATATGTGAATTCACCAAAATTCTGTCCTCTTGCGGGTCCGGGATTTTTTGGAATGTCCAATAATATTTCGAAGATAACCATGTATGGAATTTCGTGGATTTTAATTTGACCACCTAATAGCGAATATTTTTTACGTAAAAAGTGATCGCACATACCTATAATATACCTACGCATTTTTTATTTAGTTTACTAAATTCTAGTATTACGAGTATTAATCAAAGGAAATATAGAAAAATATTATTATTATGAAAGTTGGTATTGATTTATTATATTTGCCATGGTTCAACAGGTTTTGCTCCTAGTTAAATAATATTATACAAAGATAAAGTTATAGAAGTTGTTGAGAAAATAATAATACAGTATCCTTTGGTACAACTCGTTTATATTTAATAAACACACTTTATAAATAATTTATTTACTTTATTGGGAATAAAAACAATAGCAGAAATTGTTATCGAACTGTCATCTGAAGGTTTCCCCCGCACCTCCCGCAAAACCACATTCCCAGGTTCGATTCCTGTTCGCTGCTTTAATTACCGCATTGTATGTATGTACTGTAGTACAATGGAGGCTGTCGGAAGAGGCTAGTAAGAGATGAGCCGCAGAAATAATGTCCCCTGATTAGGGATTGCAATCCGGTCTCATTTTGAATCCGGCCGGATCCAACCGGATTTTCGCCAATCCGGCCGGATCCGATCGGATCCGACCGGATTGAGCTAACCTTGATGAATTAACATTTTTAATAATAATAAAGGCTTAAAATAAAACGGTACGTATATGAAATTAATTTAATTAGGGTATGACTTCTTTAAAATGGTAAAAACTATAAAAAAATAGTTTTTTAAAAATAAAATTACAAATTAGATTACGTATTATAAAATTTTATTGAAATTTATCGAAAATAAGTAACATATAACCTGCTTGATTGATCATGATTTACGATGTTCAAACAGAACCGACACCACGAAAGAGAAAGATTCTCAAAAAATCACCAACCCATAGTGGAACAAACCATTCGAGGCAGAGTAAGAAACTCCGGATTCCGAGCTTCTGAGATATCGAGAACGTCAGGCAATGGGGTGGAAATAGAAGGCCTTCCTGGAAAGATCACGTCAACCCGGTGATTATGGTAATTATAAGAGGATGAAATCACATCAACCAGCAGACGCTTGGACGAGCACTAAAGAGATGAATGAGCAGTTGGACATGCGCGTCCCAGGAGTAATACCTATAACCGGGAATAAGCATAGACACTCCTATACATTATCAAGAATAAGTGTTTGAGAAATTATTTCAGTTTTATCCATGAGTATAACTGCACACAAATTATGACAGACTACTAATCAAAATTATTTTGCTTTTAAAAAGGTTAATATAATATATTTTATTAGTTAAATAATAATTATTGTTTAATATTCTCACCATTTTTCTAACAGATGTCTTTTCATTCGATAGTCAATACTATCAATACGATCAGTAAACACTAGCTTTAAAAGCCTACCTTAGGCACAAGGAGGCAAAAGCAGCATTCCACTGCGCTCAGTGTTACGCATTTGCCTCCTCTTCTCTTTTTATATTTATGGGTACCCACAATTTTACCTACAATGACTCTGTGGAATTGCTAGAGATACGGGTTCGAGTTCTGTCCATGTTGATTTTGTTGAAAAATCCTTTGATATAATTAACCGGATCCGATCTCCGGATCCGTCAATTTGCGCCGGATCCGATATGAGCATTTTAATGCCGGATCCGCCGGAATACCGGATCCGGTTTTCCGGATTGCAATCCCTACCCCTGATGTATTTTTATATAAGCCGGCTCCCAATGAGTGTCGTCACAATGGGGACGCCTCGGGGCACAACTTTTGTAAAATTTACAAACATCTTTTTAAAGAAAAATAACAACTAATGACTCTAACAATTCATTACTAAAGTTCGATTTTTAAATGGAACAAACCACTACGGGCTTACGACCGTCTTCTACAATTATTTCGAAGGCTGGCTTAGTGTGATCACTTTAAAATTGATCAATTCAATGTGTCATTTTTCGATTTTTTTTGCCACTTTCAACGACATACCTACCGTTTTTTAGGGTTTTTCTAATTTCTCATACTTCTCACCCGAGACCTTTATTTGCATTTACATCGCAATTCCTATCCAATAGCGATGTCAATTTGACAATTACATAGATATTGTTTTTCAAGCATTAAAGTACTTTCACGTAGGTCTATTTTAAATCCGTGATTGTTTTCCGAAAAATGGTACCTATAATTAAAGGTTTATATAAGTACTTTCAGTATTAAAAGTGTTATTCGAGAGTGGACCGGAATAAGAAGCGTGGAGGAGTTGTTCCGGTTAGCGTAAGACAGAGAAGCTTTCGCCGAAGTAATCGCCAGCGTCGGGGTGACCTGATACGGCACACGAAGAAGTATTAAAAGTATAGACAACGAAATCGGGATTGGAATCGATGAGTATATAAACCAAGAATTATTTTCATATCTTTCTTTTCAACCTTGCTGTATCGAGAGCTAGGACACAAGTATTTATAATATGTAGCTTACTGACAATGACATGATCGTTGACAGAAAACTGGGGGCTCAAGAGTTGTAAGGAGAAGGCAGGTCGCATATTTGAAAACTATTTCGACAATGTAGAAAGAGTATCTTTTTCTTCGTGTGCCGTATCAGGTCACCCCGACGTTGGCGATCACTTCGGCGAAAGCTTCTCTGTCTTGCGCTACCCGGAACAACTCCTCCACGCTTCTTATTCCGGTCCAGTCTCGAACATTTCGTAGCCAAGACATCTGCCTTCTCCCAACCCCTCTGCTCCCCTCAATCTTCCCCTTCATAATTAGCTGGAGTAAGGTGTATTTATCACCCCTCAGCACATGACCCAGATATGAGATTGTCATGAGTAGCTCACGGTCAACTCCGGCTCTGCGCAGGACTTCCGAGTTTGTAACTCTCTCAGTCTACGATATATCTAGAATTCGCCTGTGTATCCACATTTCGAAGGCTTCTAATCTATTCATCGTGTTGACCTTTAGGGTCCACGTTTCGGAGCTATATAACAATATTGACCAGACATAACATTTTATCATCCTTTGTCTTAGTTTTAAATTCTAATTATCGTTACAAAATAATGATCTTATCTTGTTGAACGCATTTCTAGCACACTCAATCGTGCATTTAACCTGCTTTTAATTTAGAAAGAGTATGAATAAAATTAATTAAAGAAGGTTCTTGAGTGGCGTCCGAGAACCGGGAGGAGAAGTGTTGGCAGGCCTCAGGCGAGGTGGTCTGACGACATTAGACGGATTGCCGGGAATGGGTGGATGCGGCTGGCGCAAGACAGAGGGCGGTGAAAGTCACAGGGGGAGGCCTATGTCCAACAATGGACGCGAGAGGGCTGAAGAAAGAAAGAAAAAAAAATGAATAAAATAATTAAATGTCCACCTTTTTTTAAGTGTCTTTGCTTGGTCTAAAGAATTGCCCTAGTGGACAGTTCATTTTTTTTTCTTTGCGCCGGTCGGCGCAGGTCGGAATCGGCGTTCTACGTGTTTCCACCCTAAGTCAGGTTCAACTGGCTGCCAGATTGACGGGTAAACGTAATCATCTGTCAAATTTACATCGGAATTTGAGCCAAAATTGTGCAATATTAGGACATCGAGTTGAAGCTGTTAGTTGCAGCCATTTTATTACCTCTGAATTAGGCGTCAGATCTGTCACATGAAGAATGAATATTTCAACTGGCATTATTGGTCTTTCGACATACCATAATAATCAGCTTGTTGATTTTCAACTTTTTCACTGCATTCTGTTTTTATATTCTCATTATCTACCATGTTTCAGACAGTCTTTCCAGTAGGTATTAAATTTAACTGGGTTAAGTATTTATGAAAATGTTAAGATCCTAGGGACTAGAATGCTGAGAATGAGGAAGTTATTCTGCTTAGTTGTGAGAGAGAGTAGTAGGTTGTAGGTTGCTTATCGTTGATCATTAGTCCCATAGAAATACTCCTACCGCACCACTACAATATTTTGACAGACGAAGCCTTCTTGCTTGTCTATTCCCGGAGCAGGTCTTCGATGACGTGTTTGACAAGATGTAAATAACAATACATACGGGGGGACTGTATCAACACCGGACTATTAGATACAATTATCAACTGTTAATTAAGCAATCCACTACTACCTACTGTTTAAATAAAATAAGAACAATATTAAAAAAAACATATCTACTATACAAATTAAAGTCGGGTTAGTGCGAACACTTATAACTCGAGATTGGCTCAACAGATTCTTCTGATTTTTCATTTATTGGATTCTTCTCCGCTCCGGATAACAGAATAACTAATAAAAAGTAAAAAAAATGGATAACAAATGATGTAAAATACAATATTTAAGTTTGTATGGAAAGGTTCGCGCCCACGACATCGCGGATAGTTCCCTCTCATTCTCGCATACGCTCTTACAGTAGCCCATCCCACTTACTCCACCGCACCGTTTCGATAGTTTTAGAAAACTTTCATACAAAGTCAACAATATTTCGGGCACATTCGTACTGGTAATAGGCGAGGTAGGGTGTGTGCGCGAGTGCATTTTTCTCAAGTTGTTCCCGCCAGAACTTTGAATACGAATGAAATAGGGATGTTTCAGAAATAGTTTAATGTTATTATTTTATTAGTTTAATTCAATCGAATTAATTTTGTATTGTTTAACGGGGGCGCAGTGCACATCATGTACATATTAACGGGCCACTTCGGGCTAGAACCACAGAACAACGTCTGTCGGGAAAGCTAGTTATAGATAAAAAAATCTCTATTTACTTTGAAGAATTGAACTCCATAGATACGCCAGCGTGCAAATTTAAATTAGATATTGAGGACGATTTTCATACAAAACAAAATTAACTGAAATTAAAATCAACTTTGAGTAATTAAACAAATCATCAATTTGGTTCTAATAAATTATAATCTTCAGCTGTACCCGTAGTATAAGTTTTCGATGATCGAATATCAAAAGGATAATCGAAAGTGTTTCGATAAAAAAATTATATCTAAAAATTTGGCGTAATCATTGTCTTCTTATTCCAGCAATGCCTTTAACAGCAGTTAACCCTCTAATAATGATTACTACCTATTCTCTTCAACTTCTATCAAAACAAGATACACCATGGTGTTCCAGACCCATTGATGTCGAGCAAAGGGTTCTATCTCTAACAGTTTTAATCTTATTCGATTCGTCAAAATCTCGTAGCCGTTGTTTACTTATTGTGTGGTTGTACCGTTGAGTACAAATAAAGGGCTTTTGTGGATGCGCAGAACCGAATTTTGGTTCCATTATGTAGTAGTCACGTGATTGAAGATAAATTATAAGGTAATAATAATTTATTTCGTTACATCCGTTTCGTTTTCGTTTCTTTACATCCAAAAGCACGTCAATAAAAATACATACTTCCTTTAACTATATATGATTAAAACAAAAAAAAATATATATATATATATATGAGACACTTACAATTTTAAAAGATCGCTTCAAAATACCTAAAATGTTTATCAACATGATAGCCCATTGCATGTCCAACACTTTCTTCTCATACAAAGGCACAATATACAAACAAGTATCAGGCGCCAGTATGGGTTCTTCCCTCTCCCCAATACTTGCTGACCTGTTCCTACTGGATTTCGAAGAACGAGCACTAAGCCAAGCTCAATATAAACCCACCCTATACAAACGATACGTAGATGACACCTTTGTCATCTGGCCCCACGGAAAAGAAAAATTAGATGAATTCTTACTCCACCTAAACAATCTACATCCAACCATCAAATTCACGATGGAAATAGAGACCGACTCCCAACTCCCCTTCCTCGACACACTCATTCGCAGAAACCCCGACGGCACACTAGGACATAAAATCTACCGGAAAGCAACCTCCACCTCGAGATATCTCCAAGCGGACTCTCATCATCACCCCTCCCAATTGCAAGCGGTCGCCACATCTCTGTTCCACAGGACTGTGTCACTGACAGATAACACACAAAGAGAAGATGAAGAACGCGTTCTTACCAAAATCCTAAAACAAAATGGGTACTCCAACAAACAGCTGAGTGCAGCTAAATCACACGCATCCACCCCTAATCTGTCAACACCACCTAACGACAGGTACCTCGGTACTTGTAACATCCCTTATGTCAGAGGCGTATCTGAAAAGATTGGCCGCATACTCAAGAAACAACATATTCGCCCTGTCTTCTCAGCAAACAAAAAAGTTTGCACAACCTTACTTCTACCTACTGATAAGATCCCCAACGAACACCAAGGTGTATACCAAATCCCTTGCAAAGACTGTCCCAAAGTATACATAGGTAAAACGAATAGAAAAGTCTCGGTCAGAGCCGAAGAACACAAAAATGACGTCAAAAACAAAAAACCCTCATCCACCCTCGCGCTACACACAATGACTGAAGGCCACAAAATAGACTTCGAAAACACAAAAACACTACACAAGTCAAATCGAGAACTACACCGCACCTTGCTCGAAGCAATTAACATTGCCAAACGAGATCATACACTGAACGAAAGAGATGAAACGATTAAACTTAACCCCTCCTACCTCCACCTCTTAGACCAAATCACACCCACCCACCCCACACATACAAAAACCACCACCCACACCCCACAAACACATCTCCAATCAAACACCACAACCTCCAATTCAACTACAAGTTCCGCCACTGACTCAAATCCATCCACAAGTACCCTAACAGACAGTATACCTACAAACACATCTCGTAATAGCGCGCGTTCCACGAGACAAAATACGTCATAATCTGCTTAGCGAGTCAACGAATAACATCCTTGTCTTGTTACTGTAGATTAATTTTCGGCGTCATTACTTCGGTAATACGACGAAAGGCTGAAGATGGAGTCTCTGATGGCTCCGAAATATATACCACCATCTAACCAACAAACCAACACCTTTAATAATGTTCCAAATAACATCGGGAACAACTCACAACGCGACAGTACCCGAAATAACAATTTACATATTCCGCGTCGCGAAAAGCTTTATATTAACATAATATCACTTTACGGGAGTGGCGTCAAACAAGATCTTGACCGTTTCGAGAAGTGCAAGCTAAAACGAGTGAAGTGTTTGAACGATATTACATTCTTAGTGAGGTGCCGTGATAACAAGGTGATACCGACATCGTTCCGTCTCAGGTACTACAAGCAGAATACACACACCAACCGTATTCTACACAAAGCAAGCCTAGGACTGGTGCGAGCCGAGATTGCTGAGAAACGCCGCCTACTAGATCAGATAAGTGAAAACTTATATTACCAACATCTTAAACTGTCTTCCCTCATTCATCCTCTATTATGGAATCAGTTTGATGACATAATACAAGAACGACTCGACACAGAAAACACAAACACCAAAAATACACACATCAGGAAGTTCAATAACCTCACTAAACACTTACAACCACGATCACAGACACCAAACAGCAACAACCAAAAACCCCCCCCTACACTCGCACATACAGTACACAACTTATCCAACGAAACCCTCGACGAAAATGCCCTTTCAATTCTGTCGAAAGGCTTCAACTTTGCCATATCCCCCTCACACATACCGAAAGAAAAATTCATAGTTAACTTAGAAACTTCCTTGCAAAATATCCCGGACAAGACAGCTGAAGAAATCAGACAGGATGTCTGCACTATACTACGCAAATCCAAGGCCCCCAAGTCCAACACCACGCACGCTGAGCGTGAAGCCCTCAAAAAACTTAATCAAAATCCCAACATCGTCATCCTCCCAGCCGACAAAGGCAATGCCACCGTGGTAATGAACTCGACTGAATACGACAGCATGGTTCAAATCCTGTTGCAAGACGACTCCGTGTACAAAGTCCATCCGACGAACCCCATCACATACCTAGAAAAAACCACGAAAGCTATCATCACTAAATCCACCCTTTCTAATGAAGTAAAGAAACGCCTAATTCCGAGAGAAAAATCCTCGGCGATAGCCAAGTTCTATGCACTTCCCAAAATCCACAAAAATCCATTAACTCTAAGACCCATTGTCTCACAACTAAGCACCCCAACATACCACCTCTCTAAATACCTATCAAACTTTCTTTATCCCGATTCCATACAACGCGACTCATACATAAAAAACTCCTTCGACTTCATAGAGTTGATAAAAACAATTCCGAGAGAAAAATCCTCGGCGATAGCCAAGTTCTATGCACTTCCCAAAATCCACAAAAATCCATTAACTCTAAGACCCATTGTCTCACAACTAAGCACCCCAACATACCACCTCTCTAAATACCTATCAAACTTTCTTTATCCCGATTCCATACAACGCGACTCATACATAAAAAACTCCTTCGACTTCATAGAGTTGATAAAAACAATAAAAACCAACGAAACAGACCTGTTAGTAAGCTTCGACATCGTATCTCTCTTCACAAACATTCCCATAGATGAGACACTTACAATTTTAAAAGATCGCTTCAAAATACCTAAAATGTTTATCAACATGATAGCCCATTGCATGTCCAACACTTTCTTCTCATACAAAGGCACAATATACAAACAAGTATCAGGCGCCAGTATGGGTTCTTCCCTCTCCCCAATACTTGCTGACCTGTTCCTACTGGATTTCGAAGAACGAGCACTAAGCCAAGCTCAATATAAACCCACCCTATACAAACGATACGTAGATGACACCTTTGTCATCTGGCCCCACGGAAAAGAAAAATTAGATGAATTCTTACTCCACCTAAACAATCTACATCCAACCATCAAATTCACGATGGAAATAGAGACCGACTCCCAACTCCCCTTCCTCGACACACTCATTCGCAGAAACCCCGACGGCACACTAGGACATAAAATCTACCGGAAAGCAACCTCCACCTCGAGATATCTCCAAGCGGACTCTCATCATCACCCCTCCCAATTGCAAGCGGTCGCCACATCTCTGTTCCACAGGACTGTGTCACTGACAGATAACACACAAAGAGAAGATGAAGAACGCGTTCTTACCAAAATCCTAAAACAAAATGGGTACTCCAACAAACAGCTGAGTGCAGCTAAATCACACGCATCCACCCCTAATCTGTCAACACCACCTAACGACAGGTACCTCGGTACTTGTAACATCCCTTATGTCAGAGGCGTATCTGAAAAGATTGGCCGCATACTCAAGAAACAACATATTCGCCCTGTCTTCTCAGCAAACAAAAAAGTTTGCACAACCTTACTTCTACCTACTGATAAGATCCCCAACGAACACCAAGGTGTATACCAAATCCCTTGCAAAGACTGTCCCAAAGTATACATAGGTAAAACGAATAGAAAAGTCTCGGTCAGAGCCGAAGAACACAAAAATGACGTCAAAAACAAAAAACCCTCATCCACCCTCGCGCTACACACAATGACTGAAGGCCACAAAATAGACTTCGAAAACACAAAAACACTACACAAGTCAAATCGAGAACTACACCGCACCTTGCTCGAAGCAATTAACATTGCCAAACGAGATCATACACTGAACGAAAGAGATGAAACGATTAAACTTAACCCCTCCTACCTCCACCTCTTAGACCAAATCACACCCACCCACCCCACACATACAAAAACCACCACCCACACCCCACAAACACATCTCCAATCAAACACCACAACCTCCAATTCAACTACAAGTTCCGCCACTGACTCAAATCCATCCACAAGTACCCTAACAGACAGTATACCTACAAACACATCTCGTAATAGCGCGCGTTCCACGAGACAAAATACGTCATAATCTGCTTAGCGAGTCAACGAATAACATCCTTGTCTTGTTACTGTAGATTAATTTTCGGCGTCATTACTTCGGTAATACGACGAAAGGCTGAAGATGGAGTCTCTGATGGCTCCGAAATATATACCACCATCTAACCAACAAACCAACACCTTTAATAATGTTCCAAATAACATCGGGAACAACTCACAACGCGACAGTACCCGAAATAACAATTTACATATTCCGCGTCGCGAAAAGCTTTATATTAACATAATATCACTTTACGGGAGTGGCGTCAAACAAGATCTTGACCGTTTCGAGAAGTGCAAGCTAAAACGAGTGAAGTGTTTGAACGATATTACATTCTTAGTGAGGTGCCGTGATAACAAGGTGATACCGACATCGTTCCGTCTCAGGTACTACAAGCAGAATACACACACCAACCGTATTCTACACAAAGCAAGCCTAGGACTGGTGCGAGCCGAGATTGCTGAGAAACGCCGCCTACTAGATCAGATAAGTGAAAACTTATATTACCAACATCTTAAACTGTCTTCCCTCATTCATCCTCTATTATGGAATCAGTTTGATGACATAATACAAGAACGACTCGACACAGAAAACACAAACACCAAAAATACACACATCAGGAAGTTCAATAACCTCACTAAACACTTACAACCACGATCACAGACACCAAACAGCAACAACCAAAAACCCCCCCCTACACTCGCACATACAGTACACAACTTATCCAACGAAACCCTCGACGAAAATGCCCTTTCAATTCTGTCGAAAGGCTTCAACTTTGCCATATCCCCCTCACACATACCGAAAGAAAAATTCATAGTTAACTTAGAAACTTCCTTGCAAAATATCCCGGACAAGACAGCTGAAGAAATCAGACAGGATGTCTGCACTATACTACGCAAATCCAAGGCCCCCAAGTCCAACACCACGCACGCTGAGCGTGAAGCCCTCAAAAAACTTAATCAAAATCCCAACATCGTCATCCTCCCAGCCGACAAAGGCAATGCCACCGTGGTAATGAACTCGACTGAATACGACAGCATGGTTCAAATCCTGTTGCAAGACGACTCCGTGTACAAAGTCCATCCGACGAACCCCATCACATACCTAGAAAAAACCACGAAAGCTATCATCACTAAATCCACCCTTTCTAATGAAGTAAAGAAACGCCTAATTCCGAGAGAAAAATCCTCGGCGATAGCCAAGTTCTATGCACTTCCCAAAATCCACAAAAATCCATTAACTCTAAGACCCATTGTCTCACAACTAAGCACCCCAACATACCACCTCTCTAAATACCTATCAAACTTTCTTTATCCCGATTCCATACAACGCGACTCATACATAAAAAACTCCTTCGACTTCATAGAGTTGATAAAAACAATTCCGAGAGAAAAATCCTCGGCGATAGCCAAGTTCTATGCACTTCCCAAAATCCACAAAAATCCATTAACTCTAAGACCCATTGTCTCACAACTAAGCACCCCAACATACCACCTCTCTAAATACCTATCAAACTTTCTTTATCCCGATTCCATACAACGCGACTCATACATAAAAAACTCCTTCGACTTCATAGAGTTGATAAAAACAATAAAAACCAACGAAACAGACCTGTTAGTAAGCTTCGACATCGTATCTCTCTTCACAAACATTCCCATAGATGAGACACTTACAATTTTAAAAGATCGCTTCAAAATACCTAAAATGTTTATCAACATGATAGCCCATTGCATGTCCAACACTTTCTTCTCATACAAAGGCACAATATACAAACAAGTATCAGGCGCCAGTATGGGTTCTTCCCTCTCCCCAATACTTGCTGACCTGTTCCTACTGGATTTCGAAGAACGAGCACTAAGCCAAGCTCAATATAAACCCACCCTATACAAACGATACGTAGATGACACCTTTGTCATCTGGCCCCACGGAAAAGAAAAATTAGATGAATTCTTACTCCACCTAAACAATCTACATCCAACCATCAAATTCACGATGGAAATAGAGACCGACTCCCAACTCCCCTTCCTCGACACACTCATTCGCAGAAACCCCGACGGCACACTAGGACATAAAATCTACCGGAAAGCAACCTCCACCTCGAGATATCTCCAAGCGGACTCTCATCATCACCCCTCCCAATTGCAAGCGGTCGCCACATCTCTGTTCCACAGGACTGTGTCACTGACAGATAACACACAAAGAGAAGATGAAGAACGCGTTCTTACCAAAATCCTAAAACAAAATGGGTACTCCAACAAACAGCTGAGTGCAGCTAAATCACACGCATCCACCCCTAATCTGTCAACACCACCTAACGACAGGTACCTCGGTACTTGTAACATCCCTTATGTCAGAGGCGTATCTGAAAAGATTGGCCGCATACTCAAGAAACAACATATTCGCCCTGTCTTCTCAGCAAACAAAAAAGTTTGCACAACCTTACTTCTACCTACTGATAAGATCCCCAACGAACACCAAGGTGTATACCAAATCCCTTGCAAAGACTGTCCCAAAGTATACATAGGTAAAACGAATAGAAAAGTCTCGGTCAGAGCCGAAGAACACAAAAATGACGTCAAAAACAAAAAACCCTCATCCACCCTCGCGCTACACACAATGACTGAAGGCCACAAAATAGACTTCGAAAACACAAAAACACTACACAAGTCAAATCGAGAACTACACCGCACCTTGCTCGAAGCAATTAACATTGCCAAACGAGATCATACACTGAACGAAAGAGATGAAACGATTAAACTTAACCCCTCCTACCTCCACCTCTTAGACCAAATCACACCCACCCACCCCACACATACAAAAACCACCACCCACACCCCACAAACACATCTCCAATCAAACACCACAACCTCCAATTCAACTACAAGTTCCGCCACTGACTCAAATCCATCCACAAGTACCCTAACAGACAGTATACCTACAAACACATCTCGTAATAGCGCGCGTTCCACGAGACAAAATACGTCATAATCTGCTTAGCGAGTCAACGAATAACATCCTTGTCTTGTTACTGTAGATTAATTTTCGGCGTCATTACTTCGGTAATACGACGAAAGGCTGAAGATGGAGTCTCTGATGGCTCCGAAATATATACCACCATCTAACCAACAAACCAACACCTTTAATAATGTTCCAAATAACATCGGGAACAACTCACAACGCGACAGTACCCGAAATAACAATTTACATATTCCGCGTCGCGAAAAGCTTTATATTAACATAATATCACTTTACGGGAGTGGCGTCAAACAAGATCTTGACCGTTTCGAGAAGTGCAAGCTAAAACGAGTGAAGTGTTTGAACGATATTACATTCTTAGTGAGGTGCCGTGATAACAAGGTGATACCGACATCGTTCCGTCTCAGGTACTACAAGCAGAATACACACACCAACCGTATTCTACACAAAGCAAGCCTAGGACTGGTGCGAGCCGAGATTGCTGAGAAACGCCGCCTACTAGATCAGATAAGTGAAAACTTATATTACCAACATCTTAAACTGTCTTCCCTCATTCATCCTCTATTATGGAATCAGTTTGATGACATAATACAAGAACGACTCGACACAGAAAACACAAACACCAAAAATACACACATCAGGAAGTTCAATAACCTCACTAAACACTTACAACCACGATCACAGACACCAAACAGCAACAACCAAAAACCCCCCCCTACACTCGCACATACAGTACACAACTTATCCAACGAAACCCTCGACGAAAATGCCCTTTCAATTCTGTCGAAAGGCTTCAACTTTGCCATATCCCCCTCACACATACCGAAAGAAAAATTCATAGTTAACTTAGAAACTTCCTTGCAAAATATCCCGGACAAGACAGCTGAAGAAATCAGACAGGATGTCTGCACTATACTACGCAAATCCAAGGCCCCCAAGTCCAACACCACGCACGCTGAGCGTGAAGCCCTCAAAAAACTTAATCAAAATCCCAACATCGTCATCCTCCCAGCCGACAAAGGCAATGCCACCGTGGTAATGAACTCGACTGAATACGACAGCATGGTTCAAATCCTGTTGCAAGACGACTCCGTGTACAAAGTCCATCCGACGAACCCCATCACATACCTAGAAAAAACCACGAAAGCTATCATCACTAAATCCACCCTTTCTAATGAAGTAAAGAAACGCCTAATTCCGAGAGAAAAATCCTCGGCGATAGCCAAGTTCTATGCACTTCCCAAAATCCACAAAAATCCATTAACTCTAAGACCCATTGTCTCACAACTAAGCACCCCAACATACCACCTCTCTAAATACCTATTAAACTTTCTTTATCCCGATTCCATACAACGCGACTCATACATAAAAAACTCCTTCGACTTCATAGAGTTGATAAAAACAATTCCGAGAGAAAAATCCTCGGCGATAGCCAAGTTCTATGCACTTCCCAAAATCCACAAAAATCCATTAACTCTAAGACCCATTGTCTCACAACTAAGCACCCCAACATACCACCTCTCTAAATACCTATCAAACTTTCTTTATCCCGATTCCATACAACGCGACTCATACATAAAAAACTCCTTCGACTTCATAGAGTTGATAAAAACAATAAAAACCAACGAAACAGACCTGTTAGTAAGCTTCGACATCGTATCTCTCTTCACAAACATTCCCATAGATGAGACACTTACAATTTTAAAAGATCGCTTCAAAATACCTAAAATGTTTATCAACATGATAGCCCATTGCATGTCCAACACTTTCTTCTCATACAAAGGCACAATATACAAACAAGTATCAGGCGCCAGTATGGGTTCTTCCCTCTCCCCAATACTTGCTGACCTGTTCCTACTGGATTTCGAAGAACGAGCACTAAGCCAAGCTCAATATAAACCCACCCTATACAAACGATACGTAGATGACACCTTTGTCATCTGGCCCCACGGAAAAGAAAAATTAGATGAATTCTTACTCCACCTAAACAATCTACATCCAACCATCAAATTCACGATGGAAATAGAGACCGACTCCCAACTCCCCTTCCTCGACACACTCATTCGCAGAAACCCCGACGGCACACTAGGACATAAAATCTACCGGAAAGCAACCTCCACCTCGAGATATCTCCAAGCGGACTCTCATCATCACCCCTCCCAATTGCAAGCGGTCGCCACATCTCTGTTCCACAGGACTGTGTCACTGACAGATAACACACAAAGAGAAGATGAAGAACGCGTTCTTACCAAAATCCTAAAACAAAATGGGTACTCCAACAAACAGCTGAGTGCAGCTAAATCACACGCATCCACCCCTAATCTGTCAACACCACCTAACGACAGGTACCTCGGTACTTGTAACATCCCTTATGTCAGAGGCGTATCTGAAAAGATTGGCCGCATACTCAAGAAACAACATATTCGCCCTGTCTTCTCAGCAAACAAAAAAGTTTGCACAACCTTACTTCTACCTACTGATAAGATCCCCAACGAACACCAAGGTGTATACCAAATCCCTTGCAAAGACTGTCCCAAAGTATACATAGGTAAAACGAATAGAAAAGTCTCGGTCAGAGCCGAAGAACACAAAAATGACGTCAAAAACAAAAAACCCTCATCCACCCTCGCGCTACACACAATGACTGAAGGCCACAAAATAGACTTCGAAAACACAAAAACACTACACAAGTCAAATCGAGAACTACACCGCACCTTGCTCGAAGCAATTAACATTGCCAAACGAGATCATACACTGAACGAAAGAGATGAAACGATTAAACTTAACCCCTCCTACCTCCACCTCTTAGACCAAATCACACCCACCCACCCCACACATACAAAAACCACCACCCACACCCCACAAACACATCTCCAATCAAACACCACAACCTCCAATTCAACTACAAGTTCCGCCACTGACTCAAATCCATCCACAAGTACCCTAACAGACAGTATACCTACAAACACATCTCGTAATAGCGCGCGTTCCACGAGACAAAATACGTCATAATCTGCTTAGCGAGTCAACGAATAACATCCTTGTCTTGTTACTGTAGATTAATTTTCGGCGTCATTACTTCGGTAATACGACGAAAGGCTGAAGATGGAGTCTCTGATGGCTCCGAAATATATACCACCATCTAACCAACAAACCAACACCTTTAATAATGTTCCAAATAACATCGGGAACAACTCACAACGCGACAGTACCCGAAATAACAATTTACATATTCCGCGTCGCGAAAAGCTTTATATTAACATATATATATATATATATATATATATATATATATATATATATATATATATATATATATATATATTAACGCTTAAATATAAAAAAGAACAATCTCACAAATCACTACTGACAAACGTCAGAGCTTGTATGAGTTTAACAACAGTCACAAGCTACATCTTGGAACCATGCGCAATAGCACATTATCTCTATAGTATTATTCATTCTCAAAGAGTTTTAAAAGAGTGTTCTAGTATGCGTGAGAAAGTATATGCAGGGATAACTAACTGATATTCTAGTCTATAACCTCATTAATATCGAACGTCGTTAAACGTTATCGAATTGCATTGTGGTTCTCATAGCAACTGCAAAGTAACGATGAAATGAAATGACTTTATTTCAATAGGCCCAGTCGGGCACTTAGACATGTCAAGTAACAACAAAAATACATAATAAAATAAATATCAAAAAGAAAAGGACTGACAACTCTCCAATTCGGAGCACTAAGATTCAGGAACGAAAACAAAACAATTGGCCAAAAATAGAATATCACATTAATTATCAAGAACAATATCATTATCATTATCCATTCCGGCAGCTGGTGTAAAAGACCCACCAAGAATTTCGTCATTTACACTTCAGATATACTAGAATACACATCTTGCAAGAAGGATTGGAGAGGTGGAGGAAAGCACTGGAAGACAACGGACTGAGAATTAGTAGGAAGAAAACGGAATACCTCTATCTACCGTTTGAGAAACAAAATTTGACCACGTCAAACTTACCCATAATACAGATGGATGGAGTAACACTACCAAATAGCGACTCATTTAAATATCTTGGATCAGTCATTCAAAATGATGGAAGCTGTGCTGCGGATGTAAAACACAGAATTAGTGTCGGATGGATGAAATTCAGATCGGTGTCAGGAGTTCTATGCGATTCAAAAATGCCAGTCAAATTAAAAGGAAAAGTTTATCAGACAATTGTCAGACCCGCACTCCTCTATAGCTCCGAATGCTGGACTATGTACAACAGCTATAACAGACAGCTAGAAACGGCAGAAATGCGCATGCTGAGGTGGTCGACAGGAGTGTCATTGAGAGACAAGATAAAAAGCTCACACATTCGTGGAACCCTAGGAGTGACGGATATAAATAGCAAACTTGAGGAAAGACAGTTGCGATGGTATGAACACGTAGAACGGAGACCGCAGGAACATATTGTTAATCAGGCCATCAACATGAGTGTTCCACGTGTGACAAACAGAGGACGACCAAAGAATTCCTGGGTGGTGCAGAGGCGTGACCGGATGCGAAGATTGGGATTGGAAGAGGTGGTGCAGCAGAGACGGACTTATAGCCTAAGAACGAGGAGGGCTGACCCCAACAGTCTACTTAGAAGCTAAGTTGGGAGCAAGCTAGGGAGAAGATATACTAGAATACACATAAAGATTACAATGAATGATGAATGATTACAGTGAAAAAGATCGCATTGGATCTACAATCAATTATTTCTATTCTATTTATTTATCTATGAAACATTTTCAGATGTGATATCATTCTATGTTTTACGTACAGTAAGATTTATAATATTATGCTCGTCTAGACTTGATCTGTTCTTCTCAAAGAGCCGTTAGAAAGATTTTTTGCGTTACTGCATTGTGACTATGAAAATTATTACACGATCTAACCGTGAGAACTAGAATAGTCCTCGGTTTTTTAGAACCTCAGAATTTGAACGTCATAATTTTTAATTTTGCACGAGCTCGGTGTGACGAGACTCCCCTCACTATTGACAGACATCCCACCCAAAAGTACGGACCCTTCTCAAAATCAGACAATGAAATCTTAAGGGGGATTTCTAAACTTTAAGGAGTAAGTACTTGATGAAGTGGGCACCTTGGAATGAAGAAATGTTTCTTGAAATAAAGCAAGTGCGCTCCTTTTATTTTCAACATCCTTCTGACTTCATCAAAATAGGAACACGTTAGGTATATAGATATTAATTTGTGGACGTATAAACATGGAACAATCATAAAACCTACTAATAAAATCTATATATTAATACGTGAAGGAAAAACTTTGTAACTATTTTTACGAAAATTGCGCGGAGTATGAAATTTCCCGAAAATTTATATAGAGAAGGAGTGGCGAATGCTTATATTTAATTTAAATAATGATAAACTGTTTTTCCCTCTCTTCTTTCGCTGGTTACCTTATAGTGTGAGAGAAACATACAAGCGTCCTCACACCGGTGCACTAAACGATGTATTTCCGGTTTTGTCAAATCAGGTAGTATCTCCAATATTTTGTTGTGTACACTGTACATGCGCAATAGGATATTGGTGTGTCAGCTAGCACGTGGTAGGTACTACTTGGGCGCCTACGCACTGTGAATTTGAAAGTGCACTGCGCGTGTCTCTAATCTACTCGTACTAAACCACATGTTCTCAAACTATGAAATAATGTAGGTAATTTAGCGATTTAATTTTTTTTTTGTTTATCTTTTATTAAGATCGTTTTGAAATTATCCAACACTGAAATGTAGTAAGAGCTTCTACATTCTCTGTATCCACGATATCTAAACGCCGATATCTGATCAAGCGAGATCCCGAATTCGATTCTCGGCCTACTCGGAATTTTATGTGAGCATGTTTTACTTAATGTCGTTTCGAAACTAAAGCCTAGTTCACACTGGTCCACTTGTTTGGTCGAGTAGCAAATTATTTTGTAACTAAACATTTCTGAACACCTAAATCTAACTTGCCATTTTGTTCTATCGTGAGGGCGAGAAGCGCAACATATTGTTTTAATCGAGTTCATCTTTGTTGCAACAAAAATTACGTTTTTTTTTTAATGAATGTTGTCACCCAAATTGAACACATAACAATGATATATATTAAAACTCGAGTAGGTAATATGTACCTACTTATAGAGAAAATTTATCGACAGACACCGATTTCTTTTAACTAACTCCTGCATTATTTTGTGGGTTGTTTGATTTAAAAACCCTCCTAAAAATGAACCTGTAGTCGAATATAGGGTAACCGATTTTTAGTCTAGTAGCAAGTAATTTGGCTACTTGCTTAATCGCTTCTCGACCTTGTGTGAACCTAGCATAACATTCTGTATAGCGGATAAGATTGTAAGGGATCGGTTGTCACACTATGACCTTTATAAAGACAAAAGTTGGATAATTTGATAAAAGAACTCCAGATTTAAATTGATTCTTAAAAGTATTGTGGTTAAGAATCAAAAAACAATATAATAAAATGACATATTGAGGGCCACTGCTTGAGACAGAGATTTCAACGAAATTAATACAAAATTCTTATGCTGAGTACCTACTTAAGTTATGTTCTGCGTGGGCGATCCATTCTGAGTGTATCTTTTGGTAGATTCAAATTAACATTTTTACACGATTGTGCAATCTAATTCTTGAATGAAATTACCTCATGTTATAAATTCAAAATATTGAGCTCGTTCATTTAAAAAATATTCAAAATGAATACTTACTTACAATAAAATTTTAATTTTACTTTTTTGTTGTTTCTATTCATTAAAAACAAAAATGACACAATGTATTAACCTGAAGATAAAACCTACAGAAGGAAGCTAATATTACCTGCCTATATAATGTAACTAAACAATCATACCATCGTTTTCAACAAAACATGCCTAATGTGCACTTATTACCAATTAAAGTGCGCTCATAACCTTAAATATGTCAAAGCGCCGTGTCCACAGACATGAAACCCGAGTTGCCCACATTAGGGGCAGTCGCAGGGGTCAGCCCAACCGAAGTGCAATGGAAGATCCCCGTCCTGGGGGAACCGCCTTATTGATCAAGGTATCTCAAAAACTATATAGAGGTATCGCAACTCCATCATTTTTATACTATTGATCTGGCCTAATGATCCACATAGTTTCTGTCTGCCTCTGACCACATCTTTTCTCGGAGCCTTCAGTATTTCTTCCATCACGGTCAATGGTCATCATGGTCATCGGACTTTGATATTAAGTTAGTTAAAAATGAATAATATTTTTATTATTTAATTTTGAAAAATTCAATTTAATATTGGTATAGCAAGCGTCATCATAGAGTATGTGTGGGTGTTCACATAGACGAAATCTATCAATTTTTATAGCTCAACTTCTACTAACGCTCATGGTTTGCGTTGGCGTACCATATGTAACTTGAACAAATACTACTTTCTTTCAAACGTTCTCCACCCGGGAGCATAGGGGGGCAACTATAGGCTTGAGTTCGAATCATAAAATATAATCATTTATATATTTTTCTTTTCATGATCTTTATTCCTGTCCCTCACCCTTAGGCCCAACGCATCAATCAGTAGATAGATAAATATATCTTACAGAAAAGGCTTTCATTGAGATATTTGCAACATCAATGTGTAGATATCGCTTATGTTTAGGATGTCTGACGCCATTTTTAACATGCGGTACCTTCTGTTGAATAACGATTTATCTCTAGGATGGCTGTCAAAATAGCCTTCACTGGCGTTTATAAACTCCCGTAAAGCCGTGAATATTGTGATGAACTTTTGACTTATTTTCCATAAACCAAAATTATAATTATATACATCATCATTAAACATAACGAGAAAATGTACATATTATAAAGAATTATCATTTGAAGCTTCGAACAAATCATATTTTTCTTCAATTTCGATCGACAAAAGACACCAATTTGCCGGTTTTCAAACAAACGATCTGGAAAAAAAATCTAAATTGTGATCGAAATGTTGTTATATTCTTAAAATTTCTGTTAAATCATTGTACAGTTACAAGTTTTAGAAATAATATTACAAAATTATAATATGCGAAACAAAAAACCACATTAGAACCTAACCTAAAAATTTGATTAAATACGCATTAATTGTCAAAACAAGACCTCATCTGACATCAAATCTGGCGCGAAAAAGCAAAGCCATAGAAATTTCTATGGAATCCACAGAAATTGCCATAGATTTCAGCATAGCAACACTGTTATCTTCTAGTTATCCATCTATTGGATAGTTTTCAGTTGATGCGGCTGTTAGATTCTTTCCATCACTTTATCCACTACATAGCTTTATCTTATAGATGGCTACCAAGAACTTTTATCTACATGTTGATGCATTGGGCCTTAGCCTACGTCCTTTAACCAGAGCTTAGCTTACAAATACATACTGTTGCTGACGTTTTTCTGTTGTTTGTCTTTTACTCCTCACCTACTTGCGATGATAGTATGCAATTATGAAACTTTTTGCAATTAAATCGGGTATTTTAGAAACCCCTTAAGTCAGGAATCCTTTAATTTTCAGGTTTTTGGCTGATTTGTAAGACTATCTTAGAGTAACACAAAAACGCCAATAACACATTTTGGAAAAACAATACGACTTATAGGGTTTCTGAAATACCCTATTCAATTATACTTCCCCCGAGTCCATAGATTAAGGAACCCTATTTTACTGACCGGGTGGTACAAGTAGACGTGACAGATCAAGCCAAGAGAGCGTACGATGAAGACCTTCAAGATGACGACATAGATTGGAATAATGCCCTGGATCTAGCCCAGGATAGAGATATTTAACGAGGCTTTGAGGTAAACACATGCTCTACCTAGGGAGCAAAAGAGGTAAAGTAGTTAAGTATTTATACTTAGCTCCTAGTGGTCGACCAGTGCTTGAAATTCGACTATAACTAAGTAATTTGAATAATACTTTAAAACATTATTAAGGTTCCATTGTCAAAGACTGAGCGGACGTTATTTCAAAATTTTCTTTCAAAAACAATGACATCGCATACGTCAAATTTGAAATGTTGATATGTGCAAAGTTTTTCTATGATTATTCAAGACAAACAATATCAATCTATTCTCAATTTTACCACATATAAACAAAAGAATATATTATGCGTTTGTGTCAATGTCAAATACATCGAAGTGTAAGTATCAAACCCCGCCATTTCCCGCTACACCTTCCATTTGAATTCAGAAAGCTTTCTGCACCCATTATGAGGCGCACTTCATTTTACATTAATTTAGTTTCTATGAAGTTGGTGATAAAGTCGAAGTAAGTAGTCTGTGGAAGTGTGTCATTTCACATTTATTTTGTTTCTATGAAGTTGGTGATGAAGTCGAAGTAAGTAGTCTTGTGTGTGAGTATGAAATAAATACATAACATTACAGAAGTGTGTGTTATGTTTTTTTTATTGATTTAATCTATGTTTAAGCGTAATTTTAAATCAATATTGGCATTCGCCATTCCTTCTCTATATAAACTATAAATGTGCGAAATTTCATACGTCCCCGTCCGCGCAATTTTCGTAAAAAAGAAACAAAGTTTTTCTTTCACATTAAATATTATTATTATATTTTTGCGTACAATCCAAATTTGAGATGCTGCCTCTTTAGTATTATTACACAAACTTTTCAGTTTGTATTTGGAAAATATGGAAGATTTTTGTTTTTTTGTTAAAAACTGGCAAGTGCTTCTAGGTGGATGATTTTTCACGGCAAACCTTTTAAATAATAGGTATGTAATATTTGAGGAAAAGTTTGTTACTTTGAAAACAATACGTGTTAACTCGACTGTAAATAATTATTTACGTAGGTAACATAGGAACTAGAAATATGTCCAGTCAGATAAATATTTTTGTTTACCCATCACGGCATAAATCTAGAACTCCTATGATAAAAATAATATGTCTGTGCTTATGGTCACGTAAAATAGATGAAAACTGTAAAATATTATTTTCCAAAAATACATACGATTATGTTAAAAAAAATATAAATCACTCTTTGAGGGTGGAATGCCTAATTAATAAATACATAGGTCAGTACATATTTAAAGTATAAACACCACTCGAATGACAAAACTATGTCCATAACAGAAAATAGCTTAATACTTTTACAAAACTACATATTATTACTTCTGCCGTGGGGTTGTAGGCTAAGAATAGTACCTCTGCTCTTTTTGCTGGTTTTTTAGCATCCTGTAAGAGGCAGGAAATCGAAAAATCAGATCGGGACCGTGAGATTGACCACCACACGTTCTTAAACCTCAATCGATCAGAAAAGGCGCAATGAGCCTCGGACGCCTTCGAGCGCAATGGAGAGCTCTTGATGCCTCCCTATGGTCCTGAGTGGGGCTTAGGGCCTCCCGCATTGCGGGTTGGTTTAGGCGGGTTCCGCGGCTTGCTTGATTTGTGTGGGTCTGGCTTTTTGGTTTGATTGTTTGTCGGGTTTGCTGCGGATGAGTCTCCTTCGGGCTAGTTTGTGTTGTGCGGGGGGTCTTTAAGGGAGAATGAATGATGAATGAATGGCATATTACTTGTTTGAAATTGGACTGTAAATTATTTTTTTAAGAAATATATCTGGGATCACTCAAATAATACACTTTTGACATATTTTGCATCAAGCAAAGGATTGTGTCGGGATCGAACCCACGTACTTCAGTTTGAAAGTAGGTAACTGAACCGTTAGGCTAGCAACCACTTCAGCCTTGATCCTCCAACTTGAATAAAATTTAAAAGCTGCAATATTGCACTGTTTACGAAGTGTTTCTGGAGAATCTTGTGTATAATATGGTACCACCACGTCACGAACGACGCTATACGCCGAGGCACCCAGCGCAGGATCATCACTTCCACCATAATGGAGTGGAGATGGACATGGCTGGGACAAGTATTAAGGATGCCGAATGACAATTGACTCAGGAGAGTGCTGTTCTTTCTAGATGTAGATCCTCTCATACCGTGTTCCGTTCCTTTGAGGCAGCGCTGGGGAGGTTGGACATAGGGTGGGATTCAAAGGGAGATCATGTGTATGTAAGTATATTGCACTGTAAATAAAAGCTGAATTATGCATAAGACTTATAAGATCATTAAACCTTACTTTCGAATGAAAAGGATTGCGCAATGATAATAATCAGTGTAGGAGTAGTAGTAATGGAGAAACAAAACAAAATATCAATCTCCGCGCTAAAATAATATCAGTGATAACATCAGCGTATGGAATATTCCAATTTGGCTAAGTGCAGCGCCGTTTGAGTTGCTCTTTTTAAATATAAAAATACACACGAGAAGCGAGGGGATGAAATCGTTATTCATACATCACTTTGTAAAAGGAGAAAAAAGAGATATTTCAAAGAGTCGAGGGTGCGTGTTCCAAACAATATCGCGATTCAGTCGAACTTATAATATACTAACAGGCGAAGAAAACGTAGAAAATTCAAATCATCATACAGGAGCATGATGCAGGCACTAATTGTGTTCGATTATTTTAAATTTTAACTAATAAACCTTGAATCGAAGATTAAGCCAATAGTTGTTGACCTAATAGCGTGAACGTTGTTGACTCATATGAAGATACTTATAGCGAAAGGTTCTGAAAGTACATTTGATTTATCTGTGTTTACTAAATGTAATATTCTACGGTGCTGAATCCTGGAGAGTCAAGTCGCGTGAGCAATCTCGAATCGACGCTTTTGAGATGTGGTGCTGGAGACGCCTCCTCCGCTTATCGAAGACAGTATCTAATTAATCAATCATTCAGGCTTGAACTAAGTATTAACGAGAAGCTGTCTATGGTGTGTGCGCTTCGTGTCCTACAATTCTCAGGGTACATAGCGCGGCCTGGAGACTATAACATGGAAAAGCTCTTCATAACAGGGAAGATCGAGGGCACCAGGGATCGGGGTAGGGCTCCGATGACATGGAGTGACCGAGTGAGGGAAGAAACGGGGGGAACATTGTGGGAGGCCCTGCACATGGCAGTGGACCGAGGGCTCTAAGGCAGACTGGTGGAGCTGGTGTGTGATGATGGTCAGGATCCTCAGCATTGAGGGACCGATGAAGAAGAACTTAATGTAATCCCTGATTCATATAAAGAGCAAGTGACTTATGATATACACAACATTTTAATAGTAAATATCACACCCAATTTAACCAGATTAAAACGATTATGTTTGCATTAACGATGCATTTAATGAGTTACAGAGCGTTCGTCAATCTTGCGTTGACATTATCGAGACTAACCTAAGAAATCTCGATCCCAGGTGCCGACCATCTTCCTCTTTCACGACACAAGCTTAAATTAGCTTACTGTGAAAGAGTCAAAGAGTGCATTTGTGTTCCCTTTGAGTGAGCGCCGATTCATTTTATAAAAAAAAAACAGGATTAATTATGAGACTTTGATTAAAATTTAAGCCCCATCAGGGGGGAGGGGGTCAAGCAGCTGGTGTTTCCCCTGTCTTGACATTGTGCAAACGTGAGCGTAATAGAGAGTTCTAGTTGCCTCCCTATGCCCCTGAGTGGGGTTTAAAGGGCGAATAGATAGATAGATTTACATTACTCAACTTTATTGGTCACAATAAGGTGACAATGCTGGGATTTGGACGTAAATTACTTCTCGAGCTCATAAAATGTATCGTGAAAGTGGAAATAATTACATAATTTTAATCTGTTTCTACACAAATACTACTTTCAATACGTAAATACATGATCACTTCTATAATAAAATTAATGAAATTTTATTTTCTCCTTCTGAAATTTTTTTTCAAGGTTAACTTGAAATAGAACCAGATTACGGAACCTGCCAGGAGCATTGTTGAATACGAGTGTGGATAGAAGGTCTCTGTACCTACGTAGATATGACCATTTAATACAGTCAGGTGGGTGATAAAGATATTATAACATAACATAACATAGATCTACAATAAGTGTTACTCCTGCATTATAGCCAGCTTCGTATGTAATACTATTCTGTTTAGCGCAGGGCAGTTCGCATGTGCGCAACCTTTTGTAAATAACAAGTATATTTAGATGCTTTCGCCGGTACAATATTAAAGAACACAAAACTTTTGATATTCAAAGAGGCATTTTTGTACCAAACACTTTCAATCTTCCCTGTTCTCCGAAACCCGTAACGAAAAGTCAGTGATTTTTTTACTTGGCCATAATGTGACGATAGCGTATTTCTTCCGTTTCGTTAACTGAGTCGAAGGAAACCAGGAAAAGCAACAATTACAATCTAGAATATCAAACCTTAAAAAAGAAAAGAGACAAAGATAAAGGATATTTATTTTCTCCCTCAGTTTTTCCCTATCCATAGTTTATTCTGATCATCTTAATCTTATTATTGGTGTTGCTAGAACAGAAATTTATTACATTCTTACTTTTCCTATGCTTGCTATATAATTTAGGGTGGTGGTCTTTAGTTTGTATTAGATATAAAATACCAATCATTCAAGCTTTAAAGTTGCATTTCATAAACAAAAACAGATAAATCCGGAAACGGAACTATGAATGGGTCAAAGAGTGTATTTGTGTTTACTTTGAGTAAGCAGAGTGTATTCAACAAAACTGATGAACTTAAAGAAACACAATTGCACATTCACGATTTTTTTATTGAATCTCTTGATATGTGATACGTATTGTCCACGTGATTTGGGCGAAAGCGCTGAAAAATCGTGAAAGTGCAACTGTATCTATATATTCATAAACACTACTGTAATTTTATGTATTTGAAACTCACACACACTTCCACAGACTACTTATAAAAAACATCAACTTCATAGAAACAAATGTAAAATGAAAAGCGCCTCATAATGGCAGCAAAAAGCTTTTTGAAGGCGGTGTATTCAAATTGGAAAGTAGAGCTGGAAATGGCGGGATATAAATTGAGAATAGATTAATATTGATGTCTTAGATAATAATAGAAAGAACATTCTATAGTTCATTTTTTTTAAAGATACAGTGCTAGAAATATTTCGGCATATTCCCATTTCATTCTTTTCATACATAAGAAAGAGACACAATACTTCTATAAGATTTATTGTTTTATTGAGAGGCGGTAACAGTAGCCACCCTTAACCAGGTAGCACACTCATAATATTTTCGAACTCGAGAAGTGCGGTTGTCTTCGCTAACATCTCGATAAGTCAGAGAAAAGGTTATTTACAGTTACTTATTTATCGACTTTCGTTAACTTTAGAATTCGATAAAAATGGTACCTAGGTATATTATATTTATGTATTTATTTCAATTTACGGCGTTAGCCATAAACATGTTGTGATATAATTATATTTTTTTTAATCTGTGTATAATTATTTTATACCTAATGTTTTTTTTATTTTGATCTGTCTATAACGATCCTACAATTGCATTTTTGTATGTCCGCATATCGAATTTTTTAATCTGTGTATAATTAGCGTATATCTAACACTATTTTATCTGTGTGTCTTTTCATTTTGATATGTCTATAAAGATCCTACACCTATTGCACTTTTTATGTCTTCATAGCGCATTTTTTAATCTGTGTACAATATTATATAACAATTTATACCTACTTTATGAAATACATAAACATTGTATTATATAACAACTGAATGTATTTTTAATAATATACCTACACCAGGATAAAAAATGCAACATAAATCAGTTTCGATAAAAAATGAGAAGTAAATACGATAAACTGACTGCATTTAATAAAACTCGTGCAGTGTGTATCGCAACCCTTTAAAACAACTACCTGCGTAACAATAGGTTCTCTACCGCCTCTCGGCGAAGTCATAAATCTTATAGAAGTATTTTGTCTCTTTCTTATGTATGTAAAGAATGAAATGGGAGTATGCCGAATTTTCTAGTACTGTATCTTTAAAAAAAATGAACTATAGGTACAACAACAACACTCCCTTTTACACCCCACTCGGAGGCAACAAGAGCTCTCCATTGCGCTCGATCTCTGCGCAATGTTTATGACCTCCTTCCACATCATGTCCAAATCCCTCAGCCCTGCTTCAAAGGAGCGGAACACAGTGTGAGAGGGTTTTCCTCGTCTTCGGGACCCTGATGGGAGGAAGAACAGCATTTTCCCCGACCCCAGCCAAGTCCATCTCCTCCCCACAATGGTAGAGGTGATGGGCTCAAGCTGGGTGCAATCCACGCAACTCTGTTGCTTTTACAATACAATGATATACAAAAAATCAACATTTTAAATTTGACGTGCCATTCCATGTCATTGTTTTTGAAAGAAAATTGTGACCTCATTCTTTGACAATGGAACCATAATAATGCTCAATCTTATTAACTATAAATTTAAATTAGTTATGGTCGAATTTCGATCACTGGTCGACCACTAGTAACTAGTAATTGATTGTTTTATTTAAATAATTCCACTAAGAATGCACATTCAATGCGTTCATTTCATGACAGATGATATCTGAAAACGGTATGATATAATTTTATTTAATAAAAATGTTGAGTGTCCATGTTTCTAGCGGTCTCCCGCGTATAAGTATAACTGTGAATAGAAAAAGTGTATGAAAGAGATATCTGCTAAGCCTTCGACATTCAATGCGCTTAAAATATTTACGTTGTGAAAAAAATACATCCTGCGAGGCTCTCACGGCCAGACGGGCAACTCGAGAATTGAAAAGGCTGACCAGAGCACACACACACACACAAAACATACGGAAAACGTAATAATAATAATACAGCTGCTGGTCAAATAGGATGCGCCATGCTGTACCACCCGATATATTCAAAAGCTTAATATTAAAGTAATGAGATTCAAAAATAAAAACATTCTAACACTGTTCAACATGATTATTTTTCCTGACGTGTTTCATAGACCGACCCCCAAAATTATCACAGGATATTTTATAAAAAAGGGAAAGATTAAAAATTAATTTTTTTTTTTGAATTTCGTTAATATTAGGTAGGTACCTACTGTAGGTACTATTGGATTTATTAAATTTCATTAATATTAGGTTAATTTGTGTTTGTTAGATTTTTTTTTGCTATTGAAAGTAAACTAAACACTAAAAAAGTTGTGTTCCTTGTTTAATACATTTTTTTTGCATTTCCTCTGAAACCCTGATTTTCTAGATTCTGAATATCTTCAGGAATGTCAGTTAAAGTAGGTATGTGCACAATGTTTCCGTATTTCATTTCTCAATTTCTGCGCTCACCCAAAGTGAACACAAATACAATCTTTGACTCCTTCACACTAAACTAAACTGAAGTTTGTGTCGTGAAAGAGGAAGATGGTCGTCACCTGAGATCGAACCCACGACCTCCGCATGAAACAGTACGAAAGCCGGCGTCGTAACCGCTATTCTACCAACCACTTCACACTGTTAGCATAATAGTACTTAATGATACCAAAAGATACGTTCAAAATTATATAAAATATTTACGTATCTGTAGGAAACTGGCTGGTAGAAGGGTTGGGGGTGCACTAAGACCTCTAATGAGAAATAACAACGTATCTCTTAAATCCAAACAGCTGATGCACAATGCAATCCTGATACCATCCATGATGTATGGGAGTGCAACATGGACATGGACGAAAAATCTGGAAGTTGGAATAAATGCTGTGGAAATGAGATCACTGCGTAGGATATGCGGAAAGAGACTGATTGATAAGGTGAGGAATGAGAATATTAGAAAGGAATGTGGAGTGGATGTTAGCATAGTGACTAGAATGAAAGTTAATAAATTAAGGTGGTTTGGGCATGTAGAGAGAATGAACGAGGAGAGAATGACAAAAAGGATATTATTATATAAATCTGAAAGAATGGGTGCACGCAGACGAGGCCGACCTCGAATGACATGGTCCGATCATATCGGTTCAGTCTTAGAGGAGGGCCAAGTCAGCAGCAAAAGGAATAGAAGAGCATGTATGCGGAATGTTATGCGTTTGGAAGAAGCGAAAGAGATGTGTTTGGATAGCACAGAATGGAAATCCGTACTCTCTGCCTACCCCCTTCAGGAAACGGCGTGATGGGTAAAAAAAAAAGTATCAGTACGTCGTGTTAGTTTTAATATGCAATATTCTGCTATTGCAGGCATAAAGCAATAATCTCATCTAATAATGCATATAATCCGGTCTCAAGTAGCTAGGTAAATCCTTCAATCTTAAAGATTTCTACTGAAACTATGACTACGGATGATTAAGGCAAAAAAATAAGAAACATTAGGTTTGGAAAGTTAGGAGTTTGTCCAATACCCTTGGCCCCCTCGGTAATAAGCACTTTTGGTTCCCTCTTGTTTTTGAAATGAAATGATATTATATTGGTGGGGTTTTTTATAAATTTAAAATCGTACATAGGATGGAACATCTAGCTATTCAGCTCAGCTTAAAAAAGCTTGTACAGGATAGCATAATAATAATCTTGTTAGAGCGCTTATTTTAAGCCGTTACGGACTGACTACATTCACTTTACAGTCAATGCAATCCTCGGCAGTAATAAACTTTATAAAATGCTTCCTGTCATATCAATGAATGGCACGAGTTTACAAAAGAATACATTGCTCGCAACTATTATTATATATATAAATTTCTTCTGTCTACATGTGTGTGAACAAACACCTCCCACAAGCTTGTACCTACTGATTTTGTTGATATTTTTACAAAATATAGGTATACAAAAAATCACTGCATTGCTTATATTATTATGTATACACGTATAACTATTTATTTTATTTATTTATTTATCTATCGTCTTTGGGCCCTTACTTTGCAGGCGCTTGGACTCATCATACAAAATACACAGTTTATATAAAACAACAGTAATAAATAGTCAAAAGAAAGATTCAAAACAAAGTCATTGTGAACATTGGGTACATTATGCAGTCGCGGGTGTAAAGAGTCCGGATCTGCAACGTCAAATAAAAATAAGTTGATACATAATTATTCAATTTAAAAGAATGAAAAATATATACTTTATTCATTTAGCATTTCGTCAATAGTATAAAAAGATTTATCGACCAAATACGATTTCACAGTTCTCCGAAAGACCAACACATCGTCACATTTTATTGTGTCTGGGAGCTTGTTATAACTAAGATATTATCGGATTTTTGACGAAAATTTCCATGATATAGATTTAGATTATCGGAAATTTCGATAACTTTTGCCACTTCAATGTCAAACGTTGTCAACATAAAGTGTTCACAATAAACCAGTCTTCGAAACAGCAATAGAAGATGGTTCTAAGCCCGCAATGACTCAAATTTGTATAAAATTTACCTCTTAAAAATCGTACACTTATTGATGGCATCAAAACAGAAAGCTAAGTCGAAATAAATAAGGTTACACGTGAAAACTGTTAAGGTTCCAAAGGTTAACCAAATTGAAAATGGTTTCCAAACTAAAAAAAATGTGTTTCGTCTTCGATATAACACGATATTTTTGAATTGACGTTTAACGTTAATTCAAAAATATCTGTCTGAATTATTTTTTCGACTCGGAATTTGGAACAACATTGTTTAACGCACGTTGATCGACAGTTTTTACGTTATCTCTATGGAAATAACAACAAATTGTTAACGTTGGAGCTGTCGTTAATATTTCGACTTGGCCTCCAGTTGTTTCTATATATTATAACTAGTTTTTTAAAGGCGCCCGTGGCGCCCACCTATGGCCTTTTTTATGCAAACTTTACTTTCTCATAGCATAGCTGTGAGCATTCACATGGTGAGACTTCAAAATACTTGGTTGATTCAACTCTTTATGAAAACTCAAATACCTACAACTTAAACTTTTAATTACAAACTGTACATTCAAATAGCTTTTGGCATGTGGGTATTTACCGATTTGATTGATTAAACTTTTTCATGTAAAATTTGCATTCGTATTGCCGAATTCTTATATGAGACTTTAAAACACTTGATTAATTGAATTCTTCATGAAAACTCAAAAAACATCGTGAACTTTTTATAACAAACTTAACATATGTATGGCTTTTCAACGTTATGAATTCACATGAAAATCTTTAAAAAATTACTTTAGGTGTGTAAACTTTTTATTGAAAACATGACATTCGTATGGTTTTTCTCCGCTATGATCTCGTGTGTGTGGATTAAAGATTCGTGATTTGGTAAACTTTTTCATGGAAACTTTGTTTTCTTATCGCCGAATTCATATGTCAGACTTTAAAGAACTTGATTAATTGAATTCTTCATGAAAACTCAAAAAACAACATGAACTTTTTATAACAAACTTTACATATTATGTATGGCTATTCAACGTTATGAAATTAACATGAAAATCTTTAAAAAATTACTCTAGGTGTGTAAACTTTTTATTGAAAACATGACATTCGTATGGTTTTTCTCCGCTATGATCTCGTGTGTGTGGATTAAAGATTCGTGATTTGGTAAACTTTTTCATGGAAACTTTGTTTTCTTATGGCCGAATTCATTTGTGTGACTGTAAAGCACTCGATGATAGATTATAACTATTCATGATAATATAACTATTTATAAAAATGCAAAAAAAAGCTTTTTATAACACACATTGCATTAGCAAGGGTTTTCTTGGCAATGAAATCGCGTCTGTGAGTTAAAGATCAGATTTGGTAAACTTTTTCATACAAACTATGCTTCTTTTGGCCGAATTCATATGTCAGACTTTAAACAAATTTTGAACTTTTTCTAACAAAATATGCATTTAAATGGCTTTTATCATTTGATTGATTAAACTTTTTATGGCAATGGTTGCATTCGTATGGCTTTTCTCAGCTATGAGTTTCAAAACTTTTTATTGCACACATTGCATTAGTAAAGCGAAGTCCGGCTGTGCGTAAAAGTTTCCTGATTTGTCAATTTTTTGGCCGAATTCGCAAGTGATACTTTACAGCACACGGTTGATTGAACTATTTATGCAAACTTAAAAATGAAATTAAACTTTTTATTGCAAACTTACCATTCAAATAGCACACATTGCATTAGTAAAGCGAAGTCCGGCTGTGCGTAAAAGTTTCCTGATTTGTCAATTTTTTGGCCGAATTCGCAAGTGATACTTTACAGCACACGGTTGATTGAACTATTTATGCAAACTTAAAAATGAAATTAAACTTTTTATTGCAAACTTACCATTCAAATAGCTTTTAGCATGTCATTGGTTGTTTAAATTATTTGATTGATTCAACTTTTTATTGCATTCGTATGGCTTTTCTCCGATATGAGTTCGCTTGTCATTCTTTAAATTACTTGAAACCGCAAACTTTTTATTGCACTCATGGCATTAGAAAGGCTTTTCTTCACTATGAAGTCCCGCTGTGCGTAAAAGTTTTCTAATTTGGTACACTTTGCTTTCTTATGGCTGACTTCGCATGTGAGCTTTTTAATAACCCAAAAAATTGTTTTTCTCTACGTCAAGACCTTTAAATAATAATATCATTATGTTACTTGTCAGTTGTCACTGCTGTCAGCCATATTGTATTAGAAGAACAATATTATTATTTGTCTTTAGTTGCGAGTGGCGCGCCATCTAGCGGCGTTAATGACATCAGTCAGTCAGGCAGTCAGTCAGTCAGTCAGTCAGTCAGTCAGTGTTCAAGGCAAATATTATATAGATTTCTTCTGTCTACATGTGTGTGAACAAACACCTCCCACAAGCTTGTACCTACTGATTTTGTTGATATTTTTACAAAATATAGGTATACAAAAAATCACTGCATTGCTTATATTATTATGTATACACGTATAACTAAGATATTATCGGATTTTTGACGAAAATTTCCATGATTAAGATTATCGGAAATTTCGATTACTTTTGCCACTTCAATGTGGAACGTTGTCAACATAAAGTGATCACAATAAACCAGTTTTCGAAACAGCAATGGAAGATGGTCCTAAGCCGCAATGGCTCAAATTTGTATAAAAATTTACCTCTTAAAAATGGTACACTTATTGATTGCATGAAAACAGTGTTGTTTCTATAAAATATAATAATCTGTAATATAAAAGAAATAGTACGAACACATAACTGACCTTACCGACCTCGCTAGCCTATAGTTGTATACTGTCGTGGACTTCAGAGCACGAGGTCCCAGGTTCGATTCCCAGTCGGGTCAGAGTTTATCTAAGTGTTTTTTCACTTGAAAATAATTATTCTACCCGGGGTTGGTCTGTCTCAGATTGGATTGACCCGGTTGACTGGAAAAATTGCATCAGGCAATAAGCTCCGCCGGATTTACTGACACCTTTGTATAGAAAGTGTTATATAATTATTATTATATAATATTATAACTCGAGGTCGGCTGAACAGATTTTTATCATTTTAGGTTTATTTGATTCTTCTGCGCTCCGGTTGACAGAATAATTACTTTCGAAAAATGGATATCAAAAATTAATTATATTAAAGTTAGTATGGAACGGATTTACTGACAATAACTTCATCTGTGAAAAATTCCATAACAACGCATTTTTTATTTTACACCCATTGTGTTTCAAAACATTGGCACGCAGATTTTTGATACAATTTCTTTCAAGTTTTCAGAAATATTTTTTTGACATTCAAACAATATTTTAAACGTATTTTTTGTATAAATTACAAATTCGAAATTAATATTCATAGTACAAGACATTCTTCAGAGCGATTACAATATGAGGATTAACAAAGAAAAAACAAAACTACTAACGGTGGGCCGAAGTGAGCACCAGATGCGAGTGGCAATGTCGGGAGTCCCACTGGGGAACACCAGAGAGTTTGTCTACCTCGGTAGTAAGATCACATGGGACGGGAGGTCTAAGAGCGAGGTCGACAGCCGTATACATCAAGCGAGGCTCCAAGTCCAACAATATTGACTTCAGAACTAGAATGCTTCTCACCAAGACCTATGTGTGGAGTATCTTGATGTACGGCTGCGAGACATGGTGCCTATCCGAAAGAGACAAAAGGAGACTTGAAGCCTTCGAGATGTGGTCCTATAGAAGAATGCTGGGTATCTCCTGGAGAGACCACGTCACGAATGACGATGTTCTCACAAGAATCGAAGGAGGAAGGCACCTGCTCAAGACCTTGTCCGAAAGACGTGCCAGATGGATCGGACACGTAATCCGCCAAGAAGGTCTCCCACACACCATCATGGAGGGGATGACCGAGGGGTCAAACGCTCGGGGACGACCGCGACGGGAGTTACTGCAAGACGTGTACTCCGACGTCTGCTGCTCCTCATATGAGGAGCTCAAGAGGACTGCAATGGACAGAGAGGAATGGAAAATGAGATCCAATACTATTGCTGCAAACCAATCCCAGGACCTAAGATTCATAGTAAGGACTACAGGACAACGTTTGTAAGGAAAGCTAGTATTTTATCACGTTGAGAACTAACAGTCGAATCTTCTCTCAGACATTAACTTGAATGATTTTCAAAAAAAAAACAACAAAATTATAAAGTATGAATTTTGTTTCCCCATAGTCGGATTGAATTTGTCTTGTGTATGAAACGTATGATTAAAATTTGGATGGGGTTGGAATTTTTCAACAAAAATACAGAGTTACATAAAAATACCTAAAGCAACAAAAAATATGCATAAAAAAAACAGTAGGTATACTTTGGTACCTCAATTCAATTAAAAAAAAAAGCTTAAATTTTGCAATCAAAATAATATCAGTAAAGCAAATATTTATGAAAATACGCACAAATGATATCTTACTCGCTTAATTGTTTTCTTCTTCACAGAAAACCTACACGTGATTGAAGTCAAGTCAACGGTAGTCGGTACACAACGGGACTGAAACCGGTACAGAAAGTTGACAAGATTTAATTTGTGATCTGTTTGTCATTTTCGTATTTTATTACATTTATTGTGTGAGTTTTCATCTACTTTTTTATTATAAAGCTCTTAAAACTTTGGCAAGTAAATTTAATAATATGATATTACTTGAACATTTTAGGTTAATATTTAAAGCGCGTTTTAGCGAAATTGAATAGGTATATCAATGCACAATAATATAGTACTGTCTAAGAATTAAAGAGTGTATTTGTGTTCAATTTGAGTGCGCTCAGACTTATTTAAAAAAATTCTATCTTGTGGTCTTGAGGACCTACACGCTTTTTATGAAAATAATATATCTTTTTGATGTTGATGGACCGCCTGGAAGTGCTAGAAGAGGTTGAGCAGCTACAAGGCTTAGAAGTTGTGCACATTTTTTTTTAAAATGAATCTGTGCTCACTCAAAGTGAACACAAACACACTTTGACTCTTTCACAGTAAGCTACTTAAATCTTGTGTCGTGAAAGAGGAAGATGGTCGGCACCTGAGATCGAACCCACGACCTCCGCACGAAACAGTATGAAAGCCGGCGTTGTTACCGCTGGGCTACCAACCACTTTTGTATACTAAGGCTCCCTCGTAAACGACCAAGGCACGTGTGAACACGCAGTCCGCGGAAGAATACAAATGACAATGAGTGCAATGTCAAACATGGACAGAATATAGTCGCCTTGCAGTGGTTCGGTGAGCATCGAGGCTTTGTCGTAGAAATGTTCTTTAAAAACAATGATAGCCTACGAAAATCCCTCTGCGTCGCCATCACACTATCACTACTCCCACTCCGTTAACCCACCTGCACTCTCTACAGTGAGTGTTTGAAACTAGGGAGTCCATTTACCCCACCCTATATATACACACATTTAAATTGGCATACACATATACATTTTTTTTATATTGGTATTAATCATCTTTATTATTTTCATACTTACTAACTCCAATACACTTTTTATTTCATACTGAACTAAAAGTTTTATACTCACGTGGAATTGGAGAATATATTAGGTAAGTATGTATCATGTTTATTTGCATAGCTAAACATGAAACCATTATATATTTTGATACTAGCTGACCCGTCGAACTTTGTATCGAAATAAATAATATGGGTTTTATGGTTTTTGCAACAGAGCTCAAATTCGTTTTTTTAGTTATTTAATATGAATGACTATTTACTGGGATTAGCAAAACCTGCATACCACGCTGCATTTATTGGGTCTGAGTTTATTTTTTCATCAAAAACTTTTAACTTATGTTAATATGGTGTGGGAGGAAGTCATCATTGCGCAAGATCGAGTGCAATGGAGAGTTCTTATTGCTTCATCTTGCTCCAGAATGGATTTCAAAGGGAGTTTTAATTTTGATTGATTTGATGTTAATATGTAAAAAAAGAATTAAGGTTTGTCATTATATTCGATATTTTAATAGTTATTTTGCTCAGTTAAAATAATATTGATTGATTGATCAAATTACGATAAGGAATATCTCCGTACCGATTCAAAATACGCATTGAGGTGTCAATGGTTTTTTACCCATCACGCTGATTCCCGAAGGAGGTAGGCGGAGAGTATGGACTTCCAATCCTTCCAATCCAAACTCATTCACTTCCTCCAAACGCATAACATTCCGCATACATGTTCATTAGTGTTTTTTTTTTCTAATACTTGATGGTGTGTAGTGTATGTAGAGTGGGGAGAGGAAGAACCCTCCTGATATTAAAGAATAAGAAAGTAATGTCTGCAAACTTTGCTGGTTTATGTATTGTAATTTTCATTATATTGTTATTATTTGTTAAAAAAAACTGTATGTTTGCGAAAATCCGAAAAAAAAAATCTTTTACTTCTGACTTGGCCCTCCTGTAAGACAGCAACGATATGGTCGGTCTATGTCATTCGAGGTCGGCTTCGTCTGCGTGCACCCATCCTTTCAGATTCATATATCCCTTTCGTCATTCTCTCTTCGTTCATTTTCTTTACATGCCCGAACCTCCTTTCTTCATTCACTTTCATTCTAGTCACTACACTAACATCCACTCCACATTCCCTTCTAATATTATCATTCTTCATCTTATCAATCAGTCTCTTTCCGCATATCCTACGCAGTGATCTCATTTCCACAGCATTTATTCCAACTTCCAAATTGTTCGTCCATGTCCAAGTTTCACTCCCATAAATCAGGGATGGTATCAGGATTGCATTGTGCATCAACTGTGGTTTAAAAAGAGACCTTCTTAGAGGTCTTAGTGCACCGCCAACCCTTCTCCCAGCCAATTTCCTTCTTTTGAACATGTTTAAGTTTTTTTTTCGATTAAGTTTATAATCAGTATTCGTTGTCAATCATGTAAACAATTCAGTTTAATGGTAGTTTTATAAATCTCTGTAAACAAACAAAAAAATATTCTACTTGTTCTTCATTATACCTAATCATGTATTCATTGTGTTAAAACTTACCTAAACTCCTTATAAAATGAACTTCAATTAAGTATTAACTCCTTAATAGCAAAGTTATGTATACGATTTTGTTTGCTGACGGTTTTAAAAATCTCTGTAAATAAAGAAAATTTTAGAAACTCCTTATACTCCAATAATGTATAGGTATTCCTTGTATTAAAACTTACCAAAACCTATCATAATAATTAATTGCAATGAATATAATATGGCCTTTCCAATCAATCTTTTTCATACGATATATTTTACATTTGCCTTCTATCAATCGCAACAACTATCAACCCACTGACAGTTCTTTCAAATGTTAATTAGTTAAAATTCAAAAGTAGACCAAATTATTTTGCAAAAAGTACTAAAAAGATTACCTACTTTCTGTGTTTTCAATAATTTTCTAATTTTCCATGCACTTTTTTTTTCTATTTTAACCTTCTCCGGATAAAAGCCTACACGACAAAAAGAATTAGCGAAATCGATCCAGCCGCTTAGGCGTGATGCGATGACATCGGGAAACAGCTCTCCATTGTTATAGTTTTCTTTAATTTTCTAATTGTCCATGCACTTTTCTTATTTTTTTCTTCTAAATCAATATTTTTCTGATAAGAGCCTACACGACAAAAAAATAATTAGTGAAATCAGTATAGCCGTTTAGGCGCGATGCGTTGACATCGGGAAATAGCTCTCCATTTTAGTTAGTTTTCTTAAATTACCTATCTAATTTTTCATGTATTTTTCTTATTTTTTTTCTTCTAAAAGAACACTCTCCTGATAAAAGCCTACACGACAAAAAAAGAATTAGCGGAATCGGTCCAACCGTTAAGGCGCCATCCGATGACCACGCGAAATAGCTCTCCATTTTTATATATAAGATTTCGTGGAATTTTAAATGGACCGCAAAGAAATCTCTAAAAATCTTTGTAGGCTTTTTTCTCGATACTTTTAGAATACATACATACATACTCCCTTTAAGGCCCCCCGCACACTGCAAGCCAGCCCGGAGGAGACAAATCCGCAACAAACCCGACCCGCACGAAACCAACCCCCCAGCTCGATCGAAGCAATCAAACCAGAAAGCCAGCCCCACTTTTAGAATACATAATATATAACATTCTTTCATGCGATACGTCAATAATTGACGATCATCGTAGCAAATAGTTGTCCGCATTTTTAAGAATTATCAAACTATAAGTATTCGTGTATACTCGAGCTAACCTCTTGTTAGTTTCCTTACCTAAAATTTAATCAGTGAAATTAGGCAAATTATTGCCATACTGAAGTGATAAAGTTTTTAAAAAAATATTTTCTTGATCATATCATATTGTTTTAATACGCAATTATCAAATATTGTGTACCTATCTTGATAAAGGTAACTATGTTTGTTTCGAAACTTAATGGTTGCTTACCTACGTAAATAAATTTGCGCTGTCAAGAAATTTATCACAGAAAGGAATAACCGTTCCATACAAAATGTATGGGTATTTTATTTTCTTAATATTTTTATTCCTTATCAATTTTTCATGTTTTTAATAGCTAGTAGCCTATTCGGGACGGAGACGAATACAACAAATCAAAAACCATGAAAATCGGTCCAGCCGACGGAGACGAATACAACAAATCAAAAACCATGAAAATCGGTCCAGCCGACGGAGACGAATACAACAAATCAAAAACCATGAAAATCGGTCCAGCCGACGGAGACGAATACAACAAATCAAAAACCATTAAAATCGGTCCAGCCGACGGAGACGAATACAACAAATCAAAAACCATGAAAATCGGTCCAGCCGACGGAGACGAATACAACAAATCAAAAACCATGAAAATCGGTCCAGCCGACGGAGACGAATACAACAAATCAAAAACCATGAAAATCGGTCCAGCCGACGGAGACGAATACAACAAATCAAAAACCATTAAAATTGGTCCAGCCGACGGAGACGAATACAACAAATCAAAAACCATGAAAATCGGTACAGCCGACGGAGACGAATACAACAAATCAAAAACCATGAAAATCGGTACAGCCGACGGAGACGAATACAACAAATCAAAAACCATGAAAATCGGTCCAGCCGACGGAGACGAATACAACAAATCAAAAACCATGAAAATCGGTCCAGCCGACGGAGACGAATACAACAAATCAAAAACCATGAAAATCGGTCCAGCCGACGGAGACGAATACAACAAATCAAAAACCATGAAAATCGGTCCAGCCGACGGAGACGAATACAACAAATCAAAAACCATGAAAATCGGTCCAGCCGACGGAGACGAATACAACAAATCAAAAACCATTAAAATCGGTCCAGCCGACGGAGACGAATACAACAAATCAAAAACCATGAAAATCGGTCCAGCCGACGGAGACGAATACAACAAATCAAAAACCATGAAAATCGGTCCAACCGACGGAGACGAATACAACAAATCAAAAACCATGAAAATCGGTCCAGCCGACGGAGACGAATACAACAAATCAAAAACCATTAAAATCGGTCCAGCCGACGGAGACGAATACAACAAATCAAAAACCATAAAAATCGGTCCAGCCGACGGAGACGAATACAACAAATCAAAAACCATGAAAATCGGTCCAGCCGACGGAGACGAATACAACAAATCAAAAACCATGAAAATCGGTCCAGCCGACGGAGACGAATACAACAAATCAAAAACCATGAAAATCGGTCCAGCCGACGGAGACGAATACAACAAATCAAAAACCATGAAAATCGGTCCAGCCGACGGAGACGAATACAACAAATCAAAAACCATTAAAATCGGTCCAGCCGACGGAGACGAATACAACAAATCAAAAACCATGAAAATCGGTCCAGCCGACGGAGACGAATACAACAAATCAAAAACCATGAAAATCGGTCCAGGCGACGGAGACGAATACAACAAATCAAAAACCATGAAAATCGGTCCAGCCGACGGAGACGAATACAACAAATCAAAAACCATTAAAATCGGTCCAGCCGACGGAGACGAATACAACAAATCAAAAACCATGAAAATCGGTCCAGCCGACGGAGACGAATACAACAAATCAAAAACCATGAAAATCGGTCCAGCCGACGGAGACGAATACAACAAATCAAAAACCATGAAAATCGGTCCAGCCGACGGAGACGAATACAACAAATCAAAAACCATTAAAATCGGTCCAGCCGACGGAGACGAATACAACAAATCAAAAACCATGAAAATCGGTCCAGCCGACGGAGACGAATACAACAAATCAAAAACCATGAAAATCGGTCCAGCCGACGGAGACGAATACAACAAATCAAAAACCATGAAAATCGGTCCAGCCGACGGAGACGAATACAACAAATCAAAAACCATGAAAATCGGTCCAGCCGACGGAGACGAATACAACAAATCAAAAACCATTAAAATCGGTCCAGCCGACGGAGACGAATACAACAAATCAAAAACCATGAAAATCGGTCCAGCCGACGGAGACGAATACAACAAATCAAAAACCATTAAAATTGGTCCAGCCGACGGAGACGAATACAACAAATCAAAAACCATGAAAATCGGTACAGCCGACGGAGACGAATACAACAAATCAAAAACCATGAAAATCGGTACAGCCGACGGAGACGAATACAACAAATCAAAAACCATGAAAATCGGTCCAGCCGACGGAGACGAATACAACAAATCAAAAACCATGAAAATCGGTCCAGCCGACGGAGACGAATACAACAAATCAAAAACCATGAAAATCGGTCCAGCCGACGGAGACGAATACAACAAATCAAAAACCATGAATATCGGTCCAGCCGACGGAGACGAATACAACAAATCAAAAACCATGAAAATCGGTCCAGCCGACGGAGACGAATACAACAAATCAAAAACCATTAAAATCGGTCCAGCCGACGGAGACGAATACAACAAATCAAAAACCATAAAAATCGGTCCAGCCGAAGTGGCCCGTTAATATGTACACAATGTGCACTGCGCCCCCGTAAAACAACACTAAATTAATTCGATTGAGTTAAGCTAATAAAATAATAACATTAAAATATTTCTGAAATTTCAGACGTCGCTAAAATTGGTCGGGGGGAGCAAAGAAAATATTTAGGCGATATTTTTGTAGTGATAGTAAGAAATAGTGCTCCTGTTAAAAATAAAAAGATATAATTACCTACTACTTAAAAATTAGAAAGTCATTAAAATTAATATGACATTATAAATCCATTTTTCTAGAAGTCTGGGGTACATTGGAAGCAGAAGAAGAAGGTTGTGGCATTGGATCACTTATAAAAGCATATTATTATTCATTTTTAGTTTATGTTTTTTCGTTTCCGCGTTTTTTTATATCGCTCACTTTGGCTTCTATCAAAATACTACAACCGAAACCGAAAAGCACCATGGACCTAAAAGGCGCTAGAAAAGTCGCTAGAATATTTTGTCATTAATGAAAATGAAAAGTCGTTTTCCATGTCCAAAAGTCGCTAGATCTGGCGACAAAGTCGGCAAGTAAGCAACACTGCCGACAATATTGTTAACGTTTTATGATAACGTCCGAATACCGAGGAGTAAGTGGGATGGGCTACTGTAAGAGCGTATGCGAGAATGAGAGGGAAGTACCCGCGATGTCGTCAGCGCGTTCCAGGTAACCTTGCCATACAAACTTAAAAGTTGTATTTTACATCACTTCTTAACCATTTTTTTAACTTTTTATTAGTTATTCTGTTATCCGGAGTGGAGAAGAATCCAATAAATCAAACATCAGAAGAATCTGTTGAGCCAATCTCGAGTTATAAGTGTTCGCACTAACCCGACTTTCATTTATATAGTAGATAGAAGAGCTTCTGCATCATGGGAAATGAGAAACTTATTCCCGTATAGAAAAACGGACGAAAAACTACGGTGCAAAACGAGCAAAGTATGCGTTTGCTTAAAGATACAAACAACATTTGGTTGTTTTTGTTTGTAAAATAAACAAATTATTGCTTCAAGCCCGCGGGCTTATTTTAGTTTTAACAAATGTTTTATTTATTTAATATTTTATTACTATATTTTTATCTGCAATTTTTTTTTTAAATTGTTGTGTATTTTTCATCAATTATTTGCCATTCCCAAATGTGTGAAAATTAATAGTTTTATCTTACAAATAACAAACAAAAAAATATCAATTCAATTAACCACTCAACCACTCATATTTGGATATTAAAATCGCATTTTAAGGGTGTATCATTCAGCACCGTAATGTAAAAAGGAGAAAAAACATATATTATCTACAAGCACCTAGGTACATGAACAACAAAAAAACTTATAAAGCAGAGATCGGAGATAAGGCCCTTCGGCACTACAACAATACTGTCTACAGTGTGTCCATGAGACGGTCACTTTGCGCCTGCAATGGAACAAAATAGAAACAAACTATGTATATCAAGTCTACCAGTGGCTATCTGCAAATTCAACATTTCAATTTACCTATAGTAAAAAAGTTTCAGATTTAAATATCTTTATATTAATACGTGAAGCAATAACTTTTCACCCCTATTTATGAAAATAGCGCGGACGGAGGAGTATGAAATTTCGCACACTTATAGTTTATATAGAGAAGGAGTGCCGAATGATTTCTTTTAAACTATGCATGAAAAAATAGATTCAATTATTAAAATAACATAACAAACACTACTCTAATGTTATGTATTTGATACTCACACACTCATATGCTTTTGTTTATATGTTGTCAAATCTACTATATAAATTAAAGTCGGGTTAGTGCGAACACTTATAACTCGAGATTGGCTTAACAGATTCTTCCTATGTTTGATTTATTGGATTCTTCTCCGCTCCGGATAACAGAATAACTAATAAAAAGTTAAAAAAAATGGATAAGAAATTATGTAAAATACAATATTTAAGTTTGTATGGAAAGGTTACCTGGGACGAGCCCACGACATCGCGGGTAGTTCCCTCTCATTCTCGCATACGCTCTTACAATAGCCCATCCCATTTACTCCACCGCACCGTTTCGATAGTTTTAGAAATCTTTCATAGAAAGTCAACAATATTATCGGGCATATTCGTATTGGTAATAGGCGAGGTAGGGTGTGTGCGCGAGCGCATATTTCTCAAGTTGTTTCAGAAATAGTTTCATGTTATTATTTTATTAGCTTAACTAATCGAATTATTTTTTTTGTTTGACGGGGGCGCAGTGCACATCATGTACATATTAACGGGCCACTTCGGGTTAGAACCACAGGACAACGTCTGTCGGGAAAGCTAGTTAAGAATAGATTAATATTGTTTGTCTTTAAAAATAATAGAAGAACCTTGGTACATATCTACATTTCTAATTTGACGTAGGTGTCCATATGTCATTGTTTTTGAAAAATAAAATGTGTATGTAATAGCGCTCGCTCAATATATCTAGTATAAAATCTCAATATATTATAACGTTCAAACTTATAATTTAAATTAGTTATGGTCGAATTTCTACCACTATCATATGAAGTAGTCACATGTACAAACAAACAGAAAGTACATAAAGCAAGTATTAAACAGAATAAGAAGTAAAGAATAATATGTAAGTAAATAAGTGATACGACAATATGTCCATTGTCCAGTGTTCAGAATAAGTAGTGTGGTTAGTGGAGGGCTCCAGCAAGGTCCTCGAGCAACATTCCATATAGAGGTAAGTTCATGTGAGGCACAAAAACTGCCCGAACTACATACACTCGCATTACAAACAATTATAACCTTTAATTGTGTATGTCTTACATATTACAATAAAGAAGAAAACTGTTTACACAAAATGTTAAAGGTTTAATAATGACAGGTCTTGTTTGTAATCGCACGCCATTGTGATCTTTATTTTTCAAATTAATACACAAAATTGCAATCATTTTGTACAAAATCGTCAGACAAACTGAATCAATGACTGAATTATATTGCAAGAAGAGTAATCCAACAGGCTGATTGGCTTGAAGGGCCTCTATAGAAAACTCAGGTTCGAATCTCTATGAAGGCATGAGAATCTTTTCAACATTTTACAGGTTGTACCTAAGTAAATTAAGATATCAAATGTTTTTTTTACGTTAAGTTGTCTCATCAGTACAATTCAATACAACACTACCTTCAAGACCCTATTTTGAGGCAGAGGGAGGCAAAACAGCTCTCAAATGCGCAGTTGCGACTACCTCCTCTCACACCATGCAGACGAGGCCGACCTCGAATGACATGATCAGACCTTACAGAAGGGCCAAGACAGGATCAAAAGGAATAGAAGAGCATGTATGCGGATTGTTATGCGTTTGGAAGAAGCGAAAGGGGTCTGTTTGGATAGAGAAGAATGGATGTCCGTAATCTCTGCCTACCCCCTTCGGGAAACGTGATGCGTGATGGGTAAAAAAAACTCTAATCCGACATCCTCAGCAGATTTCTTAGCTATGTCCACATTGTCCACCTCCTCTGCATAATGGAAGATGTAATGAGCCTGCACTGATGTCAATCGTCGCTTGTGAAGTAGTTGTACCTCTTCTGAGATATTATTTAGTTTCAATCGCGGTCTTTTTGTGCCTGCTATTTGGTCAGGTGCCGTGCCAGGACACAAGACACAAGAATGGGCAGTAAAAAACACAATAACATAAGACGCATAGTGTTAATACGCAAAACTAACACTTAAGTACCTATCTTGACCAACAATAATAGGTTGTCAACTATAAGCGATTACAATTATTTTTTATTAAAAGTGTAATGTTTGCAATAAAAAGTTTACTGTTAACAAAAGACGAATGATCGTGAGGGAGTGAGTCAATTATTTAGGAGTTGAAAGTGTGTCTGCAACCAGTTCCGCCTACGCACTGTTTGTGCATTCAAGAAAATAATTACAAAAGTGTTGACACCCACACGTCACCGCAGCAACATTGATCAACGATCTATAGATCATAATGCGTGATAGATCATGAACAAATCTTATTAAGTACTATCTCATATAAGAGTGGAAAGATTAATAGAATATAGTTGTTGGTATGACGTACATGAGGCTAGATACACGAGTCGGGGTCACAAAATCGTGGGATTTTGGTAACTTCATGTGGGGTATGGAGGTATAAAAAAATTGAACTTAAAAATAAAACCATAAACAATTAAGACCTTGTATTTTTTTGTTTGACTTCTCAAAATAAAGAATTGTTTATTTATTTATCTTTTCGCAGTCTCATTAATTTTTTTACAGGAAAGGATTAAAAGAGACAGAGTGAATTTTCCTGCTTGTCAAATACTTAAGGTTTCAATAAGAATGAGTAAATCTGAGAAAAAAACCCGACATGCTCTTTTTTCACACCAAAGAATTGGAGGCTAACTATGATAAAAATATTTTGGTATGCCTGGTGAATTTTTGGAGTACAAGAAGTAATGTGTATTGCCATTGAATGAGAAATGTATTTACACAATCAGAGAAACTTGTAAGAATTTAAAAAAAATATTAGATGTAAAATTTCTTACCTGCAGTCACTTATTGATAATCTCGAAAATATTCGAAATCATCGAACAGGTTTTCGATCAGTCCTTCCTCTAAAATTCATCATGTTTTCGACATTTTCACTTGTTTTCTACACAAACATTTCATCACATTGTTATAATGCAATTTATATAATAATGCACCATTTACTTTATAAAAAAACACTGATTATAGAAAGAAAAAAAACAACAATGTTAACTGTTCCTCTAGTGTCTTTTTGTTTATTTCAACTGCTGGATCTGTAAACAAAAAAAATACCAACTTAGTTTTAAGTTTTTGAATTTTAAATTACAAGCACTAATATAAGCAAATATTGTTTCTTTTAACATATTTGGTCCGGTACCCGGTAATAAGTCTATTTAGCAAAAACCTATAAGCTTCGCTAAAGAAGGAATTAACGAGTCATTAGAATCGTGCGGTCCAGTTGCTAGTCTCACTGCATGATAACGCGGGTTCGAGCTTTACCTGGGTCAGAATATTGACAAAAACATGTCGAAAATTTCGGGAAATTGAATAATCTTATGGTGAAATTTGCTAACATACAAGGGTTAAGCTAAATATTGGAACAACAGTCGCCAACTCGTGGTAAAAGGAGAAATCAAAAGACTAAAAAATGGTGTATTATTCCTAAATTTACTTATAGTTTGTTTGTTCTTTATTACGATCAGAAATAAATAAATTCCTAAATACAAGAATCATTCTGGAAAAACCATCAGAGAAGGTATAAGAAAATACGAGAAATATACAATAGTACGGTAAATACCAATAAGGTTTTGTTATGCATAAGTGAGGAGAATAAACTCAACCCAGACTCCTTTATAATATTAAATAGTACGGCTGACCCCAAGGAAGACGGCTGCCAGGCCAGCAAAGAAAACGTGATACAACTGGAAGACAACCTCGCAAGAAACTAAGCCCAACTCTTGAGTAATTAAAATTAACCAGACCTTATATAAGCATAAGTGGTAAACCTTAAAAAAACCAGTTGCAAAATAGAAAATAAGTGATTTTGGTAAACAAGAAAAAAATACAAGAAAGGGTTGGAGAAATGAAAGAAGAAAGAAAAGTTAGTTGACGATCTGTTAGTTGTTGTTGCTTTGTATTCATCGTTTCAAAATAATGGCCAGACTTAAGAGTTCAAAGTTTTACCACCCAAAGCTGTGGCTCTGCCTCCGTTTGACAACTTGACGGATGGCGGTGTGAGTGACACAATAGTGCGAGGGATTAGCACGTACTGCCGTATTAATTCGGACGCACTACAAAGGCTCGGGTTCATAATCCAGCAGGGACGTTGAATACCTTTTGATCGTGATTATCCTTTATCACATTACAAAAGCCGGATATGGCGAAACAACGCAATGTCACCCCGATCAACAAGGCTCACAAAAGAACCCGCTGCTTCTGAAAATCATTTATGTTTCCAATAAGCATATATTATTCTCCATATGTCTTCTCATTCCACCATGAAGGAGAGAACTGGACATGTGTTAGTTATCTAGTATCATAGTGTTATTAGAGCTCCGAAGCTTTTCCATAAAACCGGGATTTATTAGGGTTTGGTTAGATGCCGCTATTTTCTTGAAAATTATGTTCATGAGCTTTGGTTTAATTTTATATTGGCACAACATGAGATATTTTTATTCCAATAATGTTTCGAACCATTGTTGCTAGGGGGTGTTTTACCAGTATGCAAAAAGACGCAAAAAAATTAAATTTACATAAAAAAAACGTATATAAAATTTGAAAAACCTGAACCTTCCGTCCTCAAGGAAGGCCAGGTCAGAAGTAATAGAAATAGGAGAGGTTGTATGAGAAATGGTATATCGGTGGAAGAAGCGAATGAAGTGTGCTTTGATAGAGAGAGTAGAGGTCCGTTCTCTCTGCCTACCCCTTACAGTACATGACATGATGGGTAAAAGAAAATAAACCTAAACACGAGCAATTTATTCCGTCATATCGAGCGACCGTCACTTTTAGTAGATTACGGAATATCAATAATATTATTAGGTAATTAAATTATCCGCCTAAAATCTATGGCGTGGGCATCTCTTTAGGTAGGTGTATATATAACTGTGTTATCTATGGTTCAAACAAACGTGAATGTTGCCAGCGCGCAGAAATGTCAAATAATAAACAGAACGTTGTAGTATGGTAAACAGGTCGGGCCGTGGGCAGCAGATCCAACCTAAACCCATACATTACCATACACACGCGTCTCTGCACATACCCACCTACATACATAGTAGCAAAGAACTATTGTTATATGTATGTATATATGCACATACAGCCTACGTTAGTTCCACGATACCAGCCAACACAAAATATACAAAATCTAAGTGACAGGGAGGAATTGTGTTGAAAAAATGTATTTAAGGCTCTATTTTACCCTAATCAATTCTTAATATACAATGGATAAAAATAGAACTCAATAATCAATGGGACTCAATATCCATTAGATAAGATGTTGATTCTGTAGAAGGAAAAGCCTCCATTATTAATAAGATCATGATACCACAATAGAAAAAGTCTCCATAATTAATAACATCATGATACTACAATATAAAGTCTCCATAATGAATAATATCGTGATACCACAATGTAAAGTCTCCATAATTAATAAGATCATGATACCACAATGTAAAGTTTCCATAATTAATAAGATCGTGATACCACAATCTCCATAATGAATAAGATCATGATACCAGAATAGAAAAGGTCTCCATAATTAAAAACATCATGATACCACAATATAAAGTTTCCATAATTAATAAGATCGTGATACCACAATATAAAGTTTCCATAATTAATAAGATCGTGATACCACAATATAAAGTTTCCATAATTAATAACATCGTGATACCACAATATAAAGTTTCCATAATTAATAAGATCGTGATACCACAATATAAAGTTTCCATAATTAATAAGATCGTGATACCACAATATAAAGTTTCCATAATTAATAAGATCGTGATACCACAATATAAAGTTTCCATAATTAATAAGATCGTGATACCACAATATAAAGTTTCCATAATTAATAAGATCGTGATACCACAATATAAAGTTTCCATAATTAATAAGATCGTGATACCACAATATAAAGTTTCCATAATTAATAAGATCGTGATACCACAATATAAAGTTTCCATAATTAATAACATCGTGATACCACAATATAAAGTTTCCATAATTAATAAGATCGTGATACCACAATATAAAGTTTCCATAATTAATAAGATCGTGATACCACAATATAAAGTTTCCATAATTAATAAGATCGTGATACCACAATATAAAGTTTCCATAATTAATAAGATCGTGATACCACAATATAAAGTTTCCATAATTAATAAGATCGTGATACCACAATATAAAGTTTCCATAATTAATAAGATCGTGACACCACAATATAAAGTTTCCATAATTAATAAGATCGTGATACCACAATGTAAAGTCTCCATAATTAATAAGATCATGATACTACAAAAGAAAAAGTCTCCATAATGAATAAGATCATGATACCACAATAGAAAAAGTCTCCATACCTAATTAATAACATCATGACACCATAAGAAAAAATCTACATTAGGGATAAGATCATGATACTACTAACTCACCACTCCCATTTTAACCCCATTTAGGGGCATAGAAAGACAACAAGAATCCTCCACCGCACTCGATCTTTCAAAATCCAAACCCTCAGGTCTGCTTAACACAATTTTGTTCCAGCCAGGTCCACAATGGTAGAAGTGATAGTGCCGCGCCGAGACGCTGATGTTTAGCGTCGTTCGTGATGCGGTGGTACCATCTTATACCCAAAAATTCTCCTGAAGCACTTCGTGTGAAACGCTTTTTAATTTATAATAGAAATTTGTAACAGTAAGTATTGATTTGATATGAGCATGATATTTAATAAGAAAAAAATATTTTATATTTTAAGATACTATAAAAGAAAAGTGACTCATTATGGGATAGGATTTTGATGCTATAATGGAAAAAAGTCTACATATTATGGATAAGATTGTGATACAGTAATGGAAAAAAACCTCAATTATTGTGGATAAAATTGTGATACTATAAGAAAAAAAGTGAACCATTTTGGATTGGATTGTGATACAATAATGGAAAAAAACCTCCATTGTGGATAAAATTGTGATACTGTAAGAAAAAAAGTGAACCATTATGGATTAGATTGTGTTGCTAAAAAAATTCGCCATATTTACTAATTTTGCTGACTGAATTTCCGTTATCTCTTATGAAATTTAAAAAAAAGTCTAAAGCACGGACCACTGCGGGCCTGTCTATATTATGTAGCTTCTTCTAGACGAAAATGATAATAATATTATTAGTGTAATTTGAATTTTTATTCCTTATTTAGTGAAGTGAATATAATCATATTATTATAAGCGGGTTCATATAAATAAATGTCTATCACAATATTCAAACTATTTAATTCATTTTAAAGATCAAACTATAAAATTTAATGAAGGAGGGGTTATAATGGATATTATTTATTATTATTAAGTACTTTTTATTTGTTTATTATTTTACCTTTTTGTTATTATTTTTTTTCTAAGACATGTTTACAAAGAGCGATACTAAAAAAATTATATGAAAGGTTAGGTTTGGAGGACAATAACACTAGTTGAATGTATACGCAAACTAAAAAAATAGCGAGAAGACAAACAACAGAAACACTTACATCTAGGCGCAAGGTTCAGCTGGGGGAAAGGGATGTAGGCTGAGGGACAGGAACCTAAACATTCTTATTATTTTCAACAAAATCCGTACTGACTAGCTGCTGCTACAAGTTCAGATTACTCGATGAAAGACAAATGAATTATGGATCGTCAGTAAGCAACGAGAACCCAGAAGCGGACCCAACAAAAATACTGCCTGGCTCAACACAGCCCAGAAAGATATGGTGTTGAGATGAGATAGATGTGATGTAGACTGTATCGCTTCAAACTCACCAGCATGAGCATGTGGGATGACACAAACAATCGATCATCTGATAAACGAGCGCCTATACAATGACTTCGGCCTATGGAAAGCAACCATAGGAAGAAGGAGATTTCCTCTAAGAAATTATTTTTCTATAAGTACGAAAAAAATACAATCACAAATTGCTCTTGAGATGTAGCATCAGTATTTTTGTACAAGTTTGTGAAACCATGAGTCTGCTTTTTGAAAAGGCCATGTACTTATATAAATGCAGACTTTAAAATCTTGCCATTTCCATTTTCTATGAATATGTGAAAAAAATACCTAGGATTAATTTTTTATACATTGGCATTAGAACAATTCAACTGAATCTACAAAAAAAATCAGCATGGGGCTCAAAAGATATAAAATCCTTTCTGTTTTTTGCAATGATAAAACATAGTTTAATGCTTGCCTAATAGGGAAAAAATAAATCTTTAGACTGCATACTTTTGCGTGTCCATTTACCTATTAATTCGAATTTTTATTCAAGCATATTTTTAATTACTTCATCTTTGTGTGTCATATAAATTCCCTCTGCCATCGACAGTACTTATGTAAGTCGCTTGCTGAGGATTGATGTGTACTGTATCCGAAAATAAATTAGAACGTTGTGCACCAACAAAGCCAATAGGCAATAAATATGAGACATTAACAAAAATGGATATAGTCATATCCTGGCGCCAAATACAAGACAGCAGTCGCAGTCTTTAAATTTGGTTGCTCTCTTGTTCTCAACAATTTCCAACTTTTATCTCTATTTTTCATTTTATTATTAAATTTCTACTTGTTGCATACATGAGATTTTTCGACATGTTGAACATGTTGAGAATTCTCATGATTAGGAGTTTCGGAGACAAACATTACCACCTAATGGCGAACGTAAAGTGATCACACTAAGCCAGCCTTCGAAGTAACAGTAGAAGACGGTCGTAAGCCCGTAGTGGTTTGTTCCATTTAAAAATCGAACATTAGTAATGAATTGTTAGAGTCATTAGTTATGTTTTCGAAAATAATTGTTGTAATGAGATATGACGATTGAATGTTATAAATACATAGGTATATTTTTTCAATCATCAAATTCTGATCGAGTTTTATGTGAAATAAACCAAAACTTAAAAATATCTACAATTGGACAAAAAATATAATTTTCTTTGAAATATGGTTAGTGTTGTATTGTACTATGTCCATGAAAACACTTGAAATGTATTAAAGTATAATATATAGGTAATTAATAAGTATAATTCATATGTAGAAGGGAAACATTATTCGGTTGCTCCCGTCCAAGGGATTACCAAAAAATAGCTCAATAAAAAGGGGCTATCAAAAGGTCGGGTTGCCAAATGTACGGTTTTCGTTATGCTTGTCCAGTCAAGAAAATCTCGATAAACCGGACAGAAGATTGTCCGGTTTCCGTGAAAATTACGTACACTTTCATAACTGACTGAAAATCGAGCACTATACCCGTATCTAATGCTTTTGTGCGTTTTGTACTGAATTTAAAGATGCCATCTCAGGCAATAAAACCTTAACAAAAGCAGTAACATCATCAAGTACTAAATATATGAAAAAGTAGGTATATTTAGTACCCTCCCCCCCGTCATTAAAACACAAGACAGCTAATGAGTACTGGTACATTGATTCCAAATCTTTTTTTCACCCTCCGATTAAAAAATGATTATGTTCTGCTGTGTACTATCTCCAAGAATTAAAGCAATCTGATTGGCCAAAGTGAACATAATACCTACACTACAATCAATTAAAGTTTTGTTGTGGACATGGTAGATATTATAATGTTAAAAATAGGGTAAAGAGCTAAAAACTGGTTGTTTTTTTAGTGGACATGGTACAAAAAATATGTGTTGTTGAAACTGCTTTTTTTATAGGACCGTCATCATTTTCAAATATACGCTCAGTATTGTAGCACCCAATAAGACAAAATTTGGGCAAAGGCATCCTTATGATCCCGTCTTCCAATGAAAAAAAAAACAATCAGTCTAATTAATATTCCGAAAAGCACATTTCAAAATACAATAATAATAATTAGGTATAAGCCACGTCTCCATTATAGCATTCGATTGTTATTTTAATTCTTAATTGTTTTTTTTTAACAAAAGCTAAACGTAATAATATTGTATGGTAATTATACAGACTGATACAGTCACTGGCAGCAAAAAGATGAACTCTAGAAAACAAAATGGTCCGACGATCGCTTGTTCGTTTGTCAGGTGAGAAATGTTTTAAGTACCCACCCAGTTAGATAAAATGGGCATTATAACGATAGCTGATGAAAATATTAGATAAATAAAAATAACGCCTCTAACGTTATTTATATTAAACGATATTTATAAATATTAGTTGAACAAAAATAACAGTCACGCTAATATTAAGCAATAATAATAGCCTTCCCCCATTTTTACATGACAGCTAATATTAGTTGACTTAACATGTTAAATGTTAGGCTCGCGCTCACTATACCGAATGACCTTTTCTTGGAGAAATCGCACCTTTTCGGATTGGTACCATATTTTGGAAACGGTCTTTTTTTGGAAAATGTTAAGCTTCCAGATACTTAATTTTGGAAATGACCTTATTTTAAGAAAGTTTTAAAATTCCAGAAGATACCAAATCTTCATGTAGGTTTGTAAAATAAAAAAAGGTTTAAGCTTTTAACAATAAAGTTATTGTCAATAATGAAACTGCTATAACGTTTTGAAACTGAGCCGTTATTCCCACTTCTACACCCAACTATGAAGTTTTATCTATTTTTTTTTTTTTTTTTTTTTTTTGAGGCTAGCACCCGTATTCGGGTGATGCAGCCTTTGCTTATTTCATAGACATATTAGTTTAAGAAAAGAATAAAATTAGGAAGAAAAGGAAAATAAAGAGGGATTCAAAGATTCTTGTTATTTCTCCGCAAATGGTTCACTATAATATCATTGATATCTTGTTCATTCCTCGACAGCAAAGACACAACGTTCAGGGGAAGGGGAAGACCCCTTTCCAGTAACTCCTGAAGGAAAACATTATTTGGAAGCAGACTACAGCCGAAGAATACATGGTCGATGGTCTCATCATCCTCCCTACACTCGCAGAGGGACGAGTCGACCACGCCAAGTCTCTTCAAATGTGAAGCCAGGGCGACATGTCCTATACGCAATCTAGTCAACAGGGATATGTATAACTTATTTCTACGCTTACCCTGGAACCATGGTTCTCCTGGTATTAGCGGTTGGATTTGTTTATATCGTGCCCCCTTAGGGGTCTGAGTAAATATATCGTCCCATTCTTTACGTATTAATGTCATAACATCAGCAATACAGTCGTTAAACGGCAGCACAAACGAGCTGGGGACACTACCAGAAAGACAAGCTTCCTTCGCCACAGCGTCCACCGTCTCGTTCCCACTAATGCCGATATGCGCAGGTATCCAAATTAAAACGATTTTAATTCCATTAGAGTGGCATTCGTATAATAGCGTCCTGATTTCCCAAAGCAAGTGACTACTCGTAGATGACCTTTGGCAACATTTTAGTCCTTCTATAAAGCTAAGTGAATCTGTGAGAATTAAAGTGTGCGTGAGGGAACGGCTACGTATTTCCAAGATGGCTTCTTTGACGGCCAAACATTCTGCGGTAAACACAGATGCAGATTTGGGAAGCTTGAACATTTTTTTAATACCTATTGACGGAATATAGACCGCAGCCCCGCAATCTCCCTCCAGCAACTTGGAACCGTCCGTATATAATCTCACATAAGTCGAAGGCCAATGCTCTTCAATCTTACGAGAGAAAATCGCGTTGACTATATTTGGGCTGAGAAGTGAGTATGATTTGTCTAATTGGATATTATCCAAAACTTCAGGAGAGAAGGAAGAGGGAATGCACGGGAAGGAAACAATGTTATGTTTTACAGTTGATAGATTAGAAAAATTTTTCAAACAGTACTCCCACACTGAACGCAAACCTGGGAGCAGGTTTGGCTGTCGGGAACTAAGCAAATTCTGTAGCCTAGAGAAAATAGGGTGATTAGTCTGATTCATGCGTTTCAATAAAAATTTAAAAGCCAGAGACTTCCTTCTCAACGACAGCGGCATCTCCACGCATTCCGCCTGGAGAGCTATTACTGGCGATGATTTCATGGCTCCGAGTATGAGTCGCAAACTTCTGGACTGAACCCTTTCTAGCTTGATCGAGAGGTATTTTGGGAGTGGGTCCATAAGAAAACTACCATAGTCTAAATGACTTTTTATTAACGCTGAGTAAAGCATTCTCATTGTGGATGGGTGAGCTCCCCACCACACTCCCGAAACTGCTCTTAGAATATTGAAATTTTTTTCACACTTGCTTGTTATGTAATCAATGTGCATTTTCCATGACAATTTTCTATTCAAAACCATTCCCAAGAACTTAACTGACTCTTTGATAGGTATGGAAAAGTCCCCAAAGCTTATTGGGATGTCTGGGGTGGAGTGTTTATTTGAAAAGAAGACTACTTGACTTTTGGATGGTGAGAATTCCAATCCATTTATATCACACCAGGAACTCAGAGAGTCTAATGATCTCTCAAGATATTCGGCAGATTTGACAATATTTTTTTGGGACACGAAGATTACAAAATCATCCGCGTATTGTAATACATTACACGGAGAGGGAATAGAATTTTGAATGTCACAGGTATACAAGTTAAATAAAAATGGACTTGGGACCGATCCTTGAGGCAGGCCACGAAAGATCGTCCTCTCAATTATGCCCAAGGGTGTCTCTATTAAGAGTCTTCTTGTGCACATGATATTGGAAATCAAATCGCATAAAAGTAACGGAATACCCAGTGAAACCAGCTTTTCGTATAAAACAGGGAGTAATACATTGTCGTATGCTCTACATATATCCAAAAAACAAGCCACAGTATCCATTTTAACCGATCTGGCAGAATGAATCTCTGCAATCAAGGTACTCAAGTTATCAATACAAGATTTTCCCTTACGGAAGCCAAACTGCCAGACCGGGAGCAAATCACTGCTCTCGGCAAACCATTCTAGCCTTGATTTAAGCATTCTCTCCAGAATTTTCAAAAAGCATGATGACATAGATATGGGTCGGTATGAGGATCCCTTTGAAATATCTTTTCCTGGTTTTGGTATTGGAATAACAAATTGGGCTTTCCAGGAATCTGGAATAGTTCCCGACATTAATATACAATTATATAGTTTTAATATTTCACAAAGTAGAGACTTTGGGAAGTGTTTGAAAAAGCTGTATGGGATTTGGTCTGGACCTGGAGAAGAAACTCCACATGAATCAATTGCAGATGATAGTTCATTCATTGTGAAAGGAGAGGATAAGGATACACTTGGAGATTGGGAAGTGATCTGGTTTTTTTGAAGTTCCATTTCCTGTGGGACGTACGGAGGTGCAAGCGAATCCACAAATTCCTCAATCCAATCGAACGATTTTGATACATCAGGTCGTGGGGAACAAGCCCCTCTAAATTTACGAACCGAATTCCACACATCTGAAATGTTGGTTTCCGGGTTAAGCGATGAGCAGAATAAATGCCAGCCCTGACGTTTTTTCCTTCTTAAAAGTTTTTTTGTGATAGCTTGAGTTTTTCGTAATATTAAATAATTTTCATCAGTCACGTTTCTTTTATATTTTTTTAGGGCCAAAGATCTCTGCTTTACCGAGTCTGTGCATTCCTGATCCCACCATGGTGGGGAGGGGCTGTAGAATTTACCTTTACTCGCGGAAGAGCTAGGTATTGAGAGACTTGCAGCATTATTGATATAGTCAGTTATTTCTGTGGCATACGTGTTAATATCTATCTGATTGCCTGAATCTACTACAGAAATACATTTTCCTTCCTCCAGGAGAGAGTGAAAAAGGGTCCAGTTCGCCCTTCCTATATTAAGTTTCTGTCTTTTTTCAGGTCTTGGTTGATGACGAACTTGATGATTAATGTGTAGAATTATAGGGTAATGATCGCTCGAGTACGGGTCATTTAAAACAGTCCAAGTTGTAATGGAAGCTATGTTGGAAGATGAGATTGAAAGATCAACCGCGCTTTTGTTTTGGTTGGGAAGGGTTAGCCTAGTAGGTTCCCCACTGTTAAGGATGACTAGATTTTCAGAATCCACAAAATCCAGAATATCCTTTCCCGCAGAATCATAATAGTGGCAACCCCAAGAGGGGGAATGCGCGTTAAAATCGCCCAATAATAGGAAATTGGAGGGAAGTTTTCCAACTACGTCTCTCCAAAAACGGGGGTCAAATTTCATCCTAGGCGGACAGTATAATGAGATCACTGCGATACCGAATATCTCGGCACCTACAATTTGTATTTTTGGGTGATCAGGTAAAGTAATAGGGTTAAAGGAATAACAGTTTTTAATTAAGAGAGCTGCTCCACCCCTACCATCGGGGCGGTCATTTCTCAAACACACGAATCCAGAAAAATTAACCTGCGAGTCACTGGAAAACCAAGTTTCCGATAAAGCAAAGACATCGGCTCTGTGTTCCTTAAGAAGGAGGGATATATCATCTCGGTTTGCAACAGCGCTTCGGCTGTTCCATTGGAGAATTCGAAAATTATTGATTATGTGATGTTGTCGGGACATTTTCAGAAATAAATGATCTTAACGTGGAAACCAAATGAGCAGAATTAACTGGGGCAGATCTTTGAGACGACAATAGTTCAATAAGCATCGTAATTAAAGTCATTAGAAAATTATTGTTATCTGTTGACAGATTGTCTTTCAGATTTTGATTTCGATTTTCTTGGGCTGGGGAATCATTTAAAGCGAAACCATTAGGAGCACTAGACCATTCTGATCCATTCGGAAACAGAAGCATAGAGTTGTACTCCGACCTATCATATCCTGGGACTACTGCAGCTTTTGGAGTTTTATACTTAAAAACACCTTTAGTAGGGGGCGTGGAATTATTTTGGTTAGAATTATGTTTTATGGCTGACCTGGAGGAGCTTCCCAGCGTTGCTGGGGGCGCGACCTGTGAATTAGGTTTAGGATTAGCTGTTACTTCAGCAAATGTATGCAATAATGGGTGCATTTTAGACGCTTGCACATAGGACACATTCTCACGAGCCATTGTGTTTTTAATATTTTTCTGTCTTGAAAGCTCTGGGCACGTGACGCTTATTGCTTTATGGGCTCCTTTGCAGTTGTGACATTGGATTTTATCGGAAGAACAATCGTTAAACTCGTGGTTTTCTCCACATTTAAAACATTTGGCAGGGGATCGACAGGCTGCTTTCGTATGTCCAAATTTGCAACATTTGTAACATTGAATGGTGGGGTAATAGTATATATCCACACCAAAAGAATTATAATACAGATAAACATTATCGGGAAGGGACTGCCCTTCAAAGGTGATAACAATTGTTTGAGAGGGTTTATACTCAGGTTTCTCTCCTGATCGGTCCTTGAATTTTAATCTTCTAACTTTTATTATGTCCAACTTTGGATTAGATTCTTTGAGTCCCTCAAGCAATTCTTCTTCCGAGATGTCAACTGAGACACCCCTTATCAGACCCATTCTGCTAACATTATATGATGGTATAAAAGCTTTGTATAATGAGTTGGAAATTAAATATAAATTTTTTATAAAAGCGTTAGCTGCCTGACCATTTTGAAATTCAAGCGATAATTTATACTTCCCCTCTGCCCTGAGGGATCCGTTAACCACGTTTTTAATATTCCTCTTAAAAATAAATTTCCCAAAGTCCATCGGATGAATAGGCTTACTGTCTGAAAGTTGTATGTTGACAACATAGGGTCCCAATGATTTCGGGGAGTAAAAATGTTCTCGGACCGGGCCGGTACTAATAGTGTTTTGGGGATCGGTTGTCATTTTCCCATTTGTACTATCCTCCTCCATAATGTTGGAGATTATAACGCCATTAAACTTTCTTTTCTTTCCTAAATCAGGCGGATCAGGATCAGGGTCTGGTGGCTGCATTATACCATCAAACCAATTTCTTTAGTAAAAATGAAAATAAATATTTAGAAAATATTTATACGTATTAAGAAAAATAGACGAAACGAGAACTTTTTATCAAGTAATTGCGAAAAGATATATAAAATTAAATAAAAAAGAAAAGACCTTAACTTATATAGTTACATAACGTAAACCCTAATAAACAAAAAACAAAACAAAACGAAAAAGAGAAAGAAAAAAAAAATATTTACTTAAAAATAATGAAGGAGAAAAAAAATTAAAATAATAACTCAAATATTTAACGCAGTGAGAATTCCCCGCTACAAGGCGGGTTATTTGCAACAAAACTACAACAAGTATTTATTGAACTAAACTACTAAATAATATAAAGTAACTATACATCTACAAGAAATAGAAAATATTAAACAAATTATGAATATGTGTAATGTATGTAATATCTAAGTAATTACGACAGAAATAATAATATAAAGTTGAAATTTTTAATCTCACGGCACGGCGTTACTGGTGTCTCGCTAGCGTTGACAACACACAAACACGTCCAAACCACTTGACTTACAAACGACAACTGAAGTTTTATCTATTAATCTATTAAATAATATAGAGTTATGAATATATTTTTGATTAGTTTTATAATTTTGGAGTGGTTTGGTTTGCCAAATAAAAAAAGAATAATACATAGGTAAATATCATAGTTTTTATCTTCTAATGTATGTATCTAGTGTTGAAATTGTGATCAGACAGTGTACTAAATACTATAACAATGATCTGAGTGCTCAATGAGTCATTGGCGCGGCATATGGTCTCACCTCACTCCTACTCAAAGGAAAGCTACCACACATGGTGCAGAACTCTGGCAAACTTAAATGAACCAAACTCTATTCTCAGTGTGCCTTGAAAGGCGCTTTGCCCTTTAAGATTTTGCAAGCTATCTTAATAATTTGTACACATTTCAAGCTTTCCTGACAGACGTGGTCTAACTATGAATATTGAATAAGAATTTGAAAATGACTTGAAAGAATAATAAAAATGACTTTAATTAAACCAATGTCATTCCGACCGATGTCTCTCGTTTTAATTTATAAAAAATGCGTTTCAATGTTAACATTAGAAAAAAGCTTAAGAAATCCATCAAAAATCTGCGTGCCACTATTTTTAATGCCAATGGTTATCGGGTAAATAAAAATTGGGTTTCTATAGAATTTTACACAAAAATTTGGTAATATTATACTGTTTATTATTTGATATCCATTTTTATTTTTTTTAGTTATTTTCTTATCCGGAGCGGAAAAGAATCCAATAAATTAAACATCGGAAGAATCTGTTCAGCCGATCTCAAGTAATAAGTGTTCACAATAACCCTACTTTCTTTTTTATCTTTACAATTCTACTAAATGATCATCTTAGCTATGCAAGGACTTGAAGTTTGATAACATTCTTAATCTACGGGTAGGTACAAGATAAAAGAATGATATTATGTTCACACTATTTCCAACTTCAGCAACCTTTGAAGTGGTGATAAACTTTAGCGGTTAAGTCAGTAGCTTTCGTTCGTAAAGACGTACATAGGTTCGATTCCCAGTGCCGTGCATTTTCCTTTTTCGAACACAAGCTTTGCTTTCCGCGAAAGATGTAAAAAGTGTCTTTACTTGTGTGAATCCAAATTAATTTTTTAAATAAAAACCATAGATTATTACATACGAGGCAGTTTTTTTTTTCCAATTAGCTTCCCGGAATACGGCTTACTTATCGTGGTGGCTAAGTAGGTTGGGCACAGGTTTGTATCCCGCTGGAGGCATAAGATTTTTTAAAATTAAATCACTAAAATCGAATTTGATCGCTACTCAATTGAACCCCAGAAATCCTTTACGAACGACAACATTAGGAACACTGCACTTTAAAGTGGGCGTACCTCTTATGGTCAGAATATCAATCAATCAATCAAATCTCCCTTTGAACTCCACTTAGGAGCATAGGGAGGCAACAAGAGCTCTCCATTGCGCTCGATCTTGCGCAATGCTTATGACCTCCTTCCACACCAAGTCCATTTCCCTCAGCTCTGCCTCGAAGGAACGGAACACGGTATGGTCAGAATATGGAATGAAAAAATAAGTGGCGAGGATGTAGGTAACAGCAATGACATTGTCCGATGGGGTAAAGAGTAAAGACGCTTTTGGAAAGAATGGAAGACGAAAGAATCCCATAAACTGTCTCCAAATAACTTTCTGAAGGTCGGCAAACAAGAGAAAGACCACAGTTTGAGCGACAGCTGATCATCGTCGTCTCAAGAGGCGGAGGACCGTCTGGTAAAGCAGTAGCCCTAGTAAAGTTTTCGATGATCGAATATCCAAACGATCATCGAAAGAGTTTCGAAAAATTTTCATACTAAAATGATCGAATGATTCGATCGGTTGATTTAAGAACACTATTTGCACGCTAATAAGCGCTTATTTGCGTGCAATTAGCTTTCGATGAAACTCGTATTAGACCCAGTGGCCGTGCCTATAACAAGAGGAAGAAGACCTTTGATAATCCGGCCCCATAAAATAACAAATCTGCACATTTTGTATTAGCCAGAGAGTCTAATTGTAAAAAGCAAGAACATTTGATAAGATTTTAAGCTAATCGTTTAAAGGGAAAGTCGAAAAAAAATATTTTTTTTTTTAAATAAATCTATGCTTACTCAAAATGAACACATATACACTCCTTGACTCTTTCACAGTAAGCTACTTAAAGCTTGTGTCGTGAAAGAGGAAGATGGTCGGCACCTGGGATCGAACCACGACGTCCGCACGAAACACTACGAAAGCCGGCGCTGTAACCGCTAGTCTACCAACCACTTCGATTATTATATTGTTTCACCATTTTCTTGTGGATTTCAAAATGAGATGTAAGTACCTTCATTGAAAAACTTCGAATAGAAAAATCGACAGTCTAAAAATATGAAAGTAGAAAAAAACACAAGCAGAGAAAGAATCATTTTTATAGGATGGGACTCTTGGTAATAATCTAAAGACCACAACCTTTTTTTCATGTTTTAACCCTTCATATGTTTACTATTCAAAAACAAAATGTTTAAATTTGTCATTTTTTTAATCTTGAAAATCTACAGATTGAATCTGAAAAAAGTGGTCTGATGACGATAACAAAATGGTGAAGGTGGTAAGTAAAAATCATCCATAATAGGGTGAAAAATCAAGTAATTTCGACAGGATTTGAACCCACATTTTCAAATCTAGAATTACTAAAATGTTGTTTACTTTGAAATATTTGAAGTTAAAAATATTGAGAAAAAAATACCTGATACGCGAATACACAAACAGAACATAAACAGAACAGGAACATTCAACAACACATCACAAATAAAAAAAATCAAAATAATCACAATATAAATTACGTCATGAATCCAAAGGATTAAAACATAATATTCAAATTAGCCGCCAAAAAGATTTCGTTTCGATTCTACATGGTTGATAATTTTGATAGATCGACTAAAGCGGTTGAGCACGCGCCTATAAACGCACAACAATCGAGAGATACTGTCATCGATTTTCAATTCGATGTTTTACCATTTGTCGTATACGACAGCATGCCCTACAACGAAGGGCGCAGCAGACAGTTGAACAATTTCTTTGAAAACAAATCGTTATAATAATTATTTATAAAACAGTTCTCTTTAAGTAGACAGATTTTCCCTGTTAATTTTTTTTTATTTTAAAAGCTATTTTGGAAAACTAGTTGCCAGTATATAGAACCGTCATTTATCATTGAATCACTGTGTGCTCGATAATTCGTATGTTTTGTATTTGTAGGAAAATTAATTGTGGAAATATTTTAAAATTAATTTAAACTGTTGTTCTATAAAAATGTTCTTAACTTTTTTTACAATATTGGCAGTCCATCCCCTTAGGGCTGATTTATGCCATATTATATCCTTACTTACTTAGTTTAAAATCTCTTATTAATTTTTGATTAGTACCTATAAATTGATTTTAATCGACTTTTTATTTCACTAGCACAAAAATGTTTCTAGAAGAGATTACCTTTTAATTAAAATGTGTTTAGTTCACATTTTTGCCACCGACCGTCTACAGCAGTCTATGTCCACTTTTACCTGGTGGGAAAATTCACAATTCTGTAAAATAAAGTATTTTTATTTAATTTTTTAAAGCACACAATCATAACTATGTTAGTGAAACTATCTTTCTAATTCAATTCTGGGCATTTTTGCGTCGAGCCTTAAAACTGGTTTAGCATTTTGTTTCGTTCGAGTCAACGTGTTCGCCCACATTTATTACTATTTCGTTAACAATTTGACGTATATGGATGTGGAAGTAACTTTATCAAAAGGGTCTCAAATATTCTGAATATCCCTATACAAATGATTGGAGATTTCTGTGAATTTCGTTTATATAGAGGTGTACATTTTCCATTATTATGTATTTCTATTATTGTGTTAATATTATAATTTGATTATCATCTGTTTTTCGTACAGTAAGAACGGAATTTACGAGAAAATATCACAATGGCTACCTACTGAATAAATAAAAAATAAAATTTAAGTATAAAATAAAATATAAAAATAAAAAAAAATCCTCGCAAAATAAAAATAAAACATTTACATAAGTACCACTATACGTATTACTAGTATCTATATTAAAATAGCCGAGAACATTGAATGATTCAATGATTGACCGACTAACGCCGCCTACCAGACCTAGATATTCACAAAAAAGTGAATTTAATTGAATAGTTGAGCTATTTTGAAAACAAAAATACAATAAATAAATAAATAAATAACGCTCTTCTATACATAGGTATCAGTATAGCCGGCGGAACTAATGCTTGGAGCATTCTCTACCAGTCAACCGGTCCCGTCCAATCTGAGACAGGATTCCAACCCCGAGTAGAAATTTCAAGTGAAAACACATTGAAAATCTTTGATCCGACCGGGAATACGAAAGTTGCGGAATATTTTGAAGCTTAATTTTAATACTAATTGGAATTTTTCCATTTAACTAAAAATGATTTTTTTAGCGTTATAATTCCCTTTAAGAAAATAATCAAGTTTAGCTTGAACTAAACTTTTTCCTGTATGCACCTGCTGGTGGGTGAGTTCTGTTGCTTGAAGAAAACACACAAACCCCATACAAACACCACATCAGTTAGTTGTCAATTTCGTGGATTATAACTGTCAGCCACCCTGGTAACGAGAGAACGTATTCAAAGCATTCTAATGTATTTTAAACTTACGCCCCAGTGGTAGAAAAGTGAATTAATACAAGAAATTTGAATTAAGAATTCTAAACGATATTCTCACCATATGTGTAGACAAGAACTTTAGGAATTTCGGCGTCGAATCGAAATCATAATTGCGTAAAAAAATGGCGACGGGTGACTCCTAGTCTGAAGTAAAGTAAACATATTGATGGTGTCTGCTTCAAGAATACTGATTTCTTCAAACTGGTCCACAATTTGACATATTTTTTTATGGAAACATGGACTTATTGACTTTTATCCACACAGACTGAAAACTAACCAAAATTTTACCCATCACTCCGTGTCCTGTAAGGGGTATGCAGAGAGAACGGACCTCCACTCTTTTCTATCCAAGAATACTTCTTACACTTCTTCCACCGAAATTTCTCATACAACCTCTCCTATTTATCTAACTTCTGACCTGGCCACGCCTTGAGGATGGAATCAATGTGTTCGATCCACTTCATTCTCAGCCGCCCACGCTTTCTTACACCTTTCCTTTCAGCCTTATGAGTTTTCTTTGTCAATCTGTATGCATCAATTCTTTTCACATGCCCAAGCTATCTCAACTTATTGACCTTCATCTTTGTTAGAGCACTAACTTCCATACCACATTCCTTCTTAATATTCTCATTCCTTTCCATATCCCACACAGTCTTACCACTTATATTCTTCGTAGAACTCTCATCTCTACTGTTTAAGTTTGATAAAATACAAAACTATTGTTTTAACAAAGATTAAACATACGATAATCTGGTACACCAGTTTAACTTTCACTTTTAATATTCGTATATTTTTGTATCAGAATGGATTTCATTGAGCGGGCAACGTGCGCCGGGAACGCTGGTTGTTAGTTATTGTTGAATATTTGAATTGGTGATGCAATGGCGGAGTGACATCAACCCGAGGGGCCATGACAAGACGGCCTGCAAGATGTCTGCAAATATTTATCTACTAGAATTACTACCTACTACACTAGTTCCCCCGTCTTCGCTTTTAGCTCATTTAATAAAACTAGTGGTCGACCAGTGCTCGGAATTCTACCACAACTTATTTATTTGATTACTAGCTTTCCCGACAGACGTTGTCCTGTGTTCCTAAATATAATAATAAGTTTATTGAATACAAATACAATATTTACACACAGATATTAGTACATTACATTTAAAAAGAAAATCATATAAGTAACACAAAGCATGTCCCAATCAGAAATTTTTGATATGAATGATATGAATGTTGAATTCGAATTTGTATGGTGATGAATTAAACATCATTTGACCAATGTGATTCCGAACGATGCGTCTGTTTCAAACCATGTATATTCCATCCGCATACTGTCAATTGCACCAATTGACGATTTCTGTCAAAATTTCAAAATTGGAATAAAAATTATAAGGTAAAAAGTACCAATATGGTTGTCTACGTAGAGTTTTCTTTAATTTTCTAATTTTCCATGCATTTTTCTTGATTTTTTTCTTCTAAAAGGACATTCTCCTGATAAAAGCCTACACGACAAAAAAAAGAATTAGCGATATCCGTCCAGCCGTTTAGGCGTGATGCAATGACATCGGGAAATAGCTCTCCATTTTTATATATAAGAAGATAAGTTTAAACATTAGTAAGGTTCCATTGTCGAAGACTGAGTGAGCAATTATCTTTCAAAAACAATGTCATGGATACATCAAATTTGAAATTTTGATGAATTTTTTCTATTACTAGCGCGAAACTCGACCATTACTAATTTAAATTAAAAATATAAAAATTATTAAGGTTCCGTTGTCAAAGACTGAGCGTTTTCAAAATTTTCTTTTGAAAAACAATGATATGAATACGTCAAATTTGAAATGTTGATATGTAGATTTTTTCTATTATTATTAAAGACAAACAATATTAATATATTCTCAATTTATATCCCGCCATTTTCAGATCCACCTTATATTTGAATATACCGCCCTTTTCGTTTTACATTTGTTTCTATGAAGTTCATGATCTTTATAAGTAGTCTGTGGAAGTGTGTGTGAGTATCAAATACATAACATTACAGGTGTTTTATTATTGATTTCATCTATTTTTTATACACACTTAAAAAACCATAAGCATTCGCCACCCAAACTAGATAAGTGTTCGAAATTACATACCTACTCAATTTTCGTAAAAATAGTTTTTCCTTCACGTATTAATATATAGATTATTAAAGATAAACAATCATAATCTGTTCTAAATTTTTTTTTTTTTTTTTTTTACCCATCACGCCGTGTCCCGTAAGGGGTAGGCAGAGGACTACAGATAAACAAAAAAATATATGCGTCTGTGTCAATATCAAATATATCGAAGCGTGTTTGAGTATCAAAAACATAACATTACAGTAGTATTTGTAATGTTTTTTTTTTGGTTTAATATATTTTTATCGGGTGGGGGTCTATAATAATAATAAAAAATATTTTTTAGGCATAATTAAAAAAAAAACTAGCATTCGCCACTCTTTTTCTGCATAAACTATAAGTGTGCGTTATTTCATACTCCTCCGTCAGCGCAATTTTCGTAAAAATGGTCACAAAGTTTTTCCTTCACGTATATACATTGTGTAAGATAGAAAATGAGCTGCAAGTTAGCGACGTTTTCAAACGATAGGAACATCAATTTTTGAAAAATAACAGATGACGACCTACGTTATTGATACCGTCCGTAAAGGAAGTAAATCTTTAATATCTAACTGGCCAGATGAAGTATGTAATGTTATTTGCTAGAAACAGTATGATTCTGAACGAAATGACAGAGTAGACGATCAAGTACTTCCATCCCTGAGGTCTAATTGGATAAAGTTACCTTTTTTCAGGGAGTAATATTTTCGCGAATTCCTCGGTCCTTTAGCAGGTCCAGGCGCACGGCTACGTCCAGTCGCCAGATCGCCGTCTGCAGTCTGCTCAACATCCTTCTATGGAAGTAGCGAGACGGGTTCTGTTCTCAACTCCTCAAATAACAACTGCCCACTCGTCTGCAGCAAGAGAGTCTCAACACTTGAGGGACCGGGGTCATGAGGAAAGACTTTTATTTGATGCAATTTATTTTTATCTAAAAAAAAATAAAAAAAGTCGGGTTAGTTCGAACACGTATAACTCGAGATCGGTTGAACAGATTTTTATCATTTTGGATTCTTCTCCCCTCCGGATAACAGAATAACTAATAAAACATCGAAAAATGGATTGAAAAGAATATAAAATATGATATCAAAGTAAGTACGGATACAACAACACCAACTGTATAAAAATCTATAGAAAAACAATTTTTATTTACTTTGACAACCATTGACATTAAAAATATTGCCACGCAGATTTTTTATAGAATTTTAGCGCGTTTTTTATAAATTAAAACTCGAAAAGTGAATAAATCTAATTTTGAAATCAAATTATCGTTTGATATAAACTGTCAGTTGTTTGATAGTTGGTGCGATTGACGGAATTCGGATGGAAAACATGTGTTTTAAAACCAGATGATCAGTCGGAATGACATTGGTTAAAAGTCATTTTTATCATTCTTTTATATAAGAACAGAAGGGAAAAGAATTAGGGAAAGCTAATTTTATATAATAACTGATAAAGTGCCGATATAAACTTCGGATTGGGGAAAATTATCTGTTTTTAAATCGCAATCCGTGGATGCTATTGAAAAACACGAGTTTATTACACAAGACCACCTATATAAGAAGGCCTTAGTGCTGGCGGCCATTTTTGGCCTCTCGCGTCACGGCCGCCGGCGTATAGACAGATATCGTAGTGTACAGGTAAGTACATACAGATATAGACAAGCGAACGGTGGGCCTCCCGATGTGACGCTGCACTAAGGCCTTCTTATATATAGGTGGTGTTGTTATTACATTGCTGAAGAAGGAGGTTACAGAAATGCAAAATACCTACAAAGATTTACAAAAAAGAAATCCTGTCTCAACAGTGCCTTTAACTACAAAAAATAAAACAAACATATGTATGTACAAACGTACTTTTTTTACCCATGATGCCTTGTCCCTTAAGGCTTAGACAAATGAATGGACCTCCAAGATTTTTCTATCCATGCACACTTTTTTCGCTACTTCCACCGACATACCATTTGTCATATAACCTCTCCTATTTCTTTTTGTTTCTGACCTACTGGCTTTCCTTGAGAACGGTATTGATATATATGGTAACCTTGATCTATGTATTAGATCTACAGCATTCTTGGCTGGCCACGTTTTTTTTTCACCTTTTCTTTCAGCCTTATAAATTATCTTTGTCATTCTCTTTTCATCCATTCTTTCAAAATACCTCATCTTAATTTATTAACTTTCAACAATTTAATAACACTAGCTTCCAAACCACATGCAACAGAATAATTTAATTCCTATCCTCATAATGATGTAAGAAAATCCGTAATAATAATTCAAATAAAATAATTTTAACTATTCCACAATTTTATATTTTCCTTACTAGTTTCGTAAGCACACTTCCTACATGGTCACAGGAGACTAAGAGAGAGTTTCTTAGTCTCCTGTGATCACGTAGGATGTATGTCTACGAAAAACTAGTCAAAAAAATTAATATTGAGGAATGGTTAAAAAAATCCACGATTTGAATATTATTTTAGAATAATTCCACCAAGAAATGCATATTCACCTAGGGAAATTTTAGAATAAATACACATGAAACCGTTAAAATATTCGGAAAGTTATAGAAAAATTCTTCTTTTTCTATGGCGCTATAGCTCAAATCGAGCCTTGGTCTTCTGTAGACAACGCCTCCAACTCCTCCAGAAAATAGACAAATTAGGCATAATTAAAAAAAGCAAACGATTTTCAACAAAATGCTTATCAAATATTCAGTTTTTTTTTAATAACATTGTGATGGTTTGGGCAAGATGAAAGAATGAATACTAATGGGATAACAAAAACAATTTATAAGGTTGCAAAAAAATAGAATGAACATATTTTCCCTTAAAGCTGAAAAATCTAAGTAATTCCAAGTCAAAAAAGTAATAATCATAACAAAATACAATCAATGCAAATATTTAATACATAAAAAATAATAAAAAAAAATACAAGATCTTGCTATAAACGGTACAGGTCTCTCAAGTGTTAGTCCAAATAAGGCAACAGGCTACCTATTGTCAGAGTAAAAACACAAAATACACATTCGTAAAGCATCCAAATATGTACCAGCGACTGTGGCTATTCTTGATATGGGGACGCATGTTTTGTATTGCCTACATATCACAATATATTTTATTTTATAATTGTAATAATACGCTTTATTGTCCTCTACCAGGCCGGAGAAAGAGAGACGGACAGATGTCCGCCTATTACCATTCCACTGCCACAAATCGACTATTTTATTGCATTTTCTAAATATGTAGAAGGTCGTCATGTTTATACGCACACTGCGCATCGTTAGTCTCTCTCTCTTTCAGTCTTTTGATTTGAGCACTCAATCATGTTCCTTTTTCCAAATAATGGTCAGTCAACATATGTAGTTATTCTTATTCTTCTCAGTCTGTATGTCCACTTCTGGAAATAGGCCTCCTCCAGACTCTTCCACGTCCCCGATCTTGTGCAACCTGCATCCACTGCGAGCCAATGGTTCTTACGATGTCATATCTACACATCGAAGCTGTGGACGATTAGGAGGCGTTTTGTCAATTTTTCCCCTAATCGAGTGACATGACCGGCCCACCGCCATTTTAACGCTGTCACTCATTCAAAAATGTCCGACACTCCTGTTCTGGCCCTTATTATGGTATTTCCAATTCTGTCCCCAAGACTTATAGCCAGCATCGCTCTTTGAACCACCCTTAAATTCTCAGCACTTCTTTGGGTTAATGTGATGGTTTCAGTATGTAGTTACTCATAAGAAAATTACGTATGATGAAGAGCTCTTGTATTTTTCGTATAAGGCGAGTGGAGACGTATATAGAGAACATTTATTGAATGTTTTAAAAGATAATTTTGTAAAACTATGTGTTTTAGAGCCAATACCTCATTTTGTCAAGGCACAAGTTTGCTTATTGCGAAAGATATCAAAATTCTTATGATAGTTTCACAGTGGTAAAACAGGGATATAGAGAAAAAAATGAAAATATTATGTTACGTAGAAAGGATATATTATTATGACATTTGGTTGAGAAGAACGCTCTTGTTCCTCCCAACAAGGGCCCAAAGACGAGGAAAAACATCTCATACTGTGTTTCACTCCTTAGAAGCATTGCTGAGGGATTTGGACATGATGTGGAAACTGCGCAAAATCGTGCTCAATGGAGAGTTCATAATATGCTTCGTCTCCCTCATATTTGAAAATATGCATATTTTGTTTTGTAAAGATTCTTCATTTTAATAACAGATAAATCATTGTTGTAATTTTGTTATATATAATCTGTAGGTTGTCGTTTATTTGGTTTAGAAAATATAATTCAGTCAATTTAGCGCATAGTTATTCTTAGCGGATGTGGAAGCATTAAGCAAGAAATACGAAAGATATATTTGCTTACAACAATGAGACCTCGTTTTCCGAGCAAAATCTAAAAATCAGTCTGCATAAATAACAATCCCATTAACATGAAACAGCAGTATCATTTCAGTTTTTTTTTCTCATTTGTTAATTCCATTCCTTAAAGTGAACAAACAATATTAAAAATATGTACATATTAGGATCCTAATAAAAGTTATGTGGAAGTCGATGTTTTCCATGACATGCGCAAGACTATCAATACATAAGTACTACCTTTCTTGCCGAACGTGTTCAAGTAACAAATAGTTTTTTCTCATCCGTTGCCTTAAAAATATTTCGTCTCGCAGTTCTACGCCAAACTTCTCTACTCGAATATATTATGCTCATCATCTTGGACACATCTTCTTCAGATACTTGTGCAAATTAGAGTATGTTTAATCGGGTAAGATTTTGGCACCCAGTAATTATTCTAGCGGTTTCATTCGAATTCGATCTACATCGCATTTGCTGAGAAGTGCCGTAAAAATGAAGCGCATTAGGAGACAGCAGGATGAAAAGGAGTAAAAGCGGAATAAAGCCTCGCCTATCAGATATAAACTTCATCTGCACGTGGACTACTTTGAGGTTCTGTCGATTGAGCATCACTGATTACCTTCCCTTTATCACCTTCATCGAACTAAATCCGCAACAGTTATATGAAGGAAAACCTAAAGCAAGTCCATGCCAACTCGTGGAAGTCACTGGGAGTGACTCTCAAACTTCTTCCAAATAAGAGGAGGCGTATGCTCGTATTCAGCATCGGTTGGACATGGTCTACCAAAGATGGACAGTCGGTGAAGACAGCCTATTTTAATCATCAATGGAGCTAAGCGTGTCTGCTAAAAATAAATCTCTTCAGTAATCACCAAAAACTTCAAATGATAAATCGAGTGTAAGATAAACGGTATCACGCAGCCAACCGCATGAAAAACTACTCCCAGGCATACCACCAAATATGTGGATATTGACTGATGAAATTCGACTTGACAACAGGCCGCAAAACCTAAATAAAGAATATGATGAACGTCCACCCACATACTTACCACATATTGCAACGGGGGATTAACAATAATTATTCTTCATTTGCGGTGATATACTGGTAAAGCACGATGACCGATTCTTGAATGTTGATAGTATTAATTTGTGGCTGCTGTTTGTTGGAGCAAGTGGCCTTAAATCTAGAGGATGGATATCTAATGCATAACTACCTAAGTCAATTACATATTGCCTAAACTAACTTAAAATAATCGAAGTTGGTTAATTCTTCCTAAAGAATATTGTTGTGGACTCAGACAAATCAAATTATCAACAGCTAAAAAGCCGGTTGTGGTGTACCTGGCGTAACGACGAGATCATTACTTACAGCGAGCGTCGAGACGCGACTAACGGAACCCGTTAGATTTCGTTAATGCCTCACCACTGCATATTATTCTTATTGAGTATTGCATCTTGTTGCATTTTGTTTATTTTGTGTCATTATTCATACGCTAGACGGATGCCGACTCTATTCCTTCTTATACCGTTTTACCGATTGTCTTTTCACTATTTTTATAATATTCAATACAAAGTGGTTTACTTATAGCAGGATTGAGCGCTAAGGAGAACTCTAATTGCCTCTCTGTGCCCCTAAGTGGGTTCCTAAAGGGAGTATTGATTGATCGATTTACTATTTAAAAATATTTAATCATAAGACTAATCTTGGTAGTGGTATAGGTTCTGATTTCTAAACAAAAGGTTCAATTGGCAGTGGGATCTAAAGTTTTCTGCATTTTTATTTAGATTTTTCTACCTGGAGCTAGTGTCCTGCCTAAGATTGGACAAGACCTGTTGAGTATAAAAAATGTCTGAATGCTTGCCTAACTTTCTACTGCTGTTTCGATATCATAATATACCTACCCTTTTATTTTGAAATCAGTTTGCCGCCATAGCTTGGGTGAGAGGCGTTTGATTGTCGCGCTATTTTTTCATTATTTTTTAGGCCACCTTACTGAGCTGTGCATATTTCTTCATTTAAAAAAACCGCTTAACAATCAAATGAGGAATATTATGTGAGACTAAATTTTATTTTATTTTCTTTACTAACTAACTAACTCTCCCTTTTACACCGCTCTCAGGGGCATAGGGAGCCAACAAGAGCTCAGCACCGCGATTCTGTCCAAATCCCTCAGCTCTGCTTCGAAGGAGCTGAACACAGTGTGAGAGGGTCTTCTTCGTCTTGGAAAGTGGGTAGTAAAGAAAATATATCGACAGATCTATTACAAATTAAATAATATTTTTTTTTTTTAAAACCTACGTATAATGTATATCAATCATAAAATTTTTATTATTTAATAATGTCTTAATCAAATTGTCATACCTGCAGTCCAAATCAACGATATTATAATCTACTCTTTATACATAGGCAATACGTGTAAAGTGTGTACAAATAGTAAGTGTATTACTTTTTTTATATACACGAGAAGTTATCTTAAATTTAAAATCATAAATAAAATGTCTAAATCTTCAACGCAAAACTCTCTTATTTTCGCAGTATAAGCTTAGAGAAGAGTTTTTTTTTTCTTGCATAAAATAAATTTGAATGGTGGGTTGAAAAAAAAACGTGGTGATAAAATCTTTAGATTGTAGGGAATTGTAGGTCTGGTAATAGGAGTGAGTGTGAGGCACCTTGATAGAAATAGAGGCTTTCTTAATATCTTCGATTCGCCGTGAAAAGAGGGCAAAGGAGGTAAACTGCTTCAAATTGATGAAAATTTATGGGGGATTAATATAATCCCATCCCTAACGGGAACGACGGAGAGGCAATTCATTAAGGCATTTTCACAATTTTGTGCCTCTTTGCAAACATTTTTATACGTTAGAAAGTAACAGCCTACATCTGTTACTGGATTCGCGGTCACTGTGAAAAAAAATCACACAACACCATTGTTACGTAGGAACAACCGCGACTTCATGAATCTTTTGCACATTATGATTACGGTTAGATTTTGTTGCCAGAAACTCCTAATTCTACTTATGGTTATTTTCCAGAAACTCCATTGCACACTTACATAAAATAGTATAGAAGATCTAACTGTCAACTTTTTATATTATTATATAAGTGTCTTTGTTTTATTTAAATAATTGTTTATATTATGTTCCAGTGGACAGTTTTTTTTTTTTGCACTCTAAACTTCCGAAAAATTCAAATTATCTACGGGGACATGCTTCATATCTGAATCGGTGTTTTATACATAATAAAATTAATTTAGAACAAATAAATAATAAATAATTGAGAGCTCTTGTTGCCTCCGTATGCCCCTAAGTGGGGCGTAAAGGGAGTTTGGTTTTGGTTTGGCTATAACTGCTGCCTCTCAGTCCGAAAACAATTAGGATAATAACTAAGTAAATAAATAAAAAATGACTACATATTCGTTTTACTGTGACTGACCAATAAATTTAAAAATCATACAAATCATGCTTAAACATAAGCAGAAGAATATGATCGTTAGAATATACAAATCAGGTAAACTCGCGTCGTTTTGAAATATTTTGAATCTGCCGTTTATTATTTGACCAAATCGAATATTGTTAAGTCACTCGTCCTAACCGAATAACAATAATTTTCTATAAATAACAGTGATCGAAAGTTTAAAGCATGCGTATTACCATATTCACACACACAATACAGCGTGGGAGCAGAAACCAGAGACTACTTCAAACTAAAATAATTGTGCGATACTCGTGAAGGAGCCAAGTTGAATTATCATCATCCTATTTCCTTTCGATATCCACACAATCCAGGCCTCCCGATGACCTGAAGTCGTTCTGTCTTGCGGAACCAGCGCAACGGACTCTCATTCATTTCGTACACCTATCATGGTCTAGAGCAGGCCTGGGCAAACTGCAGCCCGCCGTTCGTTTAATGCGGCCCGCCAGTACTTAATCTTTTTTTTTCATAAATAATCATTTATATTCATAATTGAAATATTGTTCCTGGTCGAAACAGTCCACATGTTTAGAGCTTTAAATAATTTATCAACATCTCCAAATTTTATAACGCCATTAATTCAGAACAATAATTATTCCAATCTTAAGATTTTTTTTAATAAAACATACATAGGTATTATTATGTGTATTAATTACCTTTCTATCTTGAACATCAATAATTTTAATTATTGTTTACGATGAATTTTCACCGATGCGCATTGTCACAAGCAGTTTTGGGAATATCTAAACAAACTACAACTGATTTAAAAACGATTTTTTTTTAACTCTGCACTCGTTTTCGAGTAATTCGGCTAAAAAACATTGGTATATAAGTACAAAAAGAGAGCAGTTCACTTCTTATCATACATATACTAAAATTGTATGAGAAGAAGAACTGCTCTTTTTGTACATAAAAACATTGATAGGTATATTATATGTCCAAAAAGAGTGCACTTCTTCTCATACAATTTTAGTATATAGGTATATAATATGTAGCATAAAATGCTTAATTTCGTCTTTTTCTAAATAGAAGAAGAAAATATTTATTTCTTCTTTGCGGCCCGCCATCCAAAATAGCATCTATTTCCCATCCCTGGTCCAGAGTGACCCGACGTAATATAAGTATGAAAAATATTACCCGTCTAGTTGGATTGGTTTCGTCATATTATGTTTGAAAAATATTTCTGGCTACATTCATAGTTACGGGTGAACTTACCAATATTATAAGATTGGATTCTTACAGTGCTCTCTTTCAACTTATGTCTACAAATTTCTTCATCATTTCAAATTTCTTCAAAATATTAAAGTAGAATTTGAATACAAAATGAACAGACAGACAGAGTGTAGCTATGTATACCTATGGAGAAAGTTAATCGTATTTTGTTAAGGTGTTTATACCCACCAGAGCACAAGAATCTCTAAAAATCAGAATCTCCTAAATAAGATTTATTTTAAATATTAACCGTGATGTCCTGTAAATGATCGTCAAAATTTTCTTCCTTGCTGTCAATCCATCAATACATCAGCCCCTGAAGATGAAGGGGGTTGCATTAGAGAAACATCGCGCTAATAATAATACAATGTATTAATACTCTTCACCCTCAGGCATCAATCTTAATCAAACCATTCATCCCCCAACAGCTAAGGCTAATCTTCGAAATGCACTATCGATCTAAAGTTATTTTCTGAAAAAATAAATAAATGAAAGGCGGCTAAGGCTTTTAGTCAAATTGACATGAAATGTATTTTTTATTCGATATTTATATTAAACCAAGAAAGAGTCATATCAGATTCCATTGTAGTATTATTACTTGACTGACTAAAAATACTAGGTTGGATCTTATCTCAAAAACTCCACCATAATAAGCTCTTCGATGTTTTGGGCAGAAGGTGTTTGGTGATTCGTTCATTTCAAAATAATGATGAAATGTTCTTGTATTGTTCTATCACAAAATCTATTGTTCAAACATGAACCGGTTTTCGAAGACTACCGTCTCCATTCTCAAATGTTTGGCAAAGAAAAGATAATACATAGGAGTAAAACACTTATGAAAATCTAAAATATTTTCTTAAAGCTTAGATACGGAAGACCTAGAAAATATAAACAGTATGTTCCCCCCTACACAGGGGGTGAACAACGCCTCCCCCGCACCCCATCTTGGTGGTCGAAGCACTAAAGTAGAGGTCGTGACATTTCATTTGCATAATATTGTGATTTTATTAAATAAACCACACTCTATTGAAGATATCCAGCCAATATTGTTAGTTTTGGTCGCTGGAGATTCTTACAGACAAACACGCCACTCTTCTATACGGGGTAGTTGGCCATTGGCGGAGTGAAAGTCGAAAGGCCCTGGCGCAAAATTAAACAAAGAAGTAATAATTATTGAAAGAAACATTGTTCCCATGAGGAGTAGTAGTCATAACAGAACTAACGTCGGTGATCACTATGTCTAATCTTAATGTCCTGGGTCGCCCAGAATAACAATTGTTGTTCCACAATACGGAAATCCGCCCATTCTGTTGTAATACTCGGCCAGGACGTCTGCCTTTTTCCAGCCCCTCAGAGACCTTCGATCTTTCCCCGCAGTATCAAGTTTATTAGACCCCACCATTATGTCCCAGATATGAACTTTTACCTGCGAAGTTCACACACTGCCCCGTTTCGACTAAGGACTTCTGAATTTGTTACTAGGTCTTTTTCATTCTCTTAAATAGACCATGATGACCTTTTTTATTGTAAAGAGATTTCCTGGGACATCGAACTCCAACTTTCTAGCGTTCTCTAGGAGGACCTTCCCGGTTGGCGATTTCCCACCGGAATATCGCTATCCATTATATGGGTTGCCATATAGCTATCCATTATTTCAACGTGGTCGCGCCAAAAGTGCTTTCTTGTCCTACCTCACCTGAAGATGTCTTCAGTGTTGCAGGATACATGTATGATGGTGTTCCGAATAAACAAGTTGGTCCAAGAAATCTAAAAATCACCCTTGTTTAGAAAATATTCAAAATATTGTTCTAGTCCTCACATTATCTAACTGTTTTTTTTACCTCGTCCCCGGCGCATCGAAGATTTTCCACGCAATCTCCAGATGGTCTGAAGAGTTCCACTGCCTCTTGACAATAAAACAGTGGTTATTTCCGTGTCTAGAACACTGACCATCAAGCCTGTACCCCTTATTGTTGTTGTTATTTTTGTAATCTGCCTATTGAACTGTAGTTGGGTCCCGCAAAAAGTGGCCCTGTGAAATATGTTTTTTTTTTTCGTTGCAACTGAATAGCATTTCTGGCTGATTGCAGCGAGATCCTGTAGATACACCGTCGTACACCAGTGCACGAAGGTAGTGAGATATGGACTGTACTTAAACCAAACGAGACATCCCTGGCACCGTAGTGGAATACGAATGGCTGTTTTAGAACGGGTTGCTGATTCGATACAAGAGCACCGTCCATGGACACGTCATTTTCTATAATATACGTAGGTACTCACCTTATTCTATTGACAATCTTTCAACTTTTCTTAAAACCTTACAACGTATCGATTCCTTATCTATTGATTTTTTACCCATTACGCCGTGCCCCGTACGGGGTAGGCAGAGAGAACGGACCTGCCTTATTGACCTAATGTTTAAATTTTTTTGACGTAAGTATGTTCCTTTCACAACGTTCTATGTTTGTCGAGATTCTTGTGTACATTTTTAAGGACTAGCCCCCGTAGACAAATTCAAACTGGCGTTCGACTACAAACGAAGATTTCGCCAATGTATAGTGCGAAAAAATTATCTGTCCACTGGAACAAGTAAACAATTATTTGAACTAAGCAATGACACTGATATATAATTATAAAAAGTGGACAGCTCATTTTCTTCCTACTCTACATTGTCGAAGAATTCGTTTGTAGTCGATCGCCAACTGCATTTTGTCTAGGCCCCCTGATCTTAAAACGAATATATCAACAACTGATTTTTAAATGGTATAAACACACCACTACGAGTTTACGACCGTCTTCTACTGTTATTTGTAAGGCTAGCTGAGTATAATCACTTTACGTTAACAACATTCGCAAATCACGAATTAGCGTCAAAGCAGTTGTCCCAGTCGCTAAGGTCTTTGCAGGGACGAAGGTTCAAATCCTGCTCGATTTTTCGACATAATATGTTGAACATGTAAAAAATTTTCGTGATTAGGAGTTTCGGAAATTTTGAACACTACCGCCTAACTGGGAACGGTGGCGGGTATTAATTAGATTGGACCTAGGGTCGAGGATAGCCAAATTTTGCAATCGACCCATTGCCTTGAGGATTGGAAAGACTTCGTCAATACCCATATTGACATCAGGTCATGGCATAAACAACTAGGAAGAAGGAACTTAAAAGTGCTATTCATACGAAAAGACGAGATATGCATAACATGGTGGAGACTTTGATGACCAGGAGGGAGTCATTAATTACCGAGGTGTCTCCATGATGGGAAGCAGCACTTACACCGCCTGCAGATACTCCGCTGCTTACATCATCATCAGTGTTAGCTCCCCATAATAATGGGAAAGATTATGTTTTGTTTGAATGCAGCGGGACGTCTTGCCTAATCCAATTTACCGCTATCTTAATCTAACCCTTAATCTTGCCATTGACTTTATAATTTACAACTTACTGTTAGAATGTATCGCAACACGATATTACAACTCGCACTATTTTGTTACTTCTAGACATTTTCAGTAGATCGTGCAATGTTGGTTCACTCCAAATATCCTGGCTTATTTTATAGGCATCGAAGGAAATATAAATACGCATAGGTACTGATATCTCTAAGCACACACAAGACAAGTAAGGTGGAAGAAGTGGTCGAACAGTTGAGTCGTCAAATTCAATATTGCCGTAATGAAGGTCTTGAATTTGTGCCACAGATGCATCGATTTGCTCTTTCACGCTATAAGCTTTGCTGAAAGAAGCGTTTACTTCAATTACACCCGGATTTGTGAAAAAAAAACACATTGACTACTCTTTCCATGCGCCAGAAAACCTCTTACTATAACCGTGGGTTTGCAGTTAGCAGATGGATAAAATATATGTGAATGGTTCGGTAAAACATTGGAGAGGGCAGTGTCCTTGTTCCGCCACCCAGCTGTTACAGATATTGTAATAAGCACTCAGCAAGTAGACATTCCATTAGTTCGTTCAGTTTCGCTGGTGCGCGCTGCAATATTACCACTGGTACATCCTATCTCATGTTTCACATCATTTCCTATCCTCGCCCCTACCATTATTTTCCTGGTTGCAACTATCATTTCATCTAATATTTCGGCAGCTTACTCCAGGTTGTTAAGGTGTAAGTCTGTGTGTTTCTAGCAATCTTACAACTGAAATATTAATCATTGTTTTTGCATATTTTTCTGTGTCCATGTCCACTCCGCAGTTGGATATGGACTCCATAACTACTCTCCGTCAATACCAGAGTATAGTTTATTGATTCTTTGGAGGGATCTACCACGTCTTCTGTTGCCTTCTCAATTGTAGGTCAATGTTTAGATTCTCTAGGCTTCCTCAACACGTTTGAGGTAAAGCTGATAACATTTTCTAAATACTCTACATTCATATCCCAGTTGATAACAGTCTTTTACATTGTATTTGAGAAAGCTCTTAATAGTTAAGCTTTGGTCTTGTTTATCGTCTCGTACCATTCGGTTTGCAGCGTATAAACCATCTACATTGGAGTAATCTAATCTACATTTTGATGGGATTAAAGCATCTCGCTATAATCTTAAGGATATATTGATTAAAAAATACATCAGTTTATCTACCTACTTACTTATTTTTGTATTCTGGTCCTCAGACCAAAAGTTTCCAATATGTACGAGGTCGTAATTTGTACCATTAAGGGCTTGTTTGGTATATTCGAGTTCGGGAGAATTTCAAAATGATCATCCCACACAAGAATCATTTACAAGCGTTACTGAAGGGCTGTTACGACGGGTAGCGGGTCTAGTCGCTATTAATATCCATATTATTTGTAGTGACTTTATGTTAATCAGGGCAGACCTATTACTCCTGATGGCATTCCAGCATAGCGACAGTGTTACAAGGGAGGGCGCCAGATGCTTCCCGACTCCTCCTATTGTTTTCATAATTCATATTATCTTGTTCTCCTCCTTGTAATTTAAACTTTCTTACATTTCTCTTGGATCCTTTCTGAAACAACAGACACGCTAATATACCATTCTGAGCTAATCCCGGATTAACCTGGAGAACATTTGTCTTACACTTTATTTTTATTCCGCTAGTTACTCTCCTTCACTCTGCACTGTAGGTCATTATAATGATAATAATGCTTACTTTAGGTACTCTAAAAATTCAAGTTTTGTACGTAAACAGAAAAATTGATTAAGATGTATACAGTATTCATTGAAAATGGTATGCTAATAATTTTCAATCATATTGTTCCCATTGGTCTTACTCGACAGTGATTTCCGAGTTATTTAATTCTTTTAGATTTTTTTTAAATTTCCACCTTCTGGTGTAAGCCTGAAAATTGTGAATAAAGTGCTTCACTTTGGGAACTAAAATACATTTTCTTATAGCTGATGAATAAAGAAATCTTTAATATGAAAAATCAAGAAGAAATTTTCAAAGATATTTGAAATTCAAAAAAAGATTCTTAAAACACAAATCGTTTTTTTTTAAATTTCGATTCTTCGAAAGGAGTTGCTCTAAAAAAAGTATGACTTTTGTGTAAAAACGTGTATTAAAATGTACGGATTTGGAAAATAACGCTTATACAACGCTAATTCCTTTTCTTGCATTTGCTATTACCAGGAGAAGGTTCTTATGAGAGATAAAATGAAGAAAATTGCGCCGAACATTAGAAAATTTAAAAAACTTCTTAATGTTTTTGACAATTTTAAATGATCTATTTTGAATTTTAATTGGCGTTTGACATACAGACCATTAACGGCCACGTGGATTTTGAAGTTTGCGGGGCGGCATGAAAAAATTTAGAATTGGTATGAGTGCGTTTATCGGGTCACGGATATATTTTTTTGTGCCGGTAAAGAAAATACCATCTAATTACAGCCCAATAAAGAAAATACCAAGGTTAAGACAAAATAAAATAAAAATTAAAAGAAATATAATAATAATAAAGCACAAAAAGTATCTGCATTCGAAACGAAGTGCCTCAGGAGAATTTTGGGTATAAGATGGTAGAGACAATTTCAAACCGTAACGAGAACTGCATTTGTATTGAGTACAGGGTGACCACGATACAAAATAAAAATCATAGTTATATATCTTTATTGCGTGGCGTACTACTCACAGAGTCTCCCATTTTTATGAAGGATGGTCACCTATAAAAAATGGACGTGCTCTCCCTTCGACGTTCTGAACCAAACTGGCACGCATACAACTTAGAAAATCACAAATCCCGACGCGGCAGGTAGCTACCACTACATATATACAATTGTGTGTACGTATAGGATCAAACCCCACCAATACAAATGTGATTCGCTAACAGTTTTGAAACGATGTATACCACCGCATCACGAACGACGCTATACGCCGGCACACCCAACGTGAGCCCATCACCTCTACTATTATGTGGAGGAGATGGACTTGGCTGGGACATGTGTTAAGGATGCCGAATGACAGTTGGCCGAGGAGAGCGATGTTCTTCCTCCCATCAGGGTCCCGAGGACGAGGAAAACCCTCTCATACTGTGTTCCGCTCCTTCGAAGCAGAGCTGAGGAATCTGGCATGGTGTGGTAGGAGGTCATTAACGTTGTGCAAGATCAAGCGCAATGGAGAGCTCTTGTTGCCTCCCTATGCCCCTGCGGGGTCTTAGGGGAGTTTGGATTTGGATTGGATAATAATAATATAACACTTTTCTATTCAAAGGTATCAGTATGGCCGGCGGAACGTATTGCCCGAGGCAATTTTTTCTAGTCAACCGGTCCCGTCCAATCTGAGACAAGCCAACCCCGGGTAGAAATCTCAAGTGAAAAAAACACTTGACCAGACCGGGAATCGAACCCGGGACCTCGGATCTGAAGTCCACGCTAGTACAACTAGGCTACTGAGGTCGGTAAGAACTAGTAGTTATGATGAAAAAATCATCAAATGTAACAATGAGACACAAAAATCAATTTGCAGATGACAAAAAAATATGGGTATGATAAATAAAATTATAAAAACAATTAAAAAAATACTCTCTCGAGAGTGAATTGCCACATTGTAAAGAAGAAGAAGAAGAATTAAAAAAATTACTGAGGAAAATCATAATCATAATCATGGAATAAAATATTTAATGTACAATAGCAATTGCTAATAATTAATACGAACAATACAAAATTTCTGTATTTTACAAGAAAAATAATATATTATTATTGTTTTTATTGCTGGAAAGTATCGACAGAGTGTTATTGTATTTAAATGTTATGTATTGTGTCATGTGAATTTTATATACATTGTAAATGTTTAATTTTAATAAAAAAAAAGTGAGCCGGATAACTGATGCGGATCACTATTGATTCGCGCAGATCGGGTCGCTATGCAAAGTGGTTTGTTACCCATCACTATGGTTTATGCATGTGTGGTGTGTGTGCCGCCATGGCCGCCATTGTGCCGCCCGGTAAACGTCAGATGACGTCATCCTTTAATGGTCTATTATGTAACATACCTACAAATTTTTCGATAGTTACAGAGTGTGCCCCGCAAACATGGTTTTTAGAAAGATTTGGTTAATGTTAGTCCATTTTTGGTTTTTCAAACAGATGCATCCGTCGGAATTATATTGGTTAATAGGTGATTAATTGATCGTTTAAAGACAGTTAGGTCAACGTCTGTCGGGAAAAGCTATATCTTGGTAATCCCTTTCATTTTCACGTGTCAGAAAGCCCCACAACCACAATGCTTTTGGTAGATTCCATCAGTGAATTGGTCCTTTCGAAGCCTAGGTAACCGAAATGGGAATTGTATATACATTATGTACTTTTTAAATCTCTTAAAAACAACTTTATTAATATATCCATGTCAATTAAAATTCGCATGCATAAATGCATGGGTCTGACCAACCTGATACAGGATTAGGGTAGGAAGTTAAAATAAAAGGTCAGTTAACTTCAATGATATAATATTGTCTTTTATTACAACCGTTTTCTAGGGTAAAATAAAAATTATTTAAAATTATTGTAAAATTAAAGGTATCTAAAATTAAAAAAAAAATAGTCAAAACAATATATAGGTTAAATAAATTACAAGTCAGTATGAATAATTACTACAATGTGTGTAAATAATGGAATGTTTGATTAATCATATTCCATTGAATCTGACAAATATAATACTTATGTGGTTTAGCGTTAATTAGTTAAGATGCAGTTAAGATAATAATGTTTAAATATTTTTGCATTGCATTGGCAGGCTTGGTGTTGGCCGTTGTTTCCTTAGCAGGCAACACTGAAAGGATAGTTGCAGACATTGCGCACAGTGTCGAACAGAAGATTGTTGCCGCAAGTGAATTTGCTGTAGGTGAAGGCTCCAGATGGTAGGAGAGAGCACCAATAAAAGACGCGACAATCCTGAGGATCTCGCACATATCCGACTTTAGTACAAGGGCCATTGCTTTCTGGAACGCTCTCTGGTGGTTGGACAGGGGTTTCATCGGGTTTTTCTGCCGGGGTTTCATCAGGTGTCTCTACTGGGGTTTCTTCTGGTGTTTCGGGGGTTTCTTCAACTGGTGGTAAGTTATTATCATTGGAATCATCACTCAAAACGCCCTTACTCAAAGTTGTTAGTAATGGGAATTTGCCCTGACCGCAAAACCCAGAGAAGTCGTCAGTTTCTATACTCCATATCATCGCTCCTCCGAGCTTCATACTCTTGATATAATCAACCTTTAAAAGAACAAATACCAGGTTTAGATTACACCACAAGAACCAGTAGGTGGTTTATACCAGTCATTATGCTTCTTAGTTTTCTCCTTAGTTCCTAAGCACTCGGAGAGTATTAATTATGCAAACTTTTTTACAAACTTTTTTTTTTTAAAGAAAATTAATTACCTTTGCTTGAACTGACTTAACGTCATCGTAAGAAATCCAATTCTGACCGTTGACCATGTATGGAACTTGAGCTTCTTCGTCATAGTAGGTTGTGTAAGATTTTTCCAGTGGGCAAAGCTAAAAATCAAGGAATCGGTATAAGATCTGAATGAACTGTGTTAAATATAAGCGAAAAACGGAAAGTCGGTATAATGTGATACCTCATTGTATCCCAACATTCCAGGTGTGGCCGTCCACTGTCCAGAAATACCTTCACCGATAGAGGGGCACCTGGGCTTGACGCAACTGCTGGACCGGAGTAAGAAGGTTCTTCCATACATGGGGACTCCCATTACTAACTTTTCAGCGGGAACTCCGTGAGATATCCAAGCCTTGATTGATGCATCCTGAAATTCATTGTTTTGTAGAGTCAATCTATCATTTCGCTGACGTTCTTTTCCGTACTTGCGGCAAATTTAGGGCACCGTACATTTACCAGCTAGTTTTTTAACAGAGATTAGCGCAATTCAAATATTTACCACATTGAACCCTTGGTTGGCAGTTCCAGCTTCTTCCTTGGCCATGTAAAGTGGGGCGTTGTGTCCTGTGGCGGGCTCTCCACTCCCGTGAATATCGTATGTCATCACATTGACGAAGTCCAAATATCTGAAGAATTTCAAATTGATACACTTTAGTGCTAATGTTTATGAGAATTCAATGGATACGTGTCCCATATGCCCCCCAAGATTGCTAAATATGCAAGCATTTTCTTTTCTACAATCCGGATGAGACAAGATACTGGCTTTGCTGGGATGAAACAGCAAAATTGACTCAAAATAAAAAGGCTTAGAGAAATTTCGTGGCATCCACATATCCACATTAGGAGCCAACGTAGATTAAGAGTAGAAGTGCTCTACACCCTGGAAAGGTGCCGCGGTGGTTGGAGAACAATTTTAATAATTTAGAGTTATGATATATAAAAAATATTGTATGGATATCCGGGATACAAAATAACGAAAGTTCATCCATTCTGCATACCCCTTACCATACATGGCAAAGTGAGTAAAAAATTGAATTTATACTTAGGACCTTCTACTTACTTTCCCAAATCTGCAACATTGTATGATAATGAGAATGAGGATTCTGTAGCTGGAACAGCCGCTGTAAGTAAAAGTCCATATGGTTCAAATTTTTGTTTGAGCAGCTTAATAAGCTCTGAAAAAGAATTCCTGTCGTTGTAGGCTCCTCCGCGCTGTCCAGGATACTCCCAATCCAAATCCAACCCATCGAATCCATATTTCTGAACAAAGCTCAACGCATCGTCGGCAAATTTGGCTCTGTTCGCTGGAGTGCTCAGCAACTGGAATTAAACAAATAAATGCTAAATGATTGAAGATCACGGGTCCGACCCCAGTTGCCGACCATCTTTTTAAGTGGGTATGATCTCAACTTTTAAGCAGGTTTCTGTGAAAGAATCGAAGAGTCCATTTGTGTTCACTTACTGTGAGCGAAGAATCATTTTATAAAAAAAAAATGGTACTAAACTTATTACTAGATTGAACCGTTGCCATTATTGGTAACAATCTTGGAACACATAGGTACATTTCGTCTTTTAGGTTTTTATCGATAACTTACCAACGGTAATCCTGAACCGTAGGCATAGCTGAATAAGACCATTTGATCTCACCTCCAGAATACCGGCCTTAATTGAAATGACGCTTTGGAACTATTGTAGCTCAGCGTAGAAAAGTGTAGCAGAACTTTGTGGCACCAGCAATCAGCATACCCCAAATAGAAAGTGAACATGAATGTCACCCAATTTTTTATATCAAAACACAAGGACCAAATCCCATACAATATGGAAACTGGCTACAATAGTTATTAAATCAATCCCAGAAATTCCGAATGACTCTCACGAAGACTTCGTCCTGTTTAACTAGGATCTGTTCTGGAATTAGCCAGGTTCTTGGTATGCTGATACTCCACGGTGACTTGATTGATACTATCTCACTGGATTCATATATTATTTAGTTAATTATCTTCTCAGCTTACCTGGGAATATCTGACAGATCCTTCGTTCCAACCTCCGATGGCCAGCAACGTTTTCAACTTGGGATTGATTTTCTTCAAATTGATGAATCTTTGCAAAGCACCTGAAATATGAAGAAGTTTAGATGCAACTTCAACGATTTGTGCCTTTCTACCGGATTTCGATTTTTGGTGTGATGAACTTCATCTTTGATAGTTGATTTAGTGAGTCATAAAACCATTTCAATAATTTAATCCATTGCCTTACCTTTCGACAGTTCGTTCCAGGTATCCAACACTTTGATTCCAGGATCACTGCTCAAACCAACAAAGCTGTAAATAATGTGAGAGCACAAAAATGGATCGATATCTTCCACGTCGAACTTTCCATTGTTTTGACGATATACAGCCCAGCTTCCGAAGTAGCACACCATGCGGCCTGAAACATTACAAGACCAAAACTTCTTGTAGGTGACAACTCAGAATAATATAATGGTGGCCGCCCTGATATTAGAAAGTTAGTAAGTATAAGACAAGTGCAGTTGACTGGGGGGGGGGGGGGGGGGAATATTGATGGTGAGCGTATTTTGTTTGATGCCTTTGAATGTCTGTAACTTGACAAATATAAAAAGTTATGTTTGATCGCCATGATCTTAGAAACTAACAATCGGTTCATACAGAAGGCTATTTAAAATCACGGTACGGCTTTTAGAAACATTATTTGTTAGTTAATTACGAAGAAAAATCACACGACGCGCAACGTCATATTATTGTCACTAACGTTTCTGGCCATAGAGTATCGAGACATGAGCGTCTTGAATGTAACTGTGTATTTCTATGTTATAAATCACGACAAAATATGAGATGAGCACAAGCCACGAAGTTTTCGCAAGATTAACGCACTTGACAAATCCAACAAGGAAATGTAAATATTTTTAACTAAATCGAATGGTTTACACTAGATTAAGCTAGATTATTTAAATATTATTTTTACGCACTTCCTTCAGCTTGGGTTGCAATGGCGCACACAACCACCAAGGCAAAACTCAAATAAACTAATTTCCCCATGACTCGAAGCGGACACTGATTCTTTCACCAAAAACTTGAAAGAAATCCAATTCGATTCAAAATTGGGAACCAGAATGATTAACCGATCGAGTTGCCCCGTTTTATATTAGAAAAAAATGTTGTAAAACGATAAATATTCTTAGAAGTCTATTACACAGTATAAAGATATTAAATAATTGCGCACTTGTGTACAATTTGATAACCAATTTCTCGTTAACGCGCTTCTCATTTATTTGCCATTACTTAAAATAATCCAAGATAAATTCGTATGAAGATGATAACGAATAACAATGCCAATTGCAATTTGAATCTTTCATCTGAAACAAACTTCGATAGTCAGGATGAATTATTATAAAATGGCATAATATGTACTCCTGGTACTATGGGATCGAGGCATCCGCTCTTACAAAAATAATTTGCATAAACATTAGGTTACGCTAAAAGCAAAAGAGGGAAAGATTTTGAAAAACGAATGCTTGGATAGGGTAAAAGAGCAAGAAAACAGATGTGACTCAAAGAATTGCGGAACAGAAGTAAGCTTAATAATTGGGCGGGACATATGGCAGAGGCAGACATATGACATACGAAGAGAATGTTGGAAACCTAGAATAGGACGCAGAAGCGTAGGTAGGCCCCAGACATGATGGTCCGACGGCATTAAGAGCCGGACACTCAAATCACCGAACTGAGTTTTGTCCCCGCTTCCCCGCGCATACCTCGTCATATTGTGCGTGAGACAGGTTGAACTTTCTTCTCGCTGTCTCTGTCACATAACTAGCCTTCTGACACAATGATATTTTGTTCATTTCTTTATTCTTAGTTAAAATACAATGGGAGTCAGGGTTGGCAGCCAAACCGTAAATATCAGGTTTATTAATAAATTTAAAATTTGGTGTCATGTCAAATAATGGATATTTTTCAAATTAAATATAATGAAGTTCTATAAGTACTATTTGAGTTCTTAGCGCGTATTATGACGAAGTTGAGTGACATTAATAAAACCAACTTTTTAATAGCTTATTGAATAAACGCACACAAGTTTTGTTTTACTAAAGTACACTCTTTTCGGTAGGTATAGCCGGCGGAAGGTAATGCTTGAAGCGTTTTCTACCAATCAATCGGTCCCGTCCAATCTAAGACAAGATTCAAACCCCGAATAGAGGTTGGCTTCGTTTTAGTTAATTTTGTTTTTATTTTTTGTGTAACATAAAAACTTTTTTGTTCATATAATATTTTAGGTACGTAGGTATATAGTTATGAACCAATAACTATATTAGTACTATTTTCGCTATTTTGTTTATGATAGGTTCTTTGACTTAGGTACCGATTAAAGTCAAGAATTATGTGAAAAAAACCGATTATACCTAATTAAGATATTACGTTAAAAAAAATTACGTCAAAACGTAATTCTATAATATCATTTTATGAAAAAAAAGGATTATGTATTTAAAAATATTTGTAAAGCAAAAAATATAAAAGGGAAAAAAACATGTAAAAAAATAAAGTATATAAAATTTTTGACATCCATGGATTCTCACAAATATTGCATTTAGCCCCAAATGACCAACATTAGAAAGTGGAAGGTTTCTGCAGAAAAAAACTACAGAGCAAAGAGCGACACGTCCGCCCGCCACAAAGTTCTCTCACGAATGAGAAATATTCGATTTGTATGGAGCCTATACAGTTTTTATTTCTAAAGGAAAAGGTCCTAAGCGCCCAATCACTTTTTACCGATTAATTAATAAACTATGTTAAATAGAAATAAAAAAAGACAATGGATTTAAAGAAAATTAAAAGATACACATTTTGGTATATTTTAAAGCGTTGTTTATTGAGTAGATTGCCTACACCATTATGATTTATAAAAATATAGAGCAAACTTTGAAAATTTTTTCTACCGAGCTAAATTTGTAAAATATAAATTTTAAACTAAGACTTGATAGCCAAAGCTCTAACTTAAAGCACACTTACTTTTTTGTTGTGCTACGATACCTATTAAGGGAACAACGTTTATATAAAAACAGCCATTTTCGAGTGTCCGGCTCTTAAAAGAGTGGCGGACCTACACTGGAAGGAAGTCACGTCCGACAAAGATGTATGGAAGTCCAAGAGGGAGGCCTTTGTTCAATACTGGACGCAAAAGAGACTTAAGAAGTACGAAAGCTTCTACGGCTATTTTAAAGGCTGCCTTATAATTGTTATCACTCATCATACGTGAGAAACGTAACACTGAAGAAATTTTCAGATAGGACAGGACTAGAAGGCGTCTTTGGGGCAATCTCGTGGAAAGAATGAACAGTGATGTTCCTACCGACCTCGGTAGCCTAGTGGTACAGCCTTGGACTCGGACAGATCAAGAGGTCTCGGTTACGATTCTCGGTCGGGTCAGAGTTTTTCGAAATGTTTATCACTTGAAATTACTACCCAGAGTTGGCCTGTCTCAGATTGCACGGGACAGCTTGTCTGGACAAAATTGCCTCAGACCTTTGTATTGAAAAGTGTAAATTTATTTGAAAAAGAGATGGCGAGGAAGTTTTTAAAGTTTGATTTTGTATTTAATAGATTGAGATATAATATGGTGCTTTCTGAATGATAACTATCAAAGCAAGCCATTTAGGTATTCGAAACATACCTGTAATATACATTCATTCCTATAGTGGGGCACCATGATGTCCTCAACAGAATTGAGGACATCTTGAAGGAGGAAGGTACTCACTTGCACAAATACATCTCATTAGACCAAAGAAGATTTGTCACTTTTACGACAGGAAGACCTGCAATGTGAACTGCTCGAGAAAATAACCGAGAAGAATAATTTCAGAAGGCGTTGAAGCGATTTTTGCTGAAGACATTTTGGAGGATGCGGGCTCTCGAAGGGTTTCATATACATAAATCTGAAATTTAAAAGGACCGCTCGGAATAGAATAAGTTACCGTACTTTGCTACAAAACAAAAAAAAAGAGAAAATTGACTGATTTCTGTAAATGTAGTTGCGCACCGCTTATCTTTATCAATAATCTCCATGTGCGCAAATGTGTTGCTGGTATTTTGTTACAATTGGTTTATGATCACACCTCGCATTAACTTTATGACTCTTGGTAGGAAATAATTTGCTTTAAGATTAGTGTTTGATTGTTATTAGATTTTGTCAATTTTTTTCTTTGATCTTTTCGAAAGTTCCAAAGTCCACAACATTCATTCGTAAAATAATCATGAGTCTATAAAATTTATGAAGAAAAATGCTGATTTAATCAGTTTGTGTGAAACCATGTGAACATGGCGTGATGAAGGGCATTGAAGTTGCTGTATGAAAACTAGTTCTTCTGTTTTTCACAAGTTCTCATCGAAGTGATTGGTAGCCTGTTGATAGGCTGTTCAGTGGCTGATATTCTTGAAGTAATATTGTATCCGTTGCCTGTCTTTTTCTTTCACGACACAAGCTTCGATTCGTGTGAAAAATTTCGATAGTCTCGTATTAGAGAGCTCATTCTTTAGAAACATTCAAATCCAATCCAAACTCCCTTTACACCCCACTCAGGAGCATAGGGAGGCAGCAAGAGCTCTCCATTGCGCTCGATTTTGCGCTCCTCCCACACCATGTCCAAATCTCTCAGCTCTGTTTCGAAAGAGCGGAACACAGTGTGAAAGGGTCTTCCTCGTCTTCGGGATCCTGATGGGAGGAAGAACATCGCTCTCCTCGGCCAACTGTCATTCGGCATCCTAAACACGTCCCAGCCAAATCCATCTCCTCCATAGTGGTAAAAGTGATGGGCCTATTCTGGGTACGCCGGTTATAGCGTCGTTCGTGTTGCGGTGGTACCATCTTATACCCGATATTCTCCTGAGGCACTTCGTTTCGAACGCTGAGACTTTTTATGCCTGGGCATCAAACAGAAGTTTACGTTTCGTTTCTACACTAAACGCCGACGTTTTCCATATTGTTAAAGGAGCCACTTACCATGCCGATACGTATCGGAGAACAGCCTTTGTAGAAACCTAAATTCTTTAAAAAATAACCTTTTTTAAAGGAGATATAGTTAGGTATAAACAAAGCACAAGTGACGAAAATGGACTCATCCAAACTTTCTTAGCAATGCATTGCATGACCAACTCCGCAGAAAAGGATTACCATGTAGACCACTAAAACTTTGATGAATAGCTGAAAGTCAACCTCGCAAGATAAGTACTTGCTTATCTCTGCTCTTGAATTTTAGCAAGATGGGAAGATGAACCAAATTAACACAATAATATGCTAGAAATTGTTGCGTTTTTATGTAGCCGTTTCTTAGCTTTTTCTACCATTTTTACGCGGCAGAAAATGATAAAGATATTTAATATTATATTGACCTTCTTCTTCTTTGGAACGTGGCAATCCACTGATGATTTTGACATTTGTTTTTTTTTTCTTAAGTAAGGATTAAAGTGGTTGGTAGCCTGGCGGTTGCAACTCCGGCTTAAGTACTTTTTCGTACTGGAGGTCGTGGGTTCGATCCCAGGTGCCGAACATCTTCCTCTTGTCTATTTGCTTTGAAATCAGACTAGATTAACTACTCACTTTTTGAAAATTTTAAATGGTTGATTACATAAAATTGAATTTATTGGAGGATTGGAGGTTCGTTTTATTTGCTCACTTTTCTTATGCGACAAGGCGAAATGGCTGAAACAAAATGTCTTTGTGACCATTAGATATTATGTAGAGTAGGAAAACTGCTTAAATTACAGTAATCTTTTCAGACTCAAATAATCTACATCGAAAGAACAGTTATGTTGAAAGGATCAAGCGGTTCCATAATACCTAACCTAACTAACGACAATTATCCACGCTGATAACTTGAAGGTTTGTCGTAGTAAGATCCATGTCACTAGTTTTGTAAACATGTAACACAACAATTATTCAATTATTAGATAATATTAATGTTAACAAAGCACATAGCAGATGAAAACCATACATTTATAACAAAACTAATAATAACGTAATATTATGTCCTCTAACTAAATTGTCTTCCATCGAGATGTGAAACATGTAGACAAGTAGGTAAGTATGTAAGGCACCCGATCAAACAAAACAAAAAAAGAAGAAAAATTCTTAGTACAAGAAGTGCAATATGAAAAGAAAGAAAAGTATAAATAATAATGTTCATTGCCCGTGAATACGGAGCATGAGGAGCACAAAAAGGATTATTTTGTTTTATAAGCCATTAAGTATGGCTGTAGAGGCCAATTCTTGAAATACAGACTCTGTCACACTCAGAGCATGGATATTACGCCCCCTCGGCTGGACCTCGCCTTCTATGCAACTCGGTACCTTGACATCCTCCCCCATTCCGTCCTGTTGGTCGCCAACTGTTGCCAGTCCGTCTGTCTGTTAACACTCTTTAAAACGGATGTTTTTAAGAAGTCCGTTGTTGTCTTCCATTCGAACCACGTGTCCGGACCAACGCAATTGAGCACGCGTCATCAGTGTGTCTATGGTACAACAGTTGGTTGTCCTTAGAACTTCAACGTTTGAGACTCTATGGAACCAACGTATTCGGAGTAATTGCCTCAGATCTCGTCGCTGCAGCTTCTCCAAAGACTTGGTGTGGTGCCTATAATTCACGCATGTAGCCATACGTAAGGGTTGGGATGATTACAGATCTATAAATAGCCATCTTTGTATTTGTTGCGGGATCGTGATTATATTAAAGAAAGAAAGGTAGACATAAAATGAACAAGTACTTAAGTATGAAAGAAGGGCGCAAGATGGACAAAGGAAAGAAGGAAGAATTGAGGGACTGAAACAAACAAATAGTTATAGTGCAGAGTAGTAAGATTGCTTAAAATCTGTTCCTTGACGAAATTATGAGGACTGCCAAATATATCCGACAGAGAACACTGCAGATAATCACAACCTATGGGCATACGATACAAAGATCTCCTGAAACCCACGTTTCTCCTTGGTCTGGACAACTGAAAAATTTCAATTGATCTAGTTGAGGTCGCTAGATGCTCGGAAGTGGAGCTCTTGCTCAGGGTAGAAAATGCCTGTTGCTCACGTCTAAGATCAAGTTTGTGGATAGAGAACTATAGGTACATTGAATCACCAAAACGTTTGCGTATCCTACATAGGAAAGTAGTCTGGATCTTTTCCAACTAAAGATGTAGCTACTTTCCGTTTCTGCTAGCGGCGTTATAATAACTACACGTTTGATCTTCGCTTGTGACTAATTCTTCCAATTGCCTTATAGTAAACATGGATATTTTAGCATTCAGGTATGAGTTACTCATTGTTTAGTTGAAAATGAATCTGGGCTCCCTTATAGCGAAAAAATACATTTTGACATCTTTCACAAAAAACAAAGTTTTAAAAATGGTCAGCACCGGGGATCGAACCAAATCGAACCCACTATGTCCTTTCAAAAGCTGCCAATTTTGCATTGATGTTTTTAAGCCTAGTCTTCTCCCACTATATTTAGGTAGGTACCTATGCTTATGTGGAGTTCCTGAAGATCAGCAACACTACTTGTAATATCAATACAACAAAGCCAATAGGCGATGAGACATTAACAAAAATGGATATATTCGTATCCTGGCGCCAAATACATGACACCAGTCGCAGTCTTTAAATTTGATTGCTCTCTTGAGTCTCTTGTTCTCAATAATTTCCAACTTTTATCTCTATATTTCATTAATTATTATTAAATATCTACTTGTTGTATGCATGAGATTTTTCGACATGATGAACATGTTGAGAATTCTCATGATTAGGAGTTTCGGAGATTTAAATATTACCACCTAATGGCGAACGTTATTAACGTAAAATGATCACACTAAGCCAGCCTTCGAAATGACAGTAGAAGACGGTCGTAAGCCCGTAGTGGTTTGTTCCATTTAAAAATCGAACATCAGTAATGAATTATTGTTAGTCATTAGTTGTTACATATTTAAATAAGTATACCTACTACCTACCGACGTATCTCAAGGTAGATACTTGGGTTTTCAAAGGTCGTCAATATGATCGTTTAAAGTATTGTAAAGAACCATTAATATTATTCTGACTCACGCAATGCTATGATGAAATTTTCGGGAATTTGAAAGACACTTTATGTTTTTATTTTCGTGTCATTCCGCAATAATGGTGTAACGAGGGCTAATTATCGTTTTTTTGGAATGTTTATTGATTTATGCAGCAATGGTAAGATAAAAAATAACTATAGGTACAATATTGGAAACAATAAAAGATAATAAAGGGCCATGAAGTACCTATAATGTACCTTTTCTGTGACTCTTCTGTTCGTTCGTCGCCTATCACTTATTGAGTACAATACTTAGTGCCAGGACGCCATTCTTTTTGTACCTAGGTTATGGAGTAAAGGAATTGCATTCTTAAACACAAAGGGTGAGTTTAATCCCTGTATATAACAAACTAGAGGTGCTCCCCAGCTTCGCACGGGTAGATAGATACTTAAAAATAATTTAGTTTTCAGACAGACCCCTAACTTTTTCAAAATATTTTATAGCATAAATTTGTTAATCTGGAATAATTCCATTGCAATGTATCGTGTCACGTCACTTTACCACCGTGACTACTTTGCGCGGTATTTCTACTAAACTTGACACGACTCCCCTCAGCCCTCCCCGGCTCCCCTCAGCCCTCCACGGCTCCCATACGCACTCTGCATCGGATAAGTTGAGATGATAAGAGACTATGCTTTTTTTCCAATACTCACATTTTTAAACTCGTGATAACTTTCGAATGGAATGTCCGAATTGAATAATTCAAAAAGTTATACAAACATATTGAAGCAGACTTGAATATGAACTAATTTATTTTAATAAGGAGTAATACCAAGATACCAATAAAGAGCTTTTTCTAAAGGTGACATTTTATTGGGTTTTTTTAAATAAAAAAACACTTATTGTGGCATAACTATAATAGTTAGACATATGCTGTCGCGATACTTTTTGTAAATAATGATGTCTTCTACAAAATTGTAGAACATTGTTTTATTCTATCATCATTAGTTTTCACAGCGTTCGCGATAAAAAGAATATTTTAGGTAAATTTTTTACACCTTGGGTTACATTATTGAAGTTTTCGTAGGTTACCCACTTTTTTTTGGAAATTAAATATAGCCTATGTTCACCGCCGATATTGTAGCTTCCCAAAAGTGAAAGAATTTTTCAAATCGGTTCAGTAGTTTTGGAGCCTATTCGAAGCAAACAAACAAACAAACAAACAAACAAACAAAAAATCAAATCTTTCCTCTTTATATATTAGTATAGATGAACCACATCTCCTTGATCTTACCAACATTTTTATATACTAATCATGATCGAATTTGTGGTGTAATGGGTAAGGTCAGTGTTTTTTTCACTTAATATCTTTACTTTTCTCATATTGGACGAGACGGGTTGACTAGAAATTTCTCTCAGGCAATAAGTTCCAAGCAGTTATATACTCACAGCTTTGAATACAAAAGTGTTGATTTATTTATGCACACAATATAAGTTGGTCATACATTTCTCTCAGGCAATAAGTTCCAAGCAGTTAGGGGGCGTTCAAGTATTACGTAACGCAATTTGGGGGGGAGGGGGGGTCTTGCAAAACGTTACTGTGCGTTACGAGGGCGGGAGGGGGGGGGGGGTTGAACAACTCGTTACGTAACGGTATTTTTTTTCTTAAATAAAAAAAATTGGGAAATAAATCTTCCAAGTTGGGCAATCCTTTTCGTTTATGTTTTACGGGGAATCCCTCGATTGTACTGTACGTCATTTTTGTTTTTTTTTCTCCGAAGTTGGGCACCCTTTTCGTTTATGTTTTACGGGAAGTCCCTCGATTGTACTGTACATCATTTTTTTTCTCCGAAGTTAGCAAAGGAACCCTTTTCGACAATGTTTTACGGGAAGCCCCTCGATTGTACCGTACGTCATTTTTATTTTGTTCTCCGATGTTAAAGCTTTTGGTGGAAACACGTAGAATGCCGAATCCGATCCGCGCCGACCGGCGCAAAGAATGTTTCTATGCAGTTGAATGGGGATACGCACAGCAAAAGCAGAAACCTGCTTTCCGGCATGCGCATTTAAATGCATTGAAACCATAGACAACATTCTTTGCGCCGGTCGGAATCGGCTTTCTACGTGTTTTCACCCTAAGCGTAAGAATTTTTCGCTCTGCGAAAAAAGGAACCTTTTTCGTTTAAGTCTTACGGGGAGTCCCTCGACTGCTTTGTATGTAATTTTTATTTCGCCCTCCCAAGTTAGCAAATCTTTTATTTTTTACGGGGAATCCCTAGACTGTATTATACTTACGTCATTTTTATTTTATTTTCGTTGTCAGCATTCGTTAGTGGTCAAAAGGGGGGATTTACATCATCAACTGGACTTGCCAACGCAGCTATGCCAAAATTTGGAAAACAGCAAAAGAAAAAATAAAGATAAATTTATGGAACATATTAATAGTATTTTTTTTTCTCCGAAGTTAGCAAAGGAACCCTTTGAAACCCTTTTATTTTTTTACGAGAGTTCAGTAAAAAAATAGTCTCTTGGGTGTTACGTAACATTTAGGGGGGGGGAGGGGGGGGTACAGAAAAACGTTACGGCGCGTTACATGGGGGGGAGGGGGGGTCAAAAATCTTCAAAAATTGCGTTACGTAATACTTGAACGCCCCCTTATATACTCACAGCTTTGAATAGAAAAGTGTTGATTTATTTATGCACAAAATATAAGTCGGTCATACATTTTTTCCGCATAAAAGTGAGTGTGGAATTTTCATTTCTTAAAGAAATAATTTTTTTTTTCCTAGTAAAAGGTTCTTAGTAATAATAATATAATAATAATACTTTATTTTTTCTTTTTCTTACATTTTCCTTTCCTTTACAATACATTCAATACATCAATCACAGTAAAAAATTCTTAATTTAGTAGTCTAATATTGTTTTTTTTTTTCTTGACTAACCCAAAATATGGATCGAGTGATGCAGAAACAGAATTAAAATGGGAAATTATTCAACTACATCAAACGGAACCGAACAGTTTCAACACAAAAACCACTGCGAAAAATTCTGACCCAACTAGGAATTGAACAAAAAACCAAAAATATATTGTTTAGAGAGCGGTCTTCAAAAGTTTCTCGCAAGCCATATTCGGCTATTTACCCAGATGTCTGGCTAGCCTCTTATTTATGGAAATGACATAATAATATTATATGCGGCCCTCAGGTTCCTTTATTATCTTATTTTTGGTTCTTCCATCTAGAAATCCAAGGCAAGATTTTGACCAATGCTCATCTATGAACAAGAGCAAGGAAGGTAGGGATTATTAAAAATAACATGTCTAGCGAGTATAAAAGATTTATTGTAAAATAGAGAGCCATCTATGATATATATAACTGGTGTTAAATTTGGTTAGTCTACAATTTTATAACTTGGCCTCAAAGGCATGCCTTACCTAAATACATAATTAGAAGACTATGCAGTCGTACAATTTTCTCAAGAAGGATGATGATTAATTTAGATTACAAAAAAAACAACATTTAAGCAATATTACCTACATACAGAATGCAGATCAAATTAACTAAATTGAAAATTTGTTATCACTAAATCTACGATTGTAAAACTTTTATTACGTCACGTTAACAATAAAAATTTGAGATTTGACAAAATTTTGGAATTACAATATTCTTATACATTAATCATTTTAAAATTATATTTGGTTGTTTATTAAATTTATCATCACATTGACATTGCAAACTACACAGAAACACGGTTGCAGGAAGAATCATTGATATTGGAGACCATATTCTATCCACATTAAATCTAGTCATTCTACTGCAATAATTGTTTTTCAGCGACTTGTTTGGGTCAAGCAATTGAAAAATTAAAATCTTAAAGTTCTCTAATAAGACTCACCACCCCCTCTAAATGTCACAAATGAAGTAGATAGGTTATAAGTTACATACTTAAAGATAACGCAATCACAAATCTTTTGTTAGTAATAACTACCCTGGTCAAAATGAGATGAAGTATTAACCGTAGTAAAACCAACCAATGTTTAAGAAAGCATAGGTATAATTGAACATATTTTTATAATCATACTAAGTAGGTACATGCCAAACAAAGTGCCTCAGGAGAATTTTGGGTTTAAGATGGTACCACCGCATTAAGAATGACACTATACACCGGCGCACCCAGCGTAGGATTGGAATGTCGCACTGGAAATAGCGCAAGTTATAGTTAGAGACATTTACAATAGGTGGTAATCCTCATTACTAAACTTCTTCTCAATATATAAAATGCATTTCTAATCCCTCGAATTTTTGGAAAGTAAAAATAATATCACATTTTTAAAAACTTAACACACTATGACATTTTAATGAGTTATTTTAATCATATTGTTACTAACTACTAGGAGGAAAATATTTTGTTATGATATTGACACCTTTTCCATGACACAAAAACGGTAGATGGTAACTTGAAATGAAGAAAAAGAAGATTCGTCTTTCAAAAAAAATCATTTTGAAATTAGGTATCTATACTGAATTTACAGCAGTAGGCCTAGACAAATTGCATTTGGCGATCGGCTACAAACCAATTCTTCGACTATGTAGAGTAGGAAGAAAATTAACTGTCCACTTTTTATATCTTTATATAAAGTCATTGTTTGGTTTAAATAATTGTTTATATGTTCCAGTGGATAGTTCATTTTTTTCGCACTCTACATTGACGAAATCTTCGTTTGTAATCAAACGCCAATTTCAAATTGTCTAGACCGGCAGGTCCTAAATTTTAAAATGACTGATCCTAATTTTTTAAAAAATATTGCAAATTTGAATTTTTAATATTTAATACTTACTAGGGATAAAAATCCTAGTATTTTTTTATATCCTGTGAGGTATTTTTGAGATTCTTTATAATGCAATTTGACCTCTACTTTTTGGTGATGAATATCATGAAGATTTTTTACAATATCTTAAAATAAAGGCACATATTTTTTATTGTTAAAATAAAATAATAACACATTTCATATTATGTTTTTCATAATTTATACATAGCAAAGCACAAAAGCTCAGAAACATGTCATATCAAGGGTGGAGGGATATAATATAATATCATAATATCTCATAATATCTCATAATATCTTAGTCTCCTGTGACCACGTAGGACGTGTGCCTACGAAACTAATCTGAATAATAAAAAATTGTGGAAAAGTTATACAATTTTTTATTTGAACTGATTTCAATTTATTTATTTAAAATAATTAGGAAAAAAATGAGCACTAATTTTTGCCCTCAACCCTTAATATGAAACATGTATTTAAATAGGTAACGATTCCATAAGGCCACAGAAGCTACCAACCAGCAGTAAATATCTATCATTTGACCATTCTAGCTGGTAGCATTTGGGATTGATCTAACTTGAGTTGCTCCAACTGTAGCTGCCTCCGTATGGACCCTAATTGAGTTAGTATGTTCTGTTGCTTCCCCTCTTCCGACAAATTATTCTTCAAGATGTTCTTCTGCACAACGGGCACCTGCCACTTGTCATCCACATGTTTCATGGCCTCGCTATATTTATAACTTTTATCATCGACAATTTCGTTATTGAGTTTATCGCGGTCCGGCTCATATAAAACAGGAATGGGTAAAGAATCTTCATAATTGTTGACTGCATCTTTTTTCTTGTTGGAACTCTTCACCAAATTCCTCGTATCGATCATTTCCGTAATACTTTTACTCAAAAACGTCGGCTCGTAATTGGGTTTATAGTTCTTATTCCAATTGCTCTTTCTGTTTACCACTGTAGCAGTTTTTATATCACTCTCTCTAACATTCCACGAAAAATTATTTTCATTATACACTAATTTAGCTGGTTCACTATGTGGTGCGTAGTTGGAAAGGTCGTTGCTGTTGTAATTTTTTACAGGTATCGATTGTCCTAAAACTGTATCTGAAATTTTGGAAGAGACTGGGACCCGTTTTGGAGGCGGGTCTTGACCCAAATGCCGATTGTTTGGTCTTAAATTATAACTCATCACGTCAGCGTCTAAATGATCTGGCGACTCATCACGCAGAGGAGACGAGGAATAGTGAAAGGGAAGCTGCGAGATTTTATTTTCAACTAATTCTTCTTTGGTTTCCATACCATAGAGACCCACGGAATTGGAGCGGGCCGTGTGAGACCCTCCCTGCTCCACGGTATTATTGTTCTGCCTGACTTTGGCTTGTCGCAACGCTCTCTTCTCGTTCTCAATTTCATTTTGCAGCCTCAATCGTTGACGCTCCAATTCAGTGGAATCCTTTTTAATCTGGAAATAAATTAGAAAAAGCTTAAATTATAAATCAACAAATACAAATGATTGCAGTGTAAGGTTTTTATTAGAGATGAAACAGATAGCAGTTTAGCTGGATGCCAGTTACCAGAGAAACTTAGCCAGATTTATCCATAAAATTTGCCAAAATCTATCTTTCAGCACCTTCCACCAGCATTTACAACGAAATACCTACTTTTTATGAAACTGGCTTTATTTTTGAAGACAATCGAAACCTCTAACACCTCTGCAAATAAATTAGTATTCATACACCATAATTTACCCTTAGTGCAGTGTGAGTACTAATTCATTTTCTAACTTGTGGAATTATTTTGCGATTACTGCTTTTATTCCTCAATCGGTATTTGCTAAATACTTATTTAGTTTTCGGCCAGATACTCCGTATTTTTACCAGATATCTGTTTTATCAATACTTTTTATTTTGTCCAATACTGAGTGTACCGCACAGCGCACGATACAAATGGAGCTGTATACACAGAAAATAGGATTACGGTGTGGTGGAGCACCAAGTGTTCGACGCCGATGCTCTTCTTCTTCCTCGCCTGGCCGCCATGTCTGCTTCTACGCCCCTTGTCCATGACGAAACTACTACGGTCTTCAGCTGCGCTTTTCATCCCCCGGCTTGTAGAGTCCCCAAACAGAGAGCAAAGATCAGAGCTGGTTAGCCTCGTACACCGGGAATCTACTCAGATCACTTAAAGCTTCAGACTTCGGTGCGTGCATGGAGTAGCCTCGGTCCGCTAGTAACAGCTGTTGTCCAGGTCCGTATCCAGGGTCCAATATCCTAGTCAGAGGGGTCACACAGTCAAATAGAAGTCCAGGGTCGTCAGGTAGTCCAGGTTCTAGGTCCAGAAAAGAGGGCAGGTAGGTAACTCAAACACCAAGTGTAAACGAGAATGAGGTAATTTATTCATACAAATATGGCTTATTAAATTGCAGTTGTTGTACGCTCACAGCACTACAATGCCGTGCGCTTTAGCGTACACACTCATATTTGCGCTACAGGGCATCGGCCTCGTAAATAAGCGCGTTTAGCATTTCCCCCCAAAACCATATCCACCCAGCTGATGCTGCACAACGACATATGCTACACAATACTACTTCATAATCTATTTAATAGGTACAATCAGTAATCAATATGAACAGTAAGAAGGTACTAGATATAAAAGTATATCCACCAATAGGCAGATATATGGATACCATTAGGTATCGACATGAGCCGTGCTACCACCTATGGCCACCGTCGCTACATGCTCGGCATCACCAGGGTCTCAAGCTTCTGTTGTGCCTTTCAAAAGAACACAAGATTAGCATGTGCTAGGTTGCTTGGCCGTCTCATAGCCCAACCACAGTCGCAGCATGCCTTAGCCACGCCAGAGCCCAATCAACTGGCGGGCTTCCAGTAGCTAGGTACCTCCTTTTATCACCTTACAGGAGCGGCTTGTGCTAGGTTGCTAGGCCATCTTATGACCCAACCTCAACACGCCTAGCCACACCAGTGTCTAATCAACTGGCGGGCGTTCAGTGTGAACTATCAGTAGGTAGGTACCTCCTTTACCACACCAACCAGGTGAGGCATGTGCTGGGTTGTTCGACCGTCTCATGGGACAACCACAATCACAACATGCCTAGCCACACCAGTATCTACTCAACTGGTGGGCTTTCAATATGTACAACTCATATGTAGGTACTTCTTTTACAGTTCTACCTACTCACAGAGATCTATACAGTGTTCACAAATATATACATGTCGTTGGTTCCCGCCTCGGCACAAGAGAGAAATCATCCTTTATTGTTTGTCCAAGACGGGAAACACAACGATAGAACAGAACATTTTATTATATACAGATACACATGTCATGTAACATGCGCAAGCAACCAAATTGTCAGGCATGGGAAAACTAGGCCATAAACAGGGGTCCAGCAAGACCCGACGAACCGCGATAATAAGAGACTGTCAGACATTCCGTACTGATGTGTGCACTCTGCGGTCGTCATGAGATTCGATACCTCGTGTTCCCATACCTAATAGGTATTTACAATGTTACAGCTATCACTATTTTCACGATACTCTGGTGTTTGGTACACTAAGAGATGAGAACATGATATACTTATATAAAGAGAGACTTCAAACTTCTAGTCTAAGTGTCATACTTTCGCGCCATTTTCATCTTCCTTTGTACCAGTAATATGGGAATCCCCTTTTGTTATTTCAACTGTCACAAGGTAGTAGAGCACTATGCGATGTTTTGTCAATTGATTTCTCACAAAGCAGGCATTAGGTATATTCTGGATAAGGAAGACAACATAATAAGAGTTTTATTGGTAGGTAAAACTCCCATATTATGTATGGTCTGTCCTTATCCAGAATATATTGTGAGAAGTGTCTGTTATCGCCTTTGTGACATGGTGAATGGGGTTGATATAACAAGTTAAATTAAATTTGGTTCCTAGTGATGTCCTGTGATGCGAGGATATATGTTGCATATAAAGTGGTTTGTCTAGAGCGGTGGTTCCCAAACTTTTAATTTCGCGTACCACATACGAAATTATAAATCAGTGGCGTACTACTGACAAACAAATTGTGTCAGAGCGCGCATTTTAAATTTGTTTTATCTATTATTTACTGTGTATGTCCTATGGCCATGGCTGCTTGCTTTTTTTTTTTTTTTTTTTAAACCCTTTGCACTCGTCGAGTGATTTGGGTTGGCTGCTTGCTTACCACCTTAAAAATTGTCGCGTACCATAGTTAGGGAATCACTGGTCTAGATGTTAGATTTGATGTGAGGCATTTAGTCAGGTGTAAATTATCCAAAATATTGTTGTCATTTAATGTTTGAAAGTTTGAGAATGCGATGGTGGGAAAGAGTTTCTTGTTAGTTAATGCCGGGTTAGAGACCTTGGTATTTTGATGCATTGAATGGATGTCTAGGAAACCATTAAAATTTTTATTGTTTAAAGCGATTAGTAGGGGAGGCAAAATTCCATATTTTGAGATAGTGTATTTGGTTCTATCTATCATGTTTAGTTTCATTTCGGATTTTGGTGGAGAAGGTCACAGATCTCTCCATCTACAATTTATCGCAATTTTTGTTGCCTAGTTAATTAATTTATAATTTCCGTCGCATATTTCAATTTTATGTACCATGCTTCATCCGAGTGTTTTGTTATTAATACGGGATTTGCGTGCGACAAGAATGGTGTGTATGGAAGTTAAAATATCACATTTGATAAATTTGCGTTTGATAAAACTTAGAATCTTTGGTTTTGGATTAAGCCTTCTATTTAATTATTATAATATTTATTGTTTAATTGGGCTGGCTATAAAGGGGAGGATGTGTGGAGGAATGATAGACTGGACAGCCACCGTGATAATTTAACTTACAACTATGAATGTGACATGCTTCAGTTTCTTTTGTGCTTTTGTTTGTTTTGAAGGTATGCTGAAGTTTGGTGAGTGACCATATTTTTTTATATTGTAATTTGTTCCGTCGCTGGCCCAGGATGATGATTGGGCACAGAGATATATTTTTATGTTGTATTTTGTTTGTTGCTTGGTTGCCCCGCCAAGCATGCTTATGAGCAAGTTGCTCGATGTGGTTTTAGATGAGAGATATATGGCCGATGGTTAAGGCATTGTTATGAATATTTGTGATCTCTGTGTGCCATTGTGTTTATTGTATTACAGCATGTACCTACCTGTATTGTTTTCACACGTCGCATGTCAAGAACAAGTCGCGCATCGTTATCCGTCATTTGCTGTTTACCCCATTCTCCGATACCAGTGGTGTGACTTATCTTTAATGTTTATTTTTGAACCTGGTAAGGAATTTCATATTTAGAACCTTCTAGTAAGCTTAGTGTAGAATTTATATTTGTAAAGGTACATCGGTCCGTTCCCCGAGAATGTAATTTTGTATGAATATCTGGTCGGGATATGATATTCTGAGCTTCTTATTGCCCGCGCATAAGATAGATTATGTATTTTGGTTTTTGCCGCCGTGAGTAAATGTATGTAAAGTTATCAAACCGGTATGTGTAGGAGGCATGTTGGAGCAAGCTGAAGACCGTCCCCACATGACTGTCCAAGAGAATGGGCTGTTGCTGATTTGGACGCTTTTCAGCTCAGTTCATGAAGTTCACTGGCGAAAAGGTAGCGCGCAAGGACCGAAGCAGTTGAGCGATTTGGAATTCCGCTGAGGAAGGACTTGCGGTTTTATGACAGTTCGTGTATAGTAGGTACGTAATTCGAGTAGAAGGTTAATTAGTTCGCCGGTAATGTAATTGAACGGTTATTTTGATAGAGAGATCAATAATCAGTAAATATATGCGAGATAGTCAGTAAAATTGTTAATAGGCAGGATCGTTCTTTGACTGTAGCTAGCCGTGGCATATTTTTCACGTAGTAAAATCCTGTCCTATTGTGAGTCTCTGCTGGAAGCACGTTTAGGTATTTAGAGTCAGGAGTTAGATAGTTAAAAGATAGCTTCCATCCCCTATAGTCTGTACACCATCAGGAACCTTTTTTAATTGTCTATATACACATATACACTATATCTGATAGCCGAATTTCGGCCCCTTTTTGGTACCTGCTCGAGGCGTGTAGGTCGCATCGAATCGGGGCCAGTCTCGGACCTTCAGGTTTTATTTTTGCCTGAATTTTGGCAAAAGGATTCGTTTGACATGGAAGGTCCTCTTTCAGTGTCTAATTCCTCCCATAGACCTTGAGTACGCTTATCAGATTGTCCTACCTTTATAGCCATTTGTTTCTGCTTCTCAACCTCAGCCTCGTGGGCTAGTTTCAACAACTTCAGCTGGTCCTCCAGTCGTCTGGTTTCAGCCTCCTCCAACATTCTGAAAGATGTTTGTTAAAATGGTTAAGAACTGTACTGTCATCAGTAAGGCGGGGCATTAAGAGCTAGCTGGACAAAGTAAGACTAACTTTTCTCTGGTTTTCCTCTCTTCTTTCAGCCGGTGCTGTTCTTCTATCTGCTTCTTCAGTTCTTCTTGGTAAGATGACCTTTTGGCTGCTGCTTCCTAAATTCATACGCATAAGTGATTTGGACATTACAATTAGAACAAAGAAGCACAAGTACATAGATCTGATCATTATAGATTTATATTAACTGGTGGTCGAAATTCAACCATATTTTATTTAAATTATAAGTTTGAACATTATTAAGGTTCCATGGTCAAAGACTGAGCGAGCGCTATTTCAAAATTTTCTTTCAAAAACAATGACATTTGGATACGTCAAATTTGAAATGTTAATGGGTATGTACAAAGTTTTTTCTATTATTATTTAAGACAAACAATATTAATCTATTCTCAATTTGGTATTAACAATAAAATGAAGACATATAAATAAGAGGTCAAATTGCTAACATGTCACTAACGGAATAAAATGAAGACACATAAATAAGAGGTCAAATTGCTAACATATCATTAATGGAATAAAATGAAAGAAGATACTTTTCAACCTCTCCCTGGAAACATACAGAGTCAGACAATTTAAAACCATCCCCCTTGTGGAAGAAATACCAAAAAGGAGAAAAAAAAGCTCATTAAATATGATCATGAGACCGAGAAAGAAAGAACAGATTTCTCTTTCTTCCTATTCACAATATTTTGGAGAGAGGAGAAATAGAAGGGATTAAACTAATAAAAATACCTTTTCGGCGTCCATGTTCCTTTGCTTGATAGCTTCCTCGTTAAAGATAGAGGGCATGTAAGTGTGCTGCAGGTCTTGCATCAGCCTGGCTCTGGGACTATCCTTGCCAAACATAGTTTTGCTGTTCATGCCTGAAATCAGTGGATTATATGATTATTCAGCTATCATACCATGTTCTGTTCCTTCAAGGCTGAGCTGAGGGAGTTGGACATGGTGTGGAAGGAGGTCACAAGCATTGCAAAAGATTGAGCGCACTGGAGAGCTCTTGTTGTCTCCCTACGCCCCTAAGCGGTTATATGTCTAAAATAGTCAACTCTAGAATTAAGGTTTATTAAAATGTTCACTTTAAATAGGCAAATCATTTACAGACTGTTCCAATTAGCTACATTTATATCTCCTAACTTTAGTTTAAGCTCTATCTATCTTGGCATTTTGGTGTTACAAGCTATGAAATCTATAGAAATCAAGGATAAAGATTTCAATAACCTATTTCTAGTAGCTTGTGACAATTGACATCATCATTTTGTCTATACCATGTCATATACTTTTGCTATCTCCAATTTCGAAGTTTCAAAATTGGGAATAGGAGGAGATCCCAGGATAGAATTTTCAAGAATAAAATATATGTTACATTTCAAAACAGAGATATTAACAGACATTAACAAAAATGGATATAGTCATATCCTGGCGCCAAATACATGACAGCAGTCGCAGTCTTTAAATTTGGCTGCTCTCTTGTTCTCAATAATTTCCAACTTTTATCTCTATATTTCATTTATTATCAAATATCTACTTGTTGCAGACATGAGCATTTTCGACATGTTGAACATGCTGAGAATTCTCATGATTAGGAGTTTCGGAGACTTAAACATGACCACCTAATAGCGAACGTTGTTAACGTAAAGTGATCACACTATGCCAGCCATCGAAATAACGGTAGAAAACGGTTGTAAGCTCGTAGTGGTTTGTTCCATTTAAAAGTCGAACATTAGTAATGAATTGTTAGATTCATTAGTTGTTACATTTTCTGTTACATTTCAAGCAACACATCTAAACCACATTATTTGTAAACGAAGTTGACAATTTGTATGGTCAATTCGGAGGACTAATGGGTAGAAACTATCCCTAACTATCTTTAGGGTTACCATCTTTCTTTATTCAAATAACAAATTACTACCAATATAATTATTGAAACCAGCGGTAAGTCGACAAACAAGACCTCCTTGACTCTTGATATACAAGAATGGGAATAGTGAAAGAGAGCATCCCTGCAAATGAAATTGTGAAAGAGGTTTGGGGTGCAGGATACTGCAACTCTTCATAAGACAAGCCCGGAATCATGGAGACTGGTAAAATAAGAAAAAAAAAAAGAAAGACTTTATAGGGGATGAAGGACAAACTCAACATAAATGAAACATAAGCACATACCATTGATGGCATCAAAATACTCTCCGCCGTCTTCATACTTCTTGCCAGGGGATAGGAACTTCCCGGGCATCTCCCTCTGTCCTGAGGGCATTATCAAATTATTCTGTGTCCCTATATTCACCTTCTCCACCAGCATCTTCCAGTCGGTGGTTGTAGGTTGACTGCTGCCTGCTAGCATGTCGCTGCTGTTGGATGTCTGCTGCAATGCCTTACTGCTGATATTTTGTTTGGCATTATACGAAGGCCGAGGTGACAGTTCTCGTTCGGCTCGGGTAAGGTAATTGTTTCCTTGATGTCTATTCAAAAGTACCTAATCACAAGAATTCAGTTCATTCATTCCATCTAATATATAAAAAATTTGTTTCAGTACGTTTAATTCAGTTGATAACATAACAGTTATTGGTTCTGAGGCAGAACGAAGATTAACGGTTCAGCTAGTATTAAATAATTTAAGAATTAGATAAAATGAAAACTGCTGCGTATGCATCTTTATGTATCAAACGCATAGAAAATAATAAGTAAGTAATTAAGCTTAAACATTAAAAGGATCTGGAAAAGTAAAGCATGTTATCACAAACACAGGTAATGTGAGAAAATTTATAAGTTGTTGAACATGCATTTTTCTTGGTGGAAGTAATTTAAATAATCAAATTTAAATAAAAAACTTTTTAACTTTTCCACAATTTTTTTTAACCTGACATGTTTCGAAGGGGCACACCCTTCATGGTCACAGGTTATTTGAAACAACCTGTGACCATGAAGGGCGTGCCCTTTCGAAACATGTCAGGTTTAAAAAAAATTTGGAATAGTTAAAAGTTTTTTTATTTGTAATGTGGTTGAACAAATGTATTATGTCCACAAAGAAAGGCACTTAAAATAAAAAGGAGAGAATGTGTAAGAAATGGTATGAGAAGATTGGAGGTGCATTCTTTTTATCTTGAAAGATAGAAAGGGGTAATATCACTCACCAGATCATCATCTGTTTGTACAGCGATAGATGAAGGTCTCCTGGGCTGAGGCATCTTCATGCAGTCCTCCCGCCACCCGCCAGCTGGACTCAGAAAGGACTGCAAATTCTTGTGCGTGTGCTGATACTCCGCTTCATACGGACTGATCTCCACATTGTTGTTGTTGTTCGTCAGACTACCAAGAAAGTTATAAATACAATAAAACTATGACAATATTATTATGGGATCGAAAACTGGATAATCAAAATCAAACTATTGGGAAAAAATCTTGGCAGACAATGAGTCTAACGGATCTCAGACAGCAGGACATGAGATGACAACCTTACAAAACTACAGCTTTGATTCTTTTAATTCTCACTACGCAAATACACACAAACTTGTAAAACACAACATTGTAATTACTTAAAGTAGGTAGTTACATATCAACGGTTCCAATATAATTATTTAGCAATTGTGACAAAAAAAACAAGTCGGAAAAGTGAAAAATAAATAGGTAGGTATGTAAAGTTTTGAGTAAAGTATAAAAAAAAAACTTTTTTCCATAGATAGAACAAAATCAAAAGTGGCAGATAAGATAAAACGCTTCTAAGTGATTGCAAAGTAAGCCACGTAATGGCAGATTCAACAAATTTTTATATAAAACTATCAAAACTGGTAGATTCCATACACTCTATTAAAATTATTCCGATGTAAACCATCAAACGTGTATTTTCTTGAAAACAAAACTAAATAATGGGATTATCAATTTTTGGCACAGTAAAATTTTAAATAAACACAACATGGGAAATTAGTTCCACAATTCCAACTCATTTATTGCTGAAATAATAAATAACACTAAACTTTTATTTCCTTGTCTTACAAACTTTGTGTAGTAAGATTCGATTTTATACATAGGGGCTGTCGATATATGAATTCTTAAAATAAATATAAAAAAATGAGCAATGAAATAAAGTATACCGTCTGTTGTCATAGAAGTCACTGTTCCTCTCCACGGCCAGGCGCTCCTTCTGCTTGGCAATTGTATTCAGCTGTTTTTGCTGTAAAAAGACAATACTCTAATCAAACTTTGAATCTTTATTCTATTATATTCTTTAATTTCATTTTTGAAACAATAATTTACTACAGAATATTGACAGGTAACATGTTCCTAACCAACCTCAACATATAATGAATTCAACTGACCTTTGCTAAATACTCTCTATATTCACGCTTCCGCCGTGCCATCAACTCTCTGCGTTTCTCTTCGTAGAGTCCCAGACCCACAAAGACATCACCTCTGGCGCGTGGGACGGCACCTCCCAAACCCATTTCAGGATTATTCGGGGAGAACTCCCCAGCACGAAGCATACCTCCAGCCTTCTGTAATACACATCAATTTTATACTTTCATTAACAACTTAACTTTTAACATGCAACAAAATATAATAATTACTTAACACTTTCAGCCAATCTTAGTAACCAAATTTGTCTAAAAAGACCGGAAATATTTTGAAAAAAAAGTATGGAAAAAGTTAGATACAAAATGGTTATTTTAGTAACAAGTCATTGAGAATAAATACTCTAGAAAAAGACACAGCGCTTAACAATGGTGCTTTGTCAAACTGTCGGAAGACCACGGATCCATGTAGTTTGCAGTGAATGTGCAAAATAAGATGTTATGCGTACCACTTCATCTCTAATAGGGTAAGATATAACCACTAATCACCATCGTCATCCTAACTCATACAAAGTTGGTTTGGTCGTGTACTAAGCATGTTCCCCAAAAATAAGGTAGTGTATTCAACATGCAGGGGCGGTACCTCCATATAAGCCCAAAAGCCTGGCATGCGTAGCGAAATCAATAATAAGTACATATAATTTATTTTCTATTAACAGAAAAAACAAGAAACTGATTAGAAACGATAAATTATTAACCCACACAAAATTCAAATTTCGCGCCGCCTGTATTTCGTACTAAAGAACAATTAATAGAAGTATTTACATACACAGGTACACAATACGTATGCAAAAATCGACTATAATAACGAACTATAATGAATTGCATAGGTACCGCAACAGTGTCCTATTCGCACCTATTTGGCTTTTACCGGGCTTTATGGTGCGTACTCTTTCCAACACAAAAGTCTCAACATTTCCGCGAGAAACAATACACACGTCCCTACGGTTATGCCTCAATAATTCATTTTTATATGAAAAAATTGGAAGTCCATAGAGGCCAGGCTTTACAAGATTAATTGGAATGATTCATTGGTTGATTTCTCACTTAGGGCTAATTTCACGCAGGTGCTTTATAATAAAATTATTATTGGACGTAAATATTTTGACCGTATCGATGTTACAGCTGATGCAATGATTGCAATGTTTTCTTTTTGAGGTTAGCTCATTAAATCTTTGTTGACATATTTTTTGTGGTGTTGTTAAAAATAATAAGAAATTAAAATTGCGTAATATTGTGCATGATATACTTAAACTGCTTTGTGGTTTCATAGACTGTGTTTGTTTCAATACTTCCTTTTTGATATAATTATAGTTTTCTGTGAAAATTGTGCATCAGGAGATCGCTGACATTGGACATCATTTAAAACAGGCCATTCTTTATTTATTTACTCTACTGATTTCTTAACCATATTGTTTATTTTTTCATTTTAGGGTGATATTACCCGCTTTTTTTTAATTACCTGAAGTTCTTTTTTTAACCATAAAACATGAGTGTTAAAAACTTTAAAATCAATTGATATCTCTGTATACATCTCCAGAACTTTCATTTAATGTTTTCCAACTGTAGGATTTCATCAACTAAAATATTAAGCGTTACCATACCAGCAGCAAGCGCTTCAGCAGAACGTGCGTTTTGAGCATTAAAACGAATTCATACTTATATGAGAAACACGCAAACACATATTGTTCGTATGTCAGAGTTATCAATAATTGCGATAAAGAAAAAAAATATAGTTAAGGTATTCAAAAAGATCAAATTTCTATTAAAGAGTCATAAAATCATTTTTAAAGAAAGGTCGGCGTTTGGAACTCGGGTAGGTATAAGTAAATTATAATTGAAATCTGTGTTTTTTAATCGTGATAGTGTAACATTTTCTATACAAAGGTGTCAGTATAGCCGGCGGAACTTATGGCCTGAGGCAATTTTTTCCATTAACCGGTCACGTCCAATCTTAGACAGGCCAACCCCGGGTAGAAATTTCAAGTGAAAAAACACTTTAAAAAACTCTGATCCGACCGGGAATCGAATCCGGGACTTCATGATTTTAAGTCCACGCCAGTACAACTAGGCTACCATGCTCGGTAAATTAAAGTGATAATTATAATAGAGAGATTAACTTAATTTTCGGAGTTCCTTCAAATAGGTGTACCTAGGTACCTACTATTCTTTTACAGACTTGAAAATAATTTGCATGCGTGCCCAGATAACCCTAGGCACGCCCCTGCAACATAGAGGGAAGTACAAGATAAGATAGGTCAGACTAGAGGACATTCACAAGGGACTGACTTAGGACTGTTAGTTAGAGCGCCATCCAACTGTCACATGATAGACATAGATACAGATTTAGGATTTAGGCATTCCCAATGAAAAATTCCAACATTCTAAGTCACATTTTTTTTCAAGGGGAGAAGAAGTATAGTGACTGCATCAAAAAATCAACACAGATAGTCTTATTTAGAATTATGTCTAACGGCCGATTTAATAAAAAGCGACTAAAGAACTCTTTAGCTAAAGGAACTTTTAACATTTAAAGTCTCCTTTAAGTTGACAAGTTTCATAAAAAATATTCCTGCTGACTTTAGCTAAAGTTTTAAATGTCAAAAAAATAATTATTGAAAGTTGGTAGCAGTTGGAGGTGTTACAATAGAGATCTATGGGAAACATAGGTTGTTTACAAATATTTTCGCGGAATTTCTGTTAATATGTCAATCTCATTTCTCAATAGAGCATCAGTGTGCCGTTATTGTGGTTAATTTATTATTATGGTTTATGAATTATTAGTAAACGAAATCTGTTAGCAATAATATTCTTCGCATTTTGCCATGTTTTCCATCCTATTTTAGTCGTTATTGTCCACAGTACGGCCGATTCTATTTCAATTTTAGTGTACACTTATTAAAATAAGAACGATCCAAATTTAGTAAGTGCATATTGGACATTGGTATTCTATAAATATAAATAACGTTCCTAATTAGACTAATATTCAAATTAGATAATTTTAATTTACGTAAACTAAATTCTAAAATTTTGGAATGTTCTTATTTTAGTTGGAACCAAAACCAGAATAGGGGATAGTGTCACCGTATACAAATGTTCATCATTCATGACAAAGAGAGTGCCACGCAACTTTCTATGAACTCCGGTGGTAAAAGATTGGACTACACTAATGTCTACTTTAAGTGCCATTAACGGGACTTTAACCTAAAGTCCACTTTAAATGTCATTGTATTTATTTATCATATAGTATACAGTACATCACATCATAAGTTATTCAAAACAATAGTCATTAGGTAAAATAATAAAAAAATTTGGATGAGCGCAAGCAACAGGCTTGCTTGTCTAATGTTTAAAAGGTTTCTTATAAAATATTCGGTCGCTGGGTCATTGAAGGTGAAAAAGTCTTCTGGGTCTCCGTCATATGCTCGAAGGCTGCATTCAGTTACAATGTGTCGCACTGTCTGTCTCTCCGACCCGCAGTCACACTCAGGGGAGTCCAGCCAGCATTGTGTTGTTATGAAACGCGTTACTTTTTAAAGAAAACTTAAAGTCTCCTTTATTTTTCATGAAACCGGCTGTAATCTAGACAAGTGTTTTGTTTGTCTTTCGTTGCGAATATATTACTTACATTGAAGCGGAGCCATATTTACTTGAATGGTTTCTTATTTTTTTGTCTATCTCTTTTCATCTTGTTGTTTTAAATGATTGTTCGGAATGAGATAGCAAATACAACAATTATACCTATTAGTATCTGGAGACTTTTGAAAAAGGAATGTAAATAAATATAGGAGATAGAGTAGGTAGGTCCTTTTATCAAACGAAGATCATTGCAAACATGCGCTGCAGGAAGAGGCACTGCAAGGATAGAAACCAATATCCTTTTTCTGCAGACACAAAGTGATCTAGGTATGCCTGTGTGAACAACTAATGATGTATCTAGTTCAAACATAATAGGCGTAAGATAAATGTGGGATGTGCAAATATGCATAAACATGAAACAACTATACATAACAATATAATTAAAATATGCATAAAGGATAACCAGTATATTACCATAATTAAACTTGAAGCTTCCTTATAATTTATTATTAACCTACATATACCAATAGTGTTGTCATTAAAGCCTAAATTCAAACCCTCAAAGTGAACAAAAATAAACATTCGACATGTTACACATAAAGCAAAGCTTGTGTTGTGAAAATTATTGAAATGGTCGGCAACGTGACTCGAACCTTCAGTACGCTGTACGTACGAAAGCCGTCGACTGATACCACTGGTATACCAACCACTTCGCACCTTTGAGCATGAAAAAAGGACAATATTGAACTTTTCAAGGTACATGCATGAATGATTTCACAGCAAAACACTTCAGTAGGTAAGCTTTAAATTTTGCTTCAAACTTAAAAATGTTTAGAATAATTATAGTAATTGGGTATTGTTCGTTTTTGAAAAAAATAGACCTTGGAATATATATTTAAACAGCAGCAAAACCTGTTGGACTATAGGGATAGAAAAAGGCTAATGATTGTTTGATAATTTTACTAATACTACAAATCAGTTATTTCTTTAATTAAAGGGTTTCAATTTTACATTACTACATTGAGAGCTGCACACAATGTGACATTACTCCCCGTTGTAGAACCCCTGATGAAGAATTAAATAAGAATTTCAAATCTTCAAATTTTATAAGTAAACAAATTTTGAGTACATATACCTAATTGTTAAAACGTTTTCGATCAATCAGTTATTTTCGGTATTGTTTAGGTTACTGAAATGAACGTTTGTCCGAAAACGTTTTAACCAATTTACTCAAAATTAGTAGAATTGAAAAGTTTTCACTGTCAAATATTTAGTTGATATACTATATTTCCTACGGACACCTTTAACTGTTATTACTGTGATTGGAACGAATATTGATTCCCATACTTGAAATACTTTTGTCATGAGTATAAAAATATATCGCATGAGGTTGAAGTATATCAATGAAAAATATAAAAAGTTACAGATGAACTTATCAATTATTATATAAAGATTACAAAATGTAAAAACATAACTGTTTTTTTTTAGATACAATAGTTGATGGCTACTGATTAAGACATGCTAAAAGTCCGCAGACGATGATCGCATTGAATCAAGAACAATGGTTTAATTAAGATTGATATTATACACCCAGTAACTGTAGTCCTCGCTGAGTAGCCATCCTTATATTATTAATGTACCTATCTATACCACGTGTGGTGACATGGGAATACCATAGCTACCAGACATCATCAGAGTGAGCATAAAATGTTTTATGTTTTCTATAGTAAAAACTTATTGTTTCTTTCTGAACACAAAATTACGCCAAATCTTAGCATCAACGTAGAAAAAGTAGTTTTTTAAATGAATCTAGGCTCCTCAAAGTGAGGACAAAAACAATTTTGCCATTAATAGAAGCAAAATTGTTCTGTTAAAGATGAAAATAGTCGGCACTTGGGATCAAATTTACGTCCTTCAGAATAATAGTCTCCGACTGAACTGCTGGGCTGCCCAACCCTTTATATTTTTATCACAATTTGAATCAAATAAATGTATGTAAGTACTAAAATGTGGAAAAATTATAAATTACCAAATTTTTTATATAACAATTACACCAATTTTGTTGAATTATCAACGTTAAGTTAACAACTTTCACCATTTAGGTGGTCAAATTTCAAATACCTGACCCATCACGAGTGTTATCAAAATCTTAAACACGTTGAAATATGTCATGTCCAGGTAGGATTCAAACCTACGGCCGTATATATGATGTGCCAAAGCTCTAACCTCCAGACTAGCAACTGGGTGTATGAAACTGTCAAGTTGTATGGAAAGTGAACAGAGTCATCTGTTGGACATCATGAGAACCTATGGGCTATCAAATTTTTGGGCAGTCACTACAGATGGCGCTAGGATATTATCAAATCCATATTTATTGCTTCTATGGCTTGTTGGAACAAAACATTCCAAATTTTTAGATTCTTGTGGCCTTTTCAGACTTCTTGTGAATACTAGTGGTCGGCCAGTGCTCGAAATCTACATAATAATTCAGAAATGTTTGTCTGCTTTCTATCGTATATGTGAACATCACGCTCAAAATACAAATGCTACGTCAGATATGAATCTGCGCAGAGCGGTGCAATTTGCTTGAGAAGGTTCTTAAATACAATTTGCTGCATTAACTTTAATATATTTAGAGCTATTTAAAAAACTCTATTTTTTTAGGATCTTCATACAAATTTCTCAAAAAGACTGTAAGCCATCTTTTGGAAACAAAATTACTCATGTAAACGTTGAATGGAATCTTGGTATTACGGTATGAAAATGTAATAAAATAATTGTAGATTGATTTGTTATACATATAAATGTTATTCAAATCTTATTATTCTCAATAAATAAAGATTTAATGAAAAAATTTGCAAAATGATTCCTCCATTTTGAAGTTTGACAGATAGCACAAATCACCCTCTATGGGTGGAAAGCCTAATTAATTATCACACATTAGGGAATGTAGCTAAGATTCAAACCACAGAGCTCTCTCTCTCTATGAAAACTTGCAAATTATGTCGGTAGGTTCGTATAATATTATGAGGTCGGTGAAACAAAAATTTTAAAAGTGTCATTCTTCTTTTCCTGTGCTTATGTCAGTTATAGAGGTCTGTTAAGCAATGGGAAGCTAGACTAGAACCTGTTTAATTACCTACCGATCAAGCCTGACAATCGGAATCAAAAACGTAAAGCAAGACGGGTATAAGCTAGTTCAAACATAACTTGTTTATATTATAAGTTTAAACATTATTAAGATTCCTTTGTCAGACTGAGCGAGCGCTATTTCACAATAACTATCTTTCAAAAAATGACATGGATACGTCAAATTTGAAATGTTGATATGTTCAAAGTTTATTCTATGGTTATTTTTTAATACAAAAAATATTGATCTATTCTCAATTTGACCACAGATAAACAAAAGATCTGTGTCAAATAATGTCAAATACATCCAAGTGTGTGTGAGTATGAAATACATAACATTTTCTTTCTAACGTTTTCAGGAAACAAGCATTTGCTTAGTGTGAAAGTGTCAAAAGTGTGTATTTTGTGTTCAGTTCGAGTAAGTACAGATTCATTTAATTAAAAAAAAATTACAGAGCAGTGTGTGTAGTGTTTTTTTTTTTATTGATTTAATCTATTTTTATTCATAATTTTAAAAAAATATTAGCATTCGCCACCCGTTCTCTATATAAAATATAAGTGTGCGAAAATTCATACTCCTCTGTCCGCATAATTTTCGTAAAAATAGTCACAAAGTTGTTCCTTCACCTATTAATATATAGATGCTCCACCAAGATGTAAAGGTTGAAGACTGAAACTTTGCATCTAGTGACGTTAATGTAGCACCAACATTACCGTATGCTGGTGACATATCACATAGCAGACACAAAGGAGGACAGACCGTGTTGATTGTAACAAATTGCTATAAAACCGCCCACAATTCAAATGACCCTCTCAAGTAAATGAGTTGGAATTCAAATTGATATTACCAAGACCCCGTCTATTCCACTTGTACGCAGTTCCTGATGAACTTGACCTCAAACTTTACATACTTTATATACTCTACTTATTCATTCTCAGTTTCTTTCCAGCGCTCCGAGTTGTAAAGTCTAAAAATAATACGGGACAAATATGTAAATACCCGAGTAACAACATTCTCAATATAAAGAACCTTCCATTTGTCTCATACAAAAATGCACTAACAGATATTTTGTTATGAATCTCACATTTTGGAATTTCAATGATTTCAACAAATTTGACAACTTAATACAATACCACTCTCTGTAGTCTCGCAGTATAGGCGATAAATTCTGATAAAGATGTCCCAGATTCGATTATAGATCGGTTCAGAAATCACAAAATATTTTTTACCTGAAATTTTTACCTGGGGTTGTCCTATCTCAGATTGTATGGGATCAGTTGTCTAGAAAAATTTGCCTCAGGCAATACATAAGTTCCGCTGGCTATACCGACTATATTGAAAAGTACGAGTTTAATTTTTTTTTTCAGAAAAATGAATCTGTACGAAAGCCGGCATCGCAACCGCTAGACCACCGACCACTTCAAATATAAATATAAACGGCACACGTTGTTGACGTAAAGAGATCACACTAAGTTAGCCTTAACAGCAGTAGAAGACGGTCGTAAAAAATATTATTTTGAAATCAAACATCCATTGTATTAATGATAGCTTAAAAATTCTATCTATTTTTCAGAAGATAAAAATATACTGAAAAATATTTTTTTCTCCTTTATTTTTTATGAAACCAGCTGTAAAGGTTCTAAATGTCACATTTCTACCACCCAATCTGTCCGTCCGTTTCATTACTTACATTCAAACGGTATTTTCTAAAATCGTCAGCTGTAGATCGCTCGGAGATGCTTCCGGAACGCTGCTCAGCACCATGTCTTCTGGTGCTGCCTTCATAGAGGGACACTGTATCCAATAAGCCACTGCTCAAGCTCCCCTGACCATAGAGAATATCGCCCTCTGTGTAATGGGGTTCAATCTAGAAGAAAAAATCACACCAAAATATCAAATAAAGATATCTTGACTAAAAATGTACCTAAAACTCTTTTGGTCTACGGACCCTTCCTTTAGTCAAATCTTAATCACGGACCGTTGATAAGGGGTAGAGGGGAGAGTACAGTGAGGATATCACATGTATTTATTTTTTCCTTTAACTCCCAACTTCTAAACAGAATAGCGGCGTGTTATCTAGTGGGCAGGGTATACTTTTTGTACCTTAAGAGCCAACTTATCTTAACTCCAAAAACACAATTTTACATTGTCTTTTTGGCCCGCATACTATATGTTGCGAAAAAAATGTAAAATGTGTAAAATTCATACATTGTGTTTTTATTAAATTTCTCTTCAACACATTATTTGTAATAAAAAAAAAAAAAACTTTGTAATACGTCATTATACCAATTTATAAATAAATAACACTCTTCTATACATAGGTATCAGTACCTATAGCCGGCGGAACTTAGTACTTGAAGCATTCTCTACCAGACAACCGGTCCCGTCCAATCTGAGACAGGATTCCAACCCCGAGTAAAGATTTCAAGTGAAAAAACACATTGAAAATTTCTGACTCGACCGGGAATCGAACCCGGGACCTCTTGATCTGAAGTCGGCGCCTTTGCTACTAGGCTACCGAAGTAAGCGGTATATTTTCTTTAAATCAATCTCATTTGAATGCCAAAAAGTCCACCTGTTTGAAATTAAATAAAAGTAACAATAGCATAAGGAAACTTGGTAAAAAAAAAAAAAAAAAATTCTCACTTGAATTTTTTACCCAGGGCTGGCAATCTTTCCCAGATTGAACGAGACTGCTTGACTAGAAAATTGCCTCGAGCAATTAATTCCTGACTGTCATACTTAGGTACAGAAAACTCTCGAACTTTAAACGGAAAAAAAATATTTTTTTTTTTATTTATTTTAGTACCAATATTGTACTTAATGTATCAACATAAATTCTTTAAGAAATTGAATAAATAAACATCATTTTTTAATACGTGTAACTAAATAATTTCGTAAAAAAAATATTTCCTACCTAAATACCTACAATGTTTTTGTAACGGGCAACACTACACTCACACACAGAACAGAACTGAAATTCAAAAATATTTAAATTTCGTATTTCGAGAAGAATCTAATAACAATGTGAAAAAAATGCGCGAAAGAGTGGCAAACCCGCACGCGGTCGAACGTAGACTGCTCGGCCCGATCTCTCGTACACCCGCACTAAAGAAAGACAATAATGAAAAACTACGAGGCGCGGTTTGGCAGTAGGGTTGCCAACCGCCCCGGACTGACCGAAAAACTGTACCGGAATCGGAAAACTTCTTTAAACCCGTTTCAAGAGTGCGAATCGTTAGGCGTCGTGTACGTCAAAGGTTTGGGAGAGAGAACGGACCTCCACACTGTTTATCCACAGCCTCTCCTATTTCTCTATGTTCTATTCTGGCCTTCCTTTAGGACAGAATCGATGTGTTGGATCCACGTCATTCGATAAGCGTAACGAAAGCGAATTTTTCATTTGAAAATCAGAGTCCCTATTCTCGAATGTGGATCGATGTAGATTAAATGCGATAACCGTAACGAATGCGAATTCTCATTTGAAAATCAGTCCCTATTCTCGAATGTGGATCGATGTAGTTTAAATGCGATAAGCGTAACGAATGCGAATTTTCATTTGAAAATCAGAGTCCCTATTCTCGAATGTGGATCGATGTAGTTTAAATGCGATAACCGTAACGAATGCGAATTTTCATTTGAAAATCAGAGTCCCTATTCTCGAATGTGGATCGATGTAGTTTAAATGCGATAAGCGTAACGAAGGCAAATTTTCATGTGAACATACCGCTATTCTCGAATGTGGATCGATGTAGTTTAAATGCGATAACCGTAACGAATGCGAATTTTCATTTGAAAATCAGTCCCTATTCTCGAATGTGGATCGATGTAGTTTAAATGCGAATTTTCATTTGAAAATCAGTCCCTATTCTCGAATGTGGATCGATGTAGTTTAAATGCGAATTTTCATTTGAAAATCAGAGTCCCTATTCTCGAATGTGGATCGATGTAGTTTAAATGCGATAAGCGTAACGAATGCGAATTTTCATTTGAAAATCAGAGTCCCTATTCTCGAATGTGGATCGATGTAGTTTAAATGCGATAAGCGTAACGAAGGCAAATTTTCATGTGAACATACCGCTATTCTCGAATGTGGATCGATGTAGTTTAAATGCGATAACCGTAACGAATGCGAATTCTCATTTGAAAATCAGTCCCTATTCTCGAATGTGGATCGATGTAGTTTAAATGCGATAACCGTAACGAATGCGAATTTTCATTTGAAAATCAGAGTCCCTATTCTCGAATGTGGATCGATGTAGTTTAAATGCGATAAGCGTAACGAAGGCAAATTTTCATGTGAACATACCGCTATTCTCGAATGTGGATCGATGTAGTTTAAATGCGATAACCGTAACGAATGCGAATTTTCATTTGAAAATCAGTCCCTATTCTCGAATGTGGATCAATGTAGTTTAAATGCGATAAGCGTAACGAATGCGAATTTTTCATTTCAAAATGAGAGTCTATTCTCGAATGTGGATCGATGGGTTTTCTTATACAACTTTCAGGACTTGCGTATGTTTCACGCGAAAAAGGATTACGCACTGGCGTACTTGAAAGTCGTGTTAGAAATATTCCCTCTTTCACGTCACAAGCTTAACGTAGAAGACCTGAAATTGCTCATTTCGAATGCTGTGTCCAATCCGGGAATTTCCCCAGGAAGAGTTGGCAGCCCTGTTTGGCAGACAGCACGCGATCAGACTTGGACAACGAGTGGTGCACCTCCATACAATACGTTACGTCGGACCCATCTTACAGAAAGACTGCATTGATTATACGGTGACTGGCTTTCCCTCGTCGCCGACAGATCTTTAACGACGTCTGATAAACCCCGCATTATGGCAAAAAAATATTAGGCTCTAGTAAAAATCATTATCTCCCGCACCATATGTATCGAGAAAAACTATTTTCGAATCAACGTCGCACGCAAGATTTGACGTAAGTGCAAATCCTAATAAAATTGAGTGTGATATCTACACTTTTTTTACCCATCACGCCGTTTCCCGAAGGGGGTAGGCAGAGAGTACGGACTTCCATTTTTTCCTATCCAAACAAACCTCTTTCGCTTCTTCTTCTTTTTTTTCTTAATTATAGACCTCCACCCGGAATCGAGTGATTTTCTCCAAACGCATAACATTCCACATACATGCTCTTCTATTCCTTTTGCTCCTGACTTGGCCCTCCTGTCAGACGACACCGATATGGTCGGCCTCGTCTGCCTGCACCCATTCTTTCAGATTTATATAATATAATTTTAGTCATTCTCTCTACATGCCCGAACCACCTTAATTTATTCACTTTCATTCTAGTCACTATGCTAACATCCACTAGGGTAGTAGGTTTATTTTGAATCCGGCATCACTTTACAAAATAAAATATGATATAAATAAGAATTTGTGCTTTTATATAGTATTAAAAGTATAGACGGTTGACATTGAAATCGGGATTGAGTTTCAAGATTAGCCCCCCTGTTCTGGTCAAGAAACCCCTCCGCGACTGCCAGCTGTCCTTCCACGTCTTGGGCGGCCCGCCTGTCTTACAAAACAATCATGACACAAAAACATAGACTCTTCAGTGCACCAATAACGGGTATCTCCCACAAAACTATTATTATAGCATTTTAAATCGAATTATTATAGTACAATGGTCAGTAAACTTCATTAATTTTTTTTCAAGTAACACGTGTGTAGCAGGAAGTGAAAATTTGACTAACACATTTTGTTTCGTATATTTATATTTTTTTTTAATGAATCTGTGCTCACTCAAAGTGAACACAAATACACTCCTTGACTCTTTCACAGTAAGCTACTCAAAGCTTGTATCGTGGTACCGAGGAAGATGGTAGATTTAACACGGGTTCGCCCGTCACCACGTGACGCACTTCGACATCCATGTTTACGATGCGTGAATAAAATGATGTTCTTGTCTACACGAAATTGACAACTGAACTGACGGGGTAGGTACCTGTATGGGATATGTGTGTATCAGCCCGTTTCAAACAACAGAACTCACGCACCACTACATAGATAGCGCCTTGTTAGGTTTTGCTTGAAGGTGCCATAACAGCACCATGCCGTGTTTATGTAATGGGAACGACGAAAGCAGACCGTTGGAACGAGAGAAGCATTCGGGCGTGAGCAGCTCAATAAAACTAAGCGTTCGTAGCAACACGGATAATACAATAATAGTCAACACAATAATAGTCAAACAAGACAGAGATCAGACTCTTGTTAGCAGAATATTCTCCAGGACAGTCAGGAAAACATTACCCCTATTCGCTATCAAATCCGCCAAAAAAATATATGAAAAAAATAAATTTTGACTGACTGTCCTGTGCCCTTACTCTCGTAGCGGTCTTAATATGCTCTTATCTTGATTGACAATCATAAAATGGCGGATTGGTATTCACAAAACAAGATATCTAGTAGATATCTTAAAAATTCGTTCTGTTTGAAATATCAGTATGAAAATGATCCAGTTCAAGATAGGATTTAAGATTAGATTCCGATAGTTTTGTGAATACGACTGCTTGCGATCATGTCTTAATCTTATCGTTAAGTGATTTTTAAAAGCGATTGATTACGAGAATAGCCCTACTGGTTCCACTTAAATTATCACAATTCCTCTAAAATAACCCGCCATTCGATCAATTTAAGCGGCACCTTAGAAAGACCCATCATCAGTCAAAACAAAATAATTTATTGTTTTCAGTAAAAATGTGATTTTGCTCTTGTTTTAACCATAAAGATACATAATTAGTGGTTATATTTCTTGATTAAGATGAATTTGTTTGAGAAAAAGGAAATTTGGCGGCCATGATGATAATTTTGACATGATGATAATTTTGACACGTTTGATATCTTGAAATCACTTGCAGCTATATTCACTTCGATCGATTTCTAAAACAATATCGCTCGGATTGGTTGAAATCACTTGACATTTCCCGCGAATTTTGAAAATTTTAGTTGATGCTAAATTTTAGCGGATCTGATAGGGAATTGGGGAAGATATTATTAGCAGAACATGCTCCAGGACAAGATAGAAAAAAGCCTCCAAGAAGCAAAATATAAAATAACTTGATAATTAGACAAAATAAAAAAACTCCCGAGACTTCAAATTATCAAAAGAAAACCTCAAACCTGAATTGACGATAAAAAACGCAAGAGTTGCAGTTGCCTTTGACCATGAACGACCATCTCCGAAAACCGGTCTATGGTCAAATAAAAATACGAGTAGAACTGTGTAAGAATAATATTAAATGAATGATTCAATGTAAAAAAATGCTTCAATATGACCCAATGGAGGTCGTCAGCAGATAGCATTCATTACTTTCCAAGATATTGAGATAGTATTCAAAATCCTGATGCTCATAACCAAAAGCTTTAGTAAAAAATCGGAACCCAATGTCTCACAGCGCCCCGTCATTATTAGTAATTGATACATTCAGAACGTGTGCTGTTTCTCACATAAGGTGGGTGATCAAACAAGCGTTGAAAAGGAAGCCGGCAATGTTATGTATATGAGTTCTAGTGACCAAACTTAATAGATAAGGTGACCAAGCTTCTTCAGGAACAGTATTTTTTCGTTACTCTGTACTTCAATTTTACGCATTGCATGATAAAACGGCTGTTATACTCATAAGATTAACAGAATGTACAGGCTCGAGGCTTTTAAGACGTGGTCACAAAGCTTGAAATTCCTTTAACCATCTTGGTTACTAATTCAGAAGTACTTAGTCGAGTCAAAGCAATGCAAGAACGCCTATATGACAGGTTCAGGTTTGGAAGATTTCATATCTAAGACACATCACGCAAGAAGAGAAGTATCACCTAATTAGCCTGATACTAAAAAAGAAAGATCGAGGGCCGTGGAGGGACTGAACAAGGCAGATGTCCTGGCTGCGGAATATAAGGGAATAGATAATGTATCCCAAAATGCGCAACAAGTGTTGAGCGTCCCGTAAATTTGCTATATAGTAATCGCCGACCTTAGGACATAAGTTTTTCATAGATTTCCCAAAATGTCTTGTTTATCCAAAAATGTATGGTCATCGTAGGCGGCCACCGGAGTAGGTTGGTATGTAGGAGTGTTATCTAATTAGGTACCTTCACTCGGAGTAGAGCCGATTGGAAGACATGAGCTCGGCCAAGCGGCACGCGGCATGCTCATGTTGTTGAGACGTGGATGGCTGAAGAGTGGGGAACTGGAATTCAAGCGCCACTCCTCGCCTCCCAGCCATGACCGAACTCATCTCGGGATCAATGTTTCGCCTTAAAATATTCTTCTTTTAAGAGTTCTTCCTCTTGTAGAAATCAGTCAACCATTCCCTCCACTGCTTTCTATACCATCTGACAATATCTTTAGCTTCACACACCTCTCATTTCCCAAATTTCGCCGGCTATAGCCTTCCATGTCCTCATCATCGCTGTTCCGAATACGTGTCAATACTGTCAATAAAGGGCATGGCAGGTCGCACAAAGACTTTTATGAGCATTCTGATAATCCCATTGTTGCTTTTATAAAATTGAACGACAAAACTGTCTTGAAGAACCTATCAATACAAACGATATTCGATTGAAATGTGTGGTTGTTACGATTGGAGAGCTGTCGAGACAAATTTCAGCGAAATACACGAATTTCATCTTTTGGCTCGATTTTCATATCTATAAGTAAAACTCCTAAACTATGCTTTTGGAGTGTTTCTGGCCAAAATAAGCAACCATTACACTTTACATCAACAGTCCTCAAAAGTACAACTAACAAACGATAGTTCGTGTATCGGCGATCTTGCTGTCTGTCTTCAGAGCATAGGATCCAAGTACACACGACATACTGGGTGCGCTCCAGCCGCGCCCCGCGTGAGGTAAGCGTGTCCAATTCGCCTAATGGATTCAGCTACACATATCTGTATGCGCATATCTACCAACTTCATCATATCCACTGGTGGGGACGTGCCTACCAATTTCTATATTATCTTCCTGTCAAAAATTACTTCTAAGATTAGGATGGAATGGGAGGTCAAATCCTGGCTCTACGTGAGGAATTCTTAGGGAGATTCTCAACCAATGGGCACTTTCAAATTGAAGATATTTGAGCACACTCACTATGTCATGAGGAGGCAAAGCAAGGGCAACTTCTTATACAAATGTGACAATACAATGGGCGTAACTAATGATTTGAGGCATTTTTTTTAATTCGTGCAACCTCAGACAGGTCAACACTGGATAGAAAATTAAATTGAATACGCAGAAAAATTATGCGAGGATGAGGAGTTGAACGCTTTAAGCAACTAGGCTATCGAGCTCTATTGACAAAGAAGTAAGAAAAATGAAATAGTTTGAAGATCGGACCAATTGGATTTCTCGACTTATATAATAAGTAGAAGGTATAATAAGATCGAGCAACATGAAGCTGGCTTGAGAATAAGTGATTTATCTTAAGAGATCAGATTGACAGATTTTCTACAATGTCTGGAAAAATTAATAAAAACTGAACATCACTCTAAAGAAAATAAAATCGACACAATAATCAACGGTATGTTAACACGTCGATAAACTTGATATTTCAAACAAGCCTTACATTATATCGAAGCCGCAGTTTAAAGATAAGTAAAATGTATGAAAATGGGGTTGATCCAGCCGATACTAATGATAGAGCGAGGCTATCGTCCAGCTCAACCCAGCGTCGCTTCACCCCCAATGCTGTTTACTTTAGTAAGCCACACCTAAAAACCAGGCGATTATCAGAAAAGCGAATCCATTTTAATTTATGTAGACAACAAGGAAATATTTAAAAAATAAGTACATATACCTCTTCGTGAGTGATACTGATCTTGTATCAAAATATTGATGGCAAAACTCACAAAGATCTATCCTCTTTTCATTTCCTTTTTGAAAATTTTCTGGCATGTTTCCTTAAGGGATAGCCGCCCTTTCCATTGGAAGCCCCTACGGATACGTTTCTTTTATCTGCCACCCTAGGTATTTTCGTGTTTGTTCCATAATCATGGTTTTCAGCAGCTCTCTTTTTTCATAATATATCGCGAATACTGTCCTTTGCGGTATGCAATATGCATCCCAAGACTTGTTTTCTAGATTTCGGTTTATGGTGTTGTCAGCTCTAGTTTCCATGCCATAAGCCACGATTAGTCAAACGCGGGTTTAATATCTCCTTCTTAAAGTTGGCGATAACTTCTGCATAAGTCTGACGGTCCTGGACTGCTATGGACGATTCATCCACTTCTCATTTAACTGTCGAATATTGCGCAGCTAGGAAATCTGTTTTTTTTTTTTGCCATTGTGGGTTTTTTGCCCACCCCTCGTCTTCCTTCTACTTTAACATCAAGCACCAACAAAAAAGAGACAATACGTTTCTCCACGCAGTACATGAGCCAAATGAGAAACTTTCCTCATCAACTTCAGACTTCTTCTTGTGTTCAATATTGATCAAAGGCTTCCCTCTTAAACTAAGGCTGTTAGAGTCGCCAAAGGGGTGATTTTAATGATTTTTCAATCCATTTTCCGGCGTTATCTACTGTCGGATTTCGATGAAAAAAATATATAACATAAATTAGACTTTAATGAAGGCGGCCTCAGAGCCGTTTTTTGATATCTAGTATAGTTTCTTGTAGAAAATAAAAATAGAAAACGTCGTTTTTCATCTTTTTTTTAATATTCCAACTGATATATACGTCGGAATGAAATAATTCTTTTTTTGTCTTAAAGAGCATTAAAAAATCTACAAGATTATAGAACGAAATGCTAATATTTATTTCCGGCTTAGCGTATAATCCCAAAAAACCTCTATTTCAAATAAACACTGAATATCAAAATATTCTATCGGCTTTAGCGTGCATGCGATAATGACACTTATAGCACGGGAATTACAAGGAACGCACTGGTTTTCGTTGTGTAAATTATTCAGTCGCCCACAACATCGTGGACTTAGATGACGTGCAACCTGCGCTAGTCCAATTTACGTTTTGTATTGTATACTTATTGACGAAAATTCGTATATTACAGAGGACGACAAACATTGGTTAGTAATTTTTATTTTATTATTTTTTGTATTCAGCAATTAATTCTATCATTGCTGTTTGGTGATTTTAAAGTTTATATTTTTGAATTAGGTATAATATGTTTATAGTCACATTGCATACCTATTATGAACTTTTTTCTTCTAAATTATTATCATTTATGCGTTATACAGGTGGCACGTTCCTATTGGGCAAAATTAAACTCCTTTCTAAAAATCGCTGGATTCCGAATTCTATTAGTTAGTCCGAATTCTAGCAGTTTTCTATAAAACAAAATTTCTGGACAAAATTTTAAACGCCGCGCCAATCTGAATATAACCCATTCACAAACATATTGTGATATAGGTACCAACTGATTTTGGCCCAGTCGATGGATATCTTAAGTACTATTATATCACATTATTTTGCTTTTTCAGAAACTATTTTATCACGCCGAGTGCAATATTATAGACTTAGAGCGTAAAATAAAAAATCAAAATGGGACGAAAAGAGAAGTATACCGGAATAGTGAATCGTACAAAAAATGTCTCCTTGCCAAAGCACGTAACATTAAGAAGTAAGTATTTTTTATGTATAAATTGTAACATTCGGTCTATTAATAAGCCGTAATTTGAGCAGTTCGGTCATTTTTCCATCTTATGGCAATACTTCAGTCAAATTTCAGGAACTTACCGACGAGGTCCTATTTACTCCACGGGACATGGTAGCCGGAAACTGCCGAACCAACCCGAATTGTTTGAAAGTAATACAAAAAATTGCATCAACATTATAATTGACACTAATACAATCATACAGTCGTCCTCGTTACACTTCGGAATGGTTCGGCAGTTTCCGGCTACCATGTCCCGTGGAGTAAATAGGAGCTCGTAACTTACCGATGGTCGAATGACCAGATATGTAATAATTTGATAGTTCATTTTAGATATTGTTGACTCACTTTCTTCTTATCACTAAGAGCGAGACAACCCAACGTTGTTTTGAGTGAAAGTTTTTATGGTTTTGTTCCAGGGCACGTCATTGTTAAAATTCGAATGTTTTAAAACAGGTTCAAGTGTTGCCAAAAAAAACCATTGGAAATTAGATTATCCGGCAGTAAAATCCACACAATTTTCCACACTATTTTTGGATTGTTAAAAATGTTTTATAATACCATTATCGGAACAATTTACTTAGAAACCACCATCCGTTAGTTTACCAGCGACATACTTACAGATATTTTAGTATCTCTTTTATAGTATTGGCCCAATAAAAAAAAATTACATTATGTATACCTTTCAAAGGTTACAGATATATCTTCAAAATCTCGTCAATTTTCAGGTCACGGAACGCTGTCCCGGACCAAATGAATGCAGCTACTTCCAGAGTTACTGCAAAATTAATCGATACATCTCAAGACCAACCGAGTCACAACAAGGATTTAGATTCAAAGAATAACTTAGCATGCGTAACTTCCAGATTAGAACCAACGACTGAAGGGACAAAAATATCTGGAAGGCGCGTTTTTAATATGATGTGGTTATCTTCACATCCTTTTGATACCATGACATATAATCTTGACCGTCCAGTTTTAAAGGAGGAGTTCGACGGCAATGAATCTGCACACATGCAATATATATGTACATAAGATATAGCATTTCTTTTTGTATGAATTTTGTAATTACATTTTTTTAATATGCCATTAAAATCAAATATTAAAAAAGTGTATTTTTCCCGTTCCCATTTTATAATCATATAATCTGAAATGGTGGCAATTAGAATGAATAGTATGTGAGTGTTAGAAGAAATTAATTAATGGTGAGAACTCATGTTTAAAAAAATCTGGTAAAAGCAATGTATACCTGAATGTAACGTAAAATTAATAATGTCGCTTTAACCAAATACATGTTTATCATCATTATCGGCATTATCATTATCATCACTATCATCCACCGTTGTTCAAAAATTCCAAACACATTGCAGTCAAAAGAACATTGAGGTTTTAAATATTTCGACGCATTCCACTAGTTTCCGACCCCTAACTCTACACTTACATACGTACAAATATTGTAAGAGTTAAGTAGTGGATAGAGTCCGCCCTAATTTTTATGCCCCGCCCGAAATTGACTTTGAAGTCAGAGCTGTCACGCTCTTCAATTCTCTGATGCTACCCTCTTCCATCGCAGGTCCTCTTTTTTAATATCATTGGACTATTTTGTCCCTACATACTTCTGGGTGCTTGCTCTTTTCTAGGCCTCCAGTCCAGCACCCTTTTCCGTCGATCTACCGCCAAAAATCAGACATTTGTGGAAGTTCTCTTATGGTACCGGCTGACTGCAATGTTATGATGTTACTAATCTTGTTAGTCCACGATATACCTATAAATCATTATTCTGTTTAATCACGTCTCGAATGCTGTAGGTTTATACAAAAATCTTAAATGTACTACCTAGGAACCAGCCAAAAGTTTCTAACCTTTTTAACCAATGGGATAAATGGCCGACAGGTTTATCTAACCATCGATCGTTTCTGTAAATATTTCAAAAGGATCGGTAGCACGGTAGGTTTACAGAAAGTAGCGGAGGCCCGGGTCATGTCCGCGACAATGATTGATTACCACGACACCAACGTCTCATTATTCCATTTAACAACGGATACGTGGTATTTGTTCGGGTTATCGATCTCCGTTGCAACGGAACCCATTTGTTCCTTCCTTGGACACACCTTGATGCGGGGCCACAACATTCAATATTTACCAGCATTCTAGCGATTCTTGATAATCGTCTGAATGCTGGTGAATATTATTCAATTTTTAAAAAATAAATCAGATCGATGCTTGAGGCACATCCAGCGAATGAAGGACATCAGAATCAATCAGACAAACTGTCAGAAGGGAGACGTAGAATAGAAAGACCGAAACTAGATGGTATGGATGAGGATATCAGGGGAATTAAAGTGACTAAGACAAATTCCAGAAGGTTGGGAAGAAGACGAGGCTCACAATAGGCTTTAGCGCCAATGATTATGATGATGGTGATGAGCACATTCCCATACCTACGCGTAGGAATTATTATAGCGCCGATACGAATCTCAAATTGGTATGCGTGCGTGTAACCATTCTAATACGGGTGCGAATTCTGGCAACTGCCTAGATCCAAAGCAATAAAAACTTCAGGCTTATAAACTCACAACATGGGTTGTGATACCCAGGCATCATAAACAGCCCTATTAGCCAGGGTAGCCAAAGTAAGTCTACCACTTCCACAATAATGGATCAAAGTTAGGTCTGGCCAAAGAAATCGCAGCTCTATCTTCGACCAGGGTGACGTAATGGAAGATCCTTTTGTTCCATAAATGAAGCCTCAGAAAGAATTCATTTTTCATTCATCCAGGAATATTTATGAGACGCTACTAGCAACTTCGAAGGAGGTGGACTGGCTGATGGCGCTGGAGCCAAGAATATAGAAGTGGAGGATACTCAGCCCTCTACGGGTGAAGATATTCCGGAATGCGAAACGAAAAATAAAGTAAGTATTTATGAGAAAAGTCTTGAGGCTACACGAAATCGGCAGAAATTTAGTAGGTATTATAAATTAATTTAGAAATAGAAAGAATCATATTATTTAGGAAATTTGGAACCTGCGGTCAAAAACTGAACTGATCAATATTTTTGTACTCGTAGCGAAGGTTTCCACTCGTATTACGCACTTTCAGTGTAAATGAAACTTGAGAAAAAACAATCCCTTATAACTTTTTCCCTAATCAGAAATTTCCTTCGGCTCCAAATAGAAAACATTCACACATTTTCGGACATTTTAATTGCCTTATCGCACGCGAGATTATCCCCTTTCACGGACAGCCTTGTAAAACGGTTTCGAAAGAACGAATCCACTTCGTAATAACTTCTCCGCCGTTTTTCGTTATCGGGGTCAAAGTTATAAACAAAGTCGCGGAGTTAAACGCGATCATGGGTACAAACTCCTACTAACTGGGCACGCAAAAAATTGTCCCGTGGTAGTTCAAGGTTTGGGTACTGGCGTACCTCAAGGATCACATTTAGGGAGATTCACTTCCACTTTTCACTTAATACTATGAATACATTTGTAAAATGTTTATAAATAAAAATAACTTTGCAGTATTACAATAGGTTATATATTTTTTTCCGAAATATATTTTCGGTCGACTATGCGACCATCGTCAGCGGAGAGTTTATTAGACATTTGTAATTTGTAAACAACATTTGTAAACAGCATTTGTAAAACACAAGATTCTAAGCACTTCAAAGCAAACTTCGTATCCTAAGCGTGTCTATTTCATTTAGAGTCTTTGCTGTGACACGTTTTTTTTTTTTGTTTAAAAAAAATGTTGTTTTTTTTTCTATTTTCCTCTAAATTATTCCAAATGGGGCCGTCCATTAATCACGTGAGCTCAAAAGGGGGGAGGGGTCTGTAAAAATTCACGAAATATAGCGTAGGGGGAGGGGGGGGGATCTAGTAAGAAAATCAGCTGCACTTTCAGAAATTAAAAAAATTGACAAAAACAAAAACCTAAGGGGGAGGGGGGTATTTCGAAACATCACCAAAATTCACCAGGGGGAGTCAAACAATTTGCAAAAAAAAACATCACGTGATTAATAGGCGGCCCCTCTATTTTATTTATTGACTTTTGTAATAAAAATCTACAATTAATTTATTATTTTAGTTATTTGAAGAATTGGTCAACCCTAACAACCAAGGGATGGTGGGTAATAATTATTATTTATATCGAGAATGTAACCTCGCAAGTCCGCCAGCAAGGGTAACGTTGTAATAGCAATGTAATAGGTAGGTAAGTAAATTAAATATTCTTATCCAAGAAATAGAAGATTGGAGAAGGTCAAAAATAATAATCCTGTGCACGGATTGATTAATAACTTTCTTTTATATTAGCTCATGTCACTAGCTCTGTTTAAGCGCGGATCCAGGGGGAGGTCAGGGGGGTCATGACCTTACATTTATTTAAAAAATACCTACTTTTCTATTATAATTACAAGTTATTGTGGTTCATGACCCCCCCCCCCCCTGGATCATGGAAATGACCTTTTTTTTAGGAAAAGTTTAGTTTCTAGATACCAAATTTTGGAAATGACCTTTTTTACTATGTCGTGACCCCCCCCTGACGCCAATGCTGGATCCGCCCTTGGCTCTGTTACATTAAAGTTAAACTATTTGTTTAACATTTTATTTGTAAGTTAGCGTAGGATATGCGGAAAGAGACTGATTGATAAGGTGAGGAATGATAATATTAGAAATGAATGTGGAGTGGATGTTAGCGTATTGACTAGGACTAGAATGAAAGTGAATAAATTAAGGTGGTTTGGGCATGTAGAGAGAATGAAGGAAGATAGAATGACTAAAAGGATATATAAATCTGAAAGAATGGGTGCACGCAGACGAGGCCGACCTCGAATGACATCTGTCTTAGAGGAGGGTCAAGTCAGGAGCAAAAGGAATAGAAGAGCATGTATGCGGAATGTTATGCGTTTGGAGGAAGCGAAAAAGGTCTGTTTGGATAGGAAAGAATGGAAGTCCGTACTCTCTGCCTACCCCCTTCGGGAAACGACGTGAAGGGGTAGAAAAAAAAAATTGTTAGTAGTTGGCCATTAATGGTTCCACATATAAGAGAGCCGTCGAGCAGGCTTTGTGAAGAAATTATAAAGACTTGAACAGTCTTATCAGCGTTGCTCCAAATTTCAATTGCCTAAGCTTAGTATGAAAGGCACACCATTATCTTCTCATAATATATTTTCAATATTAAGAGTAAATGATTGCAATGACGGGTATTCATGAAACGGTCTAAATACAATCTAGTTGTGATCTTGTTCAAATTTAAGGCCCCTCATTCACAATGAGTGATAGGGTGAATCGGATATCCATCAGTCCAAATTGGCAATGGCGTCAAGCCATTCGTACATCACTTGAAACGGCTCGTCAATGGGTAAACTCGAGTGTGAAAGGTCCATGTCACTTGATTGACAGTGTTAAAAACTTGGTCCAAATTTGTCTTATTTTGTCATAATCCTTCCACTAGGGTACACGTCTTGCTGTTTTTTGTTAAGTTTAATAATAGCAAAATGCATATAAGTATTAACGTAGTGACATTTCGTTTCGAAAAACTCAAGTTTCGCATCTGTCAAAATGGATGACATTCATTCAGGGTGATCGTATGATTTAATTTTACTTAACAAAATAATTTTTAGAGAATTCCTTCTCCCAAATCTATATTGGTTGCGAATTGCTCCGAGGTTCTAGACGTGAGAATGCTTTAAAAAGTACCACATTCTTTAAAAACTACTGAAATAATCATTACCTAAGACAAGAAACAAAAAAAAGCATGTCATTCTATGTTACACCATTTTAATTTTATGCCAGGCTTAGTGATTAGCCAGACGTTAATCTCCAAAAAATTTGTTTAAATTACGTGATTAAATGGTGTGGGAATGGGAAAGAAGAAGACACTTAATTCATTGAAAAAATCACAGGATGAGCAGACTTTTTATATGTCGGGGAGAAAAAAGAAAACGTTTAATATTTGGTGATAATGCCACAATCAAAGACCGAATTGGAACAAAACATAATATTACTTGGTAAAAGGGACTGATCTGGTTTGGAAGCGCAGTGTAGATCACATTATGTGATGACGTAGAACCTATCTCTGATAACCATGTTTGGAAGAAGCAATTATAGCTCAAGGTGAGTCAGCCGAGGGGGTCTAAGCTAATTGAGGACTCTCCATGTTTACGAGACCGAGCGGACTGGCTGAGGCTCTGAGACCTCGAGGTGTGACGGCAGGATCTACTTAGGATCATACTTTTTACGTTATCACATTTAACTTTATTCACCTACATTTGATTATATTATATACAATCAGCCTTCAGGGACGAGACTACACATACCTACATTGAAATGAATTATTTTAGAATAGGATAGTCTCTAATTAAGTGTGCAAGAGTGTAATGAGTGTTGACAATGAAAATCGACAGAGTTCCCGGCGATGTCACATGGTTCCGGACGATTGTACTGGTAACATCGTTATTCCTTGTGTCCGTTAGTTTTTAGTTCAGAGTCTCGCTGCCTATTTGTAATCCGTGTAATATAATATATGAGTGTCTGTAAAGTATTTAAAGAACTTTTATTTTAACGAAAAGAAGAACCTAAGCCCCAGCATTACAATTTATACTGTTTATAAATACCCATTCAAGAAGGAATCAAAGTCCATAAACTATTATATTATCTGGGGGGAAAAATTATGTGTACAGGGTGACTGGTGGATCGACCTATTCCTTGAAATGAGTTATACTAGAGCTTATTTACAATAATTTTGTTCCCATTAACCTTCTGGGGTATACTGACAGAGGTTTTCGAGTCGGGTATTTAATTTTTATGGATTTTTTTTTTCAATTTTCCACCTTTTGACCTAAAGCCGAAAATTGTGGAAAAAGTACCCCACTTTAGGATGATCTAAAAAGATGAGCGGCCAAAGGTAGTTCCTCCCCCACCCCCTGAATTGATTGAAAATAATCAAATAATGTTAATTTTATTTTAAATCACTTCGTTTTAGCATAAAGTATGAAAAAAGTGTGAAAAAATATTTTGCCCCTCTTAGAAAATTTTCTGCGAGCACCCATGTTTCTAATAGTTGATGAATGAAGGAATGTTTTAAATAAAAAATCAAGAAGAAAATTTTGCAAACCTTGGAAATTAAACATTCTTAAGTCACAAGAAAAAATTTTCTTTTTCAATTATGATTTTTCAAAGAGAGTTGTGGTACAATTGGCGTAAAAACACAGAGGAAACTTTCCCAATCAATAAGCTTTACAAAAAGGTTCTATCCACTTTACTATAAATTTTGAAAATAAACCTCATTAAACGATCAGAAGGCGCTATAAAGAGCAACAGCCAATTCTGTAGTGTTTGACGACTCTACTTCAGCAAGAATTTAATTCAAAGCTAAACTTCATTAGGATCACTAACACTAGCAAACCTATACCAACTCACTTTCAGTAGCGGATGTCTAATAAAAAAAATCACTTGGCTCACATTGATAGTAAAACTATCCTTAACATTAGACAGGAGTCTCTCGTTTAGAAGTGAACGAAATTGACTAGAAAGAAGAAAACACACCTGAATCTGCAGTTGCTGCGTATAATCTACACTGGCATCCCTGAAGTTTGACTTCCTTAAGGGAGATGTGGAAACACTTCTCCTGGTGCAACTTTTCTTCCTTGAACTTTGACTTGGGGCACTCTTAGTTCTTTTACTAATTGCATCATCTTCTTCTATGGTGGTTTTTATACTCTGAAAAAAAATAAACACAAATATGAGGTTGATATGAAATGGATATGCTGTAATAATCTGTCAGCGTAAATACTATTCTGGGTTAATATTTAGTTAGTACCACTTTAGAAATACAACCCGTTATCACAAGATCATTATTCTGCAGCATAGAAAATTAGAAACTCATAGAATAAATTATGGTGAATAAATACTACTTATTTCTCTGCATAGAGGTAGCAAGTAAATGAATCTGTGTTTACTCAAAATGACCACAAAAATACACTCTTTGACTATTTCACAGTAAGCTACTTTAAAGCTTGTGTCATGAAAGAGGAAGATGGTCGGCACCTGGAACAGTGCTAAAGCCGGCATCGTACCCACTTGTCACTTTGTCTAAAATATTCCGCAACCATTTTATTGCATAATATTTTTGTAATGAAAATAATTTATTTAAGTAAGACAGATAGGAATAAAACACAAGCTTTCCCAATTTAACTAAAAATAATTAAGCGTTTAACAGAATAACCTCAAATAGAAGTATCTGCAGTAACAGAAGTACACCTTACAGTTAGAAGCAACTTTCTGAAAAATCGGGAATAAGAGGAAATTTTCAGTATGAAATAATTTTCAAGCCAAAATATTAACCTCGGCTATTCCAGTACTTATTCTAAAGTTTGCCAGTTTAATATTCTTACCAAAACAACAACACAGTGGTATTCAATCTGTACAATGATGAGTAGGTAATTATCATTAGTAAACTTCTACTCTCTCTCTCTCTCAGCTATTTTGTTTAGCCAAATAATGTTTAAAATGTTTATTGCAGATTGTTTAATATTCTGCGTATTATTAATAAACTATTTAAAACAAAACATTATAGCAGAAAACATAATATTATTTAATCAATAAACCAGTAAACAACGCGTTTGATTCAAGGTCGGTATGAAATAATCAATAACTTGAACTAAACACATTATTTTAATCAACAGGTGGAAATACAAAAGAATCGAAATATTATTACACTTAACATAAATAATATTGTTAGAAATATTACTATAATTTTGAATTCTCACCTCAACATCGCATTTGTTATTATCTAATTTGCGCTTCTCGTTCTCTAGTTGTTTTCTAGTTTCTGAGATGAATTTCTTCATATCTTCGGTAGATATCATTTTGTATATTCATAGTACACTTTTAGTCAAAATAAAATGAAAACCCGGCCACTCGAAACAACCACGAAACAACTAAAATATTAAATTTGATCAACTGCCACAAACGCCAGCTTTTTTATAACACTGGAAAAATCGAAATCGAAACGAAATGTCAAAATAGTCATGAACTTAGCTGCATGTGGCTTTCGTTTAATCATGGCGTACACCTTTAGCCATATATATATTTTTAATTTTATCTACATACATAGTTATGTTGTTTAGTTGTTGTCTACTTGTTTAGTTTGTAATAATTATTGTTTTTTAAGGTTTTTAATTTTTTTATTACTAATTGCCCGTCTACATGTGTATGAATTAACTATAGAATATAATACCTGTTATTATGGCAGTTCAAAGGTTTATTTTAAGTCAAAAAGTTTATACATATTTCGATAGATGTCGTGAATCTTACGAAAACCACCAGTAGATTTGAATTTCCAAGAAACCGTTATACTACGACAAGAAATGTTTAGAAAACCGTCGTATTTGTGATGTTGCTGCAAAATTACATAGGTGGCAGTTGTTTTTGTGTTTCAATTTCAAACTCTTTCAGTTCCTGGCGCCCTGAATTATCTAAGGTAAATTGGGCGCATAGATATTAAATATTTCCCATAGATGTCGATGTCGTGAATCTTTTTATAATAAAATTCTAGTAGTACCTAGACTAAGAATGTGTCTATGCATTTGAATGAGGATACGCACAGCAAAAGCATATTCATTAAAACCATATACACAACATTCTTTGCATCAGTCGGCGCCGGCGACGCTCGGAATCGGCTTTCTACGTGTTTTCACACTTGGGCAATCTTTCTATCTATACCTACTCCTTTGTGACTCCATTCAGGGGCACAGGGAGGCAACCAGTAGCCCTAGTATAAGTTTTCGATGATCGATTATCGATATCGAAACGATCATCGAAAGAGTTTCGAAAAATTTTCATACTAAAATGATCGGATGATTCGATCTTTTGATTTTAGAAAACAATATGCACGGTAATAAGTTCTTATTTCCATGCAATTAGCTTTCGATAAAACTAGTACTAGCCCCATATCCAGATCCCAGAAATCCCATACCCTCCACCGCGCACGATCTCGCACATATGAGATGATCTTTTTTTTTTATTGAAATAATATAGAACATATTATAATTATTTACAAAAACAAGTAGGTATCATATTGAGTCACGCCAAATCTAAAAGATTTGTCGGCGTGTTCTCTTTAATTGTACATGATATAAAGAAAATTTACTTAATCTACTACTACATTAAAATTAAATTAATTTTAAACTTACAAACCAAACTTTAAACTTAAACCCTTAGACTAAAAATCAAAATTAATTAAATTCAGACCTTAATACAAATAACTAATTATATACAAATCCACACTTTATTAACCATTCCTTGACTAACTTGTTTGCAATATTTTTACTTTTGCATTCCTTAATAGATGCCGGCATCATATTAAATATCTTTGGCACGTTGTATTCTAATGTTCTTTTACCGTACTTATTATTAAATTTGGGTACCACATACCCATCATTATACTTAAATCGAGTGTGATGCTTATGTCGCGGATTATTTTTAAATTCGGTTTTTGAAAACTGGTCAAGGACCATTCTCTGCCAGAACAAGCCTTTAGCTGATAAAACATTCAATTTTTTAAAATATAATGAAATATTATTCCGCGCCGCGTTGCAAACCTGCTCCCCCACTACTAGTCTTAAAATCGATTTTTGTGCAAACATTAGGTACCCTTTTCAAATTAGTATTAGTGCAATTGCCCCAGCTGCCAATACCATATCTAATCAAAGATTCAGCCAAAGACTTGTATACAGTAATAAGTGTGGACCTAGGCACAAAATATCTTATTCTATAAAGCATAGCAGCAATTGATCTTAACCTTTTACAAATAATATTTACATGTATGTCCCACTTAAATCTATTGTCTATATTTAATCCCAGATACAAAAACTTATTTACAATATCTATACATGGACAATCACATAATAAGGGCTGCTCAACATTTGTATGTATACACTCATAGTTGTGTGACACCAGTTTCGGAGCCCCACCAACCGCTGCAATACTTGGAGATCTGACATGCATCAGCTTGGTTTTCTTTGCATTGATAATCAAGCCGCAATCATGCGACCACCGAACCAATCTGTCATAGTCGTACTGCAACAATTTGCGAGCCTCCATCTCATCCCGATGCGATACCACAAGGGCCGTGTCATCGGCATAAACAAAATATTTACATCTCCTCCCAACACCATATCCAGATCCCTCATCTCTGTCTTGAAAGAATGTAACGTGTAAAATTTAGTATTCCATTATTGATATAAAGAATTAAATAAATGAGAGTAATGATTAGAACAATATTTTAATTAGCCATAAAAGTAGAATAAAAGACTAAAGTTTCAACCAATCAGGCGTGAACACGCATGATTGTTTTTTGACAGATGAGCTATGTCCGTTGGTTCTTGCGCGCCAAAAACCGTGGCGTCACTCTGAAATCGGTTCCTCGGCCAACAGGGCGATTTTTAGGTGCGCTCGACGACGCCATTGTGATACGAGTCAATAAGGACAAAAAAAAAGAAACCAGCGTATAAAATAAATTAGCGTTTACAGTTAATAAGTATAACCAATAATCTAAGAACATATCAAGTGCTGTTGTGTTGTTTGGATAGTCATTAAAAGTGTGTATTGTTTGAGATCTGAATTAAACACGTGTTTGTAACATTTTATTTATATTTTCTTCTGATAATAATACAAAATAAACTCTATTAAAGTAAATTTGGTTTTCTTCCATAACTTTTATACCTGTGTGTGGTGAATCTTTGGGCTTTCTCCCATAAATTAATATACTTGTGTGTGGTGAATCTTTGGGCTTTCTCCCATAAATTGATATACTTGTGTGTGGTGAATCTTTGGGTTGTCTCCCATAAGCTAATATACCCGTGTGGTTAATCTTCAAGGAACAGTGTCTCAGCAATTCTCCTCGCCCATTGTACCCTGAGAGAGTAAAGAGTAGTGTTCTGCATCTGAGCTATCCGGCAAGAAATTCTTTTAAGAGAGGACACATCCATCCTGTTCATAGGAAAAAGATCTGTTGTCTGTTCCTGAGAGGCCAGCTGTCCAGTCCCAGTTAGAGAGAGGAATCAGGCCAAATTTTCATTCCCCCCGTTTCATTGTCGCTCCAACGTGTGAGGCACAGAATTGCTGATTCAAGAGCCAATTCCGAGCATTCTGTCTACCTGGAAAGAAGATTATTACATCACCACAATAGAGGATTCCACAGGTGTGTTTTTCTTTAAACAAAATATCTAATTAAACTCCTGCTGTCGATTTGCCAAGTGAAACTGATAGCATATATTTCTAGAAATCATTTTGAACAATTTAATCTGAATCACCCAAAATCTACAAGTGTTCCTAGATACTCACTCATTGTATTTCATTCATTGGTTATTGAAATAGTTTCAGTCTTTTTTCTTCTCTTGTGATTGTTCGAATATTGGCTGTGGAGTAGTTACAGTGCATTTTTAAATCGTCATATTTCACTTGTAGAAATATTCTGTCTATATTTGAGAGCACGGAGACCTATTGCCATCTATCGATTTCTGCATTAAACAATGTGTGGTGGAATTCAGTGCTAAAATATAATTGTCGATAAAACAGTTTTCTCACTCCGTTAAAAATTGTCATAAGCCTCCAGAGACATCTATCGGAGAATAGATAAACCACCCCATTGATAAAATGTTCTAGACAAGTGAAAAATCCTGGTCATATGGTGAATTTCCTAGGCGACAAAAAGAAATTATAATTTTTATAATCAATATTGATTGCGTACATTGTCGTGTGCTTGTATACTACGTTGAATCTTCTCTTCTTCTTCTTCTCGGAGCACACACATATTGAAAAGGGCCAAATTTGATATAAATGTTTTAAAATGTTAAATTTTTGTTACATCAATTCATTTATTGGTGTCGTATGTGATCTATACAATTCTTCTTCCTCTTCTCTCATGTCCTGTCAATCGTTACAGCACTGAGAATAACTTTAATTCGAGTTGTAAAAATTTTCTGGTCATATAGTGAATTTCCTAGGCGACCAAAAAATTTCCTTTTAACAATCAATATTGATTGCTTAAAGTGTTGTGTGCTTGTTTACTACTTTGAGTCTTCTCTTCTTCTTCTTCTCAGAGCACACTCATGTTGAAAAAGGTCAAAAGTGACACAAATGTTTATGGAATTTTGAAAAGTTTGTTACATCATTTCGTCTAATGATGTCATAGTGACCTATACAATTCATCTTCCTTCTCTCACGTCCTGTCAATTGTTACAGTACCAAGAGAAATTTAGTACGGGTTGTATAGAGAATCAATAATCTTTTAATGTTGTTCTCACCAATCGTTAAGGATGACTTGTTTTATTACTACAAACAATCTGAAGGGGATCCGTCACTTTGCGAATCTTCTAGTCACTGAATAATAAAAAAATTTTTTTTTCCTTTTTTTCGGTTGTGGATTAGAATTGTTGGGTTTTATTCCAATAACTTCTTAGATTCCTACTGACGAGATTGACTAAGTGATTAAACCATTTGGTGACTGTTGCGTTCTTCTTCTTTTGAAGTTTAGTTTACCACTAAGGTTTAATAATAAAGCGCATACAGAAACAAAGAGACATTTCGATACCCGTGAATACTGAACTTTCTTTTATTTTTCTTTAGGCATTTTTTTTTCTCTCTTCTCTTCCTTTGCGATTGCTAAAGTACGCTTCTTCTTCTTCGTTTGAGAATCTTTTCGTGACTAGACATTATGTCTGGAATCACAGATTGCCTTATACCACGTGTAGATTATGCCACGCGTAGAACCCTGGCAAAAGCGTTAACGTCTCGAAAAATTATTCCCCAAACCACAATAGAAGCCATGCGAGACCAGTGTAGACAATATAATAACATTATTGGTTCAGGCACAGGAACCGTGGATGAATCTCCTCCTGTTCTTGATTCAGAAGAGTTTCCTAATATCATAAGTGAGGCCAATGCACTCGAGTCCTCGCGACCTTCTTCTTCGCTCGAGCTACTTCCCGATGTCGTAACGCCGACTAGAACTAATAAAAACCGGTCTCCGCCACCACCTGAAAAGAGTAAATCCGTCTGTTCCAGTGCCCATGCACCCCCGTCAGTTAATTTTTCGGCTTGGCCCGTGCCACAATATGATGGTAATAATGAAGTACGTGAGTTCTTCACTCGACTTGAGGAAATAGCCAGATCTCGTAGATACCCCATTGAGTACTTAGGTGCCGCCCTTCCAGAATTTTTGAAGGATCGTGCCCTGGTATTCCATCGCACCACCTACTCAGATTCTCATTCTTGGTCTTTCGTTAAGAGCTCCTTCATTAGGCGTTTTGAAACTCCAGCTTCCTCCAATTATAAGAGATTGCAACTCCTTTCTGCTGTTCAGGAACCCCTAGAGAGTGCTGGCGACTATATTTCGAGAATCATATTGTTGAACCAATCCTTAGAGTCACCCCTTCGAGAGTCAGATGTCCTTAAGGCATTAAAGAGAGGTCTGCATCAGCGTTACGCCAACGCCCTAATAGCAAGAAGACCCGCAACGATTGCAGAACTTGAGGGGATTTGTCTGGAATTGGAAACTTTAACGGTGACACGTCCAAGACCTCGTTATGGTTTCCTTGGCCAAGTTTGTCGTCTGCCTATACAGGTCACCACCCCTCCTGTTTCTCCTTAAACGATAAAGGAGTCTTTTAATTTTTTTTATTAGTTTTAATATGGCTTAGTATTTAATCCTAGTCTTCACATGTTTGGAAACTAGCATAGACCTTACTACTCTATAAAACTGTAAATTTTAGTTTAACAATTTTTTTGTCTTGCGGTAATATTCCACAAGCCGTGTGGGCACAACGTCAATGTAAAGACAAGGTGTCATGAACATACGGAGTTATACATGGAAATTCGAGAACATTCGAATTTGTTGCACGGCTCACTGTAGGACGAGCATGTGTGAGTAAATGACACAAGTTGTTGAGTGACTTGATCATGCGAGGACATGAATCAGAAAGTTTGTGTCATGCTTTGAGCAGATTGGTGTCTCCTGGAAAAGAACCAATAGGCTCCACATTATAGCGATGCGGGCTTAGAATACGCAAATGTCAAATTTCCTTTTTTTTGCCAGGTTTGTGGAAATTGTTTCGAGAAATTATCTCTTAACTCGCAGATCCTCGGCTTAGATATAGTATTTATTAGAATAATTCTTCGGCTAGTTTATGTAAACCATCGTTGGTATCTAATGGTCTCTAGTTAGACTATTGAAATACTTTTCGAATCCCTTGTTTAAGATAATCAATTTTTTTTTGCAATGTAGTTGGTCTCGTTGTAAGAAAATATTAGGTTCATGATAAGTGGGACGCCTCTTTTTCATGGAACCATATTGTTTGTTTTCTAAGATATCTTTAAGGATAGTTAATTTTCTATACAGGGTTTTTCTGTTCCCTTTAGTAAAGACAGAATGGCGCCTTCTTTTCTGAGTTCAGCTCTGTATTTTCCATCAGAACATTGCTAGCCTTCGATATCAAGACCTTCGAATACCTCTGTAAATACTTGGGCAATACAGAATTTCATTTAATTAATCTAAGTTATATTAATTTTAAACTCTGTGCATGTTGTTGAATGTTGAAAGTCACCCTTGGCAAATCTATAAATAGATCTCTCTAATACTTGGAGCTACCATCGCTCAAGTTTAGGCTGTGTATAATAAAACAAAAGTGAATACATACAGTGAAAAATAAGTGATGGCCTCAGTTCATTTGGAACCTGTGGTACGCCAATTTAACATCCAAAAATTAATAATATTCAATAACTACACAGATAGGCATATGTATAGTATAATCTGAATTTTAAACCTGTTATAATTGTACTATTTTATATGTGTTGATCCTTGGGTTCACATTGACCCACCAATTGTATTCTATGTTTGTTTCTGTATAAATTTATATATATTATTCTTGAGATACTGATCGGATACTTTGGATTCGCTCTTGATTAACGCCTTTAGAGAATTATGGGTGAAGTAAGCATGTTTAATAGTTTTTTTTTTTTGGGGACCCAACTTAATCTTTTGTATGAATGAAGGAAATGTAGAACGTGCGGAAGAATGCAAGATGTGTATGAAGAATGTATGCGGACGGAAACCAGTGTTCTCCTATTTTCTCTCTTGGTGCGGTCTGGAGCCACTCCTCCTTCTTTTTTTAATTCAATCAGTATAAATCAGACTTGAATAATGATAACTATAGTGCTGTATGATGTATTCTCCATTAATATCCAAGTTCTCATTTATGATTTGTAAGAAGTTTGTAATTTTGCAGTCCACAATTGTTCATTCCATTACATTTCATGCTTCCGTGTTAAGGTACAAAGATCATAAGTGACTTGTTAATTACTTTCAGGAATGAAAAGACCATTGCTCACCTATTCCATGGTGGCATATAGAAAATGTATAATGTCCATGGTCTGGATTTCATAGTATACATAATGTCATTTCTTTTGTCACTCACCTGAATTGTGAGCATAGATAAAGTATGTTGTTTGCTGGATAATTAAGTTATAAATTGCCTAGTCTATATAGAAATTATATTAATATTGGTTGTTAAAATATGTTTAAGTGTATTGTATGTTTGACCTTATGTATGGGTCATGTTACCGGAACTAGCCTTGTTGTCCGGCTTACATTTTGGTAATGTCTTTTGTTGATAACACTGGTTTGAATTTTCTTTTTTTTCTTTTGTTGTTTTCTTTTTTTTCTTCCCACTAAGCTGGAGTGGGGTGTAACGTGTAAAATTTAGTATTCCATTATTGATATAAAGAATTAAATAAATGAGAGTAATGATTAGAACAATATTTTAATTAGCCATAAAAGTAGAATAAAAGACTAAAGTTTCAACCAATCAGGCGTGAACACGCATGATTGTTTTTTGACAGATGAGCTATGTCCGTTGGTTCTTGCGCGCCAAAAACCGTGGCGTCACTCTGAAATCGGTTCCTCGGCCAACAGGGCGATTTTTAGGTGCGCTCGACGACGCCATTGTGATACGAGTCAATAAGGACAAAAAAAAAGAAACCAGCGTATAAAATAAATTAGCGTTTACAGTTAATAAGTATAACCAATAATCTAAGAACATATCAAGTGCTGTTGTGTTGTTTGGATAGTCATTAAAAGTGTGTATTGTTTGAGATCTGAATTAAACACGTGTTTGTAACATTTTATTTATATTTTCTTCTGATAATAATACAAAATAAACTCTATTAAAGTAAATTTGGTTTTCTTCCATAACTTTTATACCTGTGTGTGGTGAATCTTTGGGCTTTCTCCCATAAATTAATATACTTGTGTGTGGTGAATCTTTGGGCTTTCTCCCATAAATTGATATACTTGTGTGTGGTGAATCTTTGGGTTGTCTCCCATAAGCTAATATACCCGTGTGGTTAATCTTCAAGGAACAGTGTCTCAGCAATTCTCCTCGCCCATTGTACCCTGAGAGAGTAAAGAGTAGTGTTCTGCATCTGAGCTATCCGGCAAGAAATTCTTTTAAGAGAGGACACATCCATCCTGTTCATAGGAAAAAGATCTGTTGTCTGTTCCTGAGAGGCCAGCTGTCCAGTCCCAGTTAGAGAGAGGAATCAGGCCAAATTTTCATTCCCCCCGTTTCAAGAACGGAGCATGATGGATGCTATCAAGGGCTATTTAATGTAGGTACCTATTGACTTTCTAAACACATGGCCCAGTCTGTACCCCTATTCTTAGTTTCCGTGACATTTACTCTGGCGTGAAGTAACAAAATTTTGTATGGAAACGTGTATAGTACCTCTACATACTCCACAATATACATACTTCCGAATACTCAGCAGCCCATATAAAATACCTGAGTAAAATTTCGAATAGAGGTACAAATTAATAAGAACATTCGACGGAGCTTTACGCTGCCGCTGGTGGTGCTATGCTTTTTATACAGCTTATGGTTGAATTTGGTTCGATGCTTCTCTTTTTTTTTTCGAATATTTATTTTGTTGTCAGAGTATTCAATTAATTTTAAAAAAAGTTTTCGTGGGGGACACATTACGTGTTGAGCTGTTGACCGGAAAAAATGGTTTTATGAAATTATTGTTTGACATAGTATAGTAATGTCCCAGAAATATTCGGGTTGTCTGATGAGGGTTCGAGTCTTTCCGTCACGTCACTGCCGAACAAGAAATTGACTTGGAAAACTGACGATTTTAAAATAAATTATTTTGGAAAAAAAAACACAGAATGAGTATATGAATGTTTATTTTCTCATATTATGGGAACGAGAGATTGTAAAAATATATTTTAAGGTCACAATAAATTATTAGGTTTGTTTGTTTGAAAGGAAGAATATTATCTTCAATTCTTGTGTTTGTGATTGCGCATGCGTCTCTGGTGGACAAACGGTCGATTTCGTTTCACACAGACCCCACCGATTTCCCACTACGTGTATCCCCGTCCCTCTCCCACTCGTTAGCAGCGTATATTCGGGCGCTGGTTCAACTCGAAGAATCAACGATTGAATAATACGAGTGTAGAGTGTAGTAGAGGGAAGGCGATCTGAAAGCGCTGGGCGGCCCACAAGGATTTCAGAAGCGCTGGTCGCAGGGAGCGTCGGGCGTATTTCCCGGGAACGTCGGCATTTTATTGACAGAAATGGTTTCTTAACGGTCTAATCTCTTGTATTGGTATACTCCATAATAAAGTGGAAGTGAATGCAGTGCTGGAATACATGACGGAAGCTGGCAATTGGAAACTCTGAGGGGATAGTTAATTTAGTACCACGTTCTGACAGGCAAGCGCTCTGGAACCATTTCCCATTTAATGATTATTCCAAAAAAGTTTTTATGTATCGTTTTTAATATAATATTTAACATAAATAATAAATTGAAGTGAGTTAAAGCCAATCGATTAGTACAAACAACGACGGAATGACGGACTTGCCTGGTGTAGACTCGCTTAGAACCTTAGTGGGACTGCTCCAATGACCTAGTAATTTCACGTTCGGGAGAGGGGGTGGATAGGACTGGATCGCCGGACCAAGCATGACACAAACATGAATCCTCTGCTTCCGTGCACTTTGTGATAACTGCTAAGACATATTTTGCCACCTCGAGAAGCTCCCTACGGCCACATCTCGCAAGTATTTCTACTGACAATCTTATATCGATCCAGAGTCGTGCACTTCCACTGAGCGGTGGTGTGAACACGTGTGTGTGTGTGTTTGTGAGTGTATGTGTATATGTGAAGACTTTCATAAGGAGTGACATAAAGCCTTCCTTAATGTTAAAAGTTAAATGAAATGTGTTCAAATGTAAGCAATCAAATATAAAATTAGATAAAATAACAGCGTTGAAACCCGGGAGAAGTTGTAGTGAAGGTCCTACGAGTATATTGTAGCCAGTTAAAGTTATAGTTGATGTACATACACACATAGAAATATAGTGCTTTTAAGATTAATTATGATCAGTAACAGAAAGATAAATCGGGAAAGACTTGGCACCGGGGACAAGGAGGAGTTGGACAAAGAGGAATGTCTCGTGAAGAAAGGGGCACGGCTCAGCCGTTAGGGGGGCAACGATCCCCGCGTTCCTACAGAAGAAGCAAAGACCTCGCCACCGTGGAGCGATCACCGTCAAGGGGCTATCCGCCCCGAGTGAGGCAGCCGCCCAGCCCCGAGGGCTACCCGCCCTCGCACCACAGGACCATGGGGTCTCCGTACTACGACCACGAGGCCCCACCGAGCCCCGAAGAGCGGAGGGCGCATCGGTCTCGAAGCGCCACTCGACCTTCCCATCCCATGTCGGTGAGATATCAGTCTTTAGACCGCGAAAGGGACAGGGACAGAGAATTCCTCCCAATAAGAGAACCGAGAGAGCGCTCCTTGGAGCGGGGAGCCCTGAGGGACAGATCTCTGGAGAGAGGATTATTTCTGGAGGAGGAGTTATATGGGGCGAGGTCGGCTAGACAGTCACCTACAATGGGTGGCCGTGAGCCCGGTGGGGTCTTCATAGGAGAGCTCCAACATCAGAATTCAGATTTGCAAAGAGAGCTGGGGAACCTGAAGAAGGAGTTAGAGTTGACGAATCAGAAACTTGGATCTAGTATGCACAGCATCAAGACCTTCTGGAGTCCGGAGTTGAAGAAGGAGAGGGCACTGAGGAAAGAAGAAAGCGCCAAATACAGCCTCATCAACGACCAGCTGAAACTGCTCAATAGTGAAAACCAGGTGAGAAAGAAACAACTTTATTATTTGCTTATTCATAAAATGAATTTCGAATACATAGATAGTTTCAAACAATACTCTGCAGTTGCTGGACTATATTTGACACCTTCATACATAATCATCGGGTATTTCTGCCAAGTTTACTTCAATCGCCCAAAGTTCCCATAATGACAAATGAAAATCCAATGACGACTAGATTTTCAGGATCAATAATAATTATGATTGACCTACACAAATTGCATCCTCCGTACTGATTTACTCTATGTAGATGCTTTTTAAATTGTTTGTGGAAAATTTCTCTTAGTTTAGCTCTGTCAGTAACGTATTCTGAATTATTGCACATCTATAAAATATAAAATAAATTATACAAAGGTATAAAGGAAATAATCAGCTAGTCTGTTCAATGCCCCTTGACTTGTTAAACAATATAAAGCTAAACGACAGTCGTGAGCATCAGCGATCTACTTCTGGGTCTTTTCGCAGGTGCTGTCCCAAACCATAATCAGTTTATTTAAGCTCTGCTCTTCCCTGCGATCGACGTGATCAAAGTATTCATACGCTGCATACGCACTTGGCTCACCAACGGTTCGTAACTTTTAGGTAGCTCTTAGCGTAGGGTTTTATATGGTGTAGAGAACGCTAAGAGCTACCTAAAAGTTGGGAACCGTTGGCGAAAGTCACCATAAGTGTAGGCGTCTATTAGAGCTCATAGCTTAAATTTCTCAGGCCTATCAGGAAAATTTGGTTATTGATGCAAAAATTAAATTAATTGATTTTTTTAAAGTCACGAATGGTTTACAACCGTCTTCTACTGCTGATTGAAATGTTGTTTAGACTTACATAGTTATTTTAAAACATTTTATAATAAAGATGGCTGTCTTCAAAATCTGTTTCATGATTTGAATGTTTAAAAATACCTTCAAATTATGGTGTTTCGTATTATAGTAATGGGATATGTGTCTGCAACGGACTGATGTTTTTGATTGCCTCTGACTCCACCCTTTGTGAAAAGATTAACTCTTTAATTTGGGTCTACAGCGACGTAGGAATTTTGATGAGACTATTTCGAGCTCACATTTGCATAAAACTCTTATACCCACGCTTGGAACCAACTACGTGTGCCATTTCGTAATTTCTTCTTAGCTCTGCGAGATTATTAGCCTTATATTATATGAATCCAGTACAGGAAGAACTGTTTCTAAATTAAAACACAGTATTTCTAAAACGGAACGGTACTTCACTCATTTTCATCTCTTTAGACTACCTTTGTTTCTAAATAATATAATTTGACTATTTTTATACCCCCATTTAGTGCAGGGCAGTTCAAGGGCGCTGTACGTACATTGTATAATACCATATTTCAATGTCACCACATAAGGATCATCAATAATTATTAGTAATTGAGATCAAAAATCAAAATAGTTCGTCAAAAGAAACAATACAATAAAATAAATAAATAATAGTTGTGCGAATAAATTATTATCCTTATGCTATGACGATGTCTGACCAAACCCGTAACACTGTGCAAACAAATGTGTCTTTAGGCCACTTCTGAACGACTTCAAACTCTGTGCCTGTCGGACAGCCCGGGGTAGAGGATTCCAAAGGTTAGATCCAGGCACACCAAAGGCACGATCATCATAGCGCATCAAGAACCCCTCCGAGGCTCCTCCAAGTCATGGGGAATGCTCCCTGCAGACCTCAGTGTCACCCGTCTTTGGGTGACAATTTCAAAATTCACTAATATATTTAGGCGCATCCCCACATATTACACAGATCTTGTATGGCGTCCTGGCTATGATTGGCAACCAGTGAAGATCTCTCGTCATGATGTGATGTGACAGTAAATAAATAAATAGTAAATAAAACTTTATTGTGAAATACAAAACAATTTCTATACATGCATTTAAAGAGTCAAAGGGCGGACTTATCCCGAAAGATCTCTTCCAGCCAACCCCAAGTACACAGTACTTATCTTAAGACAGTACTTACCTTGGCACATAGTGACTGCAAGCGACCCAACTGCACGCCCGGAAGACCAATTCCACTGACATATAATTTCTAACAATTCTTACTAGTTACAATCCTGAGATTTTTCTGCAACAAGCACGTTGACTACATTCCTCCACTCCACTCCGTCACTCGCCAACCTCTTCAGTTCCATTGCAAGGCACGTCCCCATCACCTGGTCTAATTATCTCTGGAGCGGTCTCTATAATTTTTGTCTTCAATCATTCCTTCGACGATTGTAAAGAGCAGACCCGGATGGCTGATGTTATGGCCTATCCATTTAACACGCTATTGGGCAACTCTTTTTAGGATCTGCATTGTTTCCCGAGCTCTACTGAGTACCTCCTCATTTGTAGTATGATCCGACCAATGAATTCCTCATGCGTTTTTCACCACACTTCAAACGCCTGGACTCTCCTACTTTCTAAGTTATTTCCTGGCTATGTACCTTAAGGACGAAATCGATATTTTGATCGCTGCATGTAACTGTACGTGTCTTATTAAGTAAAACATTACCTAAGTAACAGTTAAAATTTGCATTTAAACCCAATTTAACTAAAAAAATGTATACTTTTGAATTTTTGATGATAACATTACAATAATCGTGTTTGAATTTAAATATTTATTTTGCACCACTACGGTCTAACGACCCCCTTCCACGGCTGTCTCAAAAGCTGGCTAATTTTGATCACTTTACGTTGACAAAGTATTTCATTAGGTGGTCAAATTTCACCTGCGACCCCAGTTGCTCCGCGTATCAGGTGGATACACGAAACTGCCAAGCTGATAGACATACATTTAAAGCAAGGCAAAGATAAAGTTTTTTTTCCGAAATAGCCTCCTAAATGGTGAACGTTATAAACGTTAAGTGAACTAAAAAAACCGCCTTCGAAACAACAATAGTAAAGAATTTAAATATTGAAAATATATTTATTACTAGCGTAATAGTATGAACAAATTGATTGTGCCTATTTATCCTTTGTATCCTAAAAATCAATTTATATCGTCCTCTAAAGGGTTCCAACTTTACCACATCGAAAACTGCGAACAATTGAATTTTATTCCCATAGCAACGTGACGAACTTCCCAATTTATATAATATGAGACTAGCTTTCCCGACAGACGTTGTCCATTGTTTTCAAATTTGTATTTTTTTGTACAGAAATTGTATCAAAAATCTGCGTAGGTACCAATGTTTTGAAATTCAAGTAAATAAAAATGGTGTTGTTATAGAATTCTTCATAGATGGCAGGAAATCCGTTCCATATTAACTTTAATATTATTATTCTTCTTTGTTTAGATGTACGATATGATTAGTTTAATATTATGTTTTATAATATTTTTTATGCATTTTCAACTTTTTAACAGTTATTCTGTTATCCGGAGCGGAGAAGAATCCAACAAACCAAAAATGATAAAAATCTGTTCAGTCGATCTCGAGTTATGAGTGTTCGCACTAACCCAACTTTCTTTTATATCATAGATATGTGATGGTTAAAAAAATGCCCTAGCATTCGTCTGCATTACTATCGGACACTTGTAAGATTGGGCTTTCCTCCGTGAATCGGGCTTTACTGAATGAATTACACTGGAATTATTATTTCTGTTAAAATAATTGTCGTTGGAATGACCCCGAAATATTATAAGTGTCCCAGTTATGACGACACTCCAACTATTGCCTACACTGGCCTACAGACTCCAGGATATGTACATAGTCATACATCTACGTACTTTCCATCAACTGACGCTATACTTAATAAATATGAGCCATGTGAATATTTTTGTTCACGTTTGTCGTTAAATATGAGCCATGTGAATATTTTTGTTCAAGCAGAGCGATTGTTAATTTATACGAAATTAAATTCTTATGTGGCATAATTCACTAAAAATTTTCATTATTTTCACATAAATGTGTAAAAACATAAATGAAGTGGTTGGTTGACTGGCGGTTACAACGTCGGCTTTCGTACTGTTTCGTATCGGAGGTAGTGGGTTTAATCAAAGAGTCAAAGAGGGTATTTGTGTTCACTTTGAGTGAGCACAGATCTATTTATAAAGATAAAAAAAAATTGAAGTTGTTGGTAGACTAGCGGTTACGGCGTCATCTATTGTGCGGAGGTTGTGGGTTCGAGCCCACCCCCTTCCTTTTTCACGACACAAGCATAAATAATTCGATAAAATTTGGTTTTAATCCAGATTTATTCTTGCACAAGAAATATCAAAACTTCAAAACGTAACATGTTTCATATGTGAACTATTTCCTACTACACCGCCATCTCTTGGATTTTTCTAAAAGTTACGCAACTTTAGAGAAATGCCTAATTAGTTTTTATTACAAACTTATGACTATGAGCCGTTAAACTTTACCCCGCATCCGAATCAACATAATGCAGTAAATTATTAGCTAAATTTAAGTCAATTTTTATGTCGTAATCTGTATTTAATTCATGTAACCAGTCCACATTTTATATTCTGGGTTAGTTTGAAGATCAAGATCAGAAAATAATCTAGATATTAAACTATATTATACGCACATCACAATGAAGCAGAGAGTGTTATGAATACAACTATAGTACTAGTGGTCGACCGGTGTTCGAAATTCGACCAAAACTTATTCATAAGTTTGAACATTAGTAAGGTTCAATTGTCAAAGACTGAGCGAGAGCTATTTAAAAATTTTCTTACAAAAATATATTATGGATACTTCAAATTTGAAATATTGCTATGTACAAAGTTTCTTCTATTATTAATAAAGACGAACAATATTAATCTATTCTCAATTTATATCCCGTCACTTCCAGCTCCACCTTTCTAAAAGCCGCTTACAAAAAGCTTTCGGCGCCCATTATGAGGCGCTTTTCATTTTATATTTGTTTCTACGAAGTTGATGATCTTTATCTGTAGTCTGTGGAAGTGTATGTGACTATCAAATACGTAACATTACAGTAGTGTTTGTAATGTTTTTTTTATATTGCTTAAATATTTGTTAATGCATAATTTAAAAAAATATATTAGCATTCGCCACCCGTTCTCTATACAAAGTGTGTGAAATTTCACACTCCATCCTCCACGCAATTTTCGTAAAAATAGGTAGTTACAAAGTTTTTCATTCACGTATTAATATATAGATACAGTATACCTACATCATATAACTGTTGGATGAATCAGAGAGGGCACCATGTGGATTGATAATTAGATTTGTAATAGCGCCCACTTAGTCTCCGCTGGAGTGGGCTGGAGCCAACGCCGCCGACCAGCAGACGAAGATGACCTCAACACCGTCTGAATCTTCACATCATCAAATATAATAACTAGGTAGCTAAGTTCGTATTAAAGTCGCTATTTTCCATAACACTCTAACCCCACGTAAAATATTTTTCATACTAAGATCATAAAATCAGAGGTTCCTATATACAACTGTGTCTAGGGGAAGAAGTATCAAACTGTTCACAATTCTCAAATTAGGACCCTTTAAGGAACGATATAACTGATTTATAGGACAATCAAACGAATAATGACTCTTTTCTATGCGTGTAATCCGCCAGTTTTTACTGCTAGTGTGTATTATAATAATCTAGCTGTACTGAACACTAATCTAATGTACAAAAGTTAATGGTTGCATCAGCCGATTTACGATAAAATTGTGTACCTACAATAATTTTATCAACTTAACATCAGTAGTTCATAGCTGGTGATGCGTATACAATCTTATCGAGAACATTCGTATTGGGCAAGACTAAACGTCAAATAGCACGTAATGTCATTCACTGTTTACCGTAAATACATTTTTATACCATCCATCTGTGTCCCTTAAGAGATAGGCAGAGATAAATATTCTCCATCTGTATCACCTACGTCCTACATCCTTGTTCTATCTAGGTACCTACTTATTCATAGATGACTCGGTATAAACATCGTATCACCTACATCTTATTCCCAGATGACTCGGTATAAACATCGTATCGTCAACATTCTTGGCTTATCTAGGTACGTACTTATTCATAGATGACTCGGTATAATCATCGTATCACCTACATCTTATTCCCAGATGACTCGGTATAAACATCGTATCGTCAACATTCTTGGCTTATCTAGGTACCTACTTATTCATAGATGACTCGGTATAATCATCGTATCACCTACATCTTATTCCCAGATGACTCGGTATAAACATCGTATCGTCAACATTCTTGGCTTATCTAGGTACGTACTTATTCATAGATGACTCGGTATAATCATCGTATCACCTACATCTTATTCCCAGATGACTCGGTATAAACATCGTATCGTCAACATTCTTGGCTTATCTAGGTACGTACTTATTCATAGATGACTCGGTATAATCATCGTATCACCTACATCTTATTCCCAGATGACTCGGTATAAACATCGTATCGTCAACATTCTTGGCTTATCTAGGTACCTACTTATTCATAGATGACTCGGTATAATCATCGTATCACCTACATCTTATTCCCAGATGACTCGGTATAAACATCGTATCGTCAACATTCTTGGCTTATCTAGGTACCTACTTATTCATAGATGACTCGGTATAATCATCGTATCACCTACATCTTATTCCCAGATGACTCGGTATAAACATCGTATCGTCAACATTCTTGGCTTATCTAGGTACGTACTTATTCATAGATGACTCGGTATAATCATCGTATCACCTACATCTTATTCCCAGATGACTCGGTATAAACATCGTATCGTCAACATTCTTGGCTTATCTAGGTACGTACTTATTCATAGATGACTCGGTATAATCATCGTATCACCTACATCTTATTCCCAGATGACTCGGTATAAACATCGTATCGTCAACATTCTTGGCTTATCTAGGTACCTACTTATTCATAGATGACTCGGTATAATCATCGTATCACCTACATCTTATTCCCAGATGACTCGGTATAAACATCGTATCGTCAACATTCTTGGCTTATCTAGGTACGTACTTATTCATAGATGACTCGGTATAATCATCGTATCACCTACATCTTATTCCCAGATGACTCGGTATAAACATCGTATCGCCTACATCCTTGGCCTATCTTGGTACCTACTTATTTCTAGTCCAACACTATAAAAATAACGATCCTTTATTATAACGCCTTTGACAGGTAGAAACACTTTTTTTTCAATTTTCCTCGCAACTATGCCAGATTTCATAATTAAAAACATCCATAAGCTTTCACGAATATTTCAAAATCCCAAAATGCCAAATCGGTCGAGATGTTCTAGAGTTTTGGGGAAACAAACGAACTGCAATAAATGTCTTATTAAATTATCTATCTACACTTAATGGCCATAAACGCTTTTAACGAGAAAACTTATAAAATAAAATATATTTTTAATTTTTTAATAATTTTAATTTTAATTTCTTTTAATTTAATTTTTTTCTTTGTATGTGTATTATATTTTATGAATGTAAATAATGACATTGATTCTTCGAAGCGTTCCCCCTTTACACGAGACTTGTCTCTATAAGGGGGATGCACATAATTATGTTTTGTTCAAATTCTCCTTGTTCATCATGTTTATCTGTTTAAATATTATATTTGTATTGAATGAATAAATAAATATATAATATTATTAGTTAGTGTGGAACTGACTTCCTAACAACAACGCCATCTGTGAAAAAATCTATAACAACACAACTTTTATTTATGTATACCTGACAACCATTGAATTTCAAAACATTGGTACGCAGAACATTGATAGAATTTTTATCAAGCTTTCAGATTTTTAACCTAATCAAACATATTTTTATAACCACATAATAATAATATCATAAACATAACTTTTGATTTTTACACGATGAGTAGTCATGAATGTCAGATATGGAATATTACCAGCAATATTTTTTTGACTCTAAGGCGGGACGAAGTTTGTCGGGTCAGCTAGTTATGTATATTTTGCGTATGAATTAATAAAGTTTTATTTAAATTCATCAGACTATTGATTGCACACGCTTTTTCTCAATTGCCTTATTTACATATTCGTGTGAATGAAAATCACGACCGTGCTTGGAGAACTTTTCATTACCTACGGCGAAGGTACGCGCCATTGGCACTGTGCCACCAAACAGATGTTTAACAGGTGCACGGGTGCTATTTATATGTATAGATAATATGTGTACGCCTGTCTAGGAGAATGCTGTTACGAGAACCATATAGCTTGATTTTAATTAGACGCTTCTGTATACGGTATTAATGCTACAGGCGATAATGTAGACCAGCCTATATTGAAATGACAAACTTTATATTATCAATACATCATCCTTCTTCACAAAATTCGAGCATGATGGCATGGAGAAATATTCTGGAGGAGGCCAAGACTCAATTAAAGTTGACGACGAGTCAAGGATGTATATATTTTTGTACCTCAACCTACACTTGCTTTAGCAAAGGATCAAAGACGTTGAAATTATTGAACGAAATTGACATAAGAAATAGATAAAAGTGAGAATTTATTGTAAAGAACTCTAAATTTTAATTTTATGTAGGTATTAGTTCACTCTTTTACCACCGGGCGTTATCATGCATATCATAAGGTTATATCGTTGTCAAGGTGGTTGGCAGTTTATGTTGCCGGATGCGTTAGTTGGTCATTCGACCAGTCAGTGCTCTGGACTATTCTAACTACGTAATATCTATAGATTTTTATTATCCAACACGCCATGTCCCGTAAGGGGTAGGCTGAAAGAACGGATTTCTCCTTTTTTTTATCAAAGCACACTTTTTTCGCTTCCTCCACCAACATATACAATTTCTCATACAACCTTTTCTATTTCTCTTACTTATGACCTGACCTTCCTTGAGGACGGAATCGATGTGTTCGATCCACGTCATTCTCGGTCGGCCACGCTTTCTTACACCTTTCCTATCAGCCATACATTTTTTTTGTCATTCTGTTTGCATTCATTATTTCCACATGCCTAAACCACCTCGAGCTATTGCTTTTCATCTTTATTGGCGCAAAACTAACTCCCATTCCATTATAATTACTATACCAAATTCTGTCCTAATATTTTCATTCCTTTCCATATCCCACAGTCTTTCCACATATTCTTCGCAGAGCTCTCATCTCTAGTGCATTTATACTACATTCTTCTTACATGCCTAATACTGTATAGATAATATAAACTAATTAGCAGTGAGATAAAATTGATAAAATATTGTTAAGATCTGAACCATAAGGATGCAAGAATCTATGAGGAATCAGAAGTTAACTGCTTCATTATACGAAAAAATTAAGTTTGATGCAATGTCACCTAGGTTATTGACTGACGGCTAATTCAATACTCTACCAGTGGCATTATGAAAGAGTTGGGACTGTGTTCATGATATGGGACAGACAGTACACCCAGTACGAACACATACCCACGTAGAAAATAGTTCGAATGTCAATGTTACCGAGAATATTTTGTATAATTGGGTTAGGTTATTCTCGTCTCGGTGGCTTGGTGATCCAACACATTTACCCACTCCACGGCCCTATCCCAAAATATTGTAGATAATGAAGATGAGAATTCATTTCGTAAATATTTTTACAATTATTATAATTTACTAGCTTTCCCGACAGACGTTGTCGTGTATCAACTATGTATATTATTCAATTCGAATTTGTATTGTGAAAAAAATAAATTATTAAGAACCTATTTAACCGATAAATTCCGACCCATGCATTTCACATTCTGTCAATCGCAACAACCATCAAACGAGCGACGTGACAGTTGACAGTTATAAACCTCAATTCAAATTCAAAAATAGAAAAGTGTATAGAATTCACTAGGTGAACATGCATTGAACATTGGGGGAATTATTTGAAAATAATATACTTACAAATAAAAGAATTTTTTAACTATTCCACAATAATTATTGTATACTAGCTGACTGACAATAAGCTGAAAAATAATTTTGACTTATTACATGAATAAAATGTGATTTACGACATTAAAACTTAATTAAATTCAGCTAATAATAATTTATTGCATTATGTAATAGTTATCGTTGATTCGGATGCGGGATGAAGTTCGATGGGTCATAACATAAGTTTGAAATCAAAACAATTCCTCTATAGTCGCTTTACTTTAAAAAAAATCCAAGAGATGGCGGTGTAGTAGGAAATACATCTAGTTCTGGGGTTACGTCTAGTTCTGGGGTTTCAATCATGTGGATTGACAATCCTTGCAGCAAGTGTTGATACCTTCTTTTCCACTCCTCTCAGTTCTCCGTTGTTCTTTTCATGAACTGCACTCCATGTCTTGGAATATCTGTTGCAAATATTCTTGACGCGGGCGTTCTTATATCATATAAATTTCATATCATCATGATGTTGATTCAATCCATGATGCCCCTCAGTGGGATTCAAGCCTGCAACCTTGGCTGTGCCATGCTGAGAAGCTAGCCTCCAGGCTAATCAAGACCTAAACTTAGGTGGAAGAAGAGGGAAAAGGCACGCAGCGCAGCGAAGTGACCTTTTTCTGCAAGTGACAGGTTGATGGGTAGGAGAGACTGTAGGCAAAAAGGAAGCCAAGTTTCATCATGGCAGAAGAGATTTGCAAGTACGAAAAGAAATAGCCCGGGAGATCGAACAAACATTGTAACAAAATAAATCATTTACAACATTTCAATACCAAAGTTGTGGATAGAGTATTTTATCAAACTGTACATAAAAAAGAAAAGCGTAAAATCTGGGTTTGTGAATCTTGCACATAAAGTTTACCGCCTCTGGTAGCTGTTTTACGATCCCACTCGAGCCTCGCCTCGATTTAACAACATTGTAAATCCCATTTTACCAAAGCGTTTTATTCCAATGCATTTAAAAACGTTTTTATAGTGTATTCACGGCCCTGTTTATTTTTACGATTCCGTTTGAGTTAACATCCGTTTTGTAAAAAATCTGAGGACACTAACAAAATTAATATCATCATTTAAAAAAATACGCAATCATTTAATCACAAACAAAAAATAATAATTCTTGTATTTTTAACACATACCAAATATACCTAATACACGAAATTTTTACATATTATGCTTACTTACTCAATAGATCTCACTTTAAGATAATATATAAATAAAGTGGGGAGAAGATCAAATTGTGATTCTAAACAGCTATCCTTGAACCAACATTAACACACCTTATTTTGCTAAATCTGCACAGAAGAGAATTAGATATAATAAGTACCATCATTGTGATCGCCCGTTTTAAAGTGTTATCTATTAAAGTATGTACGAATAATATTCTTATCTCTGAGCGATGTAAAAAACTTAATATGGTTTTTCCCATAAAATGTGAGTCTTGTGTAAAGTTCCACATGACTCATATTTTACGGTAAAAAGTGCCGTTGGTTTACAATAAGCCTGAATGTTTATAGAGGGATGAAAAGAAGCGCGCGCTTCAGCCATCAGTCGACTGAAATTATTTCATTCAAAGAATCATTCGGAGATCATCGCCCTCCGAGTGTTCGGCTCCTAGAAGAGTCCAACACTAACACCTCGTGGGCGCGAGACAGAGAGAGCTAATTTCCGGTGACTGGAGTGAGAAGGGTGTATACGGTTGTGTGGGTGTTGGACGGAGATGGAATGAGTCAGAAATGTATGTTATCGATTTTACAATCGCTACTGTACGTGGCTATAGTAATAACATTCTAATGTGTATGTATGTGTGCGGATATTTATAGAATCCGAGTTCTGTTTGGGCCAATTTTGAGTTGTAAGCACCTGTAATAAGCAGATACCGCCGCAATACGAACTATGCTATACGTTGACTCACCTAACGTGGGCTACAGGTCTCGAATTAATGGCAGTTGAGAAACACGCTGATTTTCCTCTCGTCTGGATCATGAAGACGAAGAAGGTCCGCTCATAATGTGATCCGTTCTTTCAAATCAAAACTGAGCTCAAAGTGTGGAAGTGGCAGCACTTTGATCCAATGTGGATGAAAGCTGCACATGCTCAAGAAAATTAAAACAACAATCTTCTTCTTTTATAAGACTTATTTTCCCGTTCTAATGAAGTTTCTCTGTGAGAATACCGACTGTCCGCCCACCTATTGAAGGTCTCCTTAGAGGGGTTGGCCGAGTTGAGCCAAGGAAATCTATAAAAGTTGATTCTTTGCATATTATGACTACCTACACCAGCCCTTCTTTCGCTGTCTGCTCCATCTGACTATATCATCAGCTTGATTAAAACATACCAGATTCCAACCGTTTCGAGAGTTGAAGATGTAATATTTGGTAGAGAGTCTTCTTCTACTTCTTCTTCCTCTCTTCATAGATCCTGCGGATCTGTTTGTGTCGCCGTTTCAGCCTCTTGGGAGGTCGACTGCCAACTATCTCTCCATCGCTTTGGTGGTCTTCCTGGGGGTCTTCTTCCATCAGGGTTGCCTTGAAGGGCGACACGAGGGGTTCTGTCGTCTGACATTCTATTACCGTGGTCGTTCCAGTGTCGCCTTCGTTGCCTTCCCCATTTGACGATGGTAGAGATTGAGTAAGATTAAACAGCAGTAAAATGACTATGGAAAATAAATGCCTTGAACAAGTGAAAAAGTTTACTAATTAAGGAAAAGTCAGTTTAGTATGGATGAAAAATCTGGAAGATGGAAAAAATGTTGTGGAAATGAGATCACTGCGTAGGATATGCGGAAAGATACTGATTGATAAGATGAGGAATGATAATATTAGAAATGAATGTGGAGTGGATGTTAGCGTAGTGACCAGAATGAAATTGAATAAATTAAGGTGGTTTGGGCATGTAGAGAGAATGACTAAAAGGATAATATATAAATCTGAAAGAATGGGTGTACGCAGACGAGGCCGACCTCGAATGACACGATCCGACCATATCGGTGCCGTCTTAGAGGAGGGTCAAGACCATGTACGCGGAATGTTATGCGTTTGGAGGAAGCGAAAGAGGTTTGTTTGGATAGGAAAGAATGGAAGTCCTTACTATCTGCCTACCCCTACCTCTTTTTTGTCATGATTTCCGGTTTGAAAATAAACCTCACCAAGTCTGCACTAAACACCGTAGTGCAGACTTTGTGAGGTTTATTTTCAAACCGGAAATCACGGAAAAAAGAGGTAGACCAAAAATAATTATCGGAAATGAGAAATTTGTAGAATAAATTAGGAATTTTAATAAAAAAATGCAAAATGTCGTCGTATACGAACTAATTTTTACAAATTAATTACAGACGATGATTTTTTTTTCAAATATATTTTTTACTAGGTTATCATTTTATAGATAGGTATAAACTTAATGACTTTCAAATAAGATTTGAAAAAAAAATAGATCGCTTACTTGAAAATAAAACTAAAAACATCCAATATGTATTTTTCATAAATTGCTTCATTTAAATTAGTTTATTTAAATAATTCCACCAAGAATGCACGTTTAATTCGTGAACTTTTCATGAGGGTTTTTTTTCTTCATCCCTTTCAGTTTGTTTCGTTAGGAGGTGTCGTTGATTAGTTCTGATGCAAGACCACTCACATATGTTTTTAAAGGGTGTTTTCTACCAGATGTTAAAATTTCTCACACTGACTGAGCTCTGGCAGTCTGGCACTAAGCGAGACGGAATCCAGTTGTTATTCGGTGGACCAACTGATTCTATTGCTCACATTATCTCAAATTTTTCTCGTATCTCAAAGCACCATATATCTAAAAAAAAAACTCGTATCTCGAAGTGTTAATTTATCCGACATTCTCATTGTTTGTCACCATAAATGACTTAATGATATTTTTGTATAATTTCAGAAACAAGCCATGTTGGTGAGACAGTTGGAGGAGGAGCTCAGGATGAGGATGAGGGCGCCCTCATTGGAGATGCAGCAACAGCTGGAGGTCCTGTTTGCCGAAAATGAGCATCTGACCAGGGAAATCGCCATCCTTAGGGACACCATCAAGGTATATGAACATTTAAGTCGTCACAGTTTCTTAATCATATTGGATTCTAATTTCTGTAATGATAAGTTACTTATCTATTCAACTAATGTAATCATACATCACTCTCCCGAGAGTAGATTGCCACCTTGTAAGGAAGAAGAAGAACTAATGTAATTCCGACAGATGCATCTGTTTTAAACAGTGTTCACTGCCCATTCTTCGTCACATTCTTACAATCGCACCAACTATCAAACAAAAATGTCAAATGCCAATAATTATAATTCAAAAAACAAAAATGTTTTTATAGTCAAGGTACTGACTACTCAGAAGGTTATTTACGTTAAGTGGCCTTAAATTTTTTAATGTTTCACGCAAATATCTTATTTTATTTTTTTATCTCTCATAAGAACTTTCTCCGATCTGCAAACACAACAAAAAAAGATAAGCGAAATGGTCCGGAGGTTCGCGCCCGATGCCTTGACAAAGCCCTATTAGCACCTATGAATAGGGGTGGGAGGAACACCGAAACTATCGAATATCCGCTATAAAATTCTATCCGTATGAAATCGAATCCAATATAAAAGTTTCAAATAATTTGGGATAAGCACGGAGTCTCAATTAGACACGCCATAATAAAATATGACATATTTATGTTTTTAAATTATTTGTGGTTAATTAAAATTTACGTTTGCTCTAAATAGTGACCATTAAAATTTGAAGCTATAATTAAAATAAATTTTATTTATTTTACTTTTACAAATTTCTTCAAAATTTATTATCCTTGGTTATCTGAAATAATCCGCAATAGTTTCGTAACCAGAACGTACTATATCAGCTGATATAGTAAGTACATTATTCATACTCGTATGTCCGTATCCACATCCAGATTTGAAATTGTATACAATATGATAACAACCTTTTATGAATTTATATCGGTATGATAAAACTGTGAAACATAATCAACATGATGAAACTGTGAAACACGATTTATATGAACATGATAAAACTGTGAAACACAATTTATAACAACATGATAAAACTGTGAAACACCAAACACACCAAAGCGTTCATCGCCATATTGTTTTGTAGAGGTTATCCTTTCTTAGTTACATTTTTTGTTATTTTTAATTATTATTTGTTGTGGTATTGTTTTTAATTTCTTATAATGTTTTATTTGCCTATTATTATTATCAAATCCATTCGTTTATTTATTGTTTGTACGAAAGTTTTTGAGATTTGTATTATTTTGATTGAGATTGAAATTATAATTCTGATTTTGTTAAAAAAAATTGTAGTTCATTTTATCTGTATAGTTTTCTATCTTTTGTATAATTTTGTTGGTTTATTGCTCTTGTTAATGAAATTATCTTGATATTGTTGTTAATATTTATGTAAAAGGCTTTAGCCGTCAATGTGATTAATAAATAAATAATTATTGGACATGCTTTTGCGGCACCAACAACGCGATTTTCATCCTTTCGTTGTCACATGATTTGTAGGACCAACCAGTAGTTTGTTGGTGCTACACAACTTGGCGTTTCATAGCAGCAAATAAAGGTCACTTTGACCTTCGAACTCCAAGATTTGGATATGAAAATAAGACAAGAAAGAAGAAAAATAAATGTCAACGTTTGTAGGTGAAGTGATAATATGATAATTAAGTTGTAGTCGAAAATTTAGACGTTTTTCTTCTCGATAGTACACACACACACACACACATTCTCCCTTTATGGCCCCCCGCACACCGGAGGCCAGCCCGCAAAGAGGACAAATCCGCAGCAAACCCAACCTGCACGAAACCAACCCTCTAGTTCGATCAAAGCAATCAAACCAAAAAGCCGGCCCCACACAAATCAACCCGTAATGCAGGGGGCCTAAACCCCACTTAGGGGCATAGGGAGGCACCAAGAGCTCTCCGTTGCGCTCGAAAGCGTCCGAGGCTTATGGTGCCTTTTCTGACTGGTTGAAGTTTAAGGACGTGAGGTAGTCAACCTCACGGTCCCGATCTAATTTTTCGATTTCCGCCTCTTACAGGATGCTCGAAACCCCAGCAAAAAGAGCAGAGGTGCTATTCTTAGCCGGCAACCTCACGGCTTCTCGATAATGCCTATGATAAATTTGTATAAATTCTTGTTATAGGAATTGGAGCTGAGGATTGAGTCACAAAAACAGACGATTCAGGCCAGAGATGAAACAATCAAAAAATTATTGGAAATGCTTCAAAACAAGGGCATGGGTGAGTCTTGTGGTCTCTCTCTTATAAACTGTAATCTACATATTTTATTAATCCGTACTAAACCAACCATTGTTTTTAGATTTACCCTACAGAGTATTTTTTCCCCGATTTAATATCGAATATAAGTCAAATCTGTTTATAACGAATGTAGCAATACACCGAACCCTCTATTTGCATCTGAAAATTCAGAAAATGTGTTACAAGGCGTGAAGATTTGGCAGAAAATATTTTCTATATTTGTTAAGATGTTGTTGTCCATAGATTCAGTAAATATAACGAATTTTGGATAATAAAACGAAATGTTTTTGTTGGTTTCTTGATTTTTGTTATACCAAGATTTGACTTCTAATATTCCATTATATTAAAAACTAATGATAAACCAATTTGAATAATAAAACAACCTGGCGATTTTCCTTAAATTCATAAGTAGGTCCGCTAATTCCCCTCTGTAAATACAACGCTGACGTAAAAAGCTTCCATTATCATTAGAAAGGCGTCCACGATCTTCATAAATCATTTATAACTGAAAGGGAGCCTTTACAATACATTTTTAATATATCTCGCGGCAGTTAAAGGGTTAAGTTTTTTCATCGTTCCATTTATTAATCGTATTTACGAATTTGCATAGTCATAGTTAATTCAAAACTTTTTTTTCAACCTTTTGTAACTCACATCGGATCTATTGTTAGGTAACTCAGGAAGCAAAAAAAAACGCGTAAGTTATCTTGTTGCAATCAATCCATACAAAATCGGGTAAATTTACAATAGGTATCTAACTTAAATTCCTTGATTTTAAGTTATTTATATGTACATACTAAGCGGGGTTTTTTTTTAACTTAATCTTGGCTAACAAGATTTCACAGAGAGCAAATCTTGTAAGGAATATGGTTTGCACCGGGGATCGATCCAATATTTTTCATAAACCCCATTACTAGCTTTTTTATATAGAATCTGTGCTCACTCAAAGTGAAAATAAATGCACTCTTTAACTTTTTCACAGTAAGCAATTATAAAAGCTTATGTTGTGAACGAGGCAAATGGTTGGCACCTGACATCGAACCCACGGCCTCCAGTACGAAAACCGCCAACACTACCAACCGCTTCAACCGTTTATTTATGTAAATTGCTTATTTGGTTAAAAAAAATGCATCTCATCATAACTTGTTATTTCGTGAGTAAAAAAATGAAGCCGAAATGGCAGCCTTCCACTTTAAAGATCAGGTTTGAGTCCCGGACAATCCCACAAAATGTTGAATTTATGAAAATACTAGCTTATACCCGTCTTGCTTTACGTTTTTGATTCCGATTGTCAGGCTTGATCGGTAGGTAATTAAACAGGTTCTAGTCTAGCTTCCCATTGCTTAACAGACCTCTATAACTGACATAAGCACAGAAAAAGAAGAATGACACTTTTAATGTTTATTAAAATTTTGTATGAAGATCCTAAAAAATAGGGTTTTTTAATTAGCTCTAAATAATATTAAAGTTAATGCAGCAAATTGTATTAAAGAACCTTCTCCGGCATTTTGCACGGCTCTGTGCAGATTCATATCTGACGTAGCATTTGTATTTTGAGCGTGATGCTATGACATACGGTAAAAAGCAAAATAAAAAAACATTTCTGAATTATTATTTAGATAGAGAAGGAGGGGCTAATGCGAGTTTTATTTAATTTCCCAATTTACCAGGCAACTTTCTTAATTTTTTATTTCATAAGAACCTTCTACTGATAAAAGCCAACACGAAAAAAAAAGAATTAGTGAAATCGGTTCAGCCGTTTAGGCGTGATGCGATGACATTAAGTAAAAAGCTAATAAAAAAACATTTCTAAATTATTATGTAGATTTATCACGCAACTTTCTTAATTTTTTCTTTCATAAGAACCTTCTACTAATAAAAGCCAACACGACAAAAAAAGAATTAGTAGATTTACCACGCAACTTTCTTAATTTTTTCTTTCATAAGAACCTTCTACTAATAAAAGCCAACACGACAAAAAAAGAATTAGTGAAATCGGTTCAGCCGTTTAGGCGTGATGTTCACATATACGATAGAAAGCCGACAAACATTTCTGAATTATTATATAGAAGAAGAAGATATAAAAAGGATAGTTACGTTGGGCAAGGACTATTTTGTTTAACTAAAACTCTCGTAACTCTTGTGAATTAAACATCAAGCTAACAAGATTAACATGGCTTTCCTGTCCTTGGCGTGACTTTCAGGTAAAGAGGAAGAGAGACAAATGTTCCAGCAGATGCAAGCCATGGCACAAAAACAGGTGCTTAACTTGACGATTTTAAAAAGCTTACTTTTTTTTTAAATAATTATTATTATGCTTGTACACATTTTGTAGTTAAACACCATTTCCCTTTCCTTCCAATAAGGTGAATGAAATTTTTAAACTAAATATTTTGGCAAACTGTAATTAGGTCTTCTCTAAGGCTAGCTAACTAAGCCGCGTTTTAAAATTTCATGCATCTTATTGTTCAAATTGACGCCATGAAAGTAGCAATCGTTGCTCTATTGAGTTCTACACACCTGCACAGTTGAAATAGAGATGGTAGTCGTAACAGAAACATGGTTTGAACATACTGTTGAAACACATAACGCAGGGAATATAAATAAATTATCTAGTTCTTGTACCTATCTTCTTAAAATCTATGTTTTTTCTCCTGTTTTTTTTTCTCATTATGCTCGATTCCCGCCATTCTAGTCGTCTTCTTATAGCTTCATTTTCAAAATTTCCGAATTCATCATTTTGCTAACTGTCATAGTTTCCTTTAATATCCTTATTTTCCCACAGATTTTTCTATATATAACCACCTAGATAGAGTACCTACTCCAATATCTTTTCATAATAAAAAAGTAAAGCCTCATTGACCAGCACTTTCGACAGATTGGTTGGCAAAAAGGAACAGAGATCCGTTAGTGAGTTTAGATATTTTGGGTTTTAATTACAGAAACAGGGGAAACATTTAGTTCAATTTATTTAAAAAGCAAAAAAATACATCTTTAGAGTACACTCTACTAACCACCAAGAAACATAATAATTACTTTGTAGCCAACCAAACTGTCAACTATGAAATATTTTGGCTTCACTTTTGAATGCAAGTCTGATTTCTAGATTTTCGATAGAGTGATAGATTAGAATCTACTTAGAAGTTATTTCTTTATTTCCTCTGTTTTTGCTAGTAATCAAGTAATATTAATATTCTAAAAACAATTAATAATGATTTTTATAAAATTACAAAATGTGTAGAACTAAATAGAGTGTATAAAAAAGTAAAATATTTATAGAATAGGTGTTTATTAATAACTAATAAATATTTATTTTACCACAATACGTTTGTTATTGATTAGAATGTTGATACAGTAGTTATAAAAAATATAAATATAAAATAATAAACAAATAATTTTAATATTCGCTTGAGAAAAATGATTCCATAAAATATTGGAGTTGAATTTGATCTGAATATTCAGTAATGAGATTCAATTTTGTGTTTCATACATCATAATTCAATACATTCCTGTTAAATCAAAACTGCTTTTTGATTTTTCTCTATTTTTATAATATGAACTATTGAAATTTTATACGTACTTATCAAAAAAATGCAGTTGCCCATTTGTCTGACGGGGATGTTTTGAATAATAATATGATGAATACTAGATATGAATGGAATGTAACTTCCTTAAGTTCCTGATTTCCTAGAAAGCGGTACCGTCGTATAGCGGTTGTAATATTACGGACTAAAAGTTAACATTTTAAATTAAAGTAGGTGACATTATGATCCGTTGTATAACGATTACTATATGACGGCACCGCTATTCAATGAATTCAGAACTTTATTCTTAGAATGTAGCGTTGACGCACAGACTAGCGTATAGACTAGAATAGTTTCTCTGTTACTGTAGATGCTTATAGTTGGCTTTTCACATCTTTCTACAACACTTTCTACTGTTCTACAATAATATTTTATCGATAGATGGCATTCTTCTTATTATGTAATATTAACAATTTTAAAAACGTTAATTCTTCAAGATGGTACACCTGCGATATGGAAAACAAAGAGCGTCGTGTGTGGTTACCTTATCTGTCTTCTTCTATAACAGCGGTATTGTGATACCACTAGAAGACTCTTCTGCCAAGAGGCAAAGCACTCCACAGCACAAACTCTTTGTAGACCCGTAGTTTTTTCCTCTTGTTAGAATGAAAAGATATTTTCTTCACGCAAATACTACTAAAGACAAATGCAACTATGTAAATGAAGCAGTAACAGTTTACAAAAAACATCCTTCGCGAGATACGAACCCAAATAACAAGAACAAAAGTAATAAAGGAGAGCTTACGTCGTTCCAAACTTTTACTAAAGATTAAAGCTGTATGATGTTTTGGGCTCTCCGTTTTATTATGGACATGTTTTTGCATATCTCATCATCAACGGGATCGAATCAACAACTATCTTTCGCGCTATCAAAATACTTCCTGTAAACTTAGGGATTTCCGAATGATCGTATCACCAAAAATATAGTATTTTAATTATTCTTTTTGTAGGGGAACCCTTGGGGTCAGAATATTCCCAGATTTTGGAGGAAAAGACGAAAATGCAAACGGAGTCTTTACAAAATCGCATGCAAGAGATCGAATCGAGACAGTTGCTTCTCATGAGACTGAAGGGCCACAGTAAGAGCAACGCATCGGAAATCCCCGTGTTGCATAGAAACGTGGGTTCAGTTTAAATTTTGTCGTTTTTGTTCGTGTGACTAACTGTGCCATTGTATAAAAGGTGCTCTTCGCCCATATTAATCCATCTCATTTAATACTACATTCTCATGCGACAGTCTCGTGTACGGTGCTCATCCCTTATAAATCTGCCGTTTCCACATGTAAATCTACAAAATACAATATATTGGCGACATCTATCGAATAGATCAAAGACTTTCAACTTCAGACACGATCTGACATGATCCGATGCTTGTTCTAGTTGGACGGTTTAGTAGTAATGAGCCTGTTATCAAAACTGCATTTAGTTTCTTCTTACTATGCCCTAACTCTGCCTTTCCTATAACTGTGTAGTTCTAGAGTTATGTGTAATGACCTCTTACATCAAACCCCATGCTTTCACGAATGTATGTCCATCTTGCACTTCTGTCTAGACACGATGACCTCACATTAGCTATGAAATAGTTTTTTATTGTTACTATGAAAATGTTATTAGTTCACTTCATCACCTTTCTATGCCCGAGCCAAGGATGCGCAATTGAGCTAATGAAACCCTATTTCCACCGACCCATGACGGAAGTCGTAGGTCTCCACCACAATGCCAAGGAAATAATGAGTACGATGGCGTGACCATCTTGGTGTATTATTTCCCTTGCCTCCCTCTTGATGTTAGCTGTGTTCTTCCTGCACTTCAATGTTCCCATTACATCCCTTTGGTTTAATTAGCTGATATTAAATGTTATTATTTTTGTTTATTTTCAATGAAGTTTAAAAACCAGAAACTTTACTTTATGAATGTTATGTTGATGTGTAGTTTATATGTTAATTAACAATCTGAGCACCTTTGAGCTGTGTCGCAATGGTTAAAGTGTTAGTGGGAAATTGTCCATTTTGCAAGAATAACTAACGAACTAATCAAGTAAAAGTTGAGAAAGAGAACGACTTGAATGGCGAACAGACAAACGTTCCGGACCTCGCGTCTGGAGCGGTTGAATGTAATTTGCTTAAATGTTTTGAGTGTAGTGTGAGTGTTTCACCAGATCCATTAACTCATTTGTGCGCTCATGTCGTTCATTCATTCGGGCACTCCAGGGCTCTGCTCCTCGCCCCTGTTCCTTCTGTCAAATTCATCTCTAAAGCCAGGAGACACGAGATCCGATTCTTCCAAATTAATCCGAATCTTAGACTAGACTGTTCACTCGTTGTGCAACGTTTGAGCAGCGCTTCTCGAATGATTCCGAATCTGACCGTAGAGTACCGAGAAAAGTTAGAGAATGGGCTAGAGAATGCACCCAATAGAAATGCGGATGGACAATGTCAAACTAACAGAGCGAGTTAGTTTGGCGAAAGAAATGTCCGCGGTGGGCGGAGGCGGGGGCAACAGCGGCGGGGGCGGGGGAAGGCCTTTCTTTCGTCAAACTGCGCGCAACACAAAGCAGACACACGCTCCGGGGCCCCCACTGTAGCCGTGTTGTCCCCGCAGGAGCTAAAGGCGACCAACGAGACCCTCAAGTCGCTGCAGCTGCAGCTGGAGAAGGAGTTGCACAGCCAGACCCTGTACCAACTGGGGCCCGGCAACAGCACCATCACAGCCATACTAGAAACCAAGGACGCGCGCATTTCCAATCTGGAGAGAGAGGTCGCCATCTTGGAGTGCGAGCTCGAGCGCCTGCAGCTCAGTCCTGTCCCGCTCACCCCCGGCCTTCCGCCTCCGCCTTTGTCCGCTTCTCCGCTCCATTCCGACCCCATGATGCTCTTCAGTAAGCTTAACGAGCCTGCCCTCAAACGACAAGTAAGTTTCCTCTTCAACAACGTTCACGTGAAGAAAGATGGCCAGATGAGTCTGATCATGTAAGGCTGACGGCTGATGCCTCACACTTCTGCCACCGAGTCTGACCGCCAGCCACGCTTGGACACTGACCTTGACCTTGGTGCTCTGCGCTGTCTTTCGCTGCCTGACTCTTCTAGTTACTCCTTGCTTGCGCGATACTCTTATACAATATTTAGGGATCCGAACAAAACCAGTAGATATATATAGTCCAAGTATCCTCACCAGTTCATATCAGATAATATTTCAAAATAATATTTTTTGTCAACATTTTTAATCTTTCAATCCGCACATATCAAAACGAACACGGTCAAAATAATATCCACGTTATTATAAAAATAAGTCCCTAAGTATTTTCAAATTCTTATGAATTGAAAAGAAACAATCTCTAAAATAAATTATATAAATTATTATATTTTAATTTTTGATAAGTTTTATTAATACATATATATCTACCTATTTTATTTGTGTATGTATATAATAAAATGATAATAAAATTTCGGCAATACGAAGTCAATTGTAATCATAAAATAATATAATAAAAATAAAAAAAGTTAAAATGATATTAAATATTATATTTTTAAAGTTTTTTTGGAGTGTACGGACTGAAAATTGGATGAAATCCTAATGCAGATATCTAAATTCTGTGGGTTGTAAGACAACAATTAACTCGTTTGTGAATATTATTTTTCCTATATCTAAATAAATAAAATAAATATGCATAATATACCATAAAAATTAATAAATACCTATACATATATTAACTTCGAGATCCTTACAGGGAAAGTTGTAAGAAAAAAAACATTAAAATGTTTTATCATTAATTTTTTAAAAAATGTATGATACAACATCTATATTAAAGTAGGTATAATAATAATATCGTAAAAATAACGCATTGCGAAAAATAATTATAAGAACTTAATAATATAACAACGAAAGTCTGAATATAAAATCCAGCGAATGTTCATTCTTATAAAACATAATAATATCTAAAAATACTTAATGAATTTTATGACTTAAAATTTTAATCAAATTGTCAAACTTAAAACGTATACCACTATAGATATAGATAATTAAAAAAATTATATCCACCATAACATAATCAAATCAGATTTTATATTATATAATTTAAATTAATAATATATAGAATATGTATGCTTTGTTTATTAATATAAAAATAGTGGGCTTTATATTAAAAAGTAAAAATCAAATAATTATGTATAAACCAACGAATTTTTCATTTATTATCAATTTAGAAAATATTATATTACACATCATACTTCTGATTTTTTAATTTGAATCTAGACATAAAAAATGTTTTTCTCTGATATAGTAGTGCTGCTTACATTTCAAAAATAAACTCCATTTCAAAAATGAAACTAATTAATTAAAGAGTACGAAACGTTTATCTATATAAAATAGGACTTGAAATGTCAATTAAATTATAAAATAATAATAATAAAAATAGGTTGAGGCGTCCTATATTGTTGAACCTATTTATATGCTAGTTCAATATGTATCCACTCCTTCCTTAGAAATTATAAATTCATATATTGTAATCTTTACTTATAAAAATACATGTAAGAATATACACAATAACATTGTTATCTAAATAAAAAAAAACTTAATATATAATTGTGTTCATTGTATATTTAAAATTATTAAATCAAAATATATTATATAGGAATAAAAAAAAAACTATTGAAATTATTATATCATGATTTATAAATTACATATTATAATTATGTAATATACACGCTTTTTCTGGTATTTTTTGTCTTTATAAAAATCTTGAAAAAAAACGAAATTATTATAGTTCATCAATATCTGTTGTGAAATATTTGAATGCAGTAAAGAGATAAGTCAAAATATTGGTCTTTTATTTGGTCATAGAATAAAGCATTCTAGATTCTTATAGTTCTCATGAGACACTTCGTCCATATTATCATCATTCCATCTCGTCATGAACTCATTCTCATCTCGTCATCTTTCCTCACAGCAATGCCATCTGTCGTCATTCTCAAAAAATCATTAATATTTATTTACGTATTACTAGATTATTGTGTTTAGAACAGAAGAGGTAGTCATGAAACAGTCTAAATACGACCTACTTGCGACATACTACTTAAATAATCATTAAGTCAATGTACATAACTACTTAAATAAGTATTAAGCCAATGTACATAACTACTTAAATAATCATTAAGCCAACGTACATAACTACTTAAATAATCATTAAGTCAAGACATGTAAAAAATGTTATTCGATGATTAACATTATTATATAACATTTGAATTCTATAGTGTCGGATTGGGCTTAGATTTGAATTAGATCGTATTTAGGCCGTTTCATAAATACTTACCCCTCAAGAACAATGACGTACTATAAAAATATTTTCTTGAAAAAAAAGTGATATATATGTAATTTTGTTTTCATTTATTACATCAATAAAAAAAATATGTAGAATTTTTTTAAGGCGTAGACAACTAATTTTGTATGTAGTAGATAATTTTTTTTAAATAATTAAAGTTGATACTTATTATAATTATTTTAAAAAGTAATTAAAATCGCAGTTGAAATTGAGTACGAAATCGTATTTATTGACTTATAGTTTGTGATTTTTATCTATGTTTTTTTTAACAAACTTATTGCATGCCATTTTTTGACTTGTTGAATATAACAAATCCTAACATTTTTTTGTTTCAACGAAACAACATAATATTAAGCATTTTTTTTTTCATTTAGAAGGAACAAACACATTTATAAATTCTAAAAGAACTTGCCATTTTATCGAAACAATCCTACACATGAAATTACGGAAATTGTACCAAAAATTAAGCCATAATTTGTATAGGGTGTCTCAGTAAAACTTCACATTGTTTAAAAAAAAAAATTTCGTGCAAGTGGCAACACTGAAATTTGACAGTTGTCATCTATGTCAAAAATGATGCGCTTTGCGAGATGAATACCTACTCTTTTTTAATTTTATTGATGCCTTTCACCCGAATTCGAATGATTTGACCAAATGAATAACTACTCGTTATAATTGGGAAAACTTAATACAAAAAAAATGGGAAAGATACATATTATTATGTAGTGATTAAAAATACAAGTGTGTTTTTAGAGATTAATAAGTTCAATCATTAGAATGGTGGTCCAAAAATCTGAAGAAACTGAGTCGATTAGGGATATCAAGCATTCTTTGCCTCAACCTACCTACCTATGCGTCTCGTGAAAAAAATGCTGCTGTAAGCTAAAAATGTCGCTGAAAACCCAAAAACCAAAAAAGTATACGTTCTCTACAAATTCAAATTCCACAATTCTTTTTTTTATTGTTATTTTCATTAGCATTCCATCCACAAACGGATGATCCCATGCCACTAACAAATAAAAAAAAAAAAAAAGTACAATATCACAATACAAAAAATCAACAAACTAAAAAAACAATAATAATAAATAGCAATAACCTAGCAACATACTTAAAGAGAGATGAGATTGTTTCGGATGAATTAATAATATAATAATCGATATACTTCAATAGAGCCCAAACACAGCAAATACTCCACACTCAGTGGGTACTCCACTCTTTGAACTCCACAATTCTGTTGGGCTGTTATCAGACCAACGTCAGTTATCTTCCGAATATCTTATTCCATAAATCGGAACCTGTTTTCTTCTCCAATAAAAATATCACAACTCTAAAATTTACACAATTTTATTTAAATAAGTAGGTATACTCTTACTGAGACACCCTTTATAAAATATTCTGGTAATAATTGGTAGTTCTAAAAAAACTTTTGCAAAACTTCTAGAATTGTCTACAAAAATACGCTGTTAATATGTTTGAAATTTGATAAAAAGGCAATGTTTTCAGAAATGTAATGTGTGTTGTTAGTTTCTCATTGATGCAGATCACGAGCATAGCTGGTGTCTTTTGATGAAGTAGTCAGTAAAGCATTGTGTCACTATCATACCACCTCATACAAAAACATACTAAATAATACCATACTCTCTTTCACCCAAACGAATTTACACGCGTCTTGGGACATGTCGTGGCCAATGCACGGCGGGCAGTTGGACGAGTTCAGGGTGGAGATTCAGCGCAGAGACCAAGAGATCCTCGCCATGGCTGCCAAGATGAAGACTCTGGAGGAGCAGCATCAAGACTACCAGAGACACATCGCTGTCCTCAAGGAGTCACTCTGCGCTAAGGAGGAGCACTACAATATGCTTCAAGCTGATGTGAGTACAACTTATTTCCTTATTTCTATTTCATTTTCTAATTCTTCTTATCAGACTATTCTCGTCCACTGCTGATCAAATGCCACTTTCATCTCCTTTCATGCCGCTCTATCTTGGGCTCATTGAACCCAGTTGACACCAAATACGAGGGCATCCCTCCGACACGCTCCTGGAATTCGTTTGGGATTTCCAGGTTTCAACCCTCTTCAACCACTTTTCTTGTTGATCTCTGGCAATATGACCTGCCTAATGGCATTTGAGATGCGATTCTTTGTGCAGTATCTTTCACTTTGTTTTCTGCCATTGGTATCGGTCGTTGTCGATATCTCATGACTCTCTCCATGGATCCTTGGATCATCCTTAATTATCTTTTCGATGCTCTGTTTGATCATTGTCATTGTGTCCAGACCATACGTTGCAACCGGTACTATGCACATCTCATATACCTAATTTAGCTTGGTTACACATTACTACAATGTATAATTGTAAAGTTCAGTGATGATCTATAAATTTTGATGAGTAATGCGATGACATAAAGAAAATAAGTAGGTATATAACTGAATTATTATGTAGTTATTATGTTTAACTATTTCCGTTTCTTTTTGAACACAGATTCACAGATTTTATAGTGGAAAATTAAAAATCACCCGTAACATTCTAACTTACAAAATGAAACGTTTTTAAAATAAAACTGAATAGGTGTACTAACTAGTATAATAAAGAAGAAGAAACGGAAGTAAGGGCGACATTGATAACATCTTTCTGGGGTGGATCTAATTAAAAAAAACGCCGTAAAATGTTTATAGACAACAATAGTGGGCAGAGGTTTTTTTATTTGTATAAATAAACTTTTTGAAATCCGGCCCGTATTTCGCGTTACCCATCAGAGTAAAAACTCAGAACAAATATTTAGACTTTGTTTAGCGACGGAATATCGCCATTATTGATATCGAAAAACACCGCAAGTTCAATATGTACTGACTGCCTTACAGAGTTTTCCTAAAACTAAAGAGGGTGGTTCGAACATGATTAAAAGGATAATTGTGAAGTAAAAAACTCGTATTAATCGTTCAATCTAACTCAATCGTCGCGATTTTCATCCTTTAGTTTTTTTAACCTATCTTTGTTTAGTCTCAGAGTTGTTGCTTCGGTACATAATTAATTGTGGTATACGATTTTTTACAGAGATGTATGCGGTATAAAAGGTAGCAAACAATCATGCCTTATTATTTGCAGTTCTCCCCGTCTTCGTTGAAATTCTCATTCAACTCTCTACAGCTGCATTTTTATACCGCGACATTTTTTAGCAGTGCGATGCTAAGGGTTCTCGAGATGTCGGCCGCCTCTTTTCTGGTTTTCTTTCCGTCATAAACTTCCATAATGAAACCAGAGCACCCCAGTATATATGTACATCCGCATCTTATATATTATTGTAAATATTATTTTATTCATCCTCACCGAGAACCCCTTAACGTCTTCCCGAGGTTTTTCATAAGTATATGATCATACGCTGTTGATTTCTGAATATATGACTTATTTCATACGCGGTTAATATCTACATAATATTAGGTATATGACTTATTTCACACGCTGTTAATATCTACATAATATTAGGTATATGACTTATTTCACACGCTGTTTATTTCCATATATTATGTATGTGATTTATTTTGTTGGAAAATAATTATAATTTCAGACTTTCAGTTTTTTCCACTTATAGGTATTATTTGATTTATTTCGATGGTTTATTTCATATACGCTGTTTATTCCTAAATATATAACTTGTTTTATAAGCTGTTTATTCCTATGTGTATGATTTAATTCATAATATGCAGTTTATGTCTACTGAGGTGGTTGGTAGACCAGCGGTTACGACGCCGGCTTTTGCACTGTTTCGTGCGGAGGTCGTGGGTTCAAATCCCGGCCGTGCCGACCATTTTCCACTTTCACAACACAAGCATTTGCTTAGTGTGAAAGATGTCAAAAGTGTATTTGTGTTCACTTCGAGTGAGCACAGATTCATTTTTTAAAAAATAAAATATCATACGCTGTTTATTTCTGAATATATGACATGTTTCATAAGCTGTTAATTTCTACATTATGACTTACTTCATGCGCTGTTTATTTCTAAAGGTGGAGGAGCTTCGTCAAAGGTTGGAAGAGAAAAATAGACTGATCGAAAAGAAAACTCAGACGGCCATGCAAGCCCAGCAGGAGAGGAACAGGATGGGTAACGAGCTGAGCGAGATCAAGGATCACATGGACATCAAAGACAGAAAAATCAATGTTCTGCAAAGGAAGGTAGGAATATTTTGCAGTATCGTTGACTTCATCACCTCTCCTATCTCCAAACCCACTCCTTATTTTTAATCTTCTCATTTATTATTTATTTATTTATGATATCCATGGCCTAGGCCTTTTACATCTTAAGTATTAATGTTATTTTTTTATTTTACACAAGTTTTAATTTCTTTGAATCATTTAGGTAATGATTACAACGACTGTGTGATCATAATGAAAATATGATATGTTCAAAGGAATGTCGATTTATAAATTTACCAAATCAATGTATGTAGCATCCTAATTTGCAAGTTATAGTAGGTATCATAATATAATATGCAAACCATACTTTTAGCTTTAAATCGGTAACTTTATGGGTATACGAGTATTAACCTATATCGGAATAAAATAATCTGTAAACGACAAAAAGGCTTTGTCAGTTTCCTAGAAATACATTTTGATAAAGATTTTTTAAATGAAATGTGAATGCCAAGTTCTTGGAACAATTAATTATGTAGTAAACATGCAGTTTTCCAAAGTGTAAATTGTGAACATTCTCATTACTCTTCGTAGATTTTCATTTAAAGTGGTGAACTGACATTTGATAGCAGAAAGCATTATTGTGAGCCCGAACTAGTTCAAATGAATGCTTTAAAATATTTCTTATGAATTTGAGTTCACTTTAAGTTAGCACAGATACTACACTTTTGGCACACAGCAATGTATTATGCGCCTTGAAAGATATTTTTTTTAAATAAAAAACGAGTTCGGTATAATAAACGTGGCAGATTATTATGTTAGACTGGGACTTTCTCGGCAATCCTCACAAAATACGCTAAACGACAAATTGAAATTTATGTTTTGCTGTCGCCTCATTGTTGCTTTGTAGTTTTGCGCATCTGCAGTAAAAGTGTTATTTGCCAGGAGGCATGTGTCTCGGGCCGCAGTAGTCCAGTGAATACTCTCCTTCCATCAAAGTCGTGTTTCTGACTCAAGAACATAATTAATTATTTATTGCTTGCTTGCATTATTCTTCAAAAACTTGTTAGCTGGTGAACGTTTTCAGAGTTGTATTTTTTTTTATCACGACGAAACACTTCGATTTTCGAGTTTAAAAACAGTTGTACATAACAGTAACTCTAACTTCGGAGCACTGGAGATTCTATATGCTTTTATTTATTTCATGATTTGTTTTGATTGTGTTGTTCAGTGTTCTATCGGTATCTCTAATAAATAAATAATGAGTCAACATGAGCTCACATTTGTTCACGATCTAAAATCTAAATCCATCAATTTTTCTATAGAAAGAAATACAGTAGTTACGATAGTCTTTCTCTTACTTAATCATCAACATGATGAGAGGAAGAAAAACACTTTTCAAGACAACCTGTCACTCAGCATCACATGATTCTATTTTTTTATATAAATAACTCATAATGTGTATTGCCTTAATTTTTTTTAGTTCGAAACCATTCTTGCCTTTTCTCTTGATGCATCGGTTTCAGTTTAATAAATTCAATACTAGGTTCAACCGGAATTAGAACCTAAATCTCTGGGGGGTGGTAGAAACGTGAACGTTGCGACCCCCACCCCTAACGCGTGGGTGGTAAAACCATTTATCGGCTACTTAATTTTACCACAAACAGGGATTATAAACATTTGATTACCTAATAACAATTATTGTTAACGGTTCTTGTAGGTACCTATGTGTTTATGCCTTCTAAACACGGATGTCTTTAATAGGTACGTGAGGTTGACATCGATCTTTTTATAAATGTTGTCAATTTTTCCAGGCGTTTATTTTCTCGACATGTTTTTTTTTTTTTTATTTTAACATTTATATACAAACAGTGAAATTGATACAAAAATAAGACAGTAGGTACATAAAATTTACAAAATATACACCAGTGAAGTATATACATTTAAATCAAACATATAAAACTGTGAGGTAAAACATTTTTTTTTATTTACATATAGGTGTAATATGAAAATTACCTAACAATATATACAAGTACTCGCCTCAGATACTGGGAAACGGAGCAAGAGGAGAGGGTAAAGGTTTAAGAAGGATAGTAGGTACAAAGAACCAAATATGTTTGTAAGATTTGTTGCATATGCCGCAGTATAGATCTCTTGAATTTCTGCTGTGATGAGTCATATAAGTTAATGTCTCTGAAAAAAGAATCAAAATTTGCGAATGTTTCTTTCTAGATTCTTACAATAGTGATAGGTAGGTATATATAATGTATAAATTATTATATCATTGGAAATTACGTCAGGGGCTGCTGATCTGACGCCTAACGCTTTATGCTGACGATTTATACTCGTTCACATACCAATATAATATAACAAAAATGCAAAACGTTGTTAGTGGACATTGACTGAAAATGTTTTTTTGAAAGAAGTTTCAATCAAGATTGTTGTATTGGCACGGGTCCGATTGATTTGCGGAAATATCTTGTAGGTATTATGATGATCTGTAGAATTTCGTTGAATAGAGCTACATTATTAATTTATTATTGTAGGCACCGGTCAGGGGAGATTTAGAAAACAAAAATCAAGTAAATGTTTTTTTAATAAAATGAGTCTGTGTTCTCTCAAAGTTCTCACACTCATTAATTTTTTCACAGCAAGCTACTTAAAAGCTTGTGTCGTGAAAGAGGAAGATGGTCGGCACCTGGGATCGAATCAACGACCTCCAAACGATACAGTACTTAGGAAAGCCAGCGTCATAACCGCTAGTCTACCACTCACTTCAAGCTTTCTAAGCCTTACACAACCATAATATGTGTGTTTACATCAAAAAACGAAACATTTTTTTTTTGTTTACTTTTCAGTATAAGTACTTTTTTATACAAATTTTAATGATTCCAACAAAAACGAATGATTCAATAATTTAATTCGAAATTATTCCAAAATAACTCATCCACATACCTATATACAGCGGCCTGTAAAAAATATTTGTGACGTAGGTACCTACCAGTGAATCAATAATCTACATACTACATTATGAGTGATTACAACCTGATGTAAACCCACCTTTATAATACATAGTTCAAAGCACGCGTGCTCGATAGAACTTTATGTGAAAATTTTATGATGTACTTTATCAGTTATTGGTCGGCTTGAGATCGTTCACCAGTTCGTTCCAATTTCGTGCACTCGTGGTCTTCTAACCATTGTGACTCCACGTACGAGAGCTTACTACAAAAAAAAAGTGACAAAAAACATTTACGTTTAGAAATTCAAAAGACTCAACGCAAGATGAAGCTGACGGATTCAGAAGTACGTATTTTGAAATACTTTGTATGCCTAAGTATTAATTTAAAAAGATAGAAATATACTATTGTGTTGTGTTGTGGCGCGTCAGAAGGAAATCAGTTTCATATACATATTTAGTACGGTTAGAGACACATTATCGTAGACAGCTGGGTTGTGGCTCTACATGAAAAACTATATGATTCATTTTTTTCTATCACATGGTTTTTATTCAATATTCATACTGTAAACAACTACATCTCACCATAATAATTCAATAAAATTTGGGTTTAAAGGGGTCTATTCTCTCAATGATATATACAATACGGGTACAAGTTTCGCGTGTGATTTATTTCCTACTACACCGCCATCTCTTGGATTTTTTTAAAAAGTAAAGTATTTATAAAGGAATTGCTTTGATTTCAAACTTATGACCCGTCAAACGTCATCCCGCATCCGAATCAACGATTACTATAACATAATTCAATAAATTATTAGCTAAATTTAATTAAGTTTTTATACTCAATTAAATTTAGCTAATAAATTAAATCGTAAATTGCATTTTATTCTGGGTTAGGTCGAAGGTCGACCAGCGGGTCAGCTAGTTTTATATAAAACTGCAATATTTAATGGTCCAGATCTCTCATTATACCAACTTTCGAAATGAATGTTGAAACCGGTCGTAAGCCCGCACTGGTTCGATCTGATCTGATTGATGTAAAAGTGCACCATTTTTTTGAGATTTCAACTCGTCAGTATCGTTATTTGAGTACCTACCTAATATCTGAAAATACGCCGGTATTTTTAATTTTTTTTATCAATATAAATCGTCATTCCTTTGACATTATTATAATAATGAACCTAGGCTTAAAAGGAAAAAAAACAATGTGTTATCTCGACACTTGATCAAACGAAATGTGCTAATAAAGCAAAAATTTGATAATTTTTGGGAAAATGTCTTCTTAATCTTTTAAAGGGACACTTTATTTATTTTTTTACATAAAATAAGCCAACACACTTTATTTTTCTTCATTTTTTCTTCAATAAATCAGCCTTTTTCTACTTTACCTCGTTTGAAAGCCAGAATGTAACAAAACTCAGAGTATGATTTTTTCATTCGCACATTTTGTTTGATCAAGTGCCGATATAACACATACCTATCTCATATTATTATCATACAGAATATTATTTGAAAAAAAATTTATTGTGAAGTTTTCAACACATTGGAACTTCTCATGTAATTGTACAATACTCCTTTACGAATATTTACCAAAATATACGTACCGCTTTTAATTTTCAATTTAACTAAAAAAAATCTGAAAAATAAACTTTAAACAGAATAACAGTACCTAGTAATTTTTATTTATTTTATTTTATTGTTAAAAGGGGACCCTAGGTATAATATATTTATGTTGTTCCGTTTAGTAATTCCATGCATTACTAAACGGAAGAAAAAATTGGGAAGTTTTCTGGGGAGCTTCCGACAATACACACTAGGTGGCAGAACTTCTAATCAGGTCTATTGTCAAATTCAGTGCTGCCAACGTAGAGATGTTTTTTTCAGTGATGCCAACGTTGAGAAGTTTGTTTTCCATTGTGTTGCTAAGAAGTTGTTGATTGAGTTGCTAAGAAGTTGTTGATTTTGTTGCGCATAAATTTGAGAATAAATCTCAGGGGTGCTGTTCTGTATTTTTTAATTTGTATTTAGGTAGGTATATAAAAAAAAGATGAACAATTTTATTTGTAATAGTATGTAAAAAGTGTACAATGATTACTCTAAACCTATTGTAAGTTATCATGTATAATAATATATAAGTTGTTTAATTTGAAATAAACTAGAATGATATTTTGGAGGTTAGATTGTGAGCGACCATAAGAAGAAGAAGAAGTAAATCGCCCCCGTTGGCAACACTGAATTTGACAATAGACCGGATTAGCAAGGGCGCCTCTAGCGGCACAAAAAGGAAAATAAACATCCCATTAAAACGTCTATAAGTAGGTTCCTAAAATACAACAGAGGCCGCCTTGCACATTAACTTAAGAAAATCTTACAACATAACGACATGACCCATGTTTCAAAATTGATAATTTAGAAAGCAAAAATTGCCACACTTAGATATATTCATTGATTATCATTTTCAGATACTTATAGCATAGCCATGTTAATATTGAAAATTAAATTTCATGTTAAGACCTCAAGATTAGGTCACTTTTGCGCTGACGGCCTCAATTTGATTTGTGCTAGCCTGAAAAAACGTACGAGTAGCACGTATATAAACATTATTTTTTATCCACGGAGAACGCGTTGTTTTATAACAATTGAAAAAAAAATATATGAAAATTTGTATTATATAGGAAAAAATATTTCGCTTAACGAACGAAATTTGGTAACAACTTAAAATCGTTATGAGAGGTTTGATTGTGTTGTATATTTTAAGTCTACTTCTTTTGTTTTGTTTATCTATTATTTTTATTTATATTTTTAGACGAGTGTCTACCTATTTTGCTAAGATTATTGTTTATATTTATTTAGTTATTGTTATTGAACTTCCATTCCTATCCACAATTTTCTGTGAATATTATTTCTAGTCATTATTTATTATTTACCAAATTAATGTATTTTTTATTATCCAGTAGTTATTATTATTTTGTTTAGTTTTATAATTAAGTTACAACCCTCGTATTTCCTGAAACCGTTGATATTTTTAATGTTTTTTTATTTACTTATGTTGTGTATGTTTCATTACGCTGTTGTGTCCTCTGTATGTCCTTATTATGAAATAAATATTTTTATTATTCTATGTCCTTTGTTGTTTTTTTTTTAATTTTAGTTTTATTTTGTTTATTCTAGGTAAAAAAGGTCGTATCGTCGTTGCAAATAAATGAAATTCTAAAAATAACAATTTATTATTAATTATTATAATTTTTTGTTAAAATTTGCACATAATTCTATTTTGCTTGCAACAAAATTAGCTCATATTGTGACGGTATTTTGTTTCCCAATCATGATCTCTAAAGACTGTGACCAAAAAGTAGGTCCGTAAGCGGGTGTAAACTGAAGTGAAAAATTAAATAGCTGATTTATTTAAAAAAAAAATGTAAAAATATTGTTTAGTTTTCTATCAAGCCTAAAGAGCAAAAAGATTCTCATGTATTCTATTTTTCGTAGTGCTGGGGATAAATTAATTATCTAGAGTCTAGAGAATATAGTTTTGCCAAATCTTGAAAAAACTTAAAGAGAAATATGAAAAAATATTTAGATAAGGTATATCATTCATTAATTATTCAGCATTAAGGCATTCATTTAATAACTATATTATAATTTCTTTGGATTCCGGGAAATTAATTTTATCACACAACTAGGAATCTATTTCAAAGACCTTTTATCTATATGCTTTAAGCAGGGGCCTCGAAAAATATTACCTAGCGTTGAAAGAAAATAGTCACGGGAAAATATTCCAAGATTAGCAAATATCACGAGTTTCTAGCTTAAATTCACCCAAATTTCCGGGAAATCCCGGGAAAAAATACAGCTACAGGTAAAGAGGCGCTGTTGAAGTTTCCCGCCTCATTATATCTGCTCCCGCATGGTGGTTTTAAATGTGAAACTTTACTGAAATTTTACATTTAAAATGTATCAAAGGTCGAGAATTTTATAAAAAGTCAAAAAGCAACGTTAAAAATGTATGCGGTAACATATCCTGCGGAAAGAAAACAAAAAATAGTGCTATATAAAGGGAACAGAGTTATATTTTGTTAGTAAGGTAATTTATTATTTTGTTTTTAATGTTATGTGTTTCTATTTTAATCGTTTGTTTCATTTTTTTTTTATTAAGTTTATATTTTCTGAAGTTGTGCTGAACTAAACCTTTAATATTGTCTAACTCTAACCTATTTTCTTTGCTTTAAAGCATGCGTTATATGTTTTATTGTTACGTATCTAAATCTAACAAGATCGTATGTCTTGTAACATGGCTACAAAACTGATTTCCTTAGAGTGGGTTAACATTGTACTAATTTATACTTCTGTTAACAATATGCTGCTTGTGAAATGTCTTCTTTTTCCATCACTTTTCTCAAAATACTAACTTATTTTTGTTTTGCCTAGATTGAAAATCTCGAGGATCTTTTGAAAGAGAAGGATAACCAGGTAGACATGGCGAGAGCTAGATTAACGGCAATGCAAGCTCACCATTGTTCTTCAGAAGGTGCTTTGACGTCACTTGAAGAAGCCATTGGTGACAAGGAAAAGCAAATGAACCAACTGAGAGAACAAAGAGATAGAGCCGAACAAGAGAAACACGAAGAAAGAGAACTGCATGAGCGAGAATTAGCTGAATACAAAATGAAAATGCACGCACTTGAAAGTGAGGTTGAAAAATTAGGAGCAAGACTCGAAAGGGCTCAAGCAGAAAAAGACAGATTAGAGGCTAAATTAGAATCATCACAATCAGAATTAGGAAAATCCAAAGCTGAGTTAGATAAAGCAGCTAGTGAAGTTGGTAGATCGGGAGCTGATTGGGAAGCCGCCAAACAACGACTAGCCAGACTGGAGTTAGAAAATGAAAGACTCAGGCACGATTTGGAGCGATCGCAGACAACTTTTGGAAGAAGTACCTTATCAACTTCTCAAGAATTAGACCGTATTCAAGAAAAAGCGGATAAAGCTTCCGCCGAACTTAGAAGAGCACAAGCAGAACTTCGGGTAACGCAAGCTGATAACGAAAGAGCCCGTTCAGAAGCTGCGGCCTTGCAAGAGAAAGTTGAAAAGAGTCAAGGCGAAGTTTACCGCTTGAAAGCTAGGTTAGAAAACGCACAGGGTGAACAAGAAAGCTTGAGGGAGGAATATGAAAGAACTCAAACTTCAATAGGAAGGCTACATGCAGAAAGGGATAAAGCTGTTGCCGAACTAGAAAAAGCCAGAGAAGAACTCGAGAGGACTCAAGCGACGTTAGGAAAAGCACAACTTCAACAAGACAAATTACAAAACTCCCTCGACAAAGCACAAACAGAAGTTGACAAACTTCAAGAAAAATTAGACAAATCAATTGGAGAAGTTAGAAAGGTGAGTTCAAATCTTTTATCTTAGTATTTCTTTTTTGTAGTTTTTGCAATTGCAACTACTAAATTGTCTCGAAAGGTGTCAATGCTCTACTGATCGTATACCGATTTATTTCCCGAAGGAGATGGTCTTAATTGATTTGAAACTTGGAGGAAACGAGATTAGAGATTTCTGTCGCACAATTTTAATCCCATTATTCAGAAAGTACAAGTTAATCCGTTTGATAATGTCTTTATAAAGTATCTAAGTGTGCTGAATCGGCGATGTTAGGTACGGCCACCCATTTAAATCGGCCAAGTATGCGAAATTTTAGGGAAGACAAAACGCTCTCAAAACCTTAAATATTTTTTGCATTACCGTGTTATTTTTTGAGAATAAGTGTGTAGATTTGAATAAACAGGAAAAAAGGATCTGATCTTTACAAATCTTATAGTCCCGAGCCGACAATTTCAGGCAGCACTAAACGTAAAGACCATCATCCCTTGAACCAACCGTCTGGTTATTTTGTATATTCCGGCGACGTCTCTTTCGGGCTGTTGACTTAACAATTATTATTAACGCTCGTATGTTGGATGTGCTGAAGAGGGTTGGGTGCTGTGAATATACCTACGATGAAATGTGGAGATAGCACAAATATACCAGGGTTATGTTCAAGATAAAATCACTGCCACCCATTTACATATTATTTGTAATGTATGTGAAGATTTCTCCTGTTTTAATAAATAATTATCTTCCTCCGTCGGGTCTTTATTATGTAGAAACTTGGAAAGCATCCAACGAGCACCCATCCCATTTCGAAGCTTCTTAGGGTCTAAATAAATAACTCAGGATTAAAATTTTTATTTTTGTTGTTGGAATTTTCTCAACAGATGCAAATGGAGAAGGAAAAGTACAACTACGACTTCGACAGTTTGCAGACACAACTGGACAAGGCCTTGGGACAGGCCACCAGGATGCAGAAGGAGAGAGAGACCGTGCAGTTGGAGGCTGATCGACTTCGAGACAAACACGACAAAGCGCAGGTACTCATTTAACCTCACTACTTCTTCAGATACATACACTTATTATTACGGTTACAGTATATTATAATCCTTCCAGTTGTCAGGTATACTTCTTAAGGGAACAGAGTATTATCATTCAGGATACCAAATTTAAACGGTATGATGATGGACTTTTAACCCCAGCTCTAATAACAATCTTCCTTTTTTTATAAGACAGTGATGATACAAATAAATAAAGGTTAACATTTTCACCAGGAAGGTCTCAGGAACACCATCTTACTAACCTGAGCCTCCTTGGATAATTTCCTCCAGATACTGCAAATTATTCAATGTCATTATGAGCGTCTTATCTGATTGAATCAAAACGAACCCTCCAACCCTTATAATGACACCAGAATCTTCTTCTCTTTCCACTGTCTCCATCTTGCATAATTTTCAACTTCACATATCTTCACATCATGAGGTTGCTTCCGCTAAAGCTTAACACCCTCTAAAACTGTATGGAAAAAATATGTTTTTAAACAGCTGACAGTTCCGTCGAACCCGTCAAAATTTTAGATCTTGTCATTATTTTTCTCAATCGCCTATCTTAAAATGTTTTTTCGTGATCAAATTTCCATCATAAACTATAGGTACCTACGTAAATATTGATACCTATATTTCATGACCAAGATGATTTTTTTTGCGAAAAGCAAATGTAAACCGACCTGCGTAGCCTATTTCTGTTGTACTGGCGTGGACTTCTGAGCACGAGGTCCCGGGTTCGATTCCCAGTCGGGTCAGAGTTTTTCTAAGTGTTTTTTCACTTGAAATTTCTACCCGGGGTTGGCCTGTCTCAGATTGGACGGGACCGGATGACTCGAAAAAATTACCTCAGGCAATAAGTTCCGCCGGCTATACCTACTGACACCTTTGTATAGAAAAGGATTATATTATAGGTTAAATTCTGGTTGCAGAACTCTTTGTTACATTACGAGAATTTTGACATTTGCATATCATTTAGTTAAAATCACTTGCAGCTACATTCACATCGGTCGATTTCTTATGGAATATCACTATTTTAGGATTTTGGTATTGTGGTTGAAAGCCCTTGACATTACCCACAATATTTAAAATTTTAGTGTATGCAGAATTTTAGCGGATCTTTTACAGAATCGACCACAATTATTTCTTTGTCGAGTGTTTATCATTTTGTTTTCTGGCTATTAATCCTCGATGTCTTCACTTCGAAAGCGTGATTTTATAACCCTTTTGAAGACGTTATTTTTATGAAATACCTTTACAACATGGACAATGCAAAATCCTTGGGACCCATATAAGGATAATAATGGCTCGTAGAATACAAAGAGTATCGAGAACCGCTGTTCATTTCGATGTGGGTATTATCGAAACAACTTTCCCGAACACGAATATTATTATTTGAAAAGTTCCCGAGGAAGGGAGGGTGGGCGCTCGTGGGCGGAGTGGGGTGGGAAGGATCGATACGTGGACGTGGGCTGGCTGCGGGGAGGGGGAAAGAGAGAGAGAGAGGAACAGAGACAAAAAGAGAGACGGGAATATAGTACGAGTAGGGTGACCATTATTTTTATCTCGGCACATCCGCTTAAGATTATTAAAAATTATATAAATTTTGGGTTATGTTTTTATTATTATCTATTCTTAAAATAGAATCAACCTTTACAGCCTCTCCATTTTTATTATTTTTCATATTCTATTTGCAAGTTGAATTTTTCCATGTTTTAAATAAACTACAAAACTAATAGTCACCCTATAAAGTTCTCAAACTGTGCAAAACAAATGACCTTATGTTACCAAAATTACATATAGTAGATGTTACAACTAAAGATTTTGTTTAATGTTTAAAACCATTGAAAAAAAAAGCATTTTTAAGAGTTTTCTATTTGTATGTACTTATCCATCTTTGTCGCACTTGCATTCCATCACATATATTCCTCTAGCTCCAGCACTAACGATAATGACACTTTTGTGTTTTAAATTATTTTTTGTTTTTATTAGTTTTTTTTTTAAATCTGCGCCTTCTGTTAACATATCGGTAAAATTTGACTTTGCTGAGAACATTAATTTTATTAGACATGATTCTTTATTAATATAGGTATTATAAATTATGACACTTGCGTGTCATAATTTTATATTGGCCGAAATTTTAGTTTTTATTTCAGTGAGTATGTAAGGTATTAAAGTGTCCAAAAAACAATTCGAAATCAACTAATGTATCATTAAAGACATTTAAAAATTACACCATAATGATGTATAAATCCATGTGGATTAACCCTTTAACCACTGATGTCAGTGGTTAAAGGGTTAACTAGTTTATAGCGCCATGCTTGTTTTAGAGATGTATGCTCATCACATTAAGTAGTGGTTTATCGCTTTTTTCATAACTCCCTATATAAACTCTTTCATCCACACTCCCGCATATTTTTATTGATAATCTCCCTATCTGACGGATAGAGAGATTTTCATCTAATTGATTACCAATAGCCATCACGTAGCGTAGAAACATTCATTCAGCACCTTCGAGTTCCAAAGCTTAAGACCAAACAATTGATCTAAGCTTTCGTTGTCATTCAAATTCACGATTTGATGATTTTCAGATGTTGATGGCTCGCCTCCAAAAGGAGAGAGATACCTGCCAAGAAGACATGGTAGCTCTTCAAGAGAAATTAGAATTGCAGGCGACCCAGATGTCCAAAGCAATCAGAGACAAAGAGAGCATCAACACTGAGTTGGATGTCATCAAAGAAAGATGGGAGAAGGCGCACATGTTGCACCAAAAGTTAACCGTGAGTGTCTACCATAAAACGATACATTCCCAAAGTAATTTCCAAAAATGACCACTTAGTTACCGTAAAAATGAGCTGATACATCTGTAGAGTTGTCGCGGATAAATAGTAGAAATAAAACATAACAATGTAAGACTCTTAAATCTTTAAAACGTTACTATCGCTTTTTTGCAGTTGGAGAGAGATGACGCCATTACCGAACTTGAAATCCTGAAGGAGAAACTTGACAAAGCGCTGTATGCTTCGCAAAAAGCTACAGATGATAAGGAAGCGACTAACAAGGAATACGAAAAGATGCTTGAGAAGTATGATAGGTATTGCTGTTATGGCTGTTGTCTTGTCTAGGTGCAATGTCGTGTGGATGTTCCAGACCCTTCATATTATAACATTTACATTACAATTAACATTAACATTAATGATCGATTCTTTTTATAAATTGTTTGTCCAACAAACAAATAAATTAAAAAGTTCGTTATCTGTTTGCTAACCAGAACAATTGAATTCCGTTCAACATCAGTTTTTCTGATGTTGTTGCATGATTTTATGTGCGTAGCATGGTTGTTGGGTGAGATGAACTTGCATGCAACTCGAAAAAGAAATTCATCACCATTGTTGGAACTTTGTATAAATACTTTAAAGCATGTAATAATCCTGTTTTAAATTTGCAGGTTGCAGAACGAAGTATACAGACTGCAAAATAAACTTGAGATTGCTGAGCAAGAAAAAGAAAGAGCTCACATAGAAGCTGAAAAGAAAGAAAGCTCCGTATCCAAAGCCAGAGATGAAGTCAGAAGACTTCAAGAAGAAGCAGCGAGAGCTCATGAACAGCATGAGAGAGCGCAACTTCTGCTGTCTAGAGCCAGAGAACAAGATGATAAGGCTAAAGAAGATATAGATCGTCTCGCAATTGATCTTGAAATGGTCAGAGAACGATATGAGAAATCGCAACTAGAATTAAGAAGGCTGCAAAGTGAAAAAGAAAAACTTTCAGCTGATAATGAACGATTACAGTTCGAATATGAAAGATCTATGACGCAATGTGGAAAAGCGCAAGCTTCAAACGAAAAGACCCAAGAAGAAATGGCCAGGGTACAAGTTGAACTTGAAAAAATGTATGATAAAAATGATAAAGTACAGGCTGAACTTAGAAAAGTTCAAGCAGAACTTGATAAATTTAAACAAGAGGCAGAAACAGCAAGGGAAGAAGCTGGCAGATATGCAAGCAAGTTCGGTAAATATCAAGATACCCAAGAACGTACCAAAGAAGAATACGAGAGAACAAAGGTTGAGGTCGAGAGGCTAAGAGACCGCTTGGACAAGACTCTTGCTGAGCTGGATAGGGCAAGAAAGGCAGAACAAGAGGCAACGAGACTTCGAGCAGAACTGGAACGAGCGGAAGGAGTCAGAGGTAAATATCAGTTTGAACAGGAGAAATGGACAACAGAGGCTGAAAAGGCAAGAGAGAGGTTTGAAGCTTCTCAGGTTGAATTGCAAAAGTTGACGAAATCGCGAGATCAATTGGAATCTAGAACACACGAGCTTACAGTGCAGCTTGATTTAGCCAAAGCAGAGTCTACAAAACTTTTAGGTGCTCAAGAAAAGCAAAGAGTAGATTTGGAAAGAGCTCACATAGAATGCGAGAAGTTCAAAGATCGATATGAAAAATTAAAGATGCGATCAGAACAGTTAGAAAAGGATAACGAGAGGCTAAAGAATGAGTTGCTTGAAATTGAGCGACTGAAGACTCAAGCTGTTGCAGGAGATAAATTGCGTACAGAAGAACGACTAGAAATGGAAAGAATTCGAGATAAATTAGAAAAGGCTATTCAAGCACGAGATGCTACTGAAATGGAGGCTGGAAGACTAGCCAAGGAACTAGAAAAGTCACAAATGCATCTCGCCAAATATCAAGAAACAAATGAAACCAGTAGAATGGAATTTGACAAAATGACTAATGAACTTGGCAGAATGCATGAGAAATTAGAAAGAAATGCATTAGAAATGAGGCAAATTGAACAAGAGAGAGATGTACTAAGGCATGAGTTGCAGCAGATGATAAAGAACAGTGAACAACAGCAGAGAGTGCTGGATCATCGCACTCAAGAAACCTTGGTCAGATTGCAACAAGAATTAGCACAATCTGTAAAAGACAGAGAGAAGATGGCTGCAATATTGGAAAAGAGAGATCAACAGGCTGACGCCATAGAAAAACAAATAGGCAAATTCGAAGGAGATATCAAACAGCTTACTACTGAAAGAGATCAACTTGTGATTCAATTGGAAAAATCTCAAGATATGCTTATGAACTTCCAGCAAGAACTTACACAGTCAGAACAAGAACTTCAAAGACAACGAGAAGAGGTTAGAAGAATGAAAGAAGAACAAAGACGAATGAGCCAAGACACAGGTGGTGCTAAGTCTGTTCTTGAAGCTAGAGATAGAGAAATCACTAAATTACAACAACAAATTGGTACACTTCAGAAAGAAAAAGATTCTCAAAGAGTCAGAGCGGAGAAAGCAGAAAAGAAAGCACAAGAAGTTGGAGAAATTGATCAATGGAGAAGACTTGTCGATACCGAAAAAGCTAGAGCAGGTGCTGCTGAAAAATCTGCGTCGGAAATGCAAGCACACATTCAAAATCTGGAAAAACAATTACACCTATCACAGCAACAACTTCAACAACAGATGCAAAAAGGTGGACAACCTGGAGAAGAGCAGAAACTGAGAAAAGAAATGGAGAAAGCATTATCCGAGGCCAAGAATGCCACTGTGGAGAGAGAGAGAATGCAGGCGCAGCTGGAGATGCTTGTTCAAGAGCTGGAGAAGAGTCAGGTCAGTTGGAGGATAGCCCATTGTGTAGAAGAGTATAATGTTGTCTTGTCAATAACTAAATACATGTTTGCCATCAGCCAATCCTCGCCACTCTCAATAACCTAAAGTTCGAGCAATGCTGTGTACATTTTGCTTCTTTGATAGTTTTCTTTTATTGTTTCTACTGTGTATATACGTACTTCTTACAAGATGACATATTTTTTTAATGATTATACTTTTATTATTTGTGTAAATAATAATAAATACTACCATAGCATGTGTATTACCAGATCCACAATCCATTTACCTATCCTCTGGGCATCCTCCAACCTTCCTTCAAAGTAGTCTTTATATTTTTTTATGACTTATTGTTTTTACTTTTTATTTTTCAGCACATTGCATCTCATATTGATTGTCGATTGATAATAATTTATATTTTCACTAATTAGTTTTCTACACGTTTTTTTTCTTCAATCAAGATTTTTTCTAGAATTTTATTTTTTTTATTATTTCACACTTTTTGGACTGGATGTTTGATAATATAATTTCATTTTATTTATCTTATTTTTATTATGTATTCCATTGTATAAAAAATGTTGTCTAGTTTATGAATGTTGGTATTCGGCGGTTTCAGGAAATTTTCAGTTTTCTATTTTAATTCTAAGTTATTGTCTTGTGATTTCAAAATAATTCTACAGGTATATTAATTCTACATTTCCACATTCAGTTATTTAGCTAAAAAAAACAGTATTAAAAAGGAGTAAATTGTCTAACTAGAATCTAATTTATAGTCATTTGCTATCCTATGTATCTATACTCCCTTTAAGAACCCTTTTAGGTGTATAGGGAAGCAACAAGAGCTCTTTTCATAATAAGGATCTTGAAAATATTTTCAACACTTACTTACTGAGTAACCAATTAACTGGTTTTTGTATTATAAATAAGTATCTAAGTACTTGTGTCAAAAAAATCGACATATCTTTTATTTAAATACTTATAAGTAGGTAATTAATTTAATTTAAATAAGTCAATCCTTCAATCTATGAAATACTTTTGGATGTTTTACTATTTATTACTTTGCTTTGATATGTGTAGTACATAAGCTCTTTTTGTGTTCCATGTTTATATTTTTGTTAAATCTATAATTTTTCAGTATATTTCAACCAAGATTCTTTTGCTTTAAATGTTTAAGTATATTATATATGATGAATTATTTCTAACAACTTCTGAGTAGAGAGTAATTTATAAGCTTCTCAAACTTACTATAGTATTTAAGAATTTGTTATGTTTTGTAAATGAGTTGATAAATAAAAAAAAGCATGGGTTAGTTAGAAGACATTGATCTCTATCGATAAAACTGCTTTCTGTACCAATGTACAATATTATTATAATACACATAATTTATGTGTCAATTTAATAACCAATGTACAGTCAAGTATAGAGGTATAGTTTCACTCTAGCGAAACGACATTTTTGTTGCAACTAATGAACTCGACTGAAACTATATATTATGTAGATTCACACACGTTTACCAGGTGAGCCAGTGGCTTGTGACTTGTGACAAGTGGTAAGGGGCGCTACAAAACTACTAAATTATATAAGATTTAAACGATCGACTCAACTAAACTTACGTTCAGGACGTTTTGTTACTAAATTACTCGACTAATGTGAACTAGGCTTTATGGAAATTCATCATTTTTTAATTAAATATTTGAAAAATAGGTATATTTTTTTTTTCAAAGTTAGAAACAATTCATTGTTCGTGGGAAATTTAGTCAAGTGCTTGTACTTTTATGAAATTTTAATGAATGTTAATGTTCTGCCACGATAGCTGGATCTTCACGAAGCCAACAGGAAGTTGCAGACTGGTCAACAGAACGGGAGACCTGGAGAAGATACAGCCGCCGCTAAGAAACAGTTACAAGAAGAATTCAAGAAGCTAGAAGAACATAAGAGGCAGTTTGAGGAGCAGAGAAGAATGGTTGAGAGTAAGAGGAAAGAAATGGACGAAAAAGATAAGTCACTGGCAGAAATGGACAGGCAACTGAAGAAGAGAAAGGAACAAATGGACCAACTAGAAGCGTCCCTGAAGAAGGTATGTAAATGTGGACTCGTTTTGCTTTGATTTCTTAAGCTAGTCTTAGAATGTAGCATATCAATATTCTCCATTAGTTGTCTTCCCTTTTTGGAGGAAGTCGTGTTAGATTTTACCTCGTACCTACATCCCAGAAAACCGTGAAAAAATCCTAATAATTGTCTTATTTTAGGCCGGTGGTAGTGCCGCTGCGGCTGGTGAACTGAACAAAAAACTGACAGATGCGCAGAAAGAGGCTGATGCCTTGAAACAGCAGTTGGATAACGCCAAGGAAGAAGCCCAGAGGTCCTCCACAGAGATGGAGAGGCTCTTACAGCTGGTGCAGATGAGCCAAGAGGAACAAAACTCTAAAGAAAAACAAATTATGGATCTACAACAGTAAGTTTAATGAATTCTAATTTAAAAGACATTGTTTTTTAACCAATGTCATTCCGACTGATGCATCTGTTTTAAGTCACATAGTTTCCATTCGAACTCGCACGAACTATCAAACAACTGACATTTTGTGTCAAACGACAATTTGATTTTAAAATTAAATTTATTCACTTTTCGCTCTTTAATTTATAAAAAAATGCGCTTCAGTGTTAACAAATTAGAAAAAAAACGGAAAATAACCCATAAAAAATCTGCGTAGCAATATTCATGGTTAAATAAAAATTGTGTTTCTATAGAATTTTCACAGATGACGTTGGTGTATCAAAATTTCCATACCAACTTTTATATTATTTTCTATCCATTTTCGATGTTTTATTAGTTACTCTGTTATCCGGATCGCAGAAGAATCTAATAAACCAATTAAGTGTTAAAAATCTGTTCAGCTGATCTCGAGTTATATGTGTTCGAAGTTCGAACTAACCACACTTTTTTTTATATCCCTACAAATTACCTCTATCTTTTTATAATCTTTTATTTTGCAATAACCTTAAATGCATCTTGTTTTATCCACAGATCAATAAAGAACCTGCAGCAGAAGTTAAGGCAGCAACAACAGGTCAACGCTCAAATGGAGGAACAACGAAAAAAAGAGGAGGTATGATCTATTTTAACCAATAACGAGCCGAATTTTCCCAATCATGAAGATCTGTAAAAATGTGGAAAAAAATATTCACATCGCCTGTCACAGATTGGGCTGACTGGTAGAGAATGCTTCAAGCATTAAGTTCCGTCCTCTGTATAGAAGAGTGTTATTTAATTTTTTTATACTATTTTTGGAATTCTCTTGATCACTTTTTTTCAAATCTTAGAGGATTTAATCTTGCCAAACGTTCATTAAGACGATATTACATACATTAATGTTTAAGATATGCTTATGCTGATTACTAATCCAAACTTTTCATTTCTTTTTCACGCTAACCCACACTCTTCAACTCGAATGCACGTGGATACTAACAAAACTCTGATAATATCAATAATATTATTATCTGCTTGGTCAAAATTAAAACCACACAGGCTGGTCCTGCTGGATTTCTCAAGAGTTTCTTCTAAATTGGACAAACTTACAAACTAATAAGACTATATTCTTTGAACAAATATGTTTCCAAGGCCAAACCACTCTTTCGGTATTTCACGAAGGTTCAACAACCATTCCTCTTTGCTTAGCACTCGTTTTTATCTCGAGAAAGTTGTTAGTGACTTATGAGAAAACTGTTAAAACTGATCTGCTTCAACTATTAAATCTTAATGTTCTTACTGCAAGTGAATGTTTAACAATTTTGTATAATACAGCAAGCTAACCTAAAACTATCTATGTGAATTTTACTAAAATGTTAAACAGTGTATATGTAAGTGAGTGTTAATTGTATAAATACTGTTTTTAATCAAAGCTTACAAATTATCTGATAAAAAATGTTTTATTTTTAATTTGTTTTGTTTTGTAAAGTGTACAATGAATGGAGCTCCACAAGAAATACCTTGTACGACATGTGCACAATGTTTTCTGCAAATATCTCAGGAGTTAGAAACCAAAAATAAAAACGTTTTGAAACTAGATAAAGAGTTAAACGATGCTTACAAAATTTTAAAAGAAACTACGTTCCAAATGCCCGATAGAGTCAAAGATGAACCCAACGACGGTAAACACGGGTTGATTAATGAAGTGGAAAACGTTTTGAGCAAGTTGGAGAAGTTTTTAACGTTAAGTTCAGATTTGGGAACAGCGGATGATACCCCTAACGATAGCGAGGAAAAAAATGCCAAGATTATCGAGCAAGAATATGAACTACAGGTGCTCGAAAGAAAACTACTCGAAAATAATGAAAAAGAAAAATTTATCAAACAAGACTTAAACGTAGACATAGAGAGAAAAAAACAAAAAATCACAGACCTAATGGACGAAATCAGTATTAAAAATTCAAAGATTATCGAACAACAGAATTGTATCAGAATTTTGGAAGATGCATTACGTGAAAGTAGTAATATAGCTGAACTGGAACAACTCTTGACCGTTGTGAAGAGTAAAGATGATAGAATCAATGAACTGGAACAAATGCTGCATGCGTCCAGCATCCAATACGACACTCACATCATGAAGGATGAACGCATTGTTGAGTTGGAGGAAGCCTTGAAGGAATCTGTCCTGATAGCAGCAGAGAGAGAAAAGATATTTTACAGAGAGGAACAAGAGAGATTAAGAATTATCGAAAAGGTATGAATCAAATTATTGAATTGAGGCAAAGTATTGAATAGAATTCTTGCAAAATTTAAAAACTTGAAATAATCTGATTTCAGAGCAAAAAGTTGGAGCAACGTCTTCTGTCTTTGCAAAACGCTAGTCTATTGAAATGCGAGACTTGCAGGGGGCTCATCAAGAAAGTTTCACAACTGGAGAAGTACGTGAGCTCTAACATCAAGAATAAACGAGGACAGCTCGTAGAACTCTGTAAACTGAAGTAAGATTGTTTTTTTCAACTAGCATTACTAAAAGTATTTATCACAAGTCAAAATTTTCTTTTATAAACTACTAGCTTTACCGACAGACGTTGTCCTGTGTTCCTAAATATGAATATTGAATTCGAATTTGTATGGTGATGAATTGATTATCATTTGACCAATGTAATTCCGACTGATGCGTCTGCTTTAAACCATGTATATTCCATTCACATTCTGTCAATCGCACCAACTATCTGACAACTCCTGTCAAAATTTCAAAATTGGAATAAAAATTATATGTTAAAATATACTAATAAGGTTGCCTACGTAGAGTTTTCTTTAATTTTCTAATTTTTCACGCAACTTTCTTAATTTTTTCTTTCATAAGAATCTTCTCCTGATAAAAGCCAACACGACAAACAAAAATGGAGAAATCGGTCGGAGAGCTATTTTCCGATGTCGAAATGAAATCAGAAAATAGCTCTCCATTCTAATATATAAGATAAACATTTAATTAGATTTTTTCAGAACTAACTTTCCATACAAAACAAAAGATTATGTCGTAAAAACAATATCAAAGTATAGATTGCATTGTCATCAAATTCTGAGCTATCCCATATTTTGTGGTTCCCAAAGTAGTTCCCACAGACCTCAAGGGGTCCTTGGGATCACTCAAGGTGTCTGTGGGAAATAAAAATTGATTTGGGGGTTCCTAAACATAGGAGGTCCTTGCAGGGTTTCATATAAAATACTAAAATATGACAATGCCTGGAGATTCATTTGAGTAATATCTTAAGTGTTATAATTTTAAGATTGAAGTTTTTCAATAAATGCCATCACTTATCATATGAATGTTTTATTTTCAAACAAAAAACAATGAGCAAGAATTTACACAAAGAACTAGTTAATGGACAATGACAGATACGCATGCCAGATTTCTAGTTCTTGCTTATTGTCTATAGCATGGTGTCAATGTCAAACTATATATTTCTAGTTCTTGCTCCATATTCGTTTAGTGTAAACGCCAAAAAAATATAATATGTATATGCGGGAATTGTGAACAAATTTAGACACTGTTCACAAAGCTACATGCTGTTTTTCGGTTAAGAATTCGCGAGTTGAAGGAAAAATTAAATACACATGATATTCTCGCTAATGTCTCCACTCCTTGTAACATTTCAGTTTTTTTACTCCCCCCACACCACTTTTGAGTTCACGGCATTAATGGATGTCCATGATCAAGTTTATACTTTGAAAAAGTTTGAGAGATACTGGTATAGCTAGTCAGGAAATTTGTGCCCAAATAAAACAAGAATATGTTGAAATAAAGTAAGATTGTTTTCAGACAAGAGGCGTTGAAGGCTGGCATAAGTGAAAGAGATGCCCATCTAGCTTTACTGGAATTAGGACAGGCAGAAACTGAAGGCAGGCAAGAGAGAGAGGACATAAAGAAAGACAGGGACAGACTCATGGACGCACTCAAACAAGAGGTGTTTATACATTTGTATTTAGTTTATTACAGAAATTACCAATCTGATTGTCATGGTTTTCTTCTTCAGTCTCATTGACTGAAAAGTAGGAAATCAAATTGAAAATATGTTGCTACTAAGATTTTTTTGTTTACAGAATAAACACATGGTGGAGTTACTGGACGACAGCAAAGAAGTCAAAGAGATCCTGGATGTGTCTGTAAACCAAGATTCCGATCCCTGTAATGACACGGATGTGAGCAGCTACTTTACTTTGACTGATACAATGATTACAGATGTGAGTTCTCCGTTAAGATTTCCCAATACAATATAAGTCGTCTGATTGCACTACTAGTAATCATCATTGAGCTAGATTTTGGGTGCAATCGTTACCATCCTCAAAATGAACATAAATATTCTTTAGTCCGATTGAAAGAATCAATGGATTAATTTGGTTGAATTCGATACTAAAATTAAATACAGCACTTTCATCATTTATGATACTTGTGTATAATTTTATCACTTTTTCAATAGTCTTTAGTTGTTTTTATACCAAAGTCTGTGTTATTTTTAAACTGTAACTATTAAATACGGACGTATTATTACCGGGCTGGTTGGCTCAGAGGCTTGTGTCTGCTTGAGATGGCTAAGAATGCGGATTCAAGTTCTGCAAGGGCGATGGGATTTTTGAAGTGTTCAACATGATTTATGAAGTAATCACACTAAGCCAGCTTTCAATGCAGCAGTAGAAGCCAGTCGTAAGCCCACATAGGATCAAATTTGTAAAAATTTACCTCTTAAAATCGAGCACTAATTGATTTAATTATTGCATCAAATAGTTTGTTCTGTATGCGGTGAGTTTTCTTGTCAAAACAGTATATTATTATTTGAACAACGTTGGTTTAAGGATTGTTTCTTAAAATAATTCTAAAAATGTAAAGACGCTAGAATAAAAATGTATAATTGCAACAACAAATTTTAATCATTAAATTATTTCATTTTAGTCTGATGATTGCCAAGATTCTCAACAAGGAACTGTGCTATAGGGCTGGTCAGAAGATCAACTGCACCATCTAAACAAGTTTGTGAATGGATATATTCGTCATATGGCTGAGCATTTTCTAAATAGCACCAAATAATGATAATAAAAGGACGATTTTTAATGCGCCGTTTCGTGATACATTTGAGTCTTCTTTTGGAGTAAAGGATAATTATTTTGTTTATTATCGCTCAATATTTTACTAGTCTCTGTTCTGAAAAAATATATACAGGTCACTTAATACAAAATTTGAGCAATTAGAATGTTGTAATTTTCCAATACGGCAACAAAAATGGGTTCAACTCTCTCTGTTTACCCCCAAATTTGGGAAGTAAAGTAACTATTTGAATGAGAAATGTCATTTTTGTATAACCTCTATGTCGTGCAAGTATGGCAAATTATACTACCTACATGTAAATTCCCTTACACTCTCCGAAATTTATGAATATCTAAAAAAATTGTGCACTAAAGACGATATTTTAGCAACAATGATATAATTTCATTTTAGATTTGTACAAATTATCAAATTGTTTTTTGCTACAAAACATTTTACCCATAGTCGTAAGATTTTTCTGATGTAAATAATATGTATACTGAACTAATAATTATATTTTGTATGTACATAATATAATATAATAATTATGCAATTCTCAAAATATTACTGTGTAGTGTAGGTCGCTGTGTATATAGACAACAAATTTCCATGTGTTCATTATAAAACTGTATCATAATGAAGCTTATTTTTATTTTGTTAAATTTGTATCAATAACGTTGTGTAAAGTTTTCTGTTTTAATTACTTACTACAAATAAGATTACGATTGCGTAATTACTTAATTTGTTACGAATAAAATATTATTATAATTAACTGAAAATTGTTGTAAACACACAAATTACTTACAATAAATAACTCAATAAAGAATCTCTTAAAAAAATTCATATCCCGCTTTGGGATTTATATAGCTAGGGATTTGAATATTCTGCGTAATTAGTTATTCAATTAATATTTTTAAATGTTAAACTTGTTGTGCAAATATTAGACAAAGCATACCTATTTTATAAATGCATAAAAAAATTAATTCAATGTTAAAAAATTACTTACAATATTAATATAAAGATTTGTAATATAACCTACAAAATTGATAAATAATTATTGACCTGTGTAAATTATGTAAGCGTGTTCAAGGGTCAACTAGTACATTGATAAGAAGTTTAACAAAAACATAATAATTATTGAAATAACCTCAAAAATGTAAACAGTATTATTGCTTTTGCTATTAAACTAGTAGAATATTACATTCTCATGATTTATAATATAAAACAAAACAATCAAAAGAGCATGTTGAATATAATATATAAAATAAATATAAATAATTTTCATTAAATTAAATCAGTCAATGTAATATTATGTGTATAATGAAACATTCAAATAGATAAAGACATGTTTTTACTCATCAAATGCTTAAAATTGTAATAAATCTTAGATACTGGAGTTGGTGGTGGTATTTGTTAAACATTTCCGTTTAGCCTATACATATATATATTATATAAAATACTGGAGACGTTACTGTTTCTTTTACAAAATTTAATATAACGCAGTCTGTTTGTAATGACAAGCGTCATGATATTGAAATAAATGTTTTAAATTGTTAAATAGGTATGTTAGTAAATTAGGTAACAAACAACATTTAACTTATTTGTAAGGTTTAGTGAAATATTATTATGTTATAATAATTATTAAACATTACTTTAAAACTGAGATATTTACATAAAGCACAATAAATAGCGGTAAGGTTAAACATAAATACTTTTATTATTATTGAAACATGGTCCCTTGTTTCAACTTTGTTATTAATATTCGTAAAACAATTTTGTTATCTTTGAAGTTTTCAATTATGGGGAGTCATCGCTAACTCGATTTTTACATTTGGTGTTGTTTAAAAGTGTCCTTTTTCAGTTGTTATAAACTTTAATCTTGCATCTTTATTTCACACTATACGTGAATTTCTGGACAAATACAGTTTAACTTTCATGCTATTGTTTATTTGAGCAGATGCGCTCAGGTTGCAGTAAATCTGGTGAAAGAGCAACAGTATTTGTTTAAAACTTCAAATAAAATTTCGCTAGGTAAATACCTACACAAACACTTAAAAATGCTACACGTAATAGTTTAGATTTATTACAAAAAAAAAAAATCTTGAAGTACGAATATTCTTATTCACACGCACTAAAATTGTTTTCTTTTATATCACAGATTCTAGAATAATTAAAGAGCAACATTTTTAAAAAAACACCAAATGTACGAAGTATATTTTTATAATACTCTGCCATTTTATGTAAACTTAAACACTGGACCAGCAATGGCGCAGTTCAATCTTCATTCTGCTAGAGAATAATCTTGTTGAATAATTTAAAAGTCAATAGCAAAGAAATTTCTTATTGGTATTATAAATGGATAGATGTAAAAAAGTTATAAGTGTCTACGTAAATAAAATGTCTGTTTTAATAATGGATGAGTTTGTTAGCAAACAAAATTTTCCTATTCGCATTTGTATTTGCTATATTTTGCAAGATTGTTTTCTAGGTGTTAGATTTAGAGATAGTTGAGTTACTTACTTGTATATATTGTTATCAAAATGCAGTTAAATATAATAAGTCTGTTCATTCTTAAATATTTATTATGAATAACCAGTTATAAATATTATATTAAAAATAGTGAAAAACTCTATTTAATAAACTGTCCCTGTATTTCTTTTTCTCTACCAACTTTTTTAAATACGTTATATTTTTCTCATTTGCATTTTTGATGGGTCCAATTTTTTATCTCTTTTCCTAACGATAAATAATTTCAATCTTGCTTTTAAATCATCCATTCTAATTGTCCATCGCTTTTCATATCGAAATCATCGCGTGGCCTCAGTGAATGTGATAAAAATCTCAAATGCATAACTAGGAAAAAATTAATTGAAATTATCAACACACATAAACATGGAAAAAAATAGCAGAATTTTTGTTTTATCACATTGTGTTACTTCTTAGAAGCTAACTAAAGTCGCATAAAATTAAATAGATCACTACAACTTAGAACTTCAAAATAGACGTACTTAAAATAATAAACACATTAGCTTTTCTTCTTCTTCTTCTTCTGAGATAAACTCACATTATTACGAACCACTGGTGACACTAAAATATCCTAAAATATGTAATTATAATTACACATCAACATAATCATTCGTACTATTATGTATTAAGCTTTCTATCATTGCTTTTATATTCATTAATGAGTAAAAATTAATTTTCTTACTTATAACCTACTGTTGGTTTTCAAAATCATAACAGATCTAGTCAAAGAGATTTAATTTAGGTGTATGCAGTCTCAGTTATTGGATAATTTTAATTTGCACAAATACTTACTAATAAATTTTCGTGCATTTTTGAAAGGTGGAAAAAAAACATTTTTAAATACTATGTTGTTTCAAAATACCATTGACAACTTAGAGTAGTTAAAAATGATATTATAAATACCCATCTGTATTCATTTATGTTTTTTAATTTCTTATATACTTAAGTTATAAAACAAAATGTTCCAAACATAATTTTATAGCTTCTGCTTAACTCCAAGCGCTAACCAAATATATCTCAAATGTCATTTTGGATTTGTTTGAAAAATTAGATAGATGGTTGTTGGAATTGTTACACATATCATACATACTTCCCTTCAGATAATTTGAAACGAGTTGGATTACATTTTGATAATCTTTGCTGTTTGTGATTATGTTTCACGAATTCCGATAAATTATCAATTTGAATAATTCAACTGTGCGCTTTAAGTAAAAAACTTATTTGGAATATATCAAATCACGAGATCACATATCGTAATCATAAATAAATTATAATATTTGGACAAGGTCGGAAAAGACATATTCACTGTTAAAAAGATTAACTATGTAGTTAATAAAAATTATAAGAAATATGACAAGTTAGATTTTTATTTTTTATCTGTTCACAGGCAGAAAATAATACAAATACCTACAATCTATTTCAAATATTTATACACAAATGTTCTCTCCAGTTTTATTACTAACTCAGAAAAAAACTCTATTCAAATATTTTATTACGTATTTACAGTCAATTTCACCCAACTATAATGCCACCAACAATACTTAGATAGTCAAATGGAATTTTTAATGATAATAATGATAGTGGAAAGGTTACAGGATTGCTGTACACAGTTGCCAATCCTATCATGGACCAAGTTTATGCATGTTGGATCAGAAAATTATAAATTTGCCATGTTAAACATCTTATAATTAAAGTTGTTAAATACACACTAAGCCTGACTGTTTCATAATTAGATGAAATTTATTTTTTACAATATTTTAATTTAAACATAATACGTCAAGTCTGTTTCAAGCAAATTGATTTAAAAAAAATGACTAATATATCTCTGTCCGTACTTTATATAAATTCTCTATAAGTGAGCTATGTAATAGAACATAATTATTACAAAGAAGTCAATTGCTGTCTTAGTTTTTTTAATATTAAATATCCCAATGAATTTTTTGTACCGAAGAAGATTTGATTAAGAAAGATTAAAAGGTCTTTAGAGAATGTATATTCATTATATTTGTAGCAATATCTCCGAATTGTGTGTTTTGTACTGGATTCTGTAACAATGTGTTAGGATAATTTCTGTCTAGTTACATAAAAAAGACGGGCTTGTCTGTTTTGCAATAAAAATATCTGGAATGCTTACCTATATTATACTGTTTAAGGTCAATTTTTAATTATTGTAGCTTGCATTTTTGGTTCAAAATAAACAGAAATACAAATTTTTTAATTATTCCTATTATACGTGGAATTTTTCAGTTAACTGTAATGCCGGCTGATGAAAGTAAATCGAAAATAAATAATTACTGATAATATTATGCATCTGCAAGTTACGATATATGAATATCTTCTTTATTTTATCCCCCATAGACCCCTTACGAGGCACTCGGGTTCATTAAAATATGAATTACAATTTTTACATGTTACAATGCATTACAAGCAATAACACGATATCAAAGCAAAACAATAAATAATACGAAAATCAATGTCAATGGGGTGTAAAGGGTCCCATTGGCATCTCGTCAATGTGCAAAACTAGGATCATTTTGTTTATTATAATGGGAAATATTTTAGTTAGTTGCAGTAGCGACAAGAGCAAAGTCAATAGGAATTATGAAAATGTTAATTTATTAAATGTCACAGACAACACATGGATAAGAGGTTAAGTTACTAACATGTCATTAATAGAATAAAAAGCTTTCTCGACAAGATACTTTTTAACCTCTCTCTGAAAACGTACATTGTCAAGAAATTTAAGGTGGTTATATAATTTCACGCTCATACATACGAAGCTCTTTGATAATTTTGTCAGTCTATGACCTATAGGCCTCAGTAGGGTTTTGTTACGGGTATCATAATCGTGAAATTTTGAGCTTTGGGGAGTATTTGACAAGTTTTTTTTTGCGTACTTTAAACATTCAAGTATGAATATACCTGGTAGAGTCAAAATACGTTGTTCCTTAAACACGTCCCTACATGACTCTCTGGGGCTCATGCCCAACAGGGTTCGGACAGCACGTTTTTGTAAAATAAAAACTCTCAGTGCACCGGATCCCATGCCCCAGAACATAATTTAAATATTAATAATTTAAATTTAAAAAAAAATAGTTGTAAGCGAGACAAAATGATATAACCCCGGGTATAAATTTCAAATGAAGAACATAAAGAAAAAAATTTCACCAATAATTTTCTTCTGTAATTCACCTGTCATTTTTTTCACAATAATTCCAGTGGTTCTCAATCAGCGTATGAACGAAGCCCTTAAAAGTATGTTGATATAATTTTCATCATCTCACTATCGGTAAAAAAAATAAATTCAAAATATTGTCGACCAATGTACAATAACTATTCATAAGTTTTCATCGTCATAAATGAATTTATTAGCTATTCTTTGCGTGAATGGATGAACGCATTTTTTGATCATTAAGGGATATCGACTGATTAAAACGATTGAAAACCACTGCAGACCTGACTGCACCTGGTAATACTTTGGTGCTTTTGATTTTTTATATTTTCTGTTTCATATTTAAAAAAACATACTTAATACTTGTTATCGTTTTTTTTTTATTATTTATACAAAATATTTGACTATAATAATTAATAATAATGAACTTAAATATTCTAATTAATCAGTGAATTTCAGACTGTTTTTTATTCATCGCAGCAGTTTTTTTTTCAATTAACGAAATACTATTTAATTAAATTTTCTGCAATTGCATTATATGTATATCCATGCATCATTTACCAAATATTTATATGTGTAATGTTATTGTTAAACCTATTTAAAAACATATTTATTGCTATATTAATAATATAAAAAATATTTTTTAACAAATTCTTCAATTGATTTGTATTTCAAAGATTGATGTATTTCCAGAAGGCATCGTTATTTTTTTGATTACAAATCAATAACTTTCCTTTATGAATGTGAAATAAAGCAATTTACTTGTATTATGCATATCAGTAAATTGCTCTCAAAAGTGACAAAATATTTGGGCTTTAAAGAAATTTTGTGGAAATCTGTTGGTAGATTTATTGATGGGTATAATATAAGAAGAACAAACAATTTGCAAGACAAGTCACCGTAACAAACAAACAAACAATGATACTTAAAATCACCTTTCTCTATGTACCTACCTACTAATATCTTTATAATAAACATATTACTAATATGTCTCTAAGAATGATGTACTATTAATATATACGTATATAAATTATATCAATACAAGTGTGCAAAGTAAAAATAAACCAAAAAATATTGATTGAATTTTCAAATCTTTTATTCAATTCAAAAACTGCGGAAGTATTCGTGAAAAGGTATAAATATGATCTCCTTCGACACCATTTTGATATTAACATGGACTAAAATTTGAATTAGATCACAATAAGATAATTTCATGGAAACCCCTCATGGTGTGCATTTAAGATGTAAATATACATTGCCACCCAGTCATTATTTACCTACAGCATATCCCTCCCATTCTCCGTAGCATGGTAAAAAGGCTGCAAGGCAGAGTATGGAATCCAGTTGGTAAACATATGTAAAAGAACGGACATCCAGATTGATGAATCCTTAGAAGTGGTATTAGCAGGAAGAAGTCCCTAAAGATCTAGCAGTTGATTTTATCGGATTGATGATTACCCGTTTTTAGGTTAATTTTTGATTTGACACATAAATGATGGCTGTTGGTGCCTATAATTCTTGTCTTTGCAAATTTGACAACAGAACTTAGTTGGCGAAGGATGTTGAAGAAGGAAGTGTACCGTGGCTCATGGCACGGACACGTTGCAGTAAAACTACTTAATATGCATAATTTAGACGACGAGAGATGCATGGAATATTATGTTTATGTATCCTTCCGTTTCAAACCATAAAACTTATGCACCACTACACAGATAGTGGCAGATGTGTGTGTGCGTATATAAGAGGTCCACGGTTAGGCGGTAGGATAAGATGTTGAAATTTTGTTCAATTTATCAAATCTTACCATAATATGGTTTGAATGGAACCTATTTTTTCAACAATATGTACAATAACATACCATGTACCACATGTGACTTATTTCCGACTACACCGTCATCTCTTGGATTTTTCAAAAAGTTACGCAAAGAAATTGTTTTGATTACAAACTTATGACCCGTCGAACTTCATCCCGCATCCAAATCAACAATACCTAACTATTACGTAATGCAAAAAATTATTAGCTTAATTTAATTCAGTTTTTATGTCGTATACTGTATTTAATTCATGTAATCAGTCAAAATTATTTTTTTATTCTGGGTTAGGTCAAAGTTAGATGGGCGGGTCAGCTAGTGAATAAATATAAAAAATAGATGTTATCGAGCTCAAAAAACTATGTTGATAGTGTTAAAGAAAGCAAGATTTTACCTTAAGCCAAGACGATTCTGCTTCTTGTGTTAGGTCTCTCTGATGTTGGCAATCACTTCGCCTTAGACCACTCCAAATAGCTCCTGTGCATGTCTTGACTCAACACACATTCAAATTTGAATTTATTTTTATTAAAAAAAAATTAATAACATCATTATTGTTATTCATATTTTTTTTTTGTTTTTTCTAGATTACCGGCGACTCATATTCATATATTTAATCAATATAAAAATAAAAAATACATATAACATCATTTTCTATACAACATATACATAAAATATTGCTTTTTTGTATTGTTATTCATATATTTAATCAATATAAAAATAAAAAATACATATAACATCATTTTCTATACAACATAATATACATAAAATATTGCTTTTTTGTATTGTAATTAAATATTTCACTCCAAAATATTGTACTAATTGATCTATAACATTATTTGTTTGCAGCTCAATAATATTAATGTAGCTACACAAAGCAACAAAGCTCACTCAAAGTGAACACAAATGCACTATTTGACTCTTTCGCAGTAAGCAGCGTGAAGCTTGTGTTGTGAAAGAGAAAAGTGGTCGGCCCCTGGGATCGCTACCACATTCTCCAGCATGAAAATTGGCATTGTAACCGCCAGGCTACCAACCATTACTATAAGGGTACTTGTGCTTTACAGTTTATTGATGAAAAATCTCTTAATAAGGAACATGGAAGTAAAGAAATTATAATTACAAGAAGTCTCTGAAAATTGTTTGATCATATTTCAACAAAGTAAACGCGGGGCATTAAATTAAATTATGTTTTTCCCGCGATAGATAGTATTAAAAAAATGTATACGTTGCATCATCAACACAAAAAAATAATTACATAATTTTTTAACCAGAGTATAAAAAGTTTATAGCATTCATAATTTGGATTATATACCGTATCTCTCCCCACGGACAAGCTTTCCTCGCATGTACCAAATACTCTGTAAAAAAATTTAAAAGAAGCTATAAGGACTGCCGCGCACTGGCAACTTGTTTAAAGCATCTATTTAGTTGCTTTGAAGAAGTTCGTAGAAAACAACCGCAGCTAAAAAGTTGCCCGTGTGCGGGGCTGCATTCAATACCTTGCGTTTCATTGGAAGCAACTAAATAGTTGCTGTCAACAAGTTGCCAGTGCGCGGCAGGTCTAATATGTATATCTTATTCAAAACTTCATTTTAATCAAATTATAAAATAATCTAAATCAGTGGTCCCTATGGACCACAGGCGGTTCCTGTGAAAATATATAATTTCGGGGTTCCTGAACAAAGTCAGAGGTTCTGCACAAGATGAGATATTATAAAATACAAAAATTTTAATGAAACATTACACCTGATATTCTCACCATATTGTAAACCCTCCCCTCCCCCGTCTACCCAAAATCAACAGATTATTGGATGACCCCTAAACCGTGTGAGCAAATTTTGCTATTCTAAATAATAGGTCGACAACCTGCAGCCTGCAAGGTTTTTGCCACAATGCATGTGTCGGTGACATAATATACATTTATATGCAAAACTATGAGCTTCTGCTTCAAAAATGCAAGCTACCAAGAGTTGTTGGTTAGATGTAAGAGATCGCTCCGGTGACAATCTCGCCAGTGCATGTCCGTCATAAGACTGTACTCTGTGGAAATTTTTACCTTTTTAATATAAAAGTATGAAAAATAAAGTAAAAATCAATAAAGTACCTTAAAGTCCGTGTCCAATCCCTTCCTCCTTGCTATGGCCTCCACTTCCTTAGCAATATTCTCCTGGGTGGTGCCGTCTGTCTCAATGTATTCACACTCACTAGCCGCATAATGGCAAGATATGGCCTTACGGAATTTCTGAAATTTTTGAAATTTATCTTTTAGTAAATTTGGTGGTAGAACATCAACGTAAAAGTAAGATGCACTACTGAAAAGAATCTGTTCAAATGTTCACAACATAAGTCAAAGTAACAAATTAATAAATATCTTAGTAAAGCTCATCAGCAAAATTTGATCTGTCATAATCACGGATTGAGAATTACAAAGGAATAAGATTGGATCGGATTAGGTTTTTGGACTCCCATTCATAGTGCAGAGTAAAGAGGTAATATGTCTTTAACAAAGTTGTTCTAAGATGGGTGCCTGGACACTCGAACCATAAAGGAAATGAAGAAGCGGACAAACTTGCAAACATGGGGGCTGACACCAAAACATTTGGACCAGAACCCCACTGCTTCTTAGCCAACACTGTTCTAAAAACAATGTTATACAACAGTATGCTGGAAAAAGCAAAGCAAAACTGGGAAAACATACCCGGACAGAAACATGCCAAATCATTAATAGATTGCTTTATAAAAAAGAGATCAGACAAAATCCTTCCTTTAAATAGAGAAAACATCAGAGTTCTAACCAGAGCACTGACTGGACATTGCAGATTGAATAAACATCTAAGTACAATGAAATTGATGGATATGCATCTATGCAGATTCTGCCTAGATGAACATGAAACGCCACTACACCTGCTATGTGACTGCGGACCCCTGATGCAGACCAGAACCACAATAATTGGATCTCACATCTCTGATCAAACTCAAATCAAAGAAACCAGCCCACAAAAGATCCTAAAATTCATCCGCGAGATCGGACTGTGGGGTGACCTCTAACAGCAAATCTATTCACAATGAACTAAAAAAGTTGACGTGAAGAAAGCACTAGAGGGTTTTAAAAAATAATATGTCTTTCGATAAGAGAATCACAAATTTTGTTCCACCACACATACTTTTCCATGTGAGGAGCAAGTGGTATACCGATAACACAGAGAGATGGTCTAACGGGCGAAATGTTCGCCTGTATATCTGGAGTACGCGGACGACCTAGCTTTGTTCAGTACGACGGCGCAGTGTTTCAAGACTTTGCGACGAACAGCACATCTTGGCCTTTGAGTCAAAGCCAGTAAGACGGAGCTCATGGCAAATAATTCCTGCCCCAAAAAAACAGCTATCGATAACCATCGATGGTCACCAAGTTTCCTGAGAGACTGGGCTCCTGAAACATGTCGATATAAAATATATATTGGCAAGTGACAGTTAAATGAAGCCCAAGTTCATAATTTTTTACTATGTAAACTGGCATTTTAGATTATCAAAAGTTTCTAGAAGCTAACAAATCACTCTATCTCAATATCATACTTTTGCAATTCAATTTCTTAAAAAGAACTTTTCCCAACATAAATGCAGCGTCACTTGAAACTCACTGAAAGTACTTACATTAGTGCAATTGGGTCCAGAGCCATGCACCAATACAGGATGGAAGAAAACAGTATCCCCTTTCTCCATTGGCAGGTAAACTCTTTCCATTTCAGGGGCTACTTCGTCGTAATTCTGTATGCCGTGGTATGCTTTGTTGACAGTTACTCCAGCCTTAGCAGGAGGGTACTCATGCGCATACAACTGTCCCTTGTGACTTCCGGGAATCACATACAGACAACCATTGTCTTTGAAAACAGGCTCCATAGCGGTCCAGCTAGCTACGATTCTGTTTGCTGGACGAAACGGGAAATAATGAAGATCCTATAAAATGAAACACAATAATCATAAATTCTTTTTGGCTACCTAAAATTGCTGAAGGTAGGTACCTAAAATTCTTGTCTACACAAATATGGTGAGAGAAAATTTCCTGTATCAGTTCACTTTTCTACCACCAGGTGTCATCCATTGTATAGAACTAGGTATACAAGACTCTCATTTTTATCTTGAAATGGAGTATCACATCGAAGATCTGGTTATTGATTGTGACAGTTGAGACACATAATTAGTCCAAATTTTTAAAGCTGACGATCAAGTGAGTCATCCTATCACTCACATCATCCAATGGGTTGTCCCGGTAATATTTTGAAGTAGCATCACACCATTTGGATGGATGGAGTGATCACTGATCAGCAATGATGGGCTTTAATGTTTGCAACAAAATAAAACTGTATGGAAAATGTTTAACACAATTTTAATTGAAATTTTCATATTGTTTTGATCAAATTCACCAACTTACTCCTTTATTAATTATTTATTAATCATGCTAGCGTTTTTAAAATTTACAAATCTAATCTAACCAGTAATAGAATATTAACAATACCCGTTTTGAATCAGTTAAGCTTACCTGATGTGGAGGATGTATAGAAGTCCCCGGAGGCTTATTTATTAACATGCTGTGCATACCCATTATATTGGGACCAGTGAAACATTCAACATAGTCCAACAGCTGGGGGAACTCTGTGTACTTTGAAAAGACATCATCATAAAGTATATCTTGAATCTGTAATAATATTCAACAAAATAAATATTTTTGTTCATATAGAAATTTTTTGACTACATACAAAGTTAGCCTCATTGCAGATTATATGTTAGGCTATTATGAATAAGTTATTTCTAAAAACTTCTAGATAAGACATGAAGAGACTTGAGTATTAACCTTATTATATAAAAACTCTCCTTTCTTAGTGGAATTCATGTGGAGTATTTCCTTCATCAGACTCATGAACCCTATGTCCACCTTGCCATCACAAATGTCTAGAAAATGTTCCCTGAAACACCAAAAAATATTGCCATTTATTTTTAAACACATGTATATTTGTTTGTAGGAAGAAAAAATTAAAAGAATAATTTTCAGCACAGTGTGGCGCACTGTACTGTGATCCCGCCGGTTCATCAAAGAACTCATGTGAAATTTAATATGCCTACCACAAAATGGCTCTCTTTATATTTCCATACCATGAATGAAACAACTTGTTGTTGTTATGTTGGACGTAAAATCTGATTCACAGAGTAATAAAACTTTAAAGCTTCTAACCTGCACACATCTATAATGTCTTCTGGTACTAGATTTTTTATGAGTACATATCCATTTCTTTCATAGAAATCTCTTTGGAATGGCGAAATTTTGCCATCGCATACGGTGTATTCATAAGATTTTGTCGAGACTCTGAAATCACACATCATTCTAATTAAATACCTGCTTAATTATCTTATAATATAAATGAAAGTCGGGTTAGTGCGAAACTCGAGATCAGCTCAACAGATTCTTTTGATGTTGATTTATTGGATTCTTCTCCACTCCGGATAACAGAATAACTAATAAAAAGTTGAAAAATGGATATGAAACAATATAAAATATAATATTAAAGTTAGTATGGAACGGATTTTCTGCGACACCATAACAACAAAATTATTGTTTACTACACATGATGGTAGTCCTCTCTCATTCTCTCAAACGTAATTGCCGCTCTTACAGTATCCCATCCCATCTACTCCAATTTTCATACAAAGTTAACAAAATTATCGGGCACTTTCATATGTGCACACTGCACACACATCATCGGCACTTCATAGGCGAGGTAGAATATCTGCGCGCGCATTTTTTTTCACATTGTTTTCGCCTGAGATTTGAATACGAATGAAATATGGTTGTTTTGGAAATATTTTAATGTTATTATTTTATTAGTTTAACTCAATCGAATTAATTTTTATTTCTGGGGGCGCAGTGCACATTATGCACATATGAATGGACCGCCTCGGGTTAGAACCACAGGACAACGTCTGTCGGGAAAGCTAGTAATAAACTAAAAGCAAAACCTTTTGAACAAAACGCATAATAAAGTTTCATTAATTGTCTGATAGTCCAACAAATCAGTTATACCGTCCTTTACAGGTTCAAAATTTTACTTTACCACATTGAGAGCTCCGGACGTTTTGACATTATCTGTATAGACTAACCATGCACGGTGCGCGGTGATCTATGTAAAATCCACAAAAATCTGTATAAAAATCTATGGTTATCATGTGTCAGATATAGTTTCGAAATTGGCCACCATGAGCCAAAAAGATGGCAACGGCTATAGGAACAATATTTCAATGGGTGGATTGATTATCATAGAAACTATTGACTTACCTACAAAAATTATTGGTACGATAAATATTTCCCATAGTCAGTTTTGTCATTTGTATGACAAATATTTGCATAGAGTTAGAGTGTTTCAACAAAAATATCATGTTAGGGACGAACTAAAGTATTATTATACTAGCTGACCCGTCGAACTTCGTATCGAAATAAATAATAAAGGTATTTAAGGTTTTATGTCACATAACTGAAATTCGGTTTTTAGTTATACCTACAACACGGATGACCATTTACTGGCATTAGAAAAACCTGCATACTAAGCTGCATTCATTGTGTCCGAGTTAATTTTTACATAAAAAATCTGAACCTATGTAAAATGTAAAAGAAGAATTTAGGTCATTATTTTCAATATTTTAATAGTTATTCTGATCAGTTAAAATGATATTGATTGATCGAATATAGTGGAAATAATTAAAAACTTACTTAAAGCAGTACCTATCATTTTTTCATATATATCTTCAATTGTAACCTTGTCAGACGTGTTTCAATTTGTTTTTTTTTTTCAATTAAGTAAATAATGGTATTACATGAGTAAATTATATCCATCTTCTTTAACGTATCAATGATGCACATGATAGATACGTTAGAATGAAATTATGTAAGCAATAGCGTTTTGAAATCAACCTTTGTTAACATGTTACTAAGTAAATTAAGTTCTTATCTAACGCCAATTTGAGAAATTCACATTTTGAATAAAAATTATATTTTAAAGTAGTAAAAATGTTACCTACAGAGTTATCTTTAATTTTCTAATATTCCACGCAATTTTCCAAAAAAATCTATGAAAACAACATTCTCCTGAAAAAAGAATTAGCGAAATCGGTCCAGCCGTTTAGGCGTGATGCGATTACATCGAAGATATAGCTCTCCATTTGTATAGTTTTCTTAAATTTTCTAATTTTCCATGCATTTTTCTTAATTTTTTTACTGAAAAAGGACACTCTCCTGATAAAAGCCTACACGACAAAAAAAGAATTAGCGAAATCGGCCCAGCTGTTTAGGCGTGATGCGATGACATCGGGAAATAGCTCTCCATTTTTATATATAAGATTTGATTGGAAAGTACCTAGATTACAAAGAGGTCCATTTACAAAATCCATACTCACAAATTTAATGATAGTCTGAATCCATCTAAGTGATTTTTTAGTACTTGAATCCGGAATGCGGTGGAAGACATGTTTATTGTTAAAATTCACTCAGTAACGTCAAAACAATGAAAATAGGATTCTCTCATTGACCACAAGTATTGATGATACTAACAGTTGTGACAAAATGTACTAATCATCATATCTAAAACAGATAAAGATAATATTTATTAAGGATTTGATATTTTTTATTATTATTTACTTATCTTAAGATAAAAAAGCAAGCCGTTTTAGCTTTTGATTAATTTATTTATGAGTAAAATCTACATTCTTCTTTCCGATGTGTGTTTATAAGTCTCAAGCCTACTATAAAGTATGATAGAATTTTTGGGCTCATACAATATAAACAATAAATACACAGTATTAAATTGAAATTAAAAATAACAGTAATCCAAGATAACCATTTACATAACGATAATACATATTAAGATGAATACCTATTGGCGATTTCGCACGTACACACTCAACAGGTAGTAAGTTAACTTTTGTTTGTTGATTCTAGTTTGAAATAAACAGATGTTATTAAACCTATATTTCAAACACTGTTCTGTCAATATACTTGTGATGAAAATCAAAAACATTCAGAGAAAAACCGCGTTAATATCCAAAAGCTTTCTTTCTTTTCATCCAAGATCACAATTTTGCACGACATATCATACGAGCTACTTCTATCACTATGTAATTTATTGCGCACACTTTTTAATCGGATGAACTTTGTACATACAAGCGCCTAGCTTTTTAGCTGTTTATAATCTATCAATAATTGTATTATTACTATACATAAACACGTTTCGCAACCCAATCAAAATTATTTACTATTTAGGTAGACTTAAGTTTAAGTTAAGAAGTCTACTTAAGTTTGAATAATATGCGCCTCTTGATATATTTTTGACATTGACAGCTTTTTTTTTTTAGTCACGGCGTTGCCGCAACACCTACTAGATAATAGTTGCCGTGACAGATGGCTTGGTGGAAACCTTTAGCCAAAGCTTAGAGTCGTGATTAGAGTATTGCCAGTTTAAAATATACTAAAGTTGCCAGGTAAGGGAATAAATTTGAAATGGAAAATTTCTATAGTAATTATTGTCGATGCACCCTTTTTATTCAAACTATTCATACCTTCTATTTTATCTAATTTTTATTATGTTTATCCTCCATCCAAGTTTTTTTTTTTTTTTTTTTTTTTTTTTTTTTATTTAAATAATAAACATTTAAAATACAACAATTAAACAACAAAACACAAGACACGGTATTCCTCCATAAGCAACTAAATGCTTGAGCGGAGGTATTTTTTTTTTTTTTTTTTTTTTTTGATTGATTACTATTTACTATTATAATACTTAAAAAAATACAAAAACAATAGAAGTAGCTACCTCCGGCTTTCATCAAATTTAATACATACCTACTCAAATTTGGTTATGACTATACTTAAAGTAGGTACCTATAACATCTAGAAAAGGAGAAGACTTACAAATATTGAATGTAGGTAAAAAAAAACAAGCGTTGCACTTGAAAAACTTATATTTTTTAGAAAATTTTAAAAAATCCCCTCATATAGTTCCTACAAATTAAATCTCTCCCCGCGTACAGTTTTGCCAATCATGAACCAGTAATTCTGAGAAAAAAAAACATATTGCTAAGTACCTACTTATAGGAAAAAATTAAGTACAATAGGTAAAGAAAGACTAAAAATATAAAATAACGAGTCAGTAACCATGTGACGCATTATGTACCATTTTATGCAATAATCATTAGGTATTATTGTTATTTACCTTGATTTCCGTGTCCAAACCTCTCTTTCTGGCTATGGCCTCCACTTCCCTGGCAGCATTCTCCTGGCTGGAACCGTCAGTCTCAATATATTCACACTCACTTGCGGCATAGTGGCAAGATACGGCTTTGCGGAATTTCTGAAATAAGTTTTCTAATGAAACGTCGGGACAAATAACTCAAAACTTCGCATCATTCAAATTAATGAAACCTCGGGACAAATAACTCAAAACTTCGCATCATTCAAATTAATGAAACCTCGGGACAAATAACTCAAAACTTAGCATCATTCAAATTAATGAAACCTCGGGACAAATAACTCAAAACTTAGCATCATTCAAATTAATGAAACCTCGGGACAAATAACTCAAAACTTAGCATCATTCAAATTAAAATAGTCCTACTTCCGATTTGGACGAAACCAAACTTCAACCTATCTTCGAAATTGTTAGCCTGTGTCCATCAGACATTTTTCTGTCTGTACGAGCATATAAAATGCGTTTTCTCGACACTCGATCAAACGCAATGTGTGAATATGAGATGAATATTGATCGAGCAAATGCGATTTTTTTAGGAAAACTGCTTTATCTTTTATTGAGGAAGTTTAATTTTTTGTAACTGTTTAATTCATACTTTCTTCTACTTCTTATTTTTATTTGTTTTTCAGATTTTCTTATTTATCAAATGAAACCTCTCTCTTTGAGAGGCACGGGGAGGTAACAAAGAGCTCTCCACGACCTCCTTCCACACCACACCCCTCTAATGAAACACGTTTACAAAATAAAATTACGTTAGTACCTGATGATAACATAAATAGTTTTTTATTCCTGTCCCTAGGATTCTATGGTATTGGAAGACCCGGGCTGAGATGACTGGACGGAGCGCAGAGAAACCTCAGACGGGGGGGTGGACGATTGGCGGAGAACAGGGTGGCATGGAGAAATCTTCTGGAGGACCCACAGAGGGTTGTAGCGCCACCATGGATATATGTACCTATATGTATGAAATATTTAGATACTATATATTTCGCATACTTACTTTAGTAGAATTGGGTCCAGAACCATGTATCAACAAGGGATGGAAGAAAACTGTATCCCCTTTCTCCATTGGCAGGTAAACTCTTTGCTCCTCCGGAGCTAATACATCGTAGTGCTGTATGCCGTGGTATGCTTTGTTGACAAGCACTCCATTCGCAGCAGAAGGGAATTCATGACGATACAATCTTCTTTTGTGACTTCCAGGAATCACTGTATGTGATTGATACAACCATTATCTTTAAAAACAGGCTCCATAGCGGTCCAGCAGGCGACTATTCTATTGGCTAGACGAAACGGGAAATAATGAAGATCCTGAAAATAAACATACGAATTTTTACACACATCCCCACGAACCGGCCTCATTTGTATAATACAATACAAGATAATGGTTTCTCTTCCCAACTTCGGCCTCTAAGAAGCACCTGATGGGTTTCTCTTCTGTGAAGAAAGATGGCCATCGCAAGAGAACTCAAGACAAACCCTACGATTTCCGCTGTTCGGAAACTGTACAGATATGTAGGCATAGGTCGACCCCAGAGGCGGTGCAGTGGGTTTCTGGACGAAAGCTAAGAATTTATAGAATATCGAATCGAGCCGAAGCTTTACAAAAAGTAATCAATAAGATTTGTATACAATATATATTATAAAATAACACATTTGTTAATGTATTAAATGGCCTATAGATACCTAATATCTAAAATATTGACAATTTACCTGATGTGGGGGATGAAAGGGATGTCCCCGGTGGTTTATTTATTAACATGCTGTGCATACCCATTATATTGGGACCAGTAAAACATTCAACATAGTCCAACAGCTGGGGAAACTCTGTGTACTTTGAAAAGACATCATCGTAAAGTATATCTTGAAGCTGAAAGCCATTAAACCAATTTACAATAATTTGTTCCGTCGAAACAATCAGTTGTTTTGTACAATCTTACGAGTTTGCCCTGCAATCCCTGCCCTGGACTTCGCAACTCTGATGAGTGGAAGAACATTGGTTATTCTGAGGCGCTTCATTTCGAAAGCGGAGACTTTTTGTGATCGTCTTTGGTCAGGTGCGAGAAAACACACCCATTTCATTTAAAAGAATATGGCACTCACTATCAATTTACATTTCGTCTCGACACTAAGCACCGACGCTTTCATGTGTTGTTAAAGGCGCCACTATTTACCATTACCGATAGGTACGTATCAGGAGTTCAATCCCGAGATCACCAGTGGTATTTATAGTTGCTCCCAGATACCTAAATTGCAGTTGTTTTACTTACCTTATTGTACATATATTCTCCTTTATTTCCTCTGATTTGATCAGAAGCACTTCCTTCACAAGGACCATGTTTCCTTTTTCTATTTTACCATTGCAAATATCAACGAAACGTTTTCTGAAATGCGATATAACAGTGGCAAGTGGCATGATTAGACCAACAATAATATTATTTTATTCAGATACAACAGTGGCAAGTGGCATGATTAGACCAACAATAATATTATTTTATTAAGATACAATCGCATGGCGTTTTTCATGTAAACATAAGTTGTCACCAGTTCATCATAATATGTAGGTACCTACGTAATAACCGTGCCTTGACACACGAGATTTTTTTGGATACGAGCATAGGTATTTTTCCTTTAAAAATATGTTAAAATAAAAACTATTCATTGTACTTATATAATACATTTTGATGCCTTAATAGGCCTGTGGGAAGCATTTTGTCACTCCTCTCTTCACTTCGAACGGTGCACTGAAGTAAAGAGCGGAAGAGTTACCATACTTCCCACAGTCCCATTATATAGGAAGCGAAACATTGGGCAAAATGTCGCCGGTCTGAAAGATCGAATAGATATCTAAATAAATTACAGCGTAATTACAAAATGGTGTAAAAATTGTAATCGAAATGATTCCAACCTGCATTCATCCAAAACGTTTTCTGGAAGTATAAATATCCATTTTTCTCGTACCTACAAATCTCTTTGCAAAGGGGTTAGTTTGTTGTTGTCTAACGTATATTCATAATTTTTTGTTGATAGCCTGAAAACAAACTGAATTATAATGCACATAAAAAATGTATTACCTACTCCATATTTTTATTATAAATAAGTTTTGTAAGTTGTCATATCTAGGAACAATATATTTTATTAGGTAGGTAATTTTAAATTCATGGGATGATTAAATTTTTCAATTTATATACAGTTCGTTAAATAAGCACGTTATGGATTGGTTCGATAGCATTTGAAGTATTTTATCAAAAAAAAATTAAATGACAAAGAAAATTTACAAGGCTGAAAGGAAAGGTGTAAGAAAGCGTGATCGACCGAGAATGACGTGGATCGAACACATTGATTCCATCCTCAAGGAAGGCCAGGTCAGAAGTACGAGAAATAGGAGCGGTTGTATGAGAAATGGTATGTCGGTGGAAGAATCGAAAGAAGTATGATTGGATAGAAAAGAGTGGAGGTCCGTTCTCTCTGCCTACCTCTTACGGCACACGACGTGATCGATAAAAAAAAGTTGGAGTGTATCAACAAAAATAGCAAGTTACGGACGAACTACAGTATTATGATAGTTGATTGACAAATTTGATTGGAAAGTATACAAAACGTCACTTTAGAAAATCTATACTCACAAATTTCGTGATAGTCTGAATCCATCTAAGTGATTTTTTAGTACTTGAATCCGGAATGCAGTGGAAGACATGTTTATTTTTTTATTTCATTTGTCACAACAATGAAAATAGGCTTCACTCAAGGACCACAAGTAGGTATTAATGATACAAATAGTTGTCCCAGCATGTACTAGTCATCACATCTAAAACAGGTAGGTAAAGATAAAATTATTAAGGATTTGATATTTTTTATTATTATCTTAAGATAAAAAAAGCAAGCCGTTTTAGCTTTTGATTTATTTACTTATGAGTAAAATACACATTCTTCTTTCAGATGTGTATTGTTTATTTGAGTATTACTCTTAAACCTATACTATAAATTATGTAATTACTAGCTGATACCCGTCTTGCTTTACGTTGTTGAATTGGCTAGTCAGACTTGAGCCGTAGGTTATTGAACAGGTTTTGTATGCAGCTTTCCCCTTCTCAGGACCAGTAGGCCTAGACAAAATGCATTTGGCAATAGACTACAAACTACTTCGACAATGTAGAGTAGGAAGAAAATTAACTGTCCACTTTTTATATTTTATATTATAAGGATCATTGTTTGGTTTGAATAAATGTTTATATGTTCCAGTGGACAGTTAATTTTTTCGCACTATACATTAGCGATATCTTTGTTTGTAGTCGAACGCCAATTTGAATTTGTCTACGGCGGCATTTCACGCTAAGATTTAGAATGTATACCCAGCTAATGTTTCAAAAAAGGAAAAAATAAGAGTCACTGCTAAATATGCGAAAAGTTTGAAAAACTAATGTCACTTTCAATATTTAAGTATAAAAAAAATAGAAGATGAGGAAAAATTAATACTCACTGTTGAATACGCGAAAAAATTAAAAGAAGAATGTAGTTATACATAGGTACCTACCTACCTAGTATTATATAATACGTGTAGTTGTTCCTAATGAAAACCTGTTTGTAGATATAGGTACCTACCTACCTAGTATTATATTATGTATAGTTAGTTTGACCTACTTATGACTGTAGTGATACATTTAATGAGGTACCTTAGGAGAGAGAGGGTGCAAGCGAACACTGCTTTACCGGCTTTAGTCATCTGTCATGGCGTACATATTTTATAAGAAGTTTCGGTGAAAATCTTTATAAAATAAGAATTAAAAGACTTCTACTTATATTTTTTGTATTTCAAATCAAACTTCGATTGATTTTGTACATTTTCATACCGTAATGCTACAGTTCTACACAAAATTTAGACGTATAATTTTACTTTTAAAACATGACTTTCTCATTTTTGTATGAAGATTTTAAATTTTTAGAAATTTGTAAATAATTTAAAATATATTTAATGAAATGTAAATATTTGTATCTCAGATTACCACAATTGTATTTGCGAAAAACTGCGAAGAAAAATATTCAACGCAGAACCTACGGTTTTAGCGTGATGCTCTTACATACAGTTGGAGTGAAACAAATAAATAAATAAATAAATAAATAAATATACATACATTACTGAATTATTATGTAAGATGATGGAGTTTTCGGGCTCATACAATACAGGGTGTCCCAGAAAGTACGACTAATCGAACGTCCAGAGATAGAACACCTTAAAGGCTATCCAAATAACTCAATATATGTTCAGTGATTTTTTTATAACTTTCGAGTTATAGTTATTTTAGTACTTTTTTTGTCAAACCCTGACATGCATAAATGGTTACAGAGACACCAATTTTTGAGGTACATGCATATTTTTTTACTAGAATAGCTGAATAGTACCTATTCCTAGTAGATAGTAAACAATCATGGGTCTATCTGATACTATCGTGAGAACAAAATGTGTTGAATCTCAAAATAGGGTACAATTTAAAATTATACAAAAACTTTGAGGACGATTTGAAAAAAAATATCACATAACTTTTTTTCTTCCAACTAATTTTAAAAACTTGCCAATTTATCAATCAATGTAGGTACTCTGTAATTTTCACTAAGCTATATCTTTATTGCATTTTTGGGTCAGTGACGGACGACGGTGTCTTCAGCTGCACGTATGACTATGTAGTCGTTGTAACACGATTTCCTTAAAGTATTGCAAGCACCTCAAAGTTCAGAAATCTTTCTGAAATCAGTAGGTAGCATTGTTTTTTTATATACATACTAGCTGACCCGTCGAACTTCGTATCGAAATAAATAATATTCGGTATAGGTTTTATGCAACAGAGCTCAAATTCGTTTTTTAGTTATTTAACACGAATGACTATTTACTGGCATTAGCAAAACCTGCATACCACGCTGCATTCATTGGGTCTGAGCTTATTTTTACATCAAAAACTTATAACCTATGTTAATATGATGTGGGAAGAGGTCATCATTGCGCAAGATCGAGTGCAATGGAGAGCTCTTATTGCCTCACTTTGCTCCTGAGTGGAGTTCAAAGTGAGTTTTAATTTTGATTGATTTGATGTTAATATGTAAAAAAAGAATTTAGGTATGTCATTAAATTCGATATTTTAAGTTATTTTGCTCAGTTAAAATAATATTGATTGATTAATCAAAGTACGATAAGGAACATCTCCGTACCGATTCAAAATACGCATTGAGGTGTCAATACTTATTTTGCCCATCACGCTGATTCCCGAAGGGGGTAGGCAGAGAGTATGGACTTCCATTCTTTCCAATCCAAACTCATTCGCTTCCTTCAAACGCATAACATTCCGCATACATGCTCTTATATTCCTTTTGCTCCTGACTTGGCCTTCCCGTAAGACGGCACCGATATGGTCGGTCTATGTCATTCCAGGTCGGCCTCGTCTGCGTGCACCTATTCTTTCAGATTTATATATGTATCCTTTTAGTCATTCTCTCTTCGTTCATTTTCTTTACATGCCCAAACCTTCTTTCTTTATTCACTTTCATTCTAGTCACTACACTAACATCCACTCCACATTCCTTTCTAATATTATCATTCCTCACCTTAGCAATAAGTCTCTTTCCGCATATCCTACGCAGTGATCTCATTTCCACAACATTTATTCCAACTTCCAATGTTTTCACCATGTCTAGGTATCAGGATTGCATTGTGCATCAACTGTCGATATCAGAGATAGAGGTCTAAGTGCACCGCCAACCCTTCTCCCAGCCAATTTCCTTCTTTCAATCTCCTTTTCACACCTTGCATCTCTTCTAAATAAATTACCTAAATAGACATACTTCCAAGTTCTCGACATTCACTTTCACACAACATTGCGTTCTTAAATCTTCTCTTTCAAAACAGTGGAAATAAATAAAAAGCACATTTAATGCAGTATCTGTCATTTTTTTGCTAATGCTAGGTCATTAGCAAATATTATCCAGCTTTTTTTACATATTAACGATGCAGATTATATTTACGTTATATGTAGGTATGTACTCATCCTCTGTAAAAATCAGCCCATAAATGAAGAATTGATTTTCAAACAAACAAAAAAAATATTCTACTTGTTCTTCAATATAATCATGTATTCCTTGTGTTAAAATTTATCAAAACTCCTTGCTGGCGGTTTTAAAAATCTCTTTAAATAAAGAAAGTTTTCAAAAATCCTTACACTTCATTACAATAATGTATTCCTTGTATTAAAACTTACCAAAACTCCTTATAAAAAATAACTGCAATGAATATTATATGTTAACGTAAAGTGATCAAAATGAATTGTTAACGTAAAGTGATCACACTAAGCCAGCCGTCGAAATAACAGTAGAAGACGGTCGTAAGCCCGTAGTGGTTTGTTCCATTTAAAAATCGAACATTAGTAATGAATTTTTAGAGTCATTAGTTGTTATTTTTTCTTGAATATTATATGACTTATCCAATCAATCTATTTCGTACGATATATTTTACATTCGCATTCTATTAATTGCAATAACAATCAATCCACTGACAGTTCTTTCAAAAAAGTCAATCCACAGTAGTGAAACTTCCATACAAACCATAGACAATATATTTGACAGATAAGTAGTATTATTATACTCTATGAGTCAATCAATAAAAATTCAAAAGTAGAACAAAATTATATTGTTAAAAGTACTAAAAAGATTACTTAATTACTTAGTGTTTTCTTTAATTTTCTAATTTTCCATGCATTTTTATTATTTTTTTCTTCTAAAAGGACATTGTCCTGATAAAAGCCTACACGACAAAAAAAGAATGAGCGATATCAGTCCAGCCGTTTAGGCGCGATGCGATGACATCGGGAAATAGCTCTCCATTTTTATAGTGTTCTTAATTTTTCTAATTATCCATGCATTTTTCTTAATTTTTTTCTTCTAAATCAACCTTCTCCCGATAATAGCCTAAATGACAAAAAAAAATTAGCGAAATCGGTCCAGCCGTTTAGGCGTGATGCGATGATATCGGGAAAAAAATCTCCATTTTTATAGTTTTCTTAAATTTTCTAATTTCCCATGCATTTTTCTTATTTTTTTGTTCTAAAAGGACACTCTCCTGATAAAAGCCTACACGACAAAAAAAGAATTAGTGAAATCGGTCCAGCCATTTAGGCGCCATCCGATGACAACGCGAAATAGCTCTCCATTTTTATATATAAGATTTTTAAGGGCGAGCTTTTTTTCAAATAATTTGTGTTTCAATTCCTCAGAGAACCATATAGGAAAAGATGATTTTAAGGCGATTAGTAGGGGAGACAAAATTCCATATTTGGTTCTATCTATCATGTTTAGTTTCTTTTCGGATTTTGATGGGGAAGGTCATAGTTGTCTGTTGTCTCCATCTATCTATTTGTTTATCGCAATTTTGTCTCCTAGTTTATTAATTTTTAATATCAGTAGAAGTTTTTCAGGTCGCCAAATTTTAAAACGAGCCAGCATAATGATCATTAAAGGGGTAACCAAAATAACAATAATAATAATAATAAAACAGCTTTAAAAGGAAATTGAAAGATGTCCAAAATAATTTTTATTTTTTTTGTAAATAATAATAAATTATTTAAACGCAAAAATAGTTTAGGCAATAATAAAATATAAATGAATATCTAAAACGGGCGATAATTTTAGATCAAAGTTCATAAAATAAAACAAGTAAAATATTATTTATTTGTTTATTCAAGATTTACGGCTTTAGAGCCTTTTATATAAGATAATTTTTTAACATACAAAAAAACAATAGCAACACTTGACAGTTTGTTATGAATTGCAAAAACTTAACCTAAAATCTATGTGGTTTAAAACTTTCTATAGCGTGACACACCCACACCCTCACACACACCCTAATTCAAACAATAATAGGTAGGTACACTGTGTGCACAGTAAATTCAATTACATTAAATAAAATTAAATAAATAAATGTGTAATAAACCAACACCATAACATATATAATAATAAAACTGTATAAAATATATAATTATATAAGCTCTGCACTCGTTTTAGAGTGATTCGGCTGCAAGTATATTAACAATAACACAGAGACGTGTTATAATTTTTAACATAATATCATTGAGTTCACATCATTTTTTTATTATTCAGTTGGAGAGTCTTAGCGATAAGTATATTAATTTTGAAAGATTGCTGGGCCAATAAGAACTTTGTATTTACCGGAAATAAAATTTTTAAACTATGGAGACCGTTTACCAAAAATGTGTTATCAAAAAGAGGACAATTAAACAGAACATGATCAAGTGTTTCCTCCTCCATTGCACATACTTGAGCACACCGGAGAATCCAACACTCCAGTGTAAATGAGAATTCAAACAAGTGTGACCTATTCTCAGTCGGCATATGGTTGAGATTACGAATCTGGAGACTACTTCATTGTTCAAAAACCAAGGGACACTTGGCAACGATGGCTGTATATATTTGTTGTGTAAAATAAATATATGACAAAATATAAAGACTACCTTTAAAATTATTCAAACGCTCGGGAATCCGCAATGCGTACTCTAACACAAGAAAAACTTTTTACACTAAATAATATATGTAATTCTGCATTTTTAGTCAGTCGATTTTGCATGACATATCATAATATATGAGCAACTATCACTATATCTATATATTAATAAGTGAAGCTAAAACTTTAGTTAGACCATTTTTACGAAAAATGCGCGAGCGGATGAGTACGAAATTTTGGCCAGTGGCGGATTTACCAGCAGGCCGAGTAGGCTTGAGCCTAGGGTGGCGGATTTTAGGGGGCGGCAAATTTTCCCCAAAAAAAATTATTGTCTTACAGAAATAAAAAATAAATAAATACCTAAATGTTATAAGATTTCACCACTTAAATTAACCTGACAAAGTGAGGAATTTGACGTTTGTCAATCTGCTAATACTTTTTTTATTTGGAGCGCGGTGCGGTAACGAATGGGATAACCATGCGTTAAGAGTGTCTGGCCGAAATAAAAAAGCGAGCGCGGGGCGCGATCGGGTCGCCAAAGGATGCCGAACGTTTCATTTCTAACTAAAATAGGAGAGTTGTCAACATCGACCCTAACGGAAAAAGCAAATTCGTTGGAAAAAATGTATCCTAATGAAAAAATAACAACTAATGACTCTAACAATTCATTACTAATGTTCGATTTTTAAATGGAACAAACCACTACGGGCTTACGACCGTTTTCTACTGTTATTTCGAAGGCTGGCTTAGTGTGATCACTTTACGTTCACAACGTTCGCCATTAGGTGGTAATGTTTGTCTCCGAAACTCCTAATCATGAGAATTCTCAACATGTTCAACATGTCGAAAAATCTCATGTAGGTATGCAACAAGTAGAAATTTAATAATCGGCGTCCGTATGTTCTGTTTCATGACAGATGACAGCACTGCTCCAAATTTATTTCTCCTTAGAATCCAATTCCGCACCCAATATCTGCGTTTTTTTTTATTTTTCCTTAATTAGGAGTGTCCTTATATCGTCTAAAACAACATTTTCAACTACCCCAAACACTCCGTCCGCCATTTTTAAAACTACGTCAAAATCAGCGCACCTGACACTTACTAGATTGAATGTATGTCGGTGGACTCTTAATATGTGTTTCTTGTTAACCTTTGAATCCCAACGAGTTCTGAAACAGATCTTCACATTTTTATAACGACTAATGGTATAAAGTTGTAACATTTTTACCTTCAGCTCATCTTGTGTAATATAAATCCTTCCCTAGAAGTATATATAGTCTGAGGCTTATCACCCACTCAATTGGGTGCACTGCCTCTTAAAAAAAAATGTCGGTGGACCCGTGTGAACACATCACACGATCAATGGGCGACCGAGCGATATTTTTTTTTATGCAAGCGAAATCGTCTGGCCTTATATCGCCTTGTGAACATCGCATTTTGGATTTGGTATATATGAGCGATTATCGGTCAAATCGTAAAGATTAATCGAGTGTGTATGCAGATGTTGACAGTGGAACCACAATAATATTCAAACTTATAATTTTTAGTTATGGTCAAATTTCGAGCACTGGTCGACCACTAGTTTGACCTTTTGTACCAACCAAAATCACCAATATTTTTAGTTGTTTTATAATCTAGTTATTTACATATGCAATATGCATAAACACGTTTCGCAGCCTAATCAAAATTGTTTGCTATTAACATAAGTTTTTTTTTTAGTCACGGCGTTGCCGTGACGGATGGCTTGGTGGGAACCTTTAGCCTTTAGTTTGAATAGAGTATTGCCAGTCTAAAATATACTAAAGTTGCTAGGTAAGGAAATAAATTGAATAGGAAATGGTCGATGCACCCTTTTTATACAAACTATTCATACCTCCACCCGAGTTTGACTGATTATTATTTATTATAATTAGCTACTTCCTGCTTTCATCAAATAATTTAATATTCAAATTTGGTTATTATAAAAGAAGAAGACTAAAAAATATTGATAAAAGGGAAAATAAAAATTTGTGGATAAGTTAAACATTCTTTTATTTGAACATTAAAAAATATTGAGTTTAGGCAGTTTTTAAAACTAATATTTTTAAAATAATATACACTCATAGTATCTACAAGTTACATCTCTCCTTGCGTATTAACCACTTACATCTCTCCTTGCGTATTGTACAGCTTTGCCAATCATGAACCAGTAATTCTGAGAAAAAAAATCACATATTGGTAAGTACCTACCTACTTATAGGAAAAAATTAAGTACTTATTGGATTCTTCTCCGCTCCAGATAACAGAATAACTAATAAAAAGTTGAAAAACGGATAAGAATAATATAAAATATAATATTAAAGTTAGTATGGAACGGATTTCCTGCGACGCGCCAACGCCATCTATGAAAAAATCTATAAAAACAAAATTGTTTATGTCAAAATTATAAAGTCAACTATAAGACCGCTATCAACTGAAAATAAAGTTTAGAGGTGAATGTTGGAAGACCTTTATCAGCCCTGGGTAGTGAGTACTTAACTTTTTTTATAGCACGACTAACTACACATAACCACGTCTTAACTACATTTGTAGTTAGTGCGAGTACGTAACGCGATAACGCGATGTAGTTAATTTTTACGCCGGAAATAGTAAGGTTTGCCATTATCTAACACAAAAAATGTTTTAAACTGTATTTTTAAAATTTCACCGTGATTTGCCGTTAATTTGGAACATCGTTACAAACAATAAAGACATACAAAAATAATAATTATCATAAAAAATCTATAGAGAAAATAAAAGAGTAAGTATTCACGGAGTATCAGAAATTATCAAGTGTATTTAAATGATTAAAATTCCACAAATCATAATTGTTTTTTTATATATTTGATGAAAAATGTCAAAGAATAATGGCCGCCACAAGCTTTTATCTCTGTCCGCGCGACTTTAAAATATTCGGCAGTGTCCGTCCACTACTCTTTCTTCCGAGCGATGTTCCAAATTATCGGCAAATCGCGGTGAACTTTCAAAAATACATACATACATACTCCCTTTATGGCCCCCCGCACAACGAAAGCCAGCCCGGAGGAGACCAATCCGCAGCAAACCCGACCCGCATGAAACCGACCTCCTAGCTCGATCGAAGAAATCAAACCGTAAAGCCGGCCCCACACAAATCAAGCCCAAAGCGGATCCCCTCCAAACCAACAATGCGGGAGGCCTAAACCCCACTCAGGAGCAAAGAGCATTCAAAAATACAATGAAAAAAAACATTTTTTGTATTAGATATTGGCAAACCTTACTATTTCCGGCATAAAACTTAATTACATTTCGTTATCGCGTTACGTACTCGCGCTAAATACTATGTAGTTTAGTCGTGGTTTCCTCAACGGCATGCCTATTTCAGATTTCAGCCGGCCTAGACAAGTGCTGAATCTCTGTGCTTGTTAGAGTAATGCGCGGATAAAAACACATATATAAATAAGCATGCTCCAAATACATAAATATAGGTTAGTAATTATTATAGAATATTTCATAATAGGGCCTTAACGAGCAATCGCTACAGTTGCGGATTGTACTCTTCCCTAGAAATATAACGAAAAAAGGAACGATTACCGAATCCCGTTCCTAGGTAGAGGACTGAGGTGGTTAAGTTTGTAATTATTCGCCGCTACACGTACCCAAAGAGTACATATATAGTATGCACGCATGCTTACATACATCCAGCAGAGACTACAGATAAATTCCATGCAACTAATAAAATAAGTATAAATATGGCTATAAGAATATTAGCCGATTCCCAATTGCGAGTTGGGAAGAAAAGGGATATGAGTATTGTTAGTATAAAATAAAATAAAAATATATATATTTTACTATTTGTACACAATAGCGCAACTACAATTGTTAGAATACTACCCAAAGCGAATAAAAACACCAATCTACTATTTCAAATAATAAGTAATGATCTCAAACTACCCTCCACCAAGACACAAACACAAGCAAGCGGAAGCACATAAAAGAATGTCTAATATAATATCTGAAATGAAAAAAAGCGAAGCGCAAACAATTAAGAAGTTTATGGTTAATTATAAAATAATAATTTGAAATGAGTCCTTTCTCTAGGATCGCCATCTGAAATGGAAGGGTTTGAATAGTCTCACGATTATTACGCAATACGTATACCTAATGATGCAACACTTACGTCTAATGACGCAATCCTGACCTAGTTTAAATACCCTTAAACTTAAATCATAAAGTATTCAATAATTCGAATCAGACACAAATTAAAACCCATAAAATCTGAGAATGTCTGAAAGAAAATATAAAATTAGTTTTCTCACACCAATTGAAAACCAAAATAATGTAACATGTTATTTAAAGCTATAATCCTAATGACCCTAATTAAACTACCATAAAATTAGTATTATTTATCAAATTTAAATTAAATATAATCTACATAATAATTCTGAAATGTTTGTCTGCTTTCTATCGTATATGTGAACATCACGCTCAAAATACAAATGCTACGTCAGATATGAATCTGCGCAGAGCGGTGCAATTTGCTTGAGAAGGTTCTTAAATACAATTTGCTGCATTAACTTTAATATATTTAGAGCTATTTAAAAAACTCAATTTTTTTAGGATCTTCATACAAATTTCTCAAAAAGACAGTAAGCCATCTTTTGGAAACAAAATTACTCATGTAAACGTTGAATGGAATCTTGGTATTACGGTATGAAAATGTAATAAAATAATTGTAGATTGATTTGTTATACATATAAATGTTATTCAAATCTTATTATTCTCAATAAATAAAGATTTAATGAAAAAATTTGCAAAATGATTCCTCCATTTTGAAGTTTGACAGATAGCACAAATCACCCTCTATGGGTGGAAAGCCTAATTAATTATCACACATTAGGGAATGTAGCTAAGATTCAAACATTTTTTCTTTCATAAGAATCTTCTTCTGATAAAAGCCAACACGACAAAAAAAGAATTGGCGCAATCGGTCCAGCCGTTTAGGCGTGATGCGGCAAAAACATATTATTCTTTTCTCTATTTAGCCACAGAATGTCAAATACATCGATGTGTGTGTGAGTAGAAGTACAAACATTACATTAGTGTGCGTAATGTTTTTATTATTGATTTAATCCATTTTTATGTATGGTTTTAATAAAAATATTAGCATTCGCTACCCCTTCTCTATATAAACTGTAAGTGTGCGAAATTTCAGACTCCTCCGTCCGCTCAATTTTCGTAAAAAGGGACATAAAGTTTTTGCCTCACGTATAGATAAGTTTCGCAATATTTCGAGATAGACCTGTGACGTGTCATTGCACAGTGGTGTATAACCCCATGGGCGTCTCCAAGTTATTATAATTTAATAATAAATCTATAAATAAAGTCTAAAATACTTTACTAAAATGTTAGTCCTGTCAAACCGTGAATACTCTGATATTTTCCCTATATATTTTTTATCTTAATTATTATTTGTATGTAAAATATTTGCTTGCGAGAATTAAAGGAAGAATTTATTTTTATTTATTTATTTTTTTTTCAATACAAATGTTCAAAATCATGTATTGTTTTCTCTTTCGTCTGATCCTTTTTTACAAACTTGAGTTGTTCCAATCGGCTGACTTCAAAAAAAAATATCTTGGCAATATCTCGTACGACAATAAATTCCAAATAAAAAAATATTGACCTACTTTATTCGTTAGTTTTAGAAGTATAACGGTATTAGTATTTTATTATAAAATATTTAATTTGGGAAATAAAAAAAAATAATAAAAATAGTCTATTTTATTAAAAAATAGTCTATGCATCCTTATTTTCAATAAATTATTATTTAAAATAAACGATACAAAAATAATAACAAAGCGTGCAACTTTGACAGCTCTAAACCACATATAAACAGCCTAACTACTGCTAACTACTCTGGAACGCGACCCGACAGATGCTGTTATAATAACCAAGTTGAAACGCACATCTAACTACATTTGTAGTTAAGTCGGACGTTACGTACTCGTACTAACTACACTAGGCAGTAGTTAGTTGTGCTATAGCCCTTACGTACTCACCCCCGTGATTAAATCCATGCTTGTATAAATTTATAATATCTAACTATAGAATTTTTAGATTATTTTTGATATTTTGTTTTGTTTTTTTTTATAGTTTTATAGAAACTCTTTTTTTTTGCTTCACTTTCGAGCTGGAATTTACTTTTACTTATTGCTTTGATTTTGAGCTGTAGGTACTTACTTTTAGGTACTAGAATATTGTTATTTCAATTGTTACACCCACACACAGGCTTTGCCTTGTGGGATTTTTCGAATTATTTAATTGCTAAGGTAATGTTTATATTGTATATTATTGTCGAAAAATAAACTCATTTATTATCTACTAGCTGACCCGCCCGTCGACTTTCGACTGAACGCAGAATAAAAGCATAATGTTGACTTATTACATGAATAAATTGTGTTTTACGACATTAAAACTTAATAATTAAATTTAGTTATTAATTTATTGCATTATGTAATAGTTATTGTTGATTCGGATGCAGGATGAAGTTCGATGGGTCACATGTTTGAAATCAAGACAATCCGTGTATAATTGCTTTACTTTTTGAAAAATCCAAGAGATGGCGGTGCAGTAGAAAATACAACACATGTGATGTATGTTTACTTATTTTATACATCGTTTAAAGAATAGACCCCATTTAAACCTAATTTTACTGAATTATTATGGTGAGATTATTATTATTTATTTATTTATGGAATTATGATTTGCGAAGTTCTATGAGGAATTTTGGTGCGTCGTAGGTCAGAAAAGTTTGAGGAGCACTGCCTTAAAGGGTTCTCATTTCTCTTTACCATGTTGGGGACTGAGAACAATTTGACATTTCTTCCTGTAGGAACCTCTGATCAACTAAGTCGTAACATATTTCGTCGATAGGTACACCTGATTATTATTATTGTCATAGCAACGAATATCGACTTACAGAATAATAATAATTTAAGTATGAAAAATATTTCCCGTGAGTGGATTGGTTTTGTAATACCTATGTTGGTTAAAAATATTTCGCGTGGGGTTACGGCCGAACTTAACCTATTATAATATAGGGTAAAAAAGTAATAGGTACTTATATCTTGGGTTGGCTGCAAGAGATCCTGCGGGATAAGGCCGCCCTTTGACTCTCGTGAATGGATTGTATCAGGACTGCATTTTTGGAACAATAAAGCATTATTTATTTACATAGTTATTTAGGAAACTGCTGAATGCTCATTAGTGGTAAGAGCAAGTGCATAAAGAGACGGAGACATTAATGGATATGGAGTTGCTCGTGACGGACGTTTTGGTGGTCAGTGATGGCGTACCTAGATTTTTTTTATTTAACCATCACGCCGTGTCTCGTAAGAGGTAGGCAGAGAGAACGGACCACCCTTCTCTATCCAAGCACACTTCTTTCGCTTCTTCCACCGACATACCATTTCTCATACAACCTCTTCTATTTCTTTTGCTACTGACTTGTCTTCCTTAAAGACGGAATCGAAATTTTCAGCTTTATAAATTCTCTTTGTTACTCTGTTTGCATCCATTTTTTTTTTTAATTTTCCGATCGGTTAAAAAATTGATTTTTTTTCTCACATGATATTTCTACTCGGAATTGGAATTCTTTCTCAGGTTGGACGGGAAAGGTCGACTGGTAGAAAATGCTGATACCTATGTAGGTATAGAAGAGGTTATTCATTTTGTTTGCGTCTTGATACTATGTCGAAATCAACTTCGCGTGATCTGTTAAGTAATAGTTTTGGCCGAGGGTACTTGGTAGCATAGTTCTCGATCATCCCCACAAGATATAAACTCAATGGAAGTAAACAAAATAGTTTAAACTTATTTCAATAAGTAGGTACCTACTTAATTCATTTCAATTTGACATACCTACCCATATCTCTAACTGATCTGGTGTCACACATCCGATTGACATTCATTCCATAATACAGTGGTTTCCAACCTTTGATATGCTATTAAATAATTAGATTTACACTGCTGCTATATATGCTGCCTAAACAATTTTCCCAATAAACCAGTCCCATTCAATCTGAGACGGACCATCTCTAGCTAGATAAAAAAACACTTCCGCAGTACATTATACAACATTTTAGGGAACCTTATTCTCAACGAAGAGCTATATAACATCTACAGGCTCCCAGGCTCTCTGTACATGCCAGGCTGAGTAGGCTGAGATGGGCCGGGTATCTGCAGAGAATACCATCCTCACGGGTCACTAGGAGGATCCTCGAGGGTCACCAAGGTGGAAGACGACGAGTCGGAAGACCCTAGGCTCAAATGGCAAGACGAAATTAGGAAGGATGCGGCACAACTTCTGTAAATGACAGATTGGCGGACCGCAGGACAGTAGGAGTTGGAGGCGTTGTCTACAGGAGGCCAAGGCTCGATTTCGAAGAAGAAGAAGTCTTGGTAGCTGATATTATGTCGTGCCTACTCTATAGCTAGATAACTTTCAACAGTGTATCGACACCTTGAAGAAGTATCATACGACATCCACACTTAATTGTCTTAGTGAGTGATAAAAATCTGTATGACATCTTTGAGAGTGCATTGGATGATACCTATACAATTATTTTCATAGCAATATTTCCTATCAGTAGGTATATTGCTAGTAGAAAAGATTTGCAACCGCTGTTACAACTAATAATACTAGACAGGTTAAAGATTCGACTTAACGGTGTTTAGTTTAATTATTATAATACAAACTACATCATGCAGTCAACCAACTCGGCCTCTAACGTTGTGATCATTTTCGTCAGATTTAAAATAATATACTTATTATCGTCAACTAACATAGATTCACCTCTATAGTAGGTATGACAGCGAGTATTGATTGATTGATTCATTCATTCATCCGTGTTGTTATCCCTTGCTTGATTATCTCCTGCTTTTCATAATAATATGTCAAGACATATCGAAAATCCATTTTTTTATGAACCTAGAATAAAGGCCAACTTTTGAACAAAGAAAATAAACTCTAAACTCACATAGTGGACATCACGACGAAAGGGTAAGTGCATATGGAGACAAATGATCTGAAGTGAAGACCCAGAATAGGAGTCCATCCCCAACAGCAAGGTGCATGGATAGGTATCTCTAGGACTGGGAGAAGTTGAAGACGACTGATAGTTTGTAAAAACTTTCGAAAAAAATTATCATTTGTAGGTACGATTTAAATCTTATATATAAAAATGGAGAGCTATTTCCCGATGTCATCGCATCACGCCTAAACGGCTGGACCGATTTCCCTAATTCTTTTTTTGTCGTGTAGGCTTTTATCAGGAGAATGTTTCTTTAGAAGAAAAAAATTAAGAAAAATGCATGGAAAATTAGAAAATTAAAGAAAACTCTACGTAGACAACCTTATTAGTACTTTTTACCTTATAATTTTTATTCCAATTTTGAAATTTTGACATAAATTGTCAATTGGTGCGATTGACAGAATGCGGATGGAATATACATGTCTTAATACAGACGCATCGTTCGGAATCACATTGGTCAAATGATAATTAATTCATCACCATACAAATTATAATTCAATATTCATATTTAGGAATACAGAACGACGTCTGTCGGGAAAGCTAGTTAATAATAAAATCCTATTTCTAAATTCCGAAGAGATGCAAGGTCAATCTTATCAATAAACTTTATACGCAGCAAAACACATCAAAATGCTTCAAAAACCCGTAAAAATCCCATAGGTAGAGAAAAATAGAAAGATTGAAGCATCTTGAACATGAAAACAATTTTTTTATTTTGTTGAGTTCATCGGCTACTTACTAATAAAAAAAAACTCTGCATTTCATCAGCCATGCATTTCTGATAAAATAAACAGTTACATTGATCGACTTCATTCCATTGGTGATTTTAGACGAAGTAGAAAAAAATGGCCCAGCCGTTCTCTTACGTACAGCAGGTACTATAATAGTGTTTACAGCCTGTTTACATCTAGTTTAAACATTATTAAAGTTATAAATAATTTATGACCCAAATCATCTTTTTGGTAAAAAGTTGTCGTACAAGCAAACCTCTATTGAAGATTATAAAAATAAACCTTTAACAACGTATCCACACTACGGAAAGCGTCGGCTTTTAGCGTCGAAAATAATGTACACAGCAAAACATGTCATTATAATAATTGTACTATAATAACAATTTTAAAAGGGCATAGCTTGACAAAATTATAACATACTATGTTGTTTCTCATGAAATTAAAGACACGTGTGGCATACACCTACCGCCCACGTAGTGTCTATTGTTATATTGGTATCTACTAAATACTGTTATTCCTACGTCTCTTAAGCCTGGTTCACGCTAGGTCGAATATTGACTATAGAAGCTAAATAGCTCGCTTTTAGAAGCTTAATAACTAGCTCTGGTTCACGCAAATCTCGCTATAGCTTTTAATTACAAAACATGCTCTTAAGTTTATATTTTATTTAAAAAGAAATTGTAATTCTTCTTTTGAACGTCCTTGATTTGCTGTCCATTCTTATATACGTGTGTGAATTCTGGGAGCTGACCAAAGATCAGAAACAAAAAAACCCATTGGCCTTCGAATATCATTTCAAAAATGTAATTTACGATTTCGGGTATATAGAATGCTGGTAGCCCTAGTATAAGTTTTCGATGATCGAATATCGAAACGATCATCGAAAGAGTTTCGAAAAATTTTCATACTCAAATGATCGAATGATTCGATCGTTTGATTTAAGAACACTATTTGCACACTAATAAGCGCTTATTTGCGTGCAATTATCTTTCGATGAAACTCGTACTAGCCCCACTAGGCCGTAGATCCTCAAGAAAAGCCAAGTAAAAAGGTAACATTTTAGAGAAGATCGTGTTGAAGAAAATATGTTGTGTCGTTGGAAGAAGCAAAATAAAGTGTGTCCGGTGCATGTCGGAAGTAAATAAATGGCAAACTGTCAAATTCAAATCTATTGACAGGGAATTCTAAACAACATTGTTCAATGACTGGGCAACTTACAACATCAAGTGGAAATACCGTAAAACATTGACGATAACAACCATTTTGTAAGTTACATTTTATTTTATTCAACCATTTTTTTACATTTGCTAAGTTACTCTTAGTCCCGTGAGTTGGGGTAAAAAAAAGACGATATAATTACAGAGTGTGATAGATGAGCATACAGAGGCAGTTTCTTAGTTTTCCTCACCCTAACCGACGGAGCGATAGCATTTATTAATGTCAGAAACTTAAGTATCTGACTAGCAGGAAAATTAACCCTGTGCCACTCTCTATTTCATTTGTATAAACCCTTTCCTGTATTTTTTTAATGTGACTGTCAATAGCTAAATAAATAAATGTTGGGTACCTATATTACAATTTTGACTTTTCTCCTGAAGGAAGATAAAACAGAGGCAGTGTGAAAAGATATTCCACCGGGGAACGCCTGTGTTTGGATGCTACAGCACGTCACATTCTTTTATAACGTTACTTTCTTGACCGCGCACACTCACCACATAACTGCAGACAGTACGTATGTATGTATGTATGTCTACAATGTAGATGGGTAGGTACGCGGTAATGAACTTACCACACCCGCTGCCGCGTACCACAGCCGCTCAAACTTCTAGGCATAGAATTACTTTTTAACGAATGTGGGCTCACTCAATGCGAACACAAATACTCTTTTGAAATCTTTCACACTATTTGTTGTATGTATGAACAAGGGCGGATCCAGCCTTGGCACCAGGGGGGGGGGTCACAAAGTAAAAAAAAAGGTCATTTTCAAAATTTGGTATCTGGAAACTACACTTTTCCTAAAAAAAAAAAAAGGGTCATTTCCTAAATTTGTTATATGGTACTTTTGCTCCTGGGGGGGTCATGGCCCACTTGAAATTATAATTATGCTAGCAAAATAAAGATTTTATTAATAAATATCACTGCCCTACTTGAGATTACATAGCCTAGGGGGGGGTCATGACCCCCCCTAACCCCCCCCCTGGATCCGCCCTTGTGTATGAAGTGGTTGGTAGCCCAATGGTATCAGTCGACGGCTTTCGTACGTTAACAACACCGCCTGACTGGTTGAATCTTCTTCAGGCATTAAGTTCCACCGACAACAATATCATTAGGTACAGGAACGTTTAATTTAGTTTGTTCCATAGACTAAGTTTTAAAATATTTCTATGATGAAATTTTTGAAGAAACGATGTTTGAGAAACACATGCAGCAAAACGTTACTTGTTATTTTTTTTGCTGAAGGCGTTCAAACTTTGCGTCGTATAGCTGGTTCCCTGGTTCGAAACTTTGGGCAACCAAGACACAGTTTAGCCGAATGTGACGTTGAATAGCGAGTGGTCGCGTTAGCGAGTTCTTCTGTATCTATTCCCTATCTTATTTATTGTTTTTTTTTAATTGTTTTACCTTCAACAATCTGTGATATAAATTTATATTAGTAATTAATATTCTAGTGATAAATTAAAAAAAAAACTACATCAATTTGGATTATTATAGAAAAATCGTAGGTAATCTAAGAAAGTAAGTTACTTTTAATTACATCATCACTATTTTTATTTTCAGTATACTTTTAAATTCAATAATTAAGGCACATTTTTATGATTAAAAATATCGTATTTAGCCTGAATGGCATATTATATTATTTCTCGCATTATACAGATTCTGGAGTGCGAGATCTCCTGCGCAATGTTTTGTTTCATTGCGCGAGACTTTAATCATCACATTGAGACATTTTTTTTCAAGCCCTGCAGTCGTTTTCGAGTGATTCGGCGAAATCTAATTAAGTTTTACATTCTTTGAACTCTTTTATGAATGTTATTTTTCTGGTTATCTTAATGGAAATTTCAAGGACTCGTTAAATTCGGGGTCGCGCTTTATTCGGGCTAATCTATACTAATATATAAAGAGGAAAGATTTGATTTTTTGTTTGTTTGTTTGTTTGTTTGTTTGCTTCGAATAGGCTCCAAAACTACTGAACCGATTTGAAAAATTCTTTCACTTTTGGGAAGCTACAATATCGGCGGTGAACATAGGCTATATTTAATTTCCAAAAAAAAGTGGGTAACCTACGAAAACTTCAATAATGTAACCCAAGGTGTAAAAAATTTACCTAAAATATTCTTTTTATCGCGAACGCTGTGAAAACTAATGATGATAGAATAAAACAATGTTCTACAATTTTGTAGAAAACATCATTATTTACAAAAAGTATCGCGACAGCATATGTCTAACTATTATAGTTATGCCACAATAAGTGTTTTTTTATTTAAAAAAACCCAATAAAATGTCACCTCTAGAAAAGGCTCTTTATTGGTATCTTGGTATTACTCCTTATTAAAATAAATTAGTTCATATTCAAGTCTGCTTCAATATGTTTGTATAACTTTTTGAATTATTCAATTCGGACATTCCATTCGAAAGTTATCACGAGTTTAAAAATGTGAGTATTGGAAAAAAAAGCATAGTCTCTTATCATCTCAACTTATCCGATGCAGAGTGCGTACGGGAGCCGGGGAGGGCTGAGGGGTGTCATGTCAAGTTTAGTAGAAATACCGCGCAAAGTTGTAGTCACGGTGGTAAAGTGACGTGACACGATACATTGCAATGCAATTATTCCAGATTAACATAAATGCTATAAAATATTTTGTAAAAGTTAGGGATCTGTATGAAAACTAAATTATTTTTAAGTATCTTATCTACCCGTGCGAAGCTGGGGCGGACCTCTAGTACGATATAATTTGGTATTATTGTTTGCCTAAAGATAGTTTGTTTGACCCCGTTTTCGCCTTTTAATTTTTCTTCTCCGGCCAAGCTTTATACGATGATTATTTGCATTATGGTAGGCAGGTACATGTCTTGATCTGTATTTTCCTTCAGTGCCACATGCGTGTACATATTCTTTTCATTACTGATCGTCTAAGAAAAAATATCTCCCTCATCATCTTCAATTTCAAGACAAAATTTCCAGAAAAACCCAAGGTCCGATTTTCAAGAAAATGTTAGAACGTGGGGGTTGTTGTTGTTACTAACATCATAAATACTGTAAATAAGAATGTTTAATTATTAAAGAAAATCTCACTAGGTATATTTTTGTAAAATGAATCTGGGGTCACTCAAAGTGAACACAAATACACTTTTGACATCTTTCACAAAATGGAAATTTTATTGTGAAAGTGGAATATAGTCGGCACTTTGGATCGAACCTACGATCTTCAAAAAGAATGTCGATGAATGAACCGCTACGGCTACCAAACAACTTCATAAAATCTATTTATTTATTTATTTAGCATATGGCCAGTTCATCACAAAAGATTACAATACAATTAATAATAATAAACTTTATTATAAACAAATATGGCACATGAAAAACAATACAAGCAAAATCAAAATCATTTAAGATAAATAAACACATTCAAGTGCAGTCTTGGACACCCTCACTAGGCATAGCCTGTGTCGAGTAGTGTCCATAGAAACAGCCTTCTTCTTGAAAACCACAAAGGGAAAATGATACAATACACACTCAAGTAAAGGAATATCGTAACAGATTAAAAAGAAAGATAAATAAAAATATTTAACAGTGAAAAAAGAGTAAAATCATATTGCAAAATCTATGCATTACTAACTTTACACTAAAACCATACCCAGGGAGCCATGTAAGAACTCTAGAGACCAAATTAGAAAAAAAAAAATATTTTATTTTTATTTATTTTTTATTTTATTCGATCAACGGCAATAGCCTTTTACGTGTTGAAAAAAAATAACAATCATAATATTTTTCACTCCAACAACACAGCAATATAAATAAGTAATATATAATATCAACAAATAATAAATATTGTACAATCACAAACGCAAATAAAAATGTCAACATTGAATAGTAATAAAAATATAATCGGCCATAACGGAGTAGGCAGTCAAATAATACAAATTTAATGTCAATAATAGCAAAATGTCAGGTAATACATTAGTCAAAAAAGGAAATTATCAATTATCATATATAAAAATATCAATGTCATGCAGTAAAATGCAGTAAAAATGCAGTAAAAATATCAATGTCATGCAGCAATAATACATATAATTGCCTCTTTGTAGTTTTAAAATATCGCTCGCAGGGAGTAAAGTTTAGATCCGACGAGCGGTTAAGATCAATTTTATTGTTGTTGGGCGGAGTCTGACTAAACTTCGCTCCCAATAAATCCACAGAGTATCTCATGCTATGACTAAATTCTCTTTCTCTTGAAGGCTGGCAAACATTGCTTTGTACGGATCAGAGAACACCAAACATAGATTCTTCAACAAAAATATCTCCAACTGTCTTTATATTTATTTTTATATCTATTTACTTACTCACTCGCTTAATCCTCGTTCGCTCCCAGTGTGGAGCATGTGGACTCCACGAAGTTCCTCCAAGCCTCTCTATCTTGCGCCAGTTGCACAGCTTCATCCCGGCTTAGGCCAGCATCATGAAAAACCGTTGTGAATGCCCGCTTGATTGTTAATTTTGGCATGCTTCACCTTCACAGAACGGACAACGTGACATAATAATATGCAGCTCTTTCTGCGGTTCTGGATGATTGGCTGATGTGCAGCTATGCCACGTACGGTCTCATTTGACACAATGATGTTACCTCCACAATATGTCTGAATAATCTATTCTCAAAACTAATAAGTGTATTTTATTGAACCTCAGCATATTGCCAGGATTCACATCCATGTAATAAGACTAGCAGATTTTACGCATTAAAGGGGCGATACTTGGTTTTGTTGGAGAAGTTAGTTGATTTCCAAATTTTCTTCATGTTATTAAAGGACGAAATCACCAATGTAATTCTCATGGAAAGTTCTTTATCTAATCCGTCATTTGGGGGCCAATATACTCCCATCAAGTATTTGAACTGCCGTCATTTTCGAGGTCATCATGGCTCCCTGGCAGAAATCGTTTTGTGTGTTTCTTCTATTTACTTTATTAATCTGATCTAAAAGGTTGTTCAGCGTACCTCGACTTAAAGACAAAAACTCTATTTGATTGTGTATAATATCCCAAAGCCCTTTCATTCGTCATCCTTAACAAATATCCCAGTCATGTCCACCTTTATAATGGTAAAAGTGATAGGATAGTGGTGTCGCCGTCATTTGTGACGCGGTAGTACCATCTCAAACTCAAAATTGTCCTGGGGCACTTCGTGTCAAATGCGGATATCTGGGCTTTGGTCACGTGCCATGACTCAAAATTATCCCAGTTAACCTAGATATCTGTTGGTCCTTTCATAAGACCCAAACTCTCCAATAATCTCAAAAGACACAATGAACTTTAGAATGAGAGTTTTTAATAAAACTTTATTATCCAATCTAACCGGTTATCAATTTCATGTTTATTCTAACAACTCCGTTAAATAGATTATCGAAAAAACTTGACACTTCTTTTGACTGAATGTTGAATTGTGTATGTAAATAACTTTCTATCTATAAATATTATGCAGAATTATTGAATTTACTAATTTTGTTGAATTTCAGTTTTTTATCACATGTTTTACTATCTTCATTTTTGGATTATCTACTTTCTTCTTCTCTATTAATAACACAAATGACATATGATGGTGGGTTTTGTCTTTTTATTATAATTGTCTTTTTTGACTGTCATGATTTAAAAAGCAGATACCTTTACTTTTCTATAAAATCGTAATAGTAATTTAGGCCCAACAATATTTTCTGGAGAAGAATGTTAAGAATTCTTCTGGTATTACGCCCATAGCGGTCGGTCCAACCGTTCCCGAGTTTTATTCACTGGATCCCTGGGGAGCGGTCCGTCGTCTGACAAGACGGCAGTCTTTCAAAATATATGACAATGTTTTTTGTAACTACGGTAACAATATTGACAATTTTCTAAACTGATGCTTATGGTATAAGGCGCCTATAAAGAAATATTAACCTTCTATATATATAGTATGTCTGAAAACTAGCTTATTTAAAAAAAAAAAAAAAATATTTTTACCATGTTATTTAGACATAATTAAAGCAGAAAAAGCTAAAAAATCACCAAAAAGAAATTTGGGCAGATATGGGTTAAGATCCCTCAGCCATATCTTGGCTTCGGTCGTCAATTCATGTAAATCTCCCATAGCTCTGACATATTATTATTATTATTATTTCTTTACTAGGCCTGCCGCCTCCAGAGAGGCGCCGCGCCGTCATTGCGTCCCATAATGGAACTTTTGTGAGTGGCCCTGCATCTAGAGTTCGAAACGGAGGATTTTGCTGGCGTTCAACTCTTTGATTTCATCTGGGCACATCCAAAATTTGCCCAGATTTTTGTTTCTATTTTGCATCATTCACATTGGGGTCTCGAGTGATTCCCCACACATCCTGCATATGCCTGAGTCCAGTATCCCCATGGTGCACATGTGCTTGTTCAGCCTGCAGTGCCCAGTTAGGGATCTCGTGATGGTGCATAGATTTTTCCTGCTAAGGGATAATAGGCCCCTTACGGATTTTTGATCGTAGGCGTTGATTAACGCCTTGGAATGTTTTTGTCACTGGGTTTCAGTCCAGAGTTTAAATGAGCGTTCATTGTATATGTCCCCTAATGTTTTGCGTTTCGTGCTGCGAGGAATGCCAAAGAATGGAAAGCTCCGGCATAATCACCGCTGTTTATAATAGTAGCGTCGTATTCGTAGGAAAACAGACCATTGACAAGTCACACGCACGGCGAATCATTTTTATATATAAGATTACAAGAGAAACGATTTCTAATACTATAGTTTTTCTTAATTTTTATCGCTCAAATCGTCTTCAATGACAAATCAAATAAGATTCATTGTTCTAATTGTTTCGTTATAGATGAATAAGTACTCCACTGGATTTTGGACAACCCTGTTAGTGTTTCTGTCCTATCAGATTTACCACGCGGTGTATGACGTGCCGCCATTGCCCGACTTACCCAAGGACCAGTGGTGGGGTCCGGCGAATCCACCTAAAAATTTAGACACTTCCATTCGACCTTTCAAAATTCAATTCAAACAGGAGGTAAGATATACTTTATAACACTAGATTTCCAGGCAAATCCTGCAAATGATCGCACATCGACAAGTACGATGGATAGGCAAAACATCAGAAAAAAGAATGGTAAATGGTTGTTGAAATTGTTTAGTATGGAAAGTTTGTTCTCAAACCATCCATAGTTCAGAATCAACGCTAGCCTTTGGCCTTAGAAGAAACATTATTAAAGAATATAACCAAATACACGGTTTCGCTAATACTAGACCAATCAAAACATTTTTATTGTTGTGAATATGTAAGAAATTTTCAGTTATTATAATAATTTTCAGAGAATATCACAACTCAAAGCAAGACTGAACGACGTTAATTGGTTTACAAAGCCTTTGGACGGCACTGGATTTCAGTATGGGTTCAATACCAAATATCTAAAAGAAGTTGCCGAATTCTGGAGGTCCAAATATGATTTCTCGGAGAGGGAGAAGCTACTGAACAAGTTGCCACAATTCAAAACCAACGTCCAAGGGCTGGACATTCATTTTATACAGGTCAACCAGCCGAACCCAAAAAAGCTAAGAGTCGTTCCTTTGTTGGTGATGTACTGCTGGCCCGTCAACAATCGTAAACTGATTGAAGAATTGTTAAAGCCGAAGGAAGGATCTGATTTTGTCTACTCGATCGTATCTCCAAGTCTTCCTGGTTTTGGATATTCTGAAGTAAGTTTTATTTTATTTTAATCATCATCATAATTGGCATTATGAGCCTCGGCCTCCTCCAGAATTCTATGCCATTCCCCATTATCCATCGCCCGCCTCCTCAGGTTAGTCACCCCCATTGCCCTGAGATCCTCCTCCACGCCATCCATCCACCTCAGTCTTGGTCTTCCCACACTACATCTCCACTCTGGTTTTGTATTAAGAATCTTCCTTGGAGTTCTGCCGTCCTCCATTTGATGGACATGCCCCAACCATCGAAGCCGAATTATTTTGTTTTATCTCGGTTCTCGGCTCCGTAGTAAAATATCGCCCTTAAATTGCCATAAGCAGGTCCACAGGCATTAATATGCACGCTGAAAGGCTCCTTAGTTAGTTGTTCTCCAATCACATAATTTCCCAATAATCCTTCAGGTAGGAACCTCATTCTTTTGAGATTGATCTTATAGTGGTAACGTTCACTCTATCTAACAAGCCAGTCGAAAGTGAGTATAATAAATATGGTCTCCTTATAAGATATCCTTAGAGAGTCCATTCGCTGTAGAACTCGATTTTTTCTTATTGCAGGAAAATCTCTCCAAACCCATATCTTACGCAGCTCGTTTTATGAACTGATTTCAGTTTTAACAGGATTTGAGTTAAATTATATTGATAATCACAGATTATCCACTCAATAAACACTCTCAGTCTCAACATCAGAATTTTACGTCTAAAATCTGGCGTAAGGTTCAAGGTCAACATTTTTTCCTTATTGATCAACTGGTTTGTTCAGTAATAACAATAAGCATTATGAATATTTCGTAATTGTTACACCAAATCATTATTATGACCGTTTCTTTAAAAGTCCTTAATTAAACTAAGGAACTAAAGGTTTTATTTTTGACATAAGAGAGTTTTTCTTTAAAACTCCAATTTTGTTTCCAGAGTGCCACTAAACCAGGACTTGGGCCTGCTCAAATAGCTGTGATGATGGACAATTTAATGGAGAGTTTGGGTCATAAGACGTATATCGTGCACGGAGGAGATTGGGGCGCCGAAATTGCAGCCATAATGTCTATACTTTATCCAGAGAAGATTCAAGGACTCCATACAACGTTTCCACTAGTTTTCACTCCAGCGTCGATCTTAAAGCACATCCTCTTCAGCATCTTTCCGAGCGTCTTGGTGGAAAGCAAACACGTTCCCAAATTATACCCAATCTCCAACTACTTTAAAAATTTATTGGGAGAATATGGTCATTTGCCTCTGCAATCTACAAAACCTGATACTTTTGGTGAGTAATGTAAGGTCTTACTTATTTTTTTTAGTGTTCAGGCTTAGAAGATCCCAATCGAATAATTCCATCACAAAAATATCGTAAGCCGCAGTAACCACTTCCGATCAACATCTCTGCTTTATCAGAATAGCATCACACTTCCGTGCGGAATTCCTCAGAACATCAGACAATTTTACAACCATTTCCCTGTTTTTTCAACAGTTCCGGAACTAATCAAGTGTGGCCCCGCGAATAATCGAATTATCTAATCGTGCTTTGAAATGTTTCAGGTCTCGCCATTCAGGACTCCCCGATTGGTTTAGCTGCGTATCTCTTGGAAAAGTTCTCAACTGGAACCGACAGAATGCTAAAAACTGAATATGACGGTGGTCTGTCCAAGATGTTCAGCTTGTCCGAATTGTTGGATAACGTAATGGTATTTTGGGACAGTGGTTCTATCACAACATCCATGAGATTTTCTGCGGAAACCTTCAGCAAATCACATTTGAAGTTGGAAATACAGAGGTAAATTTATTTAATTGATTATTATCATTTTATACAAAACAAGCTTTCCCGACAGACATTGTCTTGTATACTTATAGTCCTAACTGTGAATATTGACTTCGAATTTGTAATTTATACAAAAATACGTTAAAGATAATATTTAAATGTTAAAAAAAACTATTTCTGAATGCTTGAAAAAAGCACCATCAAAAATCTTCGTACGTATCTATCAATATTTTTAATTTCAATGGTACATGTACCTAATAATTTTGTTTTTATACAATTTTCCATAGACGGCGATGGCGTCGAGTCGCAGAAAATCCGTTTCATACTAACTTTAATATATATTATTTTATATCATTTCTTATCCATTTTTTTTTCAATATTTTATTAGTTATTCTGTTATCTGGAGTACAGAAGAATCCAATAAATCAAACATCGGAAGAATCTGTTCAGCCGATCTCATGTTATAAGTGTTCGCACTAGCCCGGCTTTCTTTTATATTATAGATGACATGGTAAACTTCGTATAAAGAATATTTCGAAACCAGAATGAGCCAAATCGATCCAGCCGTTTCCGAGTTTTAGCGAGACAGAGGCACAGCTAATCAACTCTATAATGTAAAAGAATGGCGGGTTAGTGCGAACGAACGAAGTTAGCCGATCGAGATCGGCTGAACAGATTTTTATGATGCTTGGTTTATTGGTTTCTTCTCCGCTCCGAATAACAGAATAACTATTAAAAAGTTGAAAAATGTACAATAAATAATATAAAATATAACATTAAAGTTAGTATGGAACGGATTTCCTGCGACACCAACGCCTTTGAAAAATCTATAACTACAAAATTATTGTTAACCTGACAACCATTGACATTAAAAATATTGGTACGCATATTTTTATGGAAAGTTTTTCCAGCTTTCAGAAATAATGTTTTAAAATTCAAACATATTTTAAACGTATTTTTGTATGAATTACAAATTTGAAATCAATATTCATAGTAAGGACTACAGGACTATTATGTCTATCCGGAAAGAGTTTACTAGTTTCCAATCCAAATCCAAACTCCCTTAAGACCCCACTTAGGGGCATAGGGAGGCGACAAGAGCTCTCCATTGCGCTCGATCTTGCGCAACGTTAATGACCTCCTCCCACACCATGTCCAGATTCCTCAGCTCTGCTTCGAAGGAGCGGAACACAGTATGAGAGGGTCTTCCACGTCCCCGGGACCCTGATGGGAGGAAGAACAGCGCTCTCCTCGGCCAACTGTCATTCGGCATCCTTAAGACATGTCCCAGCCAAGTCCATCTCCTCCACATAATAGTAGAGGTGACGGGCTCACGTTGGGTGCACCGGCGTATAGCGTCGTTCATGATGCGGTGGTACCATCTTATACCCAAAATTCTCCTGAGGCACTTCGTTTCGAATGCAGATACTTTTTGTGCCTGGGCCTTGGTCAGGTGCCAGGACTCACACCCATACAGGAGAATGGGCAACACAAGTATACAATATATGTATATTATTGTAAAAGTCAGGTGCCAGGACTCACACCCATACAGGAGAATGGGCAACACAAGTATACAATATGTATATTATTGTAAAAGTCAGGTGGCAGGACTCACACCCATACAGGAGAATGGGCAACACAAGTATACAATATGTATATTATTGTAAAAGTCAGGTGCCAGGACTCACACCCATACAGGAGAATGGGCAACACAAGTATACAATATGTATATTATTGTAAAAGTCAGGTGCCAGGACTCACACCCATACAGGAGAATGGGCAACACAAGTATACAATATGTATAATATTATTGTAAAAGATTATTGTTGACAATCTCGTGTATTGCTGAAAATCCATAACGATGTATTTTTCTTTTAGGATCCCAGTGAATGTGCCTACTGTGATCCTCAGGCCCTCCAACGAGTTGTTCTTCTTCAGTGCCTGCCAATTAAGGGAGAGATTCTTCAATTTACTCAGAGTCACGGACATTGAGAACGCTGGACATTACGCCGGCCTCCAAGTACCTGAAGTAGTCGCTAATGACCTCTGGAAATCTGTCGAGGAATTTGAAAATTTTTGAAAATTGATTTTGTTCGATTAAAGTCGAAAATATTTTTTTAGAAAATATAAACCATGGTTCTATAATTTCTCACTAGTCAAAAACTGTCGGATTAACTCTAATAAGTACTTATTTTACTATTTATCTTACACATCAGTACATACCTATAAATAAGCTGCTGTTTTGCTCTTAGAGAAACATTATCTAGATAAAAATATTTTTTTCCTGTTATTTTCCTATACATATATTCAGTTAGATCAATGAATTTTGTAAATTTTTCTTCTTTTAAGAATTTCTCAATTTTATAAGCAGATGCTCATTTTTAAATTCAAGCAAACATACCTAATACTGATTATTGAATTCTTATAAGGTTCAACGAATTTATTTATAAGATAGAAACACAATTTATTATCTATTTTTAAACCTATAATAATATAAGTTGTTACAATAAATATTATTTTATTATTTTTGGCGTTTGTTTATTTCTAAAAAAAATCTCTGCTGTAACCTAACTGTACGCAACTAATAAATGTCACGCAAACTTAGAAAAGGGGTACAGTACTGAAGAAAAAGTGTTGTTTTCGTTTTCGGTCGTTTTTGTATGAAGATTTATATGGCTTAATGACTTTTTACTTTTTAGTATTCACTTTAAAACGAGTGCAGTGTACCCCTATTCACGCAACGTTAGTGGGAAACTCACGAAAATTTTGTGTGGGCTGCGTAGCTTTCCAAAGTAAGCTTTCCGTAAGGGCGCAACACACACACACACGTTTTTATACAAAACTAGCTTACCCGATAGACGTTGTCCCGTGGTTATAACTATAATATCTATTGAATTCGAATTTGTATAGTGATAAATTAATTTTCTTTTAATCAATGAAAATCTGTTTTAAACCATATATATCTTTCGTCCCAAACCTACCTACCACTATCAAACACCTGACAGTTGCTGTCAAATGCCAATTTAATTTCAAATTTTCAAAATAGATGTAAAACTTATTTTGTAAAAAGCGCTATGAATATTACCTTATGGTATTCAGAATTGTTGAATCTGATCCATAAGATGAGATGAGGCTGAGATGAAGAAGGAGTACTGATCTCTTTTCTCAAGGTCAAATGATATTGGGGAAAAATGGTCTTTATCAGAAGATGAGAAACTCTCTTATGAGTTTTGGCAAGATTAAGAATATCTGGAGTACTCACCAACTTTCACTATTTCTTTATGAACTAGATTAATCAGTTAATAAGGAATTCCACTAACTACCGAAATGAAACTCGATTTTATATTACAAAAAATACAAGCACTATATTAGTGAATTCAAATAAAGTATCACAGAAAAAAAATATATTTTAACTTAAAACTAATTACAATGTTATGCACTGGTGGTGGGTTCTGAAGGAAAGAGTGATAAAATTGTATATTGAAAAAGCTTTTATAGTTGGGTTATTCACGCAAGATAATCTTTTCCAAATAGGTGATGTGTTCTCCCTCTGGTGTGAAATATCCTAAGTTAGTTGACTTGGTACAGACGGTGATGAATCTACCTTGTTGATAAAATACGAGATGTATTCGTCGTATTCCGCTAGATGGCTCTTTATCCTGGATGGTTCCATACACTCGTTGTCATCAGATAGAAAAATAAAATGTTGCTGAAAGTTCACTGCCACAACCTACTTTCAGCTTTCTGAATTTTCTAATTTTCCACGCAACTTTCTTAATTGTTTCTTTGATAAGATCCTTCTCCCGATAAAAGCTAACACTACAAAAAAAGAATTAGCTAAATCGGTCCAGCCGTTTAAGCGTGATGCGATGACATCGGAAAATAGCTCTCCATTTTTATAATATAGACTAGCTTATACCCGTCTTGCTTTACGTTTTTGATTCCGAATGTCAGGCTTGATTGGTAGGTAACAGGTTCCAGTCTAGCTTCCCATTGCTTAACAGACCTCTATAACAGACATAAGCACAGAAAAGGCGCGATGCGATGACATACGATAAAAAGCAAATAAAAAAACATTTTTGAATTATTATGTAGACTAGCTTATACCCGTCTTGCTTTACGTTTTTGATTCCGATTGTCAGGCTTGATCGGTAGGTAATTAAACAGGTTCTAGTCTAGCTTCCCATTGCTTTGTAGACCTCTATAACTGACATAAGCACAGAAAAAGAAGAATGACACTTTTAATGTTTATTAAAATTTTGTATGAAGATCCTAAAAATAGGGTTTTTTAAATAGCTCTAAATATATTAAAGTTAATGCAGCAAATTGTATTAAAGAACCTTCTCCGGCATTTTGCACGGCTCTGTGCAGATTTATATCTGACGTAGCATTTGTATTTTGAGCGTCATGCTATGACATACGGTAAAAAGCAAATAAAAAACATTTCTGAATTATTATGTAGATAGAGAAGGAGGAGCTAATGCGAGTTTTATTTAATTTCCCAATTTACCACGCAACTTTCTTAATTTTTTCTTTCTTAAGAACCTTCTACTGATAAAAGCCAACACGACAAAAAAAGAATTAGTGAAATCGGTTCAGCCGTTTAGGCGTGATGCTCTAACATACCATAGAGCCACGATAAAAGGCAAAAAACATTTCTAAATTATTATAATAGATAGATATATAGAAGATTACGTTACTTCGCGCCAGCGTAAATGTCACGCAAACTTAGAAAAGGGGTACAGTACTGAAAAAAAAGTGTTGTTATTGTTTTCGATCGTTTTTCCATGAAGATTTATATGGCTTTCATCCACTCGATTTAATGAGAATTATTTTCCTTTGATCGAACATTGTTTTATGTTTACTATAATATACATCTGCAAAAAAAAATACAAAAGCTTCAAATGTTTAGCATGTAGGGTAGTTACGGAAAAAACAAAAAGTGGTAAAAATGCAAACGATGTAATAATGTTAATCTAATCTAATCTGCCCACTTATTACCTAATATTATTGATGTCGATCTTAGAGTCCCCTACATTGAACTCTATAATCTTATCTTAAACGCACAACCAAAAGTTGGTTTTATAATACAGTATAACCCATTATTGCACGAACGCAATTATTACATTAGGTACAAGCTTTCCCGATAATTTTGTTGTTATAGAATTTTTCATAGGTGGCGTTGGCGACGCAGGAAATCCGTTCCATACTAACTTTAATTTTATATTATTTATTTTTCAACTTTTTTTAGTTATTCTGTTATTCGGAGCGGAGAAGAATCCAATAAACCAAGTTGTTCGCACAAACCGACTCTCTTGTATATTATAGATTGTCAATAATGAAATTAAATTATCACTTTTCTATACAAAGGTGTCAGTATAGCCAGCGGAACTTATTGCCTGAGGCAATTTTTTCCAGTCAACCTGTCCCGTCCAATATGAGGTAAACCTGGGGTAGGATTTCAAGTGAAAAAACACATTGAAAATTTCTCACTGACCTAAGTGAGATTGTATTCAGAATAGGGATACCGTACGACTTTTTGGACTGCATATTTTCATGATAATAATAATAGGTATGTCGAATTAGAAAAGACCATGTCGTACTGTAGGACAAAATAGAGTAGGTACAGAAAAGGAATAGGAAAAAAATATTCTGCCAAACAATCTCTAAGAATCAAACCAAAAAACAAGACAGTCAGAGTCAAATGTACCTACAACAAAAACAAACTTTTTTTTGTTGAACTTTGCTACAACGTAAGTATTCAATTTATTGTCAGACATCTTCAGTAGCTTATAGGTGTCGGTCACTCGAACAAGTTTTAGCATATTATTACCTAAAAACGTAAAACATTCAAAGTTGTTCTTTCGTTTACCTACATCAGCGGTTCACAATTTCAAGTGAAATAAAATTATAAATGAATTATCTACCACGTTGATAGAAGAGTTTGTTTTATTCCGATCGGGTACACAATCAGTTGAAACTTTATCAATAATTCGTTTGTTGATAAAAACCGTGTTCATTGCCTTAATTCTAATTATTATTAATGAATATTTTGTTTATTTCAAATCAAAACACACGTTAAAAGTACCAAGTGTGTGTTTATTAGTGCATCTTCTATAGTGAGTAGGTGAAATCACATAACATTGTAAGTACTTAATACAAAATGAGACACTTTTATCCCATAGTTAAGTTCCGATAATTGGCAAACATGAAGGAGGCCTTCGTTCAGGAGTGGACGGTTCAAGGCTGAGATGAAGAAGAATAATAATTGGCAAACTGTGTGTCCTCTATTCTGGTGTCTGAAACCCAGCTCAGGTTTTGCCTTCACCAAGGCTTGACTCAATGTCTGAAGATCCACAGCCAGTTAGAGAACCCAATCTTTAGCATTTTACAACATCTTGCACCACACCATCCATCTAGCCACTTAACATTGTTTTCTCTTATCTTCTACTTCCTCCTATATCAAGTCCTCGAGAATCATTTGGAAGTGTTCAATAGGTACACCTTTTGACCAAAAGTCAATCTGATCAAAATCTCTCTTATCACTTAATACACATACGAGACTATAAATAAGTCGATTTCTCAATTTGATTTACAAAATACATATCTTCACTCATCTTCAGATGGGATGCTGTAGAATTTCTTTGGCTCTCTTTGTGGTCTTGCTGTCAATAGTAGGCTACCTCGTCCACCAAAGTCTGTATTCTGTTCCTTCCATCCCGCTGATACCACGAGACCAATGGTGGGGATCACAATCTCCGGATAAACTTGACACATCAATCAGACCATTCAAAGTTCAATTCAAACAAGATGTAAGTATTGTCTTTTAGTTTTGAACGATAATTATTGTAATATAATAATTATACCTACAGCTTCACCAAATTTTAACACACCTTCAACTTTCAGAAACTGTTACGGTTGAAGGAAAGATTAAATGATACAAATTGGTATACGGAACCGCTGGAAGGAGTTGGTTTCGAGTATGGGATTAACAGCAAATATCTGAAACGGGTTGTGGACTTTTGGAAAAACGAATACAACTTTGCCGAGAGGCAAAAAGCAATAAACCGTTTTCCACAATTTGTAACAAATATTCAGGGGCTGGACATTAATTACATCCATGTGACCCAACCTAACCCGAAGAACTTGAAAATTGTCCCAATATTGATGATCTACGCTTGGCCAATTAACATCCATAAGCTAATCGAAAAAGTGTTTACAAACAATAAAGACAACAACGAATTCGTTTTAACGATCATTGCTCCAACATTGCCTGGATTTGGATACTCTCAAGTAATTTGAAGGTTTTTATTGGTTTCCATCAACTTCTTAGAATTATTTGGGATATTTCAAATGTACTTTTTTCCAGGGCACTACCAAACCTGGATTGGGAGTCGCTCAGATGGCGGTGATGATGGATAACTTGATGGAGAGACTCGGACACAAAAAATACTACGCCCAGGGTGGCGATTGGGGCGCGGAAGTTGGCGCCATATTATCCACCTTGTACCCAGAAAAGGTCTTAGGGCTCCACACCAATTTGGCTCAATCCAGTTCTCCCGTTTCAATCCTCAAACACATTTTGTTCAGTTTCTATCCCTCATTGCACCAAGACGAAGATCACATTATAGCAAGACTTTATCCTCTGTCGCAATATTTTTCGAATCTAATTCGAGAATCTGGGCACATTCATCTTCAAAGCACTAAACCAGACACTTTTGGTAAGGGTTTTCTTGATTTTTTGTACAAATTATTGTTTCTTGAAAGGGTGGACCAGTTTTTCTCATACTTTCAGCCTCAGCTCTATGTATGTCGTTTAGTTATTGGTTTTATTCTTGATGCATTCATTCCTACAATTTTAAATCGGCTCAAGTTGTTAACTACTTTCAAATCTGTTGTAACTCTTCTAACAAGATTCTTTCATAATAATATTATTTGCATTCTTTTCCATTTTCCCCCATTCTAGGTAATACTTGAAAAGTGGGTTCGTTGGTATATAAAGATTGAAAAATATAATGTCAATACGCACTTTAATAAACTTTTCAATACCTATATTTATTCGATTATTCGTAAGTATTTTGGAATCTTACTGACAAATTTTAAAGTTCTTATTGAAGAAGAAGACTATTAGAATATTATGAAAGCGTTTTTTTTTTAATATCATGAAGCGTGCCATATGTTCCTATACCATCCAATCATTAAAAATACTGCTATGATTTTTACAGGAATAATTCTCCAAGATTCTCCCATCGGACTTGCGGCTCACATTATAGAGAAATTCTCCACCTGGTCGAACATGGAATGGAGTTCGTTGGAAGATGGAGGTCTGGAGAAGCATTTCAGTTTGACGGAACTCTTAGACAACGTCATGATCTACTGGGACAGTGGCTGTATAACTACATCTATGAGAATTTATTCGGAGACATTCAACAAACCACACATGAGCTTAAATCTAGACAGGTAAGAACTATGGCACAAAAAATTCTTTCAAAAGAAATGGTGTGTGTACTCAACTTAATTCGTCTGAAAATGGTAAACGTGCATTCTTATTTTTAGGATTCCAGTAACCGTACCAACGGCAATAGCACGATGTGGTCAAGATGTCTTGGTCTTTAGCAAAAGTCAGTTGGCCGAGAAGTTCCATAACATCCTCAAAATAAAGGATATCAAAGACGGTGGACACTTCGTCGGATTCCAACAGCCGGATATCATAGCCGAAGATATAATTGACTCTGTGACCATGATGCAAAAACTGTCACATCAATAGACAAGAAAAAGAAATACATTCTCATAAAATTATCTTCTCTCATTAAATATTTTAATTCTTTTGTGTTTTAATTATAAGGGTCACCTAATCGCCATTGAATTTGTTTTTAATTTGGTTTTATTGGAGTTTATTCTTGAGACTATGCATTATTAGATTTGGCGTGACTCAATAAGTTATATTTGTAAATACTTAATTGTTTTATATTTAAATAAAAAAAAAACAATATAATTCAATAACGTAACATGTTTCATATGTGACTTGTTTCCTACTACACCGCCATCTCTTGTTTTTTTTTTAAAGTTACGCAACTATACACGAATAATTGTAAATGATTGCTGACTTGGCCCTGCACATTTTGTCCCTTATTTTATGGTTTAACAAAAAAGTAAACAAATTGTGTTGTGCCAACAATGCCAAGATAGATAACACACCCACACTCCTACACTAGAAGTAGGTACAACACTCTAACATTGAGGTTATTGTTGCTTGTATAATAATAATAATGACTAAAATCGCAGTGATTACAACGCATCGTTTACCTGAGTTGCGAAGGTGCAGTGCAAATAGTAATTAAAACGCAAGAACACAGAATGCATTGGTTCGCAACCATTGGGAAACAATCTCAACAGAGTACAATAATGACCAACATATCACTGACCGCAGTGTTCAAGTTATATAAAACACTTAACAGTGCCGTTTGCCCTTCATAACTACGTACGTGCTGCAGGCTTACTCTCGACACTCGATTCGAACCCAATTCCAATTTCAATCACTATCTCGATTCCAATTTCAAAACCGTACTCTTGAACCAAATTCCGTGCGATTGGAATCGGATTTGAGATTGGCGTTCCAAGCCGTGAAAACGTTTTCGTTTCAAGTTTGTTATTGCAATATGAAAATATTTTCGCTGTAAATTGGGAATTGATAATTGTTGTTATGTCGCGTTATTCTCAAAGAAACTGTAAGGAAGTAAATCTGACATCCGTGAGTGGTATACTTTTTTTTAAACATAAAATAAGTCGAATTTGATTTACTAATAACTGTCCTACTTAACAAATATAATAATTTGACGTTGCTATAATATTTGGAATGGAAACACTCATTTATATTTCAAATAAACATTTTGACGTTTCTGTAAGAGTATTTGCGTTGTTTGTTTACTTATATTTTATTATAATTATTAAAGTGCTAGTTATATTTTATTTGCTGATTTATCAAAATAAATCGTAAATATTTTTTGAATTTGTTGAAAGAAAGAGAGTGTCTCACATGAATGGAAGAAAAACGGGTGGAAGCAGAACGCTTAAAAGCAATAATTAGCGTTTAAAGAAGCTGCAGAAAAATTGGGGCAGCGTGCCGAATTTTAATCGCAACTATTGCTGCCATTCGTTTAGGATCTGCTGAAGCGGCAGCAGCCTCGAGAGAGATTGCAAAGGCAATATAGACACAGAAAATAGTTTTTTTATTTTGTATATTGTATTTTTTATAATTTAATTATCTAGTATAAAATAATAGTTAATAAAATTATTATGTATCACATTATATTACAATTTTGTTATTTTTACAAACCTTGACAATTTACATACATATACCTACTGTTATATACATGAAACGTGTAATAGAATTTACAATACAGAAGCTTTTTATAATAAAATGGTTATTTCTTAAGCTCTCCTAAATTATTCATATTCGCCTATGATGTGAATTCCACAGCTGATGAACTAACTCATGTCTGGCTTCAGTCATGAGCTGCAGAAAGAATTGTTGGTGCTGTGGGTATGGTTATACGAGATTATCATTTTCATGTCTTCCAATGGTAATGATGTCGAGTTGCACTGTCGTCTGCGACTGCGTCTTCAAGGTTTTGTCATATGAGGTTCCAAAATCCCGCACAACTCTTCAAACATCTCTTTTGATATTCGCTATAATTTGCTATACATAAATTCCCCACTACTCATTGCTATTCTACGCAAGTTATTTCGTTGACGCATATCGACTTGATGCGCGTTTTCCAAAATGTTTAAAAATTATGCAAAACGAGCCATTTTTTAAGTAATATAATCAAAATACGTCTTCTCGATTTCAAAAAAGTTACTTTCTTGCGATCTTGTAAATAATGACAGTTAGACGATTCCAACACAATTCCGTGGAATCGAGTAGTTGTCAAAACGACGTCAAGAGTACCAATTTTCAAATTTTACACGATTTCACATGTTCTTCAAATCACCACTCGATTTGAATCCAATCGTGCGCTAGAGTCGCATTTCAAGAGTACCATTTTGGGATTTTACGATTTTAGGATTGGAATCGAGTTTCAAGAGTAACCATGGAGTCCCATATATTGTATTGTAATGTACCTAAATACATTCAATGAACATTTTATACATTAGAGGTACCTACCTACATGTGTGACCAATAGGATGTTTTTTTTTCCTTTTTGTGCCACCAGAGGCGCCGTTGCTAACCCGGTCTATTGTCAAATTCAGTGTTGCCAACGGGGGCGATTTACTGCCATTTGGGCTATTTGAAACGAGAATCGGCGACGAAAAAATCTAAAAGGTGACAGGTAGCCAATTGGGCTACTTCCCTCTTAGCGAATTTTCACCTTTCCGGATACTAAATTACCTTTTTTTAGTGAACTCCCACCTCTCTTCGGATACTAAAATTTTCGGAATGACCTTTTTTAGCGACGTTTCATCTTTCCGCATACCAAATTTTCAGTTGGGCTACTTTGCGTTTGAAAAACGGCGTTGGCAACACTGGTCAAATTAACGTTTATAACCTCAATCATATGAATGTGCGTGTGTGTTATGGTCGGTTTTGTGGTGTGTGGTCTTTCGTAAATAAATACTTTAAATTTTTTTGTTTATATTTTGTGTTAAGTACTGTAAAAATGAAAAACTATTTATCATTCTAGTTTATTTCAAATTAAACAACTTATATACATATATTATTATACATGATAACTTACAATAGGCTTAGAGTAATCATTGTACATTTCTTTTTACATACTACTAGAGGTCCGCCCCAGCTTCGCACGGGTAGATAGATACTTAAAAATAATTTAGTTTTCATACAGATCCCCAACTTTTTCAAAATATTTTATAGCATATGTTAATCTGGAATAATTGCATTGCAATGTATCGTGTCACGTCAGTTTACCACCGTGACTACTTTGCGCGGTATTTCTACTAAACTTGACATGACTCCCCTCAGTCCCCTCCCCGCTCCCGTACGCACTTTGCATCGGATAAGTTGAGATGATAAGAGACTATGCTTTTTTTCCAATACTCACATTTTTAAACTCGTGATAACTTTCGAATGGAATGTCCGAATTGAATAATTCAAAAAGTTATACAAACATATTGAAGCAGACTTGAATATGAACTAATTTATTTTAATAAGGAGTAATACCAAGATACCAATAAAGAGCCTTTTCTAGAGGTGACATTTTATTGATTTTTTTAAAATAAAAAAACACTTATTGTGGCATAACTATAATAGTTAGACATATGCTGTCGCGATACTTTTTGTAAATAATGATGTCTTCTACAAAATTGTGGTACATTGTTTTATTCTATCATCATTAGTTTTCACAGCGTTCGCGATAAAAAGAATATTTTAGGTAAATTTTTTACACCTTGGGTTACATTATTGAAGTTTTCGTAGGTTACCCAAGGTTTTTTTGAGATTTAAACTATCCTATCTCTCAAGTTGGATCGAACTGCACATGGTGTGCGAATTTTACTATAATCGGTTAAGTGGTTTAGGAGTCCATCGAGGACAAACATCGTGACACGAGATTTATATAATATTAAGATTACAAATAAAATTGTTTATCTTATTTTATTTTTATATAACTACCTAAATACAAATGAAAAAATACCGTAACAGAAAACAATAAAACAAAAAGATACAGAACAGCACCACTGTGATTTATTCTCAAAGAACAGCACTGGAAATCCACCCTTGAAGACAAATGCATAATGCTTTTGTTTGTGTGTGGTGTAAAAGGACACACTATGGTTTTACTCCTAGAAAAAGCCACTTTTGCAATCATCAAAAATTAAAACGTTAAATTGTTTAATTGAGGAAACAAAAGAGAGAGGACATATTATATAAGCATAATATTCACCAGTCAACGCTAGATGGTATATTTGACAGCTGTCATAATTAAACCTGATTAGAAGTGCTGCCACCTAGTGTGTCTTGTCGGAAGATCCCCAGAAAACATCCCATTATTTTCAAGAATGAATCAGCTACCTAAATACTCATTGCCTAAATACATAAAATAAAATTTAACTTGGAATAAAAAATATCCACTCAAAAATGTGGATATTTTTTATTATTGTTTTATAGTGATCTTACTTTTAAAAGTAACCACCGGTGGATGGGCTGGGCATCATCCTCCACTCGAGGTTACTATCAGGGGTCGTCGCGTGGAGCCGGTGCCGCGGTGGATCGAACGGTTTGTCTTGGGCGAGACTTTCGTCAGGTAGATTATGCTAGAGCACAGATAATATAAATATATGCTAGAGTATCTCACTATTTGAGTGGCGTTGACTGGAGTTTTGTGAATTCAGGCGCTGACTTGAGCGATATAGTGGACCTATTTTATTTTTACTTGAATAACGCCATAAATTTGTTTGTCCCGGTCAAAACGTACAAACATAACAGTTTCCCCAACTGGTTTAACGGCGAGCTGAAAAGACTTATCGAACCGAAAAAAATGGCCCACCGAAGGTATAAGGAATCATTGCTACCTGATGATTATGTTACGTTTTCCAGTCTTCGTAGACAGTGTGCGGCTATGTCGCGTCAGTCGTACCGTGAATTTATTAAGTCTATTGAGACTAAAATACCTGACGGAACTAAAAATATTTGGCAGCTTAAAAACATGTTCGATGCTGACAGATCTGGTATTCCTAGGGAAATTCATTACAATGGCACTTGTGCGACCTCGGCGCGGGATATCTGTGATCTTTTTTCTGCACACTTTAAAAGTGTATATGTTGGGAATAATGGCTCTTTCCTCCGTCAGGGTTTTCAGCCCGATTCCTTGGTTGATGTTGGTCATATTGAAATATGGAATGATGATGTGTGGCGAGCGATTTGTGGTCTGAAAGCCTCCGGATCGAGTGGCCCGGATGGTATCCCAAATGACTTTATTATGGGTTGTTCACATGTGCTCTCTCCAGTGTTAGCTTCGATTTTTAATCTGTCTGTTGATTCTGGGCACTTTCCGTTGGCCTGGAAGTCCAGTTTTCTTACACCAATTTTTAAGAAGGGAGACAAATCTTCGGTTATCAACTATAGACCTGTATGTGTGTTGTCCTCTATCCCGAAACTCTTTGAATCCATTGTACTTTCCAAGATAGGTAGATGTTTTTATAGTGCTATATGCCCCAACCAACATGGCTTCATGCCATCCAGATCAACGCTGTCGAACCTGTCTCTATATCAAAACTATATTATTGAGGAGGTGTCGAGGGGTGGTCAAGTGGACTCAGTATATACTGATTTTATAAAGGCCTTCGACAGGGTTCCTCACAAATTGCTATTAATGAAACTGAAACGATATGGACTACAGGATTGCCTTCTAAGCTGGTTTCGCAGCTATCTGGTGGATAGGATTTGGAGAACTGTAGGTCTGCTCCATTTGTGGCCACAAGTGGAGTTCCTCAGGGCTCCCATTTGGGACCGGTTCTTTTCAATATTTTTATTAATGACATCACACGAGTTTTCAGAAGTGCGAACATTTTAATGTTTGCCGATGACATGAAAATTTACAACAAAGTTCGTTCTACGGAGGATTGTCACTTATTGCAAACGGATCTGAATGGCATGTATGCGTGGTGCGTCAACAATGGTTTAGATCTCAACGCATCCAAATGCTAGGTGATTAGGTTCCATAAGTCTAGGTCTGTCATCCAATGCGAATATAGTCTTGGTGGAGTCGCTCTCGAACAGGTCCAGAGTATACGAGACCTAGGCGTCACCTCATAAATCATAAAATTCCCAAATATGTAGGTTGACTATGGATTTGCAATCATAATATCTAGGGTATTTTCATGTTTGCCCCTAGCAAATCAACTTGGCCCAACGACCGGGCGAAACCTAAAAATGTCCGGGTCATAAGTTTATTCAATTACCTTTTTTTAGTGAACTTTCATCTTTCTGGAAGTTCGTGTACGGCTCAAAAATTTAAAAATGGCGGCAACGCTGCTAAAAAGGTTGGACACACCATAAGGCTTATGTAAGTCTGACTTACGGCTTTAAGGCATATAATCAATGAGAGCAATAATTAATTAGGAAATGGTTTTTTTGGAAAGACTGCTCGAAGGGCGTCGCCATTTTGGTATGTCACTGCATTGGTTGATCCTCACTTTCTCTTTCTATTAAGCAGGGGTATACTTAGTAAAAATCAGATCGGGACCGTGAGGTTGACCATCCTCACGTCCTTAAACCTCAACCGGTCAGAATAGGCACAATGAGCCTCGGACGCCTTCGAGCGCAATGGAGAGCTCTTGGTGCCTCCCTGTGCTCCTGAGTGGGGCGTAGGCTTCCCGCATTGTGGGTTGGTTTGGGAGGGAACCGCGGCGGGCTTGATTTGTGTGGCGAGTCGGGTTTGCTGCAGATTGGTCTCCTACGGACTGGCTTGCGGTGTGCGGGGGCCTTAAAGGGTGCATGTATGTATGTATACTTAGAGCTCGCTAAGTCTGACACATAGCAGTGAGTATATAGATTACAATTTTCCTTGGAAATAAAGGAAAATATGGTCTAAAACTCTAAAATATAAATTAAGCCGGTCAAAAAAACAATAAGTACCTACTTACTTACTTTTATGTATGTATAACATCAAATGGTAACGCAGTGGTTTGAAACCTTTATTAAGAAAGAATTGTGCTTGGGTAGAAAAGAGTGGAGGTCCGTCCTTTCTGACTTCATCTGTTCTAAAGGAACCCAACTTTTTGAGAACAACGCAATCGTATCGCTTTTCGCTCCTTCTACCCAAAGTTGAACAACAGCAGATGAAAAAATTCTTGATCCACCCTTGTTCGTTCCCATGCAGTGTGGAGCATGCGGACACCACGAAATTCCTCCATTCCTCTCTATCATTCACAACTTGCATAGCTTATGGCAGCATCTTGTAGGTCCGCAGAGAATGCCCGCTTAATTGTTAATTTTGACCTGTCTCGTCTTAATTTAAAAGTTATAGACCAAAAAGAACGAAAAAAAATATCAATTTTCTAATAAAATAACAGTTTTTACTAATTTGCCATTTGATATCGTAAGAATCGAAAAACACATTGCATATTATCCATTATTGGTTTCGTAAAAACTCAATTTGTCGCTCGCCTACCAAAGGTTACGTACTAAGATAGCGTATAAATTTTGTCAGTCAGTGTTATTTTCAATCGTTACTTTTTGTTATCTTGTTCGGCCGTAGTTGCTGGGGTCACATGTCATCTTTTTTTAGTGGGTGTGTGCGCGGCATACATCGTGTACGTGTTTGTTTGTAGTTTCAAAGTCAATGACGAGCCCGAGGCCGGCCGGCTCCGTGAAATTAACATTCTAAACAATAATTTTTCTACTCGGAATTTTTAAGGTATTTTTCCTCTTACGTACAAAAAAGATACATTAGGTATTGATTTATTTGAAAAACCTCACAACCTAGTATATTTTACTTTATCTCTTACTACATATTATTATTATTTTAACAAGTAGGTCATTAAAATCTTAAAATTTCTCTATAGTTACAGAGTGGGATAAGCTGTCATTTTCAAAATTAACAAATATTTTAAATTTAGAATGTCCTTTTGATACTCATTATTAAGTAGCCTTATTATTTTGAATTTGTTAAAAAAAACAGTTCATCACAAATATTAACAGTTCATAAATATTAGGTACCTACTTGCCTCAGTATATTTTTATTTATTTTATCCCTTAATGATGTTTTGGGCCTGCAAAATCTTATTTATTTTCTTCTATTATGAGTGTTCTTGCAACTGTCTATTGAAGCTAAATGATGCACAGATAGGTACGCCAGCATGAAATACAGGCCCACACACATTTTTACATACAAAAACATTGATAAGACAATTTAATTAAGAGTATTACAACCGAACTTTGATCTCAATTTTTTTGTAATATGGTATTCTAAAAGCCTGCTGACATCACCTTGATCACTAAAATAATATGTAGATCGATATGTTAAGGTGCGTTTATACCAAACAAACAGAGCCAAGGCTGGAAAATAGAGTATATTTTCTTGATCGTTGGATTTGGTCACAAAGTAAATAATAACAACTAGAAAGAACTGTCATCGCCTACTAATTAGTTCTTGTTCGTTGATGCTTCCATGGTTCCAATATCAATGATAAAAAAAAATATTCTCTACTTGTAGCTCCGGCTCTATTTTCGTTTGGTGTAAATGCACCCTTTAGCTTTAAAGGTAGTGTAATATTTCAAATAGTTACATAATATGTGTAGTTTCAAATTATTATGGTAACCAAAACATAATAATATTATCATGAATAGACCATGCAACATTTTTGATAATGCTATATTTCTTCTCTTCCAGATGGGTTGTTGCAAAATCAAGTGCCTCTTACTCATCCTGATCACGGCGTTTGTAGGTTATTATGTGTACACAGCACTGCACACCGTCCCTCCATTGCCCACCTTATCTAAAGACCAGTGGTGGGGACCTGGTCAACGTTCCAAGAATGTGGATAAAACCATACGACCATTCAAAATAGAATTCCAAACAAAAGTTAGTTTTTCTCAATCATTTATTAATTAATATATCATTTCGTCAGGAGTAAAAAAAATATAAGGGTAAAGATGAACGATGGTATACGCTGGTGCAGGCCCATCACTTCTGCCACTTTGGATATGCCTAAGATACGTTTTAAAGATGCCGAGTCACTGATGGCTAAGTCGAGAGCAGTTATTCCTCCCATCAAGGTCTCGAAGCGAAGAAGGACATTTCTCATACTGTGTGCCGTTCCTTCAAAGCAATGATGTAGGAAATGATGTGTAAAGAGGTCATTGCAACTGCGCAAAATCTAGCACAGTAGATAGCTTGTGTTTCCTCTCTATGTCTCTAAGTGGGACTTGAAAGAAAGTTCTGATTTATTGATTGAATAGGAATCTAAAAGCTTTCCATCTGAGTGGAGATCATCAGTCATTTGAACTGGATGAGAGAGTTGCTTATGTGGCTACTAACTAAACTTGTCAATTTTTTTTTGCTTAGAAAAATTGAAATATTTTTCAATTTTTATATAATTTTTCAGAAAATTGAAGAACTGAAGGCAAGACTAGAAGATACAGCATGGCTGGAAGAACCCTTGGAAGGGATAGGATTCCAATACGGTTTCAATTCCAAATACCTCAAAACTGTAATAGACTTCTGGAGAACCAAATATGACTTTGCTGAAAGACAGAAGATAATGAACAGCTTCCCACAGTTCAAGACGGCCATCCAAGGCTTAGACATCCACTTTGTTCATGTGAAGCAAGCCAATCCCAAGAAACTCAAAGTGATTCCTCTGCTCCTGCTTCATGGATGGCCAGGCAGCTTTATGGAATTCAACAAGTTAATATTCCAACTCGTGAGCAAAGAAAACCAACACTTTGTATTGGATATAGTAGCCCCAAGTCTTCCAGGATACGGTTATTCACAGGTAGAGTTTATTTTCTACAAATTTATAAAACTACATTTGCCACTATGGTCCTACTACCTTGACTATTAATGTATCCATTCGTCCAAAGTTTGACATTTCCAAACCAGGTACCATGACATTTTTTGACTATCATTTTAGCTTGTAGCCTGCCTGTGTTCAACACTATCAATATGCAATGCTTGTATTCAATACTAGGTTTCCTGACAGACTTTGTCCTGTAATCTAACTATGAATATTGAATTCCAATTTAAAAGAATGATAAAAATGACTTATTCAAAGTCATTTCGGCTGATGCATCTGTTTTGAGCCACATATTTTCCATCCAAATTCTGTCAATCGCACCAACTATCAAACATCTGACAACTCGTGTCAAACGACAACTTAATTTCAAAATAAGATTTATTCACTTCAATTTAAAAAAAATGCGCTTCAATGTTAACAAATTAGAAAAAAACTTGAAAAAAATCCTTCAAATATCTGCGTGCCAATATTTTTAATGTAAACGGTTGTGAAGTTTCTATAAATTTTTTAACAGATGACATTGTTGTATCGAAATTCGTTCCATACTAACTTTAATATTATATTTTTTATTATTTTCTATCCATTTTTTTTGTAGTAATTCTGTTCTCTAGAGCAGAGAGGAATCCAATAAATCAAAAATGATAAAAAACTGTTCAGCCGATCTTGAGTTATGAGTGTTCGCACTAACCTGTCATTTTTTTATATCTGAATAATTTTGCGTTTACTGACCAAAATTATTGTTATTGTTAAGAATTGTTTGATCTGACTCTTGTCTGGAGTGTACTGCTATTTAAAAAAAAAAGTCAAGGGAAGGTTTGCTACTTTCGGAATGATAGAGCTAGGAGAGTATGGATTGGGGGGCTCATAGAGGGCAGGAGGATAAGATTCAGGCGTAAAATATGCCCTGCATGTTGGACAGCCATGCAAGGCACCCCATACTTTTGGCGGCTAGCCGACCTTCGCATTCAAAGGGGCTGTTTGTACTGCAGTTTCAGCCTAAGCCAACATAATAGAGTCCACCAACATGGACCATTAACCAAAACATTGTTATAGGTGTAGCACCTACCAAGAACTGAAGAGACGGCAAATGACAATGATGAATGGAGGAACATGATTAACATTCTTGGTGCAGATCAATCATAGGATTGTAATCAGAAAGAAGAACTATCCTACATTGCTATTAATTAACATACTGTTTTTTTTATATAGGGTGCATCCAAGCCTGGGTTAGGGGCATCACAAATGGGAGTAGTCATGGCCAACTTGATGGAGAGATTGGGATATGACAGATATGTGGTCCAGGGAGGAGACTGGGGATCATTTGTAGGCGGAGTCATGGCAAGGATATACCCAGAGCGTGTGATTGGATACCACACTAACATGGCTGCCGTCAAGTCGCCACTGTCTACTCTGAAGCACCTGTTCTTCAGCCTGTATCCCACTGCGCTAGTTGAGGAGAAACACGTCTCCAAGATGTACCCTGTGGGAAGTTTCTACTCCTTCTTGATTGAGGAGATGGGCTACATGCACATCCAAGCCACTAAGCCAGATACTGTTGGTATGTTTCAAATTTCAGAACTTACGATAATCATTTTAATTTTATACCAGGTTTAGTGATTAATCAGAAGTAAAATAGTATTTTGTTAAAATTAAATGATGTTGGAGTATTTTGGTTTGATAGTTTTTTGGGTGTGTGGTTGTGTCTTTAGTTTTTTATTTAATGATTGATATTTCATGCGAGATTCTGGTCATGAATGCCTCAAGCAATTTATTGATGTTGGAAAGATTTGAATTAGATCGCAGCTAAAATCGTTTCATCAACACTCCTCCTGTTTAACAAATTTCCTGTCAGCCATCTATAAAAATGTTGTTATTTTTGTATTATTACAGGAGTTGCTCTGAAAGATTCACCAGTTGGCCTAGCAGCATATATATTGGAAAAGTTTTCAACATGGACGAACAAAGAGTGGAAACCTCTCCCAGATGGTGGACTGACAAAGAAGTACGACTTGTCCGAGTTGTTGGACAATGTGATGGTGTACTGGCACAGTGGCAGCATCACCACATCCATGCGCTTGTACTCCGAATCATTCAATAAGGCTCAACAGAGCTTACAGTTTGATAGGTGATTATTCAATATACTTCATTTTCCGACTTCGTAACGAGAAAAACACAACCCAACCCCCGACAATAAAGGGAATTTCCCTTAACCCTCTCACTTATTTTCCTTTACTATACTATCTTTTTTTCTGGAGAGAATGAACAAAAAATATATTTATTTGTAACTTTTTTGCTCTATGGTCATTCTCTCTAGAAATGTGTGTAGCTCCTAAACCATTTGGTTGCCTACTATCTTCACAGACCAGTTAACCTCTGTGACCAGTATCTGTTGTCCCAACCAGTGCGTGTCATAAAATCAGCCACCAGGGATCATGGTCCAAATTGAACAGAATTCGTGATTGGTTCAGTGACACTAATGCAGCAAACACTAAATAGGATTGATCGATTAAATATTTATGTTCTACGTTAAATCATGCTATAATACTAGGTTGCATTTTGATGAATAGAAAATGCTCAGACACTATGCTAAATAAAATGGGTTTGTAGCTAACAAAAGAATGGCTAATCTATGATATTTTTGTTTTTTACAGCATTCCAATCAAAGTACCCACGGCCATTGTAAGATGCAGCAATGAAATAATTTTCTCAAGTGAGTGCCAATTGAAAGAAGTTTACGTAAACATCATTCGGTTGAGAGACATGGATGACGTGGGACACTTTGCCGCATTCGAAAATCCAAATGGAATGGCCCAAGATATTTTGGCCTCCATTGTGGAATTTGAAGAGTACTACAAGAAAGCATCCCAAAAAAATCAAGAGTTGTAAACATATTATGAAATAAAATTATTTTTGTTAAAAAAATCAATCTTATTTATTTCTAAACTTAAATATCTACAATTTTGACAGTTCGACAGTTTATAAAACTATAATAACTCTATCACTATTATTTAATTCAGCACTTTGAACACAAACAGGTTTTTGAACGTCAGAATGTGGACCATTTGTAATAGAATTTTTTCCTTTTAACATTCTTGACAAATACCCTGTCCCCTCAGTGTGACTTTTTAAATGTCTTCTCAAGTAATGCAAAAGCCTAAATTTCTTCTTGCAATAAATACATTCGTATCGTTTCTTCTCATCACTATTAGGCAGTACTTTCTGCAAAAATAATAACAGCATCCCAAAAAAATCAAGAGTTGTAAACATATTATGAAATAAAATTATTTTTGTTAAAAAAATCAATCTTATTTATTTCTAAACTTAAATATCTACAATTTTGACAGTTCGACAGTTTATAATAACTCTATCACTATTATTTAATTCAGCACTTTGAACACAAACAGGTTTTTGAACGTCAGAATGTGGACCATTTGTAATAGAATTTTTTCCTTTTAACATTCTTGACAAATACCCTGTCCCCTCAGTGTGACTTTTTAAATGTCTTCTCAAGTAATGCAAAAGCCTAAATTTCTTCTTGCAATAAATACATTCATATCGTTTCTTCTCATCACTATTAGGCAGTACTTTCTGCAAAAATAATAACACACAAGTTGTAATGAAAATATTGCCATTTTTTTTTTCAATTCTTTCTTTACGATAAACTACCAATATCTGTTCCTAAGATGAAAATGAAATACTATCTTGGTGAAAAAACAAACCTTTGAAGGCAGGGAAAGCAAATCCTTGTTTTGTGTTTGGAGAAATGTTAATTGGGATTCCAAGTTCTTAATCATAGACGTTAATCTGTAAAATTGAACAGCCATTATCAAATTCAACAATTAAAGAAGCGCTTATCTATATAAAGCGAAAAACGATCCAAAGCTGGAATAGAACATTCATTCTTGGTCTAGTGTACACGAAGGCTCGTTTTTAGCGTTTCCACAAAGCAAATATCAAAGAGCAAGAATGGAAGCCATCAACTAATATCTTCTACACATTTTACAATCATGAATCACTATCAGCTTACTACGCGGAACTCGTCTAACACGGGCTCACCACTACCTCAATCCAGGGTGCAAGCAGACGTCCAACCCTCTGCGTCTCACACAGTAGCTCTGGTGAATAGCCGCACCCTCCACCGAGTGAGAATAAAAAGATTTTGGTAGAATCGGAGAGAAAGAAGACATTGAGGTGTTGTTTAAAAAACCATATAAGTATTTTTAGGTCTAATATTTGTTAATAAATCTGCAGTACTTTACCTTTTGTTCTTTATCCTCAGAACTTTAATTTGATTATTTTTGCGGTAAATCTTAGTAAGGACACTTTTCCAAGCCTCTTTTATTGTTTCTGGATTACTAAGCAACTCTTCTATATCCTGATTTCCTTCAAATTCTTGTTCTTGGTCAACCCTATAAGAGAAAAATAATACGCAACAACTTAATCAACTTATTTCTCAATTGAGTCAACTTAATAAGCTAGCAATACGCACTATTAAATAATAGGTGGCATGTATGTTGTACCATGACAGTTAATTGTACTTTTCTTTAGAAGCAAGTTATTAATCGGTTTCTATAGCTTGTTAGATACCAACATAGATTAAAATGGGCGTTGAACTGTCCTTGAAAAATGTTTTTTTATGTATTTTATTCAACTAAGTTACCATATTTAGAATTACATAATTGGCACCAACATTTAGGCTACAGGCTATGGAATATTATATAAGCTGGCATTCAACGGTTAAAATTCGAGTAATTAATGATTAAAACATACCTCTCAGAAAACTCTGTACAGTCATTTTCCTCAATATCTTTTGTATCGTCACAATCTTCTACATTTTCTTGTTTAACATTCAAAGGATTTTCAACCTTTAAAATAAATATATGATCGCTAGATTTCAAATTAACTAATGATTCTAAGTTTTTTAAACTTTTGTCTAAATCAATATCCAAGTTCTCTGAATCGTGGACATATTTTTTATCGTTTGGATTGTGCCTTTCTTTATCATATGCTTTTATTATTTTTTTACTGGTGTTACTTTGTTGTAAATTTGGAGAAAATATTGTGGGCACAGCTGTATTCAATAATTTAACTCGACCGAAATTAGTAACGAAACAGGATGGCATAAAATGTTTGCTACATATTCTAATTGCTTCTGTTGTTGGGATTTTGTTTCTTTTTAAGGCGGCGAGCCATTGAGATTTCAGTTGTTCATTTCGTGGAAACCTATAACATAATTTGATATTAATAAATAGTTGAGAAAAGTTATACAAATAATAACTGGACTATAATATTTACTAATCAATTGAATTTCTTATAACAAATAAACATACTTATGAAACGAAATATCCGTATCTCCATCATGAGGTTCCTTATATTTACAAGCACAACAATGGTTGGTCATTTTGAATTATTTTATTTTTGGACTGAATTAAATCATAAAATAATAATTGAAAACTTCCTAAACTTCAATGTTTGTAATTTTTCATTTGACACCTGTCATCACAAAACCATAGACCATTTTCCATACCACAGACTACTTACACATTTGAAAACCATAAACAATATTAAAATATCCATACATTTTAAAATTATCAATCAAGTCTCCCTTTAAACACCATATTGGGGCAAAGGGAGGCAACAAGAGTTCCCCATTGTGCTTGATTGTAAGCCAACACCTTTTATCAATTTCAATACCATGGATGTATACTCTTATCTTTCTTCTCTGAAGGATTACTAAACGATCCTAGGCTTGGTTCGCCACTCGGTCTCTCGATTACAGGAAAATCTTTTTTCGGAAGAAAAATTGTTCGAAAATCAATTTGTGGAATGCCAATAGTTTGAAAAATTGATTTTCATGTTAATGTCACACTCATGTCCCTCCACTTTGTTCTATCCATAGCTGACTTTTAGAATTAATGTTTGATGCAATTAATAAAAACTGATTTTCTTTTAACAAGCTTTTATTTTCTTCTAACCAAACAAACATTTTAAAACAGACAGGCAGGAAAAGGAAACCATAGAGTATACTAGTGTTGCCACTCTTATAACATTATACAGTTCTAACACTGACCTTTTCAGTTCCTCGTGTTTTATACAGAATTACTCCTTAAAAGAAGTAAATGATTTTTATCCAAGAAGTTTGTATATTTTACATAAATTATTTCTGCTTGCGAACTCTAAGGAACAAATAGAAACGAAAAATTCTGTTGAAATGAGGAACTCAATTACAAGGATTGCCTGTGAAATAATGTTTGCCATAGGGTAAGAACACATAGAAAGCCGATTCCGACCCGCGCCGACCTCAAAGATTGTTGTCTATGGTTTCAATGCATTTAAATGGGCATGCTGGAAAACAGGTTCCTGCTTTTTCTGTGGGTATCCCCATTCAAATGCATAGTAACATTCTTTGCGCCGGTCGGAATCGGCTTTCTACGTGTTCTTACCCATAGGCAGCAGATCGCTATTACTCGCGATCCAGCTATAATGGGTTCTACATGGTTCAACATCCCAACCAGGCCTAGCTTGCTGCGATACTCGGGAATCGGTTTGGCAGCTATAAAGAATAGCACTTCAGATTGCACCGCCCGCGAGATGTGATAAGTTTTATGTGTGAAAAACATAAATGAATGAGCTAACATGACGTTTTAAGTGGGTCGGCCAATATAACATAATGAAAGTTTTTCACTTTAACCAGGAACTTTTGTGAAAGATTCAGAGAGAACTGGCTGAGGAAAAAGAAATTCACAGAAATCATTTCAAAAGAACCGAAGTTGTAGATAGAATAAAACACATTTCTAGCAAAATACTGTATTTTATTTCTGTCGTCCATTAATTAAAAAAAAAAGAATTTAAATGTTCCTGGCTTTACTCTTTTTTATGAACAAAAGGTGCTCAAATTGAATCAACGTAACCAAGTGTTTAATGTCAATGCTTCCAAACCGAACATCTATGATAACCATTAGTTCAAACAAACTGTGTGTTAGAAGAAATAACCCAATGTGTACTCATATTCAATGAGAATCACAAATGAATCTTCAACGATTCGGTATGGATCTGTAATAGAATATTCTATAGTTTAAAATACAAAACCTTTTTTCCTTTTTGTCCCTTTTGATTCATAAATAAAAAAAGAATAACTTTCTTGATTGTTTTCTTTCCATATATTTTTTGTATGCCTTCCTCTATATTTATTTCATTCAACTGCATGTAAATAGAAGCATATTTTATAACAATGATTGCTTGCTAACATTCCAACTTGAAGTCATCCTGTGTGATGATGGGTATCACGGTGTTTCCTCAACAAGGAAGGCATCATAAAGGACTTCCCGCACAACTCACAGAGATGAGGACGTATCTGCATGTGAATTAATATATGGGAGCGGACACTTCTTTTATTTGCAAACTTTTTGCCACACATATCGCACTGATAGACTTTCCCCTCGATGTGGTTGGTGACGTGGTTCTTCAAAAAACTCTCTTGTTTGAATTGTTTTCCGCAAAATATACACTCGTACGGTTTCGTAGGCCGATTTATGAAAATGGAACTTGAATCCTGTAGACACAATAATTACAAAATACAATTTTAATTTAATTTATGAAAATAGATTAAAATAAAGTAATGAATACAATTTTTTTTAAGTAGAGGAATTTTGGCTCATCAAAAAGAACACAAAAATATAATTTTGATAAATTTCCAAAAAAGCAAAACTTGTGTTTTGTAAGATCAAGACGAAACCACTGTCTTTAATATGAAAGTCAAAGACTAACCCGCTAAGCTACCAACCACCTCAACTTTCTAAAAACTATATAGTCTCGTATTTCATGATAAATCATGGTACAACGATATCGTCATAAGAGATATTAAAGCTGTAGAGAAAGAATTCATCTCACAATTCTACAACAAAACAACGGGACTGCCCTTTGAATGGCATATCATAGAGCTCTACAATTGCCCAGCCACCCATCTAGAGTAAGAGATTTTAGAAAAACCAATTTGGTGGATATAGAGGCTATTATGGTGGTACATTTTCCACTTGTTAAATTTTGTACCTACTCCTCATAGTAAAATATTCCATTTTTATTATTACAATGTAAAATTCACTATCTATATTATAAAACTGGAGCCCTATTCGGCGTGGTCGGCTGGACTGATTTTGCTAATTATTTTTTGTCATGTTTACTTTTGCCGGAAGGTTCTTATGAAGAAACAAAGAAAATTGTTCGTGACATTAGAAAATGGGAGAAAACCTTAGTGCTTTTGACTGTATAAACATTCCTACATTTTTATTTTAAATGGCATTCGACATAACTATCAGTGGTTTGATAGTTGGTGCGATTGACACAATATGTCTAGCAAACATTGTTGAAATTAGATGCATCAGTAAGAATTATATTGGGAAAATAATGAATTTATCATTATACAAATTAGAATTCACTTTTATACAATATTCATAGTTAGAACAGAACAATGTCTGTTAGGAAACTAGTTTTATATAATTTACTAAGTCATTTTAAAACATAAATGTGACTGTAAAAATTATGTATGATTAATAAAATAAAAGAAAAATAAAGAACTAACCGTTGAAACCGTAGACAGCAATTCTTCATTTTGTTTATTATAAAAACTAACAATTTCCTTCAATTTTTCAACTCGCATAGCTAATCTGTAAATTTTTCATTTCAAGTAATTATAAATTTAATAAAGTCTATTTTAAGAATTTATCAGACTTATTCAGATGAAGAACACAACTACCTCTTGTTTTTATTAGTCAAGTTTTTGAGCTGACGATTCTTCTTATGAATTAGTGATAGCGCTGCTTTCCAAGCTTTCTCTGCTACTTCCGGATTACTAGAAAATTCCTCGGCATTGTAATCTCCCACATAGAATGTTCGTTTCATATATGTCGATATCCTTTGAAAGAAACAAAAATAGTATTTTTAGTATCTTCTTAATCAAATAAATTTTGAATTTTTTTCTAGATATTCTACAAGAGCAAACCTTTTTACAGGTAGTTGTGTTAAGCGAGTAGCTTCATATTTTTGTAACCTTTCACTACTCGCATCATTTTCAGAGGATGGTGATTCATCGTTCACAATATAATTGGGTTGCCTGGGTTCTGGTTCTGTGTCCACAAATTCAAACTGTAAATTTTCTGAATCACTGACGATTTCATTTTTAACTTGGCTATTGGATTGTTGCAAATGTGGGGGGAAATTGAATATTGTTGGAACAGCTGTTTTTGTCAAGGATATTTGGCCAAAGTGGTAAATATAACAAGATGGCTCAAAATGTTTACTGCATATTTTTGTGGTTTTAGCGGGATAGAAATTGATTCTATTTATGGCGGCAATCCATTTCGCTTTCAACTTTTCATCTCGTGGAAATCTGAAACAGAAATAATTAAAAAGATAAGTGTTTTTGTATTAGCTTAATAATATTATACCTTCTTATTTGAAAAGAAAGCCACTTCTACTAAAATTAAATTAAAACAATTTAACAGTTTTTACCCAAAACTTCATTCAAATTTCAACAGGTGGCAACTGATGTAACAAATTGAGAGTCCACTTAATGTGGCAAATGTATCAGATATTTTGGAACCATTTTCATATTACCTCCATCACTCAATGGGAAGTTTTCTGGGGAGCTTCCGACAATACACACTAGGTGGCAGAACTTTTAATCAGGTCTATTGTCAAATTCAGTGCTGCCAACGTAGAGATGTTTTTTTCAGTGATGCCAACGTTGGGAAGTTTGTTTTCCATTGTGTTGCTAAGAAGTTATTGATTGTGTTGCTAAGAAGTTGTTGATTTTGTTGCGCATAAATTTGAGAATAAATCTCAGGGGTGCTGTTCTGTATTTTTCAATTTGTATTTAGGTAGGTATATAAAAAAAGACGAACAATTTTATTTGTAATAGTATGTAAAAAATGTACAATGATTACTCTAAACCTATTGTAAGTTATCATGTATAACAATATATAAGTTGTTTAATCTACATAATATTTTAGTCCGTTTATTTATTTATTTATATTTTTGAATCATCATCAATCGTAGAAAACAGACCTTAAGGTCAGATATTAATATGCGAAAAGCCGCGCAAAATTCCAGAGAGCGTTCTTAAATATATTTAACTACATAAGCTTTGATATATTTAAAGCTATTTAAAAAACTCTTATTTTTTTAGGATCTTCATACTACGTTTTCAAAAAAGACAGATGCCATCTTTTGGAAACAAAATTACTCATGTAAACGTTGAATGGAATCTTGGTATTACGGTATGAAAATGTAATAAAATAATTGGAGATTGATTTGTTATACATATAAATGTTATTCAAATCTTATTATTCTCAATAAACAAAGATTTAATGAAAAAATTTGCAAAATAATCCTCCATTTTGAAATCTGACACATTTTAGCAAATTTATGGCCACAGTTTTTTTTCAAACTGTCGTAGACAATGTAATAGATAAGTAATTATGTAGGTACCTGAGAAAATTATATTCTAATGTAGATAAGTATTAAATAATTTAGCAACAATTGTTGAATCATTTTATATTCCTGAAATATAAATAATGTTTAAATCTTAAAATCATTGTTGAAAAAGATAAATCTTAAAATCATCGTTGAAATTGGTATGAACATTCCATAGACAAACTGGCCGGTAACAGTGATAAATTAGATCATAAGGTACAGTGAACTTGACAGAATTGTTGAGAGAAAGAAATAAAATTGTTGACAATAATTGAGAATCTTTAAATTAATGTCTTCGGGATTTTAATCAGTTTAATAAAACATTTGTTTTATCCACATAATATTTGTATTCCAATTAATCACACTCAACAACGGTATTATATTGTATCTAAATTAGTATGTAAATAAACTCAAAACCACTTTAGCATAATTACCTTCAATTCGTTAAAAAAAATATTCATAGGGTGTCGTATACTTAATCATCGTGTTAAAAGAAGTATTCTTCAAAGACAGCGGCCAGTAAGAGGTTTGATTGGAAGCCTTTCTTGACGACCTTCCAAGGTTTGTAACAAATCATTCATCCTAGAAAAAATACAACATTATTATGATACGACATATAATATCATTCCATCTTCCACATAATTTACATTATGTAATATCATGTAGGTACATTAATTAAAGTTATAGTAGGTATATAATACATCTATAAGTAGCCAAAATCAACACTCTTTTTATAACAGAGATTTTTTTGAAGTATTTAAATGAATAAGATCACAATGAAATCAATAAGAAAATCAATCAGAAAACAGACGTTAAGGTCAGATATTAATATGCGAAAAGCCGCGCAAAATTCCGTAGAGCGTTCTTAAATACTCTTTGATATATTAACTTTAATATATTTAGCGCTATTTAAAAAACTTTATTTTTTTAAGATCTTCATACAAATTTTTCAAAAAAGACAGTAAGCCATCTTTTGGAAACAAAATTACTCATGTAAACGTAGAATGGAATCTTGGTATTACTGTATGAAAATGTAATAAAATAATTGGAGATTGATTTGTTATACATATAAATGTTATTCAAATCTTATTATTCTCAATAAATAAAGATTTAATGAAAGATTTTGGAAAAATATTTCCTCCATTTTGAATATTGACACATTTTAAAAAATTTATGGCCACAGTTTTTTTTCAAACTGTCGTAGCCAGATAGATGAGTAATTATGTGGGTACCAGATAAAATCATATTAAATATTAAAGAAAATGTATTAAATATTAAAGAAAATATAATAAAGCTAAGGTAATAAAATATATTAATGAAGATTTAATTTGAAATTTGTATGAACATCCATAATAGCAAGAATTGGATGGTAAAACAGTTTGCGTAGTGTGTACTTACCCACATCTAAATCTCAAAATATTACCAGAATATGAATTCACGAAACTGTATCGAGCTCAAAATTCTTATGTAGATAAATGCAAACTTATATTCTCTTACCTTTTACTTATTTTATTTAATGTTACATTCATCACAAAACAAGGTGGGTAATATTTTTGGCAGCGTTTCTTGACATATCCAAAATCCTTGCAAGGTTCTGACCTAGAAAAAAACATAATTCATTTAATATATGAAAGCAAAATAAAGTGATTACATGGTTGCAAATATATAAGACAAGATTAGAAAATTTTGCATTTTTCAGGGATTTGTTTTAAAAATACACATTGTGAGAATTTGATTAGAATCAATATTAAGGATTTAGAAAGTATATCAAACTTTTAAGAACTTCATATTATATTAAAGTGTAGTATTTATACCTTTTAAAGATCTTCATAAAATCCATTTAGACTGCATAATGAACCATATTTGATATATGCTCTGCATAAAACCTTCATTTGGAATCTTTCATTATTTGTTTAAAAGTGTAGCTTTTATACCTTTTTAAGATCTTCATTAAATCCATTTAGACTGCATAATGTATCAGGTATTATTATTTCAGATAGACTGCAACTCCATGCCTAGAAAACAATATTACAAAACATCAAAATCTGTCAAAATTTAGTTACAGGAGAGACAGCAATTTCAAAGTATCATATTTTATATACCCATATTTTTACAATAATTCACAACTAAAAACTTCATGATAGGTAAAAATCTTAATAATTAAATATAGCTTAGGTACCTACTTACAAAAATATTTCAATATATTAAAAAACTTACAAAATTTTTGAAAATAGAATTCCTGTTGTTTTTGTTTGGCTCTCAGAATAACAATAATTGACAGTAAGTTACCATAGACGAACTTTTTAATATGTAATTTTTTGTCTTAGCTTCATAATATGAAAACAAAATAAGAATGATTTTTTTAATAATTCTTCTTCACATTTAAAGTGGTTTTTTGTGTGAAAATTTTTTTTTTAATAAGTCTAAATATTTTAAGAGACCATTATATAAGTAAATCAAAAATATACATCATAAAATAATTTAATAGTACCTAACTGTGTTGAATTATATTATTATCTTTGGTTATCCATGGATGGTTAATATTTCACTATACGTCATATTTTGTTGTCAAACAAAAGGTTCTGATTGATTTCGTCGATTATGAAAAATATAATTACCTTATTTTCAATTGAGTTTAATGAAAATAAAACTGGTAAGTCAAATTGATTAAAATATCTGTAAGCCTATGCCGTAACTTAAAACATTTATGCGTTGCTAAAACAATTGCAAATGTTATAAGGCGGGAATTAGTGTGTTACCGAAATCACAAAATTAATTTATTTTGTTGATATTTTTTTCAGGTTCCTGAGGCAAACGTGTTTTCAACGAGACTAATTGCTTTCATCCCACCTTTTTGACATAGCAGTACATACTTCTAAGGATCTAATTGATTGATAAAAGTGCATTTCTAACAAAGAAACTCATTGGTTTAATTTTTGCAAGACAATATGGTAAGCTACCTATGTAAGAATTTCATTAATTATGTTTCTTGGATTTCTTTATGTGTATTTTAAATCAGAAACTTTATATTGCAGATCCATGTTAGAGAACTCATTCAAATTTCCCATTTAGTTGAGAAGGGAAACAATTATATTGAAAAAATATTCAATGGCTGCTTATGGGATGTAAAGAAGATTGACCATAATCAATAACAGTGTCTTGCGGATGCCAGCGATTTTATCAATTTTACCACATATCACTATAAATAAGTTCTCAACCCGTTAGAAGCATATCAGCTTCATATAGAGCCTAAATGTATCATAAACCATATTATTAACCACTATTACCGCAAAGGATTACTCTGTAATGGTGAGCAATGCTTAATTTTGACAGAAAATAAATAAATAAATATAAAAACGATAATGCTTCTGGCTCGACACAACACAAGCTGACACAATAGTGTGTTTCTAGCACATAGATTTTCATATATTCTTCGTAGTAAAAAGTGAAGCCGATTTGGCCGGCAATTTTGATAGTACATTTATAAAGAAACTTAAAAATGATCTAATTTCACTTATTTCAACGTAAAAATATGTTTTATTGTAAAAAACACGAGAAAACTACTGAATAAATATACGCTGTACCACATTCTTTTGGGAACCAAACTGTCAAAAGTTGCAATATTTAGGCTTCACTTTTGAACGCGAGTCGGGATTCTAGGTTATTGTATGGATTTCTGTGTTCTAGCATCAGATTTAAACTTTAAATTTTTTATTTCGGTTATGGAATAAAAATGATATAATACTTTTGGGTTAAGAAGTGAATAACTAATAGTTTTTTTTATAACGGTGGGTCGGAATATCTTTTCTGGTTTCCATTTGTTTAAGAGAATATTTTTTTACTCTGCTAGATCTAACAAAAAACTTTGAGATTATACATATTATGTTTCAATTGTTGATTTTATGTTTTATGAATTAAATAATGATTGGACAAAAAATAAACAAAAATTCTTTCATTCATTTATTCATACCCATAAATAATACTACTATTTAAATGGTTCTACGTTGAACAACTTGACATTTTTCAGAAGGCAATAACTTACATTTGAATTTGTTTCCTATGTACATTTTGGTTCAATTTTTTTATAATTTTAATAGATAATGGCATTTATCAATAAGGATAAGAAGAAATACCTAGATTTGATATTGATATACCTGCATTGATCCATTGAAAATTTCCTTATATGTAACTTCATATATTTTTTTAAATTATTTCAGAAGGCAATAACTTACATTTGAATTTGTTTCCTATGTACATTTTGGTTCAATTTTTTTATAATTTTAATAGATAATGGCATTTATCAATAAGGGTAAGAAGAAATACCTAGATTTGATATTGATATACCTGCATTGATCCATTGAAAATTTCCTTATATGTAACTTCATATATTTTTTTAAATTATATTGTATTGGTGTAGTTTTGTTTTGATTCCAATGCCTTTCTCAAAATGACACTAAATAGTTTTGCCTAATTGCCACATGATTTTTCACCTATAAATAACATAATAATAATACAACGTCTATTGACGTCAAGTGAGTATCTCAGTAGGTTTCGAATCCTACTATGGGCTAAGTTGAACCACCAAAATAGAGAGTATTGTTAAACTATGAAGGTGAGTTTATTTGCATAATCAAGTTGATTTTTATCCGCTCTGTAATAATCTACTAGATGTTGTTACTTGCAACTTGACGTTATAACACACCAACCATTGATGTCAAGTTAGATGCAGAACTCTTCAACAATTTGCGGCGATTATTTTGAGTTTGATATATCCAGATATGGAAATGAAATAAGTACCTGTAGTCAATATTTCATATACAGGATATTTTATTATTTCAATTATGCACCTACTTGAATAGTTTTTTTTAAATATAAGGAATCTATAGATATAGCTGGAGAGAAAGAGTGGTAAACATTGCTGCCAACTATTCCTAGGATTATGACCAGAGAAAAGACGTTGCGTTACAGTTTTTACTTTTGTCGTTGCAAAGCATAAGGGCAGCATTGTTATTATTATGTTTATGGCATCCCATCCCTAGAGGGACGATTTGTGCCAGACGCAGCATTGTATTATGAGCTTATAGTTCACTACAAGTATTTCAAGCATTCTATTAAATGTCAATTGTGGGGTAGGTGTAGACTGTAGAGAATATATCACCACACTACGAATTTGACTCACATGTCTCTCACAGTTATTCTATTTTTCATAGATACAAGCCGGTTTTATGAGTAACTCACCAATTAAAATTGTGATTCATGACAAACGTTACGTAGATTATCTCTATATAATAATTTAGAAATGTTTTTTTATTTGCCTTTGACAATACTTTAACCGTATATGTGAACATCACGCTCAAAATACAAATGCTTAGATAGATATTAATATGCCCAGAGCAGTATAAAATGCTGGAGAAGGTTCTTAAATACAATTTGCTGCATTAACTTTAATATATTTAGAGCTATTTAAAAAAACTGTACTTTTTAGGATCTTCATACAAATTTCTCAAAAAGACTTTTGGAAACAAAATTACTCATGTAAACGTTGAATGGGATCTTGGTATTACGGTATGAAAATGTAATAAAATAATTGTAGATTGATTTGTTATACATATAAATGTTATTAAAAGCTTATTATTCTCAATAAATAAAGATTTAATGAAAAAAATTGCAGTTTGACAGATACAAATCACCCTCTATGGGTGGGTTGCCCAATTAATATCAAAGCAGGCAATGTATGTAGCTAAGATTCAAACCACAGAGCTATCTCTCTCTGTATGAAAACTTGCAAATTATGTCGGTAGGTTCGTATAATATTTTTTTTATTATTATAGACCTCCAAAAAAAATAAAATATTATACGAACCTACCGACATAATCAGTATATTTATATTATCTGTGGACATAATTTGCAAGTTTTCATAGAGAGAGCTCTGTGGTTTGAATAGGTTCGTATAATATTATGAGGTCGGTAAAACAAAAATTGTAAAAGTGTCATTCTTCTTTTTCTGTGCTTATGTCAGTTAAAGTGGTATGTTAAGCAATGGGATGCTAGACTAGAATCTGTTTAATTACCTACCGATCAAGCCTGACAATCGGAATCAAAAACGTAAAGCAAGACGGGTATAAGCTAGTTTGAAATAAACTAGAATGATATTTTGGAGGTTAGATTGTGAACGACCATAAGAAGAAGAAGAAGTAAATCGCCTCCGTTGGCAACACTGAATTTGACAATAGACCAGATTAGCAAGGGCGCCTCTAGCGGCACAAAAAGGAAAAAAAACATCCCATTCATGAAAATGGTTCCAGCAGTTTAGTAGAATCACGGAAGAAATTTATACTTAATTAAAGACAATCGGCAAAAAACAAATAAAGAAAACATCAGCAGTCAGTTTGCATGTAGGTATTCACGTGACATGCGAAATAATTAGTAAAGAACAGGCTAGAAAAAGATGACATTAGCCTTTATTTTTTAAATATTTATTATGATATTATTAACCTATAAACGCGAAGTTTTCAATCGTATTCATCTTACTATTTCTACCCAATTACTATTGCTCACAGCATAGCTGGTCGAATTGATTAACTTTACTAATATAAAATCAAAAACATTCGATCTACATCAAATTTAGGCACACATAAAATGCAACCAATATTTTAATGTAACAAAGTAATAATGTAATGCAAATGAGTGCCTGTCATAATAACAACAAAATACTTACGTATGAAAAATAATGTTCGAGCCTTTCACATATCGTTGTTTACAATTATAAGCGCAACAAGAAGTTACCATATTATTGCTGACTTTGTTGAACGAAAATTAAAAAAAAAAACAACAAAATGTCACTTTCTGCCTTCCATCCAACCTCTCTTTCCTAATCTAAGATCCAACTGCTATCATATGACGCTATCTTTACCACACGGCTTTTTTTCCTCGACTCGACGAATTAATTTCAAAATTTATCAGCTGGTCATAGACAATACATGTGAAGTTTAAACTTTTTTATCTTTACGGCTTATTTTTTTCTATTATCTCAGCATTATTATAAAGGTGACGGCTAACGCGGCATCATAATCAATTGAATAATAATTAATTATTCTTCTTCTTCTTTTATTTTTGGCTTATTAATTGATAATCTGGGTTGAATTTGTTGAATAGAAATAAATAATTTTTACTACAAATCGATCAGCTATCTAAACTCCTTTGGGAATTCCGCTTGGAACATTAACATTATTGACGTACTATTATTCTTATTATCTAATTCGCCCCTGCAAGTTTTTTTAAACAAAAATTCATATTATTATTATTATTATTCAAGACATTTATTTATTCATGTATACACAATATTAACAAAAAACCTACATAATTGTACAAAAAACAAAACTAAAATCAAATATATAGTGATATCTAATGTACCACCGCATCATGAACGACGCTATACGCCGGCGCACCCAGTGCAGGCCCATCACTTCCACCATTACGGAGAGGAGATGGGCATGGCTCGGACATAAATGTTGAGGATGCCGAATGATATTTGGCCGAGGAGAGTGCTGTTTTTCGTCCCATCAGGGTCTCGAAGACGTGGAAGACCCTCTCATACGTGTTCCGTTCCTTCGAGGCAGAGCTGAGGGAATTGGACATGGTGTGGGAGGAGGTCATAAGCATTGCGTAAGATTGAGCGCAGTGGAGAGCTCTCGTTGCCTTCCTATGCTCCTGAGTGGAGTGCAATGGGAGGTTTCATTTGATATAAACTAATTATAAAATATCGGTCTTGTCTCACGTGAAACATCACGATATAATGTTATTATGAGAGCCGTGACGGACCTTCGAATTACATAGAGAAAGGGTAAGAACACGTAGAAAGCCGATTCCGACCCGCGTCGACCAGCGCAAAGAATGTTATAATGCAGGGGTCGGCAACCTTTTAGCTGTGGTGTGCCAAGCCACTCTACCAATATGATTCAGGGTGCCGCCTTAATTCTAAATGGGTCTCTAGAGGAGAAGAATTTTATACCAAATTTAACTTTGTATAGTGCCATTCAGAACCCCATCGCGTGCCAAGCCTGGCACGCGTGCCATAGGTTGCCGACGCCTGTTATAATGCATTTGAATGGGAATGCGCAAAGCAAAAGCTGGAACCCGCTTTCCGGCATCCCCATTTAAATGCATTGAAACCATATACAACAATCTATGAGCCGGTCGGCGCGGGTAGGAATCGGCTTTCTACGTGTTCTTACCCTAAGGGTGGAAACACTACATAGAAAGCCGATTCCGACCCACATTCAGTCAATCGCACCAATTGACAATTTCTATCAAAATTTCTAAATTGGAATAAAAATTATAAGGTAAAAAGTACTAATAAGGTTGTCTACGTAGAGGTTTCTTTAATTTTCTAATTTTCCATGCATTTTTCTAATTTTTCTTCTAAAAGGACATTCTCCTGATAAAAGCCTACACGACAAAAAAAAAATAGCGAAATCGATCCAGCCGTTTAGGCGTGATGCGATGACATCGGGAAATACCTCTCCATTTTGATATATAAGATTTGTAAAGTCATAAAAATATTACTTCGTTTGCCAGTTTCTTGATCATTGATATTGACACCGAGGAAACAACGAGAAAGATCTTGAACTAAGGCTCGCGTAATCCTGGCCATTCCTTGTTGTTTGCTTGGTGTCAAACCACCTCAATTTAGAGAGAATGAACGAAGAGAGAATGACTAAAGGATATATAAATTTGTCAAGACTGAAGAATATTATTATATTATATACTGGATAGTATTCATAGTATTGGATTTGGATATACTTAAAAAAATAATAAGAATCGACTAACCATAATATAAAGATAATCAAGGTAAAATTTTAATATAGAATTTAAAATTTTGGAGTAGATAATAAAATCTCTTTAATTATTATTGTTATCAGGTGCGCAGTCGAAAATAATAAGAATAACGTGCGAGCAGGTCGATGGCAAAACTCCATCTTTTATTTATTCGATAGTTTTAAGTTTAAATTTTAAGTGAAAGTGAAAAGGGGTTATAAATAAACAATGTTATTGTCAGAGACATGTTATAATTTTTGACATATCACTGGTTATTGTTAGTCACTGACAATGATAATATTATGTATAATCCGGAAGCTTCCCTTTTGTCTTGCTTTTCGTGGGATTCACAGAATACTCTTATCGGAATAGACGGCAAACAAGTCTTGGAATTTTTTTATTGTTTCTGTTTCCCCAAACTGGATGTACCATTGCCCCCATTGGATATTCAGATAATTATTTTTAAGTGGATGAAGGATATTATTTTCAATATATATATATAGATTTATATAGCTTTTTCTATATTTAAGAATAAAATTTGTTATCTCAACTCCTGACAAACTTGCTCTAACGAATTATGTGAAGATAAAAACAAACATCATTTTTAAAGTCCACTAATAGGGGCACATTGATTACCTGATTTTTTAAATCACACCTTGTTTTATATTATTTCCTCTTTACATAAGCAGCCTATTTTCTTCAAATTAATAAATAGATTAATAAAACTATCAAAAAATAAATAACTACTTTTATTTTACGAAGTTTGTAAAATAAAAGTTTTTTTTTTTAATTTGTCCGTAAATTTTCAATTAGGTCATTTAGGTAGACTTTTTTTATATTTTATCAAATTCCATAGCTTTTTCTACATATTTTTGCGTAACACAAAACAAACAGTAAGAAATACATAAATGTATACATATACAATAAATGGAATGTTGTAACATGGGGGCAATATTAATAAAAAAGAAGGAAACATTATCGCAACATTATATTATACTTATATACTTACCTAAATTATGTAACCCTTGTGCTACATAAAATTTGCATACTGTCTCATTCGTATCGCGAGTTTTTTTTTATTGATTTTAAATTGATTTTCATAATTTTATACGCTTTGATTGTCCTTGAGTTTAGAGCCTACGTTCAATATTATGTTATCAAGATCAAAATCACACGAGCTCGGGTGGAGGTTTTTGAAAAAAAAAACTTTTGTTACATCTCACAAAGGTGTACAAGGCCGCCGAAACTCATTGCCAGAGGCAATTTTTATTCTAGTCAAACGGTCCTGTCAACCCCGGGAAGAAATTTCATGTATACAAAAATTCTGACCCGACCGGGAATCGAATCTTTGACCTCTTGATCAGAAGTTAGCGCCACCACTAGGAAACAGATGTCGGTACTTACATAAGTATGCACTTATTGCAAAGAAATTATTTACATTTTACACGTTCTACCCGTTATTGAGATAATAATATATTCTTTATTTCGATGAAAAAAAAACACAGATATATATAACCATGTTCATACACATTTTAGTTTATAAATCGAAATCCCACTAGGCAAATGCCCGTAAGTGGGGATATCCATTAAAATATCAATAACAAAGTATAACATTATTAAGATAATGCCAAATATTATATAGGTGGTGTATTTTTTTAGTATACATACTTCAATTGGAAACTTACTAAAGTATCAATTTTTAAAATAAATAATTATTAGCTTATAATATATTAGACATATTTTTTCATCAGCAGCTATATGGGTGGTTACAACATAATAATTAAAAATAAACTAAACTAAACTATAAAAAAAATACTTTCGTATTATAATACGCGTTACCGTAAATCTACACAATTAGATGATAGACCAATTTATCAAAATAACTTTAAAATAGCAGATTGTCATACCTATGTATTGATGGAATTAAATCTTAACTTTTGAATCTACCTCTATACATATTTTTATCATTTCAAAAGAAAGTGAAAACATGGGTTTTTTCAGAGCATGAGTCACGTGGTCCGCCATTCTAGGCCTGCCAGGATTAGCAAAAGAACTTCTTGAGTGGGACTAATCATTCCGATTTCTGACTTTTAACGAGTTGGTGGTGCTGGAGCTCATCATTGTTTTGGTGTTTTTTTTTTTTTGATTTTGAGTAACATAACAAATATTTCCTGGATCACTATTATGGACAACGTTAACGTGATGGTAAGTATAATTTTAGTTTTGCATTCAAGTTTTGCTATTGAAACATGGTTTATTTTTTTGTTATGGGTAAATGAGTTTTTTTTAAAAAACCGTGTTGGCAGTTTTCTTAATTTTATCAAAATTTTGTGTTGGTGATTATCTGAAATTATCAGACTTATATTTTTATAATTATTATTCATAACTTTTTTATTTATTTGATTTTATATTTAAATAAGTAATGATAACTTATTAAATATATTATATTACTAGTATTTCAATACATATATCATAAATCAGTAGGCAAACGGGTGGAATACAAAAATTAAAAAAAAAAATATCATGTATGTAAGAGAATGCTTGTAACTGAATGTTCGAACTCGTTTTGTGCACCTTAAGAAAAAAATTGGTTATGATTTTTTTACGTCCTCATTATTTTGACATTGACGTGCCATCGTTTCAATTCATAATTACATTTTTATAAAATAAGTATTGTAATATAAGAATTACTTACATGATTTATAATCTTAAATCGCGGTTTGTCAATACCATTCTGTTCAATATGTTGATCTGCTACGCTTTATGATTAATAAAATTTTGTGTTTAATTAAAAAATGAATGACAAGAAACAGGTGCTTTTGCCAGTCCAACTTAAGTCGAACACTTTTTTCAAATATGTACAACACTAATCACTAAATCTTTCGCACTTAATATATAAAAAAGATAAACAGGTTTCTATTTAATAAAATTGTTCAGTTACTGCTTAAGTGTCCTTTCCGTCCAGCTTTTACACTATGTATTTGACTATAGGTGTAACCCTAAATTTAATTTTGTAAACAAATGGTAGATAGGTGTTTTTGTGTTTGGCAATTTGTGTAGTTTTAATTAACCTAAGCGTAAGATATGTTAACATATTTTATATTTACAGATGGAAGAAATCGATGTGATGCAGTCAATATACGGAGACGAATGGAAAGTTGAGGGTGATCGGCGATACAATCTTAGTATGAAGGAAAAGGGCAGAGAAATTATACTTTTCTTCCATCTTCCCATCGGTTATCCTTCAGATTCTCCTCCAACTGTAGAGATGTCTGGGCCCTCCTTAACTAGAAGTCAAAAGGAAGAAATATACGAGGCCTTAAACAACATTTATTTGTAAGTCATTTTTTATTCTTCAATCAATATCCATTGTTATTTTATTTTATTTGGTTCAACGGCCAATCGGCCTTTTACTATTTGAAACGTGTGAAGGGAAGCTGTACAAACTTAAGTGGCAATTCAATTTCCATGATATACAACCTTTTTCTTTTATTATACCAACAGAGAAAATATTGGAGAAATAGTTCTTTATCAGTGGGTGGAGAAAGTTAGAGAGATGCTACAAGATTTGCCCTCCGCTGCTGACCAAAAAATTAGCCGGAATAACAACAACAATTCAAACGTAGAGGTAATTGTCATAATCAAATTACTTACTATCGTGTTATATGTACACCAAAACCATCATTATAATAATAATATACTTATTTTCACTTTTTTAAATCACTCGTGAATTATTCAATTTATTTTCAAAAACCAAAAGGTCGTCCAACCTATGAATTTAAATCAGTCTTTTGTATCGAAAAATGTTAATATGTTTTGTGAAATTCATTATGTTTGTTAATTTTCAGTTGCAATCTGTACCATCTCCGGAGATAATCCATGGAGACATCATTGAAGATAGAAAAAGTGTGTTCCAAGCCCACATCGCCAGAATAACTGACCCCGCTGATGTTCAGTAAGTTATTTCTATCAATAAATCCATCAATAGTCCTTTTGAGACCCTATTTGGTGCGTATGGATGCAAGAAGAGGCCTCAACCCTCCACTGCACTTGATCTTGCACAGTTTCAATGATCTCCTCCCACACCATGTCCAAATCCCTCAGCTCTGAGGGGCTCTTCCTTGTTATCGAAAAACAGTGATCTTGCTTTTATGCTTCTACGCTTTTAATTTTTATTTATGTAATGAATCTGTGCTCACTCAAAGAGAACACAAATACACCCTTTGACTCTCTCACAGTAAGCTACTTAAAGCTTGTGTCGTGAAAGAGGAAGATGGTCGGCACCTGGGATCGAACCCACGACCTCCGAAAGCGGGCGTCGTAACCACTGGGCTACCAACCACTTCTTATTATCTAAAATGAAATTTTGTTTTTTTAAAGCAAACTTTCTTCTTGGTTCAATCCCAATTATTGCCTGAGTCTGCAGTAGGGGTACATTCTTCTCATTATTTGTGGATTAAGCATCCTGATCTGGGTGCTATTTTTGGAAGCACATCTACTCTCTTTGATTTTATTTGCTGTATGGTTCAGTGTTCCTCTTTGGCTGTGCCATGTTTGCTAATTTCATTGTGCTTAAGTGTTTATGCAATCTACAATGTCTAGTCAGTATTTTGACGAGTATTCAATGTTTTCTCTTCTACTGCTTTTCTGATATCATTCTGCTTTCTTTAAAAACTGTGATCAGTGGAAAATAAGAGTTCAGCGGTAGAAAATTTTGCGATCAAGCCGTCGTCGAGGTAGTTTAAGCCATATCGATTAATTGCGAGCTGATCTCTGTAGATTTTAGCCTACCATGTTGGATTTTATACTGTTTTTAAGTTTTTTTCCCGTCCAATTAGGTGCTCCCTTCATATTTTGGTCCATTTTGTTTTGGTTTATCATTTTGATAATAGAAATTTTAAACAAATAAAGCAAATATTGCATTCCCGTAATCATCGAGGTCTTACAATCATGATGCACCAACTAAATTTATAAGAAATATGATGACGTTTTGAAGAAAATACTCAAAGAATACTTTTTAAGTAGGTACAAATATTAAAATGGAAGTGATCAAACATGAATTGGTTCATTTTGGCCGAAACATAAAGGTTTCGTATGATTTAATAAGGACTTAACTATATTTTGATATAAAATAAATAATTAAAAAATAAGGTACCTATTCTGCATCAATAACTCTTTCAAATCTGACATGACAAATATTGGTAGTTACCACTCGCGTTGCCCAGCTACTATTTGTTTAATCAAATTTAAATTTTTAACTATACCACAATTTTATTGTACCTGACATGTTTCGAAGGGGCACAGGTTAATAACCTGTGACCATGAAGGGTGTGCCCCTTCGAAACATGTCAGGTACAATAAAATTGTGGAATAGTTAAAAAGTTTTTTATTTAAATTTGATTATTTAAATTACATACTTCCACCAAGAAAAATGCATGTTCGACAACTTATAAATTTTATTACTATTTGTTTGTTTACAAAATTTTGTATGAAATGTCATCTTCATACATAACAAACGCGGATTAAGTATTTTTTTATAATTTAAGTAAAAACTGATCAGTGATTTATATGTGCTCTTACGATTAACGAATTTTTTATAAGTAAGACGGTTAGTCATGAAGTCTGCTATCCGTTGCGCACATATGTCTAGCCAGTTTTGTTTTCCAGCATATAATCGTTGAAAAATGTTGGCTAAGAACCAGTGGAGTTCTGGTCCGAAGGCTTAGGTGTCTGTTCCTGTATTGGCAAGTGTATTGAACCCCCTTATTACTAGTAATTCATTGTAAATAAAACTTTCAGGGCCGTTTTATGGAATCTGAAGCTGGAGCGCAAGATAGCCTCGGCCACCCACAACATAGTTGCCTGGAAGTGTGGTCCCATGTTTGAATGTGATGATGATGGTGAGAGATCTGCCGGTGGAAGATTGATGAGGTTGCTGGATTTGGCCAACGCTCAAAATGTTGTCGTCGTTGTGACTAGATGGTATAATTTTTTTAACCTATTTTTATTTTATTTTTTTATACAAAACTCCCATAAATAAATAAATAAACAATGTTTTATTGCAATAAACTAAAAATACATTTTCTATTCAATTCTATACCAGCTTCAAAACTCTCAGCTCTCCCTCAAAAGAACGGAACACGGTATGAGAGAGTGTCCCTCATCTTTGCGACATTTGACATCCTTAACTCACGTCCCACCTCTGTCAAATTCTGGATACACCATATTTTAATTCAAGCTATTAATTATTGTAATTGTTAGTAATTAATCTGACTGATTACAATAATTATTGTTGCTTTTTATTGAACTAATTCATTTTCCCACCAACATTTCATTTATCTCTATGACTCCGAATATTGATATTATTGTTTTTTATTACTACTAAATTAATAGTATTTTAAAATTCATTTATTTCTTTGTTTCTCCATCCATTGATGTTGTTCTTATAAATGTTTATCTGCAATTTTTAGCTAACTTAATTGAGTTCCACAGTTAGAAAAGTAATTTATTTGTTGCTTTTAAACGAGTACCTACTTAATAAAATTATGTACTTATTTGTTTTTTTTCATTTAGGTATGGTGGAGTCCATCTTGGCAATGACAGATTTAGAAGAATCAATGAAGCGGCAAGGCAGACCCTCCTAAAAGCCAAGGTTATATCCCGATAACCATATACTTTACTTTATTTTAAGTGTGTATATAATTCTGTATAATGACTTTTAACCCTTGACATGAATATTGATATTATTTGACAATTGAATTCCATTTTTATTATTATTTTATAAACTACATTTGCTAGCATGTTGTTACTAGATATTGAATGTTTACCTAAATGTGTAATTATTTATACTATCTATTAAAGTCATAATAATTTATTTTTTGTACAAATTAGAAATTAAGAATAATACCTAATTATATTTTCTTAAGTTTTTATATAGGTATGTACCTACATATCAATGTTTTGCAAAAATAATTAATATTTTTGAATTTACTGCAAACGTATTCAGATAAACCAAATGATATTTTTGTATGATTGAATTATGAATAATGTGTGATATTATTAATAAATATTATTAAATGTTATTAATTTTTTTCTCAAAAAGCTTACCACCTTTTATCCAACCTTAGATATTAATGGCCCAATCATGAAATTGTAAGTCCACAACAATAACGTAATTAACTGTTCTGATCCCATTCTAATATCGAGGCATATTTTCAATCATGGAAAAAAACTTCCCCATGGAAATCTTCTCCTCCAAAAGTCACACTTCTTTTTTCCTCCAATTTTTTTAGAACTATTAACTTATAATGTTTTTTAGATAAAGACAGTTCACCATCCTGTACAATCAAAGATAGGAATCTAATTTCCAACCCTGAGAGGAAACTTCCAACACTTAAAAAATGATTACCAACCATAGTTTAAGAAGATACCAATGAGAAAATGTCTATTTTGATTAAAATGTATGTGTAAAGCATGATGATGGATGATGTGAGTTCATGGCTTTCCTACATACTGAAGGTCGTGAGTTGGTAGCTTCCACATTCACAACCAACCCTTAAGTTATTGTAAAAGATGTTAAAGTGTATTTATGTTCACTTTGAGTGAACCAGATTCATTTTAAAGCAGTCTGGAGAAAGGAATAAACCACTTAGGCTTAGTGTTCCCAATCTTTTTATCGGTGTTCTCCAATTTATTTAAAAGGGCTTGTTTATAATATTATAATGAGGTAAGTACCTACTGGTATTTAGAAGGAAAATATGCAGTGTTTCCGCTAGAAAAGGATGTGACTTTAAATGTTCTTCTTTCTTCCAACCAGGGTTGCCAGGATTTTTCCAAAAATATACCGAACCAGTGTTCCCACTTGGTATCCGGAAAGATGAGTGTTACCAAAAAAAAACTTCATTCTCGGAATTTTGGAATATGCTGCCCACTGCCCAGTAAGTTATGAATTCACTAAAAAAAACACCAAAATCATTCCCAAAATAAAAATACCGAACACTCGAATATAAAATACACTAACTGATGAACATGCATTTCTTGGTGGAGTTTATTTGAAAATAAAGATCAAATAAAAAAAATTGTTTAACTTTTCCACAAATTTTTATTTCCTGACTAGTTTCGTAGGCTCACGTCCTACATGGTCACAGGAGACTAAGAAACTGTTTGTTTCTTAATGTTTCTTAGTCTCCTGTGACCATGTAGAACGTGAGCCTACGAAACTAGTCGGCAAATAAAAATTTGTGGAAAAGTTAAACAATTTTTTTTTTATTTGATCTTTACTCTAATATAGTTCGGTATTTTTTTCATACATACTGAATATGGTGCAAAAATACTGAACAGTTCGATACAATACCGAATACCTGGCAACCTTGCTTCCAACGTGACAATCCATGGATGACGATACCTTTCGAAGAGAGATCAGGGAGTATCTGGTTGAACAATGTTTTTACACTGTTGACGAGATGCTAAATCAAACGTAGACATTGTTAAAATTTGTTTTTTTATCCTTTCTTTGGAGTCCACATTGTATGCTCGTTGGGCGGCCCCCCCTGGTGGAGTGCTCTCTTTCTTGTTAGCCTGACAAACCTGTTTATTTTTGTGACTCTCCATGCTGTATATAATATGCTCCATTTCTGTTTGTTTCTTATGACATTTACTGACAGGAGACTGAAAGGCCCTTTACACCTTTTCAGACTTGCCCAAGCGTTTATTCATCTACAAGAACTTGGAAGAAATTTTATATCTGATTTTATGTTGAAGAAATATCATGTTTTTATTTTTTGTATTTAATTTTTTTTTTGTATTTTGTTTTATCATCTTGCATAATTTACTTCTTCTTTTAAATACACTGACAGGAGACTGAATGGGCCATTTACACCCTTTCAGCCTCGCCAACGCTTTCATTTATTTATCTTATTTCATGGATTTCAAAATGTTATTGTGTATTTTTTATCTGTTATTGATGTGCTTAAATTTAATAATGTTTAATTATGTCTGGTTATGTATATTTTTGACGACTCCAAGTGCCCGAAAGGGCCTAGGGATGAGAGTGAATAAATAAATAAATCCACTCTCTCGAGAGTGAATATATTGGGGAAATGCACCTACATTGTTACTGAAATTTGTTTTATTCTCTTACCTGTCCTTTTTGTGACCAATTTAATGACAGGAGATTGAAAGGGCCCTTCACTCCATTCAGTCTTACCTATCAATAATTTGTTCCTATAAACTGCTTAAAAGTTCATAAATAAGTGGTTGGTGACCCAGCGGTTACAACGCCGGCTTTCGCACTGCGGACGTCATGGTTCGATCCCAGGTGCCGACCATCTTCCTCTTTCACGACACAAGCTTTAAGTAGCTTACTGTGAAAGAGTCAAACAGTGTATTTGTGTTCACTTTGAGTCAGCACAGATTCTTTTAAAAAGAATTTAAAGAAATATGATTGGTATCCTTGGCAAGGTGTGAATGTACAAATTCTCTTAAATTTAGAAGAATTTAGAAAATCTATTTTATAAAAAGTAAAAATAGACAGACACCCTTTTTTAATCTTCTGCTTCTGATAATGTCACTCACAATTTGACCTCCAGAAAACATAGCTATTCGATTGAATTATTCATCAGTCACTGTGTATTTCTGGATTGTGCTGAACAATGCACTTATTTTAGGGATCCAAAGTAAAAATAAATTATGTAAAAATATTGTTTTCATTGTTACAATTTGTCTTGTGTGATTTTTCAAATAATCTAATTGTAAAGATTGTACCTAAACTATTTTCGAAAAAATAAACTCTTATACTCGTACTATAATCATTATTAATATTCCAGTTGCCACCATTTCTGTTCAATAGACAAATCTGTCTTTGCAATAGTAGATTACCAGTACCTACGGATGTTGGCGATTTCAGACAGCATGGGGCAGATCACAATCAAGATGGATTGGCAGAGTATAAGTATCCAAGTAGAAAAATAAATCCTGCACTGTCCTTAAAAGATCTAAGAATTATGTTAAAATTCCGAGATTGCGTCAGAGATTTAAAATTTTGGGACTATGAAATCAGAATGGGACAATGAAGCATGTCATGACTTTAATCACTTTAATATTGATAATCTGTGAATTTACTCTAATCTGAATGTTAAATAGATACCTAAGTAGGTATCAATCATATTTTTATACCACCTATCATTATTTTTGCACACTTCAATTACATATTATTAAACATCATAGAGGAACGTTAGAAATTTTAATCTTTCATTGTGAAAAGCAGGGGGATTCACTCATCTTTTTTTATTAAAAAGATATTGGTTTTCCATGCATCAAAGTGATGCAATATTTTTCTCTTGTTGCAACATTGAAAAAGCTGTGATTACTAGAATGAAAGAGACAACATGATATGATACGGAAAGAATGAATTAGATAGAATAAGACAAATAATATAGGAACAAAGCTAAAGCAATGTGAACTTGAAGTACTGCGCAATCAGCTGACGTAAACAAAACGAATTTTGAGTACTAGATTCTTTATAAAGTATCTAATCTGAATAAATAAAATTATTAAATTTAACATAAAATTGTTACATACGAAATGGGAGTAAAATTGATCATACAAAAATAATGAATCGCATAATTTAGTGTAGAATAATTTAATTTGACTGAGATGGCTGGACGGAGCGGAAAGAGACCTCCGACTACTGTGGGTGGACGATTGGCGGAGGACAGGGTGGCATGGAGATGTCTTCTGGAGGAGGCCAAGACCCACACAGGGTTGTAGCGCCACGGATGTATGTATGTATAATTTAGTCATTAGTGTAAAGTTTTAAGTAAGTATTATTATACTCTATGGTGTAAAGAAATGGAAAAGAAATCACGTGTTATGCATGTTTTATTACTTAAATAAATTATAATACTTTTTGATATACATCTGTCAGTAATATGAGACGGCCCAACCCCGGGAAATTTCAAGTGAAAAAGCCTATAAAAATTCTGACCCGACCGGGAATTGAACCTGGGACCTCTTGACTCTTGATCAGAAGTTTGCGCCTAAGCCACTGCCCACTAAGCTATACCGAGGTTGGTGATAATAATATTTTATGAAACATCACTTCATAGAAAGATTCATTAAAAAACAATTCCAAATCAAATTTTACAAATAATTAAGAGTACCTAAATATTTTTTTCTGAATATTTCACGACTTTTCTTATCCAGTGCCGTATTTCCTCATTCGAATGGTACATTTTTATACCAACAGATACCGCAGCGATCGTTCCAACGGAACATTAAAATAAACCTTGGTAAAGTTCTTCTGATTTATATATTCATCTCTTTTTAACACATCGAAAATGATTCAAAATATGAATGAGAGCACAAATCTGCATGATTTTCTAATGTCGTAGGAGGAAACTATTGGAAAATGTCATAATTTTATTGATAAAATTCACTAAAAATAAACCTTGTGTTTCTCATAGCAGTTATTTAGTGTTAATTATGATTTTTTGGATTGATTAAGGTGTAAACTGTGTTGAAAATGTCGGAAAAATCAGACAGAAGTATGTAAGTATGCGCCCGTAAAAATAAAACCGTCAAATGGCCAGTGATATTTTGAAACGGAATACGTTGGAGTTTGTAATATGAATTTTAGCCGTTATTTTAGAACATTTTCCCAGCACGTGTTCGATGATTTTCACGTAATATGGTACTCCTTATAATTTCTAAAAAGCGACGAATTACGGTGAATACATCGTATGTTTATCGGCCCAAATATGCGTGTTGTTAGTATTACTGTTCGGCCTATCCCAGATATCGCTTTATATTCGTCCATTACTGTAAATACATGGGAGCACATTTTAAGAGTTTGTTACGTAAACACGACTTTTGAAACGTGCATTTGGGCTACATTCGCACCTATGCACTATTATCTATTAAAAGAAACATCTTTATTGTAAATCCATTTGGAAAAAAATATAAATCTGTTTATTTTAAAGTTGAAATTATTATTGATTTATTTATATCACCAAAACAAAAATGTACCTATAGTTAAAATACATTCTTATAAATACAGATGCTTTTCTTTCAGGGAAGTTATTTCTATTGAATAAGATGAAACTTGGCTTTTTATTCTAATTTGGTAAAATATAAATCCGACAAAGTTTGCATTTTTTTAATTAGTAGTTGCATATTTACGATACATACTTATATGGTTTTATGTTTTCTATTCCCCTTTGTATTAAATTTAAGGGGTGCGTGTCTGCAGCATTATTCTTGTGTAGGTATTGATTTTTCACCAACTATCCCCCTAAATATTGATACAAAATGGTTGGTGCTTCATAAAAGTTCCCTATCACATTTAGATAATAATTTATTTATATACCTACACCGAATTTTTATTATTTTAAATAAAAAATAATAGTAACAATCTTTAGTTTAAAAATTTCAAATTGGTAAAATATAATATTACCTATTGATTTCGAAATTTGATTAATATAGCGTAAACGTGTCGGGTGTATTTTTTGAGAATTATTCTCAGACATCTGTTGACATCTGTCGGAAACATTATTACACGTACAGTATTATATAAAAAAACCTATCGCACTATGATCGTGCTTACGTAGTAGTACGATAGATGTCATCAAAGTACAAAAAAAGTTAAAATACCTACCTGATACCACCTACATCGCTACTAGAAATATTTTTTTTTCATGTTATTTAAATTATTTTTCAGAATTCGTGGTCCTAAGCCGTACTTAGAGCATATGCACGAAAAAAACAAACAAAGTTTAATTGAGAAAAGAAAAAACTTTAAGGATATCCTGACCAAAACTATTGGGTATGTTTTTCTCATAAGTTCTCTTAATTGGTTGATTAGAAGAAATTACTCAAGCAATAAAGCCCGGCATTTGGATAATTACCATGACTTTTCCATAAAGTGTTTTATTTATTTACTATGCTTTGAATTCTGTTATTGTTATCATGTTATTTCTCCAAAATTTTGAAAAACCACCGCAGGATGTTCATAGGTACTTCAAAAAAAAAAAAACTCAGTGGCGTGCGATGACTATTGAAATCCAATGCAATGCCACTTGTTCCGAAGTAGTGTTCTTTTCTTTACCTCATTCAACATTCAGCTTTTTCACAATTATTTAAGAAATTATCAATGAGAAAGCATGCAATACAACAGATCTTTGCATAACCTATAAATTCTATGTTTTTTTTTTTACATATCATAATAAGATTTCGCTTGTAGTAGGAAAAGAGGGTTAGTTTCCGCTGACTTATTTAATTATTTATTCATTTCTACGTAACAAAGTTGCTTTTAGAAAAGAACTAAGTACCTACAGTTGGTAGAAATAATAAATTGTACAAAAACAGTTTTTCATTTCAACATAATATGACTTATATATGTACAAAAAAAGAAAAAATATAGCAGAATCAGTATTATTTTGACGTTTTCTTACAGCTCCAATCTGCCTCCTTCGCCGCCACCTTCCCCCGATGTATCGCACATCCGCAGAGTTCCTCATACGCCTAACATCATGTAAGTTGCTTTTATTTAAACTAGCTTTACCGACAGACGTTATCCTGTAGTCCTTACTAAATTCGTTTAAAATATATTTTAATGTTAAAAAAATATTTCTGAAAGCTCAAAATAAATTAAGTATATCAAACATCTGCGTATATCAACATTTTCAAGATATTGGCTGTCAGGTAGACAATAATTTTTTTTTATAGAATTTTTCAAGAATGACGTTGGCGTCGCAGGAAATCCGCTCCATACTAACTGTAATATCATATTTAATATTATTTCTTATGAATTTTCAACTTTTTTAATAATAATTCTGTTATCCGAAGCGGCGAAGAATCCAATAAATCAAACATCGGAAAAATCTGTTCAGCCGATCTCGAGTTATAAGTGTTCGCACTAACCCGACTTTCTTTTCTTCTTCTTCTTCTTTCTTTCAACGCGGCAATCCACTCTCGAGAGAGTGATCTATGGACTTTCTTTTATATTATAGATATATTGAAATGTCTATTTTCTAAGCTTATGAGTGTCTTACTAAACGATTCAAACATATTCAAGTTTTATTTAAAAAAAATATGAAGTTGGAATCAAGTTTTAACTAATCTTTTGGAAGCGAATTTACGTGTTTTTATGAAATAATTCGAGTACCTACCTCGACATATAATTTTCATTTAAGACTCATATCACTTATAACTATAAGTTATAAGTTCCAGTGTAACAATAACAACACTGACAACTGTTTAAATTTGTAACAATACAGAACTGTATCCCTATTCCGAATATTAGGTACTTCCGCAGAGTAAGTAAGACACTCACGGAAATTTTGTATGGGCTGCAGAGCTTTCCGAAGTATTCGGCAGGGGCGCTATACACGTTTCCATATAACATTTTGTTACTTCGCGCCAGCGTAAATATCACGGAAACATAGAATAGGGATACTGATCATTTATGGTTTGTGATTTTTTTATAATCCGCACGCCACTGCGTATTAAGTTTTGAAGTTCTACCTTTATAATTTATTTTAAGTCGGTTTATTAACACCAATTTTCACGAAGTCACGAAGAAGATCGGTTTTTAGATCTTTGGATTTCTACACAAACTCTGAAATAAATTAAAAAAAAAAAATGGAAAAGATTTGACTTTGGTATGGGATGTGTTACACATTTTGATATTTTCTCATTCTTAAGTTACCACTCCAAAACACGAGTTTTTACTCACATTGGAGAGAAATCATTCAATGATCTATATTAATAATAATAATAATAGGATATGTGGCATACACCAACCACCCACATAATACCTATAGTGATATCGACGAATGGAGTTATTCCTAAGTCTCTTAAAGACAATCTAGGGAAACTTGGCATCTGTTGTGGTCTCAGATATGCCATCCAAAAGGCAGTTCTGTTGTCCTCATGTAGGATGTTAAGAAGGTTCCTTTCTCTGTAGTTCGAAGATCTCTCATGATTACATTACATCGTGATGTATCATGAGAGATAATACCGATATTTTTATATTTAGTATATAGCATTGTATTTAATTTTAATTTTTTTTTATTAATTTTTTTTTACAATGATGTATACTTCATATGATATATTGTGATTTAATGAATAAATGATTTGAAATAATAATAATAAAATTTAGTGATGATATAAAAATGGAATTTGGCTTAGAAAAATGTGCAAAAATTAATGTTCAAAAAGGAATAATCCGAAACAATCATCAAAATAGTTCTTCATCTGTTACAAACATTCCTCTTTTAGATAATCAAAATTACAAATATCTTGGCTTTCAACAAAACCTAGTTTTTGACCACAAAATTATTAAAAATAACATTAAAAATGAATTTATTAAACGATTAAAAAAAGTTTTGAAAAGTTTTCTCTCCGGGAGAAATAAAATTATGGCCATTAATTCATGGGTTGTACCGAAAATTTTGTATTCTTTTGGAATCATTAAGTGGAACCAAACGGAACTAGACAAGATGGATTTAAAGGTACGTAGTTTGCTCACACAATATAGGATGCATCATCCAAGATGTTCCTTGATGAGATTATATTTACCAAGGAAGATTGGTGGTAGAGGCATGTTAAACATCAAAAACATGAATAATAAAGAGATAAACCTCCTCCAATCTTACTTTATCTCATCAAGGAATAAATTGGGTTATGAAGACCTCATTGCGTGTGATTTGAAGTACACGCCCTTAAATTTATCAAATCCTGTTTCACCACCGATAATTGGGGTACAAGATCGGGTTGATATATGGAAAGGCAAGTCTCTCCACGGTCGATTCTTCGAAACTTTAAATTCATCACATGTAAGTCTTGAAGATTCGACTGGATGGTTGAGGTTTGGTGAACTATTTAGCGAAACAGAAGGTTTTGTCTGTGCAATACAAGACCAAGTCATCGTAACCAATAATTATAAAAAATATATTATTAAAACACCTGACACTATTGATAAATGTCGTGCATGTGGCCAAACGGGAGAAACACTCAGACATATTTTGTCTGGGTGTTCTCTCCTGTGTGGTTCTGAGTATCTGCACAGACATAACGATGTGGCTAAAATAGTTCATCAAAAACTTGCCTTAAAATATGGTTTACTCGATTTTGAAGTACCTTATTATAGGTACACCCCAATTTCGGTAATGCAAAACAATAATACAAAGTTATATTGGGATATACCAATACAGACTGACCGAACGATTAACGCAAATCGTCCGGACATTGTATTGGTTGATCGTAGGAACGGGATAACCTATCTCGTGGATATCACTGTACCGTATGACGAAAATTTGAAAAAAGCCGAGCAAGACAAGATAATTAAATATCTTGATCTTGCTCACGAAATCAAAGATATGTGGCATACACCAACCACACACATAATACCTATAGTGATATCGACGAATGGAGTTATTCCTAAGTCTCTTAAAGACAATCTAGGGAAACTTGGCATCTGTTGTGGTCTCAGATATGTCATCCAAAAGGCAGTTCTGTTGTCCTCATGTAGGATGTTAAGAAGGTTCCTTTCTCTGTAGTTCGAAGATCTCTCATGATTACATTACATCCTGATGTATCATGAGAGATAATACCGATATTTTTATATTTTGTATATAGCATTGTATTTAATTTTAATTTTTTTTTATTAATTTTTTTTACAATGATGTATACTTCATATGATATATTGTGATTTAATGAATAAATGATTTGAAAAAATAATAATAATAATCTTTATTCAAGAAAAATAATGTTACATAACATATACAAACAGAAACACAAGCAAGCACAATCGAACACTTAATCTAACAAAATGCCCCCAGACAGCATGTTGCGCTGGTATAAGGGGGTCGATAGCTGTGCATAGAATTTTCATTTACACTTATTTATTCTATACTAATAAATACAGTTGATATTACAAAAATAAAAAGAGATAAGAAAATAAATAATATAAATAAATAAAATATATAACTAATAATAAATAACAACAATAAAAAGAACAGTTAATCTATCACATACATGCCCCTCACAGTAAACAAGAAAACAATATCATTTACAATACGTTATATTGCACAAATATTATCTTACTATAGGTAAATAGTACATTTTGGGTTGTCCGATAAGAGATGTGATGCCTCTCTATTTTAATTTCAGTAATGTAGACTATCCTATCAATATGTTTTATATGTTGCACTTGAATTCGGAGAAAAATAATAAATGCTTATTAAGTTTGTTCAAAGAAACTTTGTCAATATTTAAAATTAATAAAAAAAAAAGAAAAAAAATCCTTTTCAACATGAATGTCAAAACATACCTAAACTGTGTAAGTGAGGGCATAAATCATCCATGTTTGGATGGAATGCCAGCAAAAGAGAAAACACAAACAGTATATTTTTAACTCATTCACTCGCGTTCACACAATGTTAATCTCTTCATCGCCTTCGCAAATGGTTTTATCGACTCTATTTGTTTTACCTCATTTGGCAATGCATTATATAACAATGCAGCCGAATACATGAACCCATCTCTGACTCTATTAGTCCTGGGGTACTCAGTCCTAATATGATTCTTTTGTCGTGTGTCGCGGGAATGTACACTACTGTTAGGCAACATACATATTTGCGACTTAATCTGTCCGTTCTTCATCCTATGCAGCATCTTTATCTTCTCAATGTTGATCATCTCATCCAAGTTCAAGGATTCCGTTATTTTATATAGTTCACTTGATCTTGTAAATTTATTCAGATTATAGACTGCCTTCAATGCTTTGTTCATGGCCCTCTTTATAGTTTCACTTAGTTGAGCACTACATTGCGACCAAACTACTAAGCCATAGGTTATATGGGGTAATATAAATGCGTTATAAATCATTTTTTTCGTAGCAATATCATATAGATCAATTCTCTTTAATATTCCGATCAGGGGCCCCAGCTTATGTAATTCACATGCTCCGACCATGATAATCTTTCATCCATTTTTATACCCAAATATTTAATGCAGTCCGCACGCTCAATTTCACATCTATTTATAACTATTTTGAGGGTGATTTTAGGTTTGTTTTTCTGCTTCATTATCATATACCTTGTTTTATCAGCATTGATGGTGAGTGACTTATCATATAGCCATGAAATATAAGCATCAAGATCCTCATTGATCATCCTCTGCAGTGAGACATCAGAGCCATCGCTATAAATAATTACAGTATCGTCAGCATAAACGAAGTATCTTCCCCTCACACCACAGAAACGCATATCATCTATGTACAACAAATACAGCAGAGGGCCAAGGATTGAGCCTTGTGGAACCCCAATACTGACAGGAAACTCTTCGCTCAAACAATCATCATTCTTTACTAAGGATCTTCTAGCTTCCAAGTAACTTTCGATTAGTTTTAACACATTTCCTCTAAATCCCAAGTTATTTAATGATTGTAGCAGTGTGGCATGATGAACCGTGTCAAACGCCTTAGACAAGTCGATAAAAACTGGTACTACATATCTGCCCCTATCCAGTTCACTGTTTATATAGTCCATGACATCAATTAGAGCTATAGATGTATTACTCCCACTTTGGAAACCATATTGTTTTGGGTCAAAGCCTCCATTCTTTTTAATAAAACCAATAAATCGCTTATGTAAAACTTTCTCAAATATCTTACTAAAGGAGCTTAGGAGGCTTATAGGTCTATAGTTGCCTTGTTCTCTCTTATCTCCTCCCTTATAAATAGGAATAATCTTAGCAGCTTTAAGACAATTGGGGAATTCACCAATTTCGATATACCGATTTATAATCGATGCAATAGGCCCTGACAAAACATGACACAAGATCTTAAGGTCCCTTGAAGACACCCCGTCACACCCGCATGATCTGCTATTTTTCAAATTATTAATTATTGTTGCTACCTCACTTTCGTCTGTTGGTAATAAAAAAATACTATTGACCGGGGTAATTGGTCGACAGCTTCTTTTCTTATGGTGATCATGTGACTTGTTCAATTTTTCTGCAAGTTTATTTCCAATAGTACAGAAGTACCGGTTTATGACATTGGCAATCTCTCTTCCATCAGATATAGTTTCTCCAGGGGTATTCAATTTCTTTATTCTAATACATTTACTATTGTTTGTATTTTTACCAAGGCATTCATTTATTACCTGCCAAAACTTTTTTTTATCTCCATTGGTATTTTCCAGTTTAGTCTTTAAATAATTCTGTTTCGTTTTCTTTATCTCACTCGTCACCTTGTTCTTATATTGCTTATAGAGATTTTTCAATTTTTCATTCGTTTCACTGCGCTTTAGCAAAGCGTATAGTCTATTTCTGCGTCCAATCATTTCCATAATATGCGGAGTAAGCCATTCATTGTTCCTTCTGACTCGGCAGCGCTTTATAGTCGTTGCCAATTTTCTTGATTCCAGAATAATTGTAGAGATATTCCCAAAGGTTATATCTGTAGCCTGTAATTCACCCAATTTGTCAGATACATGTTGCACATACAATTCATTATTTATCATTTCTCGTTCGGTTCTTTGTAATTTCTGTTTTACTTTAATTATGTCCGTTATGTGTATTTTCAATAATCTGTGGTCAAGTCCGGACCAATCATGCAATTCTATTGAAAACACATTTTTACTGTCATTCAGTACATGGTCGATTATTGTCTTAGAGTCTTCTGTTACTCTTGTTGCATTAATATCATCCAGTTTATTTACTATATTATAGTTATTTGATTCTATTATAAATTTATAATCATTCACTGTGCGATTTCTTTCCAAAAGATCTATATTCATATCACCAATCACCACCATATTTTTGTATTTAGAGAGCAGTGCTTCAAGATATTCCATAAAATTTATCATATGGCTACTGTTCGGTGGCCTATATAATGCACATATTTTCTTCCAGCCGACTGAAGTCCTTATATCAACTACGATTGTATTGTAGTTTTCTGCTTCGTAACATAGTTTGTAATCAAGTCCTTCTTTTATATAAATAATTGTACCTCCACCTCTTGAGTCAGAATTTCTACAGTTAAAAATCGCGTTAAAACCCTTAAGACCAAAGTAATCCACTTCATTCGACTGGAGCCAAGACTCACAAAAGACAAACACTTCTACATCTGGATACATAACAAGCATTGATTCAACTTCGTGCATTTTATTTCTAATACTTCTCAGATTGGCATATATCATAGTGAAAACCCCTGAAGAACTCGCCATCCCCTTGTTTGCTTTATTACTTTCGTCCCCATATTGAACCTTAACAATTATAGTTGGTGGCCTTCTTTATTTGTAAATTGTAAATTACCTTAATTTGTAAACTTGATTTCTTTTCTGTGAAATAAATAATTTTTATTATTATTAATATAAACACGATGTAAATTCGCTAATATTCATTTTCTCAAGCATTTTGTATGAAAGAGCTTTTTAATATTATTTAGCACGATACAAACTGATTGATTTCGAAATGGTATTTATTTTGCGGATGAGAAGTTTCCTCAATGAAGAAATAAAAACATCCCAAAAATTATACGCATGTAGGTACCTACCTAATTAACAAATTTTTATGCTGTTTGATTTTGAGTAGGTATATCGATGGTAGGAAAGTTACTGGTTTTCTGGGTGGGCGGTGCACTAAGACCTATAATGAGAAACAACAACGTCTCACTGCAAGCAAAGAAATTAGCGCATAGCGCAATCCTGCTACCACCGATGATGGATGGTTGTGAAACGTGGACATGGGCGAAAAAAGAAGAATGTAGTATTAATACAGTAGAGATGAAATCTCTACGAAGAATATGTGGAAAAACTTTATAGGATATGGAAAGAAATGAAAATATTAGGAAGCAATGTGGCATGGAAGTAAGTGTTGTGACAAAGATGAAAGTTAATAAGTTGAGATGGTTTGGGCATGTGGAAAGAATGGATGCAAACAGAATGACAAAGAGAATTCATATGGCTGAAAGGAAAGGTGTAAGAAAGCGTGGGCGACCGAGAATGACGTGGATCGAATACATCGATTCCGTCCTCAAGGAAGGCCAGGTAAGAAATAAGAGAAATTGGAGAGGGTGTATAAGAAATGTTATGTCGGTGGAAGAAGCGAAAGAAGAATGCTTGGATTGAAAAGAGTGGAGGTCCGTTCTCTCTGCCTATCCCTTACGAAACGCGGGCGTGATGGGTAAAAAAAATAATAAAAAAAATGAGTAACAACAGCAACCTATTTTATTGATTCCGAGCCGGTACGAAGCTTACGGGGTCAGCTAGTACACACTGTATCACAAAGGTTAGGAGGCATTCCTATTGTTGTGTTTTTATTTATTTTGAAACTGGTCTGGAGCGTCTCCAGTCTCCCGGCATGCTCGATCTCTATCAGCGTCTCCGGCTGTGCAAACAGGAGACGGGAAAACAGGGGCTCCCGCATTCAGCGGATCTGACGCTTTACATAAATACAGGACACATCTCGCAAAACTGACATTCTCGCGATCCAGAAAATTTTTTTGCAAAAAAATATATATTAATAATAGCACCGTAAAAATATCTTCATAGAATCAATTTGAACTCAATTTTATATCGTATCTATATACTAGCTTTCCTGACAGACATTGTCCTGTTGTCCTTACTATGAATAATGATTTCGAATTTCTAATTTATACAAAAATACTTTTAATATGTTTGAATGTTAAAAAACTATTTCTGAAAGCTTGAAAAAAGAACCATAAAAAACTTCGTACGTATCAATATTTTTAATTTTAATGGTTGTCAGGTAAACAATAATTTTGTTGTTAAATAACTTTCCATAGGTGACGATGGCGTCGCAGAAAACCCGTTCCATACTAACCTTTAATATAAATTACACAATATGGATGAAACTCGTAAGAAACATGCAGCAAGCAGATATGAAAATTAAACACGAGTGATACATCAATTACAAACATGAAACAAACTAAACAACCAAAAAAGAAAAATATTTTATTTCCCTTTTTCTTCCCCAAATTTGTCCAAAATTAAATTTACCACACATGATATTATGCCAACTCAGGAGAACTGAAGTCGAACCGCAGATGACATTCTGACAATCCAAAAAAAAAAAAAGAAAACAATCCAGACAAAAAAGCAAGGTTAATACGAATTAGTCCCTCTCGCCATACTCGCTTACTCATACTTTTGCCTTCTTGGCTCATGAAGGAATGCCGAGAGTGCACTCCTGTAGGTAATAATAATAATAATATAAGATGATTTATATAGCGCCGTTTTGTGGTGTAACACCACCTCAAGGGCGCTTTTATAATGGGTGGAGTTAGTGCTTTGTGTCTGGATATGATTTCCCAAAGAGATGAGTCTTAAGAGAAGTCTTGAACCTGGAGATGGTTGGAGCTTCTCTCACGGAGGCAGGAAGTTTATTCCACATTTCTGAAGATGCAATACTAAAAGCTCTGTGGGAATACGCAGGCTTTGCATTGCAGTTGGTTGTTACGAGGAGAGTGGTAGCATCTGAAGCTGATCTGAGGGTTGATTTCCTGTGGGTCAACGGTTGAAGTTTACACATTTCAGAGAGATATTCTGGGGCCATGAGATTAGAGAGGTAGGCAGCGAACTGTGAAAAACATCCACCACCCCTGCAAACTCATTTCCAAGCCTCTGGATTTAAAGATGAATTTAAAGAAACAGTTGAAATTTCATAAATTGATGAAAGTTTTTTTTTTAATGAATCTGTGCTCAATCGAAGTGAACACAAATACACTTTTGACATCTTTCACAGTAAGCAAATGCTTGTGTCGTGAAAGCGGAAAATGGTCGACACGGCCGGGATTCGAACCCACGACCTCCGCACGAAACAGTGCGAAAGCCGGCGTCGTAAAAGATCTTCTTCATCTAGCATGTCTATGGAGTCCTTCTATTGAAGACACATCATCCATCCACTGAAGCTTCTGCCCACCTGATCTTCTTCATCTAGCATGTCTATGGAGTCCTTCTATTGAAGACACATCATCCATCCACTGAAGCTTCTGCCCACCTGATCTTCTTCATCTAGCATGTCTATGGAGTCCTTCTATTGAAGACACATCATCCATCCACTGAAGCTTCTGCCTACCTGATCTTCTTCATCTAGCATGTCTATGGAGTCCTTCTGACACATCATCCATCCACTGAAGCTTCTGCCTACCTGATCTTCTTCATCTAGCATGTCTATGGAGTCCTTCTATTGAAGACACATCATCCATCCACTGAAGCTTCTGCCTACCTGATCTTCTCCGTCACTATTTTATTATTACTGTGAGATTCTTGTCCAAAAGCATTCCATTTATCCTTACATAATCTACTTTAGAAACCGTATATTATGTAGACATAGTTACATGTATTATATTCAGCATTTTCGTGCAATGTATTCTATTGTTCTATTGTCTTGTACCTTTTGGCACCTCTATACAGTCGAAATAATTCTAATCCTTTATTTTTTTATGTTGTGTTTTTTTTTCTTCATCCTATATAATCATTTCAACTCTAAAATGGCGTCATATTATTTATTTGTTACATTTAAATCCGAGATACCTACATTGATCCTTGAAATGGTATGGATGTTCATAGATATTCATTTTAAAGTGTCCAATCAGGTCAGTCTGACATTGGCTATCACTTGGGCAAAGGCCTCTTTGTCTCTAGCTGCATGAATCAGATCCCAGACTGATCATTGAGATGGTATGGATGTTGATAGATCTTCCTTTTAAAGTGTCCAATCAGGTCAATCTGACATTGGCTATCACTTGGGCAAAGGCCTTTTGTCTCTAGCTGTATGAGTCAGTTCCCAGACGGTTTGAGACCGAAACTTGGTTAAACCGTAAACATAGGCGTGTGCCGTAGTTCTTCCAGTGACGTTCTAAGGAAACCCTCACAAACTCATGGGTTATCCATACTTATACTACTGTTGATAAATCGGGAATCTTTAATACGAAAACCTGTGGCAAACCTCAAGCATTTATAGTATACCGACTGGAAAGTTGCCTCGAATAGATGAGTATATAAAGCTAGGCGTTGGGTTTCTCTTGTTCATTTCTTGATTCGGTGACAGGATCTTGGCAGGCTGCGTCTTTACCTTTGACTGACCCAAAGTAACTCCGATGTACGTGTAACTATGTAAGTATATCACGATGGTACCTATCCATAAAATTGTATTGTAAAAAAACAGGTTTAATACCTACATAATATTGTATGGATGTGTGGATAGGTGAGTGCTGTATCTACGTACAAACATCCATGCGTGTGGTTTTATGTTTTGTTGATGTTATTCGCATACCAGGACCCGCAAGAGAGATGAGAAACGTGAGAAAAGGAACGAGGGCTGAGATGTAAGGACCAGTCACAAAACCATTCGCCTCCACGCGATAACCAGACATCGTGTCACATGAACATTTCTTGGCAAAACTTGAATACGGACATGCAGAACCACCACTTTTTCCATATTATGTGCATTTTCTGGTAAAGGGATGTATAATTTCTAACAATGGAAAGACTCAAAGTGGATAACAGTTAGAAAATCTGTTGATTTAAAAAATCAACCATCTCAAAATCTCAAGGAGGATTAGAAAGATATTTATTACCTACTAGCTTTCCCGACAGACGTTGTCCTGTGTTCCTAACTAAGAATATTGAATTAGAATTTGTATGGTGATGTATTAATTATCATTTGACCAATGTGATTCCGAACGACATTCTGTCAAACGCATCTATTGACAATTTCTGTCAAAATTTCAAAAAAGGAATAAAAATTATAAGGTAAAAAGTACTAATAAGGTTGTCTACGTAGAGTTTTCTTTGATTTTCTAATTTTCCGTGCATAATTCTTAATTTTTTTCTTCTAAAAGGACATTCTCCTGATAAAATCCTACACGATAAAAAAAGAATTAGCGAAATCGGTCCAGCCGTTTAGGCGTGATGCGATGACATCGGGAAATAGCTCTCCATTTTTATATATAAGACTAGCTTTCCCGACAGACGTTGTCCTGTAGTCATTACTATGAATATTGATTTCTAATTTGTAATTTATACAAAAATACGTTTATAATATTTTTGAAAAGGTTGTAAAAATTCCATCAAAAATCTACGTAGATACCGATATTTTTTAATGTCAATAGTAAAGTTGTCGGGTAAACAATGATTTTCATTGATGGTGTTGGCGTCGCATGAAATCCGTTCCATACTAACTTTAATATCATATTTTATATTACGTCTTATACATTTTTTCAACTTTTTAATAGGTAGTTATTCTGTTATCCGGAGCGGAGAAGAATCCAATAAATCAAACATCGAACGAATCTGTCCAGCCGATCTCGAGTTATAAGTGTTCGCACTAACCCGACTTTCTTTTATATTATAGATGATACATCAATATCGATATCAGTAATCGGAAAAAATTTTACTATCCATTTTCTTGAAACCAATTCTTGATAACGTGTATAATTTCTCATCAAATGCCTTAAAATCTTTATCCTTTCTCCATCAAAACAGGTCTGGAGTTCGTAATGATCTCGTCTATAACGTCTTTTTGGATTTCAGTAGTTAAAAGTGAGGTGTACTGACAGAGAACTGCTCATCTTCACTGATGTCCTGTACTTACATATGTAACTGCAAAACCTCCGGCTCCGCTTTGGTTTGAAGAACACTTTTGGTTGCTGGTGTTTGATAAACGCCGACAGCGTCAGAAAACCAAAATCTAATGTCCACGAATCTAAAAAAAAAATTAAATGTTCTTATTCCCATCAAGCTCTCGAATCGAAAATATTATGTGAGACTTCCAAATATGTGAAGTGCAAAAAAGAATCCCAACCCAAGTATTTAACTGCTACTGTTATTGGCAAGAAAGTTATAAGTAGCAGGTCCGTGTACCGCACCTTGTGGAATTCCACTGGAACCAGATCCTGTAGCTAGTCCCGAGTCTCAGACCCTGTAGCGGTATATCGACTATTTGCGTGTTTCCATCGGCAAGACTTGGTTTTTTCTGGATCATTATTCAGTAGACCCAAGAATTTTAAAATTTCAAGTCTATGAGCTGACTTATCAACAAGGACTTTTATTGTTACTTTAATCTGTTGTTTGTGTATTAGGTTTATTCCATTTTGTGTAATACTTCAAAATTTAAAACTCACCATTTATCTTCTGATACCAACTTTTCGACAGTGCAAGTTAAGCGTAGTTAAAAGTCTACTTTTTATGTTGCCTTCAAAGAGATGCCATTAGAATGACACTGCATTGAGTGCATTGCTGCTGAAGATATCTTTGACTCTGTGAAGAGTGGTCGTTGATCAGTTATCCGACTTTTATGCATTTGTTTTGAAGGTAGGCTACAATAATTTATGTTCTCGGTTCGTGTTCCTTTGTAGTTTGACTTTGCCGACATTCGACCCATTCGGCGCGTCCTCGCCTAGCACGAAGGATTGCTTGGCCATGAACTCGGAGTCGTGCCACGCCCAAGAACTCCTCTCGTTCCTCTGTCTTATCGGTCATCTCTACATTGTTATGTTCAAGATGACTCTGACGGCATAGCGACTAATATAATATTATTTTACATAACCTTATCAAATCAACCTACCTATGTGTTATTTATGTCGACTGCAGGTATGCAAGGATTTTTGCCAGATTTTGGACTTGATTTTTTATCTTCTCCTTTTTTACTCGATCTTTCTTCTAATTTTGCATTTGTTTAATTCTCGGTCGGTTCCGATTTTTTAGCTTGTCAAAATTTCTACATGTCGTCCAAGTATCGTGTTTCGGTCTGGTATACGCTCTGCTTTACATCTGTTCAATATCAAGTAATGTTTGTACACCTATACCTAAATACCAACAGTGAGTTTGACAAAATCTTCAATCAATTCTCAAGTGTCTATTTATATTGGTAAAGATTTAAGTCAAATCTTAAGTATGGAATGCCTCAAGGCTCCACTATCAAACCAAAGCTTGTTAACATTCGACGACGTGTTGCAAATGACAACCGCGTTAAATTACAAGTTTAAAGGCCCTCATAAATATCCTCTGACAGTAAAGCAAGGTCCAGCGTTTTCGGGCTACTCACGTTCTGGGTAATTTTGGAGTGACTTTGTGTGTTGTATTGTTAACAGTTTTTATTACTTTGATGATACGAAGAAAGTAAATCATCTGGTCAGCATTCACAGTATCAAAGTTCTTCCTAAATCCTCGTTTCGCCGTCTGCACTTCCTATATTCCCACAGTTTTGTTAGATCGTCATGTCTTTTAAGTTTAAGCCATGTAATAAAATTAAGTCACCCATCACACACAACTGTGTATTAGATAGTTTGCCCGTCTATTTATTTATTTTGAAGACAGATCAATTGAATGATTGACCCTCTGCTTGAGCCCCAGTGGTTTGCGTGACGGACTCTCGGTATACTGATTTCTGTGGGTTACTGCAACAGGGTTATTTCAACACGGAATTTATGTGTATACATGTGAAATCTTCTCAGGCCATAAGACATTCGCCAAGGATTATTATTACTGTTGGATCCTGCTCAATCGAAAGAAGAAATACACCAATTTAAAGGATTTCCAAAAGGAAGACCCGTGTCATCCCAAAGGCTGTATCAAATGATCTCTTCATTTGATTTATGTGTTTTGCCACGTCGTGTAGAAAGTACCATCTGGCGTATCAAACAGATTTCCATAGATCATGCACGCACTCGGGAACATACCTACGTTTTCAGCCATGCCAACGATTCAGGATTACCACTAGGAAATCCAGCGTTTTTAATAATTAGGTAGCAATCTTTTTCACAGTATTCGTCTACTTTGAAAAGATAATATTTCTTTAAAACGGTTTTCAGATTTAAACCTGTGTGTTTCTTATTCTTAATTAGTCCTGTCTTTGCTGCAATTTCAAGTAGAGTCACATTCCTTCATAAACCCTCTTCTTTAATTATTTTCCATCTGTCTCAAATATGTATTTGTTTTGAAAAAAGTTTTCCTGAGTGTCGTTTTCAATATTATGGCTTTGGTATTTCCGAGCTAAATAGTTTCGTTGGTTAATGCATCGTTGAATTGTGGTGTGACTTTGCGGCTACATGAGTAGGTACTACGGCTACGATGGTCATTTAGGACATAAAGCTGCCCGTTGACGATACGGACCGCCGCTGTCCGAACTGAAATGAGACCACGACCACATCTGCAAACAAAACAATGGCACGTCTACACGAACCCATTTCGATTATGATCTAACACCAGTAATGAGCCCATCACCCTACAATTCTCCCAATCCTCCTCTCTGTATCATCACCCGCTAACGCACTTTTATCCAGCAGATTGTCCCAACAGACAAGTCTCTTCTCTAATAGTCGATGATACAAAGTTTAAGAGACTTTAATTCAGTTTTTCTGGTTTTGGTATTTGACTGAAAATCTCCACATCTTAATAATTCAAAACTCCAGCACATATGCCTATATTTAGGCACATATTTCAATTAATTCCTTTCCTAACAAACCTATTTCGAATCATTCAACAGCTTAACGTTCCACAAACATAGTCTCCTATTCCTTGTACACCCGCCTTGACTTGGCCCTCCCTTAAGATAGCATCGATACAAAATCTTGAATACCCAAAAATTTCAAATGTTGAGTAGTTTAGTTTGATCTGAAATCGATCAGCAATAAGTATCTGGATGCTTTTTGGAGTTTTTTAGGCTCTCGATAAGTAATCCTTAAGGAAAATGCCCTCTTTTTTAATTTGATCTGATCAATGCGTCTGTGCTTGACGTGCCTGCATGCAAAGGTGCACATAATAAGGTAACCAAACATTCAAATGTCAATAACAATAGTAATTTCTTCTTCATCTCCTCGTTGACGAAAAAACAAAATAGTTTATCTGTTGTTATTTTTAACATTCCTGCACCGCGCCTTTTCCAGTAACTCTGATTCATTGTCAAATAACATTAATTCTTTACCATTCATACGCAAATGTAAATCAAATCTTTATAGTTTTTGGCACACGTGGTTTAGCTACCATATGTCCTTTAAAAATCAGCTAAGAAAAAGCAGTTACGTACATAACTGTCACTGTTTGATATTGTACCATAGACGAAACGACGTTAGTAAAGGCAAATACTCCAGGAGCTTGGGTGCTTTTGACCATAGGTCCAAAAATTAAAGGACAAGGACAAAAGCCTAAAATAAGCGGTGGTTGGGTATACATACACTATCATTTTATGCAGAATGTGGAATAAGCAAATGATTACACCAGGTCGAATAGTGAGCCTGACGAATTGAACTAAAATATGATGGAAGACAATCATGGGAAGTTGGAAGAAGCTGGTATGCATAATTATGACCGAGAAGGAAAAATAGAGGACCAACAACGATAATACTTGAACACCATATTTCATTTCTTCTAAAGAAAGAGTGCTGAGTAATTTTAAATGTTTTGTTTCATTATTTTCCATACGTAAGAAAGAGACATAAGATTTATTAGTTTATTATTAATAGGGTCTTTACGGCTATGGTTCAATATAGATGTAGCTGTTCTTAATCGCAAGGTCTGCTTTCGGGCAAAATCCGACGCAACAACCTTGATGATTCTCTAAAATAAACTCGAGTTGGGTGCAGTATGTAAAATAACACACCATGGTCTTCAGTATTTTACCAATTATTAATGAAACGCGCCGGCCGCAAAAGCCCAAGGAGCATTTCGAGTAGATCGGACTGTCACACAATGAGGGCCGCGAACAATGTACGATTGTGTTAGAAGATTAGCGACCCATCCATCTTCGGATTAGCAATTTAATTTCATTGGAACGAACAGCAATCAGGCTGGGCTTAGGAAGTGATTAAACTCCGAGGTATTTGCTAATTTCAAGAATGTATATACATCTACATAATACATACAGACATACATGTCGATTCATTGACTAGTTCTGTTGTTTGATTCATCATCATGTTGTCCGCGTTCTTATTGTACCCAAATTGCCTGCGTGTTTTTGTAATAATGACCGTACCGCGCAGATTTCAGAGCCGTTATTGTCAGGGCGAAAAATGTACATCATAACTCAGCCTCGTACGAATGACGACAGTGAGCACTCTCTAACCTGCGTATGTCCAGCGGGCGAGAGGCAGACGGTCCCTGCTGGAAATGGGTAAATCTGAATCTCAACGAACCCACAAGGAGTTCGTGATCAGTATCCATGTCTGCCCCTCGGTAGTTGCGGACATCTCGCAGGTCAGTTCGGTTGCTGGCCCTTACCAGAAGATGGTCAATCTGGTTTTTTGTTCTCCTGTCAGGCGAGGTCCAAGTATATTTATGGATATCCTTGTGGGGGAACAGAGTTCCCCCTATTAAGAGTCCGTGGAGTGTGGCGAAACCAATCAGACGGCTTCCATTATCATTTATCACTCCCATGCCATGCCTACCCATGACGCCTGGTCCATACTGGGGGTCACTGCCAACCTTGGCATTAAAATCCCCCAGTACAATTAAGCGGTGGCGCCTTGGGATATGGGACACAACTGCATCCAGACTGTCATAGAAACAGTCCTTGGCAGCCACATCCCCATCCTCAGTGGGAGCATAGCATAGGAGGACCGTCAGAACACAGGGGGGACACTAGCTGCCTGGACCCCCCCCCTGGTGGGGCCCAGGCGTCCGAGGCTTAATTTTATTGCCCTTTCTGACCGCTGGAGTTTAAGGGTGTGAGGTGGTCTATCCCACGACCCCGATCTGATTTTTCGATTACCTGCCTCTTACAGGATGCTCGAAAAATTAGCAAAAAGAACAGAGGTGCTATTCTAAGCTGACAGCCCCACGGCATTCTAATTACCTACGGTTTTAAAAATGGATTTTCCCCAAATTATTTAAAAAAGAAGATGGCTTTTATTGTCCCCGATCTGCTATATATTGGCCGCTAAAAAACAGACTCTCAATAAAATAGACTCCTCCAAAAAAACTATATAATGTGTAGATGTCGCCAGCATAGAAAGATATAACCATGGGAAAACACCCGAAACAGTGAACATTTTTCAAGTAGGTATTACCCGCTACTGATCCATAAAGGTTATCAGCCCTCATCCCTACTAATCTAGATCTAACAGTTATTCCATTGTCTGTGCAGATTGTTTCCAAATAATTTGGTTTCATTTCAGAAAATAAAAATATGTTATTGATTCTTCTTGAAACTCTTCTTGAAAACCATGTGCCTTCCCCAAACTTTAACTTTCGCAGTATGATATTCTGAATGAGCATTTGGTGTAGGCATAAAATCCTATTTTTGCGTGCACATGACTCATATCTTGCGTGTGTGTGTCGAAGAGGAGTTTGTTGTTGGCACAGTGAACACCGGCACCGCGAAGAGATTCTCATCGTCACTCACGCCAGTCACGCCTATATTATGATAATCTCACCCGCACTATTGTGTGGGTGATTGTAATGATTGTTGTGCACATAATGATAACATGACGTTTTGTCATCCGTGGCGCATCTTCAGAGTAGCTACATATCTTTAGGGAAGGGCAAGCGACATCGTCCATCGACGCATGCACCAACACCCGATGCGATAAAATATCATTAAGTGGTTAATATTTAAGAGCTAAGTGAGTAACCAGTTATATCGGAATAAGCACAACCAAAGGTGCTTTTATACCAAAACATATAACCAGAACTGGAAAATATAGTATATTTTATTGATCGTTGATATGGTCACCAAGGAAATAACAACGAGAAAGAACTGTCATCGTCCACTAATTACTTATTATTACTTCTTCTTCTTCTTCGACCATGTCCGCTCCCTAGTTGGAGCATAGCATATGGACTCCACAAGTCCTCGCCACGCCACCCTGTCCCCTGCGGTCCTCACCGTCTCGTCCCAGCCGATTCCAGCACCCCGGAGATCAGCCTCCTCGTACAGCCTCCTGATTGTTTGGAGGGGCCTACCGCGTCTTCTGTTACCTTCAGGGTTATTACTAGGTATACTAAATACTAGCTCACCCGTACCCAGCTTCGCTCGAGTTTAAAACGTGTGTTTAAAAATATGTAGGTATATTCTTTTTGTTTTGATTTTAAACCGACCGGAACAAATGAATCTTGGACCGAGACATGTCCCTATGGCAAGCCTATGTTAGATACAAAGGTTATTGAAAGAGTATCTAGATTTAAATGAATATCTCACTCGCAAACCACTTTGATTACATTAGAGACATGACAAAGGTGACAGATGGGTCAAAAAAAATAGCATCACTGAAATGGAACTTTGTTACCGATAGCTAGGCACGTGTACTACTGAACAAGGTGTCCCGGGTTCGATTCCTGATCGAGTTAATAGTGAATCAACTGATTCGTGTTGCATGGAACGTTTGACTGGTTGGTATGAAGAATCTGTCTAAGACACTTTACACCGATTACACCAACAGTTATGTATTAGTATATTATTTCGTGTGGCTTCTGCCACCAACGGGCGGCAACGTCAGAAGATGGAGAAGTATGCTATGTGCTACATACATGAGACACGCACCCTACAGAGCAACATCTAGGCTTTCAAGCAATTCAAGAGCATCGGGGGTGGCATTGTGGATATCTGCGTATGGTCCAGGGAATGCTCTCAGAGGGTAGTCCTCGACAATTCGCTTAATGGATTGCACCGGTTCTCCGCAATCGCAGGCTGGGGAGTCCCGTATGTGCCATATGTTAGCATTTGGGCACATCGTCCGTGTTCTGTGCGAATTCGGTTTAAAGTAATCCACAGGTATGTATAGAAATGTGGCAAAGCTATTGGTTGTGAAAGAGGAAGATGGTCCAATTAGCCCCTTTGCTTTATTATTGGGTCATTATGATAAAAAAAGCGACATCGATGTATATAATATGGACGACCTCTCCATCACTACGCGTAGGGAACTACTATTATAAGTACTTTATGTAGGTCCATTGAGTGCGTTATTGTTGTGGCGGCCATCCCAGACAGAAACACGAGGTCATGGAAAGTGAAATGCTGTGGTCAGGCACACCGTTCACTCTCTACATACCCTCTCTTCACTGTAATCCTCGTCATAAGTCTTCGTTGCACACGAAATTTGAGACATGTGTTAAATAATTGATTTGTTTTTATGTTTCTCTAATCGTCCATTGACCCCGAGCAGGCACTTAGACTCGTCAAAATTATTCAAATTTCAAACTCATATAAAGCAACAACAAAAAAGAAAAATAAAGGAAGCAACAAATAATCGCCATCCACAGATGATAACAAACCAATCGTTCGAATCCCGGTGCCGATAATTTCCACTCACACCTTTTCTTTATGTGAAAGATGTCGAAAGTGTATTTGTGTTATAATTAGAATTTATAGATTGCTGGAATGGGTGTATTCTAAGTATTGTAAAATTAAATTAACATATTTATCATTTTGTCAACAGAGTAAAATGCTTTATCAAACAATCAATTATCATTTCTCAATCAATCCAATTCTACGCAAGAAGAGTTCTCTACTGTGCACGATCCTGCGCAGTTGCAATATGACCTCCTCCCATACCATGTCCAAATACCTCAGTTCTCTATTTTTATTATTTTTTCAACGCATACCTATAAGATTTTGTCAACAGAGTAAAATGCTTTATCAAACAATCAATTATCATTTCTCAATCAATCCAATTCTACGCAAGAAGAGTTCTCTACTGTGCACGATCCTGCGCAGTTGCAATATGACCTCCTCCCATACCATGTCCAAATACCTCAGTTCTCTATTTTTATTATTTTTTCAACGCATACCAATAAGATTTTGTCAACAGAGTAAAATGCTTTATCAAACAATCAATTATCATTTCTCAATCAATCCAATTCTACGCAAGAAGAGTTCTCTACTGTGCACGATCCTGCGCAGTTGCAATATGACCTCTTCCCATACCATGTCCAAATACCTCAGTTCTCTATTTTTATTATTTTTTCAACGCATACCTATAAGATTTTGTCAACAGAGTAAAATGCTTTATTAAACAATCAATTATCATTTCTCAATCAATCCAATTCTACGCAAGAAGAGTTCTCTACTGTGCACGATCCTGCGCAGTTGCAATATGACCTCCTCCCATACCATGTACAAATACCTCAGTTCTCTATTTTTATTATTTTTTCAACGCATACCTATAAGATTTTGAATTTAAACACATGAATAGGTCTACTCAATAAGTCAAAAATATATTTACATTGATGGTCACGATTTATAAATATTATCACACGTTTTTAACCGATCAAATTGATGATCTCTGCGATAATTTGTTTATTATAAACCTCCAAAATGAAAACTGAACTAAAAACTGTCGTGTATATTATTTGACACGGTCACAAACGTGGTGTTTACAGATTTGTGGGGTCTGTGTTGACATTATGTCACTGTAGCCACCGCTTGTTTATGGTTGGTTACATCACGCCAACCACCCACCGTGGAGGTCCGTCTGATCATCTGACACTGGACTACACGTATCTATGTACATGTTTAATATCAAGAGATTCCTCTGGGACTTAGAATCTATTCGCCATGTTCTGGTTATGAAATATCTGTAAAACGGTTTTATTTTCATTGCTGCATCACTGGGTTCCTAGGGAACGGTCCGTCGTCTGACAAGACGGCAGTCTTTCAAAATTATATGACAATGTTTTTTTGTTACTACGGTAACAATATTACCAATGTTATTCTCACCGCTATTTATAGTAGCGCCGTATTCGTAGGAAAACAGACCATTAGGCAAACCAGACAAACCGTTTTTCTTCAAGGTATTTGATGGTAGCTACCGAGGTAATAGTTTTTCGATGATGGCTGTTGTGCTTAGTTTTATCAATTTCTTGGCTGTACCATTCCGTTTTCGATACCATATCACAACACTTTTAATGGTAGATATTTCAACAGTTTCTTCTCGGAAGTTTCATTCTAAGCATCAGCTTGTTCTTGGCTGCGATAGTTCTTTCTTACTTCCAACCCGTAGATCCTACATGCTTTATGAATTTTTGCATTTCTTCCCATAGTCATATTTTTATTCCATAGTCGGCGCATATGGATTTTACAAGTCCTCGCTAGCGAACCCTATCTTCCGTCGTCTTTTCGTCTCATCCCAGCAGATACAACGACCTCGGATATGATGTATAGCCTCGTATAATTATTTGCTGATTGTTTGGAGAGTTCAACGGCGTCCTCTGTTTTCTTTCGGGAGTCAATTATTGAGGCTTAAACGAGTGCAGTGGATTGGTCGACTTCTTTCACGACTCAAGGTTTGTCAAAAGTGTCCAGATTCTTATTTCTCAACATAAAAAAAAAACTGCGGGCTCACGATTGTCTTTTACTATAGTTTCAGATGCTGGGTTACTACTTACCTGTGATAATACGAAGTAAGTGTAATGTGCACGGTTGGGCTGCATGCCTGTCCTTTGTTAATTGGGCGGTAAAAACGGTGATAAATAGCGCTCGACAGCTCACTCGTGTTAACTACTTCATCACGCGCACAATCACCGTGAAACGTAGCGATAAATTCCCTGGAAATCACGGAGCGTGCGATCACGTAACACTTACGGGACGATGGAGAGGATCTCCCGCCATAGATCCTCTCATTGAGGGTCTCGTCCGAGTGATCTCGCAGCGGCTTCTGTTGTGGATTCGCGGCATTGTGTACGATTTCAGGCATCGGTGCACACGATGTGTCCGATTGACACAGTTTCTCGCGAGGACTTGGTATCGCTACAGTCCACCGCGAACCGTATAATTTGGTGGTCTATATGCTATCTCTCAGCGCTATAATTAAACCACATAATATCATACAAAAAACATTAATTTAACTACATTAGCTTCAAAATTTTCCTTGCATAATTTCAAATTAAAGTGTAGGTGTATCGAGAGGAAAAATGACCCCTTCTGAGTGAGTTTGACAAAAGCACTCGAGCAGATTTAAAATAATTGGGAAAATAAAATTGGTCAAATTTAATATTAATATCTTATTTTGCTAAAGAACCCCAGAGCCTTCAATTTAGGAGATTGAGTTAGCCCATTGCGTTTTCCCCTGTCTGCTGTCCCATCATATCTTTGATTGTCTGCCTGGGAGCCATCATCTATGAGATTTGCAATGTGAGAAATTCTGGGTGTACCGATTCCCAATTTATTGTTTTTTTTATATAGAAATGATTAAATTCTTTTAAAATTGTGGAATACTCAAAGAAATGTGAGGTTTATTTAGGGTTGCCTACCGAAAGTGTGCAACTCACGAAAGCTGCTTAGGTCAGTCAAATATTTTTGAAGTGTAATTTTTATGAATTGGACGGTCCAGTTTCCCATTACTTTTTATTGCCCACTGGACACTACAGTGTGTGAGCCTGTTTCGCCAGATCCGAAGATTACATCACCGGTGTCGTGTTGCGAGCTGACAGGAGTTCTCGTTGGTTGGAGATGAATGATGAATTATTAGCGGTGAGTTCTCCCGGAGAACAATACGACTCTTTGTTGAAGTCCGCTTCTGGTTTATATGGAGTATGGGTCGTCTACATAATATAATGTGGTCATATTTGGATTTTTTTTTTTTTTTACCCATCACTCCGTTTCCCGAAGGGGGTAGGCAGAGAGTACGGATTTCCACTCTTTCCTATCCAAACAAACCTCTTTCGCTGCTTCCAAACGCATAACATTCCGCATACATGCTCTTCTATTCCTTTTACTCCTGACTTAGCCCTCCTCTAAGACGGCACCGATATGATCGGACCATGTTATTCGAGGTCGGCCTCGTCTGCGTGCACCGATCCTTTCAGATTTATATATCCTTTTAGTCGTTCTCTCCTCATTCATTCTCTCTACATGCCCAAACCACCTTAATTTATTCACTTTCATTCTAGTCACAACACTAACATCCACTCCACATTCCTTTCTAATACTATCATTCCTCACCTTATCAATCAGTCTCTTTCCGCATATCCTACGCAGTGATCTCATTTCTACAGCATTTATTCCAACTTCCAGATTTTTCGTCCATGTCCATGCTTCACTCCCATACATCATTGATGGAATCAGGATTGCATTGTGCATCAATTGTTTAGATTTAAGAGATACATTCTTATTTCTCATTAGAGGTCTTAGTGCACCGCCAACCCTTCTACCAGCCAGTTTCCTTCTTTCAATTTCCTTTTCACACCTTCCATCTCTGCTAAATAAACTACCTAAATAGACATACTCATCCACTTGTTCCAAGCTCTCATCATTCACTTTCACACTACATTGCGTTCTTAAATTTTCTCTTTCAAAAACAAGCACCTTTGTCTTATTGACATTTTGGAATACTCCGTTGAAAAATCCTTGGTTTGATACTCCAAGCGTTAAGATTTTACTTCTTGTTGATTTAAGACTGTGTCTTGGTTTTTTTCTCAGATTTCTAATACATTAGACGCGTATGTCAAACTGTCGCTCCATATTTTAGCTGGTCGTCTAGAAGTTCTGCTGGTTGATAGTTATACGTCTGTTGATATTTTTATCACCCTCATCATATCTGTTTTGTTGACGTGCCTTCTATATCTATCCCATCGTTCGAAATGGGAGGATCTCCGAATCAAATGGTTAATGTCAGGATGGGCGGATAGTTTAAATCTTTTCATTCAGAACACTTTTCGTTCTCGTGATATCGGCTCCAGTTTCTACACCGTTTATACATAAGTATAATGATTCAGTTTGCTTTCTTTAATCATGTGTTTGTTTCTCCATACTCACTTCGATATGAAAGTTAAACAGCGTCGAGATTGAGCAATTCGATCTCAGACGGCTGAATTGCGGTTTGAAAACCACCTATAACTCAGTTTAAATTATCTTTTAACAATGCAACAATGCTCACTTTCCTCTCGCTGATGTCAATTATCACTTCGTCGAAAGTGTTATAAAGGATATTCAAAGTATTTTCGAGGATTCTCTATGCTAGGAGTTGTCTATTGGGAGAATTCGCATTATGTTGGTTTCACAGTTCGAGTTCTAATGTTCATAAATGTCGGGTTATCAAAACTTTGGGATTTGCATACATTGTTTTTATTATCGTCAACAATATTATCGAAAAAGTAAGAGTATTAAAAATATCAGGTTCGTTTAATTATAACAATAACCACAATGTACAAAATATTATCTTCACACCTATCAGGAAATAAGGAAATTGGATGGGATATCAAAAAATCACTATGGATTTTTGTGGACAACAAGTGCTGTTTACCAGAACGAAGGAATGCAGTGATGACTCACGTCTCATTTATAATGGAAGGTTGTTTAAGCAACAAGCACCGAAACGAAAGTGAGAAACTGTTAAAAGTCGTTTTGTGCCATGGTATAATTTTTGCCAAGTTTTTGAATAAAATCTCTCTGAGGTAATGTGGAGTTGACTGTGATTAGAAACATTTTTGGTCTAATTACAGAATGCGAAGTTTACGTTTGCGAATAGTCAACCAATTACAACGTTTGTTATCTAAAGCTAGCGCATGTGAGGCTGATTAGCCGATGATCCTACGAGCATCTGTAGTGCGCGATGATGCGAAATAATCATTATTTTTGCCATGTGGGGTAGTTTTTGTGCCGAAATATTGTCGTCTCCCGGCCTGTTAGAATGTATGCGTCCCCGTACTACCCCGTGCAGTCATCAGACACCCTAATCCCGTATGGGGCGAGCCTCTGTCAGGTCGCAATGTGTTGGATTGGCGGGGTGCATGAACCCTGACTCGGACATCTGTCCTTGCACACAGCTACAAACTAGATAGTTTATTATAATAGTACCTATATATATTCAAAAGGTTACCGCTTCATATCTGGAAGACAATAATATGGTTGGGTTCGTTCTTATATCCCAAAAGTTTCAAGCAAATTTAGTAGATTTTTGCAGGAATACATTATCAGACCTGTTACTACAAGTTACTACTCATTAAAATAACGATATTGTATAGCTTTTGTATAATAGGTCAAAAAGTCATAAGAGTAGCGCAAGATTTAGCGATCAAGAACTCTCGTTGCCTGCCTATTAGTGCCTGTGCCCCCAAGTGGGGTTAAAAATGAGATTGATAGATTTTTCAGTAACTTTTTCAACACTCGAATAAAACTTTGTTATTAATATCTTCTTAGTAACTATGTACATAATATATGTGCCTACCTAAATAGTTCAGCGATAGAAAATATTACGATCAAGCTGTCATCGAGATAGTTTAACGCATATAGTTAGTGTTTGCAACTTACGTTCACCATTGAGGAGGTATAATTTGACGATTTCCAGAAATTACCACCTTGGGAACCTTCGGCATGCTCGATATCCCATATACCTACTCCCGGCAGGACTCGAACCTACATCCGCTAAACCAAGCGGAGACGCTAGCCAACGAGTTAGACCTGTACCCCTAGTATAAGTTTTCGATGATCGAATATCGAAACGATGATCGAAAGAGTTTCGAAAATAGTCCATACAAAAATGATCGAATATTAGATCGTATGATTTTCGAACATTATTTGCACGCTAATAAGCGCTTATTGGCGTGCAATTAGCTTTCGATTAAACTCGTACTAGCCCCACTGATGCGTATTCCTTCGAAATGTGTCTAATTATTAGCTTGAAGGTAGAAATTATATTTTGAAATTGTAATTATGAGACATCGTTTTACCCATTCAAGCGCAGGTAAAAAGTACCTTTAGAACGGTTGTTCTCTGTTTCTTTCTTTATACTTCATCAGCTTCTCTTACAAATTGCGCCGTCTTTTTTCTGAGAAAAAACCTTCAAACTATTCATATCTTTGCGTCATTCACCCTTGATGTTTGAAAAACAATAATGGAATTATTGCATAACTTTAGTATCAAACGGTACCGAAATCTTTGTCTGTCATCGAAGAAAGATGAGCTATTGTTTTTCAAACTGTGTAACTGCATATTCTTCACGATTCCAAGCCCGTAGTGTTTTATATTATTTACCTTTAAAAATCGAACTTGAATAGTGTAATGTTAGCATCGATAAGTCGGAACCTTGTCATTTTTGTAAAAATTAATTTAATCTTTTCTCTTTCTTCTTTCTTTTTTCATTTACTCGTATGTTGCAAACCAAAAATCTCCTGGTAGTTGGAGCATCTTTATATGTATGAATCCACATTATCATCTCAATTGAATTATTGTCCTGAAAAAGATTTTTATACTATAGTGGGACTGTAAATTTTAATAAGTACGATGATCCTTGAATTCGCTGTCAAGTATAGGTATATTTTGCAAAATGTCAATTTCACAGTGACAATTAAAACTGACCAACTCGTTCAAAAATTTATTCTCGCCAATTCATGGTGTGCAGATTCAGGGTTCATTTTCCATTGATTTGAGCTTCTGTCTTAATATTCTCAAGACTCAATACGCGTTTTATAGTCTCATACCTTTGACACAGGAGACGCCTCCCCTTATTTTTGCTTCCTCGAGTACATACGTAGATCTTTTCCTTTCCTTTGCGGGGCTCTGCATAATGTAGGCCCCCCAACTGCAGTCTCTTACGGCACACAGCCTGTAGTGTGTAAGACGGCAGATGTTTTCTTACCTCGGTACTGTTGTTTGCCTAGTAGGTACCACCACCTTTATGGCTCGTGTTGGGGATTCCTTATTTTTTTCCTTCGAAATAATTATAACTTACCCACCTATATGTGTGTATGTACCTACATAATACCTATCTATAGTTACTTGAATAAAATTATTGAACTATATGTCGTATATTGTATACGTTTATTATAAAACTAGCAGAAAAACTTGTCGGACCACGGACATACAAAATGGACCTTAATAATTATTATGTGATTCTCCGAAAATATGTTACTAGTCACTAAAAGGATCCCAATTTTTACTTTACCACGTTGATGACTGATACTATACCTACCTACTTACAGCTTTCCCGACAAACATCGTCTCGTGGTACTAACTATAAAAATATGTATTGATTTTAAAATTGTATTTTTAATGATAAATTAATTATCTTTTAATCAATGTAATTACAATCGATGCATCTGTTTTAAGCCATGTATTTTCCATCCGTATTCCGTCAATCGCTAGAATTATCAAACAACAGCTGACCGTGTCTTAGCAAACGCCAATTTAATTCCAAAATTACAAATTATTAAATTTGGTTACTTATATTGCAAACGTGACATAAAAAAAAATTTGCGAAGTTGTTTCAGCCCTTCACGGATGATGCGATGGCCACACAAAAAGGACTCCATTTTTATATTAGATAATATATAGATACTTCCGTGGACACCTATGATTGTTATTATTGTCATTAGCAACAAAAATCAACTAACAGATGAATAAGTACCGAGCTACGGACGAACTTTAACAATTATTATATAGAATATTCCATATGGATTGTGTATAAATACCTAGTTATTTTATTACATGAATAATATTATGCATTTTAAAGTATTTAATTTGAAATTCAGGAAGTAGGTACTGACGAAATGTAATTTAAAAAAATACAAATTAGAGAAGTACAATGCGCCTCGCTGTTATTAGGAAGGCAATATGGTATGAAGATTATCTAGAATCAAACTGACATGGCTTATGGTAATGTGTGTTTCCAACTTAGTACCTATGTGATAGGGGAAAGTCATGAATTATATCAGTAAAAAATAAAAAAGACTTAATTAATATTGAACTCTAGACGATCTTGACAAATTATTATATAGGATACTGATGATCTTTGAACGACCCTGACACCCAAGATTCGTGTAAGTATGAAAAAAAAACGAAGTGCAAAGATTTGGAATTTAAAGTGACAGAAAATGCGTATGAATTATTGTCAATTCGCTTCAACATCAAGGGGAAGAAATTTAATATTTTTAAGACAAATTCGTGTTAAACAGGGTGTTTCTGAGCACAACTACATATTAATATATCGTCTTGTATATAATAATTATTGTTTAGCTTTTTTTAGAGATAAACTTAGCTGTATTTTCTTTTTATTAAAATACAAGCTGACCCGTCAAACTTCGTTCAACATCTTCGTACGATAATTCTTTCCAAAATATCTACTTACCTTCTGAAACATCACGGGAAATAAAAAATGACTAATGAATTTTTTTATTTATGCTGGATAATATTCTGCATATATTTAAGATGTCTTGATTTTTTCTGTTTCAACTCGCTGGTGATAACAACACGGGTAGCATGCAAGTATTCCTATTATTGTCATAGTATGTAGGTATATCTCTTCTGTTCTGGCACTCACATTTTTATGACATCCACGAGTTTAACTGGAACTCTATTCTCGAATATTGATCGATGGGTTTTCTAATATAATATTTATCACTTTCATGTGTTTGAAATGTCAAAAAATATTTGAAAGTTGGTAGCAGTTTGTAGTGTGACCATGGGAATCTACGTAAAACATAAGTTGTTTACTAATATTTTCGCGGAATTTCTGTCAATCTGTAAATTTCATTTCTCAATAGAGCATCATACACTTTTGCGGCTATACTTATCCGTCGGAAACATTGTACAGATCGTATAGGGTGCTGGATGTCAGACAGATGTATGTGCGAAGTATCCTTGTGAGGTACCGCTTTGAGGGGTTGAATCGGTCTGGTGAAATTGAGCATCTAGTGCCGACAAGGGCCAGAACTTGTGGGCTTAGACTTCCACCCAGAATGAACACTGTGCATGTTCAGAGATTCTCGGTTTTCTCGCGCCTAGGAATCGTCTTGATATCTCTGTTAGGGGACTGCAGAACAGGGTACAGTTCAGTAGGGTGGTATTTGAATGGCTGTTTGAGATGGGAGGAGTGAGGACGGAGGAGATGATGTCTGTGATGCGATGAGGAGGATAAGAGGGAAGGAGAGAGATGGTGTGGTACCTTCTACTTTTTGTCGATTTTTTGCATTTTTAATTGTTGTCTTTTGTATCTGTTGGCTCTGATTTTGTTGCGTGTTTTTGGAATGGTGTGTTTTGATTTGTTTCAGTGGGATTCCTTTTGTGATTTTTGCCAAGCAGTCTTGGTTTTTTGCGAGTTTAATTATTGTTTTAATATTGACTATTAGTATTATGATTATTTTTAGGATTATTTGTATCATTGCAATCTGTCTGTTTATTTTTTAAATTTTTCCTTATTTTGACGATTTGGGATTTTTTTTTAAAACGTCAATGCTGTTTTATTTTTTATTGATAGGTGTATGTCTTTTATTTATTTTTTAACAGATCGTGACGTTTTTAAGTTGTTTTTTTTTCCAAGATGTAATTTTAGATCTTTTTGTATAATTTCTGTTGTATTTGTAATGTATTGGATAACTAGAGCGTTTTGTTTATGGAAGCTTTGTGATATAACGATTGTGAACTAAGTGTGCCGTAAAACACAGCTTACTGCACACACAAGAATTTTATTGTAATTGTTGTGAATAAATGTTATAAATTATTCTAAATTGTTAAAGATGCAATAAATAAACAAATAAATAAATGAGCAGAAGGCGCGGAATCATTGGGAAAAAAATAAAATAAAAAATGGGCCGTTATTGTTGTTAATTTTTATTATGGTTTATATTATTTTGCCATGTTTTCCACCCTATTTTAGTCATTTTTGTCTATAGCGTCACTATATACAAAATTCATCATTTGTGACAGAGAGAGTGGTGGCAAAAGATTAAACCACACTAAAGTGGTTTTTATTAAGTGCCAACAACGAGACTTTAACATATATAATATATAGAAGACTTTAGTGTCATTTTGTTGTTATGAAACGCGTAATTTTTTAAAGGAAGCTTAGGGAAGATTGGCATTCCTTACTCGTTGCACCCTGTACACTCTCACTTCCTTCCCGATGTTGACTACCCGAATACATTGTTGTTATTATAATTTATATATTAAGATACCTATATATTGCAAGACGATAGTAGTACATACCTACATATGTATGTAATAACTGCACGTCCCTTGCCAGGTAGGCCGCGAGGCGCTGGGGACGGGTGTTGCTTCCCTTCTGCTCGAGTGTCTTGACCTTTAGTTCGGTAGCACAGATGTCTGCCTAGTGCCTATATACTAACATTATCCACTGTTACAACTATACATTATTATTATTATTAGTTTTACTTTATGATCTTTACATCGATGTCAAAATCCGTCATGGGGTCCTTTGGGGTTTAGTGGACCAATTTCTAATGATAGCGTAGAAATAAGTCCCAATGCAGAAGCGCTATGTGTGAATTACCGCAATCTCGCAGCAAGAAGAACAACGTTTTGCTTTGAAATGCGTGACCACTACGATATTTTACACAGTGTTATTTATGAAAAACTTTTGAATTATCTTACCATAATAAAAAGTGAAATTTGGTTTAAATAGGGTCGATCTTTAAACCAAACTGCTTTTATATAAAACCCTGGTTCGGCCAGTTTTGACATATGGTTCAGAGTGTTGGACTATAAGTAAGTCAGACGAGGGAGCATTGGAAAGGTTTGAAAGAAAGGTGCTCCGCAGAATCTTTGGTCCCATCCCATCTCTGATAGTGGAGAATGGCGGATAAGGCGTAACGATGAGCTGTATTGCCTCTATAAAGATCCAACCATCACTGCAGATATAAGAATTGGAAGACTACGATGGGCTGGACACATCCAAAGAATGGCTGAAGAGGAGATGCCGAGCGGAAGACGAAGACCAGGAAGGCCGAAACTTCGGTGGCTGGATGGTGTAGTGCGGGATGCCCGACAGATTGGAATCTCCAACTGGCGGAGTGCCGCGCTGGATCGTCAGGCGTGGAGGCAAGCTCTTGAAGAGGCCAAGACCCGACCCGGGTTGTAGAGCCACTGATTAGATTAGATTAGGGTCGATCTATTCTTTCAACAATATATACAATAAGTTAACAGGTTTTACATGTGATTAATTTTCTACTACACCGCCATCTCTTGGATTTTTTAAAAAGTAAACCAATTATAGAGGAATTGTTTTGATTTCAAACTTATGACCCATCGAACTTCATCTCGCGTCCGAATCAACGATAACTATTACATAATGCAATAAATTATTAGCTAAATTATCGTAAATCACATTTTATTCAAGTAGTAAGTCAAAAAAAATATTCTAGGTTAGGTCGAAAGTCGATGGGTGGGTCAGATAGTAGTCCAATATTTAAGACTGGTGGGTTTACTAATCAAAATACCCCGTTTTGGCACTTTTATCGTGTCACTTAATGATTTTTTTAATGCATCTAGGCTCCCTAAAGTGAACACAAATACACTTTCAATTTCTTTCACATAATGCAATGCTTGTGTTGTGATAGTGGAAATGGTTGGCACCGGGATTCGAGCCTTCACTATACTGTATGCACGAAAGTCGTCGACTGCTACCACTGGACTAGGTATTATACAAATTTAATTCGTCGATGTCAAAGTGTTCTTCGTCTCGCGTAATTGTCACGGTTGCGTTGTGAATAACAGTTAAGCTAAGCAAAAAGTTTCCATAAGCAGCAGTAGCAAGCAGGCATTAATGACCCTAGTCCAGGTGATGCCTGATGAGTAGTTCGCAATGTCCGATTACCCTCTCGCCAGGAGCCAAGGTGCGCAGTTCTCCGGATGGCCTGGCGTTCATTACCCCGCGAGTCCTTACCCCGAGCTAGATCTTCGTCCCCGCCCTTCTTCCCCCACCACAACCCCCTATTATAGTCATCACCTAGCGAACTAGCCATGCCACTAGTCCGGATTTCCTTCCTTCGAAAAGATAAATAATATTATAAACAGACGTGATTTGAATCTCGCTAAAATGTTTTAACTTTTTGGCAATATTCAAAAGTTCTCAAAATGAGTCAAGGTATAAAAAATGAAGGACCAAACAAATCGCACGTTTTTCACATCATTTTTTTTTATTATATCATTAAAATAAGAAAAAAAAAATACAATGATCCTTGTGGCTAAATTACAAATAATACGATATTAAAAAGAAGAACATTTAAGATACCCGACCAGTGAAAACCAAAAAGTCTTGTGTCAATCTCAAGGAGCCGTATCCCGAAATAAAATAACTTGGAAGTCGTAATATTTAAAAAAAAAGTGCTTCAATTTTACATATGTGCTGGTTTTTTTTACCCATCACGCCGTGTCCTCAAAGGGGTAGGTAGAGAGAACGGAACTCCACTCCACCGATTTCCCATACAACCTCTCCTATTTCTCTTACTTCTGATCCAGCATTCCTGGTTTTCGAGTATCCTATTAAACGGAAAGTAAGGTGTAGTTATTAAATCGATCACCTTTCATTCTTAACACAAACGGTTGCTAAAAACTACAGGGAAAGCTTAAATCCTGTCAATTTGAAGGATTGTTGTATAAAAAGTGCTCACAATCACTCAGGATGTTTCTACATTTTCTCCCTATCATGTCTTAAACAGAAATCAATCAAGTGAGGTATAGACAGCAATACCGATGCAACACGTCAAAGTACCTCAGGTCTGCTTTGCAGTATGAAATACATCAATATGACGTACAGATGAGCAATTAACTTATTTACGAAATATTTTTCTTGATAGAAAAGGCTTATAAATTATTAATATTTATTAATGTACTTATAGGTAGGTATGTGGCACAAAAAGGTAGGGTACCTAGGCACTGTAACAATGGCGTAATAAGACATCTGCCCGCGGAACCAACTTGCAAGACGCCTGGCGTTTTTCTTATCTCGCCCGTGCTCAACCATCGCTCCTTATGACTTATTTATATATTTTTTTTGCATTTCAGTTAATTGACATACTGACTTTTTGTAGCTCTATTCCAAATTTTACACTATAAAGTGAAGGCTTAGTCCAATACATAGGGCACGGAAAGCTTGCCCTTGACAAATTTTTTAATTGCGAATAGCCCGAAGAGAAAAATGTTGGGCATTAAACTGCAAGACAGGAAGGAACAGAAATGACTGCATACGCAGCCAGACTTAAGTGACTGATGTGGTTCAGGCGATAACTGTTGAGGTTGAGAAATGGAGAAGGGCGGGGCGCATAACAATAATGGATGAAAGCAGATGGACAAGGATTGAAGTGGAGACCGAGGGGCTGTAAAAAACCCACAAGGACGGCCACCTACCAGATGGATGGAAGACATTAAGAGGTTCGAGGGACCCAAACGGATGGAAACAGCAAACTGGAAGAGTAGCGAAGGAGAGGGGAGGCAATCGGATAACATATGAGTTGATGATGAAGATGTGATAGCCGAACCTTACGTTTCATAATAGTTTTCAACAATCCCCTCCCAATCTGGCAGAAGACTTCAAGCCCAGCCAGAAACTTCATGTGTGTAATATTCATCGAACGATCGAACCCGAATTCATTAGAAGGCTGGCGTTTAGATCATTATTTGCGAAGCCGAACTCGTACTGTAACTATCTGAAGATTGAACCAGGAGATGGTTTTGTTTTCAAGATTAATAATTTTCCTTTTCATTCATAACGTCGCGGTATGTCTTGCTTGGGGTAACCAGCGGAAGTAAGCAGGTGTGCGATACCTTATAAAAGGCATCACTGGTAGGTAGGTAGTAATAATTAAGTAGGTACTGTTAGCGCGTGCCGTTTATTATCTAATTTGACATGCGGGTGTGTGTGTGTGTGTATGCGCTGGTAGTCAACACCTGGCCACTGCACTCTTACTTTATGTATGTGCAGATAGGGCTGCCTTCTTTTTCTGGGATAATTCGCGGATAAAATACTATCTGCAGGGGTAACCACGAAACTAAACGTAATTAGTTACTTAAGGTGTTGTTTCCTCAAACAAAAACTTTTTAGGTGAATGAAACAAATTCCAATCATTATTAAGATTTTTTTACATTTTTCCGCAACTAATAAACTAGCTAAAAACTATTAACTTAAACTTCATTCTACAATAAAACGAAAATTTTAGTGCCAAAAGTGTCAACGATATCCAGATCAATAATGCAGTGAAATACGACAAATTTCAGTCATAGGCAGTTTTCTTTCGAGATATCTTTCGGAATAAGTCCGCCCTTTCGATTTTTCAAATGTTTTTTCTTCGTATTATTGTAGAAATCAGCAATAAAGTTTTGTTTATTTATATTTTTTATCTTTTTCGAATTTCTTTCTTTTTCTGTAGGGTTAAAAGAATATCCTTGACATTTGGCAACCCTGTCTGCAGATAAGTACTGTTGGCGCTACCCCGGCGCAAGAAGCCAATGCCCAAGAAAAACATAACTGCGAGGGGTGTCTTAACCTAGCGCAATAAGAATGGAGGTCTTATCAATAAAAATATTATTATCTTGCGTCATATTGTCGCTACCGAATATGTATAATTCGCAATGGTTTGCAAATGGCAGGGGTATGTAAACTTGAACTATCGGTGATCTTTCATAAGGATAGGTAGGCGAGCGATTAACCAGGTAACAATTCTTTCGTGACCCTGAGGACCCTGAGGGATAGGGTATGAAGAGGCGACTACAGCTTTCATGAAAAATTTTAATACTAAGTTTATTAGAACTTTTTAGTTTAATTTAGTTTAACATAACATACTCCATTTTGTGACCCAACTTAGGGGCATTGAAAAGCAACGAAAGACCATTTCGCGCGACATCAATGAACCGATGTTTTTTTAAATACTGCGTTTTCTGAATCAATGAAAGATCCAACATTCAAAGTGAGATCAATATATTTATGATAGATAACTTCATTTTACATAAAAAGTTGTCTTTGTTTAAATGTCAGAAAAATCTTCTTGAATAAGTTTCAAAGGATCTTGTTCTTACGTTGTTCCTCTAGAAGCTTTCTTTTGTTCTATCACACATTCACCTTATTTCGGAGTTTTAGGACCTTGTCTCGGATTATCGTTACTGATATACTCTTCAACTGATGCCGTACCTATATCATTATGTACAGATCGTATGCACCTTTTTCTTCCTATTTTTGTTTGTTTTTTCATACATGAGCAGGTTTCAACCATCTTACAGCTCCGAGCAAGAAGTGCCAGATTTACTTACCTGACCTTTCACTACATTTATTACAAAATTATGTATGTTACCTTTGAGAAAAATCTATTTCTTTACCTATTGATTTGTCTTCTCCTTCGTGTGCCTCTCCAAACAGAGTTTGGCGACCATCAATCCGAACTCCACACAGTTTTGAGCCTTTTGAGCCACATTCGGTAATATTCCAAATCACTGTCTTAAAATTTAGAGCCAAGAGACTCTCTTCCGCCCAATAACCCTTCTTCCCTCTATTTTGTGGCAGAACCTTTTCCATTATTTTCACCAGAATCATTCATGATGATTTGTTTTTCTTCCCACCACTCAGTGAATAATGTCCCTTCAAGAAGACACACCGCGCTCTCGTGTTAAGTTATTATTTATGGATGTACGAACCATTGTTTGGAAGGTTCGACGAGACATTGCACTAGTATACAGTTATGTCATATGTTGAGTGAGGGTCTGCCTTGAAGGCGTGGGCCGTGCAGCATTTTTAAACTCACTCCCACTTAGCTCATTCATATTCCTCTTCCGCATCACACTGCTTCATCCGTGTCTGAGGAAGAAAGCGTTTACTATCCCGTTGGTGAACCATTTTGAAAGCCACCTAGCTATTTAACTCCGACCGCGAGAAAAAGTGTTTCTCTACAGTTTCTCTGTGTGGGGTATAGGACCCCATTATTTTTTGGACTATGCTGAATTTGGGAGTTGATCGGATTTCAGGTGCATATCCACCTCTTCTACTTGTCTAGCTTCTCCTTCTTCTTTATTTAGATCTATTGGATTTGTTCTTGCTCAGGAATTCGTCAGGGTGTTGGGGTGCGGATGACCAGTTTTCCCTCCAGCCTTTAGTAGTCTTTCTTAGTGGTTTACGTCACTGTGGTACGGCAGTCTTACAATTTATGGTAGTTTCTTTGAAACCATTCTGTCAACTCGATCAATTACGGAAAACAAAAAAGCCGTACTGTGACGACTTTTTGCGATGTTCGCAACTGGGTTGGCGAAACAACTTCTTGTTGTTTGATTATTATTTTAATGAAACCACATTATTATTATTTTTTGTAATTTTTCAAAATAGCGAAACCCCTTTACCGTTATTGAATTTAAAAAAAAAACCGGTCTCCTTTAGGAAGGATCTCCAAAACTCCAAAAAGAAGGTTGGTTCAGGTACTGCCCTTACATATAGAGTGATGCCAATACGCAGTCAATGTGAAAATTCGATGATTTTTATAGACGCTTTATAAGCTGATGTTAAGGAGTAGAAAGTCATCAAAGGTTGCGCCTATCATGCTTGGCGATATTGATTGCCGAAGAAAGTATTTTCGATGAATAAAAATACTTTTTTTTAACGTATCGTTAGATTTTTCGTCCCATCTGTCCATACCATTTTAGCATTTTTACCAGTATGACAACATAAAGAGGATGTGTATTTCCTTAAACTTCTTCAATACTTGGGTCTTCTTATCTCTACATATTATTTTGTTTCTGGCCATCTTTGTTACCGATGTCGCAAATTAAGTAGCGTTTTTAAAACGAAACTTAACCAAGAAAACCCTGGAGTGGAGGCCGAAAACAGGACATAGGAACTAGCTGAGGTGGTCCGTCAGTAGTAGCAGAGTGGCTGGAAATCAACGGCACAGAATGGCAAGAGAAAGAGAATCGTGGAAGTCGGGAACGAAGGCCTTTGCCTAATACTGGGCAAGTGAAGGCTGATGATGATGCGGATTGAAGTGTCTACTCCAGTTAGAATTAGTTTGTATGTATATTGCCCTTCGCGATTGCTGTCTCTTTTGCCATCGAAAGATATAAGAAGAAAGATAAATTCCCCGTGTATTGCAGTTTGTATATACCTTGTGCAGGAATCACATTTATATCAACTACAGATTCTCGGCGTTCTCAAGGTGCTAAGACATTTTCAAACCCCAAACCTTCTTATGCTCCTCCATACTTCTGGTCTTGTGCAGAAGATCCTGTTTAACACCGAGTGTTCCTAGTTGTAACTGCCATAGTATATTTAGTTGAGTATCATGTTCTAAAGCACATGACTGGCAGCACAGGACCTTGTTGAGTGTTTATCCTACCACTCATTTTGATGCGTTGGAATAATGCGTCGATGGTATTTATTAAAAACCTATTGTGAACATCCCTCGCAGAGTAGAAATCACGCTCGCCAATTACCGCACTTGCTCTGCAATCAGACTGCCGCGCCTCTCGGGGCACTGCGACCAAGACCGGTTCGCCGGTTACCAAATTAAGCGATGTGCTCTGCCTTCGTACTGCGAATACCTCCGACGGGGGATGTCGTTTGCAGCCTCCGTGATTACTTTAATGTGACTTTGCTTTAGTCCTGAGAGCTTCACTCCACACTCCCTCCCAAGCACTCGGTGATTGATTTGAGGTTTCCGCCGTGTTCAACGCAGAACTGTTGCAATACTGGTGATTCAATCATCTGCAGATTTATCTTTATGGTCATTACGGGTATGAATATAGGCATACTATTAGTAGGCATGCTTGCGTTTGCAGCAAAAATAAAATTCAATAATTCACAGATTATATTGAACTTGCTGAGCTAAATTCTTATCGTGGCAACATTGTCTATTGAAATTTTTTTTTTATATATTTTTTTAAAGTGAATCTTGCTCACTCAAAGTGAACACAAATACACTCTTTGACTCTTTCACAGTAAGCTACTTAAAGCTTGTGTTGTGAAGAGGAAGATGGTTGGCACCTGGGATCGAACCCATGACCTCCGATACGAAAGAGCACGAAAGCCGGCTTTGTAACCGCTAGTCTACCAACCACTTCACATTTAGCACACCGTTCCAAATTTTTATTGATTCTTATGTCCTATTTCATTGTATTTTTTTTCGGGTTTAATTTTAATGCTCAGGAGACGTTGATTGTATCTACCTAAGTATGCACATTAGGCGTGCTGACCTTTAATTGGAGCACTGGAGATTCTGGATGATTATTTTTGTTTGTATTGTTCAGTGTTCCATTGATGAATCTTCTAAATAAATTTCAGTACTAGATCTTAATATATTATAGACCCAATTAATGCTGTCATTAAAGTAATAAGTGTTCGATTTTAAGAGGAAAATTTTATACAATTTATTCCTGCCTCTTCTGCATAATTTCCAACGGCAAACTACCTCATTTCTTAAGAGCAGTAGGCGTCTGAGTTCTGTTTTATTCGGGCACCATCGCCAAAGAGGCTTTGTCTATTTGTCATTTGAGATTCGGCCAATGTGAAAAGCCAAGAGCCTCTGTTACATGGTGACTTTTTCGCCTATATCCAATTCAAAGCTGCTGTTCTTACCCTGATAGTTGGTTTCTATGCATAAAGCAAGTGTTGAATTTCTTGATCAACATTCAAATAGTATGAGGCTAAACCTTTAGCGGATGTGCACGGTGGCCTTAGCTTTTGACAGAAGCTTTGCCAAAATCGCTCGTTGGTGTATCCTTGCAAACCTTTATTTTAATTCGTACAGCATGAGCTTTCATTTAGCAAACGTTACACCACAATGATCTGCAGGAACAGGAAGTTCAATAGATCCCAATTTGGAGGACAAGTTGTCGCTATTATTATTATCATTACAAGATCCTTGTTCCCGAACAGATGGCTGTTGGACGGGTTCTCCCTCAGAGAGGTCCTCTGTCAGTTTCCCATCAGCTGATGATGAGCAGCTGCTTCGTCTCATCGGGGAGTCTTTGGCACCGCCGCGGCTCTCCGGACCTGTTCTGTCACATTACCGCGGAAAAGCTTACAGAGGATACGAACTGTGAAATTACACATTTTAACAAATTGTTTGCATAACATTGTGTCCCGACAAGAATCGTTGATTCAATTCAATGATGCGCTATGATCCATTTATTAGCTAATAATTGTAAAATTCATCATCTGATGTAAACAAAGAAGACATCTAACGTACTCGGATTTCATTTTTATTTTAGCCGATTAGCATCCACCGCCCGTCCATATCCAATACATAGGTCTTCCTATGTCTACCGATCCTGTATAAAATCCATTCACTGAGCTAAAAGTTCTTGAATTATCTTACCTCTCCGTAATTAGAGACTATTAGAATATGTGAATAGTGTGGTATTTTAACGTCAATACGGGAAGATTTGTTTCAATTTTTCATCTCAACGAATCAAAAAAAAAGTTTATTTCCCAATAACATAAATTTAACTACGTCGAAACTATTTGTATACTCAGCTCCTGAATTCACCAATAATGACGATTGTTTTATAGATTAATTATATCGACGATTTAAACATTAATAGGTATGTGCCTATGCCTAATTGCTCCGTATTATTTTATATTTGAACATGTTATGCTAAGTTATTTTATAAAAAAAAAAAAAAAAAACAATTTTGAATATTACGCTAGTGCATTTTTGAGCCGAGACTTCCGCTTGTGTCCTCGACACTGAAATGACGTTAGTTTCTCCATTTCTATGTTCTCTTGTCGCTGTTGTTTATGTTGGATGAGTTTGTTTAAAGAATTTCGCGTCTTTTTTTCTACCGGAGGTGTCAACCAGTTGTGTAAACAATCTCATCGAACTTCACACAACGCCCACTCACGGTCATCTCACCAACCATTCTTAGTCATAAAAATAAAATTTTGAAAAAAAAAACCTTATTCCGGTTTTTTACTATCACGACAAGTTTCACATAGGAAATATTTCCTTCTTGGTAACAACATATTATTATCAACCGTATGCCGAGACAATATTATTATCAAAATGGAAGGCCTAACGTGTAGTGAAATTGACGTATTTTCAAAACAAAGTGCTTTGGAAATGAAGACTTTAGAACTATCCGGGACAAAACAACACTCAGAGATAGAATGCCAAATGAGGAAATCCGCAGGACTTGCTACATTCAAATCTAGATAAATAGGAGGAAGAAGAAACTTATTTCGGCAATTTTAAACTTGAAATTTTTCAGTTTCTCATAGGAGGAACAGCACATGTTCGTCCTCCGGAGTTAGTCCCCTCAATCATCTCCTCAATGGTGGTATATAGGATACTTTCGTTTCGTGTTACGTGTCCTATCCATTCAGACATAATTTTGAGCAGGGCATCCGTCCTTCGATTCTTTGAAGAACCTCTTCGTTTGTTATGTGGTGCCTCCAGGAAACCGTATAACAAAAATAGCCACGAAGCTAATTTTGTTATTTAAGAAGTCCAAAAAAGCTTTTAAGCTCTAGTTACACACGTTCAACAAAATATCCTGTAAGGGTAAAAATGAAGGACTCAGGAAAAGTGATGGATTTTATTTTATTTCATTGTTTTATAATAGAACTGCCAAATAACATAACACTGAAGGCCTCCTCATGCAACCCTCGCAGAAAATAAAGAAAGGACATAACTCATTGGGGACAGTTGTATAGTAGTGGTTATTGTGTTCCTTTCTTTTGTTTTAAGTTTAATTCGACAGCAATTGTTTTAGTTTATGAGTTCGTTGTACCTTGTACCCTCCCCTAGAATACACAGCGGTGACAGGACAGTCCCTGTAAGAGTAGGTACGCGTCATTGTCTATTGCCCTTTTATTGGTTTGTAATTCGTCAGGTGGCCGGCATGAGGGCTTCCTGTCGGCCTCCTCTTCTCCTCCAGGCCGGGGCCATCTCACCTTCCTACTTCCCACTAGACTTTCCCATGACCCCGCACTCATAGCTCTAATTGGTTCGAGGTCTGTTCCTGGCATTAGCATCAATTAGTAGTTTATGTGCTTGTATCATTATGGTATGGTAATAAGATCTCTTACAACCATAGAAATGTAAAGGATACGACATATTTTTGTATACACAACATTGGCGCTTTTTTTATTATTTATATATTAATACATGCAGGCAAATGGATTAAATCAATAATTTTTTTTTCTTCTTTTAAATGAATCTGTGCTCTACTGTAATGTAATCATTTGAGACTCACACACACTTCGATGTATTTGATATTGACACAGACGCATATATTTTTTTGTTTGTCTGTGGTCAAATTGAGAATATATTAATATTGTTTATAGTGTCTTCTTTTTGAAGTAGCGTTATAGGTCAACCCGTCGTTACAGCAGTTATTACCAAAGCAATTTCGATGGTAAACTTGCAATAGGTACCTCAAAACCCACAAAATTCCAAAAATTAGTTACCTAAGTATACAGAAATGTGTAAGAGTGTAACTGAAATTAGAGCTGGTTACTCCATTTTTTTTTACAAAATGTCATGTAGAATGTTATAACTAAATTTATAATACAAAATTGTCATTTTTAATTCATAATTACGAAATTGAAACAGTTTTTATGCTCTCCTGTAAAATTTGGTCAATGTGGTTGCAAGTTAACAATTATTGCCATATTTCTCGCAATGGTTGTTTATTAGGAAAGTGACTTCCTCTGTTGCCTTTTCACTAGAGAGAGGTTGCCTTTTCTACTGTTCAATGTAACTAATCTATAATATAAAATAAAGTCGGGTTAGTACGAGCTCGAAATCAAGTATACAGAATCTTCCGATGTTTGATTCATTGGATTCTTCTCCGCTCCGGATAACAGAATAACTATTAAAAAGTTGAAAAATACATTAAAAACAATATAAAATATAATATTAAAGTTAGTTTGGAACGGCTTTCCTGCGACGCCAACGCCATCTATGATAAATTGTACAGCATTCATATTAAGGACCACAGGACAACGCGTGTCGGGAAAGCTTGTGTGTTATAAAATATAAATCTCCTGCATACCGTCACTGAGGGGATGGGGATGACCGAGAAGAGAAACTCCCGGGGACGACCATGTCAAGAGTGTCTGTGCACACAATACGTGACGTGATCCGCTCTGGATATGCGCTATTCTATGTGTGTCTGGAATCTGGATGGCTGCTGGGATGACAGGGCGGAGTGGCGAACCAATTTCAGGATAAGGAAAGAACAAAACTGTAAAACGAATGTTTTCTTATATATGTGCAATTCAGGGAATTCAGATGGAGCCATCTGTTGGAATTGACGAGAAACACAACATTTTGAAATGTTTATTACAAGTAGGTACGTACTTACTTCTCTTGATGCTTGGGCTCATTAAGCTCTTATAAGTGTAATGGTGATGTTACCTGCAATTGAAATTAGAAGGGTGGCATAATATACATATTATAGGTAAGTACCTACACACAATAATAATATGTAAGTACACAGGTATGTAGGTAGGTACCCGAGGGAAGACACGGGAATGGTTCCCACGATGGGGTGGGAATTTGGCCATGTTGCTATATACATTCTACTCGCATGTAGCTATGTGTGAATGTATGCAATAATTTTTATAAAATGTAAAGGTACTATGAACTTACCTACATACCATAAATTACCTATAGGTACCTACAGTGCAACTTATATGGTATGTGTCATTCGGCTTATTGTTGACATACATAAAAAAACAAAGCTAGACACATTTTTGAGAAAAAAAATGATATAAATGTAAAGATAGATTAAGGATGCCGGAATGACAGTTTGCCGAGGAGAGCGCTGTTCCTCCCCCCATCAGGGTCCCGCAGACGAGAAAGACCCTCTTCGAAGCGGAGCTGAGGTATTTGGACATGGTGTGGGAGGAGGTAAGAAACATTGCGCAAGATCGAGCGCAATGGAGAGCTTTTGTTGCCTCCCTATGCTCCTGAGTGAGGTGTAAAAGGGAGTATTGAATGATTGATTGATTAAAAGATAACTTGTTATTGTTTTGGTTGCAAGTGACTCGAAATGTGGGTGATATAAAGTTTGCCAGTATTAGATACAAAATCACTCATTTTTCTCGAATCAATTTAATGCATAACTATTACATAATTAAAGAGATTTAAAGATTTTCGTAGTAAAATGTCAGTAAGAGAGATGCATCAGAGATGTGGTGAAAACACGAAAGGAATCAGCTAGTATATATATATAAGGTTAAAACTCGTAATATTATGTAAATGATGTGTGAGATCTGATTTCGGTCCTGGACTTGACCCGGCGAACTCTGGAAATAATCTCACCGGGACCCCCGAATAGGGTGCCTCTAGGTAACCCCGGTGTCTTCTGGTTCCAAGATGTGAATGACTCCCGATGGCGCACACCTGACGATCGAGAAAGGTGACGTGGCAAAAAAATGACAATCGCAAAAACGGGACGTCGAACCGGAGTCCCTCTACCGTGAATAATACAACGAGCAATGGAAATAAATAAAAATTTGGGTGTGAGTTATTTTTTTTGACAAGGGATTCTCCTTACTCTACCCAGTTTTTTTAATAATAGATATTGTTTTTTTTATTCTTGTTTTTATAACTGTGACACAAATGATTTTCGCGAATGAATTATATTGTGTTACTGAAGGGTTGCAAAAGTAGAGAGCGACAGGAAACTTGTTTTGAAATGTTTTCGAGTAAATGAAAGGAAAAGGAAGAAGAAAATAGTATTTTCTTAATAGAATATACTTTATTTCTGGAGAGAATGACCAAAAATGTATACGAATCGTTTTCCACACACTCATCATTGACTGACCAGTGTTTTTATTGGACATAATATAAGTGTTACTTCGATCTTCCTTTAATTGCGGAAAAAATAATCAAATTTATTTTACGTACATTTTTTGTCATTCTTTCCATTAATATAAAGAAAAGATGTTACGCTTCAATGAATCGTTTACATTAAATTTCAACCACTATGGATTTGAGATGATTTTCGTGTTATCACTTTTACATAATAAGGAACGTTTTGTCTTTAGGTGAACTTATTGCAAATTTTGAATTCCGCACGGTGAGGATAGATTTGTTACTCAGAGACATTGAACAACCCAAACAAAACAAATCATGACACAAAAGCACATAAGCTTCAGTTCTCCAGCAAACGCCGGTATCACCCGCATAGCTTCCATAATGAGTCAAAATAAATGACTACGTTGAAAATTTCATAAATAAGCAATAATAAAATTCTTGTTAATAGTCCGGGTGGGCTTAGAGAGATATCTCAAGAACCCCTCTCTCTCTCTTGTCCGGCAAACTTTTTTATACGAAATACGATTACTCTTTGAATTATTATGTTATGCGTTGTGTGGGAACATGTCAGTTCCGTGTTCGGGAAACGTCTCTATTGTGAGGACCCCGGAGATCAAGGGATAAACCCCGCAAGAATGAATAAAATGTGGGACAAAGTCCTATCGATAGACGTGGGAACCCTATAGTTAGGTACATAATATTACATACTTGTAAACATTGATAGCCAATCTCTGCAAGTACTTACCTCATCTTGATGTGCGCCAATTTTTTATTGTAATGATGATTAATTCGTCACGGAGAGGTTTAAAAAACTACAGATCCGAAATGAAATCATTCGAAAAAAGTGGGTGCATTCGTATGACCACGATATCAAACTTCTACGTAATGTGTCTATTTTTGAACGTTTATTGCCCACTTGGTTACTGGAGGGGTATTCATGAAACGATCTTTATACGATCTATAGTTACTATCTAATTCACATGTTAACCCATTCCGATACCATTTTTGGATAATCATTTCTTATGGCTTATCACCTGGCATAAAATTGAAACGCTATAGCATACTATTATGTAGAATTACGTGTTTTTTATTCGTTGGCAAAATCATTTTAAGTAGTTTTTCAAGAATGTGGTTCTTTTTAGAGTGAGTAGGTTCTCTGGTATTGTGCCGAACCTCTTAGCAATAATTATTGCATATTGTAACCGATATACCTAAGTAGATTAATTTGATGTGATTTTCCAAAAAATATTTTTGTTAAAATTATAGTGTCCAAATTTCTTGGATGGGAATTAGGTACAATATTTGACACAGATCTTTTATTATCTGTGGTCAAATTGGGAGAATAAAATAATATTTTAAATAACCATAGAAATAACTTTGAATCAATATTTCAAATTTGACGTATCCATGTCATTATTTTTGAATGAAAATTGTGAAATAGAGCCCGCTCAGTTTTTGACAAAGCAATCTTAATAACGTTTAAATTTATAATCTAAATTAGTTATGGTCGAATTACGAGCACTGTCAAAATCCTTCAGCTCTGCTTCGAAGAAACGGAGCACGGGACAACATTAGTGTACATAAGCCAAAAATATTATATCGCAAGTTTTACGTATATTATGCCGCCGTTGCACAGAAAATGTGTGTTGATTGGAAATTTTAGAACTAACTTGAGTGACTAATCGCACAAGTTTCATTTTGCGTCCGATCAAATTTACATACGATTCATATTTTGTGGACAACCACGATGTGTAGTTGATCTTGTTGACATATCTTATATGTTAAGTCCTTGGTCCAAACTTTATCTCTCTCATGCCAACCATTTTGTCTATAGTAGGTATAACAAACAGTTCCTAATCTTGGTTGTTTGCCCAGAGCGTGCCAGATACACCTTGCTCCAACAACCTAGGATTGAAATGTCAACAGAAGTGTTTTTATGTAGACTCGTTCCAAAACACCCGAGGCTGCGAAGAAAACATTCCGTTTTCTATTTTTATTTCTTTGGACTTTGGAGTATTCACCACAAGAACTTCCTTTATTCTCCCTATAAGTGGCCGTCCTCACTCTTCGTGGTCATTGTTTTTGCTTTTCTCTGCTATGGACCACTTTTCTCCAGGATTGTTAACCCGCAGCCATGTGGAGTGTTGGAGCAATGCCGATGTTATGATTCATTTGTTTGGACTAAAGCATCGGTGATCTGCCGCTTGGTTTTATTCCCGATTATTAACGAGGTTTTTCAAGCCCTCTTCTCTCCTACCAAATTCGTGACGTACCTATACCCATACGCTCTTGAAAAATGATCAATAATTTGACTGCAATACACTTCATATCAATTGTTTATATTATCGTTGTATCAAAACGTTCATTCTCCTTGATCTCCGTGGTATTTTCGGCATTCGTCTCCAACACCACATCTCCAAGGTGTATATTATTTTCCGAGAGAAAAACTGAATGAGAAGTTTTATTTTGTATCATTCTCAGAATTTTGTACATCGCATAATACCGCTTTAAGGGTTTTGATATATTTTTTTGTTTATCCATGTTTTTTAAATCGACTTTCTCAAGTAATTTTATCAAATTTATTGAAGCTTTTTTTTCGATCGGGTGAATCGGCTAGAAGAATCAATACCTAGGGAAAAAAAAACAAGGGACGAGTCATGTCTAAATCCCTCAGCTCCATTTCGATGGAGCAGGATACACTGAGAAAGAGTATTTTGCTTCTTCGGTTTCTTGATGGGACAATGAAGAGCATGCCATTGGCTAATTGCTATTTGTGATGATAATATAGAAGCACTTTCAAATTATGCACGTACATAATTTTACGTATCACCGTCAAGACGTTTGAGAAGCTTTGGTTGCAGCGAAAGGATTCATGTTTAATCGTATTCAAAGATAGGAGAATATTTATATTTTTATCTTTTGTTTGCCTTTCTATTGTGTAGTGTCGTTGCACCTAATGTGGGTCCTTACACGTGGATATTCTATATTATTTTGTGGAGATCGAGAGCCGGGTTCGTATCCATGTTCATCCGGTTTCACTTGTTATAGTAATGCACGTGGATATATAGATAGAGAAAGCCTCGTTTTCTTTATTTCTTGGTTTAAGATGATCACTATAAATAGATTCTGCTCTTCCATCTTACCACAATCTACCATCTTCTGTTAAGACTGTGTCCTCCATTTCGTTGTTGGTGTACTAAAAGGTCGTCTGACTGCTGGCATCAAATCTGCTGCTATTTTTATCAGGATTTCGTGATTAAATAGTTAATAATTTCTCTGCGTGGTCTTTCGAGAAGGATCTCCTAGTTCTGCACCATCGCATCACATTTTCGAAAGTGCTCCCTTCTTGGGATTTCTGATTATTTTGTCTCGTTGTATGAAGACTGAAGCCTTTGGAACGGAGTCTTCACCTCTTGTTCAGTGTGGGAGGCTGTTCGTTGTTATTGTGTCGACTCTTGCTAGATAACGTATATCATGATAGACCTGATGTAGATTTTGAACACGATATTTTGCTAAATAGACCATTAAATACCACATCGATTTTGACATTGTTTGATGAGTGAAGAAAATTTCAGAGGTGGTTTAGAGTGTGGATCAAGGATTCGCGTTGTCCCAAATTAATTGTGCTGTGGCTCTACAGATCATATTATAAGCCGTAACGATCCGTTCGAGCTGACGATCCTTTGGATCTGTGTTAGCCGATGTCTCGAATGATCTGTTTGAGCCGATTACATGTGTGATAATGAGGCGGAGGCTTTTTTACCGTTATGCGTGATGGTTTCAAATTTGAGGAGGCGGATTGAATGCTGCCAAAGCTTAATTTTCTTGTTGCTGCCAAATCTGCCAAAATGCTGAATTTTCTTATACTGATGTATATAATCACCAAGGCGTATTCGAAAAGATTTTTTTTGTTCAGTTAGATATTCGAAAATATAAAAAAATAATACTATTCGAATTTATTGATCGGATATAGCTAGACGGTTGAATGCCTAGATGCAGTTTATACGCAATTTTTGTTTCTGATGTAACTCAAAAAAAGGAACTTCTATTTCTTCAGGTTAGTTGATGGGTAGAGGTTACTAAAATTCTGTTTCCTCTTTATGTGTCTCCCAATATGTAGGTATTATGGAAGTGTTATGTTTTAAGTCCCCGAATAACCCGAAAAACTGGTCTGTCCTACTAGTCTAGCTCATCTTGGTCTAATCTAATGCGCTATAATAACAATCGTGTGCCCCAAGTTAGTGTCGGAATAATGAGAGCATATCTGCTCCACTTAAACCTGCATTATTCAATACCCGCGAGCTCCTTTGTTGGCGCACCTTCTCTCGGTCCGGGCTCTAAGGGATGACCTAACACCGTGGGAACCTGCCCACCTAGAGCCACCCCAACTACCCCCTAAAAAATGGTTTGGTCATGCACATTCTCACGAGAACTTCTTTCAACATATCGTAGTTGCATACAAGTAATATGCCATGTGTTAATTCAAATCCGCGAAAAATTAGATACAAGTGCAAGTTTTGATAACATGGAGGGTTTGTACTTATTCTTTTATTCGGTCGTCAGCCCGTATTGGTTCAAGTTTGTCAAAATTTAACTTCTTAAAAAATAACACTAATTAAGTATATAAAGTGTTTCTGTATCTGTTCAAATAAAAAAAAATGGGTTTTCTTAATGATGATAATAAGATTAATCATTTAAGATCCGTCGTTCCATCATCTGGTGGCGGAAAGACGTCTGTCGTGTCAGCTAGTTAGTCACATACAATGTAATGTATTGTTTAATTAACTCTATGACATAATAATATTGTATGAAGATTGTCTGTGATGAAATATTATAATAATATGACTGTACTTACGTACACACATGTAGGAAAGTTTGTGTGTAATCGAGTCTGGAATTATTTATTTATTTATTGTTATAATGGACGGCAGCTGCGCCCCGCACACAGTCCTGGCCTGGCACCCACCAGCCCCCATCCCTCGTGTCGTCCCTGCGTTGCATTGTTCAATTTGATATTAAAAATATCATACAGCGGGTACTGTATCACCTAACCAACCTGTCAGATTTTTGATTTTTCAATATCTTACAAAAAACTGTACCTACGATACCACCAAAATGAGTGACCTCGAAATTTTTTAATATCTTATTTATGTGTGTAATTATTTTCATATTTCGTTGTATCAACCAAAAATCACAGACTCTGACCGAATGAAACAATTGCTGTGTGCCTTAATCTGCATTAAGATCGCAATACCGATCCAATTCCAATCTTATAACGGTTTTATTGTGACATTTTTGTACCTATGTAGATCCACGAAAGCACGATGTCTTTGGTTTTTTTAAATTAAATATTAAAGCCTAAAAAATTTGATATTGGAGAGGGAAGTCTCCGAAAATCGGTTCACGTTTGAACGGTAAGTTTTGTAATAAAATTATTTATAAAACAAGCCTCCTCATTTTTACACAACGTTCTAAGTTTGTCTATATAGAGTCTAGATTCTTGTGTACATTTTTAGGACTATAGATCTTAACGAATTTATCAACAACTGATATCGGCGACTAAACGGCGACGGCTAAAAACCGAACAGTATTAGTTAATACAATTTAGAAACCGAACAGTATTAGTTAATATCATTTAAAAACCGAACGGTATTAGTTCATATATACAATTTAAAAACCGAACAGTATTAGTTAATACAATTTAGAAACCGAACAGTATTAGCTCATACCATTTAAAAACCGAACAGTAATAGTCGCCATCAGTTGTTAATAAATTCGTTCTTCATTTTTACCCTGTATACGAATATGTTTATTTGATAGTGAAATGATTATTTTTTTGTCGTAGTTTCCCGTCTGTACACAGTGTTGTGGCTTCATATTATTAACATTCTAAGCTGTATCACAATGTATCTTCAATCAGCGCTCCTCAATATGTACCTAACCTTTAGTACAGGGATACACAGACTTATAGGTAACAGGGGCCACTGGGGAAGATTATGAGCCAAGGACGGGCCGCTACAAGGAAAGTTAACACTTCTTCTTCTTCTCCCGGGCAATTAATATTCCCACATGATGGTGGGGTCTGCCTTTTGTATCTCACGCCGCCACTCAGCTCTGTCTTGTGCATCCTCGGGGTTAGCTCCACAACTCATTTTGACAATAATTGTTACTCCTCATAGTTGGAAAATTAACACTAAAAGTTATGATTTATTAATTTTCACAAATTACAAGATCTACTAATGATTAATGATCAAATACTGTAATCATATTTTTTTTATTTATTATCACGGCAGTATCATTAATACCAAGTTTTACAAAACAAAAAAGAAACAACAATCAATGGCATGTTACAAATTAATTAATACATTTGGAAGAGCAGTAAACTATGAATTTTGTACATGATGATTGAATAAAAACATAAAACAACATTGTTTAGGAAAATAGAAAATACCTATTATTGTCACAACACTAAATACAGAAATATTGTGGAATCATTTTTACATTTATTTATTTATTTAGCGTATGGCCATTTCATCACAATTTATATATAATTCAATTAATAAGTATATTTTTGTTTTTCTTGTTAAATAGTCAATTCGAAAATTCCATTATCTTGACTTGTATCGCTTTGTACTTGGATGTTGTGATGAATATATCTGCCAGGAGATCAATGATTGTCTGGCGGCCTATAGTTGCAATATTTTTACATACTTATAATGGATAATTAAATCATTTCAAATGTCGCACAGAACATCAATTAACATCACAAATAATCCAAAAACACATGACACACTCTGGCTTCTTCCCGGCGCGGCGTAGGTAAACGTACAAAATCATCTACTCAGGTATATTTCAAATATTCTTTTGATTTTCTCATAATATATTAATTCGTCATCGCGCGGTTTGTGCATCGCTGCTTTAGTAGCTCTTCGAGTTGCTGTCCATCTTCCTCTTCCACAACACAAGCTTTGTTTTCTTTGAAAGATGTCAAAAGTGTATTTTGTTCACTTTGGGTGATCCCAGATTCATTTTATTAAAAATTAGCTGACACCGTATTCTCCCACTAAAACTACAGTCTCATCTAATCTAAGACTAGAATCTATTATACCTACACGACATCTGATGTGTACCTACCGTCTGGGATTTGGAGTAAAAACACATAATTCTTTACTTCTGTTAATGTAGAACACCCAAAGTAAAGTCGGACCTATGATGGCTCAAGTAAAAAATTATTCAATTATTGTGTTTATTTTGAGTGATCACAGGAGCATCTTGGTCATCTTGAACATCTTGGTTTTGAATAACGATTAAAAGAGGTTAACTGTGATTTGCAATCTTATCTTTTCGCCTGTAGCCAGTGAGATGTTTGAGAACCTCGGGTTCCGCGAAGTCTATTTTAATAGCTAGTCATATTGCAATTATAAATAAATGAAGTGATGTTATAGAGCAGACGTATGGTGTTGAGGTGTGCGGGCCCATTGTCATCCTGACCACTAATGGCGAACCATTACCGCCTCCTGCATTACCTCCCTAGATACCATAACATATCGTTGCTAGCCATAGGAGCGTATTGACAGACCAATGGTGGATATATACTTACTTACGTAAGTCTCAAAGGACACTCACCTGAGATTCCTGAACAGTCACTATATGGATCCAAAAGCATTTTTGCTACAAGCACTCTTTTTCGTGCCACATTCTTGCCTAGCATTTCACTTCCTTTCCACACCCCAAAGAGTCTTTCCACGTGTTTTTCATACAGTCTCTCATTTATGAATATCATCATATTACTATTATTTTTAATAATACCTAATAGTCAATGTGTTTGTGATATTGAAGAGGGCGATGCACAAACACGCCATTGTACATTTTTCTAATAAATAATATTTTTTTTATACAATCGAGTTGCTTCAATAGAGCTTAATTAAAAACAACCGGCGTGCTACTTCAACGTGCAGACCCGGGAATATGACGCCTCCGACAGATGCGCGTACGACCCAAATTAGCTCGCGATCTATCGTAGTGCAAAATTGATACGGTTGCCAAGAAATTATACAGCTTGGGTAGAGTTGATTTAGGGGTCGTATTCGTCTGTACGTTGTCGTGTTTGGTATTTGCCCTTTTAGTAAGGGTGATTATCGGATGGTGCCAGGTGCTATGATAGAGTGGTGTGTGGTGCCGTGAACTTTCTCGTTTAACTTTTGTTTTAGTTACTTAGGTACCTACTTAAAGTATTAAATAAATAAATAATTAAACATGACTCTTCTACACAAAGGTGTCAGTTCAAATAGCCGGCAAAACTAAACGCCTTAGGCAATTTCTACCAGTCTATCGATATCGTCGAATCTGAGATAGAATGCCAATCCCGGGTAGAAATTTCAAGTGATCCAACCGAGAATTGGGCCTGAAATTCTTCATCAGAAGTCGGCGCCCATACTATTATTTATCATCAGTATCGCATACAGGATAGAACCAAATTCATAAATTTTTTCTTCATCCTCCAACCTAGTATTTCTTGGGGGTCACTCTAAACTTGTGAACTATCAGTTCGAAAAGATTTTCCTCATCGTGGTCTTATTTTGGGAAGATGGATATGAGCCCATCTCCGTATCATGCGTGTGCCAGATAGATGTTGATTAGTGGTAAGGTATTGACGAAGCTGCATAAATGGCGGGGAGGGGTATATGACTATGTAGATGGTTGGACCCTCCTCTGTGGCCCCTGGAGCAGCTGTCGTGCGGGATAACCACCGCGCCATTACCATCACATACCTATACCATACTAGCACTACTAGCTACAGTACCCCCATTTGGATTTTTTATATCTCTCGTATCGCCTTTGAGTTGGCAATCGCTCGATTCTTTTCCTCGAGCCACCCGCAACAAACTTTCCATACTCGTCTTATTCTCGGTCTTTCAAAAATAAACCCCCCCTCTAGAAAAGCAAAAATAAACAGTGATCTAGATAGACGCCAGAATACTTGAAAATACATTTTCAGGTGTGATCTCCGATTCCATGCAGTAACTGTTTGTTTTATGTTTGAAGAAAATTTGCTTCAGATAATAAGTAACACTGGCTGAAAATTATTTATTATCTGAGGCGATTTTCATAACACCTCTGTATTTAAAAGTGTTGTTTTTAAATAAGAGACACCAATAGAATACTGAACAACACAAACAAAATAAATCATGACACAAAACATATCATCTCCAGTGCTGCAATAACAGGTATCTTGCGCAAAGCTATTGAAAAAAAATTGTTTATTTTACTGTAGGAATTGTTATTTTTCAAACTTGAAGAGCTTTCTGCTTTGTGAACTCTCCTATCACGCTTTTTAATAATCTGCTTCTGCGTGATCTCTCGTTTATTCTCATGCTTCGTTAAGACTTTCATCAATTTAACTCTTTAATTGCTAATATTTTCTGCTTGCTTCTAATATTTTCATTACCTATGGAAAAGTACTTGAACGTTGAAAAAAATACTTTAAATAAATCTTTAACTGCTATATTTAAAAAAAAAATAATAATCGGATATATCGAAATTTATTTGTATCATTCTCGAAAAGATTATGCGTAAAATGATAAATGAATACCTACCAAACATTACCGTGACGAGAACAATATTATGGTGATTGCAATGAAAACTTGTTCCGATCTGTGTTGATAATAATAGCGATCCACCCTGCATTCGTACGCGCATGTTCCAACAAATTTATCATGCGGTGGATCTATAGATCTATGGATCCCGTTCCTCCCTCCCTCCCTCCTGCGCAGTGTGCCATTGTTGTAGTAGAGGGTGCTTGACTGTGCACATGCGCATGTACCTACTTGATGCCCCCGGTGGCTTCGTGTAGGTACACTCTGGGGCACCCTCCGTCCCTGGGGATGGGTTGCGTTTCGAAATTTTGCCGATCCCCCGATATCGCTGTTACTCTGAGATACTAAAACATTAATTTGCTTTGATATAAATGGGATAAAAAAGTGGAGAATTTATGTTTTTCCTTTATGGACATTTCTTCCAGTCATCTGACTTCACAGATCATTATGATGAAACAATTTATAGCCTCGGTCAAATATGATTATGTCTATAAAATAAAATATGTACCTGCACTGAAAAAGTTCCTTTCTCTGAAAATCAATGGTCGCTCACAATTTGACCTCTAGAGCTATTAGATAGCTTCATCCGTCAGTGCATGCAAACCCAGCAGTTTTTTTATTCAATACATTTGAAAATGGAGTACCTAGTCGATGTTTTGCAAATTGCACTAAAATCGTCCTTCTATTTGCTTGCACTTTGCGAATCTCTCGAAAACTACAATGTGACAGCGACAAGTGTTTGAGTAGTCTATAGTTACATAAGAATTCGCGTTGACACATTGAACGAGTCAATATCCGTATTGACACAAGTAGGTAACCAATCTGAATATGTGGGAACTGCCCTGTCTTGCCTGATAACACGGAGATGGTCTGCTCGCTTCCAACGTGTGGCTATCAACCCTTTCGCACTGCAAGTCTTGGAATTATCACTAACGATTTTACTCCCATCTTCTACGTACAATATCTTGGTGGGTCTCAGCTGCTTCAAAGGAACGTCTGCCAACTGATTGCGTCGGATGCCAGTTACCAGTTCCTATGCCCCACAGTCTACTACAACTTCATCCGAACATCGTAGTTTAGGCCTTCCAACGTTTTTCCTTCCAAATGGATCATCACAACACACCCTTTTTGGGAGGACCGGGTCATCCATTTCGAACTGATCTCCCAGCCGACTTAGTCTGTTAACCCTGATGAACTACCTACGCTGACATCCTGGTAGATACCATCGAGTTCTGTGTGGTTGGTATCTTTAACAGGTTCACATATTTGGCGATCTTTCTTTCAAAGGCGTCTAGTCTTCTCTTCAACCGTTCTGAATTATTCGTGGTGGGCGATTGCGATACTTTTTTCCTTTCCTGCAGCATACAGATGCCCCGCTTCTTTAAAAGTATCAATCCCACAGTCATATAGTAGTAAACTTCATCATTATGCGATAAAAGAATATATGAAAAGACTCCTAAGGTGGTAGGACATGGAAAGGAAAAGGAATAAAGAAAGTTGTAATTATAGAAGTAACTGTTGTTACACCGAGGTCATGTAGACGGTTTGACCATGGTAAAATTAGGAGAACTCACTAATAGATTAAACGAAAACCTTCAACAAAAAAATTGTAGGAACTTTCAATTCTAAAACAAAAGAGAAAAAAACGAAAGATGTTCCAAAGCATACCTAATTTCCTATTCTGTGTTGACTAACGCAGAAGGTCAAATAATAATGGTTGACTAGAATGAGTTTAACTGTCAAAACACATCTTTCAGGGGATACAAATACAAAAATCATCTCCTTGTAATAGTTCTTGTATAGCGGGTTAATTTGGCTTGCCCCGCCCAATATTTTTGGTAAATATTATGTTCTTTCGGTGTTTGGCGAGGCCAACAAGGAACTCCGTTGTTGCATGGATTTGGGTCTTATCTCTGATGAAACCTTTATCTCTCTTATCACCGCATATATGTACTAAGGAATATTGTCAGTTTGTTTGTAAACTTATACACATTTCGAAATGTTGGCTTTTGATTATCGTTTGGAGTGGTCCTCGAAAACCCATCGTGTATTCGAATTAGAATGGAAGTTGAGTGTGCATTCTTAAAGATCCTTCAAATTTGGATTGGTCGGTAGCTCCGTTGGTTTCATACGTCGCTTTTATATCGAAATTTATATTATAGCTTAGCTATGTAATGCGATGGATTTCTAGAAATGCGTACCCGCAATTTAACGGATGTAATACAAATAAAAAGTATCTAATATTGCCATGGTTTACAAATAAAACTTTTTGCTTTTTGGTATGCTAAATAATGACACTACACGATGACATGGGGCTTATGCACTGGGTTCCTAGGGAACGGTCCGTCATCTGACAAGACGACAGTCTTTCAAAATAATATGACAATGTTTAAGTTATTACGGAAACAATGTTCTGAACCGACATATTCACCGCTGTTTACAGTAGCGGCGTTTCTGTAGGAAAACAACCCATTACACTGTCTCTTTCGCGTTTTCATTATTTTATTGCCGTCAGTGAAAGGGATAAACGTAGAGTGCTTTGTAGTTCTCTCAAAGAATACTGCGTTCGTAATGTCACGGGTGATTTTCTTTTCTAGGAAATCATAGCATAAACGTGAACGCCGTATTTTTTTACTGTAACATCACGCATGTGACTAGGCGGGTAGGCAGAGAGAACGGACCTTCAGTATTCTACGTCCAAAGAACCCCCCTTCTAACGACAGAACATTTCTCATACAGCCTCATATGTTTCTTTAACGCACCCATCCTCGTCCATCTCTATGATAAGAAATAGTGACAGTAGTTTGCCCTCACATATTTCCAGCGTGCCCTCCCAACTGGAAAATACTTAATTAACTCCCGCCAGAAGGTTAGGATCTCAAATCCACGCCGCCGTGTAACTTGATCCTTTACGAGATTCGAACCCGCATCCTTCCTGCGTCGGTATCTTGTTGCACACATTCGCTAGTATAGATTAATGGAACATGTGGCATATGGACAACATGTTGCACAACTAGATCCACTTTTGTTTTTATCGGCAGACTCAAGTGGATGATAGGTTAGCAGTTCTGTCGCCGAATCGAAGGTCGTAAGTTCGAATCCCGTTACCGACCAACCCTGGTTGAGCAGACGGAACTTATAACCAAAGCCAATCCCGGGTAGAAATTTCATGTTCATTTTCTTTTTATCCCGGTCGCTCACAATTTGACCTCCTGAGACCGAAGCCAATGCATGTATGGCCTGTAGTCTATATTTGAATACATAAATGCACCACTCGCTTATCACATGATCGATTGTTTGGGTCATACCACAAGCGCATGCTCGTGTGTCCAACGAAATGAATGAAATCCATATAGGGATTCAAATCTGAGACCTGGCGATATGAAGTCAAGTGCTTTGACAACCAGGATTTAACAACAATGGCTTATCAGGATACTTCAGCTAATTTTTTTCAAAAATCTATGTATGTAAATCATGCTTTCCTCACGCCCCATTTGTGTTACGGTTGACGTATCGTTGGAGCTCAAATTTGCCACCGACTCTTCCGCTGCCTGATCGCATCCAACAGGTCCTCTTCCCCTCTTGGAGTCTTCCTCACTGCCTTCCGCCGCGTCCTCCTCAAGCAGACCACTCATCCTTACATCCGTCCTTTGTTTACGTTCTCAATCACTGTGTCCTGTTGTCCTTCGTATCATGTTCGCCTCCCCATCTGACAGTCTCTCTATACAATTCACTGAGTTTGTCTACGAGAAGTTCTTCACCACCAAGGCTACGCAACTTCACAGGTCCGCAATAATTTTATATTTTTTTTATTGAAGGGACCTCTATGCAAAAACTTGTGTGACTTTTGTTTGAAAATTGTGCAAAAAACGGTCATAAAATAATTAATGACAATAAAACAAAGTGTTTGGTCTTTGAAAGGGATGAAGCAAGAACGAATGGTAAAATAATCATATAAAATAGATGTGAAGGAGTTTATTTGGGACTTACTGTTACAGCGTATTGTACCCCTACCTAAAATTTACATGCACCATGCACGTTATGTTATTTGGTAGTAAAAACAAATCAAACAAGGAAAGTATCTGGCAGCAGGGTGGGCAGAAGAAAAAGAGAAATATAATATTCTCCATTTCTATCTTCCTATTCCCTATTTCAAGAGAGGAGTACCAAAAAAATGTAAGAATTATAAACTTTTATCGCAATTAAAGCCAGGCCGGTGCACTTGATGTCAAATAAAAACGCTTGTCGGTCAGATGTCAATGATATGTATATGAAAACAAATGTGAAACAAACGAAATGGTTTCAAATTCCTAAACTTTTTTGGTCATTCTTTAAAAAAAAAGCGTATAAAATATAAACAATAACTTGCTAAAAGATTTCATGCAAGAAATGAGAAGTTCGTTGAGAGTGCGCAGGATCCTCTCCAAATTGGGTTCATACAGGCAGAATTGATATTAAGAGGCACTGCGAGCTTTGAATCGCCTTTTCGACTATTTTCATTAATACCAACCTCAGTATAGCTTAGTGACAAAGGCGCCGATTTCTGATCAAAAGGTCCCGGGTTCGATTCCCGGCCGTGTCAGGAATTTTCTACTAGTTTTTTCAGTTGAAATTTCTTCTCGGGTTGGAATTACTTAGATTACTCAGATTTCTTCGGCTGGCTATGCTGACACCGTCCTATTTATAGTAGAATATATTTTTTTTAATAATGAAAATTTAAATTTGTAAAAAAATATAAGGTCTCGAACCGACTCTGATTTCCGCATTGTGGTTGGGTCTAGCGAGCTGTGAAAGGGCGAACTACTTACTTCGGATATTTTTTATTAACAATCTTCTCTTTTGTATCGATCATCCGAATTCTAGAGGAGGTCTATTCGCTCTGTCTGCACGTGTCAGATCCTGGACTTTTTAGTTTAGAAGATCCTCCCACCAAGACAAGTTCAGACATGAACCAAACAAAATTTCATACCAACGGTGCAAAGAACTCTTTGACTAGCCAGTTTGTTTTTCCTTTTTTTTGTTGGGGTGACCAGTGAACCGTGCTTCCTATCAAGATGGCGGCGCAACCCCCTACATGGAGTGTTAGGCTAATTAGAGACCTTATAGTACCTAGTGGCTGCTAGAAGCGGGGTGTGAGGGAAGGATAGGAAAGGGAAGAGAGGGGGAGGAACACAAGGAAATAAAATACAGGTGTCATGGAGGTACTCTGGTGCGTCCTCGACAGTATATGAAGGTACCTACCCATAAGGAGGTCTATCCACTTCCTTTATCCGTCACGCCTAGCGGGATAGGCAGAGATACCGGATTTTGTATGTCATATCTAATTTTGGTAAGTATACTAGAGATCACGCGTCTCCATGTGACGGCCTTCGTATGCGTTTTTTTTTTCACGGATTCACGATGATAGTAAATAATCTTCTCCTTCAGTCGGTGTCTCGATGCCGAGGATTGCGACCGCCTTGCATTCCGACCAACTCCCTCCCTCCCTCCCGGTCTTCAGCCATTGTCATGGTCCTTCGCAGTGTGGTCCCCGTTGCCCTCTCCCTAAATAAAGTAAAAGTAACCTTTTGTTCTTTCGTTTTTGTCCACAAAAAATGACAGCAGAACTATCGCCGTACCTGTACATATTGGGTGCGTGTTTGTAGGTATACGTCCATTTCAAACAACGTAGTTATTGCCAGATATGTGTGTGTGTTCATCACGAGCTTCCTCTTCATCTTCGGGATGGAATTGTTGTACAAAACTTTTCGTAAAGCAGCACAACACCATAAATTTGAACAATTTTCGATTTGAACACGCAAGTAGTGACCGGGATGCAAGCATTTCAATAGTCAGGTCGATTTTGAATGATTTTTTAATTGACCATTTACGGCATACGAGCGTCTACTACTGCAGCTTGCTCAGTGTGAAAGTGTGATTACTTTTCATGAACCATTTTCACCATCTTTCTTCCCTATCATTGTCTGTTATGTTTCCCGACTGAGCAGGGTAAAGTGTTGTCATGTTGTTACCTTGCACCCCGCTAGAAAAGAAAGGTACAAAGTTCACCAAAAATCATTGGACAAAAGATCTGCGTCCGCGCGTACCCGAGTTCATACCTACACACTCACATGATAATAATATTGTGTCAGTGTGTGGGGTTGTGTATAGGTATTGCGCCACCTTAGGCCGGAATTACACGCGCTAACAATTATCCGCCTAACTTCACGTCGGATACTTTCTTGAGTTCGGGTGATCTATTGTTTTCGTCGATGAAAATATTACCTTTGACCTCATGTTTGAAATTGGAACATGGGAGGAGAATATTGGCTATTCTTCTTCAAGTAGGAAATACTTATTTTAGTAATTATAATAGTACTTATATCAAGAATAAATATGGGAGCCATAATGATGTTCGATTACGTTCAATAACGTTCGGTGATAACAAGGTGACAGACTTACAGGTTAATATTGTCTTACTCACACACATTTGTTCAAATTTATATAAAGTATTTTTTTCAACGTTGTGGTACTTTTTCATAATGAAAATAAAAACGCAAGCTTGCAAGTATCACTTTTATTTTTTTTTATAACCAAAATATTTTATGTGGCCATCTTCAGTGGGGAGTTGAAACAAAGAGTTTGCTTCAACTCACCACTGAAGATGGCTACATTGCGGTTGAAAATATTTTGGTTATAAAAAAAAAATAAAAGTGATACTTGCAAAGTTGCGTTTTTATTTACATTTGTTCACTATAAAATTACAGCAACATGAACACACTAAGCCAGTGGTTACCAAAATTTAATTGGCTCCGACCAATCAAACATAAATTCCTTATCTCGGGAGCCACTTTTTAGCAGCTTTCAAAAAGACATAAAGATTTTCTAATGATGGGATGTAATCAACTCTGTGTCTTATTTTGCTGTCATTGAAATTTAAAAAAAAATGAGCCCACCCATAGTTTGGCAAACACTGCACTAAACGAACAACGGCCACGACATTTTGACAAAAAGCGGTCATTGTAGTTGGCGGACCTGCTTCCCTCTCGGTGAAATGTTCCTGACTAATTTCAACCATAATCAAATTGATTACAAATAAAATACAACAGAGACATTCGGGCCCGATCGGAATTTAGCCCGGTGTCTCTTGCTAATGAGGCCGGCGTTTCTTATTGTCACTAGAGTTACCACAGTCTCCAAGAACCCATACGGGACTTTTCAAACTGAATAAAAAATCTTTTCTTTCTTTTATCTTCTTTTTTAGTCAAAGCATACACAAATAAAATTAGTATTTTTTTTTATTCATAATATAACAATGTACTAACTGTTTTGAAAATAATACTTTAACGATTCTTAAATGTCAGGTCTCGAGTAGGTAGTAAGGTCAGAAAACCTCTCTCGCTCTTTTATATTGCAATATTCTCTATTCCTCTACTGGCAAATGTAAGTTCGCATCAGACTTTGAGTCTTGCTTTCTCGTATCCCCTAGAAATTAAATGCTTGAGTCGATTGTTTTAAAAGAGAAGATGAATTGAAAAGAAACCTAATTGCACTTTCACAAAATTTTATGTTTAATCTCGAATTCTTCCACTTATTCAGATAAGTTTGTACAATCTCGTGTATCTTTATGTACAGACCAGAGTATCCCAAACCTTTTTCTCTCATAGACCATATTATATATTTAGTTTTTGGTAGACTCCTACTAATTATGAAATCTATAAATTTCTAACATTTCTATACATATTAAAGTGCGAATAGGTTAAAAAAAGAAAACATTAAATTTTATACCATTTTATTTCGATTATAATTTCATGCTCCCTTAGTTTTTATGCCGCTACGAGAACCACTGATATGGGCGGTACTTTTTTAAATTTCCAAATCAGAATTTGTTGCTATTGTGTGGTCATTAGCTTAAAACGTTAAAACTGCTTAATAATAGTCATAATGATGTAAAAAAATGTACATGGCGACTTTTTTTGATGAATATGTGCCCTGTGCTCACTCATAGAGAATACAAATACATTCTTTGATTCTTTTACATTAAGCTACTTAAAGTTTGTGTCGTGAATGTGGAAGATTGTCGGCACCTGGGATCGAACTCACGAACTCCAATACGAAACTTTAGGAAAACCGGCTACCTAACCGCTAGGCTACCAACCACTTTTATGAGTCAACATGATTGCTAGCGACTGTGTAGCATGTGTGAGACTTGTGATCCGTCCATAGAATAAGAACAATAATAATAACAACATGCTTTCAGGGAATGCGTGTGAGCACAGGAGAGCTGTTTGCTTCCCCCTTCCCCTAGTAACTTGCGTCGGCGCTCATTTCGTCCCGTCCGTCAGTTCTCTCTGAATCGCCGAGCGAGTGGTGTGTGCGCGCGCGCGCCGATCAAAACATAACAAGGACTATTCAAGTAACATTCTAAATTTGAAAACTAAAAGACAAAAGAAGCTCGCGACTTTATATTTATTGATTATTGTTCCATATAATTGGATTTTAGTTTTATTTGTGTGGTGTATGGATAAATTATTGTTTTTATTTCAACCCCTCGATACGATGGTGCAATCCAGCTGAAGGCGGTCGCCGCGGTTAAAAAAAACATTGAGTAGAAATTATAAAATACCCGCGTGTGTAGTGTGAGTGTGTGTGGCTTTATTCTAATTCAAAAATTCGAATTTGGAACACGATGATTGTTCGGTTGTGGAATTTTTGATTTTTTTTTCTTTTCGTTTTCGCATTCTATTGTTTTGTTGTGGTGTGGTGGAAACGAACGAGATAATCAATATCCAGTGTGATGGACAGTCCGGAATAGTTGGTAGAAGTTAGTGATTATGCACGCGGATTTACATATCGGATTCTTCTAAAGAGTTGAATGAGGGGTCACGAGAGAAATTCGAGGTATGTGCGATCCAAAAATATGAACCTTTTAAAGTGTGTCATTCAAAAAAATGTCTGCTGTGAAGTCAAATTTGGGATTTTTTTTCACGAGTCTGTGTTTGATCACGCGGTCTTATAGTGACTCGAAGGGATCCCCCTGTATCGTTTTTATTTCAGACTTGATGACCTGGTAAACCTATCATTTTCATATCCAATCATTCACAACGAAAAAATACGTATCCATTGTGATATATTTGACATTTAGGAACACTTTTAGCTGAGAATCACCACAATTTAATAATGTGTATATCTTCATAGTTTAATCGTGCTGATTTTTTAAAATATGATATGCTTTTTGCCTCCCTATGCCTCTTATAGGGTTCGGAAAGAGAGTACAGATTGATTGTTGACTTCGGACTCTCAAGGTATAAAATTCGTCCATGTTATTGTTGCCCTAGATAGGCTCAATATTTCCAACTCAAGTCATCTTAATTTCTGCGTTTGAGTTTGGATTTCTTCACAGCTGACTTGTATTCCTCCACCTGTTTGATTCTTGGTTGTGTTACAATATGTGTAGCTGATGATCTTGTCTTCCGTCATTGATCATTGTCAGAAAAAAAATAAATGAAAAAATACATATTTGGACGTTCCTTCTGAGAAATCTTGGAGGCTGTTTATTATTATTCCATGGCATGAGATAATAAGAAGATCCGAGGATCTGTCTAATAAAAGATCTCACCAGTTCAACGCTGGAGAGTGCAATGCCGACATCGAATGTCGATTGACTCGATGTAGCTCTCTCTTTATTATAGTTTTAAGATATTGTGAATGTGCTGAATATTACAGCTATTAAGTACATATTGTAGTAAAGTTATAGATTCGATGGAGATGAATTTGTGCGGAATTGGACTAGGAAATGGAAAGCGTTGTAAAAGTGATTTCTTTGGTAATTTTGGAAGATTTGATGCTTAAAAACGGAATAATTTACACGCGTATGTTATGTTGTGCCTTGATTATGACTACGATATTGTATGAGAAGACAATGAGTATCTACCTACAAACATATCGATTTTTATCTATGCCAGGCCTTAGATATAGTAGAAATAATATGTATAAAAAAAAGTTTGATACTGTGTTCAGTGCAACTAAAATCGGTCATTATCATGTGCGGACTTTCGCTAGAAGTTCGCTTATCGAAGTTATGCCAGTTCGATTTCCCTCTTTATATTGAAACGAGACTCGCAATAATTCAACACATCACATATAAAATTTATTCAAACAAAAAATATGCACAAACACTATGTAATTACAATGAAACATTGTCGACGTTTCTTGTACAGATGATACATCGATTGTAATAGCAATAGGAGAGTCTGTAGTAGTAAATAGAACTGGAGATCGTTTTCGAACAATAAATGTGGCAAACTAATGCAATACATTCGATGATTTGCCGGGCGCATCGCAGTCCCTACCCGCGTTTGTTAGGCCTCCGGGGGTGTGGTCCTTTGGGCAGGCCGAGGCCTCATAATAGCGGTCAGGAATACCCGAAATACCTCGGCAGGCTCCACGAGGACCCGCACAGGTAGAGACCATGCCTGATCAGCTGTTCCCATCACTCTACTGTCAACGCTTCAAAGTTTTGTATGCACTAACTAAAACCATTTTTGGAAATATGGCGCTTAATTTATTTCTGTTTCATCTTGTCTTCATCCTTAATGATTGTCCTCTCCCTCTTGGTCTTTCAGGCGGTTTTTGGTCTTCTTTGCCTGTTTCCTTTTGACGATAGACCATTTCAAAATGAAAGAAGATAGAACATGAAATAAAATAATGCCACGAATATGGTTTAATAAAATATCTGATAGAACTATTAATGGCTAATTTAATCTTTGATTTGCGAAACGCAAGGAACTTGTGTTATGAAGTACCTATGTTTATAAATCCCTTGAGTTAAATATGTAATGTGTAGCTATTTTGTAGGAACATCGTTTGATCAGTCATATTCAAAGCACAAAAACAAGCCCAGTTGACCCATGATGCAATTCAACTTTATATTTGTAGATCGATGGATCACAATTATTATTGATTTGGTATGAATGATTCTAACCTCACTAACGCGAGATAAGCGCGGGAAACGGACAGCGTATTACATTCATAGATCCTCGCAGGTCATACCGCATACGAGAAGAAAGATTTATGTGTGTGTACCTACAGACAGAGGTATGGATAGACCCACAGGGCTGTCTTTGAGTTGTCTATTTTGGAGGCAAGAATTAGTTGCGTCTACCTGGAGGTTTGTCTAAAATGTTTGTAGGTAATCAAAATAATTCATTTTCCCACTTTTCTCAAACGTTTTGTAAAGAATTGAAATTACACACTAATTTTGCCATGTTTTGCTATATTTTGCGAACCGAAATTTACCAATAGTACAAGTTTTTTTTATGAATCTGGGTTAACCTGGTGTGAATTTTGACATATTACACCGAATGAAAATTTTTTGTAGTGAAATTGAAAGATGGTCGGCGTCGGGGATCGAACCTCCGATTTTCAGAACGAATGTCGTCAACTGAACCACTAGGCTACTTGCTAGGATGGTACCTACTCGTAGTTTAACTGCAGAGCTCATTCCGTTTGTAATAACCAGTTTTTTAGATTTTCCACCTTTTTTCATACCTTAGCTTATTTGATATCATTTTCACATTTAGAAAATCCGTCTTTCCTTGAGATTTTGAAAGAAAGTAGGCAAGTTACATTAATCTTTGTTTTAAGTGTATAAAATTTTGATTTACAATTGCTATTCCATTATTAATACTGCATTTGAATGTAAGAGGTCTGCTGATCCCTTTAAAATTCACCTGTAAAATAATGAAGTTACGTCAAATCTTAGTGAGTCCAAACAGGTGATGATCGCTGCGCCATTTTTTGGTCTTCCCAAGTTTTTTTAGTGCCATAGTTGATCTAGTTTGTCCCACTATCTAGGCTAGCTGATGTGTACATAGTTTATCTTTAGATCCTACGGTCTGAGGTTGAAGGATTTGGCGGGAAAGATTCTCTTGCGTCATTCTTTTGTACGTACCTCACTATTATAAATTTCTATAAACCCATCATTCTATAACATTTTATATTCTTATCTTAGGTTTGTGGAATTGTGGAGCGTGCAAATTATTCATCTTGATCTCTCTGGATCTTGAAAATTAGAGGTTGAAGAAGGTTTGAATAATTTTACAATACTTTATAATATTGTTATAGAAACAGTATTTTTAAATAAACAACGAAACTTGTCGGATCGGTTTTGTTTATGTACGTAATTAATGGTTATTCTTTGAATACCTATACTGAAATCAACTACTTACATACTTACAAGTTGCTATTATTTTCAAAACTCGGTCAATCACAATCTAAGGAAAAGGGAGATTCCGTAGTGTTACTGAAGAATTCTTCATTTTACCGCCTATAAGCGATTGTTGAAAGATCAAGGTGGAAAAAAAGTGTTCCTTCGAGGCAGAGCTAAGTGATTTGGACATGGTGTGGGAGGAAGTCATAAATATTGAGCAACATCGAGCGCAGTGGAGAGCTCGAGTTGCCTCCCTATGCTCTTGAGTGGGGTGTAAAAGAGAGTATTGATGAGTAACCAAATTGGATCAATAAGATCGAACAGTTGTGAGGTCTTCTCCTTCTTTTATGTTCTATCGAAGCTACTCTAGTGAGGTGATATAAGGGAGTCTGGTGTTATTTATTTTTTTAAATAATAATTATACTTTTTCGTTAATTTATGTATCGTATTATTTATGTATCATATCATTTATGTGTCGTACGACAAGCATTGAAAGGGACCCAGTATTCCACGTGTTTGGGAGATAAATATAATTGCTTTACTTTACTAGGTTGGGGACTGCGGATAACTTGACCTCTGATCAAGAATCACGTCATAGGTATTTCGTGGATATGATATTTCCCGCTGTCTCTTATGATTGTTTATTGTCATAGCAACGAATATCGATTGACCGACGAAAAATATAAGTATGAATTAAAAGTATTTTTAGTATTGGGACTATTGGATTTTATCGAATGATAATTTTTTTTTATCGGTTTTCATAATTGTTACCTTTTTACTTTTGTTGTTTATAAAATGTTTTAATTTCTAATATAATTTGTGAGAGTAGAATATTTCGTCGTTGTTAAGTAGAAAGTCATTAACTACAAAATTAACTTAACGGAGAAAAACGATTTTTTCGTTTTAAAAATCCAAAACACCAGAAACTTCTATGGTTTTTTTTAATTCCATTTCAAAGAATATTCTTCTTGTGTTTTATTAAGAAATATACAATTTATATCATACGTTGAAGGAACAATTTGATTTTTCGCACTTAGTGAATTTTTCCTTACATGTGAACATTATAAAAACAACACTTAGTGATTATAAGTTTATTAGGTAATGATGAATAATCCTACATAAATTAATAAAAGAAAACGAAAAATTAAGTATTTTGAATACAATTGCGACATAATTGTATTTTTATAATAGTTATAGCAATATTATTTTATTCGGATTCACTGGAATCGCGAGCAGGCTCTGTCACTGACCAAGTTGTTGATTCCTTATTTTCAGGCAGAGATGCGTACCAACCATGGAATTCTAAAGGCACAATTCCTGTGTTGCATAGCTTCATTAAATATTTTTTTGCTGCTATGAATGGGTATCATTCTGTCACACAGTTTTATTAAGTTTTGATCCTCCGTTCCTCGGCCGGTTATAATTTTTTTTTGTAATCACCATTATGTTTATATTTAAATGAAATCTGATTTGGGCATTGTTTTTTATACTTGAGGCATTTTATTTTAAGCCAGTTAATTTTCTTATCGTTTTCGTCAATGTTTCTATTTTTTATGATAAATTTTGCAGGTCGAAAAAATCTGAATATCGTATTTGTATAGATTTTTATTCAGTTGTCTACAAATTTTTCAGGCATTCAAAATTTGAACCCCTCCAATCATGCTATAAACTTCAATATTTTTCTTTCTTTTTATTCAATATTGGAGTACATAATATCACACTCCATGTACGCATGGCCGGATTCTATAAATTTTTGTTCTATTATTTCGATATGGGAATTTTTGACTGCCCAGAGTAAAGCTGCTGTAAGATGCTGGTTCCTATTTTGTCCAGCGCATGTAACTGAAAATAGAGACTGCTCGTTTATCTCTTGGGGCAACGACTGGATCCATTTCAGAATGTAATTCATTCCAAAGGAAACATTGCGCATTTCCAATCCCACCATCATAAATAGTTATGTTATAGACGCAAAATTTTCTGTACGTGGGACTAGCTTCTGAATTCGGTATCTGTAGAACACTTTGCATATCGCATGTGACAGAAACGAATCTATTATCATTTTGAGCTCTAATTTTATCCGCTTCCTTTGCCTCATTAGCTTCATCTCTTCGACGCAGATGATCACAATAAAGTTGTATGGCTTCTTCACTTTTGTCTTTTTTAATATTATTATACTTTACGCATGTCCAACATAAATCTTTTTACGGTTTGAAAAAAAAAGTCAAATTATTACAAAAAAATAATGTCGATTGACTAACAGGAATGGAAATATTTTTACTATAATTTTCTATATAAATATCATACATTTATAATATTGATACATTTTTTTCTAAATACAAGTTTTTACTCTACTTTCGAGCATAATGTGACTCTATTACTGGGAAACTTTCAATGTGCTCCTTGATTTTCTGACTTTTTACTTCAGAATGTTTATTTCCCGGAACACATTTTCGCCGCTCGTCCTTTCCCATGAAAAAGCCCTCAGTATTCATATTCCAAAAGGCTTTGGTGACTGGACCATTACTGATGCATGATGTATTCTCAAAAAAATTGTGACATATTCGGTGCCTTATTCCCATGGCTTAAATAATAACATTTGGAAATAGATCTTGCCTTATTTGCGCTGACAAATCGTCTCTTTGGTTTAGATGATATTACATAAGCCAAAATGAATTCTTCTTGGCGATTTTAATTCTTCAATAACCTTCGTGAACTTTTTATTACACTTGAATCGACAATTAACCTTTTTAGGCAATTTCGCGGCTTTCTTTCCTTTTTTTGTCTCATAAGGGAGACATTCACTTCGATTTTTCTTTAAAATATTTCATTAACTGCAACTTCATGCCTCTCCTTTGGTGTGGAAGAAATCACTAACCGACATAATGATTTTTTTCATACAAAACAATTCATATTTTTTACAGTTAGTGAGTTTTATGGTAGTTTTACGCTGTTATTAAGCGATCAGGCGTAGTTAGCGACCTTTTCCCTGATAGAGATTTTTATTCTATATACAAATAGTGAAAAAAACCATTTTGTGAAAAAAACGTAGTTAGTGACTTTTTCCTTAACAATGACGATTTATTCTTAAAAAATATTTCTGGTTTCATTTCGACAATGTATTTGTTTGATGATTTCATAAAAAAATCTATACACCTTGTTACAAAATTTCTTTCGAATAAAAAAATTGATATTAAATTGAAAAATATTCCGCTTGGCTGAAGGGTGGCTTCGTCTGAAACACGAAAATATCGTGTTTTAGGATTTTAGTATGACCTCATGGGGTCACAAGAGTAGGGCATTTGTTTAGTGTTAAATCACATCCAAACAAAAATAATATGGTCTCCGAAACTCCCAGCTTTGGTGCCATATGTGTTTGTATTTTTTGCATGCCATTGGCTTCCCGTCTTATCGCCCTGAAGTGGATCAATTTGACTTTGCCCTGCGGAATTCATTCTGGCAGATGTTAATTGGCGTTCCTCGCTCATATTTCCCTATCTCGTTAACTGTGGGTGACGATCATATTATAGATAGGCGCAGAGGTTAGATGGAACAGAACTCAAGTGTTCTCTTGGTCTCAATAATTTCCAACTTTTATCTCTAAATTTCATTAATTGTTTAATATCTTCTTGTTGCATACATGCATGACATTTTTCGACATGTTGATCATGTCGAGAATTCTCTTGATTAGGAGTTTCGGAGACTTTACCACCTAATGGCGAACGTTGTTAACGTAAAGTGATCACACTAAGCTAGCCTTCGAAATAACAGTAGAAGACGGTCGTAAGCCCGTAGTGGTTTGTTCCATTTAAACATCACTAATGAATTGTTAAGAGTCATTAGTTGTTACATAATTCTTTAAGAACTGAAGTGGTTGAATCGCCGATTTTCGTACCACGTTCTGAATGTATAGCGGTGTCGAACATCTTCATTTTTCACGAAACAAGCTTTGATTACTGAGATGTAAGGGTAAGGGTGAGCTCCGACTCATTAAAAAGGACAGACATTACTACATACTTCTTATTCGGAGAACATTTTCGTCAAAACACGCATGGTTATTGAAAGATTTGATGATATTTTTACAGTGTGTAGAGGTACTGAAAATGTATCAGGGGCCTTACTCTGCATTTATTTACTTCGCGATTCCGAACCAATTCCAATCTCAATAACCATTTCTTTCTAATATTTAGATTTTGGTTGATAAGCCCAAATATAGTTTCACGTAGATCTTTTTGAATCCACTATTTATTTACGAAAAAAATGGTATATAAATTAGGATTCATATAAGTACTTTAAGTATTAAAAGTATAGAGAGGGTTGACATTGAAATCGTTGTTGAATTTCAAGAGTAGCCCTCCAAATTACAACGCCGGCTTTCGCTCTGTTTCGTGCGGAGGTCGTGGGTTCGATTCCAGGTGCCGACCATCTTCCTCTTTCACGACACAAGCTTTAAAAGTAGCTTACTGTGAAAGAGTCAAAGGGTGTATTTGTGTTCAATTTGAGTGAACACAGGTTCGTTTAATAAAAAATCTTTGTTGTTGTAAGCTGAGGTATTTTCTTTTTTATGCTTGTCGTCCAACAGACTATAATAATACTGGTGCAAACAATTACTGAAATTTTGTGAAATGTTCAATTCGTGTACATATATTTTGGAAATCTATACTACACTTAGGTAAATTTTGCCAAAAGTTTAAAAACACGTTTTCTTGTGCACTCTTTTGCATTCTAATTTTCTGCCTTTCTGCGTTCGTAAATTGTGCAATGCAAACTTCCAGGACGGCGGATCACGGGCGAAGTTTGACACATCGTCCATAATATACTCGTAGGATATAATATTATGGTACAATCTACTGTTCCTTAGATTGGTCTCACACACGTGGTGGCCACATTTTGTTTACAGTCCCTCCCACCCAGCATGCATGCATGCTCCGATTAACCCACGGAGCAAATCTTTTTCTCAGTATCTTAAAAAAAATTGTCGAGGTGTAAAATTTGTAGGGTAGGTAAGTTTGTCGATTTCTTTTGAGAGGTGAGTACAAACCAGACTTGCAAATTTTATCACCATCACCAAAATCAATAAATACTTTGAGCGTTGGTGTCTGGAAAACTCTAGGGAAATGTGGAGTTACCCTCTCTAAATAAGTGCCTTTGAGACTGTGTCGAAAATTTGAACGATTCCATCAGCTCCGCCCAATACACCGGAGAAGGACGCATGATTTTAGCAAATGACAGAGCAATATAATATTATGTACATCTTGTGTCTAGCAAAACAAAATCCTGGCATGGAAATTGTGCAATGTTTAGGGAGCACAAAACGCGACTGTAGAAATTTTCACTCAGAAGGCGGTTAAAGTATGCTTCTTCACTATACAATACAATAGTCACCTTTTGACCCCACTTAGGGGTAGGTATAGGTAGGCAACAAGAGCTTTCTACTACGCTGGATCCTGCATGGTTTCAATGACCTCCACACACACCATTATCCAAATCTCTCAGCCCTTTTTCGAAGTAACAGAATATGGTGTAAGTTTTTCTCGTCTTCGCGACCCTGGTGGGATGACAATGAAGAAAGAATTTGTAGAGAATTTGATAAAGCATATATTATATGGTTGTTTAGTGTTTAATCTTCTGCATCCAATTAAAGTTGGGGTCATTCCAAACTGAATTGAAAGAAACTAATGATTTATAACGGGGTCTTTTCCGGCAGTCGCGCTTCATTCAATCTTTATCCTCTCAGTTATTTCAACAGTGTTCGTCGTTGATCTAACTCCCACAGGACTTACAGGTGATGCGGAAGGATTAGCCGAGTCCCACGGTGTCCCAACAACAACGGGACCCCGGATTTTGGACAAACCTTACCGTTTGTACGTCTCTTTTATGATTTATTGGAATATTATTTGAATAATGAAATGCACCTTCATTGTGACCGGCATAAATGACTCGACTTACCGAACAATGATTCCAACTCTGTTGATATCGGACAGGAAGCGATTCGGCGGCGTTTGTTGTTGACGGGAATAAAGGACTGATAACAGTGGAGAAGGATTGAGTGAATAATCAGAATACACAGACGCATTCTCGTGGACGAAATCATTCGATAGATGTAGGTCTTACTCCCGGCGGCTCCCGTCTTTCTGTTCTTCGTTTGCACGCAGTTTCGTGGCTCCTCGACTTATGGTCTCTTTCATGACATAAACCGTTTCTTTGCTTCTCCACCTCTCCGTGAGAATGGCCGTGTGAATGTCTCTCAAAAGAAGAGATACGTGGCCTGTCCAGTAAAATCTACATCTTGACGGTAATCAGTTTCTTTTTGTAGGAATTTCGGTTACGTCAATGAATAGTTTTAAGAGTTCGAAAAATCTCTAAACCTCGTCGAAGAGATCATGCATCCAAGTTAGGCAAACTCTTTGATGTGTTTCAATTATACTTCAATCATTTCCTTCTGGTTTGGTCTATTTTTGTTCCAACAAACCTTGGTTTCTTCAAACTTAGTTTTAAAGCCATTGTTCTTGATTTAAGTTAACATTTTTTCGAAATTAATCCAAAATCTTTGATTTTTCTCCTAGATCTTGCGATATGTTCTGGTCAGTAACCCCTCGGCGGACTCGCGACTACCAGCTATCTACTTGGCAGTCTTCTGTCTTGTAGAATACGATCAGCTGCCACCTTGGTTATTTCTTCCGAAATTATCTCCAAAGTGTCTTCGTCGTCTTCTGTCCCATCCCACGACGCGACGTTTTCTACTTAGCACACTTCATTATTAATCAATGGATTTTCTTAAGAAAAGCGGTGGGTCCATCGCCATTATAGACTGCAGATGCGGTAGCTCGTACATCTCGCGGAGGTCGCCACGATGGGGGCAGCAGCTGGTCCCCAAAACAGGTTGGGCCACATCAAATATGTATGGGTCAATTTAGATTCTAGACGATTTCCTCGTCTGGCCCCGACCGCCTCACCTCTTTATTCTTGTTTATTTAACATGTATGATAGTAAGTTAGTTAATTAGTGCTCAAAAATTCCGATATTATTATTTTCAAACTAGCTTTCCCGACGAATTTAAATTATGATCAATTAATTACCTATTTAACCAATATAATTCCGACCGATGCATCTGTTTTAAACTATGTTTACTGGTCACCTCTGACAATCTCACCAAAAATAAAACAACTGACAGATATCGAACGCTAATTATTAAAATTAAAAAAAAAAGTTTATATTGTCAAAAGTAACTAAAAATGTTACCTAAAGTTTTCTAATCTTCAACGTGCAATTTGCTGATGTTTTTTCCTTTCATTACAAACTTCTGACAAAACCAAACACGACCATTCATAAAATAATTAACTATGAAATTGGTCCAGTCGTTCGTGCGTGATTCGATGACCAAGGAAAGTAGCTCTCCAATTTTATATAAAGAGATTACAGGACCGGTCATAAATATGAATGAAATTGTTGTATTTGCAGTTGCCTGCGTATATTTTACAGCTGAAAACCATCGACTGATCATACAACTTCAGCTGTTGAACGAACGACTGAGTAAATGACAGGTGTCTGGAGTGTTATCAGACAAGGAGGGCTGTTTTGGAGGGCCCTCTGGATGACGTCGTTCGCTCTGCAAACGCGAAGGGTCTCAAAGGGGTCCTTTGTTAAGTCTTCCTAGGAACTTATATCACTTCACATTATAAAGCTCTAGTCGATAACCAGTATATTCGTAGAATTGAGCCATCCCGATTTCGATGCTATAATATATATGGCGATGTTTTAATTTTTTATCGTCATTTTTTCCACTCTGACCTATCGGCATCGCCTGAAGGTCGTTTTATCATCTAAGCGCTTCAGAGTTCCCGTGTTGGTCTAAAATAGTGTTTTTTTTATTATCATTATCACCGCTTCTTCTTAGTGTGTTTAGTTTGATAGCCAAATGTATGAAATTGGTGAAAATAATCTTATATAATAGTAGTCCAGAATACTGACCGACTAACGCATCAATCCAATTACGTTATCTATATCTATACTTCTATACTAATATATAAAGAGGAAAGATTTGTTTTTTTTTGTTTGTTTGTATTGAATAGGCTCCGAAACTACTGAACCGATTTGAAAAATTCATTCACTTTTGGGAAGCTACACTATCCCCGGTGAACTAAGGAATTTTAAAAAATATTTGGGATCCTTACTCAAACTACAATAATGTAACCCAAGGTGTAAAAAATACTTAAAATATTATTTACATTGCGTGTGCTATGAAAACTATTGATGATAGAATAAAATAATGTACTACTACTTTGTAGAAGACATAATTATTTACAAAAAATGTCGCGACATCATATGCCTAACTTTTATAGTTATGCCACAATAAGTGTTATTTTATTTAAAATAAATAATTGAAATGCGGCAGAGTTATAGGCGTCACTGGGGTACGAACCGGACGGGAGGGGATCATTAGAATGCTACATTATTCCAGATTAATATACCCTATAGAATATTTTGATAAAGTTAGGAATCTATAAAGATCATAAGAAAACTGAATTATTGTTTTTAAATACCTATCTACCCTTGCGAACCTGGGGCAGACCGCTAGTTTTCTGATAATTGAAGCGGCTTGATACGCACACCAAATAATTACCTAATGCAAAAAATTAGAATTAAGAGTTTAATAAATTTTACCGTGCCTATTTGTATAGATAAACAAAAAAAAACATTAAGCACCATCATTTACGCCTCTAATTGAAAATCAAAAGACGCGCATCGTGTATTTATTCAAGTTTACTTATCAATAAATTGAATTACCCATTTAATTATTTTATTACCGTTTATGATGCTTGTGCAATTTAAAAAACGGGCGACGGTGTTATATGGTGACGGGTAATGCTAAGTTCTTTGGGTATGCCTTTGCACATTCAGCAATTTCTAGTTCAGTTGCTCTGCAATAGGCCAAAGTATGAAGAAAAAAAACTCGACTATGCGACCATTGAGAAGGTCGAAATAAACTTCGTATGAAGAGGCCCGTCACTTATAATAGTCCCCATTACATATTGTTGAATTACGAGTTGAGAGCGACCCGTCGTCCTCCACCGAACGTCCGAGTACTTTCCCTAGGCCAGTCGCGGCGCTATCTGCTGATCTAGGGAGGTGTTATAAAAAGATCACGATCCGATTCGTTTAAATGTTAAGATCAATCGATCCACTATAAATTTATACGAAGTAATTCAGGCATTATGTTCAAATTGTCAGGGATTTTGGAATTTAACACAGTCTTAGCATTTATTTCCATATACTTTTTGTTAACTTCTTCGATCAGACATACGATTTGGACATTCATGGACGAACTACTTACTAGGAATTAATCACTTGTATCGATGGTACTTTTGGTCAGGACTCGTAATGTGCGTGGACAGCAGATGGTGGATATGGCTGCGTAAGATTTGGTGGCAGTGCGTACACTCGCTCGTATTCGGCATATTATTACCGTTTATCTTGTTCCCTGCCGTATGACCATTTGGACCTCACTGTCACGGTTTCACTGGAGACCTTCCACCGACCGAAGAACATCTGCCGGAGATCATTTTTGTCTATTTCCGTTTGTTTATTACAATTTCATTTTTATTGCGCACTGCACAATGCAGGAACAATTTCGATACTAAAATTGGTCCAATCGTTTTTATGTGAGTAATGAATGAGTATAAGAATATTACAAAACGTGTGATAACACTCTGTAGTTGTTCACAAGGTATATTGAGTAATAATGGTTTTAGAAAAGAATTGAGAGAAGAGGCCATTTGTTTATAAAATTTTATGTCTTGGTCATATTGAGACAATAATTGATCATGTAAACTGAAAGACTTAAAAATAAATAAAATAACTATGATTGAGTCGGTCATGAAGTTTGGCCAGACGAAAAGTAAACAAAAATATCGCTGTATACATAATTGTGAAAGGAGTGTGAAGGTTTGTGAAGGAAATACATAAGACCGATTGTTAATGTTGGGTGTTTTTTGTTCCAGCCGCTCCCGATATGACAGCGAGTCAAGCGATGAGGCATCAGATGAGTCTGGAGCAACGGACGAGGTGTCCAGAGGAATCTCCGGCAAGAAGTTCATCAATAAGGGGCGGTGGAGCAAGGAAGAGGTAGGAACCAATGCCTTGTTATTTTATATTCATCACAAGTATTTTTTCGATAGATTCGGATGTCTCAGCTAATCGCGACAAAGTCGCACCCCTCAATTTAAATGGTTCGTAAAAAGTGGGAAATTTTTGTTGTGTTCCCCCCTTCTAAACTATGTGCTCTCATTTCTCACAATTAATAATTGTTGTTCTTCCTGGTGAAAAGGACCGAGACCCAGAAATCGTCCCCAAATAATTTAGAAATTGATCGAAATTCATTCGACACAAACACAGGCACACTGTATTGTTGCACTTACGTTTGCCTCGCCCTCCTGACTAGACTCTTCGCTTTTTATCCCGCGGTATATTTGAATGACAATACGGTGGTGCAATCTAAAATCTTCAACATCTCGCTCTTAAATTTGATTTACCTATGTACAATTTAGTACCTATTATTGTTGTATCTAGGCTACCTTCGTCGTCTACCACAAGGGGGACCTTCGGGTCCCGCTCGTCTATCATTATTTATCGCCAGGACACGAATAATATCGCGATCTATTATTGAAAACAATTTTATGAAAGCGCTATCGGTTCCTAAGGGTCCTTTTATGTAGTCTCAGTAATAAATTTTATTTTTTTCTCACGGTTTAGTTAGAATATTGTTGGAGCAGCCCCAAACAATCTTCTTATAATTATTGTTGAAATCTGAATTGAATCTGGTTGAAGATGCGGAATCTTGGCATTGAACATGCAACATTGATTTTAAAAATATTGTCTCTTCAATTTTGATTAGAATTGAATTATTCCCGACTAGTTTTCTGTGGTTGAAAGATGAGAAAAGATACTTGATTCGCTACTCTAGTGTAGTAAAGAATATCTGGAACGCTATTTGACATTTTTGTGACGTCCCATATTTTGATAGCGTCTCCTAACCTTCGATCGGTTACTCTACTTTGTGAGATACAAAATCTGATACAGCGTACTCTGAGGTACTAATAATACTTAATTGTTTTTGTTACCATTGGTCGTGTAAAAAACGATATCTTCCAAAATCATTGTTTCAATATTTTTTTCGACTCCCATTATTTTGGTTATTTCTACCTGCATCCATAAACTATCCCGTCAGGTATGAAGGTTTCTTTTTTATTCACAACCCTTTCCAGTTTTGTATAATGTTTTCTATGCATCCTACTTATCGCGTCATTCACCCTTTTCTTCCACGCGTTTATCCCTTCGTGAGATCCTTACAACAATGATCCCCGCTCCTTTCCTAGCCGCCTCAAAAACCTGTTTTTTGTTTCTCGCCTCTAAAGGGTTACCTAGAAGGTACTGCTTTACATTTTGATAATGCTCATAATATTATAATTTTTATTTTGATACTACCCTTTTGATTTTTTTTCTAACACTACGGAAACTAAGAATACCTATTTTGTTTGATTTTCATGCCTTGTTCACTGAAGATTAGGAAATTCGGTCTTCTGATTTGTCCATCGACACGATTCTGTGTTGTCGGTGTAATTATTATTCTGCCGGGACTCGACCATAAAAAAATCTTAACAAATGTAACTATTGTTGTCGCGTTGGGAATATTAATGCCAAAAAATATTCTATAGCCGTTGAAATTTTTGATGGGTTATTAAAATAATCTTGCCTAAGTTATTGCTTCTATTTTTTTAATTTTAGTTAACACTTACAATTCTGCACCCATTTCTTGTTTTTTCTTTTCCGGTTTGTCTTTAATAATTTTTGTTTGTTTGTAGGATAACCAACTCAAAACTCTGGTGGACGAGTACAAAGATCAGTGGGAAGTTATAGCAGCCCATTTCGCCGACAGATCAGATTTACAGTGTCAGCAAAGGTGGACCAAAGTGGTCAACCCTGATCTTGTCAAAGGACCATGGACCAAAGAGGTGAGTGTGTCTCTACATTTTTTTATTTAACATACCACAAATTCAACCATTTGCCACGATTCTCGCTACCTCGGAGGAATTAATTGTCCGTGGCTTTTAGATTTGCTTCTAAGAAGACGACATGTTTAGAATTCAGCCGATGTGCAAATTGAAATGCTCAAACAATGACATAATCCCATGTTTTTTTTTATTTGCGATTCAACGACACCGTCTTGTTTAAAATATTTCTATTAAACGTCAGGGCTTTATTGTTGATATTATCGTTAATATTAATGACTGTTATCATTCTTGGATCGGAAATCGCCATTCTTCTTCACGACCATTTTACGATTGCTCTCGGAGTCAACCTTTGAATCTCATATTTTGTTTTCTGTTTATTCTTGGTTCTTCTTCTGTCAAGATGTTCGCATACTTTCATACAGGGCATCGGAAGCTGTAGGTTTATTTGGTATTTCAAGTAGGTACTGTTGTGGTGTCCCGTTCCGATACGGGGCAGCCGGGCATTATCATTAAAGCCGCCGCACAGACAGGTATTTAAAGATTCTACGCGGCCAATATTCAGATAATGAAATCTGAAAAAAATACTTTTTCATCGACTTCCTGAGGTAGAGGAAACCCCAACGAACAATATGCTGGCCTGCGGAACATTCAATGTTGCACCTGCCCTAAAAAATATTAGTCGGAACTTGATCATTGAAATTTGCGTACGTGTTTATTCTCTGCTACTTTCAAAAAGGTTTTGTTTCGTGAGAGAAAAATTAATATTCTGCGGTTAACTGGTAAAAATGGAGATGGATTCGGAGACTAAAGGTATGTAACAATAAAAATAAATTATATTACCTTAAATAATTGTTCATTTAGTGTTCATACAACGTTGGAGACATAGCGATTAAAATAAGGTATTTTTTTTTTGAAATGTATCTTAAATGGGAGATTTGTTTGGGTATTACAGTAGATCCCATAAGTTTGATTATTTTCATATAAACTGTAACACTCATGTAAATGAATGAAGAAAAAATTTACCGCGGAATACCGCAGATGCCTAAATTGGGGTACTTTAAATGTTATAGGGTAAAAAAATCGAAATTTCTAAAAGAAGTATTATTTGAAATTAAAACAATATTTATTTGTTTAAGGGTCAGAAGGGACCTCAGGAGTGAGGATTGTGACTCGTTAATCCTTACTGGACATTATGAATAAAGAAAATTTGCGTAGTTTGAATGAATAACTATGTTTTTTGAAAAACTATAATCTCCCTCCCGAAGCACGAGTATATACTCATTTTCGGGAGGTATCTTGTTTGTATATTTTAGTTGTTAATAATTATTATCTGTAAGCATGTTATTTTTATATTTGTATATATTATCAATAAAGGCTTTATATTATTATTATTATATTATTATTATTATATTCTCGCGTAAAGAGCTTGCAGAGGACAAATTAATAAACTGAAGGCAAATTTTGCACATGTTAAGTGTACAATGAAGCAAAGATGGGCTAAAGCGCACAAAAAAGACGAAGTTTTTTTTAAAAAAAACAATCGTCTTTGGCTTGAAGGTACATTTGAAATACCAATCACATCACCAAATCTTCCAGGTCGCGACAATCGTCCCATTGGACAACTGTCTGAAGAAGCAGCAGAGGCACGCAATAAGCATTTCAGGGTATACAGACAGGATTTTTCGAGAAAATTTTCTAGATAGTCCTGTAATAGAGACATACTAAATAGACTGCTCTTAAGTTCAGGTCCCTTGCTCAAGGATTATACAAAAAAGAAAAAATAATTCCTTTTTGCCTGAAACAATAGACATGCTTCAATCAGCGCAGTCAAATCTCTCAGACATTGAGAATGAATAATTAAAATGAATATTTTTTTTATTAAATGAAATAACTAGCGGGCTCCCGTGGAACTTCGACCCACCTTGATAGCGGGACATATAGATGCGTTCTCACTTCCCCCTATAGCCTAGGCTCCAGTTCCTACACCCATTTCACCCACTCTCAAGTCAACATTATATATTCGCTAGTTACCAAAAATAACAATTACTTACTCCTATCAACGTTTTTTAACATTTTACCCTCCAACTACCCTCCAAGGAGTGGTATTGAACTCATACTCCGCTTAAACCTTCCCGGACATTAGTGGAATAGATCACCAAAGTTTCATTGAAATACGTTCACTGGTTTTTGAATCTATAAGACATACACACACAAACATTCAGTTTTATAGATATAGATAAATGTGCATGTACTGAAATGTCTTATTTATTTTATTTTCATCATCAAAAACCTAATATATCATAAATATAATTTTGGCCGCGTAGATTCTTTAAATACCTGTCTGTGCGCCGTCTCGTCAAGATGAGTTTTTGCAACCAGACATGGAATTTGAAGAATAAATGGCTATTAGTCTTGTTCATCGCTTTATGTGCCATCGTTATACTTGTATTACTCCGCCTCTACAGCGGCTGGGGGCAATTAGCGAACTGTATAATATTATATCGTATGGGTGAAACACAAGATGTAAAAATTCTTACCAATGGTTTTCCACAGGGTGCAATCTCGAGCCATGTAAATTACGCTTATGTTTGAGGTTTGCGTCAGTTCTTGGATTCAAAGCAATGTTTTATGGGGACAAACTACATATTATTTAAACAGATATCTATTCGATAAGGACATACTCACCTCCTAGTAATAATTACTATTGTTAATTTTGTCATTGAGAACTATTACAAAGTTTCATACGACATTATTGTGATATTATTTTAATGTGTTTTTGAGACTCTTAATTTTATTCACGTATGTTTATCTCCCTCTAGAGATACGTGATTTGTTTATAAATTGACAATGTAATAAATTAATAAATTTCCACATCCTAGGTACACGGTAATTGAAAGAATATGGGATCTAATGTTAATCTTGTGACCATGTTTGTTTTTCTCAGTGCATACAGAGAACTCTCTCCCTGGCTTGCTCCCAGCTTAACGTCTATGAAGACTGCTAGGGTCAGCTCTCCTCGTCCTCAGGCTGTAGACTCTCCTCTGCTGCACTACTTCCCCCACCCCACATCGTTGCATCTGCTCGCGCCTTTGCATCACCTAGTGCATACAGAGAACATCTTTTCGAAATAATTATACTCTTTATGTTGACATTTAATGTTAATTACCTACATTCATTGATGGTAAATCATACATATCCGATTGATTTTTCAAATATTTGCAAAGAGTTCACATAGCGATTCCGGACATCTCTTCTAGTCCTACTAATAGGCGATGGTATTTTTTTCTCAATACGATTCATTCATAAAAATCTGATGTAATTTATGTTAAAAACGCACGCATTCGTACATATTCTCATGTACATTACAATAATAAATACATGGGCGTATCTTTGTCTTGAATGATTCTAATTTTTGCCTTTATGAATAGGTACGTCGCAGTAGCCTTTCGGAAATCTATCAGGTTTAGCTTCAATCGACTTGCCGCCATCGCTGTTCGGGTCTGAAGGATTAGCTCCGGAAGAATGCCTACTGGTATTCGATTTTATAGCCGTTTCGTGATCTGTCACAAAGGTGATTTTATTAAAAATTCGTGTGTTGGAATAGTTGGGTGGAGACTCTCCTTTCAGATTGCCTTTGTGATGAAGACTTCCCGACCGAGAGAGCTCCATTATCCCTTCTCTCTATTCAGCTTTAGTCCCTCGTTGATCTTCTTTTGTGGTTGTTCACTTTCGTTCTTGGAAGTGCCATTTTATTACTTTTTTATTATTATTTGTGCCGTTTGTCTCCTTGTCCGTCCGCCATGTCGAATCTGAATTATTATTCTGTGTTTAAGAATGCCAAGGCGCCTTTTTAGATGGTCTCCTTTATGTTTGTACAGTTATATTTTTTTGTTGATAAATTTTTAGCCTTTTCCACCATTGCATATTGTATTCTCCTGTCTCGTGCACACTTGGATTCTGCGAAATTGAAATATAAAAAAATATTTTTTTTTAAAACAGCTGATTGCTCTTGATGTGTTACCTGTCACCCAATTAAATATTCTGAAATGAACGAACTAATGGCGAAATGGGCTGGATTTGAAAAACTTGGGAGAGGTGTCAATCTCAAAATACCTTTACAATCTGCAAGTTTACAATGCTCCTCCATACACATTCTAGAAAGTAGTGGTTTACCCAGTTCGTCTACTTCTTTATAGATAGATCTTGGAGAATATTTATCATTCTTTACCTGCCTCCAAATTATTATTCGCATCACCCTTGTTCCATGGAAAAAAAACCCTAAATCTTTACATTTTTCTCTGAAGAACCCCATCCCCTGTTTAAAGTTGCGTGAGTTTTGGAAGAATAGCCGGTTCAGTTCTAATCTACGTTTTTATTTATGACATCGTTAAATTTAGAATTTATGATCCAGGTAGGTACGTTGCTTTGGCGATACAATCTTCGTAACAGCAGATTCCTCCAAACCCATAATTCGCTTGGTTCCACCCGGAAGGCACTAGCATCTATTGGAAATTTAATTGAGCACATCGCAAAAAATATAATAATGCTCGGTACAGTTGGTATCACATCGTTCACCTATGACCTCATTTAGACAATATTTCATATTATTGTTTCTATTTTTTGACCGATGATTTGTCTCGATTTTTTTTCTTCATCTTATCAAATTATGTCAGTCGAATATTATAACAAAAAGCGGTTTCTAATATGTTATAATATATTCAATTTTATCGAATACTTGTTGTGTATTTTTATTTAGAATAGTTTCAATTTCCACTATTTTTTTATTTAAAGCTTTTGGCACTATTATTCATCTCTGAACTTCTATGTCGTATTTGTTCCGGATTTTTACTCTGCAAAAATATTGTTGGTTGATTCTGGTGGAAGAAGTGGGTCTCTACGAGCTGCTATCTGCCGAGCTCCTGTGTGGTTTGTTTCGTTGTTCGCTGGGCTCATATTATTTTCTTATCGCGGTTTTGTTAGATTAACCTTCCTTTTTAATTGTGTGTTTTACTCCCAAGGTATCGTCAGCTCGGTGCTCTTATTATTTAAGGACTGCTAACAAAGCGTTGGTCCGAACTTGGTTCGGCCTCCTCGGAGTGACACGTGCAAAATTACTTACTGTATTTGTATGAACAACATTGAAAATAGCACTCGGCTATGCTGGAGAGCTGGCGAATCCCCATTTGGAATGTCGATTTTGATAGCTTCTTGCAACACTCTGGTCTACAATTCCCCCTCGTTGGGTCACCGATTTCGCAGAACGCTTATCATCTCCCATTTATTTATTTGATAACATCCGATCGGAGATGAAGATTGGGTCTCGTAACAGTGAACAACATATTATCCATATTAATATTAACTATAAGTGAGTCGGTTGCCGTATTGTAGTACCTCTGTCTTTATTGTGTAAGTTTGTATTTATAAGACATACATTTTCCTCCTCTTTCGTATTTCAAAAAAGGAACAACAGATTTTCAATTTCTCTTTTGTTTTGGGATCCGAGTAGGTACTCACGTGTTATATCACCCATTCGACGTTGACTCGGTCAAATATTTGTTCTGCGTACGAGTGACAGGCCACACATTATTTGCATAGCTTTTGTATTTTAAAAATCTTTTTTTCTTTAGCAAGTTCTCTTGATCCTATCCGCTCTTGTCATTCTGTGATGTTTGTTCGACTAATTGATATACAGAAATCTTTTTTATTATTGGGTACAGCGATTCGACAAAGCCGGATTCGAAGCGTATCGCATGTGGATGCGTGCTTCATTGTACTAATTTTGTGGAAAAAATATGCTGCGTATTGAGAGACAAAAGCACACATCTTGTGGTCTTCTTTTTATGTGACGCTTTTGTACGACCGAAGATGTCAAAGTATTAACATGATAAATAACAAATGATCATCGCAGTATATGACAAAGGTAAATTAAATCTTTAATTTTTTATTCATACACTTCGTTTCAATTGTTAAAAGAGTTTCTTTGTGGATCAGAATTGTTGATATCATCGTCCGTCGGCTGGTTTTCGTTTCTGCTGATTCTAAGTCTCACCACTAAGCATTCCTGTACCATTGAATTTCATTTCTTCTCCGAGATCGGACCTTGTGTAGCAGTCAATCCATTCACAATAAACTGCGCAAGTTGGATGTGAAGAAAGCGTTCGAAGGAAAGAGGATTTCTGTTATCAGTTGCACTCCAAAAATTCCGAAGAACTTTTAATCGATGTACAAATATGTCGGAATATAAATTTATCCGCACGAATGGAACACTCGATTAGTATTCTGACGCAATACGTTGGCTATTTGATTTCTCAGGCTTTCGAGTGTGCCTCAAGGATGCGTCCAAGGTCCTTTTTTAAATATTTCTCAATGAAAAAAAGACCATTGACACGATAACACCAATATCAAGTTGTATTGATTAAAAAATAACATCCATATTAATACGCACGTGAGAATGGCCTCAGATGGGTATTTCGTTCGAGGACTTCCTCAAGGATCTCTCTCGAGACTCTTCTACGAACATCTCTCGATTTCTATTATAAGCTATTTTAATTGCACTTCACGCATATAGTAAAGGTACATTAATTTTTTACGCCCGTTTTTGTTAGTCCATCAAGCAAATCTTTATTAGTTGTGTTCCTGGTGTGTATTTGTTTACACGTTCAACCCATTACACCATTTATTGGGAGTTAAAAGTAAAACAAGTCATCAAATAATATTTAATAACTTGTTTAAAAATCGCGTGAGATATTTAGGATTTTCTGAGAGGTTTTGGATTGATTAATCTTACGGATTAGGAGATTATTCTGAAAAAAAAAAAAAAAAAGCATTCCTACTTCACGAGAAAACAAATCAAATAATATAATGCTAAAAATAGTATACCCTACCCAAATATGAGCAGAGAATAAATCGGAACACGTTTCTCACAGTGAATGAGTGCTTCAATAGTTTTTCAGAAAAATCGTCAGTCATGTAATGATTCTTACACCTTTCCTTTCAGCCTTATAAATTCTCTTTGTCATTCTGTTTGCATCCATTCTTTCCAACTTACTTACTTTCATCTTTGTCACAACACTTCTAACATCCGTACCGTGTTCCATGGTCTATGTTCGTTTGGTCTAAACACTCACTCATTAATTCATCAAATCAAATCGAATTCTCTGATAAAATCCTTAAAAATCCCTTGCGGTTAATAATAAACCAACAAATTGTGTCTTCTTTTGCGTTTATCTGGAGTATCCTTATTTCAGCTGATTTTATTGTGTGTTTTACTGCCGGATGTTCACCAATGTTTCACTACTGGAAAATAGATTCCGTTTTTTTTTACATTTAAGCGCAATTAACAGTTGTTGTTAGTGGTTTTAACTTGGTGATTTAATAATCTCATTAATTTGTTTTTAGAATTGTACTTAAATTTGCTCCTCGGAGAGCGGGTTAACATAATAACGAGGCCTCAACTACTATTGGTAAATCCTATTCAAATAATCCGTACGCACATTCTCGCTCCTTCACATGATTAGGCATATTCAGATTTTTTATCCAATCTTTTTTGTGGTATTTTTTTTAATTAACTTTTCATATGTACTATTTTCTCACGTCGTACCATTAATCATTTTTTCTTTTTTTTATCCCCGAATCTTTATTCTTTTGTTTGTCTATTTCTCGTTCGCAATCGTGCGAGAGGTTTGAAAAAAAAATGTTGAAAACGGCACAACGAATAGTTTTCAACAATTTTTGGTTTGGTTAAATTTGATTGTTCTTTTTCAGATCACCATCCAGATTTAAATTTAGTAGTATTTTTAGACAAGATCAAAGGACTTTTACCCCTCTAGGTCTATTATGGATCCTTCAATGTTACATACTCTTCGTCAAGGCCTCAGAATCTAATCTGCTTTCTCGGAGTTCAGTACCTAGTGACTCTCTACTTATTCTCACTACTTCTTTCGTGAGTCAGTGGTTTTATTACCCATCACGCCGTGTCTCGTAAGGGGTAGGCAGAGAGAACGGACCTCCACTCTTTTCTATCCAAGCATTTTTTAATTATCATTCTTCATTCATATTTATGTGTATTGATTTCGCTTCTTCCACCGACATAACATTTCTCTTATAACCCCTCCTATTTCTCTTACTTCTGACCTTCCCTTCGTTGAGAACGGAATCGTCATTTTCACTCGGCCGCGCTTTCTTACACCTTTCCTTCCAGCCTTATAAATTATCTTTGTCATTCTGTCTATGATGCAATCCATTTTTTCCACATGCCCAAACGATCTCAGCGTTTATTGACTTTCATCTTTACATTTTAAATTTTCTAAAATTGGGTATATGTATTTAGCGTTTTTTTTTTTTTAATCTTTTTTTAACATAATAATATTATGTTTTTAACCTATTTCGTGTTTTAGACAAGCGTCTGATGTTAACACGAATGTTTGCCCTTTGGAATACCCCATATTGTGTGCCTCGGTCCTCTCCTAAATACTAGTTTGATAAAAATATTGGTGTTCGATTCACCGCGAAGACTTATTCATAGACAGGTTTCCTTTGGCGTCTATTTTTATTCTTCGCTTCGATTTTCGAAACAGGATCTAATTCGTCCGTTGATTTTGAATTTTTTATCCGTCCTAGGTATGTGCACCACAGTACCACCATCCACAACAAACAACTTGATTCATAACTCGTATTGCGCCTATTGGTACGCACACGCTTATATTTTTTATAGTTAGAGAGGCACACACATGACGGTTTATCATTATTATTCGCTCTGAATATAGGTAGGTAGGTTCCAACTCGAGATTAACTCGCCGTATTATGGGCTGTCAAAATTTGAATTATTCGCCCGCGGATTGGTGGTCGGACTCTTATGGGATATTGTTTCAAGCGTGCGTTGTCGTGACGGTGTTCCCGAAGGAACCCTCTGCGAAATTAGGCGCGTCGTGCCTTCTTTCCAATCGTCGTGGTCTGATCTCGATCCTCTTGTTGGGACAGTGTGCCGCGCTTGTTGTTTCGGATTCTGTGGATTTATTAGCTGTTCGGTTTCCTCTTCCAAGGTGAGAACACTCGTCAATGGTATTGTTTGTAATCTATTTTTTGCGCTTTAATTTTTTGAAACCCCGGCAGCCGGTTTGACTGGCTCGGGGCACTGACGTAAGGCCCCAGCCACGCCGACCACTAACTACGTGAATATTTTAATACCCAGCCATTATTCAAATCTCTTGTACGTGTTTATTTATATTTAATTCTTTATTGTTGGTCTATTCTATAAATAATACGCATAGCATTACATCCATCCAGCCACATAGCAAAGGCCTATTAATTTTACATCGGTTTTGCGGCTTTGGACTGAATCACATCTAATACAAAAGTTTAATTCATAGCGTCGCGCCTTCAATTTTACTATTTTTTGCGAGGATACAGTACCATATAAACCTGCCTCATAGTCATCCTGTTCCTTTAGAATTTCACGCCTATTTCTTGTGTGCAAAATCAGAGACCATTATTGTGCATCAGGTTCTTGGAATCTCCTGAGCGCTCGCCTACTGATTAACTCCCTCATGGCCGCATTGTTTCTGGCGGAAACGCGTGAGGACATTACGTTATATGCCTGGAATGTGCAGAGGTGCGTGCCGCATGCGCCATCGCGATTAGGAAGTGGCGCGAGTGACTTTCGACTAATTATAAATAAAATGTTGTTTGCAGGAGGACGAGAAAGTGGTGGAGCTAGTGAACAAATACGGACCCAAAAAATGGACGGTCATCGCGCGACACCTGAAGGGCAGAATCGGCAAACAGTGTCGAGAGAGATGGCACAACCATCTGAATCCGGGCATCAAGAAGAGCGCCTGGACGGACCAGGAGGACAGACTCATCTACCAGGCACATAAACAGCTGGGCAATCAGTGGGCCAAGATCGCCAAATTGCTGCCTGGAAGGTGGGACTATTTCTAAAATGAAATTTTACATTTCTATTATTCCCATCCAATCGAGATAGAATGCCAAAAATCTAAACTGTAATTACTTACTCATTTTTTTTTCCAGAACTGACAATGCCATCAAAAATCATTGGAATTCTACGATGCGCCGAAAGTACGAATCGGAGGAGGCGTACCCTCGTCGCAAGAACAGCAGAGCGAGACAGCAGGCCAACTCGTCAGTGGGCCAGTTCAGGAGTGCGGACATGAGTGGCTCCCAGCACAGTGTCAGTGGTCTATCCAATCAGGACGCATACTTGCCCACTAAAGCTGTAATCATAAACAGTAACTCTTACTTGCTGGACTCACCCTTCCACGAGGGTGGCAGCCAGCAAGGGCATATGTCAGACGTGTCGTATGACATCCAGCCCACCAGATTCCCCTCTTGCGGCCTGGATGGGGATGAAAGCTCAGTTCAGTTTGGTGCTGGAGGATTAGACTCTGCTACATTCAACCCATCTGTGAAAGCAGCTTACTCTGACGTTAGTTTTATTTATTTTTACTTAAGGGACACATAGTGACAGGTAAAAAAATGGAGGTGCTTTCTTCCTTCTTCTGTTCACACAAACCAAAAAAAAAAACAGATTTTTCTATATGACACTGGTTGTGATGCTGTGCAAAACCTCTATTTTGTCTTTTGTATGCGTGTTTGATAATTTGCTGTATTAATTATGTAATCATATTGTTATAGGACTGGCATATAGAATTATACAACGACCCATCTAACAGTTGTCACAGTAACGCTTCGAGTGTCCAAGAATCCCTGCCTTCCTCATCCGCACCCAGAATTCTTCAAAACAGAACTTCTCAGCAGCAAGCGTTAAATGCCAGGATCATCTCCTCCTCCAGTTATCAACTCAGTTTGTCTTCTGAAATTAACGGCTTGGACAATCATGATTTGGTTGGGACAAATTATTCTTCCAGCGCAACTCCACAATATAGAAACTTCAAAGAGCTCTTGAAGAAGAAAATTGTTGAGGATGTTCGGATCAAGAAAGAGGAGATTTCTGAAGACACTTCCTCAAGGTTAGTTTATCTTTTGCTCTCCATATTTTTTATTATTTCCGATCATAAAATTGGGACAGAACTTTGGAATTCTCATGTGGGTGTCCGAATCTTATTGCGAAATTTGAAATCAATTTATTTGGTTTTTTTTTACAGGTTACCCAGCATAGAGGAATTTGTTTTTCGAATCAAGCACGAAGCTGTGGTACCAGATTCCGAAATGAGTATGGAAGATGATCAGATACATCCTGTTTTTTCAAAATCCTCAGACAAGTTTGAGGATCCTGATCTTTGTTCTGTGACAATGTCTCCAGATAATGATGATCGAGGGAACGTCCTTCCACCGATACTGCGGAAGGCCAAACTTAAAAAGTCTGTCGTTGGATTTACCAACATCACTAATCACGCAGCGGTAAGCCAACTATTTTTCTTTTATTATAATGGTTGCAGTAAAGGATTTGAATTTTAATGTTTGTTTACATTTCAGTTGGCACAAGACGAACCGTCAGGCTATCTTCTGACCACTGGTCCAACGTCTACCTCTTCCAACACCACCACTGTCAGTATCAAGCCACAACCTTCGTCGTCACAACAGAACATCGTCCACACGCCCATAAAACAATTGCCATTTTCTCCGTCACAGTTTTTCAACACACCCAATAATGCCAATTCTTTGAATCTCCATTCACAGCTGTCACCAAGTCACTCCACTCCAGAGAAAAAGGTCTTGGTAGAATATATTAAGGTATGTACTAGGGTTTACTAGTTGCTAACCATTAGACCACACACTGCAATAGCTGATCTTCTATTATTGTATATAAAAATAGGTTATAGAATTTGTTCCTTCTTAGTAATGTGGTGACAAAATTCAAAAGATTTTTTTTAAATGGGATGTTACAATATCGCCAAATTTAAAAATATTCAATTTTGAGAGTTCAAAGTTCCTAGAGCATTAAAAAAGTCTTGCATATAAAAATGATCTGTCTCGGTAAAACTAAAAAACAGCTGACCAATTTGGCTAATTTTGGTGGAGAAATATCGGTGTCATTAAAAATCGCGAGAAATACTGAATAATTTCTAGGAAATAAAAAAAAAACTAACAATTTCTTATTCCCATACAACGTCATTCTACCAGTCGAATGTTTTACAACAAACATACATTCTCCTTTGAGGTCCCCCGCACACTGCAAGCCAGCCCGGAGGAGACCAATCCGCAGCATACTCGATCTCCCAGTCTAATCGAAGCAATCAAATAAAAAAGTCAGCCCCACACAAATCAAACCCGCCCCAAAGCAACCCACAATACAGGGGGCCTAAGCCCCACTAAGGAGCATAGGGAGGCACAAGAGCTCTCCATTGTGCTGGATCATGCGCATTTACAGGGGGGACACCATCTGCCTGAACCCCCCTGATGAGACCCAGGCGTCCGAGGCGTATTTCTTGTGCCTTTGCTGACCTGTTGGGGTTTTACAACATACAATCGTTATTTTTTGCTTGTTGGTGCCTGGAAATGAAGTAGATAGGCTTTGGTGATACAAAGTTTACAATGACATTTGGTAGGTAGTTAAAATTAATTTAAGCACAAAAGTTTGTCAAAAAAAAATTAGTAATGATGTACAATTTTCAGGAGAGTGGAGTTAGTCCACTGCACACTCCAACCATGTTGGGTTTGGATGTCTCCAGTGCCAGCTCTCACTTCACTCCGGTGGCCATGCGGAGAGGATTACTGGCAAATTCCATGCCAAGGTAATAATACAATTATACAACTTGCTCAACTATCCACAAATTGTAATATCTTGAGAGATTATTGCTTAATCTGTTAATTTGATTATAGGACCCCGACCCCGTTCAAGAATGCTCTGGCGGAGTTACAAAAGAAATCGGGTCAAGTGAAATACGAGCCGGCGTCCCCCGGGAACATTGTGGAGGACATCACGGAGATGTTCAAGAGGGAGGAGCAGGAGGAATCTGGGAACACACAGTCCACCATCAACGACTCCCAGTACTGTACCGAGGCGGAAGCCAGCAATGTCACGGACAATTCCTTTCAAAACCTGCAGGTTTGTACATTTTAAGTATATTATAAATATATTTGATTATAGATTGAATCTTCTAAAAGTAACAAATGACAATAAAAATTGAAAGTGGCAAATATGAAAAATATAAAATGCTTCTAAGGTATTACAAAGCACCTAAATCAAAGGAAGTTCTAGATTTGACACTTTATTTACATAAAAATAAAAATGAAAGAGTCTTGTATAGTTCTATTTAATTCATAGGAATGGAAACATGATTCATGTTGAGTTTGATGGAATTTACTGCGCACTAGATAAATAATATGTTGAGGGACCGTACTATAAGTCTCTATATCTTGCCCATGTGGTACAACACTCATCATGTTCTGTATTTTCTCGAAAGCTAATTGCAGTGGGATTATCAATTTTGGCACAGCCAAAAACATTAATCAGCTCAATATTGGAAATATGTTTTTTAATTCCAACACATAAACTTATTAAAATTCAAATTTCAATTTATACGTAGGGGATTTCGATATGTCCTCTTTGTCTATTGTGTTCGTCACATATGAATAGGTATGTTTTGTTTCATTTACAGCATTGTGATTCCGGGATTGGTGTGTCCATCAAACGCAAGTCTTCGATTGATTCAACCAACGGTGCTCGCACTTCTCTGCCTGACAAGGAGAATGAGATTCCCATATCAGGAAGTGGCAGCACTCACAAGCGTGCCAGGAAAGCTCTCCAGTTGACGTGGATCACCAGCACACCACACGCCAGCGGCGCACCACCACCACACGTCGATGGACACACATTCATATCCCATGGCAATCATGACGTTCCCGATATGATGGGGATTATTGAAACACCTGTAAGTATTATGAAATACATGTTACAGTGGAGCCTCCCACCTTTTTCCCCAGTGTGTTCCGGTCCATTCTCTCACGTTACGCATCCAAGATATTTGTCTTCATACAGGACCTCTTCGACCATCCACCTTTCCCAATCAGGAGTTGGAGAGGTGCATTTAATAAAATCTATTTTTTAACCAGAAATCTGTCTTGAAGACAAGATTTTGCTGATGCTTCAACATTTGATGGAAATTTGTCATATGATTATTATCATGGAACAAATTTGCCACCTCCCTATTATGGCGGTGAAGCTTATTAATGATTTTAAATTTTTCTTTTAAACATTTCGCACATTTTTTGCTCATTATGTGACTTGTTGTTTTGAGAGGTTTCACTGTATAAGTCAAAACTTTTGAACCTTAAGAGTGGGCTTATTAAATAGTTGTTGATATTCTTTCAGAGTAAATCTTTGGCTGACACCACGGGGATGTTTTCACCACCTTCTATCATCAAGAACACCCTCATGGGAGAAGAATCAACCAGTCTCCAGGGCATCCTCAGTCTGAATTCCACCCCCGGCGCCAACACCTCCATGGAAGAATCCACGGCCATTCTCCACTGCTCTTCAAACTCTAATAAGGTACAACACAAGGAACATTCCCAACAAGTCCTTTCTTCCAACCAACCTTTGACCTCCCACCAGTTCCCACAATTAGATGTTGAAAAACCAAATAATAATATATTCTACACAAACAACCCTAACTTGTTGCAATATCGCGACATTAAAAATATATCTTGCGATGATTCAGGTATTGAAAATATAATGAATGATACCATTGATGTAATGGACGAACGCGGTTACTACCAAGATCAATCTTATTCTCTCGTTAGTAGCCCTAGTTTTTCACGTTTGAACGCCGAGAGGTTTAAAACTATCTCGCTAGGGGCTGTGGAGGAAAACAGCAAATCGACGAACGCCAATCCTAGTAATCATTGTCTGAAAAATATTACAAACACCCATCACCAACATTACGGTAATAGCGTTTTAGCTCCGAGGGAGACGTTGGCCAACGCTTTTGCTAATCACATCTATAAGGTGACTAACCAAAAACCGAGCACGTCGACTATCAACACCATACTCTCCCAGAAGTTGGCCCAAGACAAAATGACGGATATGAATAATCGTAGAAATGCTAACTATCAAAAGAACAGTATTGCCAACAATGACGAGAATATATGGGGAGGTTACGGAGCGTTTCGATAGTACAAAAAGTAGATTTTAGAAATAAAGACCTTAATACGTCTCGTTACAATATCATTCCAAAGATCATATACGCTTAATAACATTATATTAACCTAATTTGTGTCGCGAATCGAGTAGATTTGGATCATATGAATATCGTATTCAGATTTGCGGAATGCAGCTGTCTATTTTTTTTATTAAAATATATGAAATCAACGATCATTAAACAATTTCCTTAAGAGCTATTTAGATGTTTGTTTTTTTTATTTATAAAAAGTGTATTTCATATAATATATATTTTTTGTTTTTAATGTTATTTTTTTTAAATGAGGAAATACGTAACATTTTATTTATGAAAAATTAAAAGATTGGTATTATTAATTTTGTTGTATTTTTTTTTTAAACATTATAATTATGTAGATTTTTACGGTTAGGTTATTTATACTCCATAATATTTCGATATCTATTGTGTATTTAATTTATTATTTCCAATTAATTATGTTCGTTTGTTGCTCGTTCGTTATACATCTTATTTATCTCTAGGTTTATTTTAAAATAAATATAATCACGAAATAAATCTATAATAACTATAGGATCTATTATATATTTAGTTGTAACTCTACGTTTATTAGGATATAGCTATATTTAAAAACTACCAATGTAATTAATCTTGCACCAAATTACTTCATTTTTATGAACATTTTATTATTTTATCTATATTATGTTGTTATAAATATTATTTTTTTGTTACGTCATAGACATAATATTCTATTATTCAAAACTAACCCCAAATGACAAATGAAATATTTCAAATCTGAATTTGGAACCAATATTTCATTATTACGAACTCTGATGTAGACAAATTCAGTAATGATTACACATTGGTTATAATCAATTTAACACGCCCTTATTTAGTTAGCCATGATAAAGTTCTTAGAAAGGGTAAAGCATAACGCGTATGTACATAACATTATTTTATTCTTTGACAATAAACCAAAGATTTCACAATCGCCAAACTTCGTATTTTAGTATTGTTTATTTATTTATTTACACACTCCGGGGTGTTATAGAAACCAGCTGCTGGAACACTCATATTTATCCCTTAATTCAGTACCTGAAATTCATCCCGCAGATTGTAAAAAATGCTATTTCTCCTGTGATATTTGTGTTTCATTAGATCCCCTCATCTCTTGTTCATAACAGAATTTTTGCATGTTTTTGTATATTATTTTAACTGGATAAATATTAACAAATAAAACGTGCATTGAATGAAATAATAATTTATTTTTTTTGTTCCACATATTTTTATTTTTCCGAAATAAATGACCAATATTGATAACTATAAAACTAATTGATAAAGACAATTGTTAAATTTGAATTCATAACTGGCTTACAATGCTCTTTCTTGTACTGGTTGAGTTGGATCACTAACAATGTAAAGAATTTTGACAGAACGACGAACGTTGTTGACCACACTTATCCGGCCCTACTTGACAAGATATTTGTTTTGAATTTAACTTTAACTATTAAAAAATTGTAATGTAATAAATGTAACTTTTGCATCAAAGAGTTGAGTTTTTTTACTATAGTATTTTATGTACATCTGCTTTCAAGAGGTCTGAAAATATCTGCAATATTTAGAATATTTAAATTCTTTGTGTTGGTGAAAATAAAAATATGTAGAATGACAAAAAAAATATTTTATTTAAATATATCAATAACAATAATTAATATTAACTATGGTTTTCGATAATCTATGGTTCCCTGTCCGGGATAACATGTACATTATTATGATGACAGATTCTACAGTGATGTGATGGATGTATATAATAATGTGTTATTTGGTTTTTGAAACATAGTCCACATTGTCTCTCTGCTCCCATCCCCCAAATCCACAATATTGACAGTCCAGGTGTTGGCAACTTTTGGTTTCTTTGTGTTTCGCCTTGTTGGTGCTTTGAAGAGACTTTTTTTTATTTTATTATTTTGTATTTTCTTTTTTTTTTTATTATTATTTATTATTTTTTCCATTACATTTTTATTTTGTTTAAACAAATAATGTTGAATTGTATAATGTTTGTGTCGGTCCGAGTTAAGTTCAGACTAAAGTTGTGTAATATCTATCATCTGTCAATATTGTACAATCCATATTTTTATCCTCAAATTACTTAAATCCAAAAATGTTCCAACTTTTTTTAATTGTTAATAAATTTTTACCTTTTTTTAACATCTGCTTTTTTTATTACTTTTGTTATAATATCCTTTGTTCTGCTTTTGCGATAGTTGCACTCTTCCCAATGAGACAGGTCGTATCGTAACATAACGAATATCAAAGTTGTAGTATAACTAACCTTTGATATGTCCCTCAATTTTCAATATATTAAAGCTTATTTCGTTGTCTTTGTATTGCGAAATATTTTGATGGGTGAAAATAAAATTATTTTATCGTAATCGATATTATTCTTTAAGGTGTGAAAATCAAAGACCAATGATTTTATTCTGTTAACCCATTCTGACACGGTTGAATTGCCAGTTGAACATTTTATACACAAAAGTTGATACATCACGACTATTTTCGTTAAAGTATCGTCAATTAATACATTAACAATATTCAGTAATAAATCATTAAATTTTCTAACGTTATTTGTAATTTTAACAACACCTGACAACTGTCGTCTGTCGTCCTTTGACTCAATCAATGTTTCTATGAATAATTGTTTTTTTTATTTCACAATAAAGTTATATTTATTTATTATTTATTTATTTACTTACCAAATGGCGCCCTAGTACTAACGGATAAACATGTTGCACTTGCAATATTCTCTCAAACAAGATGAAAGAATATTCGTAATTTTTGATAACTTTATCTACATAACTGCAGATGGTTCTTATTTATGATGTAATTATTTTTTTTTCAATATTTGAAGCCAATATTGTAGATTATCTAGTTGGACAACTAGTCAATCTTCAATATTGGCTACAATCTTCAATATACATCATAAAGATGAAAGAAGTTTTTAAGATGAATATTCCAATTTGTTAAAAGTGTCTTATTTTACTAAATCTGTTACTAAACATCCGGAGTGCTTTAAGAAGTATGTCTCTCTTCAAAAACTATTTGAAGATGAAGAATAATAATTAAGTCAACAAATAAAAGGAGAATTGTCATTTTATATCAGATTTGGTTGAAGCGATTGTCTTTAAAATCTTGGTAAAATAATGGGTTAATAATTATTTTTTTGTAACGGTTGTTATTAAGCGATTCGGCCTGTACATAGTGAGATTGTGTAATATTATTCTAGTCCATTTTTCCTGTCATTTTATGTTAAAAATAATTCATGGTACTCCTCAGCTATCCGAGATGGGATCGTCACCAATTTACGCAATACAATTTGCAATGGTGAATGAATTGGGCTTATACTGTAGACTGTAGTCCATTCTGAACAATTGGAAGAATGATATTCCTTAAAATCCAATTACACAAATCCAACTGCAAAGGGTGTGGTGGGGAAGGCTAGAAGAACGGCACTCCTGGTTCACTTAAGCACCAAATCACCATTTTCTTCACTGTCTAGACCTCAAGTGATGCCAACAGTTTTGTTTGTTTTTATTTTGATATTTCACACAATTTTGTTCAAACCAACATAATTTTTCAGGACTTGCTCCCTTATTAGCCCAAATATTATGCGACTCAAATTTTCATAATACTATTAAAAAAAAATCATTAAAGAATTAAAAAAAAATCTAAAATTAAATCAGATAAACCATTATTTAGGTATTTATAAGAATGTAACTAGCAGAAAAAGCTGTTGGACGACAGGCATAGAAAAATAATTAGAATTGTATGTAAGAACTATATTTTCAGTGGATATCTATTGATTGATTTACTGACGAAAATAATAAGTATGAAAAATATTTCCCATAGCTTTGTCAGGTTTTGTCATCATATCAAAAATATGTGTTAAATGTTCCATTTTTCGAAACCTTTGCCAGGCGTTAGCAATTTGTACTCCTAGGTCCTAGACTGAGGGTGTATTCATTTTTCCTGGACCTGTCAAGAAAATTAAACCCTGAATTTAGTGCAAGTTTATTATTTTAATTGAATCGTCTTAAAGATTGCATTACATTTGGGCTAATACTGTAATTATTGGATGTTATCTCTTATTAAAACTGTTGGCATCGGTTGAGTTCCAAAATCTCTATCATAAATCAAAAATCATTTCATCGGACATCATGAAAATGTATAAATGTTGTGGCTTACTCTATGTTGTATGTATTTCTACATTGTGTGGTTTTGTGTTATGTTTTATTCTCAGTGGCGTAGAAAAATGTCTGTTAGCTCCAATGGTTCGTACAAATCATCGGCTGTTAGATCCATCAAGTTCGACAACGATAATCTCTTTCCACAGACTAACAACTCTGCACCTGTAAGTATGCCTAAAAACACAAATATTGGGGGAAAATATTACTTTTAAGCGAGAAAAATAGTAATTTTAAGAGATGGTTAATTTGACAAACACTTAGTTTCGCACACGCATTTCTAGCACCCTTTATTGCAGTTAAAAAAAACACTTTCTTTTCTTTAAATTCGCTTCTCAAATGCACCACCCTATTGTCCCATTAATAGATAATTACAGTAACCAACCTAATATGTTTTAAATGTAAGCAAAACAATACGATTTAATGTAAACCATGAACAAAACATATGATTTAATGTAAACTGTATGATTTAATGCAAACTGTGAATCATTTTGAAATTGAACAAATTTATAAAATTTTAAACATGTTATTTTCAGAAACATTTAAAAATATCATTTCCTTGTTTTTTGTAGGTCGATGACAAATGGCAAATGGTCGCGTGTGGTCGTACCAAAGACCAATTGGACTTGACGCATCAAGCATATCAAATCTTGAAGAAAACAGCATTGAAGCCAAGATCGCTCAATTTTTAGACCTGCGTACTTATTTTATAAGCTTTCGAGTTTTTATCAACAACTTCGTACAACTTGTTTTGTAAAGGTCAGACCTCAAAGAGCATTGTTGAAATTAGTTTCTAACTGGTTTAGACTCTCCGTTTATACGTTTGCAAGTCGAACCTATATCCATCACCTTACAATGTACAAATTAGTTTTATGTATAGTTTTAGGACTCAATTTAATTTTATTATGTACCTTAATAGTTTCGTATAAAATATATATTTTATACACTATATTATATTTCTTTTTGTAGATAGATACTAAGATTTTTGACAATATAATATTTTTAATAGATAGATAAATTTTCTCACAGAAAACCAACTCAACAATAATTATTATTTGTCTGTCAAATTATTTAAGTAAGTATATGAACGTGCATTTGTGGTGGATTTATTTAAATTATTTAAGAATAGTCCCTAGAACGGAGCATTGAAAAAAAATACAAAATGTTAACGAATAAATTTGATATTTTTTAATTTATTAACTATCTGTATATTTTTAAATTAAGATTTAAGGTCCGTTTTCACCAACACCATTCTCCTAAAAGTGGGTTGTGGAATTTTTAATTTAGATTATGTTATTATTTCGATTATTTTATTATTCCTGTTCATTTTTATGATATTTTATAACGATTTTTTATTTTCTATTAATATTATTTTTTGTGCAATTTATTGAGAAGTGTTAATTTATTCCAAATAATAACTAATTACTTTATGATTTCATTCTTCTCTCAATATATTTCTTCTTTCTCTACCAATTGTCCCCATCATGCCAGTAGTAACAATACACATTAAATTACGTTAAAACGAATATGAAAATTTACCGTAGCTTTCCTCAAATATTGAAATAATTTTACGACATGTCGAATTAATAAATTTAATATCTTTTAACGGAATTTGGCTTGTGTTATGTTTGGCGTAATGTCGGGAAAAATCTGTGTTATTTAATTTAAAAGTTTACGCTTATAGATAAGGTTGAAAAATAAAATGATAACACAATATAATAATATATGGATTAAATTTTCATTTTGTCTTAGAATATTAAATTTATTTTAAGCTAAATCCTTATTTAAAACTTTTAGATATTTTCGTTACAAGTTACATCTAGACACTTACCTGCAAATTTGGTAATATTATATTGGATATAACGAAATGGAAGTTTTTTTTTCCTTCGGTCTACAAATTCATTTTTACACAATTTTTATTGTTGATATAGTGCATAAAAAATCAATTTATAATTTGTTGAAAATGAGTTTTAGATAGAACTCTTTTAGATTCCAGTAAAACTACAAAGTTTCAAAAGAAAACATCTGTCAAATTCGCCATCTTGGTAAAATTGACCTCTTACTAAAATAAAAATATATTATGATCGCAAGTTGAAAACAAAAAAAATTTTTAGATTTTTTTTTCGAAATGCCTAAAGACTTGATTCAAATAACTATCAAGGTATCACATTGCTCAAATAGATTCATGCCGTTATTTTGTACTTAAATTTACAATCATTGATTTAATTGATGGCTGATATATTTCAATTTAAAGACACGGTTTAGTTGATTGTATTGAGTAATGAAAATTCTAAGGTATTTTGGAGATTCAAGTTTCAAACATGTTCATTTTTACGTACTAATGATTCAAATGTGCAGTGCACTTAATACAGATTCTAAATTAAATTAATTAACATATATATTTGTATTTTTTTTTATTTTTTAAATATTTTAAATACGAAAATGTTGTTATAAATGCCAACCGCAGATATTTTAATTTAATAAAAAAAACACAGCGAAATCTTGACCTCTATAAGATTATGGTTTTAGGCATCTAGGAGGTCGGTAAATTAGTTTACATTCTCTTTACACAAAAAAAGCTCGTAAATAATAAAAATATTGAGAAATTTAAAGTGGGATAACAAAGTAAATTTTTTGGCCAGTACCTATAACAAGAATTTGAAGTACCTTTGAATTGGACGCACAGTTTTGTCTTCAACCTTAGGGTTTGCTACTCGGTTGGAACTCCTTCGTTTTTACAAACTTAATATTGAATCGAAGGGATTTTTATAGTACATCAATATATGAAATAAGGAAATATAATTTATAATATTGTGGCTATAGTAATTGTTTAATATAATATATTAATTTGACCGTATCTTTGTAAGAATATTATATTATATTGGATTGTCTTTTGTGTGGATTTTGTTTTATTTTGTGGAAAAAAAAATGATTTTCATAAATTAATGTCTTTTATAAATAAATAAATATACATGAATAAAAATATACCCTTAACTGATTTTTTTACTCTGTCCCAGATTTTCCGTGTTTCATTTATCTGATTTAAAATGTACGAGTTTTTCCCGATATTTTTACACTTCTTGTCTCTATAACAAAGAAGAAGAATCTTCTTGGTTTCAGTCAGTCCGTTTAATTCCTGATTTGAAACATCGTACATTTACATTGGATTAAAAGAAATGAAGGTATTGAATTAGTGTTGTTACAAAGATATAAAGTCAAGATGGTTTGAGCATCTTTATAGCAAATAGGCTAACAAAAATAAGGGTTTAAGAAAATGAGAAGTGGAGAAGGCCTATCTAGTCAACTATGGAAGACTGCTGAAGAAAGACAAAAACTGCTTGTAAGTATAAAATAATATGCAAGTATAAGAATCACAAATCACTCGCCTAGGGTGGAATGCCAAATTAATTACATTGTTTTTTTTTTCTTCATAAAAGAGCCATCTTTAGAAAAACTATGTAAACATTTAAAAAAAAATTTATTTAGTTATCAGTATTCATCCATAGATGGCTCTGCGCCCCCACATGTTTGAGCCAGATTGTAATTTTAATTTTGAATAATATGAACACTTTTTGCAAAAAAATAAAATGAAATAATAAAAATAACAATTAAATTTATTATTATTAATTGATTAATAGGAAAATTATTTTTTGATACTACTTTATTAAAGAAATGCGACACCTATAGAAAGGCTCTGAAAGCATTATATTATTAATTTTGTTGTAAGTATTTTTGCATAGATGGCTCTACGCATCCAATGTTCCCTTGCACTTGACCCAGTTTGACCTTTATTGAATAAACATTTCCAAGTTCAAATCGTGCCAGTTAAAGGCCACCAGTGTTGTAGTTTCGAATTATCGATATTGTTACAATGAACTCACCTGTTTCCTATTAACCACCACTGTACTATATAGATGACATCATACTGTATGTACTGAGGGTTTAACACGAATAATTTCCTTCGTTAGGTACGAAATGAATATTTTATCGCGACGCTGGAATTTTTAGGGAACTTTCTCCATTCGGCGCTGATGAAAGAGAAAGTGTCCAATTAAAGGTATGAACTGCATACCTTGCCACCTTGGTGATTAATATTAGCCTATTAGGTATTGTTATAATCCATAAATAAAAATATAAATTATAAGGATCCTATATTTTTTTACCTATCACTTCTTGCCCTTGTCCCCTAAAGAGTAAACAGAGAGAACGGACCTCCACTCTTTTCTATCGGAGCACACTTCTTTCGCTTCTTCTACCGACATACCATTTCTCATACACCCTCTCCTATTTATCTTACTTCTGACCTGACCTTCCTTGAGGACGGAATCGATGTGTTCGATCCACGTCATTCTCGGTCGGCCACGCTTCCCACACCTTTCTTTTCAGCCTTATACATTCTTTCTGTTATTATGTTTGCATCCATTCATTCAATATGTCCAAACTAATCCAAACCATCGCAATTTATAATATTTATAGATAGTCTAATCTTTTAACAAAACCAACATCCAAAAGTACTAAATTCCTTCCTAATATTCTCATTTATTTTCATATCAACATAATTTCTTTCAACATTCTTCGTAGAGCTCTCACCTCTACTACATTCTTCTTTTTATTTGTCCATGTCCACGTTTCACAAACATACATCATCGATGGTAACAGGATTGTGTTACGCACTATATTAGTTTTTTTGCTTGTAGTGAGACGTTGTTGTTCCGAAGTGCACCGCCCACTTTTTCACACTTTCCATCCCTGCTGAACATACTTCCTAAACACACATCCCTACTTATACACTTGCTCAAGAAATTAATGTTCTACGGTGGTTATTTTATAATTCGTTCTTGCTTCATCCCTTTCTAATATAATCCGGATAGTAAAATAAAGAAAGGTTTTAGGCGAGAGATAATAATTCTGTTTATAGATTATTTTATGCCAGAAGGATAACGGATAAATAAGTGTTACACAATTAAAGGTAATTTCACATGTAATTATGTAAGTTTCATCTATAAATAAATCTTTCCTTATTATTACTTCGTCAAAACAGATAAACAAACAAATAAGTACATCGTTGTATATTGATAGGTTGGTAGGTAATCAATTCGACAATTCATCATAGTGATTGACTAAACATACTTACATCATGTCTTCTTAATTTACTTATAGTTCCTTATTTATAAACAAGCAACTTATTGATGTAAACATTACATTTAAATTAATATTATTCTGAAATGACAAACAGACGATTGAGTTGCGTCGTATCCAATTGTTAAATGTATTGTTATGTTGAATTTTCAATCGTTAAATTTGAATTTCAACCACGGCACGGGCTTACGAACGTTATCTAGTGGTGTTTCAAAGGCTGGCATAGTGTGATCTCTTTACGTTAACGTAAGTAAGTATTACTTTAATATGAGTTCCAACCAAGAGTATAGTGTATGGTTAAATACAAATACAAAAATGCAATATTTGCATACAAACAGTTTTTAGTGTGTATATTGATTGAGGAATTAAAAAAACTTAATGTCTATTATTGTTTTAAAGTGCATTTATAGCAATTAACGAACAAAGACCCATCAGAGCTTGAAAATAGAGTGTATTTTCCTAATCGTTGATACTGGACACAATGGCAACAACAACTTATTATTAGTAGGCGATGTCAGTTCTTTCTGGTTGTTATTTCCTTGGTGACCATATTATCAACGATCAAGAAAATATACTCTATTTTCAAGCTCTGGGATTTTGATCGTTTGGTATAAAATAATGCGCCATTAGACAAAAGCGCTCGAGATTCAATAAAAATTATGTACCTAAGTGCGACTGTGTTTTTCTAAATTCATAATAATGAACATTCACAACGTAAATAAACAAACCTTACAAAAAGAGTAGAGCGCAAAATAGTCTATACTTATAGGTACAAAATAGCATGTCTGGGGTTTTTATTTTTCTGGTCAGAATATATGAACCCACAACAATTTGGCGTTCTATCAACAAAAATATACTTATTGAACATTTTCAAAACATTTTTTTAGAGTCGCTTTATATGGAAAGCTGATTCAGAAGTAAATGAAAGATGAAAATCTCGCTGATAGAAGCGAAAGGTTGTGGTAAAATATATGAAATGAGTTGAGGTTTTCTCTTTTTGGCCATTTTCACTACGCAAATCTTTTTCATTTAAAATGAATTTGGGTTTAGCAAGTTTAGATGATCATTATCCACTGGAGATTATGTTAATCTGATAGTTTGACTAAGGAATCCTTAACAAGATTCTCCGCCATGATAAATGTTCAAACATTTTTTTGACCGTCTGATAAAATTCCCGGTAAGCGTAATGTTTACTCTGAAGTTATTAAATGAGTGTGTTCCGGGAATGCCCTCTCCCGGAGGTTCGGGGGCTGGGGCCGGTTCTCAGAACACGGCTACCCCCCCCCCCCCCCATTGTTGGTGGGGGTTCATTCATAGAATTTCCACTAGAACACGCCAACAAACATTGTTAGTCTTCTTTGTGTGTAGCACCACTTCATAAGAGTTATTTCAACAACCTATATAAATTTTTCAGTAATTTTCACACATTAGTTTCTATAGCAAGCGCATTTCTGGCACCCTTTCTTCTGCTGTTTCTTTTCTTTAAATTTGTTTTACAAATAATGCACTACTCTTTTGTAGGTACTGTCAAAAGCTAATTACAGTAATCAACCTTATGCGAAAGAAGGGTGCTTGGATAGAAAAGAGTGGAGGTCCGTTCTATCTACTTACCCCATACGAGACACGGCATGATGGGTAAAGAAACCTACTTTATGTATTTTAATGCAAACAAATCATATTATTATGTAAACCGCAAACAAAACACATGATTTAATAATAATAATAATATACAATTACACTATTGTGTCACGCCAAGTCTCGACAAAAGACTTGTCGGCGTGAAAAATAAAAACTGCAAAACATGTCATACGATTTTAAATTGGAAAATCGGATCTGGGCTCACCCAAAGTGACTACAAATCTTTCAATATGTTTCATATAAAGCCTAAATTTGGGTTGTGAAAGTGGAAATGGTCGGCACCGAGATTGCAACCTACGACCTCCAATATGCTGTAAGTTTGAAAGCTGTCGTCCGATACAGCTGGTCTACCAACCACCATTTAGTTCAACTTCTTGCCACCGATGCTGAAAAGCCGTGTGGTTGTATCGCCACACATTTTCGCCGTGTGTAGGAGGTCTGTCTGCCGCCTGCAGGTGGGGTTAGCGTCGCCGTTTACGATTCCGATAAAAGCTTCAGTTTCGGGTGGCATCAGGCAGGGGAGGCTTGGACGCCAAGTTCTAAGAAAAAACATTCGGGGATACAGTGTTCCAGAAAGCTCACCGTACTATTTATTCTGTTTATTATTGAAGACGTCTGGAAAAATATATTGTCACCGTAGGTACCGTATCTAATATTCTCCAATCAATCATTAAGGGTTGCGCGCTCCCATACCCCTGGATGTTTCAGGAACCTATGTTCTCATTTCAACTAATATATTCTCCAGATTTTTATTTCATTTTTTCTTCTTGAAGTTCTTTAAAAAGTTCCTCTGGAATTGGTTATCACTTGTAGCACTTGTTTCAGCGGTACAGCCGTGGCATTTTCTTCCTTTCCACAACTTTTTCATAGCCTACTATTAACTGAATCTTTCCCGCTTCTAACGACATGGGCCCATTATGAATCCTTCCCGGATTTGATCATTATTGTCACCAACCCTCAGTGAGTATTGTCTTTATTGAGTTTGCAACTAAGGATATTTTATACACAGTATAAGTAGTGTCTCTTTCCCCAATAAAGACATTGATAATTTGGCACTTTGCGTTTCTTATAGGCGGTATTTTTGTAAGCATATTTATCCTTTTTAATACTTTTGCAGTCTTCGAATTCAGTTACTGACATTAATAATTCATCTTCTTAATTTAGACCTTGTGGACTGTAATTCAAGAGGTGGGGTTAGTTTCTTACGAGGTCGACCCCCAGCTGTCCCTCCTCCGAGCCGGATTTGGCAATGCCATGTAAGGAAGTCTGGATGAGTCCATTCTCCTGACATTTGCATACGAACCTGTTTCATCGCCTTCCCCATCTATGGTACCTACTGTGTCTTAAACCTCGCACATTTTGCCTACCCTCGTGTTCCTTACTCTGTCTCTTAAGATCTTCCTGGCTATGCTCCGGATGGGTGTTTTCATTTCTGAAACTCTCAGCGCAGTGATAACAACCTTGGGCTCGATCCCGTACACGGGTCTGGTACAAAAGTCTGGTAAATTTTAATTTAATTTCATACCAGGATTCTTTTAAATAGAGTTTCGAAGGCATCTTGAGATCCAGATGCCTTGTTGAATTCAGTCCAATATTGGGTTCATTCCTTCTTAAAAAATTCTACGTGAGTTCGCTCAGGTTTTATGAAAGGAGAGGGAAAGAGAGGACGTATCCTTGTTCCCTCTCGCACCTTGTTTACTGCTGCTCCGTCATTTATCTAACGCTTGGCAGGTGATTATTCAATGATGTTTGTTTGTCAGAGGATTATGTAATAACAACATATTAGGGAGGTAGGTACCTACTTGCCTTATCTCACCCATGGGACCTCAGGCGGCGTAAACCACTGATGAGGGAACGATCATCTATTTCTATACGTATATATACCATCAAACAGAAACTCATTGACAACAATTATTTATATAATGTGCATCACGTAGGTACGATATAACTCGAGATCGGCTGAACAGATTCTTCCGATGTTTGATTCTTCTCCGCTTCGGGAATAATTACTATTAATAAGTTGAAAAATGCATAAGAAATAATATACAAAATATATCTAATATAACATTTAGTAGGTGTAGAACGGATTTCCTGCGACGTCAACGCCATATATGAAAATTCTATAACAACATTACCATTGGCGTTAAAAATATGTATTAGTATCCAGATTTTTAATGGAATTTTTGTTCGAGCTTTCAGAAATAATTTTTTAACATTCAAACATACTCGTTTTTTAAACGTATTTTTGTATAAATTATAAATTCTTATTCAATATTCATAGGTATGGACTACAGGACAGATGGTCTGTCGGGAAAGCTAGTAATTAAGTGATAGGTAATAATTACTATTCTAGACAAGCGCCCTTTCGTCGTGAATATAAGGTGTCTATATATTCAAACAGTTTCCTGTCTTCTCCAAAGAAAAAGATTACTGAATCTTCAAAATTTGCAATGTTTATATAGGGCGTTTTCCGATTGCGGTGGCAGAGGATGCTATACTGGCTTTAAGATGTGGAAAGGATGAGTAATGATAGTGTTCAACACAGGGTGCTAAACGGTAGTATCTTAAGATAACAATTTATAAAAAAAAAAAATATTACGTTACTAAAATATTATTGCATTTTAAAAAAATAGTGTGTTATTTTCTTGAAACAAACTATTTCCCTTCTATTTTGAATGTTCAAACACGATAATCATAGACAGCAGAAGGAATTGGAAGAAGAATTGGGTGTACTGCTGCGCAGAAAGTTTGGAAGATTGTGGAAGGGCACGTGTTGTTTATAGAAGAGTCACATTGTGCTAATCTCAATGGAGACTGGCTGGAAGGTGTTATCTGTATGTTCTCCTTATTGAGTCTAGAAAAAAACAACAAGATGGGAAAAGAAATTAGAGAGTCTGTGTACTTTGTGACAGGCAATCCATGCAGGAACTATAAAAATAATATTTTTATATAAATAGGTAGGTACTTAAAACCTTTATTTTAATTTTAGCTTGTAACTTTGGACCTTTTATTTTCCATACGAAACAAACAAAATAGGTACTGATGGAAATGAATTAACTTATAAATATGCTTCAATATGTATAAAAATATGAATAATGCACTGGCGTTGTATTTTGAACTACCTATTCCAAAAGTTCAAAAATGACAATAATAGTTGGTTAAAAATGAAATCCAAGATTTGTATGGGACATAATATTGTGATTGAAATGTCGAAAAACGACCAATGAAACAAAACTATAGATGAACGAAAATAAATCGCAATTCATAGCATGTATTGCAATTTATGTAAAGTCGTGGAATGATATCTTTACACAGTAATTAATGTAAATATAATATGATGATATTTTCTTCTACATATTATGTACAAGTATGTTAGTAGGTTTGACAATATAGACAGATAGATTGTTTATCTATTGTATTGTATTAATTTACAATGGCTATGGACATATTATAACAATTAATTATTACTTCATTGTGTTTACTTCTTTGCTTCTAGAAGTATGCACTGGTATTTAGGTATATTGTTTGCTGTTTATAATACTTATTGATCGCCACTGTTCTTTACTCTTTTATCCGTTATTTCAGATACTGGATAGATATGATAATATTTCATGATAACATAACAATTAATATTAACCACATAATTGAATAAACGAAACTTTATCAATCAAGTCTCCATTTGAGGATGTGTGTAGAAGACGCAAGATCCCTGAAGAAGAATACCTATAAGAAAAAAAGCAAGAATATTTTCGCATAACTTGCGGGTTCATTTCACTCAAGATAAAGAAACGATAGGTATGTGATGTGAAATGTCCAATTCAAATTTCAATTTCCAGCGTACTTTGTATACTCACCTATTGATGTAAGTAGTCTATGGGAGTGAAACTTGGACATAGACGAAAAATTCGAAAGTTGGTATAAATACTGTAGAGATCTTTTCGCAGAATATGCGGAAAAATAGAGTGATTGGTAAAGTGAGGAATAATGATATTAGAAAGAAATGTGGAGTAGGTAAATGTTAGCGTAGTAAGTGACTAGAATGAAAGTGAATAAATTGAGGTGGTTCGGGCATGTTGACAGAATGAATTGAAAAATAACGAGAAAAAGGATCTATAAATCTGAAAGAATAGGTGCATGGAGACGTGGGATCATATTTTAATGCCCTCTTAAAGGTCGAGGGCTGAGTCAAGAGTCAAAAGGAATAGGAGACAATGCATGCGAAACTTTATGCTGGTAAATGATGGGTAAAAGAAAGCTAATAGTAGGTATATATATACCTGCATATTGCCGCTGTCATCAATGTCATGTTCCATATACTCGTAGGTATAACAAAGTTCACTGAAAATTAAGTAAATTCGGCATACGGCTTCAATTATGTAAATAATGCATAAACATCGCTTTCTGTGAATATTTCTTTATAGCTTCTCGGAAAGTTGGATGAAAAACGATTGCAAGATTCCGCCCAGGTGGTGATAAACAATTTATAATTTATTGTAATGCGATAAATTAAATGTCGTTTAAAATGGAATAATATTTTCGTCATAGGGTTTCCGAAGAAACAGGAAGGAGTGGCACAGGACAGGAAGTAGGTTCTATTATTTTTCTATAAATAGAAGCTCACGTTACTACGTGGAGCCTGCTACGGCGTGTCTTCCACGTAGAATCTGTAGACGTGTCTACGAGAACGCGATTTATCCTTCTGACGCAACTTCATATTCGCAACTTTTCTTGTAGCTCAAGAACGGCTGAACCGATTTGGCCAGTTTTGTATAAGCTCAGAATATTTTTAAACGATGAAACCTATATGGAAAATTTTGTGTTACAACTTTATATTTTGGTTTTCAGTTACATGAGACCTAGGGAGACCTGCCGAAGCGTCTTTAAGGCGCTGGGTATAATGACATTGCCTGGCATGTTTATGTATGAGTGTCTATGTTATGCGCAATCAAATCTCGCAAACACCCCACTCAACTCGGACGCTCATGAATATGATACTCGTACGGGAGGCCGCATTCGGCCTATAAAACATAGATTGGCAAAAATGTCTAAAAGTTTCATATGCATGAGCGTCAGATTATTCAACGCATTGCCTGACGGTCTGAAGCACCTGGAGCCTGGGGTGTTTCGAAGGGAGGTGAAGAAGTATCTTGTGGAGAAAGAATTTTATGCTATTGACGAAATGTTAACCGGAACAAGAGATTCCGTTTAACATCGAAGTATTATATTATTGTGCAACTGACAACCATGTTTTTATTTATTTGTAATTGTTTTTTTTTTTTTATGCATTTCCACTCACAAATGAGTGATTTTTGTAATTATTGATCATTGAAGATTTTCGTACATAATATGTTTTTGTGGATTGTGAATTATTTATGCATGATTCTTGATTGATTTTGTTTATTGAAATTATTATTGATTGTTCTCGTCATTTATTATTTATTATTATTATCAATTATTTGCTGTTATTATTATTTTTTTATTGTTATTTTTATTATTTTTTTTTTATTCTCTTTTAAATCTGACTATCAAGTTTATTATCTTTATTACTATTTCCGGCCGAGTTATGGTTAGGCATACTGAGCGGCCAGGATTGTGTCTCCTCCGGTTGTCTCGCACTCCTTTTACCATGTACGATTGACGTGAACGCTGGCCAGAAACTTATACATCCTGCCCAGCGTTCGATTACATTGATAATTCATCATAAAAGTTACATTATTCCTAGTTATGACATTTTTTGTATATAGACTACCTGACAAAATGCTGGTCGGAGCTCTTTACACTGCGACCAGCATTGCTCTTCTATCATGTTCTGTTGACTGTTCTCTGCCAGTGTATAAAACATTAATAATTGTTTTCCATCTATATTTTCTATGTCTGTTATTTTTTTTGTTGGATAAATGATGTTCAAATGACGATTCCAAGTGTCCGAATGGACCTAAGGATGATAGAATACAATAAACAATAAACAATAAACAATAAACAAGAAAAAAAGTATAGTTTAGAAGTAGAAGACACGACGTTTACCGAGTTATCTATTTAAATAATATTTTACTTATTATACATTATGGAGCTTATCTTAAGATCATAAGCTATTCTATACATATTACAATATTTTTATTGTTTTGCTATATGCTGGGGAAATGCCTGCTTCCTATTTCAAGCATATATGGACATCACAATTATTTTTGTCATGGTACCCTGTCTTCCGGAATCCTCAGCAGAAGATTAGCCTCCTAAAAGGTACCATTTGCAAATGCCCGCCACATCTTATTGCCATATGGATGATGATTGAGGCTGAGACTTGCAAATTTTTACCAAAACATACAAATTATATTGGTATAATATATTTCGCGTGGATGAACAGTTTTTCAATTTTCATTTATAATATAAGATTGTGATTACAACAGGAAATACGAGCACATACCACATAATATAGGTAGGTGCCACACAATGGTAAATGGCTCCGAAATTCAATTACATTTCTATAAATTGCGTCAGTTGGTTTAATATTTGCGTTCAGCAACAAAATAATATGTATAAAATTATCATAACACCTTACGTACTTATTTCTAAATCTGTTATGTTGTTTGATTGTATATGGCTGTATGATGTGCCTGTCTGGTTAATCCTATGACGTATCTTCATAACTACTGAATACTCGTATCGCCACGCGTGTGGATTACCGCTCTAGCTAATAAACCTTTATTTTTTTGCCGAGTCTTGTAAGGGGTAGGCAGAGAGAACGGACCTCCACTCTTTTCTATCCAAGCACACTTCTTTCGCTTCTTCCACCGACATAACATTTCTCATATAACCTCTCCTATTTCTCTTACTTCTGACCTGGCCTTCCTTGAGGACGGAATCGATGTGTTCGATCCACGTCATTCTCAGTCGGCCACGCTTTCTTACATCATTTCGTTCAGCCTTGTAAATTTTCTTTGTCATTCTGTTTACATCGAAAAGGCTCGCCACCCATCATGTCGTGTCAAAAAGGGGGAGGCGCAAAGAGGAGAGCGGACGAGTGTAGGTTTGGTGTGTGGAAACCCAATTTTTAATTTATCCCCTCTGTTTTCTTTTCCAAAGTATCGGTATATTTATGAATGTATGAGGAAGTTTATACAACTACCTACATAAGTTTTTTATCTATATCGTTTGTTATTGTAAGTATTTTGCTATTTAATAAACCTATGTATTCAAGAACGTATAGTTAAAGTTACTTTAAGTCGACATTCCCAAAAACACACGCATTTTAACACGGTGGTCATTTTTTGGACTATCGGTAAAATACGCACAAAAAAATCTATAGTCATACAATAAAGTGAATATGTAACAACTAATGACTAACAATTAATTACTGATGTTCGACTTTTAAATGGAACAAACCACTACGGGCTTACGATCGTCTTCTACTGTTATTTCGAAGGCTGGCTTAGTCAGATCACTTTACGTTAACAACGTTCGCCGTTAGGTGGTAATGTTTAAGTCTCCGAAACTTCTAATCATGAAAATTCTCCCATGTATACAGCAAGTAGGTATATATTAATTAGTTAATGAAATAGAGAGATAAAAGTTGAAATTGGAAATTATTGAGAACAAGAGAGCAACCAAATTTAAAGACTGCGACTGCTGTTATGTATTTGGCGTCAGGATTTGATAATATCCATTTTTTTAATGTCTCATCTTACGATATAGTACGATACGATAAAGTAATAAGTGTTATATCTACCTCCGGAAGACATCATATATTTTTTTTAAATCACCTGTAAAAATAAGTTTCTAATTTGTAGCATTTTCATGAGAGAATTGGGTTGTTACGAAAATGCCGTGGGTCAAACACATCGACATCGTGCTAAAAAAAGACCTGTAAATCAACGATTTTGTGGTCAAAAATACCTCTAAATCTTCCCCTTTGTGGTCAAGCGTGATGGGTAGCAAAACACATTTACAACGTTTTCGAAGCTTCGGTTCCACATAATGAGTTCAATTGATGTCACATAACCTGACTATTATGTGTATTTGTAACTATATGTGGTACACACATACATTATGTATATTTTACCTAAGCATACTAACAGCAAAACCTAGTTGACGACAATCATAAAAAATGGGCATAAGGTAAGTACTAAGTAGGTATTATCTATACATCGAGAGAATGACTTTTTCACGCATGATCTCGCCCTTTTTGAGGCGGTATTTTAATATATTTTAGTGTCCGCCTGATTGTTAGCCATTTTTTAAATTTGGCTGAAAAACTTTTTTCACTGGTCAACATTTTAAAGACCCGCCTTTATTACGCAGCCTACACTTTTAAATTATTATGATTATGATTCTGTAATAATTGGCGATTGGTTTCGCGCGCTGTGAGAAGCCAGCTACGGAGAAATTTAGAATGTTTGCGAACATCGTGCGCGTCGCTCTCTGATTGGTTAAAATTTTGAATTAACTTTTTTCACTGGTCAACATTTTAAAGACCCGCCTTAATTACGCAGCCTACACTTTTAAATTGGTATTTTATTTTGGTCAACCCTAAAATTAACCGAAAGTAAATAATTAAGTAAATGAAGACTTTACTGTACAAAGATAGTGAGATAAGTTCCGCCGGCTATACTGACACCTTTGTTTAGAGAGGTGATAATAATAAATTAACTAATTTTATTTACCTGAGCCAAATTATTCAACCCCGGGTAAAATTTTTAATTGTAAAACATACAGAAAAATTATGAACCGACCGGGAGTAGAACCCGGGACCCCTTGATAAGAAGTAAGCGCCTAGGTTTGTGTACCACGAGGTTTCTGAGGACGGTCATTAATAGTTTGATTGTCCTATAAATCAATTATAATACCTATAGTCCCTTTAACACGTTGGACAATGCGGACAATTAAATTTTGATATTTCTACCCGTAACAAGCAGTATCACATATTTCGTCGATGTAATATTTCCCGTAGTCATTTATATTTATTTATTTACTTGAAATCACATTATAATCGTATCGGCTTATATAAGTTATACTAATCAACATTACAAAAATAAATTACAAGGAAAATGCCACTTGTATCGAGGATAGCGAATATAACACAATATAATAATAGAAAAAACAAAAGAAACAACAATTAAAAAAAAACAAAAAAGAAGCACCCCAACATCGATATTTCATACAAACGGATGTTTAAATCTTATAATTAAAAGAGATAAAATAATAGGGATCATAACTGGGCGGAATAAATAATCAAAGCGGGTAACACATTATACTTAATTCAAGTGAAATTTGTCAACTGTACACAGAAAGGGAAGACGAAGAATAACGACACTAAACTATAGTAATAAGTATGATTGTTATTATTTCTCATAGCAACGAATGTCGACTAACAGACGAAAAATATTGCGTGGGGTTAAGTTTAAACTGGTAAGAGGGTTTCAACGAGTAAATCCACGAAATTACCAATTATCAAAGGTACCTAATAAAGGATTTTCAGCTCTCTGCAATATTGTATAATAATATTAGGTATAGGTACTAACTGGCAACACCGTAGGTACCTGATGCTTACACCTGTCAAATGGTTACACGTCATATTATTAAATTACATTATTGGTACCGTCCGCCACGTTTCACCAACTGAACAAACATTTACAGGAAAATCTTACTCATTATTGTTGTCATTCGCCGAATTATTATTGCTGGTCTCAATATCATAACAGAACATCTCAATATCTTTTTTAGGCACCTACATTGTGCTAGGGCCGACGACTATTCTTCTGGAATTCCAGCTGACCTTTTCGAAAGTTAGCATTACGCCCTATTAAAATACCACTAGCCCCTAAATAATCAAATATTCATTAACCTTGAATTAAATCTTATAGAAATCAGTGGGTCGAAACCGTCATACAAAGCACTTTTTGTATGGATGGCGACAGGTTTTAAGGTACCAACATTGAAAAACAAAAATAATATCATGAATTGCAAACTTGTTGTTTGGTTGCGACGCGACTGTTTAGTTTATGTTTGAAAAACATCAAACTAAACTGAAATCTTAACGCTATTTTTTAGCGGCCTGTTGTGTTATTGTATTATTTTCGAAGAGAATACAAAACCTACGGATTGAGTATTGAGGTCATTTTATTGATATTCAAAGATAATCATAATTGATCATAATGCGCAAAAGGTGTGTCATTTGTCATAAAAGTGATGAGAAAAATACCAATTGTGATGTTTATTTTTTTGACTTTGGTGATGATTTTTTTTATCACTTTTTTCAAAAATTTCAAATATTATGTATTAAAAATATGTGTACAACAAATATTATGTATTAAAACTTTTGTCAAAAGTGTTATAAATATCTAGTAGGTGTATAGATACTCTTGTGTAAATTTTTGTAAAACTGCAATAAAGCTATCATTAAATTAAATACTTTTTTTTTTAACCAATGACATTAGAAATTTAAAATTGCTTGGGTAATTGGGTATATAGTAGTCTGTGGGTATGACCATGACTGCCCGCTGTCAAGTACCAGAAAGGCAACATCACCATAATAAAAATTTTGTTTCAATGTTGGCTAAACAAACCTGTCAGTACTTTTTTTTCATCTATGGAGTTGCGTCTCTTATCCGTAAGGTATTATATTCTCTTTGATAGAAATGACATGAGATGAGAGTAAACAAAAATAAGACCAAAAAATTTTCTTTAAAATTTTGACCATCAACAAAAAGAATACTTTTGTTTCTTAATTTCAAAACAAGTTAATAATATTGATTAATGAGTAGGTCACGCAGGGAGAGGTAGGAACTTGGAAGGGTTCTGCGTCTACAACCTTCTTACCTAATTTATTATTATAAAGGCATTGCTTGCATTTTGATGCACATATTGCATTGATACAGCCGGATTTTGTGGTCAATAATTATACTCTATTTCTTGAGGAAATACATAATTATTTCAACCAAAAAACCAAAAAAATATACGAATTTGAAACTTTTTGCAATCAAAGGCGGTTCACACCCGCTATCACACACCTAATTTGACTGACAAGCGATTTTATTGGACGACAGTGCGACGGCCGCCATTAATTGCGTAGAAAAGTTTCAAATTCGTGTATTTTTTGGGTTTATATAATATAGTTTTTTGAATAAGATGTTTCGTGTTTGAATCTCAGTCGAGTCAGAATATTGTGATCACTTGAAATTCACACCCTTATGATTAGAAATACAAGAAAGCCGTGGAATAAAAATAACAGGTTATTAATTTTGATTTCTGTAAAACAGTAGCGACTAACCTATAATTCCAAACACTTACAGTTAATACTGATAATTCTTTGTTTAATATTCTGAAGTCACAATCATAAAATAATATGCATCCAGCGAAGTTATTGACATGCCTTTTGTCCCGAGTTGCATATGCACATTCATAAAATATGATATTTCTGGTTTGAACGAGCTTTGTAATGTATTTATTAATTAATATGGTACGCGTGTTTACCCAAAATAGATAAGTACGTATTTTTATGATAATATAAACACAAATAATAAATATTTATTTATTGTAAGTATACATACGTGTGATAAAATACTGATAGGACTTAGTACTGCCCCACGACAGTACAGATTCAACTAGCGGGGCTGGAAATTAGCTGTAAACCAGTGCAAGGCAAGGACGAACTCGTCCACAGCAGACGTTGGATATTTAAGGTCGACCATAAGAACCAATCATGTATTACTTCGAGCTTAGGCGGAGGTTTTAAAATTTAATGAAATATTATCAATGTGCTTCGAAAAGTTTAGAGAAATTCGTCAATAATGTAGATTTCTACATGAAGCGGTTCATACATTGTTGACGAACCCGTCCACCAAGTTGTTCTGATTTTATTCGATTGTTGACGTCAAAACACGTCAATGGCAATTACATACATCAGTGTCATACGTCCGTACGGACCTTTAATATACGGACGACTTATACCCGTATGGTCTTTCCTTGACAACAGCGTTAGTGCAAGTACCAATAAACGAGACAAACACGCTACTGAACAAACAACATTGTTAATAAGGATCAACGGTGCTTCAGGGCTTAGACCTGTCGACACGTCATGAGATCTTATACGGAAAAGAATAATACATAATTAAAATGCAATATTAGATTCAAGAGTGTTGCTACCGAATGAATGGCAAAGATGTCGAAATGCTTGATCACTTTTAATAAACTTTCAGCACTTAATTATGGACTATTTTAAAACGGTTGAAATATCCGTCACAAATACTCAAAATATGCAGCATAAATTTAAAGAGATAGTGAAATTAAATCTTAAATCACCGCTCATCATTGGCCGCACTCAAACTCAAGATTTGGCTAATTTTGATTTCGACATCGGCAAACTCCATTCGTGAAACTCCAGGAATGTTGTAAGCGATAAGAAAATATGGAATAATCGAAAAACAAAATTTTTTTTATTTCCATACAGTGTCAATAATAATATGGTGCTCCTTGAGGACCTATCCAAATACTACAGCAATCACTATCTAAAACCGAATCCTTCTAAGGCGCAGGTATGTGCCAACCACCTTAGAAATAGGTATGACAGCAGTCGCAGTCTTTAAATTTGGTTGCTCTCTTGTTCTCGATAATTTCCAACTTTTATCTCTATATTTCATTAATAATTACTAAATATCTACTTGTTGAATACATGAGATTTTTCAACATGTTGAACATGTTGAGAATTCTCATGATTAGGAGTTTCGGAGACTTAGACAATACCACCTAATGGCGAACGTTGTTAACGTAAAGTGATCACACTAAGCCAGCTTTCGAAATAACAGTAGAAGACGGTCGTAAGCCCGTAGTGGTTTGTTCCATTTAAAAATCGAACATCAGTAATGAATTCTTAGGGTTTTTGGTTGTAATATATGCAAACAGGAGGTTGAGGGTGACCTGGCAGGACGAAGTGTTGGAGCATTGTGAATTCCCAAAACACCTTGGTGTCGGACTTGACCGTTCATTGACTTTTCGACAACACTGCCAAGAGGTTGTAAAGAAGGTCAACACACGAAACGGCATAATAAGAAAACTCACTAACACAAGATGGAGGGCACAACCCTAAGTTTACCTGATTTACGGTATTGCTCCACCTGCAATCAGAAGTGGCCGCTGAGTCAGAAATATGTAAACAACATTCGACCACAGACAACCCATGTTCGGCCGCGAAATCTAATTGTCCCGACTGAAGTCCAGAAAAGGTTTCGTTGAAACAACTTCAAAGTTGGCTGGCCAGCCGGAGGAGGAGATGGCCGCTGGCTCCAACGTGCCATACCCCACATGGAGAACCCTAAAAAGGCTGAGAACAGGAGTGTCGCGCTGCTATAGTAACCTCAAAAAATGGGGATACAGAGAGGACGACACGTGTGAGTGTGGGGAAGTGCAGGACCATGATCACCTTCTGGAGTGCCCGAATGCTGGAGAGGGGTGTACACAGGAGGACCTTGCTGATGCCAATGACAGGGCCACACATGTGGCCAACCACTGGAGATTCTTGGTCTGACGATCCGGACTCGGATAATAAATAAATAAATAATATGTTTATTAATATCCTGACTACTTTTCTATGGACTGGATAAAAAAGAAAATTAATATTTTTAGAAAACTTTCTCAATTGCGTTAAATATTTCTCTGAATTCTAATTTTAAGTCAGGTAGGTATATTTATTATGTTTGCCATTGTTTGCAAGAAGATATTGTAAGTTGTTCAATACGCAAGTATAAACAAACATCAGCGTTGTGTGTGATATTATGTATTGTGATAATGAAGTGCGGTTTCCTCAACCTATTTTTAATTAGTTGCGAATAATAATTAAGATGTTGCTATAAACGTATTTGGTTTAAAGATTAGAAAAAAGTGTGGTTTTTGTAGTTTCTTGTTGTTGATACAAAGAATGACTATTTCGGTGACTCATTAAGATACAAAAATTAGGTCCATGTGTACCCGTTAAAACTGCCAAAGGTTTTTTTAGTTATGCGCGCAATCAGATTAACGAGTTACTTGTAAAACAGCGAATTTCATAGTCCTGAAACCTAAATTGTGTCGAGTAGGGGTCAACAAAATGAAATTCTGATCTGCCAAGAAATTTCGACCAGAGCATAATGTAGAGAATTATCTGATGTGATAATTCAGCGGGTCACAAAGTGAATAATAAGAATTGTTAGTGGTATAAAACAGTTTAATTCTTTAAGCTACACAACACACAAGTTACCAAGGTTTTTGAAAAATACGAGAAGTCAGTATTAACAGGAGGAAACAGGATATGCAGTTTAAGGATTGCCAGTATGTTGAAAATGTTTTGTTGCCATTTTCAACACTCCCTCTCAACAAATCATTTTCACCTCAACTGACATTTTGACAATGAACATTAAAACATACAATCAATAATTATTAAATACAATCTTTCTAAATTTTACAAACAAATTTCCTCCTAATGCTTTTGTAAATAAATCCGCTATCTGATCACCTGTGTTTAAATATTTTATTTGAATAACCCCTGTATCTAACTTTTCCTTTATAAAATAATGTTTTATATCCAAATGCTTAATTCTACGGTTTCCTGGATTATGAGCAATCTTTATGGTCGACTGATTGTCTTCATACAGAGTTACAAAATCAATGTTAACATTAAACTCTAACAATATATTTTTAATCCAACAAGCTTCACTCGTCGCTTGACCCAGTGCTACGTACTCTGCCTCGGTAGTTGACATGGCTACTGAGTGTTGCTTCTTAGAAGACCACATAACTGTGCAATTAAATATTTTGAAACAAAATCCAGTTGTTGATTTTCTATCATTTGGATTTCCTCCCCAATCACTATCTACAAAACCTTCAACACTATTTGAATCATTTCTGTTATACACCAAACTCAAATCAATGGTCCCTTTTACATATCTCAACACATTTTTTAATAAAGAATACAATAATTCACTAGCACATCCTTGGTATCTACTCAACATTGTTACAACAGAACATAGATCAGGTCTAGACCCCATTACAGCATACATTAAACAACCAATCAACTTTCTACAATTAGATTCTATACTAGGACTCTCCGAGCAGTCTCGTTTTAACAATTCAAATTTAAAATTCTTATCAATAGGTAATGACAAAGGTTTACAATCTGACATATTATACGTTTTCAATAAGTTTTGCAAATAATCATGTTGATTAATTATGGTAACTCCTTTATCAAGATCCTGTATTACATTTATATTCAAATACTTTTTTATCTTTCCCATATCTTTCATTTTGAAATTATTATGCAACACATTTCTGAGATGATTTAGCTCATTATTACTGTTTCCAAAATACAAAATATCATCTACATATAAAAGTAAATACATCATACAATCACCTTCTCTTTTTGTATACAAACAACAATCATTACTAGACTTTACATATCCTTCAGAACACATTAATGAATCAAAAGTATTATTCCAATATTTTGGTGACTTTTTAAGACCATAAATAGATTTATTTAATTTACATACATAATTTTTACCACTATTAAAACCTTCTGGAAGTTTCATGTATACTTCCTCTTCAATTTCACTATTTAAAAATGCACTACATACATCCATTTGATAAACTTGCAAATTCAGTTTAGTCGCTACGGATATGAAAATTCTAAAAGTATTTAACTTGGCAACAGGTGCATACAGTTCATGCATATCAAAACAATCTTTTTGCTCAAAACCTCTAGCAACTAATCTTGCTTTATAAACATTGTTATGATTATCTGATTTTTTTTAGCTTAAACACCCACTTACAATTTATGATATTTTTGTCTTCAGGTATCTTATCAATTACCGTCCAGGTATTATTTTCCTGTAACATCTTCAACTCCTTATTTATAGCTTCCTTCCACTGTTCAGCATCTTCTCTTTCCATTGCCTGCTTGTAGCTCATAGGTTCATTATCCATGGTTATCATGAAGCCTGTTTCATAGTCGTTTAACCACAAGGGTCGTCTAATAGCCCGTTGAATACGATGTTCCAATTCCTGTTCTTCGTTTCCATCTCCCTCTGTTTCCGAAATTGGCAGAATCTCAGAGGTTCCTGGAGTTTCCATCTGCTCTGATAGAACTTCTTCACATGACGGCTCAACGATTTGCTCTGATAATACTTGTTCATCTAATAACTCTCCATTATTGATTTCATTGGACTCTCCATCTCTTTCTGATGTACAGAACACTATATCTCTTCTCACATCTACAGTTTTCTTATGTGGAAAGTATATTCTATAGCCTTTGGTTGTCTCTCCATATCCCACAAAGGTTCCTTTTTCACTTTTAGGATCCCACTTTCTACGCTTCTCCTTTGGAATGTGTACATACACTTCTGTACCAAATATCTGCAAATTTCTAATATTAAAAGTTTTTCCAGTCCATAACTCAAATGATGTTTTATTTTCAACGTTATTTTTGCAAGTTCTATTCAGGACATAAACTGTTGTGTTCACTGCTTCAGCCCACAAATCTTTCTTCATCTTCTTGGCACACAACATTGTACGAGCTGCCTCTACTATTGTCCTCATATCACGTTCCGCTTTCCCATTTTGTTCTGGTGTGTATGGCACTGTGGTCTCATGAGTAATTCCCTTTTCTGTGAGAAGTGAACATACTTCTGAATTGACAAATTCCAAGCCATTGTCAGAACGTAATGTTTGTACACTATAACCCGTAGTAGTCTCTACAACCTGCAGATAATTTTTTATCTTCTCAACAGCTTCTGACTTTTGCTTCAGGAAATATATTGTCCTGTAGTTTGAATAATCATCTTTTAATAAGAGAAAATATCTGGATCCACCAATTGATGTTTCTTCCATTGGTCCACAAATATCTGCATGAATCAGCTCACCTATTCGTTTAGTTGATGTTTCACTCTTTTGAAATGGCAGTCTGTGTTGCTTTCCCTCCAAACAAGGTGCACATGTATTTGTAGTATTGTCCAAACATTCAATATTATTATCTTTCACAATTGCTTTAACTTTTTTGTAGTTCTGATGCACTAATTTTTCATGCCAGTCTTTTAAGCTAGTACAACCCACATTTGCAAACAAATTTTCCTGATTATCAAAGTCCATTATATAAAATTTATTAATTCTGTTACCTACCGCACAAACACCATTATTTCTTGAAAAGTAACAATTTTCCTTGTCCATTTTTACCACACACCCTTTATTCACAGCACTCATTACAGAGAACAAGTTAACTTTTAGTTTAGGCACATACAACACATTGGTTAACTTTGTTTGCACATACCTTTGTCCATTATGAGCTTTTACATTAATATCTCCAACCCCTATAGCTTCTAACTTGGATCCATCACCAATCATCACACATTTAACATAGTTTAAAACTTTATAAATATGAAACCAGTCTTTATTATACGTCATGTGCTCGCTGGCACCACTGTCCACGAGCCACTTGCTAGACTCCACACTTCCAGCCAATGCCGACACTAGTGCATTGCTGTGCATACCTTCCTTACGAAGTCTATGTCTGCAATCTATCTTCAAGTGACCACTCTTATTGCAGTAGAAGCATTTCTTAGCTTCTGCCATTCTGCATTTGTTGGCCATGTGACCGGGTTTGCCACACTTGAAACAAGTAAGATCTCTCCGTTGTACAGCTGGCAAGGCCACACTGTCCACTATTTTCGTTTCCCTGTGTAGGGACATTCTTTGCTCTTCTGCCAAGAGCCTGGCAACCAAATTTTCAACGGTCTGGCGATCTTCAGAGGTGGATTCCCACGCCGCCACAAAATATGAATACTCTATGGGAAGAGACATCAACATTTTGGTCACCACCATTTTATCGGAGACTTCTTCTCCAAGTTGTTGCAGTGTGTGCTGCATTTCTTGAATGTGAGATAAAAACTCCAACATGCTCATGCCCTTACTGTATTTGTAATTGAAAAACTGTTGCTGGAGCATGTGCACTGTAGTCTCACTCCGCTTTTCATAAACACTATGTAGTTTCCGCCAAATCTCCGCAGCACTCTGACATGTTATCACGTGTAATATGACACATTCGGCTAACCTCGTGACAAGTAAACTCTGCGCCTTTGCGTCCTTCTCCATCCATGCTTCTAGCTCAGCCTGAGCTTTAGGCTTGGCCTTTTTTCCTTCTACCACATCGAACACGCCGCTTCCTCGTAGAAGTATTCCTACCTGGAACTTCCATATGTTCCAGTTCTTTGTCCCTTCAAGTTTGGTAACTGGTGTAGCCTCCATAGCGATTCTTCCTGCAGCTATTCAAAGACTTCCGACAACAACAAACACGTGGTGTCAATGGCGTATACAAACAAAACACCGCTTGCAGTTTACTTCTTCCTAATTCTATACACTTCTAATTCACTTATCGTGTCTGGGCCCATAACCTGTAGAGAATTATCTGATGTGATAATTCAGCGGGTCACAAAGTGAATAATAAGAATTGTTAGTGGTATAAAACAGTTTAATTCTTTAAGCTACACAACACACAAGTTACCAAGGTTTTTGAAAAATACGAGAAGTCAGTATTAACAGGAGGAAACAGGATATGCAGTTTAAGTATTGCCAGTATGTTGAAAATGTTTTGTTGCCATTTTCAACACATAATAATTTATCTATTGACAAACAAAAAATAATTAGGAATTTACTTTTTTTAAACATAACATAATTTCATAGAATAATTTCAGTAATTTTGAAACGGTAGAGCAACCTAATGCGATTCGTCAAAAACCCTCTAACAGCGATAATAAAGGAATATTAATGACAATGATAATTATTATTGAGATAAGCATTTTTTCGGTGTTGTCATGGATTTGCGATTTTATTAAAACTAGTTAGTGGTCGACCAGTCCATGAAATTCGACCATAACTGATTTTAATTATAAGTTTGAACATTATTAAGGCTCCATTGTCAAAGACAGAGCGAGCGCTATTTCAAAAATTTCTTTAAAAAAACAATGACATGGATACGTCAAATTTGAAATGTTGATAATATGAACAAACTTTTTTTATTATTAGGTATTATCAAAGACAAACACTATTAATCTATTCTCAATTTAACCACAGATAAACAAATGCGTCCGTGTCAATGTCAAATACATCGAAGTGTGTGTAAGTATGAAATACATAACATAATAGTAGTGTTTTTTATGTTTTTTTAAATTGATTTAGTCTTTTTTTATGCGTAATTTAAAAAAATATTATTCGCCACACCTTCTCTATATAAAATAGGTAGGTATACCTACTTAAGTGTACGAAATTTAATACTCCTCCGTCCTCTCAATTTTCGTAAAAATATTCACAAAGTGTTTCCTTCACGTATTAATATATATATTTTTTATCGATGAATTGCGTTTGGTAATGTTTGGTAGTGTAGTGGTTAAGTCGTCGATTTTTATTCTGAAGTTCGTAGGTCGATGCCGACCGTCTTTTTTCTTTTACAACACAAGCTTTGCTTTCTGCGAAGTCTTTCAGTTCTTCTTCTGTTAGGAGTGTCCAGTCTTCTCTCGGATCTTAATGTTTATAAAAAAATCGTAACATAACATATAGTATCAATCTATAGTGTGTATCAGTAATTAGATAAATACTTAAACTAAACCAAATTTTATAATCCAACAGATTTGGCCCTCATTTTTTTTTCATTTTTATTATAATCTGCATATTTGATATTTTAACAAGACCCTTTCAAGCTCTTTGTCTATTTAGCTACATAGAACATAGAACGAGCTTATTAGAACGCGCGCGGCGCGACATCTACCATAAAAAATACCTTTGAGCAAAAAATCTCACCATCACCAAGTTAGGTAAAAGATACGACAAGGAAACTAGTATACTAGGAAAGCTTCTCACACTGTGTCCCATTCCTTCAAAGCAGAACTGTGTTGAAGTAGTTAATTGACATTGGACAAGTGAGGGCTAATTTTGCCTCTCTGTGATCCCAAAAGTAAGGTCGCGTAAAGGGAGTATGGATTCATTGATTGTTAGGAGAATACGTGAGAGAAACAACAACAAAACGTACGAAGATTTGAGTAGGAGTGAGTAGGGCTATATTTAGACGTACGGAGATCTATTTCTGGAAGTTGGGAGGAGTGTCTGTGCACATCTCCACGTCACCAGCGTGGGTGTGTATCGCCGGAGAAGCCATCTCGACGCTGAAGATCGTTGCTGGACCGGGACGTCACGACGCCCGAGGCTTCACTTAATTATTATTGATGGACTATTTGCTCTTGTTTACCAGAAGTGTCTCAATGACGATAAGGTCACTTACATACTGTAGGTATCTTACTGTACCCGTGAGTTTATTAATATTATTATACTAGCTTTCCCGACAGAAGTTGTCCTGTCCTAATAACCTAATTATGAATATTGAATTCGATTTTGTATACCTATATGTAATTCATTTATTTTGTTTTTATTTCACAGCATACGGCGCTAATCCCTTTTTTACTAACAATAAAAAGACATAAAAATTACATACGAGGACAACAGTAAAAAAAATGTTATAATATCGTTTAAATACCTGTGTTAAAAGGATTTAATTGCTTGAGAACAATAGTTTATTTGTTTTCAAATAGTTTATTTGTGTCAAAGTTTTTTAAATCTTTTTTGTGCAATAACAATATGACAAGCCACAGAAACTGGTGGTGATATCTGTGGTGAAAAGGTAAAAGCTCCTATGTTAAAACATAGGAATTTATGCTTATAATTTAGTGGAAATGTCAATTTTATCAGACAATATTTTGACTTTTGATATTTTGTTACAGATATAAAAAATAACCCAAAATAATTATTATAGGAATAGCTTTCCCGACAGACGTTGTCTTGTGTTTTATAACTATGAATATTTAATTCAAATTTGTAAAATGATGAATTATTTAATTAACATTTGACCAATTTAATTCCGACCGATGCGTCTGTTTTAAATCATGTATATTCCATCCGCGTTCTGTAAATCGTCCCACCTATCCAACAACTGACAATTCCTGTCAAAATTTCAAAGTTGTAATAAAAATTATATGGTAAGAAGTACTAATCAGATTACCTACTTATAGTTTTCTTTAATTTTCTAATTCTCCATGAATTTTCTTAATTTTTTTCTTCTAAAAGGACATTCTCCCGATAAAAGCCTACACGACAAAAAAATAATTAGCGAAATCCGTCCAGCCGTTTAGACGTGATGCGATGACATCGGGAAATAGCTCTCCACTTTTATATATAAGACTAGGTTTCCCGACAGACGTTGTCCTGTGGACCCTGCGGTCCTAACCATAGGCGGCCCGTTCATTGTGCACTGTGCCTCCAGAAACAAAAATAAACTAATTAAATACCTAATAACATTAAAATATTAATTCTTAAACGTCCATATTTCATTCGTATTCAAAGCGCAGACGGGATCAATGCGAGAATATAATTATATTCGCGCAATTTGGTTGACATTCTATGAAAAAATATCTAAAACGCCCGAAACGGTGGAGTAAGTGAAATGGGCTGCTGTAAGAGTGGCAATTAGGCACGTATGTGAAAATGAGATGGTGCAGGTGCAGGAGAAAATTTTGTTGTTAGTTAGATGGCGTCGCATGCAATTCGTTCCAAACTAACTTTAATATTATATTTTTTATAATATCTTATCCATTTTTCAACTTTTTATTAATTACATATTCTGTTATCCGGAGCGGGGGAGAATCCAATAAATCACACATCCGAAGAATCAGTTGAGCCGATCTCGAGTTATAAGTGTTCGCACTAACCCGACTTTTATTTATATTTGAGATGTGTCGAAATCTTCATTTCACTTTCGTGCAAAAATGTAACTTGTGGCTGGTAGGTAATCTTATTGCTCCAAGGCCTTCAATGTAAGATTTGTAAGAAACATACGGGCAAAACGGAACCGCTATGAGATTGTGTGATGAATGATAAATTAATTACCCATTTGACCAATATAATTCCGACCGATGCATCTGTTTTAAACAATGTTTACAGTGCACATTCTGAGAATTACACCAACTATCAAACAACTGACAGTTATGTTTTTAACGTCACAAGTGCATATTGTCAAAAGAACTAAGAAGATTATGTAATGCCATTTAAAATAATAAAAAAAAATTCTTATGCTCCACGCATTTTTTTCTTTATAGGAACCTTCTCCAGACAATAAAAAACACAAAAAATAAGAATTAGCGAAATTGGTCTAGCCGTTCATGCGATGACCAAGGTAAATACGACTCCGATTTTATATATAAGTAGAGGTGGAATTTTTATTATGCCAAGTTGACAACGATCTTTACAGTTATACGTAAAGTAACGACTAGTAGAAGCTTGAGTATTATTTTTCAGATCTTCATGGCTTTGCCGCTCATATATAGCTAGCTAAGATTTTCTTGTTGCATATTGAAGATCGTGGGCGCAAGTACCGATCTTCTTCCTCTGTAATGACACAAGAATTGCATGTGCATTGTTAAGTAGAAACTTTTGTTTATTTCTCAATCATCAATACACAAGATTGAGCAAAAATGAAACCATAGTGTAACTAAAATGCTCCATGGTTTTTGCAAATGGCGTCTTGTGCGTCAAAATGGCGTTTTGCAAGTAAAATGATATTTTACTTGCAAAACGCTATTTTGACCTTATAACAGTATTGTTATGTAGGTCATCAGTCTCCAATACGTTCAGTTTGTTTTTTTTTATTTTGTAATATTAAAATATATTTGTATTGATGAAGACCCTCTCACACCGGGTTCCTTTCCTTCAAAGCAAAGCTGAGGGGTTTGTGGGAGGAGTCATTGAAATCGTGCGTGATCGGCCACCGTAAAGGGCTCTGGGGTCAAAAAGGTAGAATGTCATGTTTTATGGTATCGTATGGTCAGAACATCACTTCAGTATTTGACCAACAGTCATATTGTTGCTATTTTTGGCCTTCCATCTGTAAAAACCTTGGCATTAGATCCGAGAAGTATTTCTCAGCTTCCTTCTTAGCAACCGCACTTCCGCACGCTAGATAGCCAATCTTACCACAGGACGTAGCCACACACAGGATCTCCATATCCAGCGTCGCACGTCAGACGTAACTCTACATAATAAAAGCTACTTTACAGCCCAAACGCCACGTAGACCGGTGCAAATATTTCGCGACATTTTCCTTCAGACTATTTTTATGCCATCATTAATTATTCATGTAAGTAAGTACTTTAGAGTTGTTGCGTTTTTTTTATATTTCACGTGTTCGCGAATATAATAAAAATCTATATTTAACACATCACATGTGGCAGAAGATTAATAAAAACCTCGTGTTTTCTTGCATTAATAATACTAGTGGTCGACCAGTGCTCGAAATTCGACCATAACAGATTTAAATTATAAGTTTGAACATTATTAAGATTCCTTTGTCAAAGACTGAGCGAGCGCTATTTCACAATTTTCTTTCAAAAACAATGTTGTTACATATGTACAAAGTTTTTTTTTCTATTATTATTAAAAAGACAAACAATCTATTCTCAAGTTGACCACAGATAAACAAAATATCTGTGTCAAATAATGTCAAATACACCAAAGTGTGTGCGAGTGTCAGATACGTATACCATTACAGTAGTGTTTTTAATGTTTTTTTTATTGATTTAATGTGATTTAATGCTTAATTAAAAAAATATATATATTAGCAGAAGACGAGGAAGACCCTCTCACACTGTGTTCCGCTCCTTCGAAGCAGAGCTGAGGGACATGGACATGGTGTGGGAGGAGGTCATCACCGTTGCGCAAGATCGAGCGCAATGGAGAGCTCTTGTTGCCTCCCTATGCCCCTAAGTGGGGTCTAAAAGGGAGTTTGGATTGGATTAGCATTCACCACTCCTTCTCTATATAAACTATAAGTGTACGAAATTTCATACTCCTCCGTCCGCGCAATTTTGGTAAAAATGGTTACGAAGTTTTTCCTTCACGTATTAATATATAGAAGATACTTCAATTATTATTATTGTTTGAATATGCCATAGGAAAATAAACAATACAGTGCCGACTAGCTCTATGAAAATCTGTCATCGGTTTGAAGGCGCATATCAATATAGCATCTACTTATCTCAAAAATATGTATTGTTTTTTATTTGTAACAATTTATAAAAGACGTAAAGCTGTTTTAACAATAGAATGTTGCTTGCAATGATAATAATATATTCATGCACTAACTAAAGAAAGTCGGGTTAGTGCGAACACTTATAACTCGAGATAGGCTGAACAGGTTTTTGTGATGCTTGGTTTATTGGATTCTTTTCCGCTCCGGATAACAGAATCTATATTATAAAAAATGGAGAGCTTTTTTTCCGATGTTATCGCATCATGCCTAAACGGCTGGGCCGATTTCGTTAATTCTTTTTTTTGTCGTGTTGGCTTTTGTCAGGAGAAGGTTCTTATGATAGAAAAAATCAAGAAAGTTGCGTGGATAATGAGAAAATCAAAGAAAACTCTACGTTATTAGAACTTTTTACCATATTTAATTGTTAATAAAACATGATTTTATATTTGAACATTGATTTTCTTCGATTACATTAATATAATAATAATAATCCTCTTTTGTGGGCCATAGACAAACATTTTTTACAAGAATTATTATATTATCAACAAATTATAATTTTTATTCCAATTTTGAAATTTTGTCATTTGTTAGAAAGTTGGTGCGATTGACAGAATGCGGATGGAATATACATACATACATTCTCCCTTTAAGGCACCCCGAACACCGCAAGCCAGCCCGGTGGAGTCCAATCCGCAGCGAACCCGACCCGCACGAAACCGACCTCCTAGCTCGATCGAAGCAATCAAACCAAAAAGCCGGCCCCGGACAAATCAAGCCCGCCGCGAACTACCCCCAAACCAACCAGCAATGCGGGGGCCTAAGCCCCACTCGGGAGCATAGGGAGGCATCAAGAGCTCTCCATTGCAAAAGAGTTTGATTTGATTGTTCACCAATGAGAATGTTCTACGTACCTACATAATTAGACTTAACAGTTTTTGTTTGTTTGATGATTTCTTTGTTTTGTTCGGACTGGATTGGTTGATGATTGAACTGATGTGATATTGCTTTTCCCACTGCTATTCCTGCTTAATTAGTTGTTTATATGGGTGTTTTTTTTCCTCTTATTGTTTTGTCCCTACCCTCTCCATGATTGTCTTAATTGAAATACATATTTTTGTTTTATTATTATGTATAATGCTTTATTAATAACTAGCTGACCCATCGAACTTCGTCTCGCCTTCAATCAAAAGTCAATAAAATATTGCTGGGTAACATAACATAGCTAACATACATTACTACAATTTGTAAAAAAAATCAAAAGTTATGTGGTAATTATGAATCAGTTATTTCAAAATCACCAAAACTCCCCCGTTCCATACTAACTTTAATATTATATTATTTCATACTATTTTCCATCCATTTTTAGATTTTTTAATAGTTGTTATAATAATATGTTATCCGTAGCGAAGAAGAATCTAATAAACTAAACACGATAAAAATCTGTTCAGCCGATCTCGAGTTATAAGTGTTCGCTTTAACACCACTTTTTTAAAATTATAGATGTGAACAAAAATTATAAAAAAGCTTGAAAAGTACCATCAAAAACGATATTTTTAATTTCAATCATTATTATACCACCATCTGTAGAAACTAAGGGAAAACATTGAATGTTTCTATCAAAATATTAATCCACCAGACATCTCCCTATTTCCCTCAACAGATGTCGGTGGCGGTACCGATACCGAACCCGTTCCATACAAACTTTAATATTGTATTTTACATAAGTTCTTATCAATTTATTCAACTTTTTTTTTAAATGAATCTGTGCTCACTCAAAGTGAACACAAATACACTTTTGACATCTTTCACACTAAGCAAATGCTTGTGTCGTGAAAGTAGAAAATGGTCGGCACGGCCGGGATTTGAACCCACGACCTCCGCACGAAACAGTGCGAAAGCCGGCGTCGTAACCAACCGTTATCCGGAGCGGAGAAGAATCCAATAAATCAAACATTGGAACAATCTGTTTAGCGGATCTCGAGTTATAAGTGTTCGCACTAACCCGACTTTAATTTATATTAGAGATGTTATCGATCCCACAAATTATTAGAATAAATTCGAAAATGAAAAAAAAATGTTTTTATTAGCTCTTTGATGGCCAAAATAGGGATTAAGTTACTGAAAAAACATAATTTCATTTAAAATATTAACGTACCTATATCTAGAATAGATAGATTCTTCAAACATGCGATTATTTTGTTATTCTCAGAAATATTGTCAATGTTTAAATTTTTATGTAGGTACCTAATATGTTTTTGTAAAAGCAACCTTGTTGCGTGGAATCAATAAATAAAAAAAAAATAAAATTATAACCTAACAAAATCTCTGTAAGTTTACAAAATATTTGTAGAACATACCTAATAAATATATATTTCAAGTTAAAATAAATACCTACATTTCCAAAATTTTCTCGAATCGAAAATAGAATTCATATTTAAAAAAAAAACTCGTTAAAAATAGAGAAAACATCGATGTTTTTATCCGATGCATCGGATAACATTGATGTATAGTTCCAATGCAACGCGCATCGATGTATTACTTTATCTAAATAGCCAACCGTACTTTGTACGTACCTACCTATATCTTTCTCTCAATATAAAGAAAAAACCTTAACATAATACCTGCTTAGAAAAAGAACGACAATTTTATGACGTTTTAATCAAAAACACAAACGATTCTTAGGTATTATGTACGCTCTTTAGAAATAAAATCACCCTTTTTACGAACGTAGTTGTTTTACTCGATCTTGTTTTGACATATAAAAGTTGAAATGGGAGTAAAAAACTAAAAACATTAATTAAAACAGAAATATAGTATCTAGAAAGCCCCTGTTTTCATCTAAACCATCCTTGGGTAACCCTCGACATCTCCATTTTTTTTCATCGAAATCCGTCCAGTAATAAAAGATGAGTTAGGTAACAAAGAAAACGGCTAGATTTTTATAGAGTAAGAAAGATTTCGTGGAATTTTAAATGGACCGCAAAGAAATCTCTAAAAATCTTTGTAGGCTCTTTTCTCGATACATTTAGTATGCATATAAAACGTTCTTCCATGCGATACGTCGATTGACGATCATCGTAGCAAATAGTTGTCCGCATTTTTAAGAATTATCAAACTAAAAGTATGCGTGTATATTCGAGCTAACCTCTTGTTAGTTTCCTCACCTAATATTTACTCAGTGAAATTAGGCAAATTATTGCCATACTGAAGTGATAAAGTTTTCAAAAAAATATTTTCTTGATCATATCATATTGTTTTAATACGCAATTATCGAATATTGTGTACCTATCTTGATAAAGGTACCTATGTTTGTTTCGAAACTTGATGGTTGCTTACCTACGTAAATAAAATTGCGCTGTCAAGAAATTTATCACAGAAAGGAATAACCGTTCCATACAAAATGTATGGGTATTTTATTTTCTTAATATTTTCATTCCTTATCAATTTTTTAATAGCTAGTAGCCTATTCGAGACGGAGACGAATACAACAAATCAAAAACCATGAAAATCGGTCCAGCCGAAGTGCCCGTTAATATGTGCACAATGTGCACTGCGCACCCGTAAAGCATTACAAAATTAATTCGATAGAGTTAAGCTTATAAAATAATAACATTAAAATATTTCTGAAACATCCATATGTCGCCAGACGTCGCCAAAATTGGTCGGGGGGAGCCAAGAAAATATTTAGGCGATATTTTTGTATTAAAGTAAGAAATAAGTAAAAAAAAAAAAAGTAAAAAAAACAAAAAAATGAAAAGATATAATTACCTACTACTTAAAAATTAGAAAGTCATTAAAATTAATATGACATTATAAATCCATTTTTCTAGAAATCTATGGTACATTGGAAGCAGAAGAAGAAGGTTGTGGCATTGGATCACTTATAAAAGCATATTATATTCATTTTTAGTTTATGTTTTTTCGTTTCCGCGTTTTTTTTATATTGCTCACTTTGGCTTCTATCAAAATACTACAACCGAAACCGAAAAGCACCATGGACCTAAAAGGCGCTAGAAAATTCGCTAGAATATTTTGTCGCTTAATGAAAATGAAAAGTCGTTTTCCATGTCCAAAAGTCGCTAGATTTGGCGACAAATTCGCCAAGGTGGCAATACTGCCGATAATATTGTTGACTTTTTATGATAACGTTCGAATCGGAGGAGTAAGTGGGATGGGCTACTGTAAGAGCGTATGCGAGAATGAGAGGGAACTACCCGCGATGTCGTCGGCGCGTCCCAGGTAACCTTTCCATACAAACTCAAATGTTATATTTTACATCACTTCTCAACCATTTTTTTAACTTTTTATTAGTTATTCTGTTATCCGGAGTGGAGAAGAATCCAATAAATCAAACATCAGAAGAATCTGTTGAGCCAATCTCGAGTTATAAGTGTTCGCACTAACCCCACTTTCATTTATATAGTAGATTATTGTTGATATTATAGTAGTGTTAATTTTGTCCAACATTTTATTATTTTAATTGAAATTCAGGTTGCTATATTGTTGTGTTGTATTATATTATTGTATTGTATTCTATCAATAAACGAATCTGATACAAACTCTTATCAAAACTCTGCTCTAATCCGTAGGTAAGTTTCGTCTTTGGATATAGGTAACAAGATCTTGCCCCCAATCGCAAAACGCTGCGATACTGCGATTCTCTCATAGAAATTGATTTCACCTTATGATGAAACTGTATTGCGTAAAATATGGTAATAAAAGTACAATTAAATAAACATAAGGATTGTCATCTTGTCAACAACTGTCAAATTAATGATTCCCGCCTTTTAACTCCAATAGACAATATATAAAAAAATATCTGTCACATTATATATAGGTAGTTATACAATAATTAGGCATATGTATGTACCTGTATGACTCATATGCCAATGTCTTATATAATAATTTTGACGATTAGACTTTTTATAGCAAAGAACGTTATTTGTGTGTGACGCATTGTTTAGGTCGGCATGTGACTAACGTAAAAAGTATGTAATATTTATTATTTGTATGTGTGTTGGTTATCAACTGTATTTTAATGAGTAATTTATAGAGACTGGAAAATTTCGCGATCGCGATAAAACGAATTTTTTTCGCGAATTTTGAGGTTTTTGCGCGAATAACGCGAATTTCGAGGTTTTTGCGCAAATAGCGCGAATAACGTGATTTTTAGAAAAATAACGCGAATTTCGTGTCTTTTACTGAAATTATGTGATTTTGTAAAAATAATCAAAGTGGAATTATCATATTATTTGAATTAAGTAGGTAGGTACTTAAAATGACAAACAATAATTTGGCGCTTTATTGTTTGGAAGCGATTTGGATACTTTGTTCTAATGTGGACTTCGAGGGGTTCTTCTCTTTGTACATCACTGTGCTAAGAAAACGAAGGAAAAACTTTGTTTTGGTTACGTTACCCAAGGAGGGTCCCATAGTGACAACTTTTTTATGGAGGGACTTACCCAAAAAAAAATCCAAGGGTCCCAGATCATTTACGCCAATGTCAACAAAAATGTATTTTTTTTTTTTGAAGCATAGTTTAAATTATTCTAACATTGATTGAAATATTGTATAATTTTCTTTTGTGTAGGTATATTTTGTGAATCTCTTGTTGATCAGATTTTTTCATTCATTTGACGATGTAGGTATATTATTTATAAATATTATTGATAAATTGTAAATACCTATGACTATTTTTTTGTTATATAATCTACCTTCATTTTGAACAAATGAACGTTGAAAAAATAACGCGAATTTCCGTGTTTTAGAGCAAAAATAACACCGAATTTCTCAAAAAATAACACCGAAATTCACAAAAAATAACACCACTATTTTCCAGTCTCTAGTAATTTATATCAAAATAGGGAAACTGTTTATAATAATAAACAAAATAGATAAAAACTTCGAATCAAACGATTTTAACTATTGCCTACATTTAATATTTAGATGTCAAATCATGAACAAACATTATGTTTGCTCATATGTTAATGATATTAAAATATATTTTATTGTTTTAATTTTGTTATTATTTTTTTTTTAAATCTCAAACGTGGCGTTGCGCCCAGTACTGACTGACTGTACAAATAATTACTTACTGATTTATTTGAAAACAATGTCAAAAAGCCAAAATGGATTAGATAGAATAGAAACAAAATTAGATTATTTCTAATTTTCAACATGGAAATTTAGATAACTTTTATTTTTGTGCTATGTTAAAGGTTTTTCATCTTGTTTCGGTTCATTATATTATTAAGACATCTGAAAATATAAATGTATTTATTCATACTTTACTTTAGGTATTGATTTTAAAACAATAAAAAAAAAACAAGTTACAAACACAACATCAACACAATACATACAGAGGGCGACCTTGCTTCGTTGCGGTCTCTAACAACTAATCAAAACTATTAATTAAAAAAATCACCAAATCACTATACTCACTATTTACAGTTTCTTTACTGGTAATATTATCACCATCAATCGGCGTTTTAGATTCACTATCTTCCTGCATAGCATCTTGTTTTCATCTTCTTCAGTCTTCTGTTTTCCACTATACACCTCTTCGATTTCTTCTTTATACCCACTACGGCTATTTCATCAGATCATCTTTTTGAGATATTCCGTCGCATTCCTTATTATTTTTCCAAAGATTACTTTAGATTCTATATTTAATTGCATTGTAAAATACCTAAATAATTTGAATAAGTACATTTTATTAATTAGAAGTAGTACATAAGTGGTATCAATGAACAAAATAATTACTTTCATAATCTCTATAGGATATGATTTGATGGTAATCATATTATAATACCAAATGCCGTAATTTAGATCATATCACGCGTTTACTTGGAACCATCCAAAATTTGGCTATCAGCTTTATCCTGCATGTTAGGAGCATGGTTATCTAGCGACAGTTCGGCGCGTGTTATGGCGCGTCTTCCATCAGCTGATAGCCTTAAGGCTAATTATCATCCACATCGAGTGGTGCCATTCGGAATGCAAGGAATGATTGTCGAAATTAATGTGTTATTATCAGATTATCATTTTCTCGCTTGGTGATAGCTTGATATAGTAGGTATATCCGGAAAAAATCATTGAAATATGCAAAGAGAATTGGCGTCAGCAAGCATATCTACAGCCTGATGACAAACGACGCTTTCCAAGTAAATTCTTTTGAAAAATATTGTGATTTAAAGATCATCTGTTATGTTTTTTTTTTATTTTCATTATCAGCTCGGTGATTCTTTCTGCACATCTCTTCTTCTCGTAAATTGTAAGTTGTTAGACCGTGAGGCATGTAATTAAAGAGGCGTTGCCCTCTTCCTAGCTGTCCCTCCATCTTTTAGGTGGTCTGCCTGGGGTCCGTCTTCAATGGTGTTGGTTGTGATTGCGTATTGGTGACGTTTTTGAAACAATAAAATGGAATATCTGCCATTCACACGACCGAAATGGTAATAATTAGAACTTAGAGGCATTGGGTCAAATTAAGTATGTCTAATGTTTCGATTGGATATTTTAGCAGTAATCTTTCCATTCTGTTTATTTGGAGACCGCCGTTAATCAGTAATTGTGATAAGGCCATAAATTTTAAGATTAAGGACGTAATAAATATCATAGGAATCGTGTTTTGGAATTTGAAATTGGATTACAAAACATACCTAACTTGATAAGTAATTCATTCATTTTATTATGATAGTTAAGGCATACTATAATGAATAATGGTAATAAGTACTAATTACAAAAATTGTACGCTTTTGTCTGACAAAAATAAGTGAATCACAGTGTAAGAAGTCTCGTTTTTTTCGTCATTATCGATTTGCATAGCGACATATAGGTGATGATATTTTTACGAATATACCTTCGTAATGCCGATAAAAAGTATGGACTATGGACAGGACACGTATAGATTGTTACATTGTGTGTCTTCATCTTGGTCGACAAATTAGAGTTCGAAGAATAACTTGCTGGTGTTATTGACAAAACAAAAAAATATAAACAATAATATTTTTCGTATGACTGTCACATTTCAAGTTACAGGAAACTTCATGTTTTTTGCCTGTAGAACACTTGCGTCTCTCTTGCGTCAATGTACGCACGTTTTTAACGATTACCTACTAGAGGTCGGCCAGTGCTCGAAATTCGATCATAACTAATTTAGATTACAAGTTTAAACATTATTAAGATTACCTACCTTACCTATCCACGTTCGCTCCCAAGGTGGAGCATGAGGTCGCCACTAGGTCCCTCCATGCACTTCTGTCTTGTGCCAGCCGCTCTGCTTCCTCCCAGCTCAGTCCGATATTCTGCAGGTCGGCGCAGATTATATGCATTAAGATTGCTTTGTCAAAAATTGAGCGGGCGCCATTTCACAATTTTCTTTAAAAAATAATGACATGGATACGTCAAATTTGAAATGTTGATATATTCAAAGTTTTTTCTATGGTTATTTTTATCAATTTGACCACAGATAAACAAAAGTACTGTGTCAAAATAATAATGTCGACATCGAAGTGGGTGTGATTATGAAATACGTAACATTACAGTATTTAAATGGAAGTGAAAACCCAAGATTTGTCACGAAATGCATGTGAACAACATGCACCCCGAAAGACAAAAAGGGATAATCAGCTTTTCACAGGAAACAATATGAAGATGGAAGGTTTACTCCTTTTCACTGTGATGAATTCGGCAGAGACTATACTACTGCATTTGCATATGGGACGAGGCTGTGCCCATCACCAGAATATGCGATTGGATTCGTCAAAAAGATGAAATGTTTCGCCATTGTGCGCATGTGTCTCATCAGGACCATCTCTCAAAATGGCCTACACATCGTGGAATCCGATGAAAGCTGGGAGTGCCGCATAACATAAATGGAAGTGAAAACCCAAGATTTGTCACGAAATGCATGTGAACAACATGCACCCCAAAAGACAAAAAGGGATAATCAGCCTTCCACAGGAAACAATATGAAGATGGAAGGTCTACTCCTTTTCACTGTGATGAATTCAGCAGAGACTATCCTACTGCACTTGCATATGGGACGAGGCTGTGCCCATCACCAGAATATGCAATTGGATTCGTCAAAAAGATGAAATGTTTCGCCATTGTGCGCATGTGTCTCATCAGGACCATCTCTCAAAATGGCCTACACATCGTAGAATCCGATGAAAGCTGGGAGTGCCGCATAACATAAATGGAAGTGAAAACCCAAGATTTGTCACGAAATGCATGTGAACAACATGCACCCCAAAAGACAAAAAGGGATAATCAGCTTTTCATCGGAAACAATATGAAGATGGAAGGTCTACTCCTTTTCACTGTGATGAATTCGCGGCAGAGACTATGCTACTGCACTTCAAATCATCTTCTACATCTACATACCATGGCTTTTGTGTTTTTTCTGCCGTTGAGATTGATCCTTCGTATACCTAATGCCTCCTCAGATGCATTATGTATATTCGCCCTTATTTTAATCCAGGCTGCCTCCACATCGTCTTCCTCCCTTACAGGGTTTTGTCTAATATAGTCTGCCATTTTCGTTTGATATGCAGTTCGATCATTGGCATTCAATAAATAAAACTTGTGACCTTTTTTTAGGACTAGTAAAAATAAATAACTAGGTAGCTCTTCTGCTGAGATTGTTGTCAGTAAATAGTATCACTATCAGTAGTTTAACGCAAGAAATTCTTCACCGTTGTATGCAATTTTATGACATTGTTACAGCCGTGAATGAACAGGTCACAGAGGTAAAAAGGACTAAAATGTCAAAAGTGATGTTTTTTTTTCGATAGAGGGCAATTCATTGCGTTTAATAATATGATTTAGTGACCTATGATTATTTTATCTTGCTTCGACTGATCAATAAAAAATGTATAATATTTTTATCAATTATTTTCAAATGGGTTTAGAATAAATATGAATCGAAAAGAAAACAAATTAATTGTATTTAAAAAAATTTATTCAGTATAAATATTATTACCTAATAATAATTAACATAATTAACCACAAAATAAAATTATCGAAATGTTTGGGAATGTTTGTAACAAGAGTACCTAATTCTATTCTATACATTATTAATTTTATTATTTCAATGTTTTGTTTTACAACATTGAATATTTAACTTAAAATTTAGTACCATTTTTACATGAAATTGCTTCACCAAAGGCTAGTAGACACAATATAAATTTATTTTACATATCAAAACTACAATTTTTAGTGTAACTATTTTTCTTATTAGAAGTTATTTCTAGGTACCAAATACATTTTGTGATTGCTAAGCACACATTTTTATTAATCATTCATATGTCAAAAACATCTTATTTTATATTAATTACATAATCTAATCATTTATTCCTCCGAAAGCAATCGATATTCCAATTCTCTTTGTATTTACAACTGATAATAATAATTATTACTATTATCTTCCATGTTTGTAAAATCAATAACATTTACAATCAGTCAATCAATTCCTTGATTTAATTAATTGATAAATATTGTACTTTAAACTGTATCAAAATTTGACCTTGTTTTGTGAAATCACCATGTTTTTAGTGATTAAAAAATAAATCTAAAAATAGCTCATATGACAAAAATTCAATTTGTATACAAGTAAAGTTCAACAAAAATGTTTTTTTTTTAAACACTGTTTTTGAAGAAGCCGACTTCTGATCACGTGTCTGACTTTGACTCTCAGTCAGGTTTTAACTTTTTGTTTTTTTTTTAAATTACTTGAAATTTCTACTTGGTTTTGAAATCCTGTCTCAGATTAGACGGGACCAGTTGACTGGTAGAAATAGCCTAGGTCTATAAGTTCCATCAAATATACACAGACTTTGGAAAAAAAACAGTGTTTCGGTTATTTTAAAACATTAGAAAAAAAACCATCTCTTTGCAACTATAAAATACAAATTTTAAACTATAAGATTGTCGTCAATACATTATCATTGCTTTCAAATGATGTTAAGGTTATGATGAGTACTAATCCACAGCACTCGGGAACGCTTCCTTTTTCAAGGAAACAGGTCCATTCGTCTTCACTGCATCTTTAATATTGCAAGTTTTTTGCTCTTAAAAAAACTTGCAAAAAACAAAATCGTCTCCTCATTATAGCTTCTCAATCCGCAAACATCCAGCAGATTCGAAAATCCTTTTAATTTTAACATTGTTATTTCAATTCAAATAAATCCTTTTTTTTTTGTTCAAAAAAATTGGGTCTCTCTCTTACAAACGTTCATTGTTCGGGTAGTCTAATGATGGGTGATGGCTGGATACCAAACATCTCCTCACAGTGCTGGGCCAGCAGCCTGTCCGAGGATGACAGACTGTCCATGAAGTGGGTTTCCGTTTCGTCCTTGAATGGATCCATGTATGGAGGATGCACCAAGATGCAGTAGCAGTCTTTGAGGCTAAACGATGGGAGATAGCTTTGCAACTTTTCTGCAGAATCAACCTGTGAACAAAAGAAATGCAACGTTAATTTGAAATTCTTCGAAATCAAACAATTGAGAAAAGTCGAACAATTATAATCTTATTTGTATTTAGACTCTATGAAATTTATTCAGTAGAACGCAATAAGTTGAAAATTCTTAACAGTAGGCAGTACATTTTCATACAAACAAGCACAAATATGCGTAGTTTCCTTTTAGACAAAATACATATTGTGTCTTTTACATAGGTTTGTTTTTCTTATGTTTTTTCCTTGTTTAATAAGATACAATCAGATGTAATACTTATATTATAATCAAGTTTTTTTTTTTACTTTTTTTTACATCAACTATTCTGCTACCAAGCTTCTATGGTTTTGACAATGCACCATTAATAATATCTCAAGGTTTAAAAGGCAGTTTAAACTACTACGGGCTTATGATCATCAAGGGAAATTAGTTCATGTAGGGCCAGCCCAGGGGGGAGGGGGGGGGGGGTCATGACCTCGTCATAATCCGCCCTTGATGACCATTTACTGGTATGCAATCATCTAAGATATTGGGTCAATTTCATATTCCTGACACATTAATACAATATTTGTCAGGATTCGAACGCATACCCTTTTTGAGTTCATGTATTAAAATCAATATATTGTAATAAGGTGTATTAAAATAAGTTTTTTTTTCACTGGTACCTACAGGTTAGGACATGTCACCATTTGATACACATATTTCTCGGAACGAACTAGATATTTACATTCAGATAAGCTATCTTTAATAATTTAACACAAATGATAAGGAAATTTGTTTTCGTACTTTACTAATGGCAACAGTACAAATATTATGGTAGCTGGTAAAATATTTACCTTGACAATATAGATGTCGTTCTCCAAGCAGAAGGCCTGAAGGAGGACTTCGTGCATGTGTCTGGCCGAATCCCCTGGTCTAGTTGGAGCCATTAGACAGAAGAGTGCCCCATCACAACCGTGGGTGGACAGCCTCTGGATGGCTGGTAGAAGTCCAACGGTGAGACGTTTCTCATTTTGAGCTTCTTTCAGAATGGTTCTTATGGTTGAACCGATGCTGCTGTTAAAGAAAAAAAGAACAAAAATTAATTTCAATTAAATTAAAAAAAAAAGTAGAATATAACATGAAAAAAAATCCTCCCCGGCGGGGAATCGAACCCCGGTCTCCCGCGTGACAGGCGGGGATACTGACCACTATACTACCGAGGATTGTACTCAAATCGAGCTAGTAACAAGTTTTAACCTGCATGAATCAAATGCAATGTCGTTTGTGTACGCGACCTTAGTGACGCTTTATATTTCACACAGAAAAGAGAAGGCAATATTGTAGTTTGTTCGAGAGTAAAAAGGAACCATTTATTTCAAAGATTGCACAAACAGGAAAACGTAGGTTTTAACCAGGTGAAACAATAATATTATTGAGTGTCGTGGTGTGAGAGAGATAAACAATAACATGTCTATGGAAGTACCTAATTGCCGGCGCGTTGGTTTTACAATCAGCTGGCTTCGTATTGCAAAATAATGGTGCAATTTTTATAAACATAAAATCAAGGATAGTGTTGAATTGATTTTACATAACCTGTCGCATTATCGATACCTTAAGAATATTATAAATTTGAGGAAGTGGAATCGATAATGAAATATATGAACTTACGGTGTGAAACCTAACCTTAATTTGACATCTTATTACTACTTATTAGTTGTTGTGCAACATAATGGAATTCTACATAGAGGTGAGAATGAATATTTACCATTTAGCAGCATTTGAGAAAGTCCTTCTCGGGCTTTCAGTCATGATAGACGTTGCTTGATCTTCTAAACACATTTTGGTTGCTTGATCTTCGTCTTCTGAACAACTGTCACCACTTGAAGATCTGGATAAACTTTTATAGAAAGGATATCGCACTGGGTAACACACGCTTCCAACTTTATCCAGCTTTCTTTTCAACTTGATACTGCTTTTCAAACACTGAACGGTGCACTAAATGTCACTAAGTATTCTTATGTCGTAACCAAAAACTGGCACAGATGTAACTATTTTGTCACAAACAATTCACAGCAAGTTTATTAAACACGGGTTCACTTGTTTTGTTTACAGTTAGGCTAAAGACAACAACGAAGTAAATCCAAAATCTTGTCAGAACTATCACAAAAACGCTCTTGAAATTTTACGAAACTGTGAGCACTGATCAAAATTTGAATAACGAATGAAACAAAGTTTGAAATGCGTCGCTTTTATAGATTCGCCTCCAAGTTGCGCTATCATTTCAACTTCGCAAGTAATAAACACAATTAAATATTGTCATCCCTTTTTAATTCCTATTGTGCAAACAGAATAGATATACAAACGTCCGTTTCGATACTCTGTGAGTAGAGGAGTGTGTTTTTCTACTTACGTCACACGGGTTTGAGGCAAAAATTCCAAGAATGAAGGTGTTATCAAACGTTGGGTACAAACACAATGTAACAATGAGCTTTGTTTTTGTAAACAAAATAGAGATAGCTTTTTTTCTTTATTCATTCATTTTTGTTTCTTTCCATTTTCGAGATAACACCTTCGAAGTTTCATTTCTTTTCTTTTATTGTTGTATTGTGTAAACACAATAATAGTTATTATGTGGGAAATGAAAGTAATGTATGTACACATCATTATTATAAAGAATGTCCACTTGGTTATATTTTGAAAACGTGTGCGCACAATAGAAGCATAAATCTTTTGCGCACTCATTATTCATTTTAGGATCACTGAAGAACGAGAGCTTGATTGTACGCAATTCTTGCGAGCTTGATGCTACATATTTTTACTTTTTATTTTCTGTTGTTTTTTTATGAACACTTGTGGTGCTATCCATGTTTCATAAAATACAATTTTATTAAAGAACTCCTCTAAAATTAAAACTGGTTACCAGACCTATTTAAAGAGATATACAATTAAGAAGAAATTTTTGTTCTTTTTAATTTAACATTTATTTTTATCATAAGCTGTTGCATTACATATTAACTTTTTTGTATTTTAATTAATAATGTATTTTGTTATTTTTTTTATTCGTCAAATAAAGCCCCCCTCCTTATTATGTGTTAAAATTACAAAAAAAACATATATCTTTTATGCGCAGAATCATTTGTTCGCAATATTATTGCGGTACGATTTTTTTTGCTACGACTAATGATTTATGGTATGTTAAGGTCGATAACATTTCTATTAAGAATGAGTACTTCCGTTACACATTACTGATTGTTTTCAATGTAATAATTTTGTTTGATAAACCTAACATCGTGATGTATGTTTGTTTAAGAATAAGACTACCATAAATAACAGGAAGAGCTAGGCTCATTATTTTGGAATTTGTGAAATTTTAGGAAATAAAAGACTTATAACGAATAAAAGAGTATTTATTTATTTAGGCTTACGCCGGATGCTCTAATCAAGAGAATTCCAAATAGTTTGATACACTTGATTAAGAAATAAGATACGTTTGTATTTGAAGTGGTTGGTAGAAGGTAGAATGGTAGACTAGCGGTTGCGACGTCAACTGTTTCGTATCCGAAATTAACCTATTTTAATAGCACCAATATACGTTTATAACCTAATCAAATCAAACGGAAAATGTTAGCCACGGCAGTATTGGCAGTGCAGTCGACGATTATGTGCGCGGCACCTATATGGAAAAAAAACGATGACAAAAAGATACTATAAGGACATGCTAAAAGGAGGACAAAGAATAATGACTCTCAGAGTAGCCTGTGCGTACAGAACCGTCTCAACTGATGCTGCGCTATTTAAGCAGGTATCATACCCGCAAACCTTCTGGCAGAGGAGAGTGGACGGCTGTTCCATACGGACCCTCCGATTACGGAGGAACGTATAGATGTCACGAAAGGGAAGTAACGATACAAAGATGGCAGGAGGAGTGGGACGTCTCCCCTAAAGGTATATGGACCTACCTCCTTATCAAGGATATCAGAAAATGGATCAATAGAGGGCACGGCGCTGTCTGCTTTCGGATGGCGCAGTGTCTATCCGGACACGGCGTCTTTGGAGCATATCTTCACAAAATCCAAAAGGCCCCGACAGACGGGATGTAGGTACTGCTCGTCCGAGAAGGACTATGCCCAGCATACCTACCTTGTTCGAATGCAGAAGATGGGGGCAGGAAAGGGAGGTGCTGACTGCACTCCTGGGACGAGACCTCAACCAAGAAACAATAATTGACCTAATGTTGAAATCGCCAAATGAGTGGACATCCATAAAGAATTTTGTCGAGGGCGTAATAAAAACAAAAGAGACCGATCAAAGACTGGATATAAAATAGTATAATAACAAGACAAATTTTGCAGCCCAGGGTAGACCGAAAGGTTGGAACCGGACTGCAAAAGGAGAATTTAAGGGGTTTCAGACGGTAGGAGTCCGGTACTATCTTTAAGGTGTCCATGATGGATTTCCCCTCAGAAAAAAAGGATACGTTTATAGGGGACTTGATATTTTCAATGAACTGTACCCCTATTCTGAATATTAACTAGTACAAGGAGTGCTAGGTTAAAAAGAGTAAGTATTGTCTCTACCACCAGTTTTCCTCCTCAGAGGTTTGTATATCAACACCAGCCTATAGCGGCCTACTCGTGAATCCCCGACACCGATTCCGTGAATCATCCGTTCTACATAACAACAGCAATCTATACGATTAGTACCCACATGTTATACAGTTCGATTACCGCCACATTATTGTGGGTAGGTGGCGCCTCTCCACTATTTCATAATGTCAAATCATACTGTACTTACTTATACATTGAATTATTTTCTCTGCTGGCAACACTGTGTTTAGCGGGAAAATTTTTCAGTACTGGGAAGGCGTTAACCTATATAACATTGAGCGATGCTTCACTTCCATGAATCCAAATTCCCAGAGAGGAATAATTTCGAAATAAAATCTTTTGAAATTATTCTTGATCAATTTTCGCAAAATTTCGCATTGATCCGAGAAAATATCATTAATCAAAATTTTCTCCTCGAAATATTGCATCACGTCTCAAGTTTGAAAATTTGGAAATTCGCCCGCTAGTTTATTTTATCCATCGCAACTATTTCCCATCAAGAGGTAGCCAGGGAGAACTGGCCTCCACTTATTCTTTACATCATGTAGACGAATTTAACCTTTTCTTTTTTTTATGCATACTTCACATATGGCCTTATTCTTTGGTCTTTTTTTTTGCTTTAGTCTTCAGATATGGCCTTCTTTGGGGACAAAATCGATGTGTATATATATATATACACATACCTACTGTTCTTGAACTACCTAGCCTTCTCACATTTCTCCATTCAGTTTCATATTTTCTGAAATAAAAGGTTTCAGAAACATCGTTTTGAAACACAAATTTGTTGGCAGTGTATATAGCAACATTGTTACCTTACTTTGAAAAGGTTCTAACTGACATTACACGCTTAGATTTTGATGAGAAATAGTTCTATTATCGCTTAGAAGCATTTCACATCAAATGCTCGTCCTTGTAATAAATCTAATAATAAATCCATCCTGTAAAAAAATAACATTTAGACCCTTTTTTATAGCAAGGTAAATAGGCCTAATAAGTGCTAGCATTGTCATGATGGTTATATAATAGAGCAAGTGCATAGGTCACGTGCCAGATAGATGTAAACACAGAGAGTGCAGGCCAGCGGAAATCTTAACAATGTTCGTATACGATGCGTAACGCCGTACATGCACCATGTACAAAGCAGATTATGCACTTACTACGGCTTGCTCATTACGCAAGCACAACACATGTGCCCTTGCACTTCAAGATCTTAAATTGTCAACACCTACACTTCTTATTCTTCTTGTGATGTCTTCTCAGGTCTTCCTAATGTTTACTATATTACTCAAGATAATATTTTTCTTAATCTAATCATCGTATTCATTCTATAGCTCCTGTGGATATGCTCGTGTCGTTGTTTCAGCCTCTTGGGAGGTCGACTACCATCAACTGTCTTCTTTCTTCAGGGTTTCTTTCAAGGGTGACTCGTGGAGATTTGTCTACGCAGCTAAAAAAATGTTTCCTGATGTCAATCCCTTTATTTAAGTCTACAACAATATAATATATCTCACCTAAAGCATGCTTTTTAAAATCGCGATATTAAGCATTTTCCCCTTCTTTGCACACTTTTCGGCTTTTTATATTGGTGAAAAACTCATTGTCAACTCCAGTCAATTCTAGTATTTTGAAAATCACAAGCGTAACTCTATATAATTAATCAATCTAAAGTTAGCATCATAACGAAAATTATTGATACATAGTAAATTTAACTTGAACTTAATAACTGACCCAACAAAAATCAGCTCAGAAAAATATTTTTTTTTATTTTCTTATTTTATTCTAAGCATACTTACAGTCATGTAACATATATATATTATAAATTTAAAATTTGGTATAACAATTCGACCAATTAGTAGGTATGCTAATATTACAATTATGTCATATGCTTACAATACATGAAGTAATAATTAATAAGTTATGAAACGGCTCTCTATAAATATATCTCTATTACTAACTAGAAAAGCGCTCTAAAAAAGGGAGAATGAGGGAAGAAGAGGGAATTGGGGAAATCGCAGTCACAAACCATCAGACAGTGCAGTTAGACCAGCCACCGTGAGTTGAACAGGGCAGCCACCGCGAGACTTTTAAATTTTGTTGCCGAAGATTGAAATATGTCGACGCACCCGAAAAAAGTATTATAATTACTGCATGTTCTTTGTATGAAGAAATTCTGTGCATAATTTGTTCTACACCGTGGGAGTCTAAAGGTTGAATGTGTTCTTGTTGTTCGAATGGGACAATCTAGAGAAATCAGCCCTACAAGGTATTCGGAATCAACAGCGCCACGTATTATTTTATGCAAATAAGTCAAGTCCTTAATAGTCCGCCTATTTATAATATGGTGTATAATCAAACAAATAAGACAAGGCGTTGACTCCAAATTTACAAGCCATGGGATGAATGGTGCACAACGCAATTCTGTAACCATCAATGATGTATGGATGTGAAACGTGCACATGGACGAAAAGAGAAGAATGTAGTATAAATGCAGTAGAGATGAGATCTCTAGTACGAAGAATATGTGGAAAGACTGTGGGATATGGAAAGGAATGAGAATATAAGGAAGGAATGTGGTATGGAAGTTAGTGTTGTGACCAAGATGAAAGTCTATAAGTTGAGATGGTTTGGGCATGTGGAAAGAATGGATTTAAACAGAATGACAAAGAAAATTTACAAGGCTGAAAGGAAATGTGTAAGAAAGCGTGGCCGACCGAGAATTACGTGGATCGAACACATCGATTCCGTCCTCAAGGAGGATAGGTAAGAAGTACAAGGAATAGGATAGGAGAGGTTGTATGAGAAATGGTATATCGTCGGAAGAAGCGAAATACTTCTGTTTGTGTTTGGATAGAAAATAGTGGAGGTCCGTTCTCTCTGCCTACCCCTTACGGTACATGGTGTGATTTGTAAAAAAAAAATGTATGGAGTCAGCAGAATGCACCTGTGAATGACACACCATTGATCAAATGAAAAACACGTGCGTATCTACGTTTTTCAAGAATAAAACACGCGTTGCATAGACTTCAGAGATCCAATTTTAAGCCACCACAATATTATGAAACATGAAGGTAAAAAATAAAGTAACTGGCGGATGTAAGCTGATTGCTTTATACAGGAGTTAACCCAATCGGAACCACCAGCAGTTAGCCTTCTTACGAAAGCTTGGAATTACCGAGAAAGGCAGGCTGGCTGTATTATGCCACTCTGCATTGTTGGAAATTCCGTGAGAGAGGTCGTCTCGGGCCCAGAGTAGCAAGGTGCGAACGGTTCTTAGAAATATATTGATCTCCTCTGAACCAGTTCACGGCTGTGTCAATAACACGCGCCTATTCTACAGTGATTATTACCGGAGTAAATACCGCGGGTTTTAGTATTATGCAAATGCGGATCGTGCGTATTAGGTTTTTACGGAATTTACCTACACTTATTAATAAGAAGAGGTCATTTAAATCATAATGAGCGTGTTTGTATAAGAGGCGTTTTAAATAACGTGTCTCCTGCTGATGAAATTTTACCACAAATTTGGAACCTACTTATTTTGATTCGGCGATAGGTTTCACTCTTAAATGTTTATAAATAAAACTAACTTTGCAGTATTACAATAAGTTATATTTTTTATCCGAAATATATTTTCGGTCGACTATGCGACCATCGTCAGCGGAGAGTTTATTAATTAGACTGAAAATATATTTCGGATAAAAAATATAAGCTATTGTAATACTACAAAGTTAGTTTTATTTATAAACATTTATAATGACTACTTAAGTATTACAAAGTTGAAAATAATGTGTTTGAAGAGTTTCACTCTTGTTTCTATGAAACTTCTCTCTTTTTTGTAATTAACAAAAATGGATATATTCATATTCTGGCGCCAAATACATGACAGCAGTCGCGGTCTTTAAATTTGGTTGCTCTCTTGTTCTCAATAATTTCCAACTTTTGTCTCCATATCTCATTAATCAATTATTAAATATTCACTTGTTGTATATACATGCATGGGATTTTTTGACATGTTGAACATGTCGAGAATTCTCATGATTGGGAGTTTCGGAGACTTAAACATTACCACCTATTGGCGAAAGTTGTTAACCTAAATTGATCGCGCTAAGCCAGCCTTCGAAATAACAGTAGAAGACGGTCGTAAGCCCGTAGTGGTTTGTTTCATATAAAAATCGAACATCAGTAATGAATTTTTAGTCATTAGTTGTTACATATTCGTTGTCTTTTTTTCTTCTTCTATGTTGTATAAAAAGGGTCAGACACGAACGCAATCAGGATCTTTGAAGTCCATAAGGTCAGATGAGCACTCTGGTCTGCCTGGCATAGTTTTCTACGATGCCTTGACAATGTCGCATTGTGTTGTAATGTATCGGTTTGTATCTTTTATTGTGTTAATTTGTTTGTGTTTTATCCCGGGTATTTTTTTGTTTGTTTTTATTTTAATGTATTTTGGTTTTTTCCTCGAAGCACATGTGCGCAGAAAAACCCATTAAAAACACGGAATAATTTGCATAATTAACCATTTATATTTATGTTTGTTTATAGACATCGCGTCAAATAAGTGATAAAAATTATGTACCTATGCCTTTTTAAATCATACCCACATAAGTACAAAAATATGAATGAATTAAATAACTAAAAATCACTTCTCTATTATACTTACATAGATGTTGGCATAGCCGGCGGAACTTAATGCTTGAAGCATTCTCTACCAGGCAATCGGTCCCGTACAATAATCAAAATAGTAATAAAATTCTGAAGCGTTGGGAAATTTAGAATCGCACTGAAACCTAACTATTTTCTCTAATCCGCAGAAACATGGACTAAATGAAATCCCGTAACCCTTCTTTCGAAATGTGCTGTTGAGTTTAATTTAAAGAGGCCCTGAGTCGACTGCCGGTATTGCCAACGTATCAATCCTCAGAGAGCCAAATGCGCTTGGAAGAAAACATTACATAACAGGTGTGATCAGATAAAAGAAACGACCGGTGGAGACTTGCATTCATCAGTAGTGCGGACTGCGGAGGACAGGGAGGTTTGTTGGGTTTCGTTTTCTTGACCATAGAGATCACCACCAGCAGTGAAGAAACGCTTGAAGAAGAAAATAGTTCCGTTCAAGAGATAATAATAAACAATGTTACATTCATTTTATCTATCTTTATTCCGATAACATTTGCAAGATTGATTGCCATTCAACTGCATATTATTATGACAATTCAAATACGTGCAACTATTGTCTGTAACCCCGAGTCATTGAAATGGTACAACAACTGGTTGATTACATAGAAAGACGATAACTTATTTCTTATCTAGTTGTCGATTTCCGTTTCTTGAATGAGAAATGTTATCATTGATAGAGAGATATCGTGAGTATGTTTTGTGTTGTTTGTAAGCTATTTTTATCTCTATTGACCTGAGAGATGTTAGCTATTAATTATACATAAGTATTTAAACCCATTCTTGAGCTTTCAATGAGATCTAAGTGTACATTTACGAAATCAACTATGTAATTATTTATTATCTTTGGCAAAACTAGCAGCAAAGTCATAGGTATCAATTAAAAAAAAAGTTAATTTTCATCCTAAATTATATTCGTTTAAATACGTAAGTATCCCGATATTTTCATTGAAAGACTAACCCCAAGGGAAATATTTTGCATACAATGGCAACACCGATTAACTACTTTTCCAGTTAATCGGTGAAGATTTCCACTTTCATATTCGAAATTATAATGATGGATAGTTTCATGATAATATCTTGAGTCAAAAAGTGCACCTGCATTCATCTAGCTAGGTATTAACCCTATTTCGTGGTACGTGCTGGTAAATCAGTGTCAATCAAATATCTCGTAAAACCCAAGGGCTTTTGTTAATGTGTCAATTTTAACAGAAAATCCGTACATTAGTTCAGCTGAAATTACTTCATTGAGATGTAGATTACTAAACACTGTATGGCATTATTTGCGATTATTGTCTTCGAGTTCAAAGATCTGCGTGGGGTTTTTCTGTTTGTTACAAAAGACACAATATTTCCTGCAATATTGTTTTTCCACAGTGGAAAATACCTCAGCTGGATATAGTTGCTGCGTCTATTACGAGTGTAAAATAATTATTTTCTATTTACGTATTATATGAATTAATTAATACAATTATTAACTGCGGCCGTTCTTTATAGGTTTTTCTATGTCATTGTAGTATTGTTGTTTACATTCAGTCAATTATCTATGATTAAAAATACACTTATCGTTGCATCCATAATAGTTCTTAATCCATAGTCTATAGGTCTAGTCTAGAGTCGACTACGAATTGAAGGGAATAATATTCATCTTCTTCTTCTTCTTCAGCCCGTCTCCGTCCATTGCTGAACATAGGCCTCTCCCCCTCTCCTTCCAATCATTCCTGTCCTGAGCCTCTCTCATCCATGTGTGGCCTGCAACCTTTGCGATGTCGTCCGCCCATCTGGCCTGGGGTCTGCAGACATTTCTTCTGCCTTGTCTAGGCTGCCACTAAATATCCATATAAAGAAAAAATCCTTTTTTTGTTTCATTTAATTAGTACTGATTTTAATGCCATTGTCTTATTACTGAGTTATTTATTACCTAATTAACTTCGTTCGTGATTCAATCGCATCGTTTTAGTATGAGTATCTTATGATTGTGTTTTGATATTGTTTTGGATAATAACATACATGGTGTTTTAAATGTTATACTGTTTTAATTGGTTTAATGTTTAAACATTTTCGTTAAGTTAGTATAGAGGACCAACAATCCTGTTACAAATTTTTATCTTGAGTTTATATTCTACTCTTGGTGAGTGTGCAATGATTTTGCTGAAACTTTAATCGTATCTGATGTATTGTAATTATGTGACTTAAAAAATCTAATGGCTTTGTGCCGTAATAAATAAACGAATTATGTGTAATATACCCTATGTTATTTTAGTATCCTATTGACCTCCAACCCACCCTGTTTTGCGCCATCAACTCACATTCCCCCCACAAGCATTCCTAAACAAATGAGACTTTCTTTAATCTTCTACTTTAATTTTCCTAGGTTTTATCTGCTTACGATATTCTTTGAGTCCATGCATGGTTCCTTTCAGTCTACCAAGTCTGCCATCGTCGCTGATATACTCCAATTTTTCATCAAAAGTGATAAGAGTTATCCTGTACTCAACAACTTCCCTAGCCACTGTGCTGATTTGTGATCCAATGGCAAGAATATTCGAACACATCACACGGTTCAATGCCTATATGTAGGATAAGGGAATCTGAAAATGAATAGAGAATTTTTAGATTTAGATATGAAAGAAATTCCAAAATTATGAAATGGAAATGAATGTCTTGTAACGTTCTACCACAACATTTTCGATTCAAGACTCTTTAGTTTTCATTTGAAATGGACTGCCATCAAGCACCTTTTGCCCAAAACATCGTAGATCCAATATTATTGACTACTTATTCGGTATAAAAGTTCCTCCTCTAAATCATGTCTGAGACGAGGAATAGAAGTTTATGTGGTTACAAAGATAAAAGTTAAGAAGTTGAAAATGCTTGGAAATATTGAAAGCATAAAAGTTAATATTGCTTATAAGATAACACATAGAATTTATTAGGTTGAAAGAAAAGGTGTAAGAAGTTGTTATGGACCAAATACGACTTGGATCGAAAATCACTTTCGTCCTTCCCTAGAAGAGGTCGTATGAGAAAAATGTCATGTCGGTGGATGAAGCGAAAAATGTTCGGAAGGATATAAAAGGGCGGACGTCCGCTTTCTCTGCCAACCCCTTCAACGACACGGCGGATGGGGAAAATACTACATAATATTGGCCACAAAGAACGAATGTTGGCATCAAAATCAATTCATTCATGTTATAGTAAATTGACCGTTGGTATAAGAACAGGTTTTGACAGTCACTGACTAATATTGTGCAAATATTTGCCCAGCCTGAGGGACTCTGCAAGGAGCCACGCGTTTGTGATAATTGCACATTGTCTGCAACAACTGCAATGTGTGGAATACGTCGCGTCTGGTGTTGGTAAACAATGCACAATATTATGTCCCTTATCTGTTAATGGCAAATCATAATCATATTAGTATCTCCATTAGCCAACTGGTATAAGAATGTGCATATTACGGATGGTTGATTTCAAAATATTGACACCTTCATTCATACTATCTTCCGAGAATCTCGTTAACGTAATTCTATTTCAGAAAAAACCCATCCCTTAAGGGGTTTTAAGGAGAAATATTTAAGAGGATTTCACCATTAGCATTCGGCGTTATTATCTTACCTATAGATAAAATTTGCCCTAAAGTGTTTTAGATTGGTATCCTTAAGTGATTAATCGGATGTTTTGGGCAAAAGGTGCTTAATGGTACTTAGTGCATTTCAAATTTACTTAAACACAGTTTTACATAGTTCTCTATTACATTTTTTATTTTATCACTATACGGTTTTTGGAGTCGACTTTCTCCATTATCAAATGATGGTCTCATAATTTTGATAATCGAGACACCTGTACGTCTTAAAGTCATACGATTATCCCATAGTGTATTATTTCTTTGAGGATCTATTTGGAAGCATTATTGAGTCATCATCATTAATTTAAGGACCAAAATTTCATTCCTCAAAAGATCTTCGATTTGTTTCGAGGGATTGTAAGCCAAACAAAACTCTTCTGGGAGGAAGGTTTGCTTTCTTATTTGTGCCATTTTTCATTCCTGACTTCTTACCCTTCATATATCCAATTGATTGCGGCAGACATTTAAAATTTTATAAAATTAAAGTACCTTTTATGCAATTAGATTTTTCAACATGAGCGATTACTTTGTCACTTAGGCTCATGAATTTGGTCTTTCTGGGATAATTGTCGATATAAAAAAATAATCGATTCTAATAATTAACTCTTTTTGCCTCCCTATGCCCCTATGTGGGGTGTTAAAGGGAGAATTGATTGATTGATTGAATAATTAATCGGCCATTTTTTCTGTTGTTAAGAAAAAAAATACATAATAGGGCAAACTATATGTATTATGATAATTGACTCAACATGCGGGACTAATTTATTTCTGAGGTTAATCTATCCCTTCTTCTCAGCCTATTCCCATTCACTCCTGGTCAAAGGCCTCTTCCATCTCCTTCCACGCCGCTCTGTTTTGGGCTTTTTAGACCCAGTTGACCCCAGCGTATTTGACGAGGTCGTCTCTCCGCCGTAGTGGTGGTAGCCCGATGCTCCTGGCAGTCGTTCCGGGTCTCCAAGTTTCGACCCTCTTCGACCATTTCTCTGCCTGGTCTCTTGCCAAGTGACCTGCCCACCGCCATTTGAGGGAAGCGATACGTTGGACAATATCTGCAACCTTGGTTCTTTGTCATATCATTTCGTTTCTCACTCTATCTCTCAGGATGATACCCAGCATGGCTCTTTCCATGGATATTTGGGTAAGCATTATCTTCTCTGTAGGTACTCGGTTTGGTCAGCGTCACTGTTTCCAGGCCATATGTTGCAACCGGCATTATGCACTAATCAAAATCAATAAAAAAATGGTTAAAGGTCTTCACTCTACAGACATAGCTTAACAATTAAACTCATATTTTAAAGAAGGCCCTGTTATGTTAAGATTATATAATTCGTAGTCTTCATACTTTTCGAATTCACTACGATGAGTAATCGCACATACGTTGTTTAATCATCGCAGGCTGACTGCTTTATTATTGTTAATGACAACAACATTGTGAGATAGCATGCTATCAAAGCGACGAGTATTTAGTATTTAAACTTAAGAGTTTATTCACCTTGCAACTTGTTACAACTCGTCTGATTTTTCTCATGCGTCTCTAGTTCTCCACAGTGGCAAAATGGTAGACTCACAAGTCTTGTTATATCAGAGTTGTCTTTTTGAGATCCTGAATCCAGCTCATTTTGGGAGTCTTCCTGGTCGGCGCTGCTCATTTGATAGTACCAGTGTTCGATAACTTATTTCAATTATAAGTTCAAACAGTATTAAGGTTCCATTGTCAAAGTCTGAGCGAGCTCTATTTCAAAAGTTTCTTTAAAAAAACAATGACATGGATACGTCAAAATTGAAATATTTATATGTGCAAAGTTTTTCTTATTATTATTGAAGACATACAATATTAATCTATTCTCAATTTGACCACAGATGAATAAAAGAATATATTATTATGCGTCTCTGTGTCAATGACAAATACATCGAAGTGTGTGCGAGTATCAAATACATTTTATAACATTACAGTAGTGTTTATAATGTTTTTTTTATTGATTTAATATATTTATTATACATCATTTAAAACAATGTTAGCATTCGCAACTCATTCTCTATATCTAATAATATAAAAGAAAGAAAGTCGAGTTAGTGCGAACACTTGTAACTCGAGATCGGCTGAACAGTTTTTTTCATTTTTGGTTTATTTTTTAAATTATTATTTAAAGTTCGAAAAATGGATAGCAAAAATAGCATAGATTCCACTCAGCGCCAAAATATGTATAAGTTCGTCAATTCTGACAATGTGGAATGTCCGTGACAGCTGACAGCCTCCTTCTATTCGGTCAGAGATCTTTTCCATTTTAAAACAGTATTTCTTCCATTTCCCCAATTTCCTCATTGCTGAAAGTTGTATAATATTCTATTTATATAAATGGCATTTGAGTTTATTGATTATCTGTCAAATTATTAGGGAAAATTCAGACTATATTTCGACAGCAATATAAACATTTTATTATTTTTCGTTGTCTTTTCACTGTTCTTTGTACACCTGTTAGTTGCTACGAGAGTAAGAAATGTCAAATTATTGTCCTCAGTCTTCAACGTGGTAAAGTAAAATGGGGCCCTGGAACAATATAACTGATTTATAGAACAATCAAACTATTAACGAATCTTTTAATGCTGCGAGTTAGATTATAATTATTTACAAGCAATAATTTTAACACATAACCAGTTTATGAAAATTAATACGATAAAATATGAAGATTAAGTATAATTATTTATCTGTTAGGAAGTATTCTGACATCTTAGTCATTTGGCAGCTGTTTCAACTGTCAACACACATTAAGTAAATCTTCAAAATTTTCTTGAATCACCGATTACGTATTCTATGTTATCTGATCTAAATAAAATGTATGATTTCCAGTTAAAATCATTCAGCTTTTTTCTGAATGTTTTTCATTTGAATTAAACACCCCGGTTTTGGCATCCTGTCAACAAAAATGACTGAAAAATAATGATTCAGTCAATAAAATACGATCGTTCTCCTTAGAGTATCATTCATCATGATGATCAATCACGAATATTTAAACTTCCCATGTTCTTGATCAACTTGACTGTAAAATATGTTAAGAATGTCGAATGAAAGTTGGCCTGGGAGTTCGCTGTTGTTCCTGCTATCAGGGTCCTGAAGACGAGGAAGACCCTTTCACACCGTATTCAGTTCCTGATGGATTTGAACGTTGTGTGGGAGAGGGTCATATATTGCCTCCCTTTGCCCTTAAATGGGGTCACAAAAGGAGTACTTACCTCTGTGATGTTATGTTTTTCACGTATAAACAACTCATATAACGCAGATTTGTAAGTCAAAATATTATTTTCAATTCATTTTAAAGTTTTCTACGGTGGAACCAAACTATTGATTATCTATGCAATAGACGTTCAATTTCAGTTCTTTTTATGAATTTGTTTAGAATGTTTAGTAGGTACTTTTCTAGTTGCTTCTTTAGGTTATGCTTTGAACTACCCTAGGAAAACCTCGATACAATGGACAAATCTTTAAGAGAAGAGGAGAGCGAGTTGTTCTCTATTAAAACCATGTAGGTAGGTATTTAAGACTATTGGGAATTTCCTGGAGAGACCGCATTACAAACGAGGAGGTTCTCCAAAGAATCGAAGGAGGAAGGCACCTCCTGAGGACCTTGTCCGAAAGGCGTGCAAGATGGATCGGCCATATAATAAGACAAGAAGGCCTCTTGCATGCCATAATGGAGGGTATGACCAAGGGGACAAACTCCAGGGGACGCCCACGCCGAGAGTACGTGGAGGACCTGTTGGTGGACGTGCGATGCCAGTCATATGTGGATTAAAAGAGCCGCACAAGACAGGGAAGAATGGAGGAGAAGAATTGAGGGAATTGCTGCAAACCAATCTTAGGATTGAAACCGGAGAGAGAGGTAGGTATTAAAAAAATTTTTTTTTTGATAATACGAACACTGTATACTACTTAATCAATCAATCAATCAATCAATCAATTCTCCCTTTTCCACCCCACTCAGGGGCATAGGGAGGCAACAAGAGCTCTCCATTGCGCTCGATCTTGCGCAATGTTTATGACCTCCTCCCACACCATGTCCATGTCCCTCAGCTCTGCTTCGAAGGAGCGGAACACAGTGTGAGAGAGTCTTCCTCGTCTTCGGGACCCTGATGGGAGGAAGAACAGCGCATATTTCTATACCCGTAGGAACAGGAACCAATCCATTTGATTATTTTTGGAAACGTTAGGTTGGTTTATCTCTGATATTTTCCAATTTTCAATAATGATTCACAAATCGCGTGATTTCTTATCTTTTTTGAACCGGATTTTTTTTTGACAATTATTTTACAGATAAAATTGTTCAGGTGCGGGAAACGATTAAGTCGTCTTTAAGTCAAGGGTCACGGTCTACACATGAACAATTCGGAGCACTTCAAAAGCTCTTCTTTTACATGTAGAAATCTCTCCCCCGACTTAATCCATTTTTATTGTCAAGTTGATAATAAGCTAATTAATGTTCTGACAACTTTCCAATTCCGACACACAGAAAAAACAACTGGATTTTATTCTCTCAATCTAAGAATTTAAACTGTCTCAGGCAATTCAAGAGTTTATTGTCTTAAGTTAAGAATATTTCCTTGAATTAAGTAAACCACATATCTCCAATCAAAGAATTTTTTTTCTCATTTTAATAAACATTGTTTTCTTGATCTAAGAGATTTTATCTCATTCTAAGTAATTTGAATATCTTGGATTAAGTAAAAACACAAAACTTTCATTGAAGAAAACGTTTTGTTGATTCAAGAAATTATAGTCTCAAATGAAGAGCCGAGCCCCGAGCGTAAATTTATTTTGTGTCCGCTATCCATATAAACGGGGATTTCCATTAGGTATGTTTTGCGACGGCATCGACGCGTCTTCGCAGGAATGTCATAGTTCGGCTTTTAACGATACTCCGACCATTCGGCAATCTTCGTGTCGTTACTCGGGTTTGATATTGTATTGTCATTGTGTTGTCGTCAACCTCAACTGTCAAGAAAGTATTATGATGGTGTACGATTATTTTTTGTTATAAATCTAGTTTTTTTTTGTGCGAATCGGTGTGAAGTTTTGTAAAAGGAAGAGTGATAATTTGTTTAATCCGAACGACGAAGTGTTTTATGATTTAAAGTCTTCAGTGTCGGAAGAGAAAGCACTAACATTTTTGTCGGTTGAATACATTGTTTATGTAAGTATGTTTAAAACTTTTCAATGGTCAATCATAAAAAATATGTTAAGTAATCGATTTTTTTTTCATTTATAGAATGTATATGAATGTATTTATGGTATAATTTAGTACTTTTGCTAGGTAAAACTTTAGTTTAGTTATTTTACTAACCTAATCTAACCCGACTTTTTAACTACGTACCAACCTTCAACCTAACCTATTCAGATCGTATATAAAATAACTTTGAAATCGTTAGGAATGACTCAACTAAAGCTTTACCTTTTGCGACTTATTTTAGTGTATATCTGTATATTATACTGTCAAAAATGTTCATTCAAGTATGTATTAGCGTATACCACCGGTTTTGGACAATCTAACCTAAAATTTGTATGAGCCCGTTTGAGTATGAATCATTGACATAGTGGTTTCTATGTTATAAGACATGTTAAGTTAAATAATTATTTTGTCGTTTCAGCCGTATAATAAATGATGAATAGAATATAAAAGTCATAGGACTACCCATTAATTTCCAAAAAAAGCAGAGAGGTCATACTTCGCAAGACCAATCAAAGAGGCAATAAGAAGAAAGTACATCGCAGTCTAGAGCAAGCTTATAGACAATGTAGGAAACATCTTGTGTGATGAAGATCGCTGAATCAGACTGCCGAATCCAGAAACAATAATTATCACCTCTCGAAGAAATCAATGGTTAGTAATTATTATTTATTTATTTGCCAATAAACGGCTTTGCTTCTATTTTCTACAAATTATGTATATATTTTATTATTTTTTAGATTCGTACCACGATGAAGATTTAATATGGTTTAAATTTAAGAGAGAACCATGGGATGAAGTATTTAGAAAGTGGAAATCAACATTTCAACTTCGAAGAACATAAACTGATAAAACAGAGGCAACGTTTTTGAGTCAATGACCCATTCTGGAGGGTCCCAGAAGTAATGTCGTGTTGGTAAGTCATTACACTTGACATTTTCTACTTCACAATTTCCTCTTTCTTTGTTACTGACAGTTAAAATATTACCTATATTATATAATAACAATAAATGGTATTGTAATTTATAAAGAATGTAAAAAAATTACAATTGTACAACTTGCCACTCTAGTAAAAAATATTATCTTCATTATTTATCTTCGTGAGCAGGCCGTGATCTTATTGAGATACATAGTAATGGAATATTGTTTTTCAGATAACGAGAAGAAGTGAGCCGGGCATCTGCAGAGAATGACATCACCAGGAGGTTCCTCGAGTGTCATCCAAGTGTAAGATTAGTTGCAAGAACTAGGCTCAGATGCGAAGACAATATTAGGAAGGGTGCGGCACAGCTTATGCAGGTGACGGATTGGCGGTCTGCAGTAGAGGACAGGAGGAATTATCTTCAGGAGGCCCAGGCTCGATTTGAGCTGTAGCGCCATCGAAGAAGAAGGAATATCTTCTTTGGAAGCTCCATAATTTAAAAAAAAAAATTAATTGTCAAGAAAAAGTTATGTTGAATGGTATTCAGTTAATGGTGTAAAATATAAATATCATAAATTACATACTCTTGTATTAACTCAGTGAAGCACACCTATATTTCAGTAAAATTATTAATTTGTAGATGTAATTCAAATGTATTTTTTTAGCATGATTATCATTTAAGAACTGATGGTAGGTACACTGTAGAATCTACAAAAACTTACATTTTATTGAAACTGCAAATGTTGATTTTAATTAATTATAATTAACTTTCTACCTTTATTGACTGAAATAATTTGATAAAGTAAATTATTTAACTTAACTTTAATTACTAACTGACTCACTATCACTATCATTACTGCATTATAATTTATGTTTACTTGACCTGCTTATATTTAGACATTCTTAATTTTTTTTTAAATATCATTATATCTACATGTTAATCGAATTTCTCACTTGATCTGACAAAAATTATTTCACTATTTTCATATTATATATCCATAATGAATTAAATAATATATTTTTGTGTGAATGTTTAGAATTGGAGGGCTTATTACTGTCGTATAATTGTCTTTAATATTGTTATTTATTTTAAAATTTTATACAAATGACGATGGATGTAGTAGAATCGCTTTCGACTGGAATACTAATGGCGATGCGATTTTACATTCCTGATAACTATTTTACACTTCCATCTGTCTGTCAAAGCTTTGTTGTTTTACGAATTGTATAAAAATATGTATAAATACATACATGGCTAGCGCCTTAAATTGAAAAAATAAATAAATAAAATAAAATTTATTGTTTTTTTTTTTAACAGACTCCTTACAGGCTCGATACACATATTACGTTAATCCAATTAGTATGTTAAATCTCTTTATTAAAAATTTTATGTTTCTTCGTAATAATAAATAATTTTTTGATGTTCATAAGAATATTATTTTTTATTTCACTTTTAAAGGTAGCTACATGTTAACATCATGTATAGTTGTTGATTTTTTTATTTACCATCTTTAAATATTCACAATATTGTAAATAAAAAATTTTGACAACTTTGCATGGTATGTAGCCACCTTTAAATTTGAAATAAAAAATAATACTCTTATGTACATCAAAAAATTATTTATTATTAGGAAGAAACATAAAGTTTTTGATAAAGAGGTTTAACATATTGGATTAAGATATGACTCTCTCACTTTAAGCATATTTAAATTTCATTCAGAGAAACTTCATTCTTCGATTGAGAAAATATTTTACTTGTTCCGAGAATTAATACTCTTTCATGAAGAGCATGTATTCTTACGTTAAAAAAATAGTAGCTTATTTTGAGAAATTTCATATCTTCAATGAAGAAATATGTATTATTGAATTGAGAATTTTACGTTTAAATACTTGTTTTGAGAGTTTTAATTTCTTGAACTAAAATTTTTTTTCTTCTTCTTGAGAATTTTTTTTCTTATATAATGATATCTCTCTTGAATTGAGAAATAAAATCTTGTTCTGAAAATTATAATTTTTTCAACGAAGATGAAAATTTTCTAAGGTTGAGAAAATAATTTTTTCGTTATATATGAAATTGTAGTTTCTCAACTTAAGAGAAATCCTCTTGACCTGAGATATTTTTTTTTTCTGTGCAGATATCTCGATGTGCATTAAATTAATAAAGAATATCAGTACTACATACATTGCTTATACAGGGTTACAGGAGAAGTCGTACGGAATATTAAAGGACGTTATTATTTAGGTCATTTCTGATGGATTTGATTCATAATATGGTGTCCGAAACTTAACCGTTATGGAGATATTGAACTTTAAATATTTTGAAAAAAAAATCTTTATTTTTTGCCTTTTATCGATTTTTTCGGATTAGAGGTCCTTGGGTCCAGTTTTATTTATGTATCTAGTGAGAGGACATGTCAGTTAATAAAAATGATTAACAAAAACTGAACCTACTACTAACAGCTTAAAAAGACAGCTCGACAAAGGTTAGGATTAAAGAATTTTCAAGTCTATTTAACTTTGAAGCGCTTTTTTTTTAATTATGGAACTTGTTCTGCAGATAATTTTAAAAACTTCTACGTCTCTTTAGCTATTCAAAAAGGTATAACACTTGCTATTAAATAGGCAAAACATTGACCAAATAACAGTTAAGGTAGTAGAGGGTTAGAGGGACTAAAATCATCGCTCTTTGCTTTAGTTTCAAATATAATATTATGATCATGTCATGCATTACGTCTGCGAAACCATTTTTTTTAATTGAATTATTATTAAAGATAACTTTTGTTCGTAATTAGATAAGTATTTATATCTAGCGACCCCGTAATCCAAATAGTCAAACACCTCTGTTCTTAAATAAACAACATTAGCATAAGTAATAATGATAAATAATATGTATTGTTGAATGAAGTAGGTATAGTCATATTAACGTATATTAAAATTGATATAAGAATAGATTATGTACTAAAAATAGCCTCATCGATTCTATGAATCACACTCGGTTTACAATAAGGTCTATAAAAAGAACCAAATTCCGACTAATATGTTATGTAGGAAAACCAATACAATGTCTGATGACGTCACGTGCATACTCAGGATAATTGCGGTCTTGGTATAATGTAATGTACTATTTTTGGAACAACAATATAAAATTTATTGCTACATACCTATTAATTAACATATTAAAGAAAGTCGGATTAGTGCGAAAAATTATAACTCGACATTGGCTGAATAGATTCTTCCGATGTTTGAATTATTGGATTCTTCTCCGCTCCGAATAACAGAATAACTATTAAAAAGTTGAAAATTGCATAATAAACAATATAAAATATGATATTAAAGATAGTATGGAACGGATTTCCTGCGACGCCAACGCCATCTATGAAAAAATCTATAACAACAAAGTTATTGTTTACCTGACAACCATTGACATTAAAAATATTGGTACGCAGATGTTTGAGGTTTTTTTAACGAACTTTCATAAATATTTTTTAACATTCAAACTTATTTTAAACGTATTTTTGTATAGATTACAAATTTGTTATCAATATTCATAGTAAGGACTACAGGACAACGACTGCCGGGAAAGCTAGTTTAACAGAAACGTTTGTGATCCTATTTTTGGAAATTCTCAAGTATATTATATAAGGTAGAATAATTATTAAATACTGTGGAATCATTTGAACGTTTAATTCCCGTAATGGGCCAAAAATGTTGTGATTAAACTATTTTCATAATAAAATACAACATGACCGACTGACAAAAGAAAATAACAACATGCCCCACGTCGACTAAACAAGTAGACAAACGGGAGATGCTCTTGTACTGCGGTGTACATATCCAAAATTTCGAACCGTAAACCCTCGGGTTTAAAGAAAGTATAATGTAGGAATCTTCAAAAAGAAAATAAGAATACTTGGTATAGAGAATACTTTAAAAAATCTAAACTGGTTAATTTAGATAGGAAATAAATTGAAAAAAAGAGGAACATTTAAGAAAAGGGAAGTCCCACCTCACTCGCTTATGAGCCACTATCGGCCTCGGTAGCCTAGTAGTATTAGCGCCGACCTTTAATCAAGAGGTCCCGTGTTCGATCCTTGAGTTTTTCGCATGAAATTTCTACCCTGAGACAGTCAATAGAATCTGCCGGTTATACTGACACCTTTATGCAAAAGTGTTTCATTATTTTATTTATTACTTCCGCTATGATCTTCTTGCCCTTCTCTTATTTGACAACCTTTCCACATGTCCCAGCTAACTCTCCATTATGAATAGAGGAGTTTTTCCTACGCGGAGTGTACTGTAAGTAGGTAAAGTGTATTTTGGAATGCGGTGGAGTCTTCATTTTCGCAACTAATCTAAGGGTGGGAACACGTAGAAAGCCGATTCCGACCCGCGCCGACCTGCGCAAAGAATGTTTCTATGCATTTGAATGGGGATACGCACAGCAAAAGCAGGAACACACTTTCCGGCATGCCCATTTAAATGTATTGAAACCATAAACAACAATCTTTGAGCTGGTCAACGCGTGTCGGAATCGGCTTTCTACGTGTTCTTACCCTAAGAGTGGCTTTACACCAAACGAACATAGAGTTGGAGCTGTACGTGGAAATGGAGTATATTTTCTTGATCGTTGATATGGTCACCAATGAAACAACAACGAGAAAGTATCTGGTGCTCGTAATCTGTCATCGTCCATTGCTTAATTCTTGCTGGTTGTTGTTTCCACGGTGTCCAATATCTACCATAAAAGAAAGTATCTCTCTCTACTTCTAGCTCTAGCTCTATGTTCTTATGGCGCATATACAGGTTGTTCAGGATAAATTTGACATATTTGAGACTGTAGCAACAGCCTGTTCGAGGTTCGAGATGCTAATGGTGGTTATTTTGAGTGAATCTTGTTGATAGTATTGTAATTAACTCTGCCTGTAATGTTTTTGGTCAATTCATTAAATTTAATAGATACAAAGAAGATTTTATTTTTCCTTACGAAACTGTCAAATTTATCCCAAACACCCTTTACATTGTTTCAAAAGTGAATATTATTTGAGCATGGGCGTTGGTCATATGTCAGGAATCGAACCCATGCAGAAGAATGAGTTATTAAAATTGAATTATTTTTAGTTTTATATCCGACGTCTTTCATAACAGTTGGGTCGTGTTTTCAAGAGGACTTCAATTATTACTACAATTTTAAAAGTGTAGTAATTGAAGATGGTCAAACAAAGATATGGGTGAAATTTCTTGATTCTGTATGAAAAGTGCCAGAATGAAACAAGCTCAATATGGCGAGCCTATCGAACTTCAAACCAGAGGGGAAATTAGCGATACAATAGTTCCCAAACTTCAACAAAGCAGGTGGTCGTATAAAGCACCTACATACCTACTTACTAAATAAATGGTCTTTTTATTGAATTTTCATTTAGCGTTCTAAAGCTTCCCAAACTGTTAATAGGGATGAAATTTTAATTTCAGACTATAAAGTCCTATTTCTCAGAAAACAATCATATTTTTTCATTTAAGTACCTACCTATATATTTTCATTTAAGTACCTACCTATATATTTTGATTTTTGTGTGGTTTATTATTATTTTATACCTATTCTAAGAAGATGGATTTGATGCGAATTATTTAATTCCGATATATTATTGACTATTGTAGATTGAATTTGAAATACCTAGTCTAGTGACATCTATTGAGGTAAGGTTTAATTATTGGGTAGATATCTGTTGGTTTTATTATTGATTAAATGATATTGGAATATCATTTAATTCATAATTTAAATTCATCCATACCGACCATCTTCTACAGTAGGTACGCCCTATTCTGTTTCGGTTCGAACTAAAATAAGAACGTTCCAAAATTTTAGAATTAAGTTCACATGAATTAAAATTCCGTATTCTATAAAGTGATGTGTTCTAAAAACTAAAATGACTTATATTAGCTCACCATAAACAAAAATATGAATTATAATTGTCTATGGAATATATCGCGCATGCGCCATTGGTCAATGTTTGTTTAGGGGGCGTTCAAGTATTTCGAACAACTCGTCACGTAACGTTTTTTTTTTCTTAAATAAAAAAAATTGGGAAATAAATCTTCCAAGTTGGGCAACCCTTTTCGTTTATGTTTTACGGGGAATCCCTCGATTGTACTGTACCACATTTTATGGGCATGCCGGAAAGCGGGTTCCTGCTTTTTCTGTGGGTACTGTGTATCCCCATTCAAATGCATAGTAACATTCTTTGAGCCGGTCGGCGCGGGTTGGAATCCGCTTTCTACGTGTTCTATCCTTAGGATCTTAGGAACCTTTTTCGTTTATGTCTTAACGGGGAGTCCCTCGACTGTATCATACTAACGTCATTTTTATTTTATTTTCGTTGTCAGTATTCGTTAGTGTAACACGCAGTACGCATAAACAAAAATTGCTTGTAGTGAGTTTTGTTTAAGTGAGTTTGTAGATGTCCTCAAAAGCGGAGGATTTACATCAGCAACTGTTCTTCGCCTATAAAGGCTCTCATGCTGCCTTCCAACGCAGCTATGCCAACGAAATTTGGAAAACAGCAAAAGAAAAAGAAAAAATAAAGAAAAATGTATGGAACATATAAATAATATTATACGAGAGTTCAGTAAAAAATTAGTCTCTTGGGTGTTACGTAACATTTAGGGGGGGAGGGGGGGTACATAAAAACGTTACGGCGCGTTACATGGGGGGGGGGGGGGGAATTTGCGTTTTTATCAGACCAACTCTTATATTTCCTTTTGAAATAAATAAGTATAATTATTTTTAGTGCAAATCTCGTGTTGTAATATACGCAAGAGTATTTTATGAAAGTAGTGATTTTGATCTAACCTCCAATTTTCGATTTCGGCATAACGAAACATGCGCAAATAATCAATTTTATGATTTTATTTACCTTAATAAAGATATTTAACACTTTTTTTAAAACTTATTAGATTAAAATAATACTTTTATTATAAAAATATCATCAGATATATTTTAAGTCGCATACAATAATTAGGTGTGAACTAAAATTAAGAACATTTTGACATAAGAACGCACTAAAATTGACTTAAATAGTGTTGTAGAATACTAAAATGAACTAATTTCAATATTAGTCACATTAAGAACGCTCTTAATTTTTATAGAATACCGATGTGCACTGACTAAAATTGGAACGTTCTTATTTTAGTTAGTGCGCACTTAAATTGAAACAGAATCGGGCGTAGTATGGACTACCGGCTAAATATCAATATCTTAGTTCAACAGAATGACACGTATGTACAAAAATGTGTATGTGTAAAATTATCTCAATTCGTTAGAAAAAAACGCATTAGAAAATAGCGGAAAGCGCAACTTCTTTAACAATGAAAATGAGCATTCATAATCCACTTCGAAAACAAAGAAAATTCTCTTGATTATTTAATTGCGTTGGTCACATTTTTAGAAGCAGTGATTTCTAATCAGTTTTATAATATCAACGTTCGAGAGTGAGTTTGGTGAATTGGGCGAACACGCAATCTAGCAATATTATGTCTGGCTGGATGGGTCCAACCTAATCGCACAAGGTCAAAGCCTGGCGGGGGAGTTCACTGAGTTTTCTATCCTTTGTTTGGCAACAAATTGCCCATACTAAACATTCATTTTGATACCTCGGATAATAGGGTAGGTACCTACATACATATATGCTAACTGCAAACATTTCAAGCTGTATGACTTTTCTTTGTCGTTCCTTCAGCGCTGAGGATCGTGTAAATAAATAAATAAAGCTTTATTGTGTAATAAAAAGAACAATTTTTATAAAAACATTTAAAGAGTCAAAGGGCGGACTTATCCCGATGGATCTCTTCCAGCCGACCCAAATTACAAACAAGCAATATAAGAACAAGATACGCGAAAAGAAAAAAAAAGAGATCACACAATTAAGAGACAGAATAAAGAGATATAAAACTTAAAAAAGGTAAAATTCATATAAAACTAAACCCAAATAAAATAAAATATACAAAATAAATCCTAAAGAAATTAATGGGCTACTTTGGAACTCCCTCTGTTCTCACGAGCGCCAATTTGTGTTCATTTTAATTTATTTATTTAAGGTTAAGGGTTGATTTTTATAAAACGAATCTGGGTTCATCCACACCAGTAAACAAAAATACACTTTCGACATTTTTACAGATATCAAAACTTGTGCAGTAAAAGTGGAAATGGTCGACAACGAAATTCGATCCCACGACCTCCAGAATATGCTGTACGTACAAAAGCCGTTGTATGAACCCCTGGGCTACAAACCACCTTTTCAGAAATGTAAACAAACTCTCAGGAGAGTAACCGACAAGACTCTAAGAATTAGGATAGGGAACACGAGGGTTGGGGAAGTACGTGAGGTTGAAGGCTCACAAAATGTATTTTTTATTTAGGATAACTTAAAGTACTTAATAGTACAAAAACTCATTATAAATTTTGGAGATTGGTAACATTTTAGCACATGCTCTTCGTTATCTCTTTGAGTTTTACAAAAACAAACAAGTTGTGTGTTGGTGTCGCACCAGTCGCGGATTCCTCGAACCCTCGTGTTGTTTATCTGAGCTACGCCCCAATATTCATAGTCAACAATATTATTGGCGGCGAAATTAATTATGTAATACAAACACGTTTCAAAGCATTGTTCCTCGGATAAGGATCGAAGATTTTATTGATCAAATAACACCGTGAAATGGAAATAATCAACCATTCTAGAAAGAACCTGGGACCTTCAGTAATAAATTCTCAATAAACACAAGAGCACCAACTGCGATAATGCTTAAATAAGAATTGGTGCTTGTTAAAAGCAACACCACCTATACAAGAAGGCCTTAGTGCTGGCGGCCATTTTTGGCCTCTCGCGTCATGGCCGCCGGCGTGTAGACAGATATCATAGTGTACAGGTAAGTACATACAGATATAGACAAGCGAAGGGTGGGCCTCACGATGTGACGCAGCACTAAGGCCTTCTTATGTAGGTGGTGTTGGTTAAAAGAGTTTGTGTATGAACCTGGCTAAAACAAAAGTAACGGGCACACAAAACATTCAAGTCGAGATTGATGGCAGAATTATTGAAAACTCCAAGATATATTATTATAGCTGGGACATTGTATCCGATTAGATAAAGAAAATCAGATGGCAGAACTAAAACGGAGAATCGGACTAAGTTGGGCCGCCTTTGCGAAACTAGGGTATATATTTGAAAATAAAAAAAAACAAACACCCATAAACCTGAAGAGGAAGGTATATGAAGCTTGTGTCTGCCAGTAAGTACATAATATGGTCTTGAAACTGTCACTCTTACAAAGCACAGCGCAAAGAGACTAATGCGGTGTTCACACGGGGCGATATAAGGCCAAACGATTTCGCTGGCATAAAAAAAATGTCGCCCATTGATCGTGTGATGTGTACACACGAGTCCACCGACATACATTCAATCTGTCGGGTGCGCTGATAGTTTTTAAAATGTCGGACGTCGAGGAAGATGTCGCGGAGTAATTGGGGTTAGTTGAAAATATTGTTTTAGACGATATAAGGAGACTCCTAATTGAGGAAAAATAAAAAAAAAAAACGCATATATTGGGTGCGGAATTGGATTATAAGGAGAAATAGTGGTGTCAACTGTCAAGAAACAGAACATACGGACGCCGCGCATATCTGCGCATTCGTGCATCGTTCCACCAGATACAAAAGTTGAAAGGCGTTCAACTTGAGGCGATATCGCTTTCAACCATTTTTATCGCTTCAGATTTATCGACAATCTGTTCACACGGTTCAATTGGCTGGCGATATTTTAGTGTCCTGGTGATATTCGCCTCATCTGAACACCGCATAAGAGTCACGCAACGAGCGATGGAAAGAGCCATGCTAGGACTATTTTATTTTAAAATATCTCCCGTAGGTCCTATACACTTTACAGGACTCTTGGGTTCATCGTTCTGAATAACAATCATACAAAATTATAGGAAGGAAGTTATGAACACACAGTATACAATAATAACAAAACAAAAAATCCATATCAAAACAATCATAATTTCTGGAAATTATGGTACCTACAGTGGAATATAGTCATATTAAAATTTATAAGTTGTTGAACATGCATTTTTCTTGGTGGAAGTAATTTAAATAAAAAACTTTTTAACTATTCCACAATTTTATTATACCTGACATGTTTCGAAGGGGCACGCCCTTCATGGTCACAGGTTATTTGAAACGTGCCCCTTCGAAACATGTCAGGTATAATAAAATTTATTTTTATTTTTATTACAATTATAAACGGCAATATAGCCTTTAAAACAAATACAACAATGTAAAAATACAGAAATGGCATGCAACATGTGTCAAAAATCGTTAAAAAAAAACAAATCAGTTAATGCAACAACAAGAATATATAAAATCAAATAAGACAAAAATGGTCAATGTGCCAAATATAGAATCTAGCAAAATTTTACAGAATACAAGCAGTAAAATAAACAAGTGCAAATAAAAGTATGCAGCTTTTAAATTTGAAAAAGGTAGGACACATATAGGAACAACTATTGATTAAATTTTATTAAGACGGTCAAACAGGAACAGATAAAGCAATAAAAGGTCAATGTATTAAACATCTATAAAATAAGGTAGTTGAAGCGGAAAAATTAGATAAAATTTAATTAAGTAGGTTAAACAGGAATAGATAAAAGCAGTAAGTGGTGGAAAAGTTAAAATTGTGGAATAGTTAAAAAGTTTTTTATTTAAATTTGATTATAGTCAATTAATTTGAGGTGGTTGATAGACCAGTGGTATCAGTCGACGACTTTCGTACGCAGAGCGTATTGGAGGTCGTGGTTTCGAATCCCGGCGCCGACCATTTCCATTTTCACAACACAAGCTTTGCTTTATGTGAAAGATGCCGAAAGTGTATTTATGTTCACTTGAGGTGAGCCCAGATTCATTTAAAAAAAATTGTGCAGTAATAAAAGGATGTAAAGGGTCCCTTTAGTACCATGTCAGAGTGTGAAGAAGTACATACATAATAAATAGTATTGCAGTGAGAGCATTAGAACAAAGTCATTTCACAAGAACAAAATCAGGGTTAGACTACTCAAATTTATGTTAGTATTCTATTAGAATATTAGGGAGTTATTGGGCTGAATCCTCAGTAAATATTTCGTCGATGGAATAGAAGCCATTGCAAAAAATATACTGTTTTACCCCTCTCTTGAAGCATAGAAATTCAAGTGATTTGAGGTAGCGCGGAAGGTCGTAAAAAGTCTCACACTCATGCAGACAAAGCTTTTAGATATTTTTGTCAATCTGTGGCCAGAAGGACGAATCAGTTCTTTTGCTCTCCTATTGTAGTTGTGATAGTTTGAATTTAGTGGTGTATTTTTAAGATTTTTGTGTGCGTACAACAGACACTCAAAAGAAAAAGCACAGGGCACGGCAAGTATTTCCTGCTCCTTGAACACCGTTCTACAAGAGTCTCTAGGACTCATGTTGAGGAGCGCTTTAAGTGCTCGATCCTGTAGTATAAATACTCTACTTGTCCCTTAGAGATAGAGTCAGGAACGAAACAGTGAGGGATAAAACTAGAGTCACAGACGTGATCCACGGGGTGATGACTCTAAAATGGAAATGGGCAGGACACGTCGCTAGAGCTACAGACGAAAGATGGATCAAAATACTGCTGAATTGGAGACCGAGAGACACGAGAAGAAGTGTTGGAAGACCACAGGTGAGATGGAGGGATGACCTGGAGCGACACGCTGGGGTGCTACGAATGCAGACTGCGCAGGAGAGATCGACATGAAGGGACATGGAGGAGGCTTTCGTCCAGGAGTGGACGGCGATAAGCTGAAGAAGAAAAGAATTTGGTTCGTAAAATCTGAAACTTCAATTTAAAGTCTCATGAACATGGACGTCAAGTTGGGTTCGGAAAAAAGAAGATTGTCATTACTAGGAATCGAAACTATGACCTTTACTATAACCAACTTATTAACCTTCCAGGTTACTAAACCCTTTTTTGTATTATTGGGTTGTGTGATGTAGAAACAGGGATTTTTATTTTCAGAATCATTATGGATACGATATTGCCTTTGTAGGGTCTTATAATTTTCTTGTGGTTTGGTTAGACGACGTACGCATCAGTAATCCCAAATGTCGTGGTAATCTGTCAATAGTTCACACGGCCTTGTTACTGCACGTGTGTGTCACCATAACATTGTGTATTTGCTATGCTTATCACGTGTCTGTCATAGCAGGATGTGTCCCGTGATCTGCACCAGTATTTGGAGCCGGGAATTCCTCGTTGAGCCATAACAAACTGTTTTTAATATGGTGCAGTTGGGGTCACATGACTGGGACTTGTTATTTTCGATGAGTAAACGTTTTCATACGTGTATTCTGCGATTGGATTCATCCCATGGCTTGGTCTCCTTCCTATCTTCCATTGCAATCATGATCTTCTCCCACATCGCGCTTATAATCTTTAGTCCAACTTCAAAGAACTGAACACAGCTTGCCACGACTTGTGATTGTGAACCTCAGTTTGTTGAACATTGTAATTCAAAAGTCTCCGTATGGTAAACAAAATCTCCAATAACTCATCTGCAATATAGGTATCTTCATTTTACACTACCTATATTGATTCTACGGACAAAGTTTCTTTTGAAGTCATAGGTAATTGAAGGTTTAGGTAGCTGTATAGTCTGTGTTTGCCCACCCCCACTGTAGATTGTAGGAAAAAGCTTTTCCGAGTTTCCTATTCCATATCCTACAGGGATGAAATCTACAACAGCTTTTCTTTGCAGGTCTTCAAACCTGATTCGTACCCATCCGATATCCTTACTTCCTTTAAACTCTACTTGAGTAGTTACTCCTTGTTGGATCTATTATGGTCACCACGTCTAACGCCCTTCTTTTAAAGTGGACTTAAAAAGAGGTTACACCTTGAATTGCCGTGGTTTCGCAAGAAATGTTAGAGTTATAATAATATATACTTTGAAGTCCTACGTGAGATCCGTCAGATCGCAGCTTCCTTCATTCCAGTCGGTGACAGAGTAATTTCTCATTTTGCGCAATCACCTAGGGGTGTTGAATTGCAACTAGTTCAATTACCCGCACTGTATATAAATATGTGTCACGTTCAATTCATCGTCCATCAGTGCAGGGTCTAGGCTGACAATCAGCTGATGTATGTATGTAGGCAATAATGAGCCAATGAATGACAATGGAGTCGAAACTAAAAGGATCAGAATACTTGGACATGGACGAAAAATCTGGAAGTTGGAATAAATGCTGTGGAAATGAGGTCACTGCGTAGGATATGCGGAAAGCGACTGATTGATAAGGCGAGGAAAGGAATGTGGAGTGGATGTTAGCGTAGTGACCAGAATGAAAGTTAGTAAATTAAGGTGGTTTTGGGCGTGTAGAGAGAATGAACGAGGAGATAATGACTAAAAGGATATATAAATCTGAAAGAATGGGTACACGCAGACGAGGTCGACCTCGAATGACATGGTCCGATCATATCGGTTCAGTCTTAGAGGAGGGCCAAGTCAGGAGCAAAAGGAATAGAAAAGCATGTATGAGGAATGTTATGCGTTTGGAAGAAGCGAAAGAAGTGTGTTTGGATAGGACAGAATGGAAATCCGTACTCTCTGCCTACCCCCATCGGGAAACGGCGTGATGGGTAAAGAATACTTCATAGATGTTCGTATTAGGATTGACTTTTGTTTTGTAGATAGAATCTGCCCTGGTTCATGAACTTCTCAACGTAGAGAACATGCTAAGATAAAGATGCAAAAGAAGGCGAATCTAGTGTGATCACAAAAAGGCATAGATAATATATTGCATAGTACCTAATAATATACCGACATTTCAACCCGAGAAGACGTTTTACCGAAATCACATTTAAAATGATTTTAGCTTTTTGACTTCAGTTGGAAAATATTATGTAGTTGTCCCAAGTTCTTTTACCTAAACAGTTTTCAAAGACAATAATAGACACATAAGTTTATGAGTTAACGTTATTTATCATCATCATCAGTTAATCTGAGGAAAAAACAGACACTTTATTCGAAAACCGTTAAAAGTTATAAAACTTGTAGAACAAAAACTTTAATATTATTTCTTATCGTCTCAATATTTCAAAATCAGAAAAAAAATATTGCTCTTGAAATTGTTTAAAGAAGATTTGTCTGAAGATGTGCTCAGTTATTTGGGACAACTGTCAGACATACTATAAACAAAAAAATGCTTAGTAAATGATGGTTGTTTTTTATTTACACCTGATTTGGAAGATAATTTTAACTGTAGTTTTTGAATTTGTTTGAGGTGAACTGTATTTCAACTAAGTAAATAACAATACTACAAATTGTCAACCTGCGATCGAAGGTTATTTTTATTAAATTATGAATGCCGATAATGGGCCTATCAAGTTGCTGTACTTATGGTGACACTGTCTGGCCGAAAGGAGGCCAAGTTTACCTTTAAATAAAACGCAACGTATTATCCATTTCTGTGCCACTTACATCATCGTCATACAGTACCGCTATGTAGTATTGCCAGCCTCAGTTTCATTATCTATCCGGTACAGTTACATACATACAACGAGAGTGAAATATTATATCCCATGTTGACAGGTAAAAATCATAACTTATTGCATCAATCTCTATAATATAAGGGAAAGTGTCGGGTTAGTGCGAACACTTATAACTCGAGATCGGCTGAACAGATTCTTCCGATGTTTGATTTAGGTATTTGAATCTTCTACGCCCCGGATAACAGAATAAGTAAGTATTGAAAAGTTGAAAATGCATAAAAAACAATATAAAATATAATATTAAAGTTAGTATGGAACGGATTTTCTGCGACGGCACCGCCATCTATGAAAAATTATATAACGACAAAATTATTGTTTACCTGACAACCATTGAAATTAAAAATATTGATCTTACGAAGATTTATGGCGGTACTTTTTTATAATTTGTTAACATCGAAGCGTATTTTTTATAAATTAAAACTTTATTTTTATAAAATAAATCTAATTGTCGGTTGACGTTGACACAAAGTCGGTTTGGTGCTATTGACAGAATTCGCATGGACAATATGTGGTTTCAAACAGATGCATCGATAGGAATGATATTGGTTAAAAAGTAATTTTTATCATTCTTTTAAATTCTTATTCAATATTCATTGTTAGTCCACAGGACATCGTCTGGCGGGAAAGCTAGTACTTAATTAAATAATTTGATCTACTTATGATATAATTTTACTGAACCTAAACGGTGAACGTTTTCAAAGACATCCGTGCCATTCAATCCCTTATTAAAAACTAGTTCGCCTCCTCGTGGTTCACCCTGGGTAACGCTAAATGAACTAGCACTGCAGGTCGCCAGACAATAATATTAACATCAATCTCCTGGCGTACATCACATCACAGAGAAGACAAAGAAAGCAATGAATACAGAGGATATTGAATATTGGTACAAGAAACTACAAGCGATTACATCTGACGTTTATGATATATTTTAATATACAATATAATTATTATCTGCATTGTTCAAATTGCCTTTTAAAGAAAAAAAGATAACGTAGAGAGCAGTAAAAATACAAAGTAAAAAAACACATAAGCACATATTAAACTATATAGATACACATATTGTTGTTATTTCCTCCCTGCATAAGCATTACAGAGGGAAAAATTACGTGCGACACTTTTTTCAGTATAATAGAAGAATACAATAATTCGAGAATACAAGGCTAATGGATGACTGATGACAGTTGCCAGAAATTTGATTAGAAGTCTCCGTCTAGGTGATACATAAGAGGAGAGGTATTCGGATTACTATAAGTGATTAAACAGGATGATAAGGGTATGATATACCCACAGAAGTATTTCAGGTCGCTAAATTACTATGCGTTGAAAAGCGTCGAGGCAGAACAGCTCAACAACAAGAGGTAGAAGGCGGGATGAATAGAAAGCCTAAAAGACCACAGTCGCAGCTGAAGCAGATGTCGAAGAATCATTGAAGATCAGTCTAGAATAGGGATTGCAATCCGGTCTCATTTTGAATCCGGCCGGATCCAACCGGATTTTCGTCAATCCGGCCGGATCCGATCGGATCCGACCGGATTAAAATAACCTTGATGAATTAACATTTTTAACAATGATAAAGGCTTAAAATAAAACGGTACGTATACGAAATTAATTTAATTAGGGTATGACTTCTTTTAAATAGTAAAAACTATAAAAAATGTTTTTTTTTTAAATAAAATTACAAATTAGATTACGTTTTATAAAATCCAAATTGAAATTCATCGAAAATAAGTAACATATTTATATAACCTGCTTGGTTGATCATGATTTACGATGTGCAAACTAAAACCGACACCACGAAAAAGAAAGATTCTCAAAAAATCACCAACCCATAGTGAAATAAACCATTCGAGGCAGAATAAGAAACTCCAGATTCGGAGCTTCTGCGATATCGAGAACGTCAGGCAATGGGGTAGCAATAGAAGGCCTTATTGGAAAGACCACGTCAACAGAACGGATCCGGTGATTCTGGTAATTATAAGAGGATGAAATCTCATCAACCAGCAGACCTTTGGACGAGCACCAAAGAGATGGATGAGCAGTTGGACATGCGCGTCCCAGGAGTAATACCTATAACCGGGAATTATCAAGAATAAGTCTTTGAAAAATTACCGAACTAATCTAATAAAAAGCAGACAATTATCACAATTATTTTGCTTTCGAAAAAGGTTAATATATATTTTATTGGCTAAATAATTGTATAGGTAATATTTTCACCATTTTTCTAACAGGTGTCTTTTCATTCGATAGTCAATACCTTCAATACGATCAGTAAACACTAGTTTCAAAATCCTACATTGGGCACAAGGAGCAAAAGCAGCATTCCACTGCGCTCAGTGTTACGCATTTGCCTCCTTTTCTCTTTTTATCTTTATGGGTACCCACAAGTTTACCTACAATGACCCTGTGAAATTGCTAGGAATACGGGTTCGAGTTCTGTCCATGTTGAGTTTGTTGATAAATCCTTTGATATGATAAACCGGATCCGATCTCCGGATCCGTCAATTTGCGCCGGATCCGATATGACCATTTTGATGCCGGATCCGCCGGAATACCGGATCCGGTTTTCCGGATTTCAATCCCTAGTCGAGAAAGTAAGTCTGTTGGAACCATTATGAGAAAGTTGTCCTAATGTGACTTTTGAAGATGTCGATGCTGGAGCTAAAAATGTCAATGTCTTTCGCGTATTCGTTTCCCAGACGATGGAGTCGTGGGAATACCGTACTCTTCAAGTAGTTGGTAGTAAGAGAATTGTCACAGCTAAAAAGGCTTCTACTTCTAGTGCTGCGGGATGGTATGTGGAATTTTATGATTTTATGAGACCGATCAGTGCGGGCTCGTCGGAAAGGTTATTCAGAATTTTATAGAGCACGATGAGGTCAGACAAAGTGCGTCTTTCAGACAGCTTGTGCATGTTTAATAGCTCTCGTAACCGCTCGTAGTTCAGCTCCTCGCTGGGTATACCCAATTTGTAGTTGATGTGTCTCAAAAACTTACTCTGCACTCGCTCTATGGTGTGTTTATGGCACATATATTCGGGAGACCAGATCGGCGATGCATACTCCAACTTGCTACGTACAAGAAAGGTATAGAGCAGGGCAGTGGCGGATTTACCAGCAGGCTGAGTAGGCTTGAGCCTAGGGCGGCGGATTTTAGGGGGCGGCAAATTTTCCCCAGAAAAAATTATTGTCTTACAGAAATAAAAAATAAATAAAAACCTAAATGTTATAAGATTTCACCACTTAAATTAACCTGTCAAAGTGAGGAATTTGACGTTTGTCAATCTGTTTGTAAATACTTTTTTATTTGGAGCGCGGTGCGGGAGTGCCTGGCCGATTTTTACTTTCCTAAATGGAGTACTTTGTTCACAAATTCCAATTTTATCTCAAAAAGTGAAAATTTGAAAAAAAAACTGTAAAAAGTTAAATAACTCGAAAACCACTGGCATTTTACCCCTGGTTAACAAAGTTGTTGCAAATTTGAGGAGTGTCTCGGGACAGTAAAATAAATGGCTACCATAGAAAAATCCTATAGTTTTAAATGTTTTAATAATTCCTCCAAGCATTTTATCATGTTTCTTTCTGTATTACTTTAGTATTATTATTTTATGAAATCGGGGGAGCATGCGAATATGTATGGGGGGCTCCGCCCCCCAAACCCCCCTCTAAAATTATAGCCTAACTTTAACCTAACCTATTCAAATCATATTCAAATGGATATAGTAAAAAGCTTACTAACGAACCTAATTTTTTTTTATGAACACAAATACAATTTTGTAAGAAAAAAGTGGAAAAAAAAAACGAAAAAAAAAAGATCGCCGGCACCGGGGATCGAACCTACAACCATCACTACGAAAAGCTGCGTCTGTAACCGCTCACCTACCTACCGAGTGCTTCGGTCGTCGCGGCAAAATTAGATAACATCTATAACATTTCGCGCATGCGTATTTAGTCAAGGATTTTTCTATGGCAGCCAAAAAATTTTACTGTCCCGAGACACTCCTCAAATTTGCTCTAGTATAACCCCTTACAAGAAATGTATCGAATTACCAGTCACCCTTTATATAATTAAAAAAAAAACAGAGAATCATGTTTTAGTCTTTTAATTCTAAAATATTTTCTTCCACCTTCTTTTGTCCGTGTAGGGTATCGAAGGTTAGAAGGGGCGGAAAATTTGAACAGCCTTGAGCCTGCTGGCGGCAAATGCGTAAATCCGCCACTGGAGCAGGGCGATAGCGCGGATGTCTTGAAAGTCGTGGACTGTGCGCAATACAAACCCCAGGGTCCTCATCGCATCTCCCGCGACAGTGTTTATGTGGGAAACAAATGATAGCCCTTCATCGAAGATAACGCCCAGATCGCGTATTTCTGTCACTCTTTCGAGAGTAATCCCATTTAAAATATAGTCAAAACGCATTGATTTTCTATCTAGAGAATTGAATGAACTACAGGAAGTGCATTATTTTGTTTTAAAGGACGGTGCATGTTCTGTTGTATGCAATTATAATAATAATAATCTTTTTCACATACAGTAACTATTCAACCCATCTACATAATATCAACCATGGATTGCACCTACTGTAAAGAAATAATCTTTGATGGTGATGCATTAAAATGCACAGTATGTAAGAAGTCTGCCCATTTCCTTTGCTGTGGGATGACTGAAAAGAGCTACAGGAAGATGGGGGTAAGAAAACTATCTTGGAAGTGTAAGGAATGTAAACATCTCCATCAGGGCGCTGCAGATGTGTCTAATGCTGTCGACGCATCAGCGCAGTCAAGTGAGGAAGGCGAGTCCGATATCAAGAAGGTGGAGACGTCCGGTGGGGAAAATATATACGATGGAATCGTAGAAGAACTCACAAAAAGATTGAAAAAGGTGATATCCACTGAGATGATTGCTATAAAAAATGAGATAACATCGTCATTGGTCGAAATGAAGCAATCACTTAATTACCTGGCGGAGGAAAATGGTCAACTTAGAGAAAGAGTGGTTGCATTGGAGGCTAAAGCTAAGCAACAGGAGGCAACTGATAATGAAGTCGTATGCTTGAAAAATAAACTAAGAATCCTTGAGAAGAGAGAAAACGAATTGAGACAGGAAAGTTACGGAAAGAATATTGAAATAATGGGATTGAGGTATGAGGCGGGTGAAAATATATACTTATACATCAAGAAACTTGCAGAAAAAATCAACTTTCCTCTCAACGAGAACGATATTGACTATGTTGGCCGCTCTGCCCTGAGGTCTGATGGAAAAACATCTAACGTCATACTAGCAATGACTACCAGGAATATGAAGGAAAAATTCCTAAAGGAACTAAAAACAAGAGATAATAGAAAATTACTTGTCAATCAGGACTCTACAAATATCTTCTTTAATGATCATCTTACTATGGAGAATAAGATCTTATATAAGGAGGCAAGAGCTAAGGCAAGAAAAGAAAATTTTCGCTATACATGGATAAAGTCGGGAAAAATATTTGTGCGAGAAAAGGAAAATTCAAAAGTTATACGAATTCGCTCAGTGTCGGATGTCGAACTTATACAATCTACGTGTACGACCTCAAGTGTCAAACAGTTAGCTCGCTAGATGCAGGTCTGTATCGAAATATTACGTTATGCTTTTTATATTGCTTATCTATGTATCGTATAAACATCTTTAATTCTACTTTTGTTTTGCTAAATCGAGTTTCTGGGTTGGATGCATGGCACTCATTGTATGTGAGCATTATTTTTTTATACCTATATACAATCAAAATACTTGGATGCGCATGTGTGCGTATGCGTATGTATGTATATTATAGATTTTTATTATTAACACTTAAATACCTAAATATCAACACTATCCAATATTGTTATATTAATTCATCAATGCTTGACTGCATTTACCTATTTAATTTTGTAAAAAAAAAATTTCTTGTAATGCGGCGTCTGCTTCTCTGTGTGGATTGTGGTGGATTTCCGAGTACCTACGTTGGTTACAAATATATAGTAAAAAATAATAATATATCAAAGCTACAAAATGTGTGAGTCCTTTCAATCTGAACTGGAAAGGTATATTGTGGAACCAATATATCTATTACCTGAGGAATATAGAGAACGGTTTGGGGGAAACAATAGACTAAAAATATTAAACTTAAACATTAGAAGCATTAGAAAAAACTTTGATGAATTCATGTTATTTATGACAGGTGCGAACGTCTTTCCTGATTTAATAACTCTTACAGAATGTTGGCTGGATGATCTTGATGAAATCCCACATATCTCAAATTATATGAACTATCAATCAAAGGAACATATGAATAGATCTGGGGGAGTAGTGGTGTATGTCAGGCAGGGTGGCCCTGTACCAACTTGTGATGTAGTAAATCTATATGGTGCGAATGCGTTAAATATCCAGATTGGTAATGAGATATCTATATTGGCTGTATACCGGTCTCCTTCAAATAGAGACTTGGAAGAATTCCTCTTGTCGTTAAATGACGTATTAGTTAATATTCCAAATTATAAACACAATATTATAACAGGCGACTTTAACATTAATATACTAGAAAAAGATACAAATTCACAAAAGTATTTAAGTTTACTAGCAGAACATGGCTATCAATCAGTCATCAATAAACCTACTAGGGTAACATCAACGACAGCCACGTGCATAGATCATATTTTTGTAAAGACTGGATCACAGATGGAGAGTGCTATAGTGCGGACTTGCTTCACTGACCACTATGCAACCGTGGTCTTTATCGAAGCCAATATTAAACAGAGTAAAAAAGATAGGTTAAAAATTATTAAAATGGTCAACTATGAACAAATATTAGTAAGTATTAAAAAACAAAACTGGAAATGTATAACTGATGAATTGGATGTAAATATAGCATTAAATAAATTTATTACGATTGTGAATGAGCATATTGAAAATAATACTACATTAAAAAAAATAACTCATTCCAAACGCAAGTTGAAACCATGGATTACAGAAGCACTTGTTAAATCATTACATAAACGAGACAAACTGCATATGCAAACTAAAAAATTTCCATTAAATGAAAAGTTGGTACAATATTACAACACATACAAAAAGATATGTCACAAAACAATTAAATTTGTCAAAAAGCAATATTATCAGGATAAACTAATGCGTGAAAATTATAATACAAAAACAATATGGAATGTAGCAAAAGAAAACTTGAACAAGTCACAAAAAAGAACGTGTATAGAAAAACTTGAAACTGATGGATATATGTACAATAATCCTAGTGATATAGCAGAAAAACTTAACACACATTTTGCAACAATAGGTAATAAGTTAGCGGATAATATTTTAAAATCATCACATGCAACACTTAGATCCAGACATGACCTTTTAGATGCATCATATCACGACGAGAGACGAACGATAAAACCTACATTCTCAATTGTTTGCGTCACTGAGGATGATGTTGTCAAAATATTAAAATCTCTAAGAACTGACTGTGCTCTTGGCCCGGACGGAATATCATCAAAATTTCTAAAACTTGCTTGTATTGAAATTACTAAACCTCTCACACATATTATAAATCTCAGTATTTCACAGGGAATATTTCTAGATCACCTTAAAAAAGCAATTATTATTCCAATATATAAAGATGGTTTTCACCACGACCCGAAGAATTACCGACCAATAGCACTTTTGAATACCATATCCAAAGTGGTGGAAAAGGTAATCAATCAACAATTGTTAAATTACCTAGAAAAACATAATATATTGACATCTAGACAATTTGGTTTTAGACGGGATAGAGGAGTCAATGATGCCTTACATTTTGTGACTGATTATATTGGCAAAGCCATTGATAACAAAAATGCATGCCTGGGGGTCTTCTTGGACCTGGCCAAGGCCTTTGACTCGGTCCCTCACAGCAAATTGATTAATAAATTAAGAGATATTGGATTGGATGATCTGTCGATGGCGTGGTTCAGGTCCTATCTCTGCAATAGGGAACAAGCGGTCAAACTTGGGGATATAATCAGCTCATTTGCTCCTGTGACATATGGTGTCCCTCAGGGTAGCGTATTGGGACCAACATTGTTTTTAATTTATATTAATGACCTAAATAGACTCAATGTGGGTGGTACTATTGTCTCCTTCGCGGATGATACAGTATTATTGTTTAAGTCGGATGATTGGCAAAACGTGCATCAAATTGCAGAACATGGCGTTAATATAGTAAAGCATTGGCTTGACAACAACTTACTTACATTGAATGTAAGTAAGACAAAATATATTACGTTTAGTATAGATGATAGACGTCAGCCAAACGACCTTGAAACAAAAATAGTTATACATAATTGCATAAGCACGGATGCGTGTTCTTGTCCGAAATTAGTAAGAGTAACCAACTATAAATACCTAGGTGTTACCATAGACAATCACTTGCGATGGACGGACCATATTGAGATCATCACTAAAAGAATAAGACAGCTAACTTATATATTTCGAAATTTAAGAGACATATTTGACATCAAGATATTGAAAACAATATATTATGCACTGGGCCAATCAGTGTTGTCATATGGGATAATTAGTTGGGGAGGGCTTGCCAAGACAAATCTGTACCCTCTGAAAATAGTACAAAAATCTCTGTTGAGGGTAATGTGTAGGAAGCCATATAGATATTCATCTGAGCAACTTTTTAAAGGGATCGAAGTTCTTGATGTCAGGCAACTGTATATCAGAACAATTGCCCAGCACTTACACAAAAATCCTGCCCCATACATTCCACAGTACATACTCAAAGCAGACACGCGAAATAGACTTATACTCCAACCCCCAAAATTAAGAACCACATTTGCACAGAGACAATATATGTTCCTGGCTCCTCGAATCTATAACAGGATAATTCCAGATATTATTCCAAGTTCCAACGAACAAAACCCTATCCCGAAGTATATTGGACGTCTTGTTACTAGATGGCTCTTACAAAAGGGCAGAGAGGAATCAGAGAGCGAACTAATCTTTGTGTTAAGATAAAACGCTCAAACCCACTTATTCATCGTCTACCTCACCTCACAGCCTGCATCCACCTAGTTAAACAATAGCCTATGTCATGTCATATTATATTCCGCGAAGCGCATGAGACAGAATAAAATTAATTTATAGTATTGCCTCAGAACAGACCTGCGTCTAGTGAGGCAATAAATTCCATTATGTATTGTGTTGATTTGTAATTGAAATGTATATTATGTTGTTGGAATAATAAAAAAAAAAAAAAAAAAAAAAAAAAAAAACTGGCACTTCTGAATGATAATTCTGGTGCAGTCTGTTCGTTACGCACCACTCGTCCAAACCAATCAGGCTAGCTTGAATTTTCTCGCAGTCCCTCGATTCGGACACCCCAGAGTAAATCTTTAAGTCATCGGCAAAAAGGAGGTAGTTCACATCACCAATCTTAGTCTCTATGTCGTTGATAAACACCAAGAAGAGGACTGGGCCGAGGTGGCTGCCCTGGGGCAGGCGGGGCAGGCCACTCGTGGCCGTAAGTGGAGCGGACGAGAATCCCTCGAACATATTGTGATGTATAAATGACCATACGATAAATAAATAAAAATCCCTTGTACGCTCTGGGACCCTATTTTCAAATAGTCGACCGAAGATTTTTCATTAGAATTTTTTCAAGAACTCATGCGAAAGTCATAAAAATTCTACTAGAAAACCCATCGATCGACATTCGAGACTAGGGTTCCTGCTGTACCGTTAACAACAGCTACTTAGTTCTTGGACCACTGGAACCGAGTGCTGTCAATAAAATCCCGACATTCCCACGGCAGCATATACAAAAAACGTGTGAAGAAGCCACTCGGGGTCAAACATTTTATTTATACTCCATTGCTTGTGATTATAATTTTTGCTTATCAGCGCATACTTTACTTTACCGTAAAGTTATCGCACTACGCCTGCCTTCGAAACAGCAGTAGAGGACTAGAAGTTCAAATGTTGATTAAATGATTGCTGCACGCAGACGAGGCCGACCTCGAATGACATGGTCCGACCATATCGGTGCCGTCTTAGAGGGGGGTCAAGTCAGAAGCTAAAGGAATAGAGGGCATGTATGCGGAATGTTATGCGTTTGGAGGAAGCGAAAGAGGTTTGTTAGGATAGGAAAGAATGGAAGGCCGTACTCTCTGCGTACCCCCTTCGGGAAATGGCGTGATGAGTATTTGATTTAATGGTAGCATAATCGATTTTGTTGGTTCAAGTCGTGATATCTAGGCGCCATCTAATGTTGGCGATTGTTAACCAATTTGGTTGCTTAATTTTCTTACCATTTTCCAACATATTACCTACTTAAATTATTAATATCCTACCGAAAAGCTTTACATATACGAATTATTATTATCGACAATCATCGATTTCTAGAGTTCTTTTGAATTTTTGTAACAATCAAAAGCATTCAATCAAACTAATAACTTTATGACTATATTAGGATCATGTTCATCTGGACACTTTGGAATATAAGTTCGTTGACCTGATGAGAGTTCAGTCCAAGGAGATAGACAATACTTAGGGTACTCTTGGGTACTCTACATTCTCTAGCAAGAAATAAATATCAATTGCGTCTCTTATTGGGCAACCCAGGATGACATGGTCTGGAGTCTCCTCGTCCCAACCGCATTCGCAGTAGGGAGATTCAACGAGACCAAATAACTTCAATATACCTTACAATATAATTTTTATAAATATAATCTTTTTCTCTTCATATCAATTTCAGAGATCACTAAATAATATACGGCTAACACCATCTATCGATTTGATTATTTCTACGCTTAGGTATTTTAATATTCTCACAACGTCGCAAAACATTGTTGATTTATTCGATAGACGTTGTTTTGTCGGTAATTATTAAGCTACAGCATTAATTCGCTAGATGGCACTTTTTTACAAATTTTATTCAGTATTATATTATATTGGTGCCGTGGGGTTGCCGGCGAAGAATAGCACCTCTGCTCTTTTTGCTGGTTTTTCGAGTATCCTGTAAGAGGCAGGAAATCGAAAAATCAGATCGGGACCGTGAGGTTGACCACTTCACGTCCTTAAATCTCAACTGGTCAAAAAAGGCACAATGAGCCTCGGACGCCTTCGAGCGCAATGGAGAGCCCTTGATGCCTCCCTATGCTCCCGAGTGGGGCTTAGGCCCCCGCATTGCTAGTTGGTTTGGGGGTGATTCGCGGCGGGCTTGATTTGTCCGGGGCCGGCTTTTTGGTTTGATTGCTTCGATTGAGCTAGGGGGTCGGTTTCGTGCGGGTCGAGTTTGCTGTGGATTGTTCTCCTCCGGGCTGGCTTGCGGTGTGCGGGGGGCCTTAAAGGGAGAATGTATGTATGTATTAGGTACACGGTAGGTACACCTACTTTTTAGTGCGTGGGATATGTTGGTTAGGTCCCACATCCTCACAAAGTGTCCAAATTTTTCTAACTTTTCAATCAAGCTTTGCCTGCAGAAAGTTCATCCGTTCTTTTTTCCTGACAAACTTCCTTGCTTCTTTTTCCTTTTTTATATTCCGACCTGGCTTTCTATAAATACAGAATCCATTGATATATAGGTCATTCTCTGTTAATCTTCTCAACCTTTTTCTTTCATCCTTACAATATTTTTTTTACTACCTTATTTCTTAATCACTAATTCTTTAAATATATCCACCTTAACTTGAAAACTTTAATTTTCACGTATTTTGAATTACTTATGCCTTAATCACATTCTTTATTAATATTTATTTATTTATTTATTTATTTATTCCATTTTCCACCATAGACCCATTCCAGGCACTTGGGGACGTCAAAATTTTCACAATTTTAGATGTATAAATTAAGAATATATTATAGAGATGGAGACAAATCAGATCAATTCAGGGTCAAGATATCGTAATACAATAATTAATTATTCACAAAAATAACATAAGGGGGAAAAAGTATATCTGTAAGCTTTCTTCTAACCCATATTCCATGTTTTTCCACAAATTCTTCACAAAGCTTTTATCTCTTATTTTATTCCTCTTTTTTACCGTGTTCATGCACTGAGAGAAAAGTAAGGGGGAAAAGCTCGTATTTCTTGAGTTTTTTCTCGTAAGAACTGTTTTTTTTGACTCAGAGTGAAGCATTGGTTTTTTCAATGCTCCGTCATTGAATTTTCATACGAGGTATTTTCCCGTACGGTTTACTGGAAATTAGCACGTATTCGAGAGGAATTAATCTATGCAATGTCATTGAATTTTTAAATGATAGTTCATTGGAAAAAGCAATGCCGTACTTTGTATAACCCATTACTTCATTGATATATCTAAGTAAGAGTCTTTATATTTTCAATTAACGTACGAGAAAAAATCAATGCCGTACGTGGTATAAACCGTTACATCATCGATATATCTAAGTAAGGGCCTGTATATTTTCTAGTAGCGTACGAGGAAAAACCAATGACGTACTTGGTACAACCCGTTACTTCATTGCTATATCTAAGTAAAGTACTTTATATTTTCTAGTATCTTACGAGGCAATACCAATGCCGTGCTAGGTATAATCCATTACTTCATTGATATACCTAAGGAAGAGCCTTTTTATTTTCTAGTACATTACGAGGAAAAACCAATGCTGTAATTGATTCAACCAGGTAGCAGCCCCTTTCTTACCTATTACTTCATTGCTATCTAAAGCTCTAAATACCTACCTATATCTAAAATGTTCCACACATCCAGGTGATTTAGTTTGTCTTCTTCGTACTTGATACGTTTTCTCCCATCAGTTGACCAAAACAAGACACTATGGAGGTATTGATGACTTGATGAAATTTTTGCGTCTCCCTAGATTACATTCGGCTCGTGTTGTGGAGTTTCATCTAAATTATAAACTGATGAGTTGGTGACGCATAGTCTCCCTGAGGAAACTCGCCAAACAGCTGGAATACACCGTCTTCTCAGGCTATCCCTCAGTTGTCTCCCGTATGGATCACACATGTTTACCTAACATCTACAATGTGTTATTTCGAAACTTGATCAAACGAATTGTACGAATAAAAAATTATCGATGAAATTCCGGAAATTTTTTTGGAACATTCTTCGTTATTAAGACTTCACTTATAAAAGAAAAGGATGAAAAATTTTCCAAAAAAAAATCGCTATTTCATAGGTATTTTATTTTGTCTTTTATAATTATTTTTTATCCTTATACGGCACTTAAATTTTTTATGTCCACACTTGATCAAACGAGTTTTATGAACAAAAAAAATATAGCAATAAATTGAGAATATTAAAAAAAAATCATATTTTTTTTTAAGCGGAATCACTTGATCTCAATTGATGGTCTTTAAAATAAAATAGAAAAAGAATAATTATTTCCCAAAAAATAATTTCCAAATTCATTGAAAAAAAAAAAATTCTGTTCAGTATTTCTACTTATTTATAAGAAAAAAGGTTGTTAACCTGAAGAGAAAATAAATAAGAACACGGAGTTTTTATTAAGGTATCTATTTCAATTTAAAGTGCCAATTGCAATTTCAACGTAAAATGTTTGTCTTTTGTTCGTACAATTCGTTTGATCAATAATTATCCAGATAACACATTGTATAGAGAAATATAACTAGGTAGATAATTTGTAAAATGATTTTAGTAAAAATTTTAGCTTTTATAAAGTAATGAGTAAACAAGTCTTTCATCTACGAGCTCAAGCAAACTAATGGTAGATCTAAGAGGTAGGTCGATTGCGTCTGGTAAAAAAATATCCCTACTCCATCTGGAAATTACGTACGTACTTGCGAAAACCCCGTACGAACTTGGTTTTAACAGGTGCCGCACGGGAGAAAGTCAAGGGCCTGGATTTTTTCACGTTTTCCTTGCGAAATTCTCGTATTTACTTGTTTCTGTTGAAATTAATTATTGTCATTGGATTTTTCAAGTTTACTAGCTATTTTCCATTACCTCTCAGCTCTTACCTATTATCCTATTATTTGTACTGGCTTTACTCAAAACCAAAGAAATAATGGATTTTACAACATTTGACTTGCATAGGTTTTTGAAATTGTACGGATGTTCAGGAAAAACACCATGCTCCGTCATTGAAAATACCAATGATGTTGCGTTTTCATATAAACCATCTCCGTAATAGAAAAAAACAATTCTCGTACCGGATATTTCAAATTATTATAAATTGAATCATTGTTTTATTCCAGTTGCATTAGTTTAATCAATTACATACAGCATTCACATTATTTCTATTCTTACTGGAAGAAACGTAAAACAAGTAAACTTGTTTCTATCCATGAATTCTAATCACTGAGTGTCCAATACATAGGTTCGATGGAACATTGGATGAACTTTTTTATATTCAGACGACTGAAGCCAAGGATTGGCTTCGGGATAAAAATTCTATTTTATGATTTTAAATTTTATAATTTTATGATTTGACATTTTTAAGTTCTTTTTGTTTTATGAAATTTTTTATTAAAGCGCCATTAACACCATACGCATATATATATATATATATCCATGAATTACTTGAATAATTCTCTGATCCGAGAATTTCGGAAATTCCATTCTTGGGAATGGAAATAAGCAGATAAGGTGAATTGATTATTTTAATGATAATGGTTTTTTTCATAAAAGTTTATGATTTTTTCTTGTATTCTGCGGTTTTTATAAAACCATTTACTGTACGTGCCTTCACCATGACGAAATTTCTCTCAGTGTGTTTCACTTCTATATTATATACATTACATACTTGCTTTTTGGCTTTGATTGAGACGCTGTTGTTTCTCATTATAAAATTGACAAGCAAACTTGTTACCATCAATCATCAATCTATAATATAAATTAAAGTCGGGTTAGTGCGAACACTTACCTATAACTCGAGATCGGCTCAACGAATTCTTCCTATGTTTGATTTATTGGATTCTTCTCCACTCCGGATAACAGAATAACTATTAAAAATTTGAAAATTCATGAGAAATAACATAAAATATAATAAAAAGTTAGTATGGAACGGATTTCTAGCGACGCCAACGCAATCTTTAGCAACAAAATTATTGTTTACCTGACAATATTTTATTATTTTAATTTTTTAAATTACTTTGTTTCATTTTATTGATTTGACAACCCATGGGCGATATTTTTAATATTTTAATATTTTTTTAATATTTTAATAATTATCTATTTTTTTATATTATTTTTGTATAAGTACCTACTTGTTTGCAAGAATATTCTGTATTAACTTACATGAGATATATGACATACATATATGACCATACGATAAATAAATATCTAATTGTTTACCTGACAACCATTGACATTAAAAAAATATTTTTACACAGATTTTTGATGTTTTTTTTCGATCTTTCAATTTGACCCAATCATAGGCTATTCTCCGTATAACCTATATTATGGAGGATGAGGAAAATATGAATTGGCTACATTTTTCAATCTCTAGGTGGGGGCAGCTGCCCCCCCCTCCTGCCCCTCTTGGCGACGCCCTTGATTGTAAGGACTACAGGACAACGTCTGTCGGGAAAGCTAGTGATGTAGAATAGGAAAAAACACGCTTACCACGCAGTATTTTTATACTTAAACCAGAGTTTAAAATAAGGACACAGTGGCGCTTTGATCAAATTTAATACTTGCACGTGTTTGGCTTTTTTATAATTTTACAGAGGATTTAAAAGCTATTACATAAAGAAGTTTGTTTGACATGCATATTATTATGTTTAGTTGAACGTTTTTAAGGTAATCTGAATCTTGTTTGAGGATATTACATACCGTGTACATAATATATAACTATCGTTTACGATTCATGTCAATTTTTGGAGTTTGATGTTATTTGCTTATCTACCTACTTGACTAAACTAATTATTAACATACCTAGCTACATACATACTAAAGAAAGATTAAGGTCTAGCTAGACTAAAGATTTGGCCGACTTTCTTTCATCTTTCTTTCATCTTCTTTCATTCATCCACCATAGACCCACTCAAGGGCACTTGGGGATGTCAAACTCCGATCGGCCGAATTATCAGTTTTCTACTCGTCGTCAATGCCGATCGTAGTCCAATCCAACTGTCGATTTGTTGAAGAGAAATTATTTCTCGAGGCAGATCGGCAGTATCAAGCCAAGATACGTGTATGGCCATCAGGTCTAGATTTTAAACGGTTTTCCAAACTTTGACGACGAAAAATACCAACTTAGAGGCTTCGCAGCATATAGCTCTAAATTTACAATAACCGAATTTTAAATGCGGTTTTATTATAAATCAAACCTTTATCTGAAACATAGACATCTTCGATTTTCAATAAACAGCATGCTTGTATGTTCCATATATGGATTTACTCAGAATTCGGAGGAGAACATTAGTGTGTCTGTGTGTGTGTGTCCTCCCCTCCTTATAACTTTTGATTCGCTCGATGCACAGATCTTAAAATTTCAGAAAATATTATATACTTTAAGTCTACAAAACTTGTATACTCAGAATTTTGAAATTTTCTTTCAGTCATGTGTAATCAACCTTTGAATTTTTACTTGATTTTTTCACATACCTATCTCGAAAACTATAAAAGCTAGAACCCTAAAAATGTGTGTGTATATATAATATATATAGAAAAATACAATATCTCAAATTAAATATAATGAAAAAGTTCCAGTGTTTCTCAAACTTTTTTTCTAAAGAAAAATATTATTTTTATGACAAATTTACGATTTTCAATGCCTATATTTCAGAATTTTATAAAAATATTGAAAATCGCCGAGACACATCAATTAGATAATTTAATTTTCTATAAAAAATATATACATAGTAGCAGTACATCTCAAACTTTTCTTAACAATTTTTGTAAAAACTTAATTTATTGACGACATCGTTTCATACAATAAACATACCGACTCAGGCCATCGACAGTTGGATCTCATGTTTACATGCAACTAGTTAATATAATTACCCACTTCTGTTCAGTTGCAATGGTTTTAATATAACTTACCACTTAACTTGAAATACTCACTTATGTAGATATGTAGACTACAGTCGAATCCAGAGTAGTTTTCACTTACTTTCGCGTAAGTGTCGTGTTTTGAACAAGATGACGTCACACTTACCTACTTAAGGGGCCTTTGCCCCAAAACACCCGTTTTTGCAGTTTTACTAAATCCATTACTCTGCAGGTCCGTAATATATAAAGCTGAAATTTACGGATTATTGTAAAATGAACTTTAGTTTAATAATTTAGGCGAGCTGATTTTTGAATAAATGCATACTTTTTGAGTAATTTTCTTTTTTCTGGAACGCCTCGCAAATTTTTCTCGATCCATAACTCAAAAAATACAAAACTTATAGATATTAACCCGCATATTAACGCAATGGTGGAAGGAGCGCTCCGCACGTTAGGATTTGTTTTGCGCTTGTGCCATAATTTCACTAAGGTCTCTACTTTTGTTCACTTATATAATTGCCTTGTCAGACCACAAAATACAATGCGGTTCTGTGGTCCCCGTATTACCAGGTTCACAACAGACGCATTGAGGTAGTCCAAAATAAATTGCTTAGATTTATCAATTTCAAACTGGGTATTTATTTATTATTTATTTTATTTAATAAATTCCACGCAACAACAATGTTGCTTTTACAAAACATATTAGGTATATACAAATTTATCCATTGATATTACTAAGAATAACAAACATATTGGTATACCAATTGTTGACATTGATTATAATCAACTTCGCGAGGAATATGGTCTCATGTTGTTATCTGAGAGGCGTAAAAAAGCCGATTTAATTTTTTTGCATAAACTGATCGGCGGCCAAATTGACTCGTCTCGACTCTTATCAATGGTGGAGCTTCGGGTGCCCACTAGGGATACCCGCAATGTGCAGACGTTCAGACTTGCGAATCATACCACCAACTATTCCTTCTTTGCGCACATGCAGAGGATTCTTAGGGGGGGCAACGACCTCGGCGAAATAGATATATTTGCTACAAGTTTGTACCATTTCAAAAAAATGTTAAAAGATCAGAGCAGCTAGGCACTTTGTGTTTTCTATGAAGTTGTGATGTTTTCTTTGGCCCCATGTTACAATACTGTATTCATTTAATTTCCATATGTTTATGTATTTGTAACTGTTTGTTTTGTGTCTCTTGTTTGTGTTTAGTTTATTTTCTTTTGGTGTTTGCATCTTGGCATCACCTATTAATGTATTTTTTTAATGTCAAAATTGTTTGTAAAAGCAGCCGCTGGTTGCGTAGACAATAAATAAATAAATATGTAAGATTCTGGAAATTTGGACGATAAAGCCAATTCAATAATTTAGCCCGTTACTTTTTTTTTAAATTTCGTCTTTGTTTTCCTGGAAAATCCAAAAACCTTAAATCTCATTAAAATCTAACTAAAATCTTGTTAAACTATTTTCTGGTAGGATTAGAGGCGGAGCTGTATAATGTATTTTTACTGGACCAATCCACAAAAATAATGCTATTGTATATTCCTACTTTAATTTATGGCTTGAATTTCTTTGAATCATTTTTACGATCTTTGAAAAAAATATTAGTATCGACTTTTTTGTATGTTAGAGTCATACACTATACAGACACCATAGTCTTTGGCAGTGCAATGAATAAGTGGCAAAAAAGGCGAAGATGTTGGTTGTGTTGTCAGATGGTCTAATGCGGCTAAAACTCAACTGCTATTGTGCAATGCCAGTAGTTATGAAACGTGATGAAGATGCCATTGTGTGATGGCACCGCAACTACGCGAGATTTCATAGAAGGCAATGCCAAATATTCGGCATTTTTTTAACTAGGTATATTATGTATCTACTAATTTCCAAGAACAAATGATGCGGAATAGTCAACCATTATAATATATATTTTTAAATTAATTAGTCAGTCCACCCTCAAAAAGTGATTTGTGCCATTATTAATCAAATAATTTCTATTATACAAAAAATATTCGAGATCAGATAAATTATTAAACCAATCTATATTTTAATATTGTGTCTTTTTAGAAAATTAGCAATATAACCGTAGGAGTCCTGCGGATGCATAGACAGTAATGAGATAGACCTTAGGGGTCTCTGTAAGTTCCGCTCATTAAATACGTCACCACACCATCTAAATGGGCAAGCCTTTGTATGTGGTCAATCGACAGTACTTCCTCGCCACCTTCAGATCCCGGGTTTGGAAGGGTTCCTATCCTGTGAAGGTGTTGAGCAGTCAAACAGTATCCCAGTTTCAATCGTGAAATATTTGACGTGTCGCGTTTGTATTATTTGAACCATGGAGTCCTAGGTATATTATACTGTATTGAACGTAGTCTTGAACCTTTGGAACTGTGTTCCGTCCAGCCCACAGACAATTGTTCGTACGCTTTATTTACGAATAATATATCCTTCCAATCCCAAAATGACAATGTGAAGTCGTTCGGACCTATTCCTTCCTGACTCGCTCTTTTTGCCAGGGAGTAAACGTGTTCATTACCTATTATTCCCTTGTAGGAAGGGATCCACTCCAGTACGACGTTCATATTTTTTATATTCTCCATTTCATAAATCGTATGTTTTATAGAGAGAATCAACTCGTTATTCGGGTCTCTGAGGGTATAAAAAAAATCTTCCTTAAGATTAACGTAATATTACTAGCAGATACCCGGCATGTCGTGCCACTACGCTTATTTGACATGATCGAAGCGACCACAAAATGTGAAACTGTCTGTGGAGAATAAACAGATTACAGTGAAGCGCAAATTGCCCAAATGTTTTTAATATAAACACTACTCTTTATGAGGTTGTATATGTAATGGAAACTCAGAATGAATACTTACTTACCTAAAGACTAGTGCTGCTGGAAAATGTTTTGTCAAGTTGTTTTGCTTGATCTATGGTCTACCGGGTAATATGATAATATTTAATCTTTGTCTGTTGTTCGTTATGTATGTTTTCTTTTATCTATGAACTTATTAATTGTTGTCTTCCTTTTGATTAATGCTGCTCGGTGGATTGTTCCATTTTCAAATAACAGTATTTATCCCAGATTTATTTATTTAGCTTTTGCCAGTCTCATTAAGATTATTTTCTTATTTTCAAGCCTTAACCATCCACTGCTGGATGACGGCCTCCCTCGCATATTATATCCAGACATTTCTGAATTGAACTTGATATATACGAGGGGTAGTTAGCAATACAGCTCCTCGCTTGCCAAGCGGGTTGGCGAGAACGTCCTTCCACGTTGGCTCACGATTCTACACTATCCACTGGGGTTGATTACCCGGCGTATAATAATATATTGCATGGTTTCCAGGAGAGACCAATGTCGAGGTGTGGATAGGTACTTAGAGATCAAATCAATCTCCGCGCAGAGCATGCCCACCAAATAATGGCAACTTATGTTCTACACGAAGATTCAATGTGATCCCCCTTTCTCTCGCTTGATTATTTTACAGGAAAGGATTAATATAAATAAAATATGGAGTAGCACAGGGTCAATTTTCCTGCTTGTCAGATGCTTATGTCTAGGGAATATAATCAATAAATGCTATCGCTCCGTCGTCGGTTAGGATGAGGAAATCTGGGAAACTGCCTTGGTATGCTCTTCTATCACACTCTGTAACTATGTGATTTATGGTCTGTATCTCAGCTCCACAGTCGCACCCAGGGATATCTGTCCAACCACATTTGTGCGCGAAATCTGCCGTGTCCAGTACGGATTCTATTAAGAGCGGATTTATCCCAGAAAGTCTTATTCTCTCTCCATAATTTTTAAAGCTGTTGACTGTGCTAACCTCTGGATCTAATAAGTTTTTTTTTAGTCTAACTGACCCGACCGGGAATCGAACCCGGGACCTCGGATCTAAAGTCCACGCTAGTACAAATAGGCTACCGAGGTCGATGGTCGAGGTCGAATTTTCAACGACATCTCGGGCTTCTGTAGGTAATTACAAATTATTTTTTTGTCAACTTTTTCCTTTGCAACCGGTTTATAGGAGTATACACGGGTACTATTCTTTTTATTATGGTCTTACATTCTCCAATAGGCCTTCGTCTTGAAGCAACCAACAAGAGGTGTAATACACCATCAGTAGGGCTAGTACGAGTTTCATCGAAAGCTAATTGCACCCTAATAAGCGCTTATTAGAGTGCAATTAGCGCAACCATCGAACGTTCGATAATTTTGTATGGAGATTCCTTTCGTTCAACGAATGGTTCGTTCGATGATCGAACCGTTTGACAAGTCGGTTTGTATGGGAAACTCATATTTCGTTTCGTAATTCGTTCATCGTTTCGATGATCGAAAACTCGTACTAGCCCCACAGAAGTGTACGATCAAATATATCCTTCAGATGCTCCCGAAATAAGAACTTTCAGAATCAGTGCTGGTTGTAGATTTTAGGAATGATTCTTGGAAATGAGTTTGATCATTTCTAAATGATTAACTTCCTCATTTAATAGAAAAAAATGGCGAAAACCCCTTGTCTTCTTATGTCTCTAAGTGGGGTCATAAAGGGATTTTGTAAAGTCTATAATGTAATCTAAAGGTGCGTTTACACCAAAAGAACATAGAACCAGAGCTGAGCATTATTTTTGATAGTTAATGTTGATGCCAAGCTAACAACAACAAGAAAGAACTAGAATTCCTTAATTAGTTCTTGGTTCTCTTGTTGCCTCCCTATGCCCCTGAGTGGGGTGTAAAAGGGAGAATTGATTGATTGATTGAGTTCTTGGTGTTTATTCTTGCTCTTAGTTAATATCAACTATCGAGAAAGAATGCTTCGTTTCTGGCTCTACGTTTGTCTGCTGTAAACGTGAACTTATGGAACACATCTTATTTAGTGTGCTCGTACAAAGGGACATTAATTTGTTATAATAAAAGTTTATGAGATAATAACTAGACGTAAACATTAGGTATAAAAATTCAATAGGTATTAATCGTTGATTTTTTTACATTACGTACACTTACAACTGTCTTTTACTGTTGTTCCGAAGGCTGATGCTTTGGCGTTATTACTTAAACTTTAACTTTGGACTTCCCATCATTCAAGAGTATATTATTATTGAATAGGTTGTGAAATCCATTGCCTTGGCAGGATTTGAACTTATTCACTAGATAGCGACACAATTCTCCAGTCCATTGGCTACAATAGCAGGTGCATGAAGATCAATTTTAGGCTTAAATTAAGGGAAATATCAAATAACATATAATTTCATACATGCATGGGTAAGAAGTTATATTTTTAAAGGAATGAACTACGGATAACCTTAAAACATTATTGTACTACATAGGTCGCACTAAAAGTTTCCGGAATTGACCACTTACATAAACAATATTTAAAAAAAAATTACAACATTTGAAAATGGAACTCTTTGGCTGTAGAATGCAATTTATTCCATCTGAGTGTCAATTGTTTTTACACTGTGACGCCATTTTAAAAATTCAGTATCCACGTTAATATGGATTTAACGTGGGAAAATTTTCGTAGTATGATTTTCTACGATTTTAAATGTAATTTGACAGCTCAGCAGAGCCTCCTTCGGCTTGAAACTGCTTTTGACGATGAAGCACCATGCAAGACGACTATTTAAAGTTGGTTTTCAGAATTCAAGCGCGGTCGTGTCAACCTCAATGGCGAATTTCGTTATGGTCGTCCTTTCACCGCTGTAAACAACAAGAACATCGATGCTGTACGCCGTATGATCGAAACAGACAGGCATGTGATCTACTATGAGATTTGGACATCCTTTGACATAGGCATGAGTCGAATACAATCAATCCTACACAAACATTTGGGTGTGAAAAAGCTGTGCTCGCGTTGGATCCCACAGAATTTGACTGACGCTTAAAAAGCGGACCGCGTCACTTGGTGTGATACCATTCTTACCAAATACAACGAAGATGCTTCAAATTTGGTGAGAGACATGGTAATAGGTAACGAAACATGGATTTATTGCAATCGAGCGTATGGGTCTTTGAAAGTGAGTCGAAACCAACCAAATAGGCGCGCGTGAAAAGTGCCTCTAAGCGGAAGATTGCTTCTTTTTTTAATAAAACTGGACACTTGGCTATTCTTGCTTTAGATAATCATCGTACCGTTAATAGTAACTGGTACACTACCATTTTCTTGCCGGAAATTATTGACGAACTACGAAAAAATAACTGTAAACGCCGTATCATCTTGCACCACGACAATGCCAATTCCCACACGGCCAGACAGACAAACGAATTTTTTAAGGCGAAAAACGTAGAACTTATAAGCCATCCTGCATTCAGTCTCGACCTTGTGACTTTTTTATTTTCCCAAAAATTAAGAACCAATTACGCGGTCAACGATTTTTAAGGCCAGAAGAGGCTGTCGAAGAGTATGAAAAACATGTTTTTGAGGTCACCGCGGAGGAGTGGCACAAATGTTTTCAAAATTTGTTTTATCCTATGAAGCTCTTTATTCACAGTCTTCTCCATATTACTTAAAAGACAAATTCCAATACCTAGCAATTCATGGTCTTCCATTACGATCTAACAACGAGCGTCTTCTTGCCATACCTCCACACAGAACTTCATTCTATGACTATTCTTTCTCTGTCCACGGTGCTCGTTGTTGGAATAATCTCCCGTCCTCGGCTAGATTGGCCAATAATATAAATTGTTTTAAAAAAATGGTCAAGATACATTTGTTGTCTTCTGGTGCATCGTAGACTCTATTTCCCCTATCCTACCCCTTTTTCCCACTCCACCCTATACTATCCCATTTGGTGTACTATATCTAAATAAAATTTTGTATGAATTTTTTTTTTGTTTTTTTGTTGGTGTTTGTTGATTATATGTATTGTGTGTATGTATTTGTGTATATATTATGTATGTATCTATATTTTTATTTTTATCATATGTGGTTGGATGTTAGAGATTGCTACGGCTATAATCTCGCCATTGCCACTTGTCTATACACTATTTTTTGTACAATATTTTTAATATGCATAAAGTATAAAATAAATAAATAAATAAAATATTTATGCAAAGCGAGAATATTTTGAAAAACAATAAATTCATTTTCGACCGTTACAAGTCTTTTTTTCTTATTCATTCCGGAAACTTTTAGTGCGCCCCACGTATATCAATTATCAATCCTAAGATATTTAATCAGAAAGGTGAACGGGTATGTATTACCTTATTTCACAGAAACATATTGTGTATTCCCACCCACATTTCACCTTGTACATGATACAATATTCGCAGCGATAGAATGGAAGGATCACACAGTCACTGGATGAGAACCCAAACCAAACAGATTTGACAAAAGCCATATTGTTTGCTCTACATTAGCACTTAAAAGGTTGATTGCTCAGCTTTGGTTACTCTGCATTTAGCCATGCTGATTATCATCAAATAATCCATGTAGGACTATGTTAATTGAAATAGCATTCATCGTAAACATTTGGTTTTGTCCTGAATATTTATTCATTTATTTTATGTAGCTATTGTAGATTCGGGAACGCCATTACTGCCGCGTATTGGAGTATCATTTGAGCCACGGCTAGACTATGGGCCATGTTGGCCAAATAGAGGCTCTGGCCCATCATGGACAAGTAGTATGGCCGCTTCACCAATGACCAATATCGCCCAATATTTGACATTGGCCGTTACTTGTTTACTTGTCGATCGAGTCCGCAAGTATTCACCAATATTGGGCCAATGTTGACAGCTGTCATGTCTTCCATGTTGTTATTTTCAGAGTTTTGTACATTATTTTTAAACAATTAGTAATTACAATCGATATCAATACAATAGACAACAATATAAATAAAACAGTATACGTAAAAAGACAGTAGGTTTAATATTGTGTTGCCAAATAATGCGTCCATTGGTTTATGTTGACAAAATAACAAAATAAAACAAGATTTGTCACAGAAGAGCAAAATAACATATAATTTTTTAATAAATCACTAATTTGTTTCTTTTATTGTACTTTAAACTAAAGAATATATATTAAATATTTACTTTGGTCTATTTTAATACACAAAACACGCTCAAGATGCGTTCACGATAACCTAAAATCTAAAATTTGGCGTGCGTACCACGTACCAGCTATCAAAGTTGTGCCAATAGTGTAGCCAGGTGTACAAGTGTATTTGCCAAATGTTGCTACTTGCCAATGATTGGCCAGAGCCCGTATTTGGCCATCCTGGACCAGCATGGGCCATAGTGTAGCCGTAGCCTAATGCAATTTTTGTAGAGATTGTGAATTAAAATAGGGAATGAAACACAGTTGCACTTTCACAAAATTTTATTGAGTTTCAAACACTTTCGTGTAACTAAGGTAGAAATTATTTAGGTTAGAAATTATCTACATTGAAAATATTGAAAGTTAATGTAAAATCTCAAATCCAACAAACTCGTGTAAACAATTAACTTCATCAAATGGCACGACTTTACGTTCGTGGGCAGAAATTTCATGTAGGACTCGGACTATATGCGGCAATTGTTAAAAGAATGTCCGGTAGATTGATTCTTATGACCTGTCCTTAAAGCGGTTGTGGGAAGAATTTGGTTTTTATCCACTCGATGACATGACAAGTAAAAACTGCAGAGAGCTGTAAAGTGGTAACATATGCAAAAAAGGAGGAGGGAATGAAGGAGATGGGGGTAAGTAAGGAAAAGGAGGGAGAGAGAAGAAAATCTAACAACATGCCATTGAAAAATAATTGGACCATTGGCGATATAAAACTGTGTGGCTTGCTAAGGTAGCTGTGTATTAGCTAATATACATATTGTGCAAGAGATTTCTCGACTGTTTATTATACCGCATTTTTTTAACGAATAACTTTATATTGAAACTGTAGAATTGTCTCCAGAATACTGTCTCTGTTATAGAATATAATAAATAGTTCTTCATCCTTGAAATCTCTTAATTCATTTGTCAGCTAAAAGTAATTTTATATATAACTATATTTCATTAATTATTATTAAATTTCTAGGTACTTGTTATTGTATACATGAGATTTTTCGACATGTTGAACATGTCGAGAATACTCTTGATTAGAATTTCGGAGACTTAAACATAACCTCCTACTGGCGAACGTTTTTAACGTAAAGTGATCACACAAATCCAGCCTTTGAAACAACAGTAGAAGACGGTCGTAAGCCCGTAGTGGTTTGTTCCATTTAAAACTCGAACAACAGTAATGAATTGTTAGACTCATTAGTTGTTACATATTCGCAATTTAATTAGTTTATATTCTACCAACATTTTAACGTGAATGTAGTTTTCCCATACAATATGACGTTCGCATTCCTCAAGTGCGTGATCCCTAGACTCGACGGCACCCTTCAAACATAACCCAAAGCGATAACGATTGTCTGGACGAGAAACAATTCACCCTGATTTCATCATAACTGCCTGTCTGCTCCAATAAGGTCATTTTGAACCATATATCTATCTCAACCTCGCCACATTACTTACCCATAGCAATCTAGAAAATAAAAACCGAGTGTTAGGACAAAATGTTTTATATTTTGAATGGCAAATATTTTTCGTTGGAACCTTTTTTGCTTTTATAGCTCCAAAAAGAGCCAATAAGTCACTCAAAAAAATCAAAAAGGGTCTCGGCCGTTTTTATTAATTTTTTTTTCTTATGGCATTGCATCCAGGCTTGGACGATATCATGCCACCGACAAATCTCTCGGCCGTTTTCAGCGGTATACGAAATTAAATTTTGAGTCATTCTTTGTATAGGTATATTTATTTTTTTCATTTGAAAGGGTTCTTTTTTTAAACGGAATATTTTCACTCAAAGTAAACCATCTTTAAGTCATTCACAGAAACTACTTAATACTTGTGTCGTGAAAGAGGAAGATGTTCGGCTCCTGGGGTCGAACCCACGACCTCCAGAACGAAACAGTACGAAAGCCGGCTTCGTAAACACTTAATAAAATATACGTAGGTGAGATTTTATGGAGAGAAGGTACCTTTATCATTCTCCCTTTTAGGGGCATAGGTAGGCAACAAGAGCTCTCCATTGCGCTCGATCTTGCGCAATGTTTATGATAACAGGGAGGACACAAACTGCCTGAACCCCCTACCTCCTGATGAGGTCTAGGCGTATAAGACTTATTTCTTGCGTCTTTGCAGACCTGTTGGGGTTTAAGGGCGTAAGGTGGACAGTCTCACGGTCCCGATCTGATTTTTTGATTTTCTGCCTCTTACAGGATGCTTGAAATACCATTCGAACATTTTCGATACCTACATACACTTGATGGCAGCTATAATATACTTTGTGTTCCTAATTATTGTATTATAGTTACATAATTTACCTAATTTTTTGTTTACTTCTGACTCTTTCGTTTATTAGGGGTGGGTTTTTCGACGCCGCGAGTAATACTAAAAAGTATTAGCACAATACTTTACCATCAGGTGTTACTGGATCGTAAGGAATATCAAAGTTAATGATAATCGATTAGTAACATGCATACCAACATCAAAATGCTCAAAAACATTTTTCATCAAGCAAAATATGATAAAATGTAATTTTTTAATGACTAAAATATTGCTATTACTAACGATCGAGAAACCCACCCTTGATCGTATTGTAAGGAAAGAGTCTATGAAACAAAAACTTGTATACAACACAGATCGCTGTAGACAACACACTTAATCTGTACCTACTAGCGGTCGACCAGTGCTCGAAATTCGACCATAACTAATTTAAATTATAAGTTTGAACATTATTAAGGTTCCATTGTCAAAGACTGAGCGAGCGCTATTTCAACATTTTCGTTCAAAAACAATGACATGGATACGTCAAATTTGAAATGTTGATATGTACATTGTACGTACAAAGCTTTTTCTGTTATACAAACAATATTAATCTATTCTCACCACATTTGACCACAGATAAATAAAATAATATATGTGCTGGGTCAATGTGAAATATATCGAAGTGTGCGTGTATCAAATACACTACATTACAGCAGTGTTTTTAATATTATTATTTATGCATGATTAAAAATATATCATTCGCCACTCCTCTTCTATATAAACTAAAAGTGTGCGAAATTTCATACTCCTCCGTGCGAGAAATTTCCCTAAAAAATGCCACAAAGTTTTTCCTTCACGTATTAATATATAGATTTCTTACGTAATTCGCTATTTACAACAGCTAAGTAGTTATTTACCTATTTAAAAATAACTTAAACTTACTACCAATATAACACAGAAACAGGATTAACAACAAATTTTCAACATGTTTTCCTGTTAATGGTCAAAGTGTAACAACTTTAAAAACTCCATTAAAAAATGTTGCAATTAAGGTATGTACCTACTCGGTTATCAAAATTTGTCAGCCGCAATGATCATTAGAGCAAAATATCATAATTACTGCTCATAATTTTGAATGTTCAAAGAAAATATGATAAAAAAAAGTTTAAACGAATATGTTTAAAAATATCTCAACCATATTTCGTTCGCATTCCCAATAACAAAATAAATATGATGGAAAAATGAAGTAACTAGCTTTTCTGACAGACATTGTCTTGTGGCCCTAATTTTCAAAATTCAATTCGATTTTTTATAATAATAAATTGATTACCTTTTAACCAATGTTATTCCGACGGATGCATCTGTTTTTAGCCATATATTTTCCGTCCGCATTCTGCCAATCGTACCAACTATCAAACTGACAGTTTCTGTCAAACACCAATTTAATTTCGAAATAAGAATAAAAAAAGCACTAAGAAGGTTTAAATTTTCTAATTTTTGCGCAATCTTCTTGATATTTTTTCCATAAGATCCTTCTCTTGACAATAGCCAACACAACAAAAAAAGGATAAGCGTACTTGGTCCAGTCGTTCACGTGTAATGCGATAACCATGGAAAATAGGGCTCCGTTTTTACATATAGGTTGGGGAAAAAGTCTTTTCGCATTATAGTATGTATGAACTTGTAATAAAATCTCTTTGGCTGTAGTATTTGTATCTGGCTGGTTTTGGTATCATTGAAAGTTAAAATTTTAAAGAACATAATTCCAAATTCAAATTAGGCAAATGTGTGATTTTCATTTGTTTTTCGTACTGTCAAGATGAGTTAATCTGATGAAGAAATTCGATACATTTTAAAATTTTACTACAAAAAAGGTAAAAATGCAACGCAAGCCGCGAAAAAAATTTACGATGTTTATGGACCTAGTGCAGTGTCTGTGAGAGTAGCACAAATTTGGTTTAAGCGTTTTCAATCCGGAAATTTTGATGTCAAAGATGCACCTCGCTCTGGTCGCCCTATTACGGATAAAATGGATGCCATTTTTGAAAAAGTGGAGCAAGATCGACATATCAGTAGTTACGACGTAGCTGAAGAATTGGGAATTGATCACAAAACAGTTTTGGCGCATTTGAAAAAAGCTGGGTACAAAAAAAAGCTGAGAGAAAGCGGCCGGAATTGATCAACAGAAGAGGTGTGGTGTTTCATCATGATAACGCTAGACCTCACACATCTATAGCCACTCAGCAAAAATTAAGAGAGTTTGGCTGGGAGGTGTTAATGCATCCGCCGTATAGTGCTGACCTTGCACCTTCAGATTTCCACCTGTTTCGGTCTCTTCAGAATTCTTTAGGCAATGTTAGGTTAACATGACGAGAGGACTGCCAAATCCACTTGTCGCGGTATTTTGATGAGAAGTCCCAAATTTTTTATTCCAATGGGATCATGTCCCTACCTACAAGATGGCGAAAGGTTATCGAACAAAATGGTACATACATACTTTAGTTAAATTTAAATAAACTATATTAAAAAATGTTTTGAATTTTCTTAAAAAATGCGAAGAAACTTTTTCCCCAACCTATTATATTGAGATATAGAAATTCTAAAAAAAAAACATCAGATGTCATTCTTGATTTAACCTCCTGAATCCTGAGATATTTTTTTAACTCCTTTTTATATTTTTTATGATATATAAGTCTAAAATAACCTAAAAGACATTTAAAAAATATTTAAAAAAATCCTCGTGGGAAATTCTGAATTTTCCTTATGTCATATATATATTACACAAGGTCTTAGTTCATACAAATAGAGTTTTTCTATGTCATACATATATTACTTGGGGTCTTAACAAAGTAAAGATTGTAATGTATTGAAACATTTTATTATAGTTGAAAATAAGAGAACATTCATTTTTTTATTTCAATGATGCATACTTAAAAATAAAATACATAACTAATATATTAAAAAATGTTTTAAGAAGGGAAAATATGTGATGGTTTAGGAAATTTCATTAACTTTTTAGGGAAAAAATAACAACTAATGACTCTAATAATTCATGACTAATGTTCGATTTTTAAATGGAACAAACCACTACGGGCTTACGACCGTCTTCTACTGTTATTTCGAAGGCTGGCTTAGTGTGATCACTTTACGTTAACAACGTTCGCCATTAGGTGGTAATGTTTGTCTCCGAAACTCTTAATCATGAGAATTCTCAACATGTTCAACATGTCGAAAAATCTCATGTATGAAACAAGAAGAAATTTAATAATTGATGAAACATAGAGAAAAAGTTGGAAATTATTGAGAACAAGAGAGCAACCAAATTTAATGACTGCGACTGCTGTCATATATTTGGCGCCAGGATATGACTATATACATTTTTGTTACTGTCTCATATTTATTGCACTAACAACTTTTAGTGCACCAACAACTTTTTAGGGTTTGGTGTGAAATTTCCTAAAACAGTTTCTTTTGCTAGTGCAACACAAAAATATTTTGCATTTTATGCAATATGCAGTGGTAGTTTTATTGCAACCGGGATTTCCGCATCTGTTTTGTTTCTCAACGTACTCAACTAAGTGAGAAGCCTTATTGTATCTGACACTTTCAGATGGCAATGGTTGTATTTCTATTCTCCTTTTTTGTGTTTTGGTTCTAATTCTAGAGTTTGATGGTCATCGTCGCTTTCTTAATTAGAATCAATCATGTTTTTGCTTATGATGATCTCTCCTAATTGCAATTTAGGGGACGAAATCTCCATTCCACATATTGATTAGTGTTTGAGCCGGTCCTCTTTTATTATTTCCCCTCGTCCTAACTCCAGAGCGCACATTGTTTCTGCCTCGGATACGTCTCCTTGTATTTAAGATAGACGAAGTTAAAGATAGATTTGTGGATTCTACGTCTTCTTCGGAGCTATCAGAAGCACTGGACGAAGTTGAATTGCCATTCACAGATACAGTAGCAATATTAAAATCGCAATATTAATCAGATTATTCAATATCAGACTCTTCTAATGCATTTAAAATATCTTCCTCGCTCAAATCTGTAAATAAATGGTTTAATTAAAACACATTTTGATACATAAGAAAAATTAAAAGATAAAATTTCGCTGATCTAGAGTCCTCTTGTAATATCAGTATGACGTTAGAAAATCTTCTATTTAGACATTAGAACCTGACGTAATAAATATATGACATAAAAATATGACTCAAAATATCATGTAAAAAAAAAACACATAACTTCAAAATAATATCATTAGTTTTTTTTTTTTTTTTTTTTTTTTTTTTTATTTATTAGATTTAAAACGAATTATTACAAAGTTAAGGTACAATAATGAAGTCGCGCCAAATCCATACAAATGGATTTGTCGGCGCGTTCTTCTGCAGAAATAAAAACAATAATAAGAAATAGTAACTTAAAACCTAACCAACAGCAGCAAACATAATATTATTCATAATTATAATTATAGTGGATAAAACAATCATTATAAAATGTAATCCGAATGAAAAATTACAGAAAAAATCATTGATTCCACTAAAATAAAAAGATTACTTACTTGTATGCCGAGAGAAACTCGCCTCACGTGTCACTTGGTCCGACATTTTTAGCAAATTGTCACGTTTATAAAATAATTCGCTAGTTGTGCCATAAACAATGTGTAACAAAGAGATTCATCTATGGAAGTTTTGAAGAATTATGGTTGAAAATTGTTAGATGGCGTTGGAATATTTTTGTGATTTTAATGTAATATATATATGACAAAAGGACTCAGGAGGTTAAGATAATTACGCATGTGTCGTTTTGTAGGAAGAATAAAATAAATAAGTAGAAAATGATGGTTTAAGTATTTAGCTATTCAAATTCAATAAGTACATTTCATTAATCGACTTCTGTATATTACCTATACTACTCACCTCTTGTAAGGATTCACAGACTGGGAAACCTGGTGGGTGATCGGACTGATATCTTTGCTGACAGTCTCCAAGTGTTTAAAAATGACATTAAATTACTTGAAACATAATGATTAACTGACATTGGGGAATCGATTTTCGAGTCTTGGCGGTTGGTTTGTTGATTTATGATGGTGTCAAGTTTGCGATATTTTTTGACCACATTTTCTTTGTGCAAGATCCTAAACCAACATTTTGAGATGTATCATTGTTTTTTTTTTTGTTATGGTTCTATGGAGAGAGCTGGGAAATTTTTATTAATTATTGTGTTGTCAATTTGATTTTGATTATTGTTGTATTGTTGTTGAGCCACTGTTCATTTAATGATCCATGTGAATTTTATTCAAAATGACTGAGATGTAAAAATATGGACATAAAATTTCCTCATATTGTATTTTTGTATTTTTTTTTGTGTAATTATTATAAGTATGTAACATTGTAATTGGCGTTTCGCCGTATATTTTATAAATAAATAAATAATAATGTACAAATTTCATTATTCTAGAACAGTTTTCATTAAAAAAAAATATTAAAAAGGCTGACTACTGGTATCTTAAAACATTCACAACTGCCTTCATACTGCGCCCTTACAGGGTAAGCTGAGAGTGAATACTTCATACATTGTGACTATTTCAACAGATAGTTTCGTGGCAATTAATTTCTTTAACTATTTTCTTGTTATTATCTATCCGCCGGACATGTTCAAAACACTTATTTGCTATTCTTCTCATAACAAAAGCGTTCATAACACACATTTAATTCAATGTTCAGTCCACATTACCCTTAACAATCGCGGCATGTCTCTGTTTCGTCATATTTCTATTACACTCCAAGTTTTGCTGGCATACAAAACGTTCAATTTTCATCAAGATTATTCTTATTCATATAAGATCTATCCTTATGACTATCAGGGTCAACACCGGTAGATTTTTTTCTATTTTGAATACCTACCATTCTTGAACTCTTGTTAACGTATAAGTATAGTCACTTTCTTTCTTGCTTTACCCTTCCTTTTGCTTTATTGATTATAACCCTTAGCCTTACACACCTCATCAAACCACCTTGAATGAGTCCTGCCAAAGATTCTCCGACATGTTCAAGAAATTTTTGGCCAATCTGTACTCCGCAAAACTTCTTTTGTTTGATAAGACCCCTTTGAACCACATCTGTAACTCCTTTTTTCTGCCATATCAACGTAACGTATTTATCATCCTAATATCAATTGCTGAGATACCTAGCATCCATATTTATTTTTACAAGATAGATTTATGTACAGATAGCGATTATACAAAAAATAATTGCATGAAATATAAAAAATCTAAAATATTTGAATCACCTTTCATCAACATCCAAATAAGGAAAAATTTGGTGAAAACACTTGTCTGGAGTGTGCTGCTGTATGGCTGCGAAACTTGGACAGTCAGCCAGAGCGATTTGGGACATCTGATGGCGTTTGAGATGTGTTGCTACAGACGCATGGCGCGGATCCACTGGACAGAGCATATCAGCAATGACGAGGTATTGGACAGGGTCGGAGAAACAAGACAGCTCCTAACTAGAATTGCCCAACAAAGAGCCAATTGGATAGGCCACAACATCAGGCACCCGGGCCTGCTCATTACCATCGTCGAGGGCATGATAGAAGGCGCCAACCACAGAGGTCGCCCTAGGAAGAGCTACATAGAACAGGTGATCGGCGACATGCGATGTAGCGGCTATCAAGATATGAAGAGGATGGCGTGTGACAGAGATGAGTGGGGAGAAGAAATCAAAATGCTTGGGACAGACCAATCTTTGGATTGAAATCCAAAAGAAGAAATTGCATGAGTTGTATGGACAACAAAAACACCAGGAAAATATATACGCTTACATTAACAGCGGTCACATATTATAAATATATAACTAAAAGATAAAAAACAGAAAAAAGTAAAGCTACAGTAAGAGGTAAAGGGATGAAAGCCAAGGGCGAGGGACATGAATAAGGATCAAGAAAGGAAAGAGAGGAAAAAGCAAGTTATTGAGCTCTGACATTACATTTTGTCTGAATACCGTAAGATATGAGTTATTAAGGTTAAATAAAAAATGGCTTGTTGTAATAAGTGTAATTTATTGAAAATTTCATTAAATTGAACGCAAAAATTTCTCAGCCGTATGTGAGCACAGCGAGCACATGCATCAAAGAGAATTTTCTTAAAGAAGTTGGAATAGTTTGGAGCTTTCAGGGCAGATTACCAAACGCTTGCTATGGGTATTGGTCTTCCCAGTCTGCCTCTTCCTGTGATCATTCCAACGACCTTCTGCTCCTGTTGTTTCGAATCCTGTTAGCGTGTATGTATGTCTGCATACCATTTGATGGTAAACTATCAAAAAGAATTGGTAAAAAAAACTCTATGCTCTCTTAACATGACATCGTATGAATAAAAATTATTGATGTTTTAAATTATTTGACAGCCCTACATATTATAATTCATAGATGAACCGGAATGCCGGGTCTCTGTAAAGACAAGGCAACACTTAATCTTATTTGTACAGTGCGTAGGTACTAATATAAACATTACTTAGCGTTTTTTTGACGAACGTGTTGATTTTTGTACAAAACCAATCAGTCTCTAGATAACCTTTAGTAGACCACCATCTTTAAATGCGCTGTTCAGACATATCATATTATTATATAAATGTTATGTAGTTTTTTTGGCTTAACAAGATAACAGTGTTATTGATATTCGGTAGTTTTTATGTGATTCAGACTGTACTAAGTGCGCCGATTATTTATTTATTCTAGTGTAAGTTGGTATATTAATATGTAACTAAAATTAATTGTTTTGCTTGCTATTTTATTGACTTACTGATGTACATAATATATTTTTATTTTATAATTTATTTATTTTGACAACACATTACAGAGGACAAAAGTAGAAACAATAGAAATTTATGGCCTTAAACTAAGTTGACCTCCATCGAAATGTGTCACATTTTATAAATCTCTTGAGTATTTTGAATGTTGAGGGATGAATTGTATTTTTTTGTTAATGAAACTGGACCCACACAAAGTGAACACAAATACACTTTTTACATATTTCACATTAACCAAAAGATTGTGTCGTGAAAGTGGAAATGGTCGGCACCGGGATTCGAACCTACGTCCTTCAGTACACCGTGTGTAAGCAAGCCGTCGATTGATACCACTGGGCTTACCAACCAATTCATTTATTTATTTGTTTTATTATTTTTCTTTACTCGTCAACTGTTTTACTTGCTTTTTTTTATTGACTTATCGATGTATGTGTTTAGTATTTACTTTATAATATCTCTTGAGTGCTTACTTTGAATGATGGCGGATGAATTCTTATTGTTTGTTTTTATTATTTGACTTATAAATTTTTTTACAATTTTATTAACATACCTGTATTTTTTATTTATTTTTTATTTAAGGTAAGTATGTTACATCTTATTGGTAATGTAGGGTACTTTGTTGGTACACAACCTGTTTTTATGCTGTTGTTTTGACTATTTGACTTGAATGAATATTTAAATTATTATTTAACTTTGCAATTGTTTTAAAATAACGCTTAGTGTTTTGGGCTTACTGCAAAATAGATTGGTAGCACGGTAATAGCTTGTAATCATTCTGTTTTTTTATTTGTTGTTTGCCGGTTTCAGCTAAGACCAAACTTAAAACCGATTTGTGTTTGGTTTAGAGATGGCCCGTATACGGAACCGGTATTCAAAAATTAATGATAAAAAATAAACATTGAAAAGCAGGTAGTTGTTTTTTATTTCTTAAAAAAAAATATTAAAATCTTGTAAGATCATTTTGGAGTAAAAACATCTAGCTATGTGTAAGGATCTAGACATAATTAGAACGTTGTGAACCAACAAATCCAATAGGCAATAAATATGAGACAGTAACAAAAATGGATATATTCATATCCTGGAGCCAAATACATGACAGCAGTCGCAGTCTTTAAATTTGGTTGCTCTCTTGTTCTCAATAATTTCCAACTTTAATCTCTATATTTCATTAATAATCAAATATCTACTTGTTGTATACATGAGTTTTTCGACATGTTGAACATGTCGAGAATTCACGTGATTAGGAGTTTTGGAGACTTAAACATTACCACCTAATGACGAACGTTGTTAACGCAAAGTGATCACACTAAGCCAGCCTTCGAAATAACAGTATAGAAGACGGTCGTAAACCCGTAGTGGTTTGTTCCGTTTAAAAATCGAACATCAGTAATGAATTGTTAGAGTCATTAGTTGTTACATATCTAGCTATGTAGGTATTTAAAATAGTTCATTTTTTAAACTGTATGACTTTTCCAAATTCTGGAAAATGCCAATTTGGCCGAAATCTAAGGGTTCTTGAAAATAGTCTTTTGAATCTTGATGGCAGTATTCTGGGCTGATATCTCAGAACGTAAAGAGAAAGCAGTGTTGGCATGTCGTTGAAACGAGTGATATCTTGTTTTTAGTTAACCGGGTCAAGTGTTTTGTTTTTGTGTACATAGTTTAGAGTTCAAATTGTTTAATTGTTAAACAAAAAATTGTCTATTAAGAGCCGGACACTCAAATCACCGAACTGAGTTTTGTCCCCGCTGCCCCGCGCAAACCTCGTCATATTATTATTGTGCGTGAGACAGGTTGAACTTTCTTTTCGCTGTCTCTGTCACATAACTACCCTTCTGACACAATGATATTTTGATCATTTCTTTATTCTTAGTTAAAATGCAATGGGAGTCAGGGTTGGCAGCCAAACCGTAAATATCAGGTTTATTAATAAATTTAAAATTTGGTGTCATGTCAAATAATGGATATTTTTCAAATTAAATATAATGAAGTTCTATAAGTCCTATTTGAGTTCTTAGCGCGTATTTTGACGAAGTCGAGTGACATTAATAAAACCAACTTTTTAATAGCTTATTGAATAAACGCACACAAGTTTTGTTTTACTAAAGTACACTCTTCTCGATAGGTATAGCCGGCGGAAGTTAATGCTTGAAGCGTTTTCAACCAATTAATCGGTCCCGTCCAATCTAAGACAAGATTCAAACCCCGAATAGAGGTTGGCTTCGTTTTAGTTAATTTTGTTTTTATTTTTTGTGTAAGATAAAAACTTTTTTGTTCATATAATATTGTAGGTACGTAGGTTATGAATCAATAACTATATTATCAAGTACTATTTTTGCTATTTTGTTGATGATAGGTTCTTTGACTTAGGTACCGATTAAAGTCAAGAATCTGTGAAAAAAAACCCGATTATACCTAATTAAGATATTACGATAAAAAATTGAATAAAAAATAAAATAGAATTACGTCAAAACGTAATTCTATAATATCATTTTATGAAAAAAAGGATTATGAATTTAAAAATATTTGTAAAGCAAAAAATATAAAAGGGAAAAAAACATGTAAAAAAATAAAGTATATAAAATTTTTGACAACCATGGATTCTCACAAATATTGCATTTAGCCCCAAATGACCAACATTAGAAAGTGGAAGGTTTCTGCAGAAAAAAACTACAGAGCAAAGAGCGACACGTCCGCCCGCCACAAAGTTCTCTCACGAATGAGAAATATTCGATGTGTATGGAGTCTATACAGTTTTTATTTCTAAAGGAATAGGTCCTAAGCGCCCAATCACTTTTTACCGATTAATTACAAAACTATATTAAATAGAAATAAAAATAGACGATGGTTTTGAAGAAAATTAAAAGACACGCATTTTGATATATTGTAAAGCATTTTTTATTGAGTAGATAGCCTAAACCGTTATGATTTATAAAAATATAGAGCAAACTTTGAATTTTTTTTCTATCGAGCTCAATTTGTAAAATATAAATTTTAAACTAAGACTTGATAGCCAAAGCTCTAACTTAAAGCACACTTACTTTTTTGTTGTGCTACGATACCTATTAAGGGAACAACGTTTATATAAAAACAGCCATTTTCGAGTGTCCGGCTCTTAATAAATGAACAACACTCTTCTATACGCATAGTTGTAAGTATAGCCAGCGAAACTTGAATAATGCTTGAAGCATATCTACCAGTCAACCGATCTCTTCCAATCTGAGACAAGATTCTCGAGTAGAAATTTTAAGTAAAAACACACTTAGTAAATTTCTGACGCATGCGTAATTCGGACCCAAGAACTCTTGATCAGAAGTCGGCGCCTATGTCACTAGGCTACCGAGGTCGGTAATAGTCCTGTGTATAAAATAAATACGATTCAGTTAAGTTAAATAATTTTTTAACCAATAGGTTGTTTTCCTAAGACTGCGACGTTTCAGAGAACGGCGTCAGAAGAATGTTGGTTATTTTGTTACCGTAGTTACAAAAAACATTGTCGTTATTTTATTTTATTTTATTCAGTCAAAAAAATCATCACTCAGCATAACAGGTAAAAACCCTTTGCGCCGAGCAATGAGAGATAGACACAAAATCAATTACAACAACGGCCGCCGTCTTGTCAGTGTCGGATGATTCGTGAACACTTTCATTGATAGCACTGACGAAATTATAAAAGATTAAAAAAAAAGGAGAGAAACGGGCACGAACCTTTCCAATTGTCACCGTAAAGACCGCCGACGTAAGCTGCCGTAATATAAGGCCGCTGAAGACGGCCGAGCTTAAGTAATTAATATTGCGTTTATGTTTCCTGTACCCCTATTCTGTAGCAAGTGTAGGGTAGTCACTTGAAAAAAGTGACTATTAGTCGATACATTTTGTATGAAAAACGTATCGAATGCGAGAATCGCATATAGACGTTTTTCATACAAAATGTATCGCCTAATAGTCCCTTTTTTTCAAGTGACTACCCTACACTTGCTACAGAATAGGGGTCCTGTTCGGACATTTGTATGTAGGTGTAGGCCTATGTATTAATTTTAAAGAGTTGTTGTTGAAGGTATCTTAAAAGGTTTTAAGATATATCTTAAAAGGTTTTAAGATATATTTTAAAAGGTTTTAAGATACTATTGAACAAATTTCGGGATCATAATATGATAATACGTTATCGTAAGAAATTAAAAAAAAATCAAGTACATATGTGATTTACATATTGTTTTTTATCTTGACTAGGAAAAAATCGAGGATTAAAATCTTAATACTGATTTAAACATCTTATATACCTACAAAAAAGGGAACTTCCTACAAGGTTTTTTTTACGAGAACGAATGGCAAAAAATGAAAATGAAACTACCAACTTTTGACCTCAAAACAATGTAGGTCTAACAACCATCAACTCTAATATAAATGAAAGTCAGGTTAGTGCGAACACTTATACCTCGAGATCGGCTGAATGGATTCTTCTGGCGTTTGATTTATTGGATTCTTCTCCACTCCAGATAACAGAATAACTAATAAAAAGTTGAAAAATGGATAATCAATAGTAAAAATATAATATTAAAGTTAGTATGGAACGGACGTTCTGTAACGCGCCAACGCACATGGGGGCACAGTGCACATTATGTACATATGAACGGGCCGCCTCTGGTTAGAACCACAGGACAACGTCTGTCGGGAAAGCTAGTTGCGTCATAAATCCTAGGCTTGATACTCGTGCGACGACGATAAATCATTTTATTTCCCACTAGCTTATACCCGTCTTGCTTTACGTTTTTGATTCCGAGTGTCAGGCTTGATCGGTAGGTAATTAAACAGGTTCTAGTCTAGCTTCCCATTGCTTAACAGACCTCTATAACTGACATAAGCACAGAAAAAGAAGAGCACTTTACAATTTTTGTTTTACTGACCTCATAATATTATACGATTCCTCATCGGGACGGAATGCCATATTTATGTAATAATAATAATATTATACGAACCTACCGACATAATTTGCAAGTTTTCATAGAGAGAGAGAGAGAGAGAGAGAGAGAGAGAGAGAGAGAGAGAGAGAGAGAGAGAGAGAGAGCTCTGTGGTTTGAATCTTAGCTACATTCCCTAATGTGTGATAATTAATTAGGCATTCCACCCATAGAGGGTGATTTGTGCTATCTGTCAAACTTCAAAATGGAGGAATCATTTTGCAAATCTTTTCATTAAATCTTTATTTATTGAGAATAATGAGATTTGAAAAACATTTATATGTATAACAAATCAATCTACAATTATTTTATTACATTTTCATACCGTAATACCAAGATTCCATTCAAAGTTTATATGAGTAATTTTGTTTCCAAAAGGCTTACTGTCTTTTTGAGAAATTTGTACGAAGATCCTAAAAAAATAGAGTTTTTTAAATAGCTCTAAATATATTAAAGTTAATGCAGCAAATTGTATTTAAGAACCTTCTCAAGCAAATTGCACCGCTCTGCGCAGATTCATATCTGACGTAGCATTTGTATTTTGAGCCTGATGTTCACATATACGATAGAAAGCAGACAAACAATTCTGAATTATTATGTAGATTAAGATTGAACGTTTCAAAAACATCTTTATGTAGAACTACAATCGTCAATAGGATATGTAATTCTGGGGCTATAGGTGTGAGACGGCTTCTTAGGAATATTTTAAGATCTTCGATATTTTGGGCAGAAGCTGCTTGGTGATAGTCCATTTCAAAATAAAAATGAAACGAGTTTTATATAGTTCTCTCACAAAATTTATAATTAACACATTCAGCGGTAGTCTCCGAAAACCGGTGTTAATTATACATTTTGTGATAGATCATTTGCATATTTGCATATGCATTTGCATATTTTTCAGGACGACTAAAATTTAATGATCTTGCATATTTGGGCATACTTTTTTCTAAAATTTTAATGAATCTTTGGTATAGATATCGAGTACACGTACGAGTAAACGAAGATTCCCGAAGACAGTCTTAAACCGAGAGTAAAGGTTCGAGGAGCACCGTCGTCCAACATTGCGTCATTCTTTCTTACCACAGGCTTGGTAGTGGTCGGTCAAAAAGCTGGAAACCCAGGGTTTTTCCTTAGATAAATCCGTTGAAGTGAAGAAAAAAGTACGCCAAATCAACTCCGACTTGCCAGGAACATTTCCAATAAAACTGAGAGAAAAGTTTGAAAACATTTTAAACAACAACCCTGGAAATGAATATTTGTGCCAAATCAACGATTTTTTAACGGATCGGGTTCAACTTTACCAGAGTTAATACCAACTAATATAACACCGAAATTCAAATACTGTCCAGTGACCTCAGTGGATGTAGAAAGATCCCTTTCGAATTATAAAAATATACCAAGTGATAGAAGATATAACCTTACTACTGAACATTTGGAACAGTACTTAATTGTTGACGTTTTCTAGAACAAAAATGATAGCAACTTGTTGAAAATGTAGTAAATAAAGAAATTTGTTTTAATTTAATGTAGGCTGTTTTTTTAAATACCTGATATTACTGGTAAACGAGCGGATGACCTTGTGTAACAAAAGATTATAAAAACGTTATTTTGTGGTATTTATTTAAATTAATTATTGATGTTGCATATTTTGGCACTTTTTGTCGATTTTGGTGCATATTTCGAGCATTTATGACGCATATTTCAATCATTTTAAGTTGCACATAATCCGGTCTCTAGTTATAGAACTATAGGACTCGTTTCATTTTTATCTTCTTAGGAATATGTCTAATTTTCTAGCCGAATGTGGGATGAGGAAAAGGACAATCGTCCAGTAGCCCGATTTTAATGGGCATAAACTTTTTCCTAAACTCTACGTAATGTTTATGCTGCTCTTCGCATTTGCTTCTTGTTATGTAATTCAACAATTAAAGTGTTCTTTTTATGAGTGTTCTAGTGGGATATCCTCAGCAATTATCATCTATACTATCCATACCATCTAAATATGCCCTTCATCCGCCTTCTTGTTTCTTTATATCACGGCTTGCGTGGCTTCCGTGAAGGATTGAATTATTTTTTATCTCGACAGTAACAATGTGCACTTTTCAGAATACTGGACCGTCAGTATTCATTTTGTCTATATTTCTGATTCATGGACATCTACTGCTTTACATTTACAAACTGTGATCAGTGGAAAAAATAGCTCAGCGATAGAAAATATAACGATCAAGCTGTCATCGAGATAGTTTAACGCATATCGCTTGATTGTGAGCTGATCTCTGTAGATTTTGACCCGCCATATTGGATTTAACGTCAACTGACAGTTGATTTGAGTATACAAGATCGCTTTTTTTAATAAATACACTGTATTAAAGTTTTTTTCCCGTTCAATTATGTGCTGCCTTCATATTTTGGTCCATTATTGTATTTTGGTTTATCATTTTCATAATCCAAATCCAAACTCCCTTAAGACCCCACTTAGGGGCATAGGGAGGCAACAAGAGCTCTCCATTGCGCTCGATCTTGCGCAACGTTAATGACCTCCTCCCACACCATGTCCAGATTCCTCAGCTCTGCTTCGAAGGAGCGGAACACAGTGTGAGAGGGTTTTCCTCGTCCCCGGGACCCTGATGGGAGGAAGACAGCGCTCTCCTCTGCCAACTGTCATTCGGCATCCTTAACACATGTCCCAGCCAAGTCCATCTCCTCCACATAATAGTAGAGGTGATAGGCTCACGCTGGGTGCGCCGGCGTATAGCGTCGTTCGTGATGCGGTGGTACTTTAATAATAGAAAATTTAAACAAATGAAGCAAATATGCATTCCCGTAATCATTTAAAGGCTTGTACAAATGCATCATAGGATGCACCAACTAAATTTATCTATACTAATATATAAAGTGGAAAGATTTGTTTGTTTGTTTGCGTTGAATAGGTTCCAAAACTACTGAACCGATTTGAAAAATTCTTTCAATTTTGGGAAGCTACACTATTCCCGGGTAATATAGGCTATATTGAGTTTTAAAAAATATTGGGATCCTTACTAAAACTCCAATAATGTAACCCAAGATGTAAAAAAATTACATAAAATATTCTTAATCTCGCGTGTGCTGTGAAAACTATGGATGATAGAATAAAATAATGTACTACGACTTTGTAGAAGACATCAATATTTACGAAAAATGTCGCGACAGCATACTTATATCTAACTTTTATAGTTATGCCACAATAAGTGTTCTTTTATTTAAAAAAAAATGTAATTGAAATGCGGCAGAGATATAGGCGTCACTGGGGTACGAGCCGGACGGGAGGGGACTATAGAATGCTACATTATTGCAGATTAACATTGCCTATATTTTTTTATATTCTTATACATATGTACACACTTAATTGTTTTTTGTAACATCCACGGTAGAAATTTTTTGCTGAGTGGAAATTATGATATTGGCATTGATCACTCTCCCGAGAGTGGATTGCCGCGTTTCAAAGAAGAAGAACATTGCCTATAGAATATTTTGATAAAGTTAGGGATCTATGAGGATCATAAGAAAACTGAATTCTTATTTTTTTAAATACCTATCTACCCGTGCGAAGCTGGGACAGGCCGCTAGTAAAAAATAAACCGATTTATAGCTAAAAACAAATATTTAAACATTGTGTTGCAACTGAAAACCATGCCGAGAATATTGATAATAGGCTGTTAGAATATCGTATGTATTTTGTTTACCTATTCACTAGAGCCAGAGGTTGCGTAAGCGCAAAGTTGTCTCTATGTTGTCCGTGATGATGAGTTATTTTGTGTCAGTTGCATTTGACGAAATCCAATGTCCATGTGAAGCCATTGGTCAATATTATGTTAAACCATAATCACACTTTATGACACGAGCAGCATAACCTGTCGGTAGAGATGGGTCATTAATTGTTTGTTTTTTTTTTTAGCCATAAGGTAGGCAGAGAGTACGGACTTCCATTATTTCCTATCCAAACAAACCTCTTTAGCTTCCTCCAAACGCATATAACATTCGCATACACGTTCTTCTATTCCTTTTGCTCCTGACTTGGCCCTCCTGTAAGACGGCACCGATATGGTCGGACCATGTCATTCGAGGACGGCCTCGTCTGCGTGCACCCATTCTTTCAGATTTGTATATCCTTTTAGTCATTCTCTCCTCGTTCATTCTCTGTACATGCCCAAACCACCATAATTTATTCACTTTCATTCTAGTCACTAGGCTAACATCCACTCCACATTCTTTTCTAATATTATCAATCCTCACCTTATCAATCAGTAATTGATTGATTGATTAATTGTTTAATTGTCATATCAATCAGGAATATCGTCCCTTAAAGGGTCCAAAAAATCCCACAGTCCAAACGACAAATAGATGAAACTTGTATAAATAAAGAAAGCTTGTGCTAGCGCCCTAAAACATCCCAAAAAAATCCCCGGACGACCCCAACTTCGATGCAGAGATGTCCTGGTGAGATTTGCTGGTGGGACATGGATGCAGAAGGCGCAGGATAGACTGGAGTGGTTTTACATGGATGAGAGCTACGTTCAGGAGTGGACGGTTCAAGGCCGAGAAGAAGAAGAAGAAGAAAGGGTCTCACTTATTAGCGGGCACTTTGATATTTGTTCCCGTAGCAACAGTTGTGTGTACAATCAGCGCAATCTTGTTGACTAATTTTGGAACTTCTTAATACGTCATATTACATCCTAGACGTGATAAAAACTTTATTGTAGGTACTTATTATACATAAATCGCCGCACCATTTCCTCGCGCAAATACATCAATGGCGCAGTCTGTAGGAACAATAACTCCCGCGGGCATATGTTGATTGATTGGCATAGAAACTATCGATTTACCGACAAAATTATAAAATATGATAGGTACATATTTGCCGTACTTGGATTGGTTTAGTCAAGTTAATTTCCAAATTAATTTTCGGTGTGCGATGGAGGCTAAAAATGAACGTAAAGTAAAAAAAAGTCCGTTACATGGTAAAAAGTAAAGTAAGTAAACGGTGACGGGTTCCGCTAGTTATGAAAATAGCTCCAATAAAAGTGATATATCTAATTAATTGACAATGTTATTATGAACTTTTCATTATATTAAAGTGAGATGTATTTTTTTAAATAAAAGTAGGTATCTATGCATAATATGTATTGGGAAATCGAATTGGCGATATATTTACGCGATTAAAAAATAGCTTTTTTTTAATATACGAGTATCTACTAATATAAACTAATGGCGTTCGAATCTTTACTCGCCCAACAAAGTCAATTCCAACCAACCAACCAAGAACCAACTAGGTATTTTAATGCAATCAATTGGTAGAGAGTTGTCACCACTATCTAAAAGATGTCTCTACATTTAAATTATAAATAATATAATTACTACGTACGATGCTTATGCATGCCTATTTCGAAGTAGTGGCTAGTGTCTCTGCTTGAGACGGATAGGGATGCGGATTCGGTTAAGGCATAATATGATATAGTCGATCGTTGTAAATTATGGGAGATTCTGTCAATCTATGGAGTGAACGACCGGCTGATTCGTGCCATTGCTTCGCTATATTCGGATAGTGCTGCCTGGTTGAAGGCGAACACCGCCATATGAAATGAATTTATTCCGCATAGCTAAGATATATAAAGATAAATGGGCCGCTTTCTTATTGTTTTATCGACTAGTGATTCACTAAGTGACAAAATTTAAGTTTTTAATATTTTTCATCGTTAAGATCCATCTAGTTCTTTGAAATTCGGAATATAATTTAACGGTTTGGTAGAGTTACAAAAAAGGGCGCACTTGGAATGTGTCTCATTTATCTAAATATGATTTCTTATTATGAACGTTACAATACAATGCCCCATAAGAAAAGTTGGAACTATTAACTTTTTATTTAGGTATTTACCAAGTGTTCAAAGTGACATGAAAGGAATCCGTTCGATTCATAGTCGATTATCGTTGTTTCGTTTAACGAGATTATTTTAACATCAAATATTTATTATTGAAGCTTACTATTTTTTGGAGTTCAGCAGGCTTACTCTCGACACTCGATTCGAACCCAATTCCAATTTCAATCACAATCTCGATTCCAGTTTCAAAACCGTACTCTTGAACCAAATTCCGTGCGATTGGAATCGGATTTGAGATTGGCGTTCCAAGCCGTGAAAACGTTTTCGTTTCAAGTTTGTTATTGCAATATGAAAATATTTTCGATGTAAATTAGGAATTGATAATTGCTGTTATGTCGCGTTATTCTCAAAGAAACTGTAAGGAAGTAAACATGACATCCGTGAGTGGTATACTTTTTTTTAAACATAAAATAAGTCGAATTTGATTTACTAATAGTTATAGGACAGTTGTTCTACTTAACAAATATAATAATTTGACGTTGCTTAAATATTTAAGGATTTCTTTTCTTTAAATGGAAACACTCGTTTATATTTCAAATAAACATTTTGACGTTTCTGTATTAGAGTGTGCTTTGTTTGTTTACTTATATTTTATTATAATTATTAAAATGCTAGCATTATTTTATTTGCTGATTTATCAAAATAAATCTTAGGTATATATTTTTTAAATTTGTTGAAAGAACGAGAGCGTCTCACATTAATGGAAGAAAAATGGGTGGAAGCAGAACGCTTAACAGCAATAATTCCGTTTAAAGAAGCTGCAGAAAAAATTGGGCAGTGTGCCGAATTTTAATCGCAACTATTGCTGCCATTCGTTCAGGCTCTGCTGAAGCGGCAGCAGCCTCGAAGGAAATTGCAAAGGCAATATCCAACAGAAAATAGTTTTAATAGTTTTTTTTTATTTTATATATTGTATTTTTAATAATTTAACTATCAAGTATAAAATAATAGTCAATAAAATTATTATGTATGACATTATATTACAATTTTGTTATTTTTACAAACCTTGACAATTTACATATACCTACTATTATATACATGAAACGTGTAACAGAATTCACAATAAAGAAGCTTTTTATAATAAAATGGTTATTTCTTAAGCTCTCTTAAATTATTCATATTCGCCTATGATGTGAATTCCACAGCTGATGAACTAACTCATGTCTGGCTTCAGTCATGAGCTGCCGAAAGAACTGTTGGTTCTGTGGGTATGGTTATATTATCATTTTCATGTCTTCCAATGGTAATGATGTCGAGTTGCATGTTTTGCACACATATATCACATCGTCTTTAAGGTTTTGTCATATGAGGTTCCAAAATCCCGCACAACTCTTCAAACAACTCTTTTGATATTCGCTGTAATTTGTTATACATAAATTCCCCACTACTCATGCTAAACGCATTTTGCGAATATCTTGCTATTTTACGCAAGTTATTTCATTGACGCATATCGACTTGACGCGCGTTTTCCAAAATGTTAAAAAATAATGCAAGACGAGCCATTTTTTAAAGTAATATAATTAAAATACGTCTTCTCGATTTCAAAAAAGTTACTTTCTTGCGATCTTGTAAATAATGACAGTTAGACGATTCCAACACAATCCCGTGGAATCGAGTAGTTGTCAAAACGACGTCAAGAGTACCAATTTTCAAATTTCACACGATTTCACATGTTCTTCAAATCACCACTCGATTTGAATCCAATCGTGCGCTAGCGTCGCATTTCAAGAGTACCATTTTGGGATTTTACGATTTTAGGATTGGAATCGAGTTTCAAGAGTAACCGTGCAGGTGGTTAGGGCATGTTTAAAGAATGGATACAATCATGATTGTATCAAAAAAGAATTTTCAAGGCTGAAAGGAAAGGCGTAAGAAGGCGTGGTCGACTTGTCGGTCAAATTGTTGGCGTCCCCAACGTATTAAAGTAAAACGACCATCTTCGTCTCTTTCACGACACAAGCTTTAAGTAGCTTACTGTGAAAGAGTCGAGGAGTGTAATTGTGTTCACTTTGACTGAGCACAGATTGATTTAAAAAAAATGCCAATACTTTTTTAAAATTATGATGGTTGGATGTTAGAGATTGCTTCGGGAATAATCCCGCCATTGCCCACTATATTGTAATAATATGTGCATAAACAATTAAATAAATAAATAAAATTATGTATAAAAAATACATTAAATCAATAAAAAAACAATACAAACACTACTGTAATGTTATATATTTGATACTCACACACACACACACACACTTCGATGTGACATTGACACAGACGCATATATTCTTTGGTCAATTTGAGAATAGATTAATCAATTGTTTATCTTTATTAACAATAGAAAAAGCGTAACAACATTTCAAATTTGACGTAGCCATGTCATCGATTTTGAAAGAAAATTGTGAAATAGCGCTCGCTCAGTCTTTGACAATGGAACCTTAATGTTCAAACTTATAATCTATATAAGTTATGGTCGAATTTCGAGCACTGGTCGACCACTAGTTGTTATATATATTTGAGGTGCAGATTGAGCATAAAGACCTATCATATTTTCTAACATACCAACGTGCCACCATTCCTGAAATTTTTAATCGTAATTGTGCTTTTCTCTCATAATATGAGATGCATTTTACTATTAATTGTTTTAATAAAATATACTAATGACACAATAAATGTTTTCCAATGCACGAAACTCGTAAAACGATGGCCTGTTGTAGTATATTTTTTTTTGTCTTTGGATAAAAAAGGATTTTGCGTAAACATATTAACGTATTGTAAACAAAATCACAGCATCGGGGAAGACACGAATGTTTAGGTAACCAAGAATATATATTAATATCCTGCAAATAATAATTTGCACTTCGCTGAGAAAATCCCCGAAAAGACAGCTTCCAAAATGCCAAGTACTGTCTTCAGAACCCAGTGTGAAGAGTGGAAGGGAAAAGTAGACAAAGACAAAATGGAGATAGTCGCAACACTCAGCATAGCATCAGCGTGAGAAGCGATTCAGAAAGAGTGGATATCAGAATGACCTTGTGCATGGTTTTGTTCTAAAATAGTGGTTCAAGCTTTTTATTATACTAGTGGTCGACCATTGCTCGAAATTCGACCATATTTAAATGATAAGTTTGAACATTATTAAGGTTCCATTGTCAAAGAATGAGCGAGCGCAATTTCACAATTTTCTTTCAGAAACAATGACATGGATACGTCAAATTATTTTTTTAAGACAGTATGAGAGGGTTCTCATCACGAGGAAGACCCTCTCATACTGGGTCCCGTTCCTTCGAAGCAGAGCTGAGGAATCTGGACACGATGTGGGAGGAGGTCATAAACATTGCGCAGTGGAGAGCTCTTGTTCCCTCCCAATGCCCCTAAGTGGGGCGTAAATGACATTTGGATTATTAAAGACAAATAATATTAATCTATTCTCAATTTATATCCCGCCATTTCCAGCTCCGCCTTCCATTTGAATATACCGCCCTCAAAAAGCTTTCTGCGCCCATTATGAGGCTCTTTTCATTTAACATTTGTTTCTATGAAGTTGATGATCTTTATAAGTAGTCTGTGGAAGTGTATGTGAGTATCAAATACATAACAGTACTATAGTTGTTTTTTATTGTTTATTTATTGATTGAATCTTTTTTATGTATAGGTAATTTAAAAAAAAATTAGCATTCGTCACTCCTTCTCTATATAAACGGCGAAGGGATGACCGCGTTCTCTGTCTTCTGTATAAGATTAATTTTTTAATTTTAACTCTGGCTACTACACGGACTCTTTCACGGTGAATGGATCGAGATTGTGGAATCAGCTCCCACTGTAATGTCGCGTCTGTTCATCCACTAACTCATTTCGCAGGATCATTGCCGACCGTTAGTCTTCTAAGTTTCTATCCCAATATGTAAAAACCAGGCCTAATTCTGCAATTATTCATTGCGAGATGAGACCCCACCTTCCTCCCTATTCCTCTCCAACATCTAGTCCATTCTAACCCTATGTGTATCTCCTCATATTGTGTTTATGTGTTTATATATGTATTTTTTTTTGACATATTTATGTTTTCTAATATAATTGTATATCTTTTAGCAGTATGTATCAATTGGTTTTTTTTACTTTTTCATTGCAACGACGATGTGTTGTCTTTGTTTTAACTGGGTTGGCTGGCAGAGATCCTTCGGGATAAGTCTGCCATTTCGACTGTCTTTTTTTTACTGTCGCCACACTTTACTTTTGAACAATAAAGTTTTATTTTTTTATTTATTAAACTAAAGTGTATGAAATTTCATACTCTTCCATCCGCGAAATCTTCGTAAAAATAGTCAAAAAGTTTTTCCTTCGCGTATTAATATATATAGATATCAATTATTGAAATAAATAAAACGAACTTTGCAGTACCTATTACGATATTTTTTTTAATTCTGGAATATATTTTCGACTCGCTATTTTATTTGTTGGGCTGACATCAGACTAGATTCGTCTGATCCCGTAATTCTGGAACGAAATCACCAGGTCTAAGGATTAGGAGGTTATGGGGGAGGGAAATGGATATTTCATAAAATTTGATGTAGGTAGGTAAGTATAATCTCTAATATAAATGAAAGTCGGGTTAGTGCTAACACTTATAACTCGAGATCGGCTCAACAGATTCTTTCAATGTTTGGTTTATTGGATTCTTCTCCGCTCCGGATAACAAAATAACTAATAAAATTTTGAAAAATAAATGGGTTAGAAATGATATAAAATATAACATTAAAGTTAGTATGAAACGGATCACATGTAACGCGCCAACGCCGTCGCGGGTAGTTCCTTCTCATTCTTGCAAACGTAATTACCGCTCTTACAGTAGCCCATCCCATTTGCTCCAATTTTCGTACAAAGTCAACATCGGGCACATAGAGGTAGAATGTCTACGCGCGCATATTATATTCTCGCGTTGTTCCCGCCTGAGTTTTGAATACGAATGAAATAGGGATGTTTAGGAAATATTTTAATGTTAATATTTTATTAGCTTAACTCAATCGAATTAATTGTGTATTTTTTTATGCGGGCGCAGTGCACATTATGTACATATGAACGGGCCGCCTCGGGTTAGAACCACAGGACTACGTCTGTCGGGAAAGGTAATTGTACATAAAACAAGGATGTTCTTTTTGTTCTTTTCTTTCTTAGAATGTTATTTAAGTAACACTGAGATTCGCCTCGTTAAAGGTTGTCCAACGTACAATTTCTTTTTCGATAAATGACAATCCGATTTGATACATTAATAATAATAATTGTTTGTGGAATCTTTAGGTCTGCTATAGAAATCCTCAGTGGAGCTATCAAATTGGGCAATACTCGAATACTCTATGTGGATATTTTGAATGTCCATCGATATGTTGAGGGTAATGTGTAGGAAGCCATATAGATATTCATCTGAGCAACTTTTTAAAGAGATCGAAGTTCGTGATGTAGGGCAACTGTGTATCAGAACAATTGCCCAACACTTACACAAAAATCCTGCGCCATAAAATATTCCACAGTACATACTCAAAACGGACACACGAAATAGACATATCAACCATCAAAATTAAGAACCATGCACATTTGCGCAGAGACAGTATGTTCCTGGCTCCTCGAATCTATAACAGGATAATTCCAGATATTATTCCAAGTTCCAACGAACAAAAACCTATCCCAAAGTATATTGGACGTCTTATTGTTACTGGATGGCTCCTACAAAAGGGCTGAGAGGAGTCAGAGAACGAACTAATGTTTGTGTAAAGATAAAACGCGCAAACTAGGTATTGCAATCCCGCACCATTTTCAATCCCGCGGGTTTTTTTGCGGGATTTACTCCAATCCCGCGGAATCCGCGGATCCCGCACGGTTAAACAGAATTTAAAAAAAAACTTTTTCTGTGGTATGTATTAATAAAATATTTCTTAAAAATTTTATAAATCAACATCACATTGTACATAATTGATTTTTTTTTAAATTTCACTTTTCTTATTTAATAATAAAAAATAAAATAAAAAACAATAGCAATATAAATATATTTGGTAGTAAGTTCTATGAAATAAATTGTAAAGGTGTCAGTATTATTTATAGCCGGCGGAGTAGGTATATTGCCTGAGGAGGCAATTTTTTTAGTCTACTGGTTCCGACCAATCTGTAACAGGCCATCCCCGGGTTTTCTATATGAAAAATGATTCAATAACACACAAAGATTTTGAACCAAACAGAAAAAATAGTCAGCTCATATAACACTATTTTTTGTCACCTAGTTTTAAATAACTAAAAATATTAATTCTATTCTAATCTTTATGTAAGGTATAACCATATCTTTATGTATAACCAGATCAGTCTTGTTTGCCATAATTACCTACTATGCTAATAGTTTTTAATCAATCAAGTATAACGTAACAAATTTTAAAATACCAAATAAAAAGTTACTTCTCCTTTTGAATATATGAACTTAAAAAAACATATAGGAAGCATGAATGGTGTGATCTCCCAACCTACTTCTTATAGAACTACATATTATGTAGCCAACGGCCGAAAAGACTTTCTGCCTCCACGCTTCTTGGTTTGAAAATAGTCGTGCAACAATACTTAACTCCATCACTTTCAAATACAACCATTTCTTTTTTTTCATATTTTTTCGAAGACTTTCTGTTGTCTAGTTTCAGTCAGCAGCCCGATTCACGGAAAAGTTTAAGTCTAAGTTTAGTTCGAAGTTCGAACGAAGTTCGATTCAAACTTTTGTGAATAGGGCTGCTGGTAATAATAATTATTGTAGGCGGCGACTATCTACAGTCTATGTACCTATTCACGGAGGGTTTGAATCGAACTTCGTTCGAACTTCGAACTAAACTTACACTTAAACTTTTCCGTGAATCGGGCTGCTGTTTAGTGTAGTCTTCATTTTCTTGCTTCAGCTGCATTTCTAATTTCTTTTGTAATGTAGAATTTACGCAATTTAATGCTTGCGGATCCGCACTTGCGCTGTTGCGGGATCCCCCAGGCCCTAAAATTACGCGGATCCCGCGGGATTGCGGGATCCCGCTTTGCGGGATTGCAATCCCTTCCCTAGCGCAAACCCAGTTATTCATCTACCTAACCTCACAGCCTGCATCCACCTAGTTAACCTTATGTCATGTCCTATTTAACATATATTCCGCGAAGCGCATGAAACAGAATAAAATTGTTTTTTTTTTTTTTTTAGAATAAAATTGATTTATAGTACCTATTGCCTCAGAATAGTCCTGCGTCTAGTGAGGCAATAAATTCCATTATGTTTTATGTTGTTTTTGTAATTGAAGTGTATATTATATTGTTGGAATAAAAAAAAATAATAAAAAAATATGGGGCTTTGTGGTGCGTTACGCGTCACATCCGTATAGCTTACTTGGTGTACCTAATATTATGCCAACGGAAACCTACCAATGAACGCAACCGTTTTTTACCTCTTGTTTGTAAAGGCTATGTCCTCTTTTTTTTAATTGCATTTTTTACCACTCCAATACGTCGAGATTAATTTGCTAATAAACAAGTACAAATGTGTGTTTATTCGAACGTTGAAGTGAAGCATTAGATGGGTTATTTTGATTCGGAAGATTCAATGGGACGGGACCGGTTGACTGGAAAAAATTGCCTCAGGCAATGAGTTTCGCCAGCTATACTGATACCTTCGTATAGAAAAGTTATTTATTTATTTTATTCAATCTTGTCAAAACGCTTCATCATTCGCTACGTGTTGTGTTGTTTAAGTTAAAGTTGTATAGTTTGTGCCATGACTTATAAAATGGTTTCAACAAAATCCAAAGGTACACTATTTGAACTGAGTGTTATATTTCTTTCTTGTTTTATAATTTGCTGTAGGAAACATGGTTATTACTGTCAATTTTTTGACGATCTTCGAAGTTGAAAGTCGATGGAGGAGATATCTTTTAAAATTTTTAAATAATAACATTCTCCTTTAGATTTTAATATTGTGCCTTTAAAGGATCATTGGATAGGCATTCGCATTTTAAAACGTCCTTCATTTTACGTCATCAAAAGTACCATTATGAAAAAGATATGGAATTGTTCAGTAAAAGATTGTTTTTTTTTTCTGTTACAGATCTCCAAGAAACCCCAATGGAGACATATTTTATTTACGTTGTTTTAATAATACTAATAGCCCTAATGATTACTAATAGGGATAAAGTATGGAGGGCTTACAAGACCGCCAACTATTGCTTTTTGGCTGAATCTACTGGTGTCTTTTCAATGATTTCTTGCACCATACATAAGAAGGATAATAGACTGAAGGGCTATCCAGACAGAAAGGGTATGGTAGCCGTCGTAACTGGTGGAGGAAGAGGCATTGGCCCTTATCTAGTCAGAGAATTAACTAAATGTGGGATGCACGTCATTGTAGGCGTGAGGAATCCTAAATCGTGTAAAGAACTTGACAAAGTATTGAAAGAAGAAAATTACAGCGGCAGCGTCGAGGTTATGAAATTGGACGTAGCTTCTTTGAAATCAGTCAGAGCGTTCGCAGCAGAAGTGAAATCCAAGTTTCCCGAAATAAACCTCCTGGTCAACAATGCCGGGATCATTTACGTCGATTTCGAATTGACTGAAGATAATTTTGAATCCCACATGGCCACAAATTATTTCGGTCACTTTTACTTGACACATTTACTCTTGACAAATTTGAAAAATGGAGGTCAGACTAGCGGAGTCCTTTCAAGAATTGTAAACGTGTCGTCCTGCGCTCATCTCTCATGTGGAATCAACTTTGATGACATCAACTGGAAGATGGAGTACTTCAAAAGAGGAGCATATGGGCAATCTAAAACAGCTTTGGTAAATATCCAGATATTTTTACATCTTATATAATATGGATCTGACAAACTTAATGCGGTAGTTGTATATGTAGAACGTTATAATATCCAATATCAAAATGTTATGAAATGAAATCTGCTGTTCAATTGTTTCTATTAGCACCTGTACAATTGTACCTTATTGAAGTAAATGTGGGCATCCTTCACTGTCCTCCTTACTCCTTAGAGTCCTAATGCACTTGTGTTATACTATACGAGAATTCTCATGATTAGGAGTTTCGCAGACTTAAACAAAACCACCTAATTGCGAACGTTGTTAACGTAAAGTGATCACACTAAGCCAGCCTTCGAAATAACAGTAGAAGACGGTCGTAAGCCCGTAGTGGTTTGTTCCATTTAAAAATCGAACATCAGTAATGAATTCTTAGAGTCATTAGTTGTTACATTTTCGTTATAGGTACTATGAATAATAATTTTAAATGAGCTTAATCGATTTTGTTAGTTTTGCGTTTCTATTTTAAAGATACGAAATCAAGGATTATTGAAATTTAAGATTGATGCAATTTTTATAAGGATAAATTCATTGGATCATGAACACAAAATGTGGTGCAGAGTAAAGTGATTTGCATCTCCAGGGTTTCAAGTCCATGTTTTTATTGCTTCTAAGACGTTTCGAATTTAGTTTTTGGGGTCAAAATTTGAGCCTGTTCAAAGTCCAAGTCCACCTTTCACAGTAACCAAGCAATGTATTAAGTTAGCAATGAATTAACCAAGTAATTAAGCCTGCTTGTCATGGTTCTACCCATTTAGCCAACATTCTTGGCATTCCTTCCAAATTTGCCGTATGAAATAATATTTCTGGATGTTGTTCTGTTCCTCCATAATATCTTTTGAAAATTGATCATAACACCTTTAGCCATTTCTTTCTTTCTTCCGATTCCGGCTTCGCACTCATCTTGGTTGATTAGAATTAGTGGAAGTCCAGAAGTGTTTTTGCCATTTTTAGGGTGTTTGATCGGTTTACGATCATCAGTTTTCTCTAAGACTTTCAGAGCATTTTCTAAGATAGTTTCACCAAACGATGATAATATGTTGAATATCGAATCGTTTGTTTAAGTTCTTGTATTTTTCTTTCAGGTAATGATGGCTAGATATTTGAACAGAGAATTGGAGAGACAAAAATTCCCCATAAGAGCCTATTCCGTCCATCCAGGAGTCGTAGACACTTCCATGGTGGATATTTACAGACAGCGTAAACATTTGACATGGTTTTTGAATAAGTTCCTCAAGTCGCCGCTGGAAGGTGCCACCACCATAGCTTACGCCTGTCTGGACGAAGAGTTGGACAAGCGTGGCGGCATGTACATCAGCAACTGCAAGGAAGGCTGGAGCTCTGCACATTCCAAGAATCAAAGCAATCAATTTAGATTACACGAAATGACCTGCAAGATGTTGGATATCAAGAGATTTGGAGAAGTTCTCGACTCTTCGTCTCACACTGCCAAATTGTGATAGTTTTTATAATTATTAATTAATTTATTATTATTTTTTTAGGTGTAAAAATTGACGGAATAAATTAGTTTTATAAAATTAATAGTTATTAATAAATTGTTGCACAATTATTTAATAACTTCAAATGGCATTTTTTCTTTTCAGTTGTCTTTATCGAAACCCTTAAAGCCCCCCTATGATCACTGAAAATGGATGTCATCCATTATGACAGATGTGATACTTGAGTTTTTTTTTCAATCATTATAGCGAAATTTCACTACGTTAATACACGTTGTTATTTTGCTATTATTAAATTTAAAAAAGCAACACGTTTACCCTGGTGGAATGATTGTGACAAAATGGGACAAATTTGGACCACGTGTCAAGTGACGTGACTATATATATATTTTTTTTCATATTATGTACATAATTATTACAATACTAGTTTTTTAAAGGCGCCCGTGGCGCCCACTTATGACCTTTTCGTGCAAACTTTGCTTTCTCATAGCTGAATTCACACGTGAGACTTCAAAATACTTGGTTGATTCAACTCTTTATGAAAACTGAAAAACAACTTAAACTTTTATTACAAACTTTGCATTCAAATAGCTTTTAGCATGTGGGTATTTAACTATTTGATTGATTAAACTTTTTCATGCAAACTTTGCATTCGCATAGGAGACTTGATTTATTGAATTCTTCATGAAAACTCAAAAAACGACGTGAACTTTTTATAACAAATTTTGCATTCAAATGGTTTTAGGATGTGGGTGTTTTAGTAAGTATATGATTGATTAAACTTTTTATTTCAAACATTGCATTCGTAAGGCTTTTTCTCTATGAAGTCGCGTGTGTATGTTAGTTTTCTGATTTGGTAAACTTTTTCATGCAAACTTTGCATATGTATGGCTTTTCTACGCTATTAATTCATATGAGAATCTTTAAAAAAATACATTAGTGTGTAAACTTTTTATTGAAAACATGGCATTCGTATGGTTTTTCTCCGCTATGATGTGTGTGTGGATTAAAGATTCGTGATTTGGTAAACCTTTTCACGCAAACTTTGTTTTCTTATGGCCGAATTCATTTGTGTGACTTTAAATCACTCGATGATAGAACTGTTTATGAAAATGCAAAAAACAACTTAAACTTTTTATTACACATATTGCATTAGTAAGGGTTTTCTTGGCAATGAAATCGCGTCTGTGAGTTAAAGTTTGGTAAACTTTTTCATACAAACTATGCTTGCTTATGGCCGAATTCATATGTCAGACTTTAAAGCACTTGATAATTTTTTTTTATAACAAATTTTGAACTTTTTATAAAAAACTTGGATTTTCAACGCAATGAATTCACATGAAAATCTTTAAAAAATTACTTTAGTATGTAAACTTTTTATTTCGAACATAGCATTAGTAAGGCTTTTTTCCGCGCATGACATTCTTTAAATTACTTGAGACCGCAAACTTTTTATTGCACACATTGCATTAGTAAGGCTTTTCTTCACTATGAAGTCCCGCTGTGCGTAAAAGTTTCCTAATTTGGTACACTTTGCTTTATTATGACTGACTTCGCATGTGAGTTTTTAAATAACCCAAAAAATTGTTTTTCTCTACGTCCTGACCTTTAAAAAAAGAGCTCAGCCACCAGGCATAATAATATTATTATGTTACTGTCAGCTGTCACTGCTGTCAGCCATATTATATTAGAAGAACAAAAGATGCCTTTAGTTGCGAATGGCGCGCCATCTAGCGGCGTTAATGACATCAGTCAGTCAGCCAGTCAGGCAGTCAGTGAGTCAGCGTTCAAGGCAAATATTATATAGATTTCTTCTTATAAACTATTTTCTTAAAAATATAAATGAAACGTTACATGAATACCCTCCCTTAAAAAGAATAATACTTGTGTAAAGGGAGGGGAGCACAAAATAAAACAATCTAAAATACAAAATAGTTTCAAACTCCATAAAATATTTCAATCTTCAAAACAATAACACTCAACTGCATTTATTTATGAATATAGGTATCTATACAATATCACCTGGTTTGTAAGCGGTAGTGTTTGTCCACTGAATAACAATAATAATAATATTTATAATAATATATGTTAACATAGATGCCCTCAATCGGACTACACGAACTATAGCATACAAATACAATACACATCATATACACTCTGCCGTAGAAAGATTTAATTTAGCGCGCAAATACGGAGGACATGGATATACAGATATCAAAAACCTTAACAATGCTCAAATATGTAATCTCAGAAATTACTTCCTAGAAAAAGCAAACCACAGCCCTATACACAAAGCCCTCACAAATCTCAATACATCAGGTACACCACTACAACTCAATAACATTGATTATAATCCATCAGAAGACCACATCACCACAGAAATAAAGATTATGAACTGGAAACAAAAAGCATTGCATGGAAAACACCCGCATAATCTTGACCGAGAACACATAGATAAAGAAGCATCCAATGCATGGCTTATGAAGGGAAATATCTTTGCCGAAACGGAAGGGTTCATGATTGCCATTCAGGATCAAGTAATAAAAACGCGTAACTACAGCAAATACATAATAAAAGACAGTAACATTCAAAATGATAAAAATGTAGACTATGCCATCGGGCCACAGAAACAATTGATCATATAACCAGCGGATGTGGGATACTCGCAAATAAGGAATACATCGACAGACACAACAACGTAGCAAAACAAATCCATCAATACCTAGCACTAAAATATCAACTGATAGAAAGTTCAACTCCATACTACCAATACAAACCGACAAACGTATTAGATAATGCAAACGCAAAACTTTACTGGGACCGTGACATTATAACTGACAAAACTATACTTTGTAATAGACCAGACATTACCCTCACTATTAAGGCTACAAAAACCACCTATCTAATAGACATATCCATTCCTAACACAGAAAACCTACAGAAAAAACACAACGAAAAAAATCAAAAATATATCCCTCTCGCTGACGAAATTAAGGAAATGTGGCACCAAACCCAAGTAACAATAGTCCCAATAATAATATCATCAACCGGAATAATACCAAAGTCATTACACACCTCACTGCAACTACTCAATATAAATAAAAACACATACATCAATCTCCAGAAATCAGTAATATTAGATACATGCTCAATAGTCAGGCGGTTTCTGAATAATAACGCAATAGAACTACAATAAACAATCAAAATGCTTGGCAATAGCCCGCATATTGATTGATCAACCGGCTTCCAAAGCTGAGCTTACCCTAGGATAATAATAATATGTTCCTTTCTCTGTAGTTCGAAGATCTCTCATGATTAGGTACATTACATCGTGATGTACCTATCATGAGAGATAATACCGATATTTTTATATTTAGTATATAGCATTGTATTTAATTTTAATTTATTTTTATCAATTTTTTTACAATGATGTATACTTTATATGATATATTGTGATTTAATGAATAAATGATTTGAAATAATAATAATACGTTAATATCCACAGTACAAATCTAACCTTGCAATTGAACATGTGGTGTGGTTCGTTGTTGTTGTTTTTCCCGTTCTTTTTTTAAATAATATTTAATTTTTGATTTAAACATGTTTAAGCATTTAATATCTCTAATGTCGGTAGGAAGCTCATTGAAAATCACTCGTCCCCTGTATGAGTAGTGGTGTTGCGCTGTTGTAGTTTTAACCTTAGGTATTTTAAGTTTGTTGGCTGACCTAGGTCTACCTGATACATTTGCTGCGTATACGTCCGGTTTTTGGACAATATCTCTGTGGATATGTATTAACGCTCCTCTATCGAACAACTCCTCGATCTGAGGGACCGGGTATATTACGAAGAGGTCGCGTGTGGGAAAAATTCTGTTTTTTTTTTCAATATGATTTTTATTATCAGTTTTTGCAAAACTCTAATAGGAGCCAGACTAAACTTGTGTTGTAAGCAGCCCCCCCACCCAATTATGCCATACTGTAGGATGGACTGGCACAAAGCATTGGACCACGTCCACTCGAATTTCGCCATTGACAATCCGTTCGTATATAGTGATGGACGAATGGCTTGAAGCGATTGAATTTTAGACTGATGGATATCCGATTCACCCTATCACTCCACATCATCCATTTATTTTGGTTGTTCCACTCCATTTGGTCATTTTTTGGAGTGAGTTCAATTCGGACGGATGGAGTGATCGTGAATGATGGTTTTTAAACGAGTAAGTATATAAATCTGTGACGAGAAACCCGAACAAGGTAAAAAGACCCAATGATTTTGAATTGCATGATATCAAAGAACCTTCAGAATGCTTTAGTTCCACTATGGAGCTCTTAATCCAAAACTGGTTGATAAACTGTATGAAAAAAAATATATTGTTTTTTTTAACAAACAAACCAGAAAGATATGGTGTAAAATCACTAGAATTAGATTATTTTATAGCTGTACCGCTTCAAAATATATAAATGGAGAATTTTGAGATGAATGCATGGACTTACCAGTTTACATCACCATGTGGGATGACCTAAACAATCGACCATTTAATAGAGATACTACAGGACTTGCTCGAGCTGATGTGAAACGCATTCAATGGCCTTGGTACCCTGGAAAAAGAATAATAATTGTAGAAGATCTGATCAGATTTTGGAACTATTCTCGTCAAACAATAATTACTCTGCAGTACCCCTAGTATAAGTTTTCGAAGATCGAATATCGAAACGGTCATCGAAAGAGTTTTGAACGAATTTCTATACAAAACGACAACCTCAAATCTAAAATAATAAAAGGTACACTTAAATTGGACCAAATTTTAATCTCCTTGCATTCAACAATTTTTTTAATCTCCCAAAAAAACCTTTTGTAACACGCGTAGGTTATAGATTTATGTGTGGAATCAATGGGACATTCTCCGAAACGTTGCGTTTCAATTCCCCATATTAAAGGATTTGGAGAGCATAATTAATTAATAGTGGTATTGTGCCTGAGGCCGAAATCACGTGCAATAAAATGGCCGCCAACGTAATGGTCGGTCTGTGTTGCTAGATTTGGACAGCTTTTTACGTTGTTACCATGGGAACATCCGACCATTTTATTGCACTTGACGTTGGCCCCTGGTCTGCTTTAGTATGATCAACTTACATACTTACTTCTTATTAGGCCACTTTGCTCAAATATTCAGCAGCTGCACAGCACTTCACACCTTACAGGCAATGAGGAGATGTTCGTCACTTCGAATCTCGCCGTAGCTACAGGATACGACATGCTTTTTTTGCACCTAGTGACATCCTCTTGTAATCTATTGAGTGTCTTCCATTAATGGTTGGTGTCTCGGTCTTAAGTTTATGCCAATTATACCTATTGTGTGTGCCAAATATCTTTCCTCGCCCTATCCGTTGGGAATTTTAGGAGAGATATTAGGTAATTGTCCTAAGGAAACTTTCGTTGCATTTAAGTGTTGCTCTCGGTAGTATATGTGGTCAAACAAAGGATGTCTTGGTTCAGTCTTCTGGTTTTGTGAGTCTTAATCCGCAGCAATCTTCCTTCTGATGTTTGGATAAACTGCGAAACAGAGACAAAATCTATGATCTGAGACTAAGAGAAAGTTTTTGTAGTTTTGGATAAATAGTTTTATCCAAAGACCCTACAATCCAGTTCGACCAATGTCTGGACTTACTCTTATATAAGTTTTATCTTGCGAAAAATTGTGGCGCACTATAATTATTATTAAAGAACAAAAGTATTTAAAAATGGGGAAAATGTAGTTATAAACATAGTGTGCCAAATGCAAAAGGATACTGTAATAAAATATGTAGAATTGTAGAAATATGATAAATAATGTTTTCAAGTCTATTGATGAAATAATATTAAAGCTTTTTGATTGAAATACAAATTACACTGTGCTTCTCTGTCGATACAACAATAAAACTTTTCTAATCAAGTGATAGATGTCGTTGATGCACTCCATTTCAATTAATTTTAATCCATAATCCAAAATCACTCGAATTCGGGTGGAGGGCCTCAATAAAACAAAATATTTACATAATACATACAATGGTCAATAATTGGTCATTATTATTTTGTATACAACGAATTGTATTAATTACTTATTGATAACTGCAAGCGCCTAGAAGTACTGCACACATATTGATGTACAACCAGGGTAATTAGTTATGAAAAGGGAGAAAGCTGTCTTATTAATCTCTTATATAAAACAAAGTCGGGTTAGTGCGAACACTTATAACTCTAGATCGGCTGAACAGATTCTTCCGATGTTTAATTTATTGGATTCTTCTCCGCTCCGGATAACAGAATAACTAATAAAAATTTGAATAAATGGATAAGAAATGATATAATAATAAAGTTTGTATGGAACGGACGCCATCTTTGAAAATTCCATAATAACCTAACAACCATTGAGTTACACCAGTAAAGATTATTGATAGTATTTCTTTCAAGCTTTCAAAAATATTTTTTCAACATTCAAACTTATTTCAAGCATATTTTGTATAAATTAAAATGCAGAAAGGGATGAATTATTTAATTTGAATTAGATTGGAAGGCGAAAAGTGAATTAAGGATTTGATAATATGTATGTTGTGAGGTTATGCAGTTTGCCATTGGAAGTGTTTGTTTTTGTTTGTTTTATGAACGATTTTTTTTTTTTACCATGATGTTTCAGAAATATTATACCCAAAATCCTCCTGAGGCACTTTGTTTCAAATTCAGATACTTTTTGTGCCTGGGCTTTGGTCAATGTGCAACGTGACATTGGTTACGTTACGCGCGTTGTATTATGTTTATTAATGAATAACTTTTTGTTTTTACTCATATTTCATACTTATAATTTTCCTATAGTAAAAACGTTTTGTATATTTATTGTTTGGTTTCTTCCTTTTGTATTTTGATTGATTGATTGATTGATATAATATTTTAATACTTAATTGCCTCTTGAAACCATAGTATCTTATATATAAAAATGGACAGCTATTTCCCGATGTCATCGCATCACGCCTAAACGGCTGGATCGATTTCGCTAATTCTTTTTTGTCGTGTAGGCTTTTATCAGGAGAATGTTCTTTTAGAAGAAAAAAATAAGTAAAATGCATGGAAAAATAGAAAATTAAAGAAAACTCTTCGTAGACAACCTTATTAGTACTTTTTACCATATAATTTGTACTCCAATTTTGACATTTGACAGAAATTGTCAATTAGTGCGATTGACAGAATGCGGATGGAATATACATGGTTTCAAACAGACGCATCGTTCGGAATCACATTGGTCAAATGATAATTAATTCATCACCATACAAATTCGAATTCATAATTCATATTTTATGAACACAGGACAACGTCTGTCGGGAAAGCTAGTTTACATATACAATACAACACCATATTTTTATTAGTAGATACATAGGTATATTTATTTTTTCAAACCATAAAAAATGTAAAAGATAATTACAAAGATGAATTAATTCAAGACATAATCCGTTTTAGCACATGACACAATTATCACATATTATTTTCTGTACATGCAGTTAATAAACGCAATACTGTTCGAAATGTTTTTTGTAGTTATTCGAAGCCATAGACGAAATTTGCCCACAAGATTATTTGTACTAAAAAAATTAAATTCATTAATATATTTTTAATCAACATAATTTACAATTTACCAGTTTTGATACTGATATGTAGATAACTGCTCAAGCCAGTTTATCTTGGTCTATAAAGTAAGGGGAAGGTAGACTGTACCTCATAACAACACCACCTATATAAGAAGGCCTTAGCGCTGGCGGCCACTTTTTCCTCTCGCTTCACCTGGCCGCCGGCGTGTAGACAGATATCAGATATAGGCAAGCGAATGATGGGCCTCACGATGTGACGCAGCACTAAGGCCTTCTTATATAGGTGGTGTTGCTAATAACCTACTGTTTTTTATAACTACAAATCAAACCCGACAGCTAGTATCAAAATAAGTTATTGTTTTTAATGGCAAATTTGTGAATTATTAATACATCCACATGATTCAATAACCTTGAAATTAATCAATTCTCCATTTGACACCCCACTTAGGGGGATAGGGGGCAACAAGAGTTATCCACTGCGCTTGATACTGCGTATTTGCGATGACCTCCTCTCTCAGCTCTGCTTCGAAGGAACGTAATACAGTGTGTGAGTGTCTTCCAGAACAGCTCCATGAAATAATGATAAAAAACAAATACCTATAGTAATTTTTTTTTTAATTTTAATAAATGAATCTGTGCTCACTCAAGGTGAACACAAATACACTCTTTGGCTCTTTCACAGTAAGCTACATAAAGCTTGTGTCGTGAAAGAGGAAGATGGTCGGCACCTGGGATCGAACCCACGATCTCCGATGCGAAACAGTACGAAAGCCGGCGTTGTAACCGCTAGTCTACCAACCACTTCGAATCAACAATGATCGGTTAACGAGCAGTGTAACCCCCTTACAGCCGGTTTAATAAAAAATAAATGAGACTTTAAGTTTCCTTTAAAAAATAACGCGTTTCATAACAAAAAAATGACTAAAATTAACGAACTGAACGTGCATTCTTGATTCTTGGTGGATATATTCAAATAATTGACTCTTTATGTTGAAGTCTCGTTATTGGGACTTAAAGTCGACTTTAGTGTAGTTCAATCCTTTGCCACCGGAGTTCATAGAAAATTTCGTGGCGCCCTCTCTGTCACAAATGATGAACATTTGTATACGGTGACACTGTGGACAAAAATGACTGAAATAGGGTGAAAAACATGGCAAAACGGGAAGAATATTACTGTTTACAGATTTCATTTACTAATTCATAAACCATAATAATAATAAGAAATTCCGCGAAAATATTAGTAAACAACCGATGTTTTCCATAGATTTCGACGTTAAGTACCAAAAACGGGACTTTCCTAAAGTCGACTTTATGTGACATTTTGTTGTTATGAAACGTGTTATTTTTTTAAAGAAAAATTAAAGTCTCCTTTAGTTTTTATGAAACCGGCTGAAACAGCCGGTAAAGAGCGACATAAAAAATTTCCCAATTTAAAAGAATAGAAAATATGAATACATAGGCATTTTCCTAAACCTCCTTAAAGCCTTTGATTATGTTTCACTCGCTTTATCGGCTAGAAAATTATTCAATAGGAAACAAGTCGTAAATATATTAATAATTTATTAATCTGATTCAGGATTGCCTTTCATAATTTTTTTTTTCATATTTGTGAATACTCTTTTCTGTCAGTTCAGCACTTCCTGTCCCAAACACCTTTAAACCTAAAAGATCACAAGTCAGCTGGAATAGGTCCTCCTGGAGTCTGCTATTCTTGGAGTAGGAGGAAGTGAAGAAATCTTGAGAATGGCAGTAGAACTGTCCACCAAACATCTCCCTTTTGAAGCACGCGTAGATAATAGATTTAGAAGCGGTTTTCGATGCTGGTGGCATGAGACTTCTTAGCAGTGGTATCTTCTCCAAGATGCTGCGTGAAGATTCCAAATGTCCAGCGTTGACGGCGCATACCTGGATGGCGTATTGGTGGTTCCGCATCTGCTCTTCTAAGTATTTGGTCATCATCAACTGTAAAATATAAACAAGAATTGAGTACGGATTTAGCGTGACGAACGGAATCAAAAGCTTTAGGAAGGTCTAGGAATCAGAGTTTTGCGGATACCAGCATCATCAGCTGATATTAAAAAAAAACCTATCAGAAAACAACCCTGCAAGTAATGTGCCCTAGTACTTATAAGTCTGGTTAAAATAGGAAAAAATGGGCCTTTGATCAGACTCACTTGACTGTGGACTGTGGTGCAGCCCAGCACAAGAAGTTGGAGTTTGGCATGCGCTGGGAGGATATTTTAGGTATTACTGGTTTTAGCTTAATTGGTTTCAAAAATGTTAGTATTTTTCCGTGATTTAGTCTCTCAAAAAACCGCGTTAAAGATATTTTCTTCTACAATAGTATCAGAAATTAAGTTATTAAATTTTCTTTTTTTTTTTTGTCATCCTAAAGATTATAATAAATTTTGGACAAAACATTGAAGGCATTTAACAATATTTTTATTTAAAATGTTTTTTACAATTCGAACCAATACTGAAGAAAACATATTTAGTATATTGACTGCATAGCGAACCTGCAACATCGCAAATCGCAATCAAACTTATCGATTTATTTAATAGATGTCGCTTGTGCGATCAATTTCAATTATTTAAGTACACAAATTAGTTACAACCAAGCATTCAAATTAAATGGGTGAATTTTGACTCTAAAATTTCCCAAAGTTAAATGTTCTTTGGCACTTTATCCTCGTCTTTTTTTTTTTTTTTTATAAAAATGAATCTGTGCTCACTCGAAGTGAACACAAATACACTTTTGACATCTTTCACAGTAAGCACATGCTTGTGTCGACACGGCCGGGATTCGAACTCACGACCTCCGCACGAAACAGTGCGAAAGCCGGCGTCGTAAACGCTGGTCTATCAACCACCTCAAATTCTTCAAACTTCCTCAAACAAATTCCTCAAAGTATTCTCTTGACTCTGTGTGTTTCTTGTCTAAGGAGTCTCTTAAGAAAGCATATTATAGCTTCTGAAAAATAATGAGGATTTCGAATCCATAAATAATGGGTGAGGACAGGTCAGTGAATGTGAAAAATCCCGTAGCCCCAGGCCGCGTTTGGACTGTACTTACAGTAGGGTGGAACACTTTTGTATGGACATTTTAACTTTTGTCTCGTAGAAGCATGGACGTATATAAGGGGGGGGGGGTTCTGGGGGTCCGGACCCCCCCTTAGCATACGACTATGATTTGTGCGGTTAGATTTTACCCTTGGAACTCCTCCATATGAAAGCTATTGCTACGTCTATGCCATGAACGTATATAAGGGGGGAGGTTCTGGGAGACCGGACCCCCCCCCCCTTAGCATACGGCTATGATTTGTGCGGTTAGATTTTACCCTTGGACCCCCTCCATGCATGTGAAAGCTATTGCTACGTCCGTGCGTAGAAGTCATGTTAATACACTTAAAAACATACACCACCCTATTCCTACACACTCGTGGAAATAATTGACACGCGACCTTTCACTTTAAGACAATAATCATCCACTGCACTTGATGAAACTAAAATTTCAAATTTATTAATCGGCCCTTGCTGCCCCCGTTTTGTCTTGCATTTTGCTCCTCTCTCACAGCGCCAAAGACTATTAAATTGATGAAATAAGGAAAGCAACAGCTAGTCAATTATGTTTCAATTAGTTTTTGAATAAAATAAACCTATTTAAGTAAATTCTGTAATATTTCGTAGACCGCGAAAAAAGCCCCGAAATTGTCATTTTTGTAAATATTCGAAGTCTCGGCGGGGGCTCTTACCGTTGTATGAGAATATATATATTTATATTTTTTATGTAGATTATTGATGCCAATAGGCAACATAATACAACTATTCCAAATCGAAATTCCACAAAAAAAAAATTGTTCCACTCTAACGTACAGTGTATACCTACGTAATATGCAACTAATGACCAAACTATGCATAAATACCACGCAGAATTCTATCAACAAAGCAATGTAAAACAGGATTACCACAAATAAACATTTAATCTTGCCTTGTCATAAATCGTTTTTTTTTTTTTTTTTTATTTTATTTTGAATCATTTATTCTTATTTGAATATTTCGTTCAATATTTCCGTCATTTTTTCCTTGAAACGTAATCAAACATTTTGCTTTTTCCTGTTTACAAAAATGATGAATGCTATGAATTCAATAATTCTAGAAAACGATAGAAGGTAATAATTATTCTACTCAAATTATTAAAATATCGTAAGAATGCCTTAAAACAGAGAATAAAAATAAATAAATAGAGACAAAACGTTGGCATACCAGGGTCCAAAAGGATGGATAAAGTTGAGAGGAACCTATTTAGGCTGAGGGAACTAGAAAGAGATAGGCAAATTATTGAAGGGGCCAAAACGATGGTCAACCAATCATTAATTTGAGTAGATCGTATTGTACTTAGTTTTGTTAATAATGGGTTAGAAATTACAAAATCTTACCATGGCTAGTTTAGCTTGTTCGAATGCTCTCACAGGGTCACGATCTTTCTGATGATTAAAATCATCAAAATATATTTGTGCTCCATATAATTCTAGGGACGTCAAATTGATAACTTTGCAGTAATATGGTCTCCTTTGTCCGGTAGTCTTCAAGTTTTCCAACAGCAAATGCGTCAAATAAAATTGCCCCAAATAATTGACAGCATTATTATATTCCAGTGCGTCTTCAGTCAGCAGATACTTGTCCACGAACTCATTGTGATTGTTGATCAAGAAACTGATTTCAGAATATTTCAATGTAACTTCTTTTGCAAATGTTTCTACTGATTTCATACATCCGAGGTCTAGCTGGAATGCTTCAATCAATCCCTTTTTGGTTTTTGCTCTTGATCCTTCAAATTTGTCACTAGAACTATTCACACCAACTATAACCGTGTAACCAAGATCAGCTAATTCTTTAATCAAGATGTAATCAGATTCCGTTCTAGCACTTGTCACAACGATCACACATTGTTTTTCGTCCTCGTAATTAAGTATGCACTTTTCAGAATCGGCTTGTACATTCCAAATAATAGACGAAAGAATCCGAGGGACGTATCCCCACAAAAATCTGTAGATGATATGAGAAACAGCTTTTGAGATTGTATCAGTATTTTGTTTTTTAAGAATCGTGGTCATTTTTTTATTTATTGAATGATCACAAAAAACCTGTTAGGTTTTACAATTCTTTGATATTAAACGACAGTCACAACAAAACTAATGTCGATACCTTACGAAACCATATATTTATATTCGGCATGATGTTGAAAAGGCAATTTTTTTAACAAAAAATATGTAAAAACAAAATCCTTTTGTTTACGGTCAGTGTAATCAAGGTTAAATGACATGAAAGAAACTTGACATGTGTAGTTTTAACAGGATAAACAATAATTTGTATATATTATATAGTTATTAACAAAAAATCATTATAATAATTAATAATGTCCAATAACTATTATTGTATGACGTGGTTGAACTGGCTCATCGAATCTTCAAGATTAAAAAAAACAAGAATCTATAAAGAATAAGAAGGTTATAATCAAATTATTAAATGTAACTAACCCAAAAAAGAAATGTAGTGAATGGTCAAAGCTAGTTCAGTTCTCACATTTGCCAAAAGATGGCCCAAGGATCTATAACAAAAATTATGAATTTAATCACCTTGAGTGTTCTTTTTTTATTACATATTTTATTAGGCAATCCACCCGATGTCGAGTGATTTGTGCCATAACAATAAACAATATAGGTAATATACAATATAGAAAGAATAATATGAACTGCTCATTTTAAACGAGACAGCATTAACATGAAATTAACGTGTGAAACAGCTTAAAATGTTTGTATATAAACTGCACACTTCTTCTTCTTCAATGACGCTACAGTCCAAATTGGACCTTGGCCTCCACCAACATATTCTTGCCTCTGATATTGTCTACCAGCTGACTACCTGAAACAGTTCCTCCGCATCTTTATTCACCTCATCCTCTCATCTAATCCTAGGTCTTCCCACCCTCCTTCTTCCCCTTGGTTGACCTGCGAGAATTTTCTTTGGAGCCCGAGAGTTTGGTATTTTTTGTGGGTATCCAGCCCATCTCAATCTTTGCAGTCTTATGCGTGTTGATATCTTAGGAGCCTAATAAATAGACTGGCCCGTGTCAGGGAGGAACAGTTAACACGCTTGGTGCAGAACGATCTTGGATTGTGATTGAAAGAAAAAAGAAGAAATACTATAACAGTTCGTCGTTGTGGCGTATACGCCATTCATCGCCATCTTTCACAGGCCGCAGATTCAGCCCAGAGCCCAGGTAAGTATAAACATATTGACCCTTTCAAAGTTGCAGCCGTTTCTGACTCTCACACTGTCTCCTATTCTGCTTGGTGGGGTTACTGGGGTTCTGCCTGGTACCATGTAGATACTGGGGTTCTACCTGGGACCATGTAGGTATTATTATTTTATTCTTGTTCTATGGACATTCTACTCTCTTACACGTGTACTATAATAAAATGGATAAGTACCCATGTTTACTATTACATATTTCTTCTTCTTGGTCAAATTGAGCATTCATTCAGTTGTCAATGCATTATTGAAATAAAAAAAAGGAAACTTTACAATAAACGATCATTCGGCGTGCTTGATTTGTGTTTAAATTGTAAAAGGTAGGTATTACCTATAGATGTTTGTTGTATATTCGTAACGTCAAGCGATTATTTCTTACGTCGATCTGGTAAACGGCATTGTGAGATTTTTTGGTCGCGTCCAAGACTTTTAGATCAGTATTATAATCTCGAATATAGGTGTATTGGAGTATCCAGGAAAAGGCATAAAGACGACTTCCAGGCTCTAAATCAGGGATGCACAGACTTATAGGGAGCAGGGGCCACTGGGGAAGATTATGAGCCAAGGACGGGCCGCACTAAAATTTTTAATTTTTTGATTTCGTATTCACCGGTTAATTTTGTAAAAGTAGGATGCTGAGTTTCATAGTGCCTTTTCATGCACATTATATTCCTTTTGGAATGGCAATAGAGCTGTCGCATAATAAACACCCAATATTATGACGCGATGAAACAAAAAAAGTATTTCTCGGTCCAAATATCTTGAAACTGCCGATTTTCATCTTAAAGTTCCTGGCTTATCCATATCGAAATTGACATATGTGCTTGGTACGACGAGTAGAATAGGTACGTAGTAAACCTGAACAATAAAGTGGAGGGTAGGTACTTAATGCAGCATTTTTATTACTAACAATTCAAAAGTTTCAATAAAAAGTCAAGAAATATTGTTACTTACGTCTTCCACAGTCGATATTTCAAACAAGAAACCAACAAAGTAACTATATCATAAATAGTTTTTTTTAATAATCCTTCGAAAAGCTACAAAAGTAATTAATATTCTTTTTATTTTCCAATATTTTAGGCAATATTTCCAATATCGTCGCCGGGCTGCAGATAAACTGACAAAGGGCCGCATTGTGCATCGCTGCTCTAAATCATACAATTTAATAAATGTATCTTTTGTATGGACAAAGAGAGTAAGAAAAGTATAAGTTCTGTATGACCGAAGCAATAAAGGACACGAGCATGCGAAACAGGTCAAGATTTTTTTTTTACCTATCACGCCGTGTCCCGTAAGGGGTAGGCAGAGAGAACGGATCTACGCTATTTTCTATCCAAGCATACTTCTTTCGCTTCTTCCACCGACATAACATTTCTCATACGCCCTCTCCTATTTCTCTTACTTCTTACCTGGCCTTCCTTGAGGACAGAATCCGTTCGGTCCACGACATTCTCGGTAGGCCGTGCTTTTTTACACCTTTCCTTTCAGCCTTATGAATACTCTTTGTCATTCTGTCTGCATCCATTCTTTCCATATGCCCAAACCATCTCAACTTATTAACTTTCATCTTTGTCACAACACTCACTTCCACCACATTCCATCCTAATATTTTCATTCCTTTCCATATCCCAAAAAGTTTTTCCACATATTCTTCGTAGAGATTTCAGCTCTACTGCATTATTTATACTACGTTCTTCTTCGTCAAGAAAATTAAAATATGTAAGTTACCTACTTACTAAAAAGAGTTGAATTATTATAAAGTACAAATTTCAGATACAACAGGAAAACGTGTGATGAAATGGTTATTTAAAATAAATTAATAAATTTTAGTCAATAAATATTATATTTTTATGCCACATACAAGGTTCAATCAAGACTACCTTAAAAAAATTATACCACAAACAATTGGATCACAAAAGATTAATACATACCTTAATATTATAATGTTTCTTATTTAGATTTAAACTCCACACAATATTCATCAATGAATTAATTCATTAATAAAATAACAGTTAATTGAAAATAAAAACATTAGGTATATTGAAAAAAGAAAATATACACATACCAATCATACCATACAATACATTGAACTGAATGCATTTTTTACTTAGTTACTTACTACTTAAAGTAGAAACTACCCTAGTAAGTACATAATAATATTATTATGTGACACATTTTTTTTATATTTCTGTAACTACGCTTGGTTGCTTTAATACAATATAATATTTAAATAAATATTTCGTATTATAACATATTTTAAGGTAAATATTTCAATGACATAATTTACATGAATAAAAAAGTTATTTAAAGAATTGCACACAAGAAAATAAGAAGACATATTGTACATGACATCATCACATAGGAGCAAACCAGAAATTGCAAATTAATAAAACCTACTAAAGAATAAAAGCTGGTTGTTATTTTTTACAATCGCATTGGACAAAATAATAATATATATTATGTATAAACTATAACCTTAACTAAGTTTGTCGAAACCAAGAAATATTATTTAAAAACACGATCATAAATAAATACCCATATGTTTTTATGAAAAAAAAAAAAAACCTCAAAATAAGAAGGTAGCTACGCGACTGCAGAAACAAAACCAAAAGAAGATACAATAGTTCAAAAATATAACAGCTCATGTTTAGTACCCATACTTTTGTTTTGATTCGTCTCTCAATAATTTAATATTAATAATTATCCTTAGCGGACCTTCGCCGTAATGCAACTATGTAAACAAATTTTATTTCATTCACAAATACACGAATCTTAATATTAATATTAAACACAACATAAATGAGTGGTAATTACCTTAGAAAAAATAAAAATAAGTTAAATAAATTTTTAGCCAGTAAAAACAAAATTTAATTCGTTAGATCAAAGGTTCTAAATATTTTTCGGTTAAAAGGCCAGAAATTTCAGCCGCTCTTTTTACTCATAAGATTTATTTTTATTTATTTTGGGATTTATTATCTCACTGGGTAGACTCCTGTGCCAAGATAATACTTGTGTTTTGTTTTTAGAAATACTGGAATAGTACTAGAAATTTATATAGGAAACTCATAAAATATAAACATAGAAAATAATAAAGAAACCATGAACAATGTATATTTATGAGACTACCTAGTTGCATATATGTAGGATAACAGCGACATTCACTTCGATCTCCTATCATTCAAAATATATAAAAACCCACGAGTGCAACTCAGCATCGGAAAAAGCGAAAAGGTCCACAGGAATCCAGCACAGCAGGCATCACATCGCAGACACAACAAAGTAAAAAGCGATCGATCATCACAGACGAGAAAAATTCATAATCACATAAACATCCAAATTTACACCAGTGAATCATTCGTCTACCTCAACAAGAAGTACACTAGAATTCTCTCTGACTCTTTCATTCCCTTTTCCAATAACCAAATAATAATATTATTATTATTAATTATTTTCCAATAATAATATAATCTTCTTGAGATCCAGAAACTTAACGTTGTCGCGGCTCTCTGACGTTGATACCCCGGCTCACAGTTTGGGAACCAACGCATTCCGAAGCCACATTAAAAGAGCAATGTTGCATCCAGACCTAAATTTATAAGCAATACTTGATAAGGAAAATGGAATGCTGATAATAAGGAATTCCTACATGGGTTTAGAATGTTACGAATCATTGTCGTAGTTTAAAGAATGCTAACATTATATGGTCATTTTATGAGGGGACCGAGATCATCACAGAGATACCCTGGAGGGACCCATACTCCGATGAAGAGGTGTTCTTAGGTAAGTGGGTGACGCTTGGAAGCAGGGTTGCCAGGTCTTTTCCAAAAAAAATACCGAACCAGTGTTGCTACTTGGTATCCGGATAGTTGAAAGTTCACTAAAAAAAGGTCATTCCAAAAATTTGGTATAAGGAAAGTTGAAAGTTCACTAAAGAAGGTCATTCTCAAAATTTTTGTCATACCGAACACCTGGCAACCCTGCTTGAAAGCAGGATAGACAGGAGAGGTAGAACATGGAGGAGGCCGAAGTGTAGGAGTAGCCGGTTCCGGGCTGATATTACAAGATTGAGAATTAAAACTCTCAAAATGTGTAAAGGAATAGCCACTTGTGAAGACAACAGGAGCAGGAAGACAAGAAGCAGGTCATTAAGAGATTTCTGGAGTTTTACCGGAGAGATTTTCTGGTCTGTTATGGACGGAAATGGCATGTAAATAAATACCTTCTGTTTGAAAGTCGTACAATACTTAATGGGGAAGATATTGTTTCTTGCCAAATTGAGCGGATTCCGTTCCAAATACCTTCAAATTCAACAGATCACACGTAACCTTAAACAATTTCTCTTGATGCTGCGTATTCCTCGAGTACGAAGAAGTATACGACTCAACGCTGTTTGAAAGATATTTTCCTCCAAACATTTCCAGATTTTTCGAGAGACAGACGTAGAGTATGGACTGGGCGCTTTCCGAAGGTTTGATTTGAATCAGCGGAAGAATCCAACTCAGCAAGGGATTTTTCAAGATGGAGTTCATGTGTGAGGTGTTGAGAAGTCCTGCGTTGACTGCGTAGAATTTGATTGGCATATGGTGATACTGCATCAGTTCATCCATGTGCTTGACCATCATTAGCTGGAAACAAAAAAAAAAACAATTGAATTGGCTATCGGAAACCTGCATCTTGTTCAATGAAGAGGTTAAAATATTGATACCTTAAATCTGGCATGATCCTTGAAATTTAGTTGATCATGGGGAATTTGGTAATGCTTATATGATTTCACCAACAGGATATGAAATTAACACATTTACTTTTTTCCCCATTAATACTTTGGTTCAGAATAAAATCAGGTCTTTAAATCGTAAACATTGTGCAAGATCGAGTGCAATGGAGATATCTTGTTGCTCCTCTATGCTCCTGAGTTGGGTGTAAAAGGGAGTATGTAGTCTATAAATTCGGCGATGATCATAATGAAGGTAAGTAACCGAAACCGCGGATATTAAAAACAAAACTTAGTATTCAACATAAAATTTAGAAAGAAAGAAGAATGACACTCATTGAGATCAAAATAGAGAAATTTAATAATATTACTTGGTAATAAAAGTCAGAATTTTGATGCAAGAACATGAATATGGCTGTGAACATCCATTCGGTTGGTGGACGGACTTTTAATAACGTCTGAGGCTATTCAAATATGAATCAACAATAATGATCAATTTTAAAATTACAATAACCCAAATCTTATGTATAAATCACTCAATTGTTAGTGGAATTGCAGATAATTAAATAAATCTTATTTGACAATATAAAGATTCGATTGTGAATCAAGAGTGTGAGCACAGGCCAAGGATTGTACTATGTGGATGCACCAGACACTCGAGAATATATTTGTTTTCTTATCTAACAATGAGCGTATAAAGAATGTGAAGCATTCGTAAATGTATTTGAAGTCAACAAAAATACAATATGAATTATTGAATCCAATTCAATAAACAAGGATTAATTCTGAATGAATGGGACTTTAGTAAACATCTCAAAAGGCCCTCTTCTTCTTCATCAGCCTATCTCTGTCCATTGTCAGCAATAGGTTTCCTCCCACACCTTCCAATCATTCCTGTCCTGAGCTTCCCTTATCCATGCCTGCAATCTTCGCGATGTCGTCCACCCATCTGGCCTGGGGCCTGCCGACATTTCTTCTGACTTGTCTAGGCTGCCACTCCACTACTCTTTTGGTCCATCTGTCGTCCGGGCATCTGGCCACATCCCCACTTCAGGGTGGCAACCCTCTCCACCACATCAACAACCCTGCTCTTGTATCTATGTGTTTGTTCCCCATTCCCAACATCTTCCTCTCCATGACTCTTTGTGTTACTGCCAGTTTGTGTATTATCCTTTTGGTCAGTACAGTTGTTTCCATACCATATGTTACAACTGGGAGGACACAAGCATCAAAAAGTTTTTTCTTGTGTGGATGTGATGCGAGTATTTCGGAGACTTCAGGATATGTGAGAGATTGCCAAAAGCCGCCCAGGCAAGACTACGTCTTCTTTTTATCTCTGCCCCTCTTAAAATGTGCTACTCCCTTCATATAGCTAGAGCCCATTTCCTCTTTGAAAAAGCCACAATTTGACTTATGTTGTTCTTGGATGGTGGAATAATGTTTTAAAATTTTATAATCTTACCATAAAATAATAAGTTTCTAAAATAATCTTACCATAGCCAGTTTTGCTTGTCCATATGCCGACTTCGAATTGAAGTCCTTTTTAAAATTGATGTCATTGAAATTGATCTTCACTCCGAAAAACTCCGGCGACGTTAAATTCACGACCCTTGAGTAGAACGATCTGTTTTCACCAGTTCGTTTCAAATTGTTTAGAAGTAAATGCGTTAAATAAAAATGTCCCAAATAGTTAGTTGCGAGGTTGCTTTCAAAACCATCTTCCGTCAAGTTGTGATTAGAAAATAAATTATGATGATTGTTCACCAAAAGACTCACATCCGGATATTTTTTGTTTATGTTTTCGGCAAACTCCCGCACTGATTTTATAGATCCAAGATCCAAAGCAAACACATCCACACTTCCCGGAAAACGTTCGTTTTTAATCAATTCTTGCAATCTTTCACAACTCTCCGGATTCTTAGCACCAACAACCACATTAAATCCACGTTTTGCCAGATCTCTAATCAAAAACACTTCAGAGTTCTTTTCACCGCTGGTAACAACCGCTACGCTATCGTGTCTGTCCGGATACTTTTGTTCGTATTTTGATCCATAAATCTTCCACAATGATGCGATGATTAATCCAGGAACATCCGTCCACAAAAAACTGTCGAGCATTTGCAATATCTGTTTCAGTTTATTCATCCTTTGGCACGAGTTTTTTTGTTGATTAGTTGTTGACATCTTTGCAATGGCGATACTTCGACTACAAACGCGGCAGCTTTCCAACAGAGCAGAGATACGTATAGTGTGTCCAACTGTATTTGGAAAGATTATTTGCTGCAAAAAACAAAACACCGGACAAAAAAAACGAGAGCAAACAAAAACAATTATTGCTTAATGCTTCGTAATGTTTTTCTTGTTAACCCGCTGAGTCCTCATTAATTTGCTGATGCATCCAATACAGCATTATTAATAATTAATTACGCTACTATCGGAAAGGTCGTCATTGTGCAGCTAATTTTATCATTGTCATTGCTTTTAAAATTTAAAATAACCAGCCAGCTGTTATTCTAATTATAAAAAAATGTTTAATATATTCTTATAGGAGAAAAACATCATGGATGTTATGTTCTTTTTTTAAATGAATCTGTGCTCACTCAAAATGAACACAAATACACTCCTTGACTCTTTCGCAGTGAGCTACTTAAAGCTTGTGTCGTGTAAGAGGAAGATGGTCGGCACCTGGGATCGAACCACGACGTCCGCACCAAACAGTACGAAAGCCGGCGCTGTAACCGCCAGGTTACCAACCACTTCTTGTTTGAGAGATTTTCGTTTCGTAGCATTGTCTACATCGTAAAAACTTCTGGACTGGACCCAGTTTCTTCTGTAACTCGAAATTTTGTTCCAGATTCATAACAACATTTCTCCATCCCCTGTGGTTTGATACCAGACCACTTTATCGCGATATAATTATCTTTTTGGCTTCTGTGACCTTCTCGATTTCTCAGCTACCCAATTCCCAATTTGGTTGCACGCTTGAAGACCTGAATTTACCCAATGACAAAGGAATGTGTATTAGGACTTCGTTAAAGGCAAGATTTAGTTCGCACGCGGAAAAAAGTAACGCCAGTACCGATCAGTTTCTGCCCTCTTTGATTTAACCTTACAAAGTCATGCCCATGTCCTGGAGATCGAACCTCGATTCTGCTTCAGTCTTTTATGTAAGACATAATATTATTATAGGAAAAGAAAGTAGGTACTTATTTAACGGATTATTGAAACCGAAAAATATGATTCTTTTTCAATCCCAGCATCTCAGAATCACAGAATTTCTTCATCTTTCTTTGCCTTGTTTTAAATCACCAACGTCAGGATCCTGGGCTGCTGAATTTAATTTATATGAATAAATAAAACAATAAAATATATCAGAAAATAAAGGTGGCACTACAATTCTGTGTCGTTCTTGGAAAGGCCTCCTCCAGAAGATATTTCCATGTCACCCTGTCCTCCGCCCTGCCAGCCATTTCAGCCTGGGCCTTCCCTCCTCCTTCCATCGGGTCTTCCACAGAAAATATCTTTGAGAATAAACCGTCATTCCCTAATAATTTTCAGCCAGGAAATAAAAAATTATTTTCTTCCTGTTCCTCCGCGCCTCCCTTGCTCTTAATTTTTGTTAAACTATTCTCTTCTTTGGCATTTCTGTAAAAATCTTTGTTAGCCGCAAAAGGTGATGTCAAAAGGTATAGATGGAGTTTGACCAAACAGAATACGGACCTATACAAATATTTATTTGTGAATCTTGACAACAAATTGTGAAGGTGTCGTATGATACACAAAATGCCTCATAGGTTAACGTACGTACGATGTTAGTCAATGAATAGTAAACTCATCTAATTAATAAAATGTTAAATTTGTCGAAGAGTTTATCCTCTTCTCTATTGCTGATCTCTGCTCTATTATTTTCAACTCTAACACACATATTTGATTAAGTATTCTTCGTTGGGTGATAACATATGTACATTTTTCGCCTTTCGAAATGTTTTATTTAAATTTACTGTCATATCCACGACCACATTACAAGTTCTTTACAAAAATATTCATACACGAATATCTTTATCTCTAATATAAATTAAGGACGGGTTAGTGCGAACACTTATAACTCGTGATTAGGGATTGCAATCCGGTCTCATTTTGAATCCGGCCGGATCCAACCGGATTTTCGTCAATCCGGCCGGATCCGATCGGATCCGACCGGATTGAGCTAACCTTGATGAATAAACATTTTAACAATAATAAAGGCCTAAAATAAAACGGTACGTATACGAAATTAATTTAATTAGGGTATGACTTCTTTTAAATAATAAAAAATATAGTTTTTTTGAAATAAAATTACAAATTAGATAACGTTTTATAAAATTCAAATTGAAATGCATCGAAAATAAGTAACATTTATATAACCTGCTTGATTGATCATGATTAACGATGTCCAAACTAAAACCGACACCACGAAAAAGAAAGATTCTCAAAAAATCACCAACCCATAGTGAAATAAACCATTCGAGGCAGAGTAAGAAACTCCAGATTCGGAGCTTCTGCGATGTCGAGAACGTCAAGCAATGGGGTAGAAATAGAAGGCCTTATTGGAAAGACCACGTCAACAGAACTGTAGCCCTGGTATAAGTTTTCGATGATCGAATATCGAAAGAATTTCGAAAATTTTTCATAATAAAATGATCAAATGATTCGATCGTTTGATTTTAGAACACTAATTGCACACTTATAAGCTCTTATTTGCGTGCAATTAGCTTTCGATAAAACTCGTACTAGCCCCACTGATCCGGTGATTCTGGTAATAATAAGAGGATGAAATCACATCAACCAGCAGACTCTTGTACGAGCACCAAAGAGATGGATGAGCAGTTGGACATGCGCGTCCCAGGAGTAATACCTATAACCGGGAATAATCAGATACACTCCTGTAATATATTATCAAGAAAAAGTCTTTGAGAAATCATTTCAGTTTTATCCTTGAATATAACTGCACACACATTGTGACAGACTACCGAACTAATCTAATAAAAAGCAGACAATTATCACAATTATTTTGCTTTTAAAAAGGTTAATATATATTTTATTGGCTAAATAATTGTTTAATATTCTCACCATTTTTCGAACAGGTGTCTTCATTCGATAGTCAATACTTTCAATACGATCAGTAAACACTAGCTTTAAAATCTTACATTGGGCACAAGGAGCAATAGCAGCATTCCACTGCGCTTACTGTTACGCATTTGCTTCCTTTTCTCTTTTTATCTTCATGGGTACCCACAATTTTACCTACAATGACCCTGTGAAATTGCTAGGGGTACGGGTCCGAGTTCTGTCCATGTTGAGTTTGTTGAAAAATCCTTTGATATGATAAACCGGATCCGATCTCCGGATCCGTCAATTTTCGCCGGATCCGATATGATCATTTTGATGCCGGATCCGCCGGAATACCGGATCCGGTTTTCCGGATTGCAATCCCTACTCGTGATCGGCTGAACAGATTCTTTCAATGTTTGATTTGTTATATTCTTCTCCGCTCCGGATAAAAGAATAACTAATAAAAAGTTGAAAAAAAAATGGGTTAGAAATGATATAAAATACAATATTTAAGTTAGTATGGAAATGATCACCTGCGACGCGCCAACGCCATCGCGGGTAGTTCCCTCTCATTCTCGCATACGTGATTAATAATAATAATAATATACCTATTCTTTATTTCGATCAAAAAAAAACACAGATACATAGAATCATGTTCATACACACTTTAGTTTATAAATCGAAATCCCACTAGGCAAATGCCCGTAAGTGGGGATATCCATTAAAATATCAGTAACAAAGTATAGCATTTTTACAAAAATATCCTCAGGCGCTCCTGCAACTCTAAAATTACACAGATACGCAAAAGAAGAATCCCAAATCACAATTATTCTCCAGTCAATTTACAAGACATTCAATCAATTGGCAAATCAAGTTAAAATTAAGCCTTTAAATGCGCAAGAATAGTATACAGAATTTATAATAATAAATAGGTAAGTAAAAGTTCTCTTTCCTTAAGATTAAATAGCAACAATGAATATTTAAAAAAATCAGATTAATAATGAATCCGCATAACTATTTTACAAACCTCATTCATATTGTGACATCAACCGCTGATAGATAAATAGTATAAAAAAAATAAAAAATATATATAAATAAATTAAAATCATAAAATAAATATAGGGGGAAGTCCTACAATACCGGCCGGCATCCAGTACCGGCCAGTTGCAATCCCCAAAATTCTACAACTGATAGGGTTAAGACGGTTAATAGAATTCAAGTAATACGTTCTCACAAGCATAATATGCCTCGCTCAGCGGCGACATGTGTCGAGAAGCTTTCTGACAGTGCCAAGATTTGTGTTGAATGTAGTGGACTTGCGGCACATGATTAAAATTCTGATTGAATGAGAAGTGATTGCTATAGTTTTGAGGAGGATTTCTAAAGAAGTCAAACTTGGTATTTATTGATTGTTTATATACCTATTATAAAACATATTCATAATCAATCTTTATCCGTACAGTTTTATGCTGTATCGAAATAATATTTTACTCCGTTCCCTGCAGTACCGGCCACAAAATTGTCCCCCAGTACCGGCCACTATTTTCCACTAACATTTTGTGAAATTTATTCTGTTTATAAATACACCAATATGCTAGGCAAAAAATGGGCACATGGGATCCTGAAAATATACGAAATGGCGTGAATAAGGTACTGAGTAATAAAATGAGGGCGCGTCTGGCCGCATATCGTGAGAAGAGACCACCACTGTACTTTGTGTCTTGAATCTCATGAAGAGGATTGGGTAAAATGTGGAAACTGCAAGACTTGGATCCATAAGGCTTGTACAAACGTACCAGAGCTATCAAATCCATATATTTGCGGATATTGCCTTATACAAACGTTATAATTTTTGCTGGCCGTTACTGGAGGCCAATTTTTGAGAAGTTGATTTTTCTGTGTCTTGTAATTTTATTAACAGAGTTGAATTTTTCAAAGTATATCGATTTTTTATTATTTTTATTTATAGTAAAATAGTTCCTCTACACATATCACTAGGTATTTTGTATATAACCGAGATGATTTTTATTTTATTATAAATAAACCTTAAGGTGACGGCACTATAGGACTTCCCCCTATTTAAAAATAAACATACAAAACTGACCAGTCTAGTCAGCGTGGACAAGGTAATAAAGTCACCACAATTATTAACTAAGGAGAAAAACATACACACCATAATACTTTAACATTAAAATATACTTTACAAGGTCGAAGTCCAAATACTTTGCAATAGATTTGCCAAAACAAAATAAAACAATCCATAGATGGGAGACTTTGAGACTTTATAAACGAGAAAATCAAAAATATCATGGATCAGAATAGCCCCACACCCAGAGACATCAGCAGAGTCTCAGATAAAAAACCAGCAGCCCCTGCAATGTTGAGCCAACAAACAAGTCTGGCTTTCTTTTAATGAATTTCAAATTTTGCAGTAGATATAATTTACGCAAGTCGAAGAAACCACTCAATTCGTACAATCTGCTGGTCTCGTATCTTATGGGTTTCTTATCATTTTGATTGTTAACCTCTGCACGACACTCGCCATGTTCAGGTGGCTGTCAAATGCGCCTCCCCATGCCAAGATACCATATGCAAGAATCGACTGAGTCAGGCTATAGTAAACCACTCTGACCACCTCTAATCCCACAATGTCTATCAGTCTTTTGTAGATGTATTGCCGCTCTTACAATAGCCCATCCCACTTACTCCACCGCAAAGTCAACAAAATTATCAGGCACATTCGTATGTGTACCTACTTCATAGGTGAGGTAGAATGTGTGCGCGCGCATATTATATTCTCACGTTGTTTCCGTCTGAGCTTTGAATACGAATGAAATATGGATGTTTTAGAAATATTTTAATATTATTATTTTATTAGTTTAACTCAATCGAATTAATTATGTATTTTTGTTTCTGGGGCATAGTGCACATTATTCACATATGAAAGGGCCGCCTCTGGTTAGGACCACAGGACAACGTCTGTCGGGTAAGCTAGTTAATATTTAAAAAAAAATAGCCTATTTGCAGACGGTGAATTTGTAATTTATCCATACTAAAATATAAAGTTAAAACCGTTTCATGTTTGTCGGCTATGATCTCTGAAACCACCCATCAAAATTCAAAAATCTTTTTGCATTTGATATCCTATTTCTTGGAGAAGGTTTAAGAATATTTGAAATCACATAACGACTCTTAGAGACATTGTAAATTCATTACGAAGAAAAACCATACGACGCGTAATCCATAATTATCACTGGCGTCAATGGGCATGGAGTGTCGAGACATGGGTTGCTATATAATTCACGCTTACAGGAAGAAATAAAATAATAATAACATAACAACGTTTGCCGGCTATCTATAATAATAAAGGAAAAGATGAAGTTAAAAATACGATCAAAACTACAAATGAGAAAACTAAACCAAATAAGAAAATGGTGTCAGGTAGCTACAACGAATGAGGTAAAAAATTGATGCAAAAACTAGCAAAGAAAAAAATAGCACGTAACACAGAACAAAACCAAAATCATCAAAAGTTAAAGAAAATTTAGGTATGTGTTTTTATAACAGTATTTCTTCTTTCTGAGACATGGTTTTTTTATGTCCATGTGCATACCTTGCCCATCGCATCTTTAACTTCGGAACTTCAATTGTTTAAGAGTTTTTGACTGGAGGGGACAGAAAGCCGCCATCTTTGTAATTCGTGAGAGAATCTACTTCCTTTCAATTTGGGCTGTTCCAAATTTGAAAAAAAAACTAGCCATCATACTCCTAAACATTTTTTCTTGCCAAAAACCGACCAAACCAGGACAGTGAGCAATGTTCTGACCAAAATACATACCTAAAGGTACACGTAGTACACGACTATCTGCATCATGAGCAACGTAGTATGAAGTCATGAACGTATATTCATTGCAGGTATCTTGTTACTTTTGTGCCACACTTAGACGACAAATAATAACGAAAGTGTTACCGGAATGTTCGCTAAATACTTTTGACGAAAATGATTATGTCATTGGAGGGTCTTATGCGGTGTTCACACGGGGCGATATAAGGCCAGACGATTTCGCTTGCATAAAAAAAATATCGCTCCGTCGCCCATTGATCGTCTGATGTGTTCACACGAGTCCACCGACATACATTCAATCTGTCAGGTGCGCTGATTGTTTTAAAAATGGCGGACGTCGAGGTAGAAGTCGCGGAGTAATTGGGTTAGTTGAAAATATTGTTTTAGACGATATAAGGAGACTCGTAATTGAGGAAAAATGAAAAAAAGGCAGATATTGGGTGCGGAATTGGATTCTAAGGAGAAATAAATTTAGAGCAGTGCTGTCAACTGTCAAGAAACAGAACATACGGACGCCGCGCATATCTGCGCATGCGTGAATCGTTCCACCAGATACAAAAGTTGAAAGGCGTTCAACTTGAGGCGATATCGCTTTCAACCATTTTTATCGCTTCAGATTTATCGACAATCTGTTCACACGGTTCAATTGGCTGGCGATATTTTAGTGTCCTGGCGATATTCGCCTCGTCTGAACACCGCATTAGATCTTGTGCCTGACCATATTATTTTTTATGCTTCAATTTGAACTAGGATCTTTTGAAATAAAGGCTAGTTAGGGGACGTCCATTAATCACGTGATGTTTTTTTGCAACTTTTTAGACCCCCCCCCTCCCCCCTTGTGATATTTCAGAATACCCCCTCCCCCCGAAAATCACGTGTACTTTTTTAGTAGGTACCTACATAGAATTAAGAAACATATTATTTTAATTTTCGTCAATTTCAAAACATTCTGAAAGTACAACCGTGTTTCTTTTAATTCATCAGAAAAAATAAATTCACGTGATTTTCTCATTAGACCCCCCCTCCCCCTACGTGATGTTTCGTGATTTATTTCCAGACCCCCCCCCCTCCTCCCCCTTAAGGGCTCACGTGATTAATGGACGCTACCTTATAAATAGGCTAATACAATTGTCATGGACTTCTTGTTGAGAAAGTCCATGCAAGGAGTAAGAGGTTATACCTATACCTACTGTTAACACAGAGAGATGGTCTAATAGGCGAACTGTGCGAACTGGAGTACGCGGATGACCTAGCGTTGTTCAGTACGACAGTGGAGGAATTACAGCGCAGTGTTTCAAGACTCTGCGATGAAACAGCACGCCTTGGCCTTCGAGTCAATGCCAGTAAGACGGAGCTGATGGCGAATAATGCCTGCCCCGATAAACAGCTACCGATAACCATCGACGGTCACCATAGGTCTCCCGGGTGGATAAATTTAAGTACCTGGGAACAACCATTACCACCACTGGTGACCTCGGGGCTGAGCTCCCGATACGTATCAGTATGGCAAGTGGCGCCTTCAACAACATGACCAAGTATGGAAGGCGTCGGCGTTTAGTGTCGAGACGAAATGTAAACTGTTTGATGCGTGTGTGTTGCCCATTCTCCTGTATGGGTGTGAGTCCTGGCACCTGACTAAAACCCAGGCACAAAAAGTATCGAAATTCGAAACGAAGTGCCTCAGAAGAATTTCGGGTAGGTATAAGATGGTACCACCGCATCACGAATTCACGAACGACGCTATACGCCGGCGCACCCAGCGCAGGTCCATCACTTCCACCTTCCACCATTACGGAGAGGAGATGGGCATGGCTGGGTCATAAGCATTGCGCAAGATCTACTACTCATTTTTTGCATATTTCGATGACTCCCTTATTGTTATGTAGGTAAAGAATTAAAAATAAGAGATTGAAATGTTCTATCTAAAAATACATAATTATTAGGTACTAGCTGACCCGCCCGTCGAAGTTCGATCTAACCCAGAATAAAAAATAATTTTGACTTATCACATGAATAAAATACAGTTTACGACATAAAACATTTTTAAAATAATCTAATAATTTATTGCATTACCTATGCAATAGTTATCGTTGATTCGGATGTGGGATGAAGTTCATAAGTTTTTAATCAAAACAATTATTCCTCTATAATATTTTTTTTTTAAATCCAAGAGATGGCTGTGTAGTAGGAAATAAGTCACATATATGAAACCTGTTACCTTATTGTATATATTGTTGAAAGAATAAACCCCATTTGAATATTTTTTTTACTGTATAATAATTATTATTATGCTAAGATTGTTTTAAAATATCATAAAATATTAGTTGAATTTGCCTAAACATATTTTTTACGTATCGTCACTTGGAATTAACCAGCGTCTAGTAAATAAAGTAAATCAGATATAGGTACCAATATAAACATACCTACCTACATAAAAAAGACACGCAATTAGAGATTACGTAACTATCAGAGTTGCATGCATTCAGCGACAAACACACAGCTAGAGAAGACGAAGAAGATAGATGCTTTTTTGTTGGGTTAGTTGGTGCTTCCCTATTTTGGTTATTTTTGTCATGATTTCTCGATTATTATACAAAAAAATATTTGGATTGACTAGGTAAAGACGAACAATGCAAACAAAAGTACGCCTATACTTACCTACCGAGAAAAAAAATACACTGCTAAACCAGCAATAATTGCCAATTTAAATGAAAATGATAAGATTAAGCTTAAAAAATAATATTTTTATACAAAACACAACCACACCTTCATACCAACTTATATATAGTGATTTTTATTATAAAGATTCTTATTCTATCGGATATTTTATACCTATCTCTCGGATATTTTTTTCCGTAAATTGGTATGAAAAATGTATCAAAAAATGAATTTTAATTAACCGATATGAAAAAGTTCTGTAATGATATAAGGCAAAGATCACATCTAGCTGTGGCGATGGTTGTACGATCAAAAATTACATATTTTGAAGAGTGAAATCACAGCTCAAAGTTCAATAAATGATGGCGGAAGTATAGTTTTTCTGTCTTATGTGCCTCTTATAAATTTAATTTTGATACTACATAATATTATTATTATGTGTTATTTTTCGGAGTGGCATAATATCTGGTTATATTTTTTACAATATATTTTCTATGGTTATATTATGAACGAACATGGTGAACACCACAAAATTTAGAAGTATTTTTTCAGTTTTCGAGTCGATTGTAAGGACAGAGCCATCTATGGAAAAACAGTGAAAATGTTATCTATGGTCAATGAAAGGTGTTTCAAAACATTTGGATAGATGTCTCTATTTATAGTTTATTATTTTTGGCATAATTAAAAAAAAGAAATTTATTGATACAGGCTACCTATACTGTGAGGAAGATTTGTAAAAAAATATGTCATATTTGTTATTTATTCGGAGTGGCGTATCTAGTTATATGAACGAACATGGATCACTACACAATTTATAAGTAATTATTCAGTTTTAGGAGGTTTTAGTCATTTAGTCGATTGTAAGAACAGAGCTATCTATGGGAAAACAGTAATATCATGTTTGTACAATGAAAGGTTTTTCAAAATATTTGTAAAGATGTCTCTATTTTATTAAGATTTTTGTTTAAAATAATTTTGGCATAATTAAAAAAAAGTAATTATTCATTGATACAGGGGATGATGGGGAGATTTGTAAAAAAAATGTGAGACGAAGGCGGTTAATTTACTGAATGCAAAAATTTGGAGATGCCGGGGATCGAACCCGGGGCCTTTCACATGCAAAGCGAACGCTCTACCACTGAGCTACATCCCCATGTGGTCTTGGGTCCAAAATAACGTTTAAGAAGGACATATTATAATTTACCTCCTATTCAAATAAGGTTTTGAGGATAGAATTTTATTTTGGACGCTTTTTCCAATCTACCTATTAAACCTAATCGATGCCTTTTGTAAGAAACACAATGACGTTAATGTTGGTATACTTTACCTTCGTCTTTCTGAGTATTCCGATATCCAACCCTGTTTTGATTTTGAATTCTTGAATCTTGATTATTAATTACCCATCTAATAACTATGTACATACTTTCTGAACAAAAGAATTTTAGAAACCAGAACACAAAACAAGAGATTTATATTTAAAAAAAATCTCGTGCGAATGAGGATTTATATGTTAAACATAATTTGAGGTTAGCTGTTATTGTTACAATAGGTAATATGAAATAAAATAAATGAGAAAGGATGGACTCATCAGCATGCGCGTGTGGGATGATACAAACAATCAACCAACTGATAAAAGAATGTGCTGAATTCGCATTTCAAGAGGAACAACACACGGATAGATAATCCGATTCTGACTTTGGTCTCTGGAGGTCAAAATATTATTAACTACTCTTAAGTATCTGAAGAAGAGGCTGGATATATTTAAAAAAAAAATATTTAAATAAAATAAAAACAAAAATAGACTTAAGGGGACACCCGGGTTTGAACCGGGGACCTCTCGATCTGCAGTCGAATGCTCTACCACTGAGCTATATCCCCGTGCTGCAGAGCGGTGGAAATTATTATACTTAAATATTTTGTATATACTCTTTGGAAAACAATAAAATCGGTATGTAGGTATGTTTAATGAAATTTGTTTTGAGGTGAATACAAAAATAGCTTGGGATTGGAAACGATTAAATTTGAAAGTTACGAATTGAACAAAAGGTGTCATTATTATTTTACTAGTTATCTTATAAAACCTACAGGAAAAATATGAAACTTATAGACAACAATATAGAAATAATGTACAGTAATAGGTATTTTCAGGTGAGAGACATTTTTGTTGCACTAGCTACCTACTATAATAAAAGTGGTTTTTCTCAAATAAATGGGTTAGGTAATAGTTGTTAAAATATTTTGCATTAAATATTGACGGAAATATTGAAAAAGATGAGAGTTATTTAAAATTATACGAAAAAAAAACACAAAAAAGTACCGCCCCCGGGTGGGCTCGAACCACCAACCTTTCGGTTAACAGCCGAACGCGCTAACCAATTGCGCCACGGAGGCTCGCGTTCCGTGCGGCAAATTTCCTCAATATAAACGTCTTATTGTTGGCTGAAAATTCAGTAATACATTTTGTATTGATCATTTTTTGTTTTATGTTCAGAATTCGGGAACCAAAATACTTGTAAGAGATAATTTCAACAAAACTGCACCGCTTCCAACTTACATAAATGGGGATGGATGGACTCACCAGCATGTGCATGTGGGATTACACAAACAATCGACCATCTGATTAACGAGTGCCCCATGTACGCATTTGAAAAAGGACTACAGGACTTGCACGCACTGACGGATGACGCGATCCAATGGCTTCGATCTCTGGAGGTCAGATTGTGAGCGACCATAAGAAGAAGAGAAGAACAAAACTATTACGAGAGATTATTCCTAAATAACGGTACTTTAGCTAATGTCGGTTTTAAATGTCGTTTTGTTGTTATGAAACCCGTTATTTTTAAAGGGAGTTTAAAGTCTCCTTTATTTTTTAAGAAACCGGCCGTAAAACAACTGGTGAACAAAATTTAATGAAGGACTTCAAGAAAGAATGCTACAATTCCAGAAACGACAACACAATTATAAAGCTGAAGAGAATTATTCAGTATAGAAATTTAATATCGGGTTTAGAGAATGTATGGGCACATATTATGTATATCAGAGACCGCTGGAATATATGGTTAACCAAGTGATCAACAATGATGTTCCACTTTGCCGAAAAGGGAACATAATATGTCAAGTTTCAGATTAAGAGTAAAAGAAATAGTGCAGTGGTGCACCAGAGAATGATTGAAGTTTGAATATGAGAGCTAACTCCAACGGTCACACAGACGTCAAGTGAAAGGTTTTATTCATGAACTCAAATTGGAAAAAAATGGTGATGAACCAGATTTTAAACAAGTTTTGAGTTATATAATTGGTAAAAAAAAAAATTACAAAACAAAAAATATTTGTCAGAAGTGGGATTCGAACCCACGCCCTCAGAGAGGACCAGAAGCGCTCCCTACGTTCAGTAGGTAAGGTTATTGCCTTGAGTCTGGCGCCTTCGACCGCTCGGCCATCCTGACAACTTGACGTTGCCGGCGAAAATGTGATATTTAAGCAACTAAGAACGAAAATATTGAAAAATGCTAAAATTTTATAAAAATATGCATTTTTATAATACATATTTATTGCAAAATAAATATTTAAAACGTTTTACAAACGAATCATGGCATATTTCGTACTAATGAATGCGTAAATGTTGTAAAGATCCCTCTATATGTTAGTAGTAAAATATCTTTATTGAGCTACGCTTCTAGAGATGGCGCTATACACACTCATTTTATGTGCGATAAATTTATTTTCATTGTACCTAATCTATCTTCCAATTACCTACGTAGGTATTTACTTGCTTATAAAATTGATTTGTGTCTTGTATGTGTCTCGTACGGGTTAGGCAGAGAGAATGAGCATACACTATTAATATTCCTTATTTTTCAGGGATTTAACTGTAATATGAAGTCAATTCAATACACTCTTTAACCCCCAGTTATGTGCAAAGGGATGCATCAAAAGATTTTCATAAGGCTCGATATTGCGTAATTGCGATGTCTTCCTCCCACACTATGTCCGAATCCCTTAACTCCGTTTCGAAGGAACGGATCACGGTATGAAAAGGTCTTCTTCGTCATCGGGACCCTGATGGGAGGAGGAAAAGCGTTCCAACCAAATCCTGCTCTTCTTCATAATGGTAGAAGTGATAGGACTCCATTGGGTGCGTCGTCGTATAGCGTCGTTCGTGATACGGTGGCACCTACCCAAAATTTATTCTCGCGGAGACTTTTAATGTCACATGCATGCACATAGCCACATTTAAGCAATATTATTATCTTTGTAGTAGGTACCGACTACTCATTTCAATTTTCTATCATGAAAAAGCCAGGTCGGCAGTTTACACACACAATAATGCTGCCTCTCGCAAGGAAACGCACACTTTTTTCCTTCATTCTGAGAATGGTCCTGTGATGATGTATACTGGATGGTACTTGCAATGAAGCGGACAATATTAATTTGTATAGTAAATCTGGATATCACCTAAGATGGAATTTAGCGGGCATTTCCAACGAATATACTCCAATAGATCAAAATAATAATATTATGATCTCTTGTTTCTCGTTAAGAGTGAGTGAGACGGAATAATATTGTATTGAGGTTGGTTTACTTGATCTTGGCATACCATTCTTTTTTACATATTGCGCTGTTTACACGAACCGTTTTGAACGATTTTTTTTTAAATTCAAATACCTATACCTATTTTTTTCGCTTTTAAATTATCAGTTTCTCTCAGTATTTTATGTAGCAAACCAATTCGCATATTTGAAACACTTTTTGAATTCATTATTTATTTCTCAATATTTTCATATCGACGGTTGACAGTAGGTAGAGCTTTGTCTATGTAGCTCAGTGTAAAAACTTCCTGATATCCGCCCTTCAGGACTTTTAAGCATATTATTTAGAGATGCAACGGATATCCGGCAACTATCCGGTATCCGGCCTATCCGGCGCCTAAATGTTATCCGGCCGAATACCGGATAACTAGCACCTATCCGGCCGGATACCGGATAGTAAAAAAAAGATATTTTTGGATAACAAATACACCTTGAAATCACAAGAAAAATGTCTCCAACTTAGAAAATTGATTAGCAAACATACTGCAATATGGGTAAATTATGGAGAATGAATAGGTATATAGAGGTAACAAGCGGCTTCGCTTGTCTCCGTAAATAAGGAAAGTTTTATGAAATTACGTTTCTTCATATCATCCTGCTGAAAGATGCAGATAGATTCCGCGATTTTTGGAACAATAACGTTCCGGCAACGGAGTCAGCCCAATTATTTGGTATATGTATGCCACCTACGTATGCGTAATTCATGCGTTGTACCCACGGTAATGCCCGGGCTCTACTAAAGACTTCTTCAGTATTCAGCGAATTTAATTAATTTCGAAAAAAAAAACACTCATATTTTAAGGGGAGCGCTGTTCTTCCTCCCATCAGGGTCCCCGAAGACGAGAAAGACCCTCTCATACCGAGAGGGTCTTCCTCGTGTTCCGCTCCTTCATACCGAGAGGGTTTTCCTCGTGTTCCGCTCCTTCGAAGCAGAGCTGATGAATCTGAACATGGTGTGTGAGGAAGTCATAAACAATGCGCGAGATTTAGCGCAATGGAGAGGTCTTGTTGCCTCTCTGTGCCCCTAATGCGGTGTTCACACGGGGCGATATAAGTCCAGACGATTTCGCTTGCATAAAAAAATATCGCTCCGTCGCCCATTGATCGTCTGATGTGTTCACACGAGTACATCGACATACATTCAATCTGTCAGGTGCGCTGATAATTTTAAAAATGGCGGACGTCGAGGTAGAAGTCGCGGAGTAATTGGGTTAGTTGAAAATATTGTTTTAGACGATATAAAAAGACTCCTAATTGAGGAAAAATAAAAAAAAACGCAGATATTGGGTGCGGAATTGGATTCTAAGGAGAAATAAATTTAGAGCAGTGCTGTTAACTGTCAAGAAACAGAACATACGGACGCCGCGCATATCTGCGCATGCGTGAATCGTTCCACCAGATACAAAAGTTGAAAGGCGTTCAACTTGTGGCGATATCGCTTTCAATCATTTTTATCGTTTCAGATTTATCGCCAATCTGTTCACACGGTTCAATTAGCTGGCGATATTTTGGTGTCCTGGCGATATTCGCCCCGTCTGAACACCGCATAAGGAGAAATAAATTTAGTGCTGTCAACTGTCAAGAAACAGAACATACGGACGCCGCGCATATCTGCGCATGCGTGAATCGTTCCACCAGATACAAAAGTTGAAAGGCGTTCAACTTGCGGCTATATCGCTTTCAACCATTTTTACCGCTTCAGATTTATCGACAATCTGTTCACACGGTTCAATTGGCTGGCGATATTTTAGTGTCCTGGCGATATTCGCCTCGTCTGAACACCGCATTAGTAGTGCATTAAGGTAGTTTGGGTTGGATTGGATATTAAGGAAGCCGTAAACCTAAACAGCACCAACTAACCAGATACATACGCCGGAAATCCGGCGGCCGGTTATCCGGTATTCGGTTGCTTAGTTGGCCGAATATCCGGTATCCGGCAAAATTGCTATCCGTTTCATCTCTAATATTATTACCTGTAGTACCTATATTTATTACCTGTAGTACCTATATTTGATTATGATTTTAAAGATTATTATTATATGCTGTGACAGATTCACTAAGCGACTTAGCAGTTTAGTACCTATCCTGTTTAACTCAGCTTCTGGTTTTGTGTAATATCTACTTACTGTCAAAGGCTTTTTTATGATAAAAATTGTGATTCTTGTCACTTTTATCCATCTCTTCTATAACCCTGGAATCGATAACACATTTTGTGTGTAGCACTTACATTCGAGATGTAGATGATAAGGAAATCACCTAACCGCTTTTAAGATGTCATGCTACGGAGAACTACGCAATATTTATTCGTCAGATCATACAATTAACTACAAGGTTTTATAAGTGAATTCGTGGCAATGAAGCGACTCCTGGAATAGATCGCACATAAACGACAATATGCTATATAATGATATATCATTAGACAGTTGGACCTTGGGGGTTACTCTGCATCGATCATTACCGATCCAATTTCAATCTTTCTTGGTTGTTATGCATAAAAATAGTTCCACATAGGTCTTTTTATATCTGGTATTGCTTTACGAAAGATAATGGCATAAATAAGGATTAATAGAAGTACATAATAATAATAATAATTGCTTTAAAAGTTATGACGGTAAACGTTGAGATCGGGATTTATTTATTTATTTTGTTAATAAAGTTATAAAAACAAAAATTATTATATAGATTATGATGTTACAAAAATACATATTTTATAACTTAAAAATAAGAATATTATTCTACTTAAGTATACTATACAAATTTAGACGTCACCTTTCTACAATATCTACAAATATTAAGTTTCAAAAGTAAGCCACCAGGGCCTGGGAGAATGGTTGACGGGCGTAATATAACAGATCATCCAAGATAACATTACACATAAAGCAGGTAAATGAGAGAAAGTTGTAAGGCACCTAAAATAGCAGAACATGCCGAGATTGTCTGCGATGTAGGGTTGAAGGTAATGGGAGAATGAAAGACATTATCACATTTTGGTGCAGACCAGTGAAGAAGAGAATGCTGAGAAATAACACCAAGTTTTATATTTTCTGCCCTCAGTATATATACTACAGATATCTTTTTCTTTGTCAGCCATTTCTCCTCTGCTGGTTGTAGAACTCTTCTAAAGTTTCCACCTTTTTCTATCTTGCGCTGTTCTCGTTCAGTTTATCCCGCTACTGGGATCACTTCATCAATAATCTTCATTGGGGTCTCATTATTGTCCTCTTCTTCTCATATGGTCATCATTTTAAAATTATGGGTGCCCATCTCTCGTTTCGCTGTCTCACCATGATATTATGTCCAACCCATTGCCATTTTTGTTTTGCAATGCTGTCTATAAATCTGCGACTCTTGTTCGGCGTCTGATCTCTTCATTTGCATATCTTATTTTATCATCTGAAGATGCATGCTTGGAAGGATTTATTGGGATATATTTGTCTTTAAAGATATGGTCTAGTTTGTCGAAATCTGCCCAATTAGAATCTTCTAGGAATTTTCCACGTTTTATATTTTATATTCAAATTGTGGTGTGTTTATATAAAATCTCTAAAAATGTATCTCATAAGAAGATGAAAGGCCTTATAAATAAAATAATACAATTATCCAACTGTCGATTTGTTGAAGAGAAATTATTTCTCGAGACAGATCGGCAGTATCAAGCCAAGATATGCGAGATTTGTATGGCAGGTCTACATTTTAAACGGTTTTTCAAACTTTGACGACAAAAAACACCAACTTAGAGGCTTCGCAGCATATATGTTCCATATATGGATTTACTCAGAATTCGGAGGAGAACATTTAGTGTGTATGTGTGTGAGGGTGTGTGTGTGTGTGTGTCCCCCCCTCCCCTTATAACTTTTGATTCGCTTGATGTACAGATCCTAAAATTTCAGAAAATATTTAATACTTTAAGCCTAAAAAACTTATATACTCAGAATTTTTTAATTTTCTTTCAGTCAGGGGTAATCAACCTTTGAATGTTTACTTAATTTTAGCATATATCTCGAAAACTATAAAAGATAGAACCCTAAAAATTTGTATGTATATAGAAAAATACAATTTCTCAAATTGAATTTAAGGAAAAAGTGTCAGGGTTTCTCAAACTTTTTTTTATAAAGAAAAATATATTTTTTATGACAAATTAACGAGTTTCAATGCCTATATTTCAGAATTTTAAAAAAATATAGAAAAACGCCGAAACTCATCAACTAGATAATTTAATTTTCTATAAAAAATATATACATTATATCAGTACATCTCAAACTTTTCTTAACATTTTTTGTAAAAATTTTATTTATTGACGACATCGTTTCATACAATGAACATACCGACTCAGGCCATCGACAGTTGGATCTCATGTATACATGCAACTAGTTATGCAATTATGTTACCGGATTAATTTAATGACTGGTATTCTCAAATTCACGTTCCAACTCAACGCAAGAAGCTCTTGCTTAGAACTTAATCGGTTGTCAGTAGTTACGCAACTAATGTATTGGATAAAACATTTTCAGAATACAGAAATGTCAAAAGTCTCAGTAAAAATTTGATACGACGCAACTCAATCGTCTGTTTTTCATTTCAGAATAACCGTCAATATCAATGGAACAAACCCATCGCTGTTCCGGCAAACAATGCGCGTGTGTAACAGAGCTTTAACACCTACAATCTTATTCTTATTGCACACTGCACAGATCTACTGCGCAGGTTTCGAACTTTGTTTTGTTGTATTATTCTCGTAGGTAGCTTATAAACTTTTCACGTACACACCACTACACGTATAAACCACCACTGTGAAGTTGGTTGCGGAAGGTTTCGCTTTTGTTATGGATCTTGAAATGTCAATTCGAATGAAACTTGCGAATAATCATAATAATAATAATTGAAACAGATGGAGATTTAATCTAGAAAATTTAGTGTTTGTTTACTTTTGACTTTACTAAACTAACTTAGAAGTGTTTAAACATTTTTACTTTTTAAAGTTTTATTTAAATCGACGCCGAAAAGTTTCTCTGTCGCTTTTGGAACCGCAAAAATAATCATTCGTGGGATTTCGAATTCTTCGTGGTGTTTTTGTGTGTGATTTTGTTTTTAAAATACTTTATCATTATTTTTATGATAGTGACTTTTACTCAAAGAAAGGATATGTGCTGTAACTTCATGTAACTTAACATTGTCATGTAAGTAGATACTTTTTTTTAAAATTAACTACTTTCTTGAAAAATAATATTAGATAAGCTTTTAACATGATGCCAATACAAACTATCTCAAAGTACTTGGCTTTTTTATATTATATTTTAAAGGATCCATGCAGTCTTTTTTCATCTTTCTTACCCATTTTATAGATACAGGTACCCAATTTTTCTCTCCGAACAAAAATATTCATTTATAATATTAAAGTAGGTAGGTATTTTAAAATAGATTTTTGTATGATGTCAAACAGAAGGATATTGATAAAATAAAAATCATTAAATACATTTTTTTAATAATTATTATTCTCTTTTTATTCTAGTAAACCGACAAAAGTAGTAAGATTTAAATTATTGTGTCTCGTTTTTACGACAATTTTTTCGAGTTACATGTGCGGAACCGCTATTTTAAATGAAAAAAAAAACCACTAATTTACTTATTAAACTTTGACATGCAATGAGAGCGTTCCTCCAATCACCAAGGAGGTTATAATTTACATTCTAGAGGTCGTCATGTACAAAAAATATGTGTCATGTGTGCATAAGATCCAAATATTTCAAATTAAAATTTGGTTTATCAATATGTAACATTGAGTATGTCTATTTAGGTAGTCTATTTAATAACAGAGATGGAAGGTGTGAAAAGGAGATTTAAAGAAGGAAACTGGCTGGTAGAAGGGTTGGCGGTGCACTTAGACCTCTAATGAGAAATAAGAACGTATCTCTTAAATCCAAACAGTTGATGCACAATGCAATCCTGATTCCATCCATGATGTATGGGAGTGAAACTTGGACGTGGACGAAAAATCTGGAAGTTGGAATAAATGCTGTGGTCACTGCGTAGGATATGCGGAAAGAGACTGATTGATAAGGTGAGGAATGAGAATATTAGAAAGGAATTTGGAGTGGATGTTAGCGTAGTGACTAGAATGAAAGTGAATAAATTAAGGTGGTTTGGGCATGTAGAGAGAATGAACGAAGATAGAATGACTAAAATAATATATAAATCTGAAAGAATGGGTGCATGCATGCAGACGAGGCCGACCTCGAATGTCATGGTCCGACCATATCGGTGCCGTCTTAGAGGAGGGCCAAGTCAGGAACAAAAGGAATATAAGAGCATGTATGCGGAATGTTATGCGTTTGGAGGAAGCGAAAGAGGTTTGTTTGGATAGGAAAGAATGGAAGTCCGTACTCTCTGCCTATACCCCCTTCGGGAAACGGCGTTATGGGTATAAAAAAAAATGCGACATTACATACACGCATGTATACCAACTTACACAGGATCTCGAAGTCAATCGCCCCTTCTGTGGTAGGTACCCCAATTTGACTTTCTTTCTTTAAACATTAATCTGTGCTCACTCAAAGTGAACACAAATATACTGTTTGACTCTTTCACAGTAAGCAACTTAAAGCTTGTGTCGTGAAAGAGGAAGATGGTCGGCACCTGGGATCGAACCCACGACCTCCGCACTAAACAGTACGAAAGCCGGCATCGTAACCGCTAGTCTACCAAACACTTTACTATGATTGCGTCATGCTTTTTTATTATGTATGTACTAGTTTTCCCGACAGACGTTGTCCTGTAATCAAACTATGAATAGGTACCTATTGAATTTGATTTCAAAATTAGTTTTATTCACTTTTCGCGTTTTGATTCATACAAAGAATTTGCTTCGCTAAAAAAGCTTGGAAAAAAATCCATAAAAAATCTGCGTGCCAATATTTTAAATGTCTAATGGTTGTCATAAAAATTGTGTTTCTATAGAATTTTTCACAGAAGGCGTTGCTGTATCTAAATTTGTTCTATGCTAACATTAATATTATTATATTTTATATTGTTTGTTATCCATTTTTCGATGTTTTATTAGTTATTCTGTTATCCGGATTCCGGAGCGGAGAAGAATCCAATAAAGCAAAATTGATAAAAATCTGTTCTGCCGATCTCGAGTTAGAGTTGGAACAAACTCGAATTTCTTTTATATATGTTCATTCATATTTTCAGTGAGTTTACGAACGTTTATCTCGAAAGATGTTCGCAAACTCGCAGTAAAATCTATCGGAAGAAAGGTATAAAGGAGGGTCATCATTAGGCATCTAAAATGTTTATTAATGTTATAAACAAATTACAGGTTGTTATAGAAATCGTTCCTTAAAGGTGCCAATTTTACTTTGACATTTCTTCACCAACACTAATAATAATTGTATGTAGCAATCTTTTTCGGCGATATAATTATATATTCGATTGTCAAAAGAATACTACTTATAGACTAGTAATATAAATATGAAAAATATTTCATGCGGGGTAGAGTGTTCAACGAAAATACCGAGCTACGTACGAACGTAACCAATTATGATAGAATAGTACATTATGTACCTGCCCATAACGATTTAACTAAATTTGCATGTGAATATAATTTTAACATGAATGCCTGTGCTAACTGCTAACCAACTCTCTCTCATGTGTTTCATATTATAGACGCTCCTCTAGAAGCACACTGTAATAACTCAATATTTTAATTTACTCATCTACATAATAATTCAGAAATGTTTGTGTGCTTTCTATCGTATATGTGAACAACACGCTCAAAATACAAATGCTACGTCAGATATGAATCTGCGCAGAGCGGTGCAATTTGCTTGAGAAGGTTCTTAAATACAATTTGCTGCATTAACTTTAATATATTTAGAGCTATTTAAAAAACTCTATTTTTTTAGGATCTTCATACAAATTTCTCAAAAAGACAGTAAGCCATCTTTTGGAAACAAAATTACTCATGTAAACGTTGAATGGAATCTTGGTATTACGGTATGAAAATGTAATAAAATAATTGTAGATTGATTTGTTATACATATAAATGTTATTCAAATCTTATTATTCTCAATAAATAAAGATTTAATGAAAAAATTTGCAAAATGATTCCTCCATTTTGAAGTTTGACAGATAGCGCAAATCACCCTCTATGGGTGGAGAGCCTAATTAATTATCACACATTAGGGAATGTAGCTATGATTCAAACCACAGAGCTATCTCTCTCTCTCTCTATGAAAACTTGCAAATTATGCCGGTAAGTTCGTATAATATTATGAGGTCGGTGAAACAAAAAATTTAAAAGTGTCATTCTTCTTTTCCTTTGCTTATGTCAGTTATAAATGTCTGTTAAGCAATGGGAAGCTAGACTAGAACCTGTTTAATTACCTACCTACCGATCAAGCCTGACAATCGGAATCAAAAACGTAAAGCAAGACGGGTATAAGCTAGTACTAAATAAATAAATCAATTAACACTTTTCTAAACAAAGGTGTCAGTATAGCCGGCGGAACTTCGACCTCGGTAGCCTAGTTGTATAGGCGTGGACTTCAAATCACGAGATCCCAGCTTCGATTCCCGGTCGGTCAAAGTTTTTCCAAGTGTTTTATCACTCGAATTTTCTACCCGGGATTGGCCTGTCTCAGATTGGACGGGACCGGTTGACTGGAAAAAATTGACTCAGACAATAAGTTCCGCCGGCTATACTGACACCTTTATAAGTGTTAATTAATTTATATATTCTCTACTAAAAACTAACATCTGACTTTGCCTTCAAACCTTCAATCTTACATTTTTTTTTGTAGTTGTCTAAATAATCTTTCAGCGTTATTGGTCCGCATCCGTAACCATGGAAAATGTAGCGTGGTTCTCCCGCTTGATGACTTCGAACCATGTTTGCGTGTTGAAAGAATGGAACAAATAAAATGATAAATAATTACAAATATAATTTATAAGGCTTGATTAAAGTGTAAGAAGGCGTGATTGGCTGAACGTGCCGTGGATTGAACTTTCCGATTGATAGATTCCGCCCTCAAGAAAAGTTTGTTCAAAAAAAGGTTCGAATCGTGACCTTTCTCTCCTGTACACGACAGGAGCTGAGCGGTTCGCATCAGTGGATGTAGGGTTTTGACTTCCTAGTACTGTCTCCAAAAAAGCAAACATGGAGCGGATTTCTCCATTACTACATCTTGAATGCATCGATCATATTTCCAATATATCAACAACAAACTGATACATAGATCTCTCTCTCGAGAGAGAGAGTGAATTGCCACATTGTAAAGAAGAAGAAGAACAAACTGATGACTGACTAATACTGTTCGATTTTTAAATGGTATGAACAAACCACTACGGGCTTACGACTAGAGGTGGGAATAACGGCTTAAATTCAAAAACGTTATAGCTGTTTCGTTAATTTCAAAAAACGTTATTTTTAAAAGCTTAAAAGCTAAAAGGCTTATTTATTTCGTAGCGTATATACAATAGGTATACCTAGTTATAAAAAAATAACAACTTACCTACCCCCTGAAGATAAACAATCACGCGATCTACACAGCACAAAAAGTATTATAATAACAATAATTTATATTATGTAATATGAACAATATTTACATAAAATTTTCTGCCGTACAATTTTTCCTTTTTGTTTTTTTATTAATTTTTAATATTATTGTTGTATGGACAAAGTTCATACATCCTGGTTCAGTACTGCACGACTAAGAATGAAGAATTCAATACGATTAATAAAATAAATATTTTTATAATGTATTGGTTTAATCATCAAAATTATACTTGATATTGAAAATAAACCGTTTTAACCTTCTGTAAAAAATGGACTTAGGAGGGTTACAAGTAGGGAATCTAATCCCGCATCATATTCGCGATCCCGCAAGCCTGCGGGATTGGTGACCTCAATCAGCGGGATTGACATTTCTTTGTTTGAAGTAGGTTATTATTATTAAGAAAACGATGAAATAAAAATAAGTATGCATTTTTTTAATTATTAGAAGTGTTAGCAATTGAAAATAATGATATTTTAGAGGTAAGTGTAAAAAAATCCGCTTCTTTTAAGGAACGATATAATACAACATTTAATTATACAATTATACATTAACGCCAACGGACATCAAGTTTTCGGAATGATTTTTTTGTAGAAAAGTCTTTCCGGATACTAATGAAATAAATAAGCTTTAAGCCTTTAAAAATAACGTTATTTAAAATTTATGAAACTGCTATAAAGTTTATGAATTTAAGCCGTTATTCCCACCTCTACAACATCCAAGTGCTTTCCTCAATTCCCTCCGCATCAGATCAAGAGAATTATCTCGAGTAGGTACGGATACAGGCACAACAGGTCTAGACACAGCTATCCATTTGGTACGGAGACTACGTTCTCATTCATTTTCTAGTGTAAAAGCGAAGGATCATCATTTAACAGATAGATAGATACGTTAAAGGTATGCCTTTTTTATCATCGTTGATGTCGTTGTCATCAACTTGCAGTTTCTTGTTGGACCTGTGCGTCTGACAGCATTCTCTCTATTCAACACACACATTTCAATTCTTACTTTTCTCAGATAAAAGAATGGATCGTCCACCACATTTGTAGATCCTGAATCTTTTTCTAGATATTTTTACGGCAGTCATTGATGTACTTACTTAATCCACAATCGCTCCCCGTGTGGACCATGTGGACGCCACGAAGTTCCTCCAAGCCTCTCTATCTTGCGCCAGTTGCACAGCTTCATCCCAGCTCAGTCCAGCATCTCGTAGAAACTCAGTGAATGCCCGCATCATTGTTACTCGCCTTCTTGTCCCATTCGGATTGTATTCGGGGACATGCGGAGAACATGACCAAGCCAGCTCAATTTGCGATTCTGGATCACTGAGGTGATTCGCTGTTGTGACATAATGGTACCATCTAATCCCCAAAATCTGTCGCAGAAATCTATTCTTAACACTAAGGATCTTCTTTTGTTGAGGCTTCGTCAGATGCCAGGATTCACAACCATATAACGGCCATTGATGTACGGCGTTCTTTTATCCGGTGAGATAACGACACTATAAGTTCCTGGCTTATCCTGGTATTTTGTCGATCAATTTGGTTTCTGCATTAACTAACAATACATCACGCAGTTACCTTCTTTTGACAATTTACTACGCTCGATACTGAATCTCCTACCGTGCGAGAATCCCTAGCCATAGAGTAATTCAATGACATTGATTTTGTTCCGTTCCGATACAGTATTCACTCAACACAAAATATAAATTCAAAACTTACTTAGTTGTAACATAAAAAGTGAAATTTTAGTTATTTTCCATGTGAATTTCAAAGAAAAGTCCCGTTTTTCCAGCGAAAGTTGAAAAATCTTTCATTAATGAGGTTGTACAGGATGTAATTAATAATCAGAACTTCATCTGAGCCCATTCTTATTGTTTATTATTTTTCATTTTCAGTCCCGCAAACGTGCGGGATTGGATTCCCTAGTTACAAGTGTTAGACCGAGGCAATACTGTATAACGTAAATCAAGGAACACAAACATAGGTAGCTACCTACACACTTTCTTTTGTACCCGTGCAGTGCAAGGCCAGCGGCGGGGATATTCGCCTATTATTTTTTAACAGCCACGTTAGAGGTTAGACGAATAACGTGAAGGTGCAAAATAATAGTGGAATATGTTAAACAGTCACATATTTTTATATAAATGCGTGAATGTATGTATGTAAGGGCGTGATTGTAAGTATGTAAGGCCGTGTGTGAATGTAAAAATAGTAAGTCTTTATATAAAATAAAAGAAAAATAATAAATTAGAGCATAATATTTTTGTTTTGCAAATCATCAAATATTTGAAACTGGCACAAATCGTCCCTCTAGGGATGGGATGCCATAAACATAATAATAATAATAATTAAACAGTCACGGTACTTAAAGGCGGAAACGAATATTGTGATATTTTAACAGCCACGTTAGGCGATTATTTTAAAGTAGTTGTAAACTAATTTTGTTTGAGATATTATTTTTGTTAGACTTATTTTCACAGATTTGTTAGACGAATAAGGTTTAATATGAATAACGTTGAAGACGTTATTTTTTTTATCGAATATTTTTATCAGCTTTCGTTATAACGCCCACTTCTACTTACGACCGTCTTCGACTGTTATTTCAAGTGATCACACTAAGCCAGCCTTCGAAATAACAGTAGAAGACGGTCGTCAGCCCGTAGCGGTTTGTTCTGTTCATACCATTTAAAAATCGAACAGTATTAGCCAGTCATCAGTTGTTGATATATTGTTAAGATCTAGTCCTGAAAAAATGGACACAAGAATCTAGATAAACTTAGAAGGCTGTGTGATAATCTTTCCATCTCGGCTTTCCATTTCAATTTTGGAATTAAAAAGAGGATGAAAATGAGTCATATACTCAAAAACTGCAAAATCCCCATGAACCTAAAATGCAAAGTTTATGAGACGTGCATAGTACCAGTTGCTGGATATGGCCTAGAAACAGTGACCCTGACCAAACTGAGTATAGAGAAGATAAGGGCCACCCAAAGATCCATGGAAAGAGCCATGCTGGGTATCATCCTGAGAGAATGAGTGAGGAACGAAGTGACACGGCAAAGAACCAAGGTTGCAGATATTGCCCAACGTATCGCTTCCCTCAAATGGCGATGGGCAAGTCACATGGCAAGAGACCAGGGGGCCTATTTTCATATCGTGCGATAAAATATTGCACACTTTCAAAGTATGCGATATTTTATCTATCACTTTTTTTAAACTTAGGAGGATTGGAAGCAATGGCGAAAATTTTTTATAAGCAAATTATACCACATTATTCTGTCTGTCTGTCCGTCCGTCTTTCCGTCCGTCTGTCCGTCCGTCTGGTCGTCCGTCCGTATGTCCGTCCGTCTGTCTGTCCGTCCGTTTGTCTGTCCGTCCATGCGTCCGACTTTCCATCCGTCCGTCTGGTCGTCCGTCCGTCTGGTCGTCCGTCCGTCTGGTCGTCCGTCCGTCTGGTCGTCCGTCCGTCTGGTCGTCCGTCCGTCTGGTATCCGTCCGTCTGGTCGTCAGTTTGTCTGTCCGTCCATCCGTCCGTCTGTCTGTCCGTCCGTCTGTCTGTCCGTCCATCCGTCTGTCTGTCCGTCCGTCTGTCCGTCCATCTTTCCGTCCGGCTGTCCGTCCGTCTGGTCATCCGTCTGTCCGTCCGTCTGTCCGTATGTTTGTTTGTTTATTTCTTTATTTCACTTTTCTCTGTTATCTACCTACTACAAATATCAATAGATAGTTATCGGTCAAAATGTGATAGATACTTGTCGACGACAAATACCAAAATACGCTTTTCGACGCAAAGCTGATATCGATACACAAAAACATAGAAAAGTGACGCATACAATGAAAGTGTGTGATTTTTTATCGCACGATATGAAAATAGGCCCCCAGGCAGGGAAATGGTCGAAACCAGGAGACCTAGATTATCTGCCAGGAACGTCGGGAGACCACAACAACGGCGGAGGGATGAACTCGTCAAATACGTTGGGGTTCAATTGGTCGAAATAGCCCAAGAGAGAGCGGCGTGGAATGAGATGGAGGAGGCCTTTGGAGTCAAAGAGAATAGGCTGAGAAGAAAATGTTTCAGAAGAAAGAATTAAACCGCTTCGTTGTTGAAATTTTTGTGTTTGTATTTCAAACATTTAACATAAAAAATATAAATTTTATGCTGTACCCATTTTCGTTTTCGCGTGCGTTTTATGTTGAAATCGACATCACGTCGATTGTAGCGCGTGTGAAATTTGTCTCGAGTTGAAAATGAAATGTATAAAAAGAAGAAAAAAAAACAGGTTTGAGAAATAATAAAAATATACAAAATAAACAAAAGTGGCAAAGGTTAAATTTTATAACACAATCATGAGACATTCTTAACAAATATTATAAATTAATTATTTTTTACTTTCACAAAAATAGCTCTAGGTACACAATATTACCTATGTTGTAAAGCAGGGGTGCACAGACTTATAGGGAACAGGGGCCACTGGGGAAGATTATGAGCCAAGACAGGCCGCACTAAAAGTTTTATTTTTTTGATTTCGTGTTTGCCGTGGGGCTGTCGGCTTAGAATTAGCACCTCTGCTCTTTTTGCTAGTTTTTCGAGCATCCTGTAAGAGGCAGGTAATCGAAAAATCTGATCGGGGCCGTGAAATTGACTACCACACGCCCTCAAACCCACATCGGCGTGTAGATCCAGAGGAGGGGTTTTTAGTCGGCAGGTCTGCCCATGGGCAGGAGTCCGATTCAACGTCCATGAGGATTTTCCCCTCCTCACAAGAAAAAAAAAAAGGGGGGGGGGGGGGTCCAAGCAGCTGGTGTCCCCCTGATATGAGTGCTGAGTGCGTCCTTCAAGATAACATGCGAAACACTGACGGTCCTCCTATGCTATGCTTCCACTGAGGACGGAGATGCGGCTGCCAAGTACTGAGTCTGGATGCAGTTGTATCCTTTGTCCCAAGGCGCCCCCGCTTAATAGTACTGGGAGATTTTAATGAGAAGGTTGGCATTGACCCCCAGTATGGACCAGGCGTCATGGGTAGGCATGGCATGGGAGTGATTTTGAAAAGGCCTTCGACAGCCCACATAGACCAATGGTGCAGTCCCTGTATGAAGACTGAATGACAGTTGGCCTAGGAGAGCACTGTTCTTCCTGCCATCAGGGTCCCGAAGACGAGGAAGACCCTCTCATACTGTGTTCCGCTCCTTCGAACCAGAGCTGAGGAATATGGACATGGTGTGGGAGGAGGTCATAAACATTGCACAAGATCGAGAGAGCACTTGTTGCCTCCCTATGCCCTTAAGTGGGGCGTAAAGGGAGTTTGGATTTGGATTTCACCGGCTAATTTTGTAAAAGTAGTATGCTGTGTTTTATAATGCCTTTCACGTTGTATTCCTTCAGAATGGCAATAAAGCTGTTGCACATTAAACACACAATATTATTACGCCATGAAACAAAAAAGTATTTCTCGGTCCAAATATCTTAAACTGCCGATTTTCATCTTTAACAATACGATTTTTACAAGTTCCTGGCTCATCCATATCGCAATTGATATATATGTGATTGGTACGACGAGTAGAATAGGTACGTAGTAAACCTGAACAAGAAAGTGGAAGGTAGGAACTTAATGCTGCATTTTTATTATTAACGATTCAAAAGTTTCAATAAAAAGTCAACAAATATTGTTACTTACGACTTCCACAGACGATATTTCACACAAAAAAACCAAAAACATAACTAATAAACGGTTTTTTTAATAATTCTTCGTAAAGCTACAAAAGTAATTAATGAATTAAAACAAACACAGTTGCACTTTTACGATATTTTATTGAGGCTCGAGCGCTTTCGTCTATCTCATGTAGACATTATCAAGAGACTAAAGATACATAAAATTTTAAAAAATAAATTGAAGACATGGTACAATATTGGTAGGAGAAGATAATACTACTACCAGATGACAAAATTATTATTATTGCGTTGACATGCAGTTGGGTAAGATATTATGATAAAAATGTGTTCGAGGGTGACAAAAGGATGGGTGTGCGTGGGTTGGGGATTTTATGTAGAAACATATTATGTAGGTATTATTTTAAAGTTAGTGAAATGACTAATTAATTGATTTGAAATAGTGGAGATGGTGCTGGGATTTGTATGTTCACTATAAATGAACTTTCACTACGTAAATACACAAACCTTACAAAAAATAAAAGTAATTAATATTCTTTTGATTTTCCAATATTTTAATTCGTCGGCGGCCGCAGAAAAACTGACAGCGGGCCGCATGCGGCCCGCGGGGCGCTGTATGTGCATCGCTGCTTTACTGTGTAAACTTTTTATTTCAAACATAGCATTAGTAAGGCTTTTCTCCTTTATCATGTCGCGTCTGTGCGTTAAGCTTATGATTTGGTAAACTTTTTCATGCAAACTTTGCTTTCTTGTGGCCGAATTCATATGTCAGACTTTAATGTACTTGATAATAGAACTCTATGAAAATTAAAAAAAAAAACTTGAACTTTTTATAACAAACGTTGCATATGTATGGCTTTTCAACACTATGAATTCACATGAAAATCTTTAAAAAATTACTTTAGTGTGTAAACTTTTTATTTCAAACATTGCATTAGTAAGGCTTTTCTCCGTTATGATATCGCGTCTGTATGTCAGACTTTAAAGCACTTGATATTAGAACTCTATGAAAATTTAAAAAAAATTGACCTTTTTGTAACAAACTTTGCATTCAAATTGCTTTTATCGTGAGTTATTATTTGATTGATTAAACTTTTTATTGCATTCGTATGGCTTTTCTCCGCGCATGTCATTCTTTAAATTACTTGAGACCGCAAACTTTTTATTGCACTCATTGCATTAGTAAGGCTTTTCTTCACTATGAAGTCCCACTGTGCGTAAAAGTTTCCTAATTTGGTACACTTTGCTTTCTTATGCCTGACTTCGCATGTGAGTTTTTAAATAACCCGAAAAATTGTTTTTCTCTACATCAAGACCTTTAAAAAAAGTGCTCAGCCAACAGGCATAATAATATTATGTTACTGTCAGCCGTATAGAACGTAGTAGAACAAAATTTGTCTTTAGTTGCGAGTGGCGCGCCATCTAGCGGCGTTAATGACATCAGTCAGTCAGTCAGTGAGTCAGTGTTCAAGGCAAATATTATATAAAATGCTATTGAAAAGAGGAGAAGGACGGGAACGGGTAGGAGAGGAGAGGAAGGGATACCTATGCCCGCTATCCCCGACACAGATCACATACATTCATTCATTCCTTTATACACATAGGCATTCATACGTGTGCATTTATTCTACTCATACCTAATTTCTTTTTTTTTTTTTATTTATTATATTTTTTTTTGTTTATATATTTTTTTAATCTTTCATTCTCATTATCTATGATTACTTCCTATTCATTATCTATGATTACTTCTATGTCAGTTGTATTTCCGTAACAATAAATTGATGTGGTCCTTCGAACCGGATCTTATTAGTTATCATTTTTGTCATTCTGATATTCCAGGAGAATGGATAGACACAAAAACATGATAACTCATAATACATCCTATTCTGGATTTGTTCGAACTAAAATAAGAACGTTCCAAAATTTAAGAATTAAGGTCATATGAATTAAAATTCGTATTCTATAAAGCGATGTGTTCTAAAAACTAAAATGACTTAAATTAGTTCACCATAAACAAAAATATGAATTATAATTGTCTATGGTCTATATCGCGCATGCGCAATTGGTCATGTTTGTTTATTAAAAATAGTACGAGTGTCAAAGTAGTGACCAAATGGGTTAGGAGCATCTCAAATTTGCCTTTTTATCAGACCAACTCTTAGATTTCCTTTTGAAATAAATAAGTATAATTATTTTTAGTGCAAATCTCGTGTTGTAATATACGCAAGAGTATTTTATGAAAGTAGTGATTTTGATCTAACCTCCAATTTTCGATTTCGGCATAACGAAACACGCGCAAATAATCAATTTTATGATTTTATTTACCTTAATAAAGATATTTAACACTTTTTTTAAACTTATTAGGTTAAAATAATACTTTTATTATAAAAATATCATCAGATATATTTTAAGTCGCATACAATTAGGTGTGAACTAAAATTAAGAACGTTTTGACATAAGAACGCACTAAAATTGACTTAAATAGTGTTGTAGAATACCAAAATGAACTAATTTCAATATTAGTCACATTAAGAACGCTCTTAATTTTTATAGAATACCGATGTGCACTGACTAAAATTGGAACGTTCTTATATTAGTTAGTGCGCACTTAAATTGAAACAGAATCGGGCGTAATGTGGATAATATTAATTGGTTATTAGGTAAATTATTAAACGTTAATAGGTACTAAATTGAAAAAATAATCTTGAGAATTTCACATACCTACTTAGTTCATAATGAAAATAATAACTTATTAGAACAAAAACTTTCAATAATTTCTTCTGCAGTTCTTTTATACTGAATCGGATGTTAAATATCCGCCTCCATGTGCAATATTCTCTGGACCGGGGTGTTGTTGAAGCTGCTTAGAAACTCTTCGTTTTCTTTGTCATCTCTGATGGCTATCGCGTAATAAATAACGCAAACAATGTTCCCCTTGGGTTTGTAGTAATAGGACTGGACCTTGTATCTGCCTGGGAAGAACTTGTTATCAACCATATGGCCGACATATTTATGAAATTCGATGGAGTGTACTTCTATATTCTGTAAAAAATAATAATATACCTATAACAAATAATAAGAATTTATCAAAGCCACCTCTTCCATTGAGTTAGGGCAATGTCAAAGAGAATAACTGTAGAGCTTCTATTTTTTACGGATCAGCGTCAAAAGAATTTAAGGATAGTACTCATTGTATAAAAAATCTTCAATGATAGGGGTAGATACATCATATAATAATAATATAACAATTTTCTATACAAAGGTGTCAGTATAGCCGGCGGAACTTATTGCCTGAGGCAATTTTTTCAAGTCAACCGGTCCCGTCCAATATGAGACAGGCCAACCCCGGGTAGAAATTTCAAGTGAAAAAATACTTAGAAAAACTCTGACCCGACCGGGAATCGAACCCGGGAACTCGGATCTGAAGTCCACGCTAGTACAACTACGCTACTGAGGTCGGTATATATACAGTATACATCCTATGTGATTCAAAATTACCATGGACGACAATCACATACTAACATGCCTTTTAAGAGAAGAATTCTGCGCTACCGGGGACGTGAAAGTGGCAAACAAAAAGGCGATACGAAATAATTAAATGCATGTTCAGAAGAGATAGGGGTTAATAAAAAATACTGATCCAGACAATTAATAAATGAACAACAACTGACCTTTCGTACTTTGCAGACGTTATTTGCATACAAGTTGACGAACAAACTGCCATAAACGAACTTGTTGTAATACGGGAACAAATATTCACAGAGGTTCTTTGACGAATAAGTCACTGCAGGGATGTACTGCTTTTTATCATTCTGTTTCCAAGTCCGCACCCTGCCCTGTGGGGAGACATTAGATTCAAATTTTATTCCACCAACTGTTTTCCGTATCGAATAGAGCCAGGGAAACAAGGCATCTTACAAAAAGAGTGTTAAATGGATAGGTCATAACATCAGGCACCCGGGTCTGCTTTTTAACAATGTCCAAGGAATGGTCGGGGGCAAAAAACACAGAGGTTACCCCAGAAATAACTAGGTGATCGGTGAACATGCCCTGTAGCACTTTTGAAGACAAATCCTAGGATTGTGATAAAAAAAAGTAAAAACTATCTGTTTCATAGATATCCTGATGCGGTTTTTTTTTTCTTAGGTATGTCCTTGATAGTGGTTTTTCTTAGGTGAGTCCTGAATGTGCCGTGGGGCTGTCGGCTTAGAATAGCACCTCTGTTCTTTTTGCTGGTTTTTCGAGCATCCTGTAAGAGGCAGGTAATCGAAAAATTAGATCGGGGTCGTGGGGTTGACCACCTCACACTCTTAAACCCAAGCGGTCAGAAAAGGTAACAAAATTAAGCCTCGGACGCCTGGGCACCACCAGGGGGAGGGGTACAGGCAGCTAGTGTCCCCCCTGTGTTGACCACGGCTCGCTCTAACAAGAGCTTGAAAATCGGGACCCTGAATGTCCGCACTTTAAGGGCGGGTGGGGAGCTTGTTGCTGCCAAGTTGGCGGGAAGTTGGCGGGAGATTATGGACTGTATATCCTGGGGCTGAGCGAGGCACGCATCCCAGGGACGGGGCAGAGTGACGCTGGCAACTATGTCATGCTGCACTCTGGTCACCGAACTGCACGCATGCGTGGCGTCGCTCTACTTTTAAGTAAATATGCCTTCTCTCGCCTTCTTGGTTGGGAACCTGTTTCTGACCGCCTGATGAGTGCGTCCTTCATGACAGGCGAAACACTGACGGTCCTCCTATGCTATGCTCCCACTGAGGATGGGGATGCGGCTGCCAAGGACTGTTTTTATGACAGTCTGGATGCAGTTGTGTCCCATGTCCCAAGGCGCCACCGCTTAATTGTACTGGGGGATTTTAATGCCAAGGTTGGCAGTGTCCCCCAGTATGGACCAGGCGTCATGGGTAGGCATGGCATGGGAGTGATAAATGATAATGGAAGCCGTCTGATTGGTTTCGCCACACTCCATGGACTCTTAATAGGGGGAACTCTGTTCCCTCACTAGGATATCCATAAATATACTTAGACCTCGCCTGACAGGAGAAAAAAAAACCAGATTGACCATCTTCTGGTAAGGGCCAGCAACCGAACTGACCTGCGAGATGTCCGCACCTACCGAGGGGCAGACATGGATACTGATCACGAACTCCTTGTGGGTTCGTTGAGATTCAGATTTACCCATTTCCAGCAGGGACCGTCTGCCTCTCGCCCGCTGGACATACGCAGGTTAGAGAGTGCTCATTGTCGTCATTCGTACGAGGCTGAGTTACGCACCAGGTTTGCCCCCTTGCAGGATTCACACGGAACTGTTCCGATTGAGACAGCTTGGAATAGCTTCCGTGACGCCGTTATGGAATCCGCACGTTCTTCTGTCGGCTATAAGAGCAAAAAGAGGCCAATATGGATGTCCGATGGGTCCTGAAGATCGCCAGAAGGCTAAGACCCTCAGAGACAGCGAAAAAGACCCTCAAAAACTGGCTGCTCTGGTGTCTGAGTACATCAGGGAGCTGAGCCGCAAGGTGAAGCACTCTGTACGAACAGATAAGAGAAGACACCTGGACTCTCAGATACGGCGAGCGCAATCTGCTGCACTCGGAAATGACTCAAGGACACTTTTCGAAATCACCCGGGAGGTCGGGGGCAGGGGTCAAAAAAGACCCGTGACGGCAATACGAGACTCTCGTGGAGCCACTGTCACTGCCCCCGAACTGATTAAAAGGAGATGGAGGGAGTACTTTGAGTCAATATTAAACCGTCCCGAGCCCTCCTCACCTTACAACTTTGAGGAGGAGTTGACTGGTCTGAATATACCTCAGGCAACTGGGATATGTGAGGCTGAGGACCCGCCGACATGCAGTGAGATGGTGCTGGCCGTGATGAGACTTAAGAACAACAAAGCGCCAGGAGACGATGGAATTCACGCAGAGCTCCCCAAACAAGGCATAGACACCCTTGGCCAACCACTATTAGATATATTTAAAATGGCGTGGGAAGAGGAGAGGTGCCCAAAAGATTGGCGGAATGGATCCATCGTCGCAATATTTAAAAAGGGAGACCCCCTTGAATGCGGAAACTACCGTGGAATTACTCTACTGAGTGTTCCCGGTAAGGTATTATCTCAGATATTACTACACCGCATTCGGGGGCCTGTCATGGCTGTCCTGAGAGAGCAACAATGCGGCTTTGTACCTGGAAGGTCCTGCACGGACCCAATTTTCTGTGCCAGGTCCATCTTTCAGCAGTGCAAGGAGTTTAATTCTCCAGTCGCATGTTGCTTTATAGATTTTGAAAAGGCCTTCGACAGCCCACATAGACCATCAATATGGAAAATACTTGCTCTGTATGGTATACCTCCGAAAATAGTTAAAATGGTGCAGTCCCTGTATGAAGACTCCGAGTGTAGCGTGAAAACGCCAGGTGGTCCTACTGAAGCTTTTAGGATCACCACGGGAGTCAGACAAGGCTGCATACTAGCTCCTTTTATATTCATAATAGTCATGGACTTCCTGTTGAGAAAGTCCATGCAAGGAGCAAGAGATATACCGATAACACAGAGAGATGGTCTAATGGGCGAACTGTGCGATCTGGAGTACGCGGACGACCTAGCGTTGTTCAGTACGACAGTGGAGGAATTACAGCGCAGTGTTTCAAGACTCTGCGACGAAACAGCACGCCTCGGCCTTCGAGTCAATGCCAGTAAAACGGAGCTCATGGCGAATAATGCCTGCCGCGATAAACAGCTACCGATAATCATCGATGGTCACCAGGTCTCCCGGGTGGATAAATTCAAGTACCTGGGAGCAACCATTACCACCACTGGTGACCTCGGGGCTGAGCTCCCGATACGTATCGGTATGGCAAGTGGCGCCTTCAACAACATGACCAAGATATGGAAGGCGTCGGCGTTTAGTGTCGAGACGAAATGTAAACTGTTTGATGCGTGTATGTTGCCCATTCTCCTGTATGGGTGTGAGTCCTGGCACCTGACTTTGGCCCAGGCACAAAAAGTATCTGCATTCGAAACAAAGTGCCTCAGGAGAATTTTGGGTATAAGATGGTACCACCGCATCACGAACGACCCTATACGCCGGCGCACCTAGCGTGATCCCATCACCTCTACTATTATGTGGAGGAGATGGACTTGGCTGGGACATGTGTTAAGGATGCCGAATGACAGTTGGCCGAGGGGAGCGCTGTTCTTCCTCCCACCAGGGTCCCGGAGACGAGGAAGACCCTCTCATACTGTGTTCCGCTCCTTCGAATCAGAGCTGAGGAATCTGGACATGGTGTGGGAGGAGGTCATTAACGTTGCGCAAGATCGAGCGCAATGGAGAGCTCTTGTTGCCTCCCTATGCCCCTAAGTGGGGTCTAAAGGGAGTTTGGATTGGATTTGGAAGTCCTTGATGAAATAGCATCGCCAAATTATTGATGTAAATCCATTTAATTTAGAATTGCGATATAAGATTCAACCAAGTTCAGTATGAGCATGAAAATATATTACCATCAACGGCCACCCTTCTTGCTTGCTGTACGCGCTGATGTCCAAGTAGGTACCTCCTGTTCTAGGGTCGAAAGTGAAGTTCACAGAGACGTTGTAGAGCTGATGCCTCTTGATTCCTTTGCACAAACTGCCGTCATAAATGTACCCTTTACCAGACCCCTAAATGAAACAATATTAATTTGTTGTCTATTATTACATATATTAATATTATTTTGACCAAGATAAGGTCTATTGGTAGCTCACACTGTCTTATTGCGAGTAATCGTGCATTCTCAGAGTTCAATTGTGGTTCTCCAAGTTCGTGACTTCTTGTGACAGCGAGAGCATCACAGTTACAGGGGATGTGAATAATCGTTATCCATTGAGCAGAATTATAGGCTGGGGTTTATGATAGTCTAATTTTGGACATTTGTTTCCACTGTTTGTAGTAGAGATGTTGCAGATGCAGGTTTTTTGACATCCGCGGTTACGGATTCGGAGCTTTCAAGCTAAGATAAATCTTAGCTTTAGGGATTAGTAAGTATATACATCTTAGCTTTAGTCTCTTTAGAAACTAAAGCTAAGATAAATCTTAGCTTTAGTTTCAAATAACCTGTGACCATGAAGGGGCCCCTTCGAAACATGTCAGGTACAATAAATTTGTGGAATAGTTAAAAATTACTTCCACCAAGAAAAATGCATGTTCAACAACTTATAAATTTTATCAAATAATTATTGTCAATAGCAATAACAATGCCGCGATGGTTGAGCAACACTTTGTTTTCTATCCGTAAAAATTCTTTGATTCTGTGTTTGGAAATTTACCCATTTAAAGGTAAGTAGGTTTGATGTATGCGTGTACATAGATACTTTTCAATCATATTATGATGACGGTCGAAAGGATAAATTAACCTATTTCTAAATTTTAACGTAGGCATAAATAGTAGATTACTATTTTATTTTAACAATTTCTGAACTAAATTATTATAGAATATACTCTATTTTCAATTAATTTAAATTTATTTCTATTTCAAATAGATAGATATATTAAAAAAAAAACATATTACTCGTACTGTGTAGTGTGTAGGTATATTTTTAAGGAGAAATAAAAAAAATCATTTGTTATAATTAATAGGGATTAGTAAGTATATACCTACACGCGAAATTAGATGCACTGCATTGAAATTGACACATACCTACCTAATCAACTTTTGTGCGCCACGAAGATATTTTGCTCTTTCATACCTTTTTTGATTTGCACACATTGTTTTCATAAATACATAACATCATTAAAAAATAAGGTACCTACATATTCTGCATTAATAACTCGAAATCATTCAAATCCGACATAGTACACTTGGTTGTAAACACTCGCGTTGCCCGGTTACTATTTTGTTTGTTTACATTATTTTGTACGAAATGTCATCTTCACACATAACAGACACGGATCAAATATTTTTTTTATAAATAAAGTAATAACTGATCAAAGGGTTATAAGTAATCGTGTTATTAACGAATTTTTTATAAATAAGACTGTGACTGCTTTATATGATTACCCTCAGCGGTGAAATCTCCTTTTTGCTATAGACCAAGAATGCCTCTCCTTTTATGGAATCGAAGGTAAAGTTTCCAGATACGTTATGGAGCTGGTATCTTTTGATTCCTTTACACAGATTTGCATCGTATACATATCCTTTAAAAAGCCCCTGAAATTACCTCCTTCCAATTTATGTTCGAAACCGTCAGCTGCTATGTGCCGAAGAAACGGAATACAGTAAGGGGAAGATCTTTCCCATCTTCTTGATCTACTGCCATTTTTGGTAGTATTTTACGTTAGTATATACCTAGATTAAACTTTATTTTACTTACATAATCTATGCCTGCTTTTGCATCTGAAACAAAATGCAATAAAACCAGCAACGCTATGAAAACTAGTAAAGCTATTATTCGATTTCCTGATAAATGAATATAAATGTCGGTCATTTTTTCTACTATTGATGAAATTAATTTAACTGACTACTTCCAACTGTCAAAAACAGTGCAAATAAATTTATTTTATAGGTACGGAGTTTGGTGCGATCATTTTAATAGGCACTTAATTATGATGAGTTCGCAATCCCGCAAGTTTTCATTTGTCCACTATATTATTAACCTCCTAAGGCCCAGGCTTATGAAATGAAAGAAGTAATAAAGACCCAGAGTACTAAATAAATAAATGCGTTCAGACCCAGACAAACAACCCATCTTTTTTTAGATTTATAGTTAAGCAAGCATTTTATTAATTCGTAAGGGATGTTCTGAGCACTAAAGTAAGACTTTAGTGAAGAAAAAAATCAAAATGTTTTTACCTATAAAAAGGACTTTGGGTCTGTATGCTGTAAGTTCGTCATCATTTTACCATAGGAAAGGAATTAGGGTTTCAAAATAACATTCAAAATCATTCTTATTTGGATCAAATTTGTTATAATAAAAAGGAAAACACGGTTTCTGTTTTTTGTGAAGCACGGGAACAGGTTTCATGTTGAAAATTTGCCGCATGTTTTCATTTTGCAGCCTTCCTTCCTACACTTATGTTTTACACAAAATCCATTTCAGGCATATCATGGTGTGCTCCATGGTTTCTCGTAAATTTTTGAGGTCAAGGGAACAACTGTAAGTCGTCCTCTTTTTCGTTATATGTCCTCTGATTCTATCGATACTTATTCCGTGATATCTGCATTAAACGCGTTTTTTTCGACTAGCATTCCACCAAATTCCGTTTTTAAGAATCTAAACAACATCTGTGTCTAAAATGATCAGCATTTCTTCTTCGTTTAATAAAAATGAAACAATAACATTTAACAAAAATGTTTATTTATTATAATCATAGCTCAAACCCAAAGTCCTACTAACAGTACCAAATAAATAAACTTTCTTGAAGAGAATAGACCAGAGGTCCTTTTTAAAGCACTTAATAATTTGAGGCTAAAAATTGCAGCTAATTCTGCAGAAAACTATAAATTTATAACATAAACTGGTATTGTAATTCACTATATTCCTAAAAAATCATTACTTTTGTAAACAAAACGCAGGATTTTAAAGATTAAGACAGATTACTCACATGACACGCGCCCCGACTCCATGATCGCTGACTTTCAACTGACAGATTACATACAGATTTATATATTTTTTTATTAAATGAGTATTGCCGGCATATGAGAAGTATAATCCATCATTATATGCTGAATTTAAGTTTTAGGAGGGAAATTTAAATATGCTAGAACCAATAATATAATTGGTACTTTAAGAAGTACCATGGGCAATTATTTCAGGCAGCAAAATTTTATACTGGGTCTGAATGATTATGTTGATTTAGTACTTTTTATAGTACCCGGGGCCTGCGGAGGTTAAAAGCACACGTTCAGACAGTTCATTAGGCTCTGTACTCACTTGCGCCGCGAACGTGTATCATTACATCAATTTTATCAAAAGGATGCATGTGGTCCGCTCGCGTTCGCTTTTCAAATCATGTATATACTCATAACTTTTCGATTAAATTGATCCAATGTCACAAGTTAGCGGCGCAAGTGAGTACGTACGTTTAGGTGTCTAAAACATGTGGAATGAGTAGTGCGTTAAGCAATTAAAAAACCCAAACATGGTGTCCAAAGACTAGAACAGAATAAGTCTCTTTAACAATAATGTATGTATGTGCAATTTTCAAGTGTGTATCTCTTCCAGCCAACCCATACTTAGAGGTGAGTTTGAGATTAAAACTTCAAACCTTCCAGATGGCTTTGACGATTTCTTTCCACCGCGCATCGTTTGCCATGAGGTTAGCGCTGATGTTCATCCTTTTGCTTAGTTTGGGACAACTTAACTTTGTTGAAATTTTGAGAAAGCATTGCACGCATTGAATGATTCACATTTCTAGACTCTAATGTCAAAATAAGAAGACAAATAGGAGTACCCGATTTTTGGAAAGAAGTAGCGGATATTGGGAAAGAAGCAGCCGACATTTATGAAGAAGAAGCTGAAATCGAGAAAGAAGTAACGGACGTTGGAAAAGGCGTAGCTGAAATTGTAGAAAGTAGATAGATAACTACTATATCATATCTATAAATAATAATAAATAATAATAATAATACAAAGCCTTTATTGATAAAATATACAAATATAAAAATAACATGCTTATAAATAATTATTAACAACTAAAATATACTTAAACAAGATACCTCCCGAAAATGAGTATATACTCGTGCTTCGGGAGGGAAAATAATAATTACATTATACATTTTTGTGGTACCAACAAGTGTTATCTACATAATAATTCAGAAATGTTTGTCTGCTTTCTATCGTATATGTGAACATCACGCTCAAAATACAAATGCTACGTCAGATATGAATCTGCGCAGAGCGGTGCAATTTGCTTGAGAAGGTTCTTAAATACAATTTGCTGCATTAACTTTAATATATTTAGAGCTATTTAAAAAACTATTTTTTTAGGATCTTCATACAAATTTCTCAAAAAGACAGTAAGCAATCTTTTGGAAACAAAATTACTCATGTAAACGTTGAATGGAATCTTGGTATTACGGTATGAAAATGTAATAAAATAATTGTAGATTGATTTGTTATACATATAAATGTTATTCAAATCTTATTATTCTCAATAAATAAAGATTTAATGAAAAAATTTGCAAAATGATTCCTCCATTTTGAAGTTTGACAGATAGCACAAATCACCCTCTATGGGTGGAATGCCTAATTAATTATCACACATTAGGGAATGTAGCTAAGATTCAAACCACAGAGCTCTCTCTCTCTCTCTCTCTCTCTCTCTCTCTATGAAAACTTGCAAATTGTGTCGGTAGGTTCGTATAATATTATTATTATTACATAAATATGGCATTCCGTCCCGATGAGGAATCGTATAATATTATGAGGTCGGTAAAACAAAAATCGTAAAAGTGTTCTTCTTTTTCTGTGCTTATGTCAGTTATAGAGGTCTGTTAAGCAATGGGAAGCTAGACTAGAACCTGTTTAATTACCTACCGATCAAGCCTGACAATCGGAATCAAAAACGTAAAGCAAGACGGGTATAAGCTAGTACAATTATATATGTTATGCGAACCAAAAAACCGAGTAAAATAATTGCAGATAACAGAAGCGATAAAGGTTAATATGCTTTTACCTAAAATACGTATTCGGTATTGTGTTGGATTTAAAAAAAAACATCGTCGTACGCACAAAATGTATCATGTATGAATTCTTTTCCGCAAAAATATACACACAAGATCAACAAAATTAAACCAAATTGCGTTTCATTATATAAAATTGTTTACAATAATTATTATCGTTCTGAGCTTATTAAATTTTGCACTTTGTCACAGCCCCCCCTAACGAGAGGCTTTCTACCTAAGCTGACCTAACTAGATCTAAGCTAAACCTAAGCTTAACTATATCTAAACCTACGATGACATTATATGTCGCAACCCCATTATACCTAAACTATCGATTGCACCATATTTTGCAACTACCTAAGCCCTGCGAGCAAAGCAGACCATCCGCAAAGCTAGGGCTACTAAATCTAGCTATAGAATAATCCTAAGCTGAATATGACGTTGTCAGCTCTATTCTACTAGTATCTGAAAGACTATCTAGGAAACCTAGAACAACCGTCTACGAAATGGCCATATCGTGATCGTCTAGAAACTAACCTAAGGACCCAAACGTTGTGGTTTTAATCTAATTGAGATTTATTATTCAACTGGATAATCCTGAAACATAAAATAGTCCAATTAGTTATGAAATAAAATATGGTAAAACATCATACTTAAATAACGATTAATTAAATAATATTTCTTCTTTGATTTGTATTTAATTTGCAATAATAGCGACATAAAATAAATAGATAAATATTGCACAATTTCTCGTCACATCGTGATTATAGTCATTCTGCAAATAATTTATTAGTTTTCCAACAAATAATTATATCTTTCTCGATTGCCCTTCGAATTTAAAGGACAATTCTGGCCAGCTGTGAATCCGTTGTCTTGAGAGAATTTTGCCTGTTTTTAGAAATAAAGATTCAAAATCTACTTATTTAATACAACTACAGTTTCAAATTCTACAATTCTATCTACACCACACCCCCCCCCCTAATGGGGGAGGGGGAAATAGGCCCCCAACGGCCCGCCTATTTCGATTTCAGCCGGCCTAGACAAGTGCTGAATCTCTGTGCTTGTTAGACTAATTCGCGGATAAACACACATAGATTAAGGTATACATAAAATAAATAAGCATGCACCCAATACATAAAATAAAGGTTAGTAATTATTATAGAATATTTCATAATAGGGCCTTAACGAGCAATCGCTACGGTCGCTGACTGTACTCTTCCCTAGAAATATGACGAAAAATGGAACGATTACCGCTTCTCGTTTCTAGGTAGGGACTGAGTTTGTTAAGTTTATAAGTATTCGCTGCTACATCTACCCACATGAGTACACATATAGTAATATGCACGCATGCTTACATACATCCAGCAGAGACTAAAGATAAATTCCATGCAACTAAATAAAATAAGTATAAATACGAATATAAGAATATTAGTCAATTCCCAATTTGTATTAGGGAAGAAAGGATAGGACTATTGTTAGTATAAAATAAAATAATAATATATATATTCTACTATTTGCCACACACAAGCGCAACTAAAATTGTTAGAATACTACTCAAAGCGTATTATTAAAACACCAATCTACTATTTCAAATAATAAAGAATGATCTCTAACTACCCTCCACCAAGACACAAACACAAGCAAGCGAAAGCACATAAAATCTAATATAATATCTGAAATGCAAAAGTAGCGAAGCACAATCAAGGAGTTTATGGTTAATTATAAAATAATAATTTGAAATGAATCCTTTCTCTAGGATCCTTATCTGAAATGGAAGGGTTTGATTAGTATCATCATTATTTCATCATACTTACATATAATGATGTAACACTTATGCAATACCTATCTGATTACGACATAATACGCAACACTTAATAACACAATAACGACCTAATTAAAATACCATTAAATTCATATCATAAATAAATCAATAAATTCATAATCCTAATCGACACAATTTAAAACTATAAAAGCTGAAGATAATCTAAAAGGATATATAAAATTAAATTTATCACTCCAATTGGAAAACATAAATTAAGTAAAATATTATCGAAAAATATAATCCTAACGACTCTAATTAAACTACTATAAAATTAGTATTATTTACCAAATTTAAATTAAAAGGAAATATAATAATATTTATAAATGAAATAAATAATGCCATAAAGTTTAGATTATAAATAAATAAATACATTAGGCACAAAATGATGAGTTTATTATTAAAAGCTATATAATAATTATTATTTATCAAGTTCAGAAATGAAAGGCAGAATAATATTCAAATGTTTTAAAAACAAATCATTATAATTTACACAAAAGGGAATATCTTTATTTAATTTGTAGAAGACAAAATAATAAATATATTATTCAATGAAGAAATCAATTTGGAACCAATATAAAATATATTAAAATATTTACTTATCAAATGTTTAAACAAATCGCTATAATTTACCCAACGAAACGATCATTAAAATTAGTAACATTAAAAATCATAACAGTTCTCTGGGAAAATAAAAAAATTGAATTAGAAAAAAAAAAAAATTAATGAAACAAAATATAATTATCTGAATTTTCCTTGGGCCTGGTATAGATCTGTTCAGCACTGGAGACCTCCGTCCCCTTCCAGAAGTAGAAAATAACTGACTCTGCTGCTGGATGACCGCTTAGTAGGAAATCTTCACTGTTCCAAGAGCTGAGATGAACTGTCCCAGATAGGCATTTGCGACCCCTATTTATTAAATCAAGTTTCGCAATATTTCGAGATAGACCTGTGACGTGTTAAGCACAGTGGTGTATAACTCCAGGGGCGTCTCCAAGTTATTATAATTTAAGAATAAATCTATAAATAAAATCTAAAATACTTTACTAAAATGTTAGTCCCGTCACAGACCCCCCTTTGAGAGAGCACGATTGGATCATCCAGGAAGTGGATAAGCCAAATCTGATCTCTCACAGACCTCAGCAAAAGTTAAATGTATCAACAAAACTTCAACACTATTCTTCAGAACAGGACTCTACAGTAGTCATTCTAGGACTACAATGTTGATAACTACCCACTTCATAAGGAATACAAAATATTATATTAATCTAGATATTAAACGACAAAAGAAATCCCACTATATACTAAATTCCCGGCGTATCATCAAAACATTCCCATTATCCAACACAAGTGAGAAGAAGAAGAAGAACTATGCTAACATTCTAAAAAAAAACTTCCCATAAACAAAAGTTATGAAGAAAAATAATGCTCACCTCACAATAAAAATAAAAAAAAACATTATAACTACTTTAAAATGCACACTATGGAAATACCTACTAATTAATGAGAGTAGATAAATAATCATATACCTAAAAGTATTTCATTAAACACTATCTTTAAAAACACAAAATTCAATAAAATAAATTCAATTCTAATTTCATTATATTACTGCTAACCCAAACAAAAAAATAATTAACTTACTATCGTGCATAGATACAAAATAAAATTTAGTGAAATATTCAAAAGAATGTATTGTTATATTATTAATTTAGCTATTAATAACACACAACACAACCTGTCTTCTAATGTAATCTTGAGACAAACCGACGCCAACAGAAAGATCTTAACAATCCGTCCGGAAATCGAGCCTCACAAAAAATTATCTTGCAACCGACAACCTTACTACCAAGTAGAATTTCACTGAATATTATCATGCATAATAAATAAATAACTAAATTAGCATTTCCCTATACAATGTTGTCAGCATAACCAGCGGAACTTATTGCCGGAGGCAATAATTCTTCCCAGTCAACCGGTCTCATCCAATCTGAGACAGGCCAACCCCGAGTAGAAATAACAAGCGAGAAAACCCTAACCCGACCGCGAACCGACACGGGAACACTGAATCTGAAGTCCAAGCCTAAACCACTGATCTACCGAGATCGATTCAATTAAACTACAAATAGAATGTTTATGTATTTTAATCCACAAGAAAATACATTAAAACATAAGAGGACCACTCACTAACTAAAAGCAAAGTATTATTTTCTCTAAAACAACCAAACTAAACAAAACAGACATTTCACAAGCAGTCCCCCTTTTCTGAACCCAATCAAGGGTGCAGAGAACAAAACGAGCCCTACACTATTCCTGACCTGCGTAAATCTAACGTCCTTCTCCCACACTATTCATAAAATCCTCAGCATCGCACCGAAGGAACAGAAGACAGCAACCGACAACAAACGCCAACCAAAACGAGCCCTATACTGTTCCCGATCTGCGTAAATCTAACGTCCCTCTCCCACACTATCCATAAAATCCTCAGCATCGCCCCGAAGGAACAGAACACGGCAAGAAACTCCCCCTCCCCAACTCCTGTCAAAACCGCTCGCTCTCGTTGCACAAAGATAAATACCAACCTCAATTATTTACCAGCTTGAGTTCCAAACGACAACAAAACAAGGACACCAAACCCAAATATTATAAAACACATTTTACTATCAATTTATTTACTAACAAAATCGAGGGGTACGAAACAAAATTATAGAATTGCGCAACCGAACGAAAGCTGTCTCGTGTCCCCCTAGACCGCGCAGAGCCTCGCCTCTCATAACTAGCGCGCCTGCGCATCATAAGCTACCACGAACACGGGACCAACATCCAGCTCACGACGGCCGCACACCTCCCTACACGCAGTCCACGGGCCGCGGGGTAGGCTGCCCACCTCCCCGAAAATCCCCGACGCCCCCTACAGACACGCGTAGATCCACCCCGGATACAGCAAAAAAAAAATCCTTTCGATACAATGCTATTAAATACAACCACTATTTAAATTTTTTTTTTTTTTTTTTTTTTTTTAATGATCATACTTCTAAATTAATGCCTAAGACAAAACTCATTTTAATTAGAAAAATGATTATGCTTTCCTCCCCTACGATACTAACTCATTCTTCTACTAGGTACTTATCTAACACTAAGCTTTTAAATCTTCTTTCTTTTCTCCTGTCTAACACTTCTACTCTTTCATAAAGTCTCATTCTTCTCAGTCAACCAGATTTCTAATATTAACCCATAAAACATTTTGCTTAAAGGTGAATTTAATGTTTCTTAATGACCAAGCTCCCCCCCCCCCCCTTTTCTAATGAGCTATTAAATCTACATCAAACCACATTTTAAATGACTAAAATATTATTTATTAGGAAAATTACTAAGTAAACCCTCCCCCCTTGATTAATAAGCTATTTAATCCACACCCAACCAAATTTAAATGACTAAATTATTATTTATTTGCAAAATTACTAAGTAACCCCCCCCCCCCCCCCTTTGTAAATAAGCTATTAAATCTACATTAAACTAGCTAAATTACTATCTATTCGAAAAATGGCTATTTTACTCCGCCCTCCTACATTAATAAGCTATTAGATCTAATTAAAATTGAATTGAACTGGCTAAAATTAAACAAAAATTTTATTTATTTGAGGTCCATCCCCAAAATGATTATTAGCCTACCACTTTCTCCCATCTTCTTCACACTTTCCCAAATATTCTAAGCCGCCGCAGCAACCCAAATCTCACTTTACAATGATAAAGTGATATCCTGGACACATGGCACCATTTGTCACAGCCCCCCCTAACGAGAGGCTTTCTACCTAAGCTGACCTAACTAGATCTAAGCTAAACCTAAGCTTAACTATATCTAAACCTACGATGACATTATATGTCGCAACCCCATTATACCTAAACTATCGATTGCACCATATTTTGCAACTACCTAAGCCCTGCGAGCAAAGCAGACCATCCGCAAAGCTAGGGCTACTAAATCTAGCTATAGAATAATCCTAAGCTGAATATGACGTTGTCAGCTCTATTCTACTAGTATCTGAAAGACTATCTAGGAAACCTAGAACAACCGTCTACGAAATGGCCATATCGTGATCGTCTAGAAACTAACCTAAGGACCCAAACGTTGTGGTTTTAATCTAATTGAGATTTATTATTCAACTGGATAATCCTGAAACATAAAATAGTCCAATTAGTTATGAAATAAAATATGGTAAAACATCATACTTAAATAACGATTAATTAAATAATATTTCTTCTTTGATTTGTATTTAATTTGCAATAATAGCGACATAAAATAAATAGATAAATATTGCACAATTTCTCGTCACATCGTGATTATAGTCATTCTGCAAATAATTTATTAGTTTTCCAACAAATAATTATATCTTTCTCGATTGCCCTTCGAATTTAAAGGACAATTCTGGCCAGCTGTGAATCCGTTGTCTTGAGAGAATTTTGCCTGTTTTTAGAAATAAAGATTCAAAATCTACTTATTTAATACAACTACAGTTTCAAATTCTACAATTCTATCTACACCACACCCCCCCCCCTAATGGGGGAGGGGGAAATAGGCCCCCAACGGCCCGCCTATTTCGATTTCAGCCGGCCTAGACAAGTGCTGAATCTCTGTGCTTGTTAGACTAATTCGCGGATAAACACACATAGATTAAGGTATACATAAAATAAATAAGCATGCACCCAATACATAAAATAAAGGTTAGTAATTATTATAGAATATTTCATAATAGGGCCTTAACGAGCAATCGCTACGGTCGCTGACTGTACTCTTCCCTAGAAATATGACGAAAAATGGAACGATTACCGCTTCTCGTTTCTAGGTAGGGACTGAGTTTGTTAAGTTTATAAGTATTCGCTGCTACATCTACCCACATGAGTACACATATAGTAATATGCACGCATGCTTACATACATCCAGCAGAGACTAAAGATAAATTCCATGCAACTAAATAAAATAAGTATAAATACGAATATAAGAATATTAGTCAATTCCCAATTTGTATTAGGGAAGAAAGGATAGGACTATTGTTAGTATAAAATAAAATAATAATATATATATTCTACTATTTGCCACACACAAGCGCAACTAAAATTGTTAGAATACTACTCAAAGCGTATTATTAAAACACCAATCTACTATTTCAAATAATAAAGAATGATCTCTAACTACCCTCCACCAAGACACAAACACAAGCAAGCGAAAGCACATAAAATCTAATATAATATCTGAAATGCAAAAGTAGCGAAGCACAATCAAGGAGTTTATGGTTAATTATAAAATAATAATTTGAAATGAATCCTTTCTCTAGGATCCTTATCTGAAATGGAAGGGTTTGATTAGTATCATCATTATTTCATCATACTTACATATAATGATGTAACACTTATGCAATACCTATCTGATTACGACATAATACGCAACACTTAATAACACAATAACGACCTAATTAAAATACCATTAAATTCATATCATAAATAAATCAATAAATTCATAATCCTAATCGACACAATTTAAAACTATAAAAGCTGAAGATAATCTAAAAGGATATATAAAATTAAATTTATCACTCCAATTGGAAAACATAAATTAAGTAAAATATTATCGAAAAATATAATCCTAACGACTCTAATTAAACTACTATAAAATTAGTATTATTTACCAAATTTAAATTAAAAGGAAATATAATAATATTTATAAATGAAATAAATAATGCCATAAAGTTTAGATTATAAATAAATAAATACATTAGGCACAAAATGATGAGTTTATTATTAAAAGCTATATAATAATTATTATTTATCAAGTTCAGAAATGAAAGGCAGAATAATATTCAAATGTTTTAAAAACAAATCATTATAATTTACACAAAAGGGAATATCTTTATTTAATTTGTAGAAGACAAAATAATAAATATATTATTCAATGAAGAAATCAATTTGGAACCAATATAAAATATATTAAAATATTTACTTATCAAATGTTTAAACAAATCGCTATAATTTACCCAACGAAACGATCATTAAAATTAGTAACATTAAAAATCATAACAGTTCTCTGGGAAAATAAAAAAATTGAATTAGAAAAAAAAATAAATTAATGAAACAAAATATAATTATCTGAATTTTCCTTGGGCCTGGTATAGATCTGTTCAGCACTGGAGACCTCCGTCCCCTTCCAGAAGTAGAAAATAACTGACTCTGCTGCTGGATGACCGCTTAGTAGGAAATCTTCACTGTTCCAAGAGCTGAGATGAACTGTCCCAGATAGGCATTTGCGACCCCTATTTATTAAATCAAGTTTCGCAATATTTCGAGATAGACCTGTGACGTGTTAAGCACAGTGGTGTATAACTCCAGGGGCGTCTCCAAGTTATTATAATTTAAGAATAAATCTATAAATAAAATCTAAAATACTTTACTAAAATGTTAGTCCCGTCACAACGTGTATGTCTAATTTTGCGTGCCATATAACTTACACGTTACTGTTATTGACTATTAATTATTCTGAAATGAAAAAACAGACGATTGAGTTGCGTCGTATCCAATTTTTATTGAGACTTTTGACATTTCTGTATTCTGAAAATGTTTTATCCAATACATTAGTTGCGTAACTACTGGCAACCGATTATGTTCTAAACAAAAGCTTCTAACGTTGAGTTGGAACGTTAATTTGAGAATACCAGTCAATAACTGGTATTCTCAAATTCACGTTCCAACTCAACGCAAGAAGATCTTGCATAGAACTTAATCGATTGCCAGTACATAGTTACGTAACTAATGTATTGGACAAAATATTTCCAGAATACAGAAACGTCAAAAGTCTCAATAAAAATTGGATACGACGCAACGCAATCGTCTAATTTTCATTTCAGAATACCAGTCATCAAGTGCGTAACAACGCAAAAATAAAACGTTAATTTATTTGGCTATAATTATTAAGTACTTAATGAAATGCTGTAATGGGCTTGTAGATTATTATTTTATACTAGTAGCTAAACCTATCGGATGTCTGGCATAAAAAATACAACCACCACCACCATACATACATACTCCCTTTGTGACCCCACTTAGGTACATTGGGACGCAACAAGAGCCTTCCATCCTGCCCAGGGTTTGCGGCTAGTTGAATAATAGTGAAATGACGGTGATACTGGAACATGTACTTGAATTAACGTGCACATAAGAATGCTGACATGGATGTCCGCCTGCCATCGAGAAAGTGAGTTACGAAACTGAATTGCATATTAATATTTTTCCTTTCTTTCAAGCACGTTTTGATTATTTCGTATGTTACCTTCTTTTTAATGAATCTGGCCTGACCCAAAGGGAACACAAGTACACTTTGGGTCAGTCTAGTGTAAAGTATATTTTTATTTTAGCACTTTTGATATTTTTTTTGCAGTAATCGTGTCGAATAAAAAAATCAAATACAAATCAAAAGACGTTGATTTTACTTACCTAACTATTATACACTAGCTATGCGAGAGATACGTGTTATTGGAGCACTGGATATTCAATGCTTTTGTTTCATGATATGTTTTTTTATGTGTTGTTCAGTGTTCTTTTGATATTTCTAATAAATAAATAATAATAATTGGGTAAATTCGTCTGTTATTCGGCATTACGGTTAAAAAAATAACCCAACCATAATCCAGCTACGGAATTTTTTTTCCATACTTATTATTTATTTCTGTCGTGGGGTTGCCGGCTAAGAATAGCACCTCTGCTCTTTATGCTGGTTATTCGAGCATCCTGTAAGAGGCAGGAAATCGAAAAATCAGATTGGGACCGTGAGGTTGACCACCTCTGCATGTCCTTAAACCTCAACCGGTCGGAAAACGCACAATAAGCCTCGGACGCCTTCGAGCGCATTAGAGAGCTCTCGGTGCCTCCCTATGCCCCTAAGTGAGGTTTAGGCCCCCCGCATTGCGGATTGGTTTGGGGGGGATCTGCGGCGGGCTCGATTTGTGTGGAGCCCGCTTTTTGTTTGATTGCTTCGATCGAACTAGAGGGTTGGTTTCGTGCGGGTCGGGTTTGCTGCGGTTTTGTCTCCTCCGGGCTGGCTTGCGGTGTGCGGGGAGCCTTAAAGGGAGAATGTATGTATTGTTTATTTCGATGGTTTCCGATTTATTTCTATTTAAGTCGATGGTTTCCATGACAATGAATCTTCAGCCTTCGAAATAACAGTAGAAGACGGTCGTAAGCCCGTAGTGGTTTGTTCCATTTAAAAATCGAACATCAGTAATGAATTGTTAGAGTCATTAGTTGTTACATATTCGTAATGAATCTTCTTCTTCCTGGCAGCCTTGCTCTTGTCCCAGCTTACTGCCTCTGGAGGCTGCTAGGGTCGGCTCTTCTCATTCTCAGGTTATACGCTCTTCTATTCCTTATGACACTCTCGTTTAGGCCGTTTCTCTGCAGGATCTTGTCGCACTGTAGCATCCATGCATTTTTGGGGGATGGAGATTTACAGTCATCGTTTTGTTAACCCTGGTTGTCTCCGTCTAATAGGTTTCCATGACAATATTGACTATAAATAAAAAGCTGCTAACCTAGGGTAGCCCAGAACTCATTATAACGGCCTTTTCGTGTAAAACAATATATATTTGCATAAAAATTCATAATTTTACGATTAAAATGAATTTATCCTTGGAATTATTATAGAAACTTTAAAATGATATCGACTATTGGAGCTTTTTATTATCTGCTTTAGAACTACATATTCAATATTAATCGGTACTTTAAGGAGGACCCACTGAAGTTACGGACCTCAAATTTTACGTGCTTGTGTAGCATAAGAACAACCCGTATACCAAAATTTATGAAAATCGAAGAATTTTTTTTTCTTTTTTAGCCCTTTTTCTAGAACAAGTGAAATTTTCTCTGGATACTTTAAAAGGGTTCCCCTGAAGGTACAGATCTCAACATTTTACTGACTCATCTACATCAAGGGGCTAACCGTTCTACCAAATTTCAATCAAATCGGATAAGAATTACCATGAGTTATGGGTGCGCACACATTTTTGGCGTACGGGTACGCGGATATTTGAAAAAAATATTTTTTTTGCATTTTTGGAATCTACACCCTCGAAAATGCCGAGAAAATTAATTTTAGCGAAATCTATTTTTTTTTTGAAATCCGATCACAAGACTCATGTATATTCCATATACCTACTAAGAGTAATAACAGGAAATATTATATTGAAGAAATATGTGATATTTGATTAGAGGTTCCCACATAGGTACATCTGTTGGTATATACGGGAAGAAATGTCAAATTGTCCCCTGTTCTCACGTGGTCTAGTAAAAAGTCACAAGAAGAAAAACTGTCACATCTCAAATTATGTTAATGTCGACACTATTTTGGTCAAAAATATTACGATAATTTTACACCTATTGAATGAAGTCGTAAAATTTCCTTAGAGATAAAATCTAACAATACCTACAAAATGTTTCAATAACTCCAATCCAAACTCCCTTTAGACCCCACTTAGGGGCATAGGGAGGCAACAAGAACTCTCCATTGCGCTCGATCTTGCGCAACGTTAATGACCTTAATAACTATTTGTTTAAATAAAAAAACTCTTTTGTTTTAGTTAAAACTATAGTAAACCTTTTTTATAACCATTATGGTATATTATTTGACAAGCCATTTGATATAATAGCCCAACTGTGAGAAAACAGCATAAAATATTTATATTTAAGTCCAGACTGTGCAATATTTTATTTACGTACAAGAGAGTTATTCATATAATAAAATTGTCGGTTTTCGAGTGATTCGGTTGTATGTATGTATATTGTATCTTGTTTTTATTCTCAACACAACTGCATGGTTTGGATAATCTTATAGATAAGGTATTTTTTTATACTGTCGTGAACGCGTAACCCTAGTTGTTTCTCCGTTACAAAATTATCCAATGGATTTTTATCTAACTTGCCGATTGGCTAGATAGTTAGATAACTTTCAGAGGCGTTAAGATCCGATGACAATATAGCTCATTTAGATAGATACTTTAGGTTATCTGTAAGCAGAATTGAATTCACGATTGCATTCAATAAAATATAATCAGTAATAACTATGTGTAGATAGCACTATCTTATAATATAAATGAATGTCGGGTTAGTGCGAACACTTATAACTCGAGATCGGCTGAACAGATTCTTCAGATGTTTGATTTATTGGATTCCTCTCCGCTCCGGATAGCAGAATAACTAATAAAAAGTTGAAAAATGGATATAAGAAATAATATAAAATATAATAAGTTAGTATGGAATGGATTTCCTGCGACGCCAGCGACATCTATAACAACAAAATTATTGTTTACTGCACCTGATTGTAGTTCCCTCTTATTCTCGCATACGTAATTGCCGCTCTTACAGTAGCTCATCCCACTAATGCGGTGTTCACACGGGGCGATATAAGGCCAGACGATTACGCTTGCATAAAAAAATATCGGTCGGTCGCCCATTGATCGTGAGATGTGTTCACACGAGTCCACCGACATACATTCAATCTGTCAGGTGCGCTGATTGTTTTAAAAATGGCGGACGTCGAGGTAGAAGTCGCGGAGTAATTGGGGTTAGTTGAAAATATTGTTTTAGACGATATAACGAGACTCCTAATTGAGGAAAAATAAAAAAAAACGCAGATATTGGGTGCGGAATTGGATTCTAAGGAGAAATAAATTTAGAGCAGTGCTGTCAACTGTCAAGAAACATAACATACGGACGCCGCGCCAATCTGCGCATGTGTGCATCGTTCCACCAGATACAAAAGTTGAAAGGCGTTCAACTTGAGGCGATATCGCTTTCAACCATTTTTATCGCTTCAGATTTATCGACAATCTGTTCACACGGTTCAACTGGCTGGCGATATTTTAGTGTCCTGGCGATATTCGCCTCGTCTGAACACCGCATTACTCCACTGTTTTAGAACATTTTCATACAAAGTGAACAAAATAATTATTATCGGGCACATTCAAATGTGTAGGTACACGCAGCATCGTTCTTCATAGAGGAGGTAGAATGTGTGCGAGCGCATATATTCTCGCGTTGTTCCCGCCTGAGCTTTGAATATGAATGAAATATGAATGTTTTAGAAATATTTTTATGTTATTTTTTATTAGTTTAACTCAATCGAGTTAATTATGTATTTTTGTTTCTGGGAGCGCAGTGCACGTTATGCCCAAATGAACGGGCCGCCTCTGGTTAGGACCACAGGACAACGTCTGTCGGGAAAGCTAGTAATACATTTTAATAATAGGGGTGAGCTTCCGTACGGAAAGTGGCGCCTTTGAAAACATGATCAAAATATGCAAAAGTGTCGGTATTTAGTGTCGACACGAAATCTAAACTGTTTGATGTTGTGGGAATTTCCCTTTCTCCTGTATGCGTATTGTGGTAACTGTAAAAGATCTTAATACCTTGATGGGTCCTGGCATCTGACCAAAGCCTAGGCACAAAAAGTATCCGGCTTCAAAACAAATCGCGTAAGGGGATTTTGGGAATTAAGTTGTACTACCACATCATGGGGGTTCATCATTTCTACGATTATGGAGAGGAATTGGACATGGCTTGGTCATGTGATAAGGATGCTGAATGACGGTTGTTCTTCCTCTCATCAGGGTCCGAAAACGAGGAAAACCACTCATATCGTGTTTAGTTCCTTAAGATCGAACGTTGTGTAGGGCCTTTGTTTCCTCCCTATGTCTTTAAGTGAAGGAAAGTTAATTTTGAGAAAAACTCCGCAAAGTGATGGTTCTTCGATCGAATTTCATGCTTTTCCCTTTTTTAACAGAGTTTGATATCATTTTTTTTTAATTTGAGATAAAAATGAACCTGTGCACACAAATATACTCTTAGACTCTCTCACAGTAAGCTACTCAAAGCTTGTGTCGTGAAAGAGGAGGATGGTCGCTACTCGCTACATTAAGTGGAATCCATGATTTCCAGTACGAAACAGTACAGAAGTCGACGTCATAACCGCTAGTCTACCAACACCAACCACATTATTTTAATTTATGTTTGTTTATTTTAAAATTAATTTTACTCGAATCAACCGAAAATCAAAAACGGAGTAAGTAAACCAAAAGACTTTTTAGTATGACCCTGGGTGTCACAGCTGGTTAAAAACTAAACTAAATTACCGCAGTTTCTACAATTGTTATTATTTTTATGACCTGCGTTGTTTTTGGTAAAGATCAAGGTGGCCCGTGTTATTGTTTTACCGCGAAATATTTACTTAATTCGCTGTTATTTTTAATAGGTCAATTAAATATTAAGATTACCGTATCAATATAGTGGACCTTGGTTTAGATTATGTTTCTTTTTTTTTTTCTACATAATTTTTCGTGCCCTTAGTGGTCGTGCCTATGTCATGTCACAGCATTATAGTAAAAACGAATTCATTATGTAGCCAAAAAAAAAACAAATTTTAATAAAAATCAACGAATTGAACGTGCCTTCTTGGTGGAATTATTTAAATAAAGTAATTTAAATGAAACAATTGGGTTATTTGTTATTCCACAAATCAATTGTTTCATTTAAATTTCATTATACAATTTAATCAGAATTTTATATAAATTTTAACAAAGGTGATTGACTCTTTTTTTTTCTAATTTGAAATATGCTAAGTAACATGAAACAACCCATTTATTGCTTTACCTATAGGCAATTTAACGAAAATTTGTATAAGATCTTAATGCCTACAAGAATCTCTAAGAAATCGCTTATATTTCGGCAACAATGTTTAATTTTTAATAAATTACTATTTTAAATATTTTCCTGTATTTAGTTTCGTCATATTTTAAAAAATTTGAATTATATGTAAATATATAAATTTCAATACAGTAGGTATAGGTGCATAATGTTTAATATTAAAAATTTAAATAGACCCCCCTTGTTAGGCTGTCTCGAGTGACTTGTAATTTATCGAGCGCGCTACGTAATTAATATATTTGGGGGTCTAATGGTTCATATAATAATAATTAGTAAGTAGGTACCTACCTGTTCCAAATACATAAGGTAATTGATTATTATTAATTTATTTAAATCACTCGGACCCCCCTTGACAGATGAATACTAAATAAATACATTATTTATTTTATTTGGTGGTCAATTAATGTAGGTAGCGTATTTATTGTTGACAGTTATCTTGTTAAACGTATATGTCACAATACATAACCTTATTATCATAAATTAATGTTCAATCATTCTTTTGTTTGAGATTTTTTTTATCAAGAAAGTATTTCTTTGATATCTGTTTCATATCTTTTCGCGCGTATTTATATATCAGTTTCATCTCAGCCATCTTGTATGTGTGCAGAGAAAGATGGATTCTTGTACCAACAAGATAGAAGGGGTTTACAAATCTGATTTGTACCCTTTTAATGCGGTAACACACCGTATTCTCAAGAGTAGGCCCATTCCCCTCGAAAATCCTAATTTATTCATACTTACTACTTGCTTTCCCGACAGACGTTGTCCTGTGCACCTATGTGCATAATGTGCACTGCTCCTCCAGAAACAAAAATAAACTAATTATAACATTAAAATATTAATTCTTAAACGTCCATATTATTTCATTCGTATTCAAGCTCAAACGGGATCAACGCGAGAATATAATTATATGCGCGCAATTTGGTTGACTTTGTATGAAAAATTTCTAAAACGCCCGAATCGTTGGAGTAAGTGAAAATAAATGGACTGCTGTAAGAGTTGCAATTGCGTATGCGAGAATGAGAGGGTGCAGGTGCAGAAGACAATAATATGTACTTTGTTGTTAGATTTATTCAAAGATGGCGTCGCATGAGATTCGTTCCATACTAACTTTAATATTATTTGTTATCCATTTTTCAACTTATTATTAGTTATTCTGTTATCCGGAGTGGAGAAGAATCCAATATATCACACATCGAAAGAATCTGTTGATCCGATCTCGAGTTATAAGTGTTCGCACTAACCCGACTTTAATTTACATAATATGTTAGAGATTGTCCCTCTGGTGATAAAATTTGTACCTACTAATGTTTGACAGAACGTTCACGGTCTTCTTAATTTGAATATTTTGACAACCACTTATGTAATTTTCACATGAAAAATGTGACAATAAGCATATTAAAAGCTATAATTATATAGTATATTCTTGTACATTGCATAAATAATACATAATATGTTATAAAATTCTTTGTCCTAATATAGATAAACAACTTTTAATTGTAGCGTACTTAATTACCTACATGGTATTGTAAAAATATATTATTATGTTGAGACAAAAATAATAGTGTAATTATTGTAACAGGGAAGAGAATCATTGAAGAATTTGGCCTAGAATCATTTTATTTTCTTGTAACATTGGGTCTGTCCATCCGTGTCTTTGTCGGATTTCTAGCAGAGTTGAGTTCATTCTTGCGTGGCATTTTGAACAATGAATTAGTTGTCAGCATCCATTGAATGAAAAATTCAACTTTAAATTGCCAACATAAAAACAATTTTATTATAATTTTGCGTCATTTCTAACACTATTTTATGACCCTACGACTACCGCTCCTCGCGATTAAATTAGGAATTTAATTGAAAACTTGCGAATAGCCTAAAAATGATATTCACAGCAAGTTGGAAAAAATCTATGTAAAATACTCTAATAAAATGACACAAGGTAACTATATAAAATTAGATTTAGCTTGTTTGTATAAAAAAAAAACTCATTTTATACGTTTCGCAATAAAAATAATTCTCATTTTTACGACTAAGTAAGCCAGCCGATGTTGTGGCAAAAATTTATAACTTTGCCTACCTCATATTTTTCTTAAATACTTACACCTCTTGACAAATGGCAACACTGAAAACCGTGTTAGTTTTTTTTTTAATGAATCTGTGCTCACTCGAAGTGAACACAAATACACTTATGACATCTTTCACACTAAGCAAATGTTTGTGTCGTGAAAGCGGAAAAAATCGGCACGCCCGGGTTCCAACCTACGACCTCCAATACGCCGAACGTACAAAAGCCGCCGATTGATACCACTGGACTACCAACCATTAGGTACCATAATAGTTATCAGTATTATTAGCGAGAGAAATGTATTTTTTTAAATCGTGATGCACCTCTGCTCTATAATAGTGGAAATAATCGGACGGCGTCGACGAAAGCCTGGTTCGTGATGCGGTGGTACCACAATTCTTCTAAGACACTTTATTACGAATTCGGAAATTTTTTGCTTCTGGTCAGGTGTCAGTTGATATCATAAAACAACTTTTAATCGATCGGGTTCCCATATTTTGTCAAATAACTATGATGTATTGAAGTTTTACAATAAAGGCGAAGTGGAAAAGTAAATTTAGTTTTGTTTTTTTGTAATAATATGCTAATTATTGAAACATTGTTGGCAAAGGGTTAATAATTTAGTACAAAATTATAAATATGTTTATCGAAATATGTACCAGTATTACTAGTTTGCATAGGACCTGTTACGTAAGGAATCACCATTGTCTCACCTTCATAGGTCACTCGAAAAAACGTTAATTTATATCATCAATCTTCCTCGCTGGTCCCACCCACTGCATGTCGCAATGTCCCCCTTCTCTTCCCAGCACATTCTGTGATACGCCTCATTCCTACATTATTCTCAATCACGTAGTTTTGTTGCGTCACAGTGTTCGCAGCAGGTACATCTGGTATGATTGCGATGGCAATTTGTAGGTCATATTTGTATTGGCCGTAGTAGGGTGACCACTTTTTGCACCGCAAAAGGGAATGAATAAAAAACACGATTTATATAATAACGTATCTAACAAATTTATACTTAAATGTTTAAAATTCTAATCTAGCGTAAAAAACGGAAAATGGAATAACAAAGAAAATAAACATGTGCTTAAAAACAAGATCACTGCGTAGGATATGCGGAAAGAGACTGATTGATAAGGTGAGGAATGATAATATTTGAAAGGAATTTGGAGAGAATGTTAGCGTAGGGATTGTCTAAAATGAAAGTAAATAAATTAAGATGGTTTGGGCATATAGATAGAATGACTAAAAGGATATATAAATCTGAAAGAATGGGTGCACGCAGACGAGGCCGACCTCGAATGACATGGTCCGACCATATCGGTGCCTTACAGGAGCATAAGGAATAGAAGACCATGTATGCGGAATGTTATGCGTTTGGAAGAAGCGAAAGAGGATTGTTTGGATAGGAAAGAATGGAAGTCCGTACTCTCTGCCTACCCCCTTCGGGAAACGACGAATGGGTAAAAAAAAAGGAAATTTGAAAAATACTTGTTTACATATATCTACCAGTTTCGATATTGATAATAATTGTTGGGATAATAGCACAAGTGTAAGATCTTCGTCAATGCAGCATGGTTTATCTGGAGAACTCTTCAAAAGTTATTAAAAAGTTGACTTGTGAGTGACAAATAATTGGATTGCCTCAAAAGATAAAGTTTTATTTTACAGGGGAATAAGGCTGCTTCCTCTAAGATGGGCCAAAGTAGTAGAAAGTGAAGGACAATGCCTACTTATTTTCAAAAAAAAAAAAAAAATTCATATATTTTGTTATAAAAAACGGCAGGAATTAATTCAACCCTCTTATAATAGAAAAAATACTTTGTACATACTTAGCAACATTTCAAATGTAACTTATCCCTGTCAATGTTTTTGAAAGAAAATTGTGAAATAGCGCTCGCTTAATACCAGTACTACTATAAAAAGAAGAATATTCAAACTTACCTAGTATCAAAAGTATAGTTTATTTAAGGGTATTCTTTATTATTTTCTTAGTTATATTTTATTAGATTTAGTCTAGTAAGTACTATTCCAGTATTTCTATAAAAAAAAGTATTATCTCGGCACAGGCATCTGCCTAGTGAGATAATAAATCCCAAAATAAAAAATATATTTATATAGCTGCTTTGTACTCTATTTATTGACTATTATATTTATTTATCTACTCTATTTTACTTTGTACTCATGTTATTGATATGGGAAATAAAATAAATAAAAAAAGAAACTTAAAGAATTAATAAATAAAATAATAATAATTGAAATTAGCTATGGTCGTATTTCGACCACTGGGCGACCACTTGTTAACATAAATTTGTGTTTATTCGATTAATTAAAGAATTACAAACAACTTGATATTTTTTATGGTCACCCTACACATATAAAAATCTTATCGTAGGTGAGATTTTTTTGTAATAATTAGTAATTTTTTTTGAGCATAGTTCTCGAGTGATGTTTTGTTTGATTTCCACCTGCCAATCAGCTCTTTTGTCGAATCTGAACAATGACGATGAGGTAACACATATTTTTTTTTATAATTACTGTCGTAATTTGATGGCATCTCTGCACCGAAAAATTGTTACGAGCAATGGGAATTTTGATTAAATCTGACATGACGAAAGAAATAAATGACGAAAGATTGACACCTCAATGTTTGACTTAAAAATGAGTGAATTATTCTTTTGTTTCGAAATCGGGACACTAATTACGTGAACAGACTATGGCACACAAATCGCCTAAACTTGGCTAAGGACAGCGCATGATGAACATTTTTTGCATTCTCAATTAGACGTTTTCTTGTATTTCTCATGGTTATAGGTATTATAATGTACAGTTGGTGGACTGTACATCACAAATGTATTTTTGTGTGAATTTTAACCTTACTTGGACAAGCTACTTACTATGTTTACCAAAGATGAGTTTTTTTATTAAAAACTGCCGATGGAACAATTTTTCATTAAAAAGATATTATTACTGTAAATGTTAGGTTCAATTCCTGGTGTCAATCTTCTTCTTCTTCCTTCCACTGTGGCAATCTTCTTCTGTTTTAATGACGCAAATTTTATTCAGTGTGAAATGTGTCAAAATTGTATTTGTGTTCACTTTGAGAGAATCCAGATGCATTATAGCAAAAAAAAACTTAATAAATTTCTATATGAAACCAGGCATATTCCTAATATAATTTCATCTTGATTGGAGTGTTTGATTGTGTTGCTCAAACGAGGTATCTCTTGATAGACCTACGTCAGATTGCCTACTTACTTCTAGTATCTGACATCTGTGTTAACTGTGATCTCACACACGAGTCAGTGTAGTTCTGATTGCATCACACTACTTCTTGATTGTACGCTAAGGTGTTGTATTATCTGGTATGCTGTAGCTATTTCTTGTCTTGTATAGTTCGTTGCTTCTAAGCATGTCCATTTTACCTCGTTTAAATTAGAACTACTTCTTCTTAATTGATTATGTATAAAAAGATGAAAACCCAAATAAGTTAATTGTCATTTAATTGGGCTATTAATAATTTCATAAATATTTTTTTCTCAATTGTTGACGAATTCATGTTGCAAACGGCTATTATTTTTTTTTAAATTACTATGCAAAACATTAGTATTTATATCCGGAACTTCGTTTAATTCAGTCGACAAGTTCCATCCAAGCCGAGGCAATTAAAATTAAAAAAAAACTTGAAGTATTCTTCGATTTTGAATTCGCGTTAGACCAATCCTGACATATGGCATATAGAGAGTCAAGAGCCGATACAACAAGGACGAAGAGCCTCCTACGCACAACAGAGATGAAGACTCTCCGCTCTATTGCAGGAACAACACTCCGGGACAGAGTACGGAACGCCAATATTAGGAGGACCACCTAGGAGGTGGAGAGAAGACAGAATGCAGTCCTAACTGAAGTAGTAGAAGAAGAAATAAATATTCTTCAACTTGGCGTCGAACCCCAGACGCATATTTCTTAACCTGGAATTGCTTCAATAAGTGAATACAGATTTTAACAAGTTTTCGAAATCTATCAAAGCTTGTGGTTTTAAAGATTAAAAGGACTATGGTCTCAAAACGCACGAATTTCACATCAATACGTAATCGATAGACTTCCAATCAATAATTATCTCTTACTAAAAAGTCTGACAATAACACAACTGGAGTAACGTTAATATCTAACCTGAAGTTATACTTTTGAACAAGATAAAAATAAAAACTAATCTCTCTTTCAGGGAATAAACTATACTTTCATAGTATGACACATCTCACGAATAATTTGCTTTTGATTGTATTGTTTTGCTATTTTTGTGCTGTGTAGTTTGATACTGGTGAGTTTGAGTGATTACCTGCTTGCCACACGAATAATAAGATTGGATAACGACTTAACTGATTGATTCGTGAGTGTGCACTGAACTTGCATTGGCACTGTTCGTGTTTAGATCTATTTCATACTCATATTTTCAATTAGTGTATCAAACAAGCGTGCTAGAATTCGCATTAGATTCAGCATGAAAACTAACCTTTGAATCTTTTTTTATATTTATTATTTAGATCTCCTTTTGCCGAAAAGTTTCACTTTAGGGCAGTAGATAACAAATATTCCATTTATATCTTTCTTGATCTTCTGTGAAAGCTTTGAGACGATTACTGTATATGAAATCCTCCGGAAGTTTTTGAATCATTAATAGAAATAGTCATACCTCTTACGTATGGGATTTGGAGAAGTTCATTGACATTGCGAAAGATCGAGTGTAGCGGAAAATTCATTGATCGATGTTGTCTGGCTTTCTTCCACGTTGGCTCTTAAATCAAGATTAGGTATCCACTGAAGTTGATTGGTTTTCAGGAGAGATCAATAATTGTGGTCGGTATGGACAGGTATCTACTTGATCAAATAAATCACCCATTATAGCAAAAATGACCCACAGAGAAAGTCAATAATGTGCTCCACCTTTCATCCATTGGCTGCCTATCAAAGCTCATTTGTCACCCATATAATGCCTCATATACTCCCTTAAATAAGACTGCAAATTTGTGCTTCATTTGGTTAACAGTAATTGTGGTTTGAAAATTGATCTTTGCATCCATCTTCTTATTCTTGAAGTGCCCTGCCAGGTCCCCCCGACTTTGGCTATCACTTGGGCAAAGACCTCCCTGCCTCTAGCTGCATGAATTAGTTCCCCGATGGTTTGAATTCCAGATCCACGTTTTATGTAGTGAGGCTATGACACCTGTCTTCTACCCACACCACATCTTTCCTCGATCTTGCACTCGGTAATTTTAATGTTTGTCAACAATTTTCTATCAATATTTGCCCTACTCAGGACCTCCGAATGGCTGACCATATCCATCCAAGGGATACGAACTTTGCGATCTTTGCAATCTGGTCATAATTAGATAAATGTGGTAAAAATGGATAAGTGGCTAGTGAATGACTTTGTCCTGTAGTGAGTAATGATTCCTTTATAGTTCTTTTGAATGATTTCATGGTGGAAAGGATGTAGTTTGCCTACGGCTGCCTTTGTGTTGGTCAGTGACGTAACGGTGCACTTCTGTGATGATGTCATCACACAAACTATGCACTTCCTTCCAACACATTTATAGATGACCTTCAAACTCCTAGATTAGGAGGTATAAGCTTCTTATCCTAAAAAAGACTTTGTCTATTGATTCAAACTTTGGACTTTGGACTTGCCTTGAAATATATAATCGTAATACGAGTATTAATTTATTTCATCCAATCATCTTTTGACAGTAAATAAGCTGTTTTTGTTGTCCCAGTGCTTGAGGCGCTGAACTCTGGCTGACTTATCCATCATTGAAGGATTCATCTTGAATAGCATGTTATTGTTTATTGCGGGACTCGTGTTATATCTATTCATTTTTTTAAGCCTTCACTCGTTTGCGAGTGTTTTAGATATCTATTCATTAAATTGATAGAATTTGCGAGAACTTTTGTATAGAAAACTGTTAATATAGGTACCTAGTTATATATTATTTTCGGAGTGGTTGGTAGCCAAGTGATATCACTCGACGGAATTGTACGTACAGCGTACTGAAGGTTCTGGGTGCGAATCCCGCTGCCGACCTTTTCCACTTTCAACACATGTCGATGAAGTGTATTTGTGTACACTTTGGATGAGAACAGATTCATTTTATATAATAAAAAAATAACTTTCAACAGATTTTTAAAAATGTATGTAAATGTATCTTCTAGCCATTTTCTCAACAGCAAACTTTATGAATACCTGCTATTTAATAATTAATTCAGGAATGTTGAATTGTGCAACTCTAACTAATACGGGCTTACGACCTTCCAGATACACAGTAGATACTTTACAATGTAGACGTGTTAACATAATGCACAATCACGTTCCATAGTGTCAATATCCTTTCTACTCCTACATACACACCATAGGAACAAAGGAATTCATTACCAAAATCCGGCGTAGGTGTCGCGCATATATGGAGGTTGTTGACGAAAGAAGATAGATCTGTTATTGATCTCTGCCATTAGCCTTGATTCTAAGAAATATTTTGTTTACTCTTGAAAAAAAAAGTATTATCGGTGGTATACAAGTAATAAACCGCTCTCAAGGAAGGTCAGGTCAGAAATATAAGAAATAGAAGAGGTAATAAATGGAACACAGGTCAGCTGAAAGCATTAGGTGTTAAATGTATAAAAAAAAATCTTATAATAATTCTGACTGAACTGGGAATCAAATTAGAGACCCATTCAAGAAAAATGGTGCCTTATAAAGCGAGAAGGACTTTATAATAAATATGATTATTGTGGATCGAACACATCGATTCCGTCCTCAAGGAAGGCCAGGTAAGAAGTATGAGAAATAGGAGAAGCTGTATGAGAAATAGTATGTCGGTGGAAGAAGCGAAAGAAGTATGCTTGGATAGAAAAGAGTGGAGGTCCGTTCTCTCTGCCTACCCCTTACGGGACACGGAGTGATGGGTAAAAAAAAAAAAAAATTATTGTATAATATCTCGAGTAGAAATTCCCTGACCAGAATTAAACCCCTCTTGCTTAAACGAATAGAAATCTTGGTAACTGAGACTATAAGTTATTTGTCTATCTCAGACAGCCTTACAATCCCACTAGTAATAAATTTCAGAACTCTGGCGTTTGGGAAACATATAGAAAAAATATGAAACGGAAGAAAGATACCCAAAATCTGTAAAATACAGAGCATTTTAACCAAATTTTAAAGTAAGAAATCGGTAGAGCGGGGCGTCTCTAGAAGATTCAGAAAAACTTGATGATTGTGTTATAGAATTGGGTAGAAAAAAGATTCAAACTAGGAGATTTCGGAAGAATTGTACAAGAGAATGGCTATATGCAGTTGTGGAGAGACGACCAAAGTAGACAACTTTTTTACCTTGAAGTACACAGGTGTATTAAAGACGCAGTTTTCGCATTGCGCATAGATCTATAATAGCGATTGTCCCATTTATGGATCACACAATCACACATGGCGTGTTTTGTGAATAGAAGATAATTCGCTACACAGAAACACTTGTAGAATGCCCTTACTTACATACTACACACTCATTACAATAATTATCATTCTGATACAACTGTTACGAAGTTACTGGAGACCTCTGACCCCAAAATATCTTAAATTATTATATAACCATTGGCGGTATTAACTGGCCGCCCCATACCACATAACTCAAGCGGTTTTCTGTATAATTAACTTTTACCACAACTAAATATTAAAACCGGTAACTTATTCGCGTGATTACAGGCTGAGAGTGGGTCGTGTGTGTATGAGCAAAAGATTCGTTCAAGGCGATGCAATTTAAATCTATCCGAACAAAATAAGATGCTTGGTTGAAAAGTCTCTAAATTCGCTAAATCCAAGTCTTTTGTTTGCCAGAATTCAAGCTTTAACTAAATATTCTTAATCACAATGTTGGATTCTGGCCCAAGACTGGTCCTCGCAACTGGTGGTTGTGTGAATATCATGCACGGGTCATTTTACGCAACGATTCCTTTGAAATCGACAACATCGTGATTGTTTGCAATCATGCACCATTGCCCCCTGTACTCATTGATGATTACCTATCGTTAAACAAAGTGTTTATGTGGAATGAATGAAAGATGTAGACGTTTTATTCGAATTCTCCTCCTCTTATTTCTTTGTTTGTTCATTGGTGACGGCCGTGATCTTTAGATTAATAGATGTCCATTCTTCTCTGTCCTCCGCTGCTCAAACTGCAGAGCACAGTTCTCTCATACTAACAAATTTACTTCTGCTTCTTGCATTCAGAACTGTATAAAAATAAAATAGATTTTTGCTCATGACACAAGGTGCAAGAAGAACCTGCACAGGTGGTGTATAAGTTTGGAGGAGCATAGCTTTAAACACACGTTTAATTCAGTAGCCATCCCATTCATAGTGTCTATAGTCATATCCATTATCAACTGTAGATCTCAGTTTTGTTGTCCTCTTGCAGAATGTTGAGGAGGTTTCTCTCTTTCTATAGCTTTAATTTTCATCCAATTTGACAACGAATTGTTTACAAGAACATCTTACTGGTTGATCTTGTTACATATTATTTATTTTAAATGAAATCTCCATTCTTATCGCTTGCAAATGAATAACATATCCGTGTCTCTTGAATTAATTATAATATCTTACCTTTATTGGAAAGTCAGTATGGCGATGGTCGCTCGCTACGGAATATCCAACCGGTTTCGTTCGTGTGTCATCTCCAAATTTTTTTTGCGAATGTTGACATACCTGACACACTGTGCTGTTATTTTTTAATTAATTTTATGCCATTTCATTCATTTATTTTAACCGACTTATTAAGGGGAATTTTACTGATTCTGAATCTCTAGTATAAAGTAGCAGAGATTTTGTATGAAAACGTGTATCACATTGCAAATAATACTGCAGTTAATATTGCAGCTCATACAAAATCTTCGTCAATTTTTCACCGGCGTACCTAAGTGAACTAAGTTCGGAATTTGAATCTATACCTTTGGTTATATATAACTAGCTTTCCCGACAGACGTTGCTCTGTGATTCTAACCCGAGGCGGCCCGTTCATGTACATAATGTGCACTGCGCCCCCATAAAAAAGAAATAATTAATTCGATTGAGTTAAGCTAATAAATTATTAACATTAAAAAAATTAAAAAAAAACATCCATATTTCACTCGTATTCAAAACTCAGGCGGGAACAACGCGACAATAAAATATGCGCGCGCAGACAATACATGTGCCCGATGTTGACTTTGTATGAAAATAATTGGAGTAAGTAAGGGCAGGGACAGGTAGGAGTGGTCAATTGTTGTGGAATTCGTTGTTTTTGATCTGGAATGGATGTGTGTATGTATGTGATGGCGTGTATAGGATAGTGTTTGTGTACATGGGTATGTCCTGATCGTTTTCCTTTTTTCATTTTCTACTATTTAGTTTCTTCTGTGTTCTGATTGTTTTTGTTTGTATTTTTTTTTTGTTTTGTTTTTATTTTTCTCTTTTTGTGTCTTTATGTCTTCCATAGTACAGTGCCGCAATAATTAAAAATTAGTATCACCTCAACACAGGCTGTCGTCTAGTGAGGTGATAAATTCCAAATATGTACCTATATAAATTCCAAATATGTACCTATGTAAAAGTTGGAAAAAAAAAAAAAAGTGGGATGACCTACTGTAAGAGCGACAATCACATATGCGAGAATAAGAGGGAACTACCATCATGGCGTTGGCGCGTCGCAGAAAGTCGGTTCCATACTAACTTTAATATTATATTTTATGCGATCCATTATACATTTTTCAACTTTTATTAGTTATTCTGTTATCCGGAGGGGAGAAGAATCCAATAAATCAAACATCAGAAGAATCCATTCAGCCGATGTCGAGCTATAAGTGTTCGCACTAACCCGACTTTCATTTATATTAGAGATTTTATTTTATTTATTTTATTTAATAAGGCAATATTCCCCCCTTCAAAAATGCGTACGCATTTGTGTGAAGATGAGGATAATACATAATTATATATTTACATTAACAATGAAGATTACAATATAAATTTTACTTAAGTCTTAAATTATCACAATCCATTACAGTAACAAAAAAGGAGCAATCAAAATGAAACCAATACACTAACACCTTCAATGTGAAGAGTCAGTTTGCTTTATAAATAGAGTGAAAAATATATTTAAACATGAATTGAGCATCACTTCTTTAATATTAAAATATTAGATTACCATCGGCCACATTGTGAAAGGCAATCCGAAAGCAATACAGGGCAACTCACATCTATCAAAAATGCAGTAAAGGAAACCAGAAAATATTAATCACATACCAGTAAAAATTCAACAACTGAATTCTATGGTAACTCTTATTACATAGTAGTAGCGGTCTTACTCATTTTGGCCAACTTAATACGTTTTAATTCGTTTTAACTGATTTCAATTCATTTTATTTAAATTATTATTTCACTTTATTTAATTTCAATTTAATTTTTGTTTAAACCATTTTTGTGATCTTATTATTCCTATTTTATGTGTGTGTTAGTGTGTATTTTACTCAAAGAAATGTTCAAATTAAAATATTTTTTTTACCAATTGTTATTATAATATTATTATTGTTTCTCTTTTTTATAGTCTTCTGCATATATTATTATTTTATTCGATCATAACACATCATATATAATTTTTAATGCTTTTATCTACATATCATAACCATCTTTTGATTATTCTTTTTTTTTCTGTTTTATTTTTAACTGTTTAGGTTGATCTCTTTGTGAGTACCTATAATTTTCATAAATTTGTGTAGATAATGATAATTTTTATAATCCTATTATTCCTATTTTACGTGTGTTTAAGTGTGTATTGTTATTCAAAAAAAATGTTCAAATTGAAATACTTTTCTAATTATTGTGTCTATTGTAATTATTTTGATCATACAGAATTTTAATGCTTTATCTATCATGTCTGTTTATTGTTGTATTTTTATATGTTAATTTGTAAATGGCTAATAAAGCCGTAGAAAGAGGAAATAAATAAATAAAATAAACTGGTTTGGATTCAATCCTTATGTAACATACAAAAAGATTCTTCTAAATACCCTTTTGACAACTCCTTTGTGGACGATAATATACAAGGAAACATTAATAAATTAAATTCACGATTTTTAATAATTTGTATGAAGGTATTTGTTAAATCAGCTACCTATATTCGCCATGAATGGAGCATTGCAACACGATTGATTCTTTGCAAAACAATTCGATGTTAGACAATCAAAGAATGCAACGAAATATTCAATAAGTGAGTAGAAACCTAGTACAGATAGATATTTGCCAAGAATCTGATCGGGTGAAGAATATAGATTGGTGCTACTGTTGCAATGTCATTTTTTGCTTCAATATTGTTATTTGTCCGTGACGATAATTGGTTATGTACGTATTTTGATGGATGGGACTCTAGCACCCTTTTTGGTAACGCTATTTAATAAGGGGTTAGTTAGCGTGTAATATTTTTTCTTCACATATTAAATTTAAATTTTGAAGACCCGAAATTTTGATATAATAGTATATTTATTTTGTTCATACATCTATTTTAGTGAGACAATCGATCTTAGCAACAGTTGATACGAGGTAAAGGATGGTAAAAATAGTATTGGGTATAGTAAAGCATTTAAAGATGACTGCCGCGGAGTATGCAGCTGTTTTAGGGGTTGTCATATTAGTCCAGTTTCCTTATTGTTCCATCTTTTAGTTTTATTCAAAGTGCAGGTTTTAAACTAGAATTCAGACTGGACGGGAAAATATTGGCAAATTTATCAATAGCAATCGACCGAGATTCGGCGCACAATACAAAAGTGGCGGTGAATCGGTGGCACATTTAACCACGTAAGTAGCTAAGTAAAGCGGGTCACAAATTATTGTTTACCGAGGTAATTGCCTTGTATTGACGCGACACCGCGAACTCCACTTTCTTAATTCCTTATAAGAGCATATCGAGCTTCTGCTGGTCCGTGCTATTCCGTATTTTATTCGATTAAGTTGTAAAAATTCCATTATTTCTGGTATTTTACTTTATTTCTTCTCTACCTTATCGACTATCGCCAACTCTTTCGACAATCTCAACTAATATTTTAATAAGTAGGTGTATCACAATAACGAATAAAACTCTATCAACATACCTAGTTCGTACATAAATTATCAATCAAGCAAATCAAGAAAGCATTATTTGTAAAGTTCACAATTATTGTACCTAATATAATATTGAGCTTATCGCGTCCATTTATTGCCATCACAAGTGTTCAGTATGTCCTTATTTTTATCTAACTCTCATCAATCGGATCATTCCTAGATCAAATTTGCATTTTTTCCATATTGGTCATCCTTCTCCTTTTCCACTCCTGCCGTCACTGATCAATTACCATCCATTTGACATATTCGACAAAAGTCTGACCTGCCAAAAGTATGATATTTATCATTCTTTTGACAATTAGCTTTTATACTTTTCAATACTCTTGGAAGCGCGTAAAGGATCCTAGATCCGAGGCCCAGCTACAACAACAACAACCATCCACTGGGGTTCAGCAATTCTTTTGTCGTCCATCGTCCTTTCGTCTGGTAGATGGCCGTTCTTGTGGTCTTCTTTGTATTTGGTCTTCACTCTAGCAGTCTCCTCGTCCTTTTGTTTTCATCCATTCTTGCAATGTGCCCCTGCCATCTTCACTTCTGCATAAACCACTTTTGTCTGGCTAAACATCCAGTCATTTCTCTTCCTGTCTGCAGTTTAATGCCCAAAATTCTATTTATGAATATATCAAGAAAAGTCGTCAGAAATATAAATGCATTGTTTGTTAAGGATCCACACCAGCTTTTAACTTCATGACCTACAAAAGAGTCGAGTCTCTTCCACATTCCGGCCCACTCTCTTACGTTGAGTTACCAGGATCTGTTTTCGGGATCCATTTACATATTTCCTATCTAATATTTCTATTCAGAAAATTTTGGGCATTCTTCGACTCATCCACATTTTAAAGCTTCGGTACTAAATAATTTAAATAATTTATCTTCATCTGTGTATTAAATTCAATTCCTCTATACTTGACATGTTTTTTTCAACAGTTGACGCACTCATTGTTTCTATTATGACAATATTGTCGGTAACTGATTGGTTTTGCTTATCACGTGCCAATTGTCGTGGACTTGTTTTTATGGCTCTTATTGTTTGTCCAGCGAAATGCGTATTGTTTTCTACCATCGACACAATCCACTTATTCATAGCCATCGAATCGAGGGTCATCGAGATACCTTCACTAGAAATTTTCTTGCAAACATAATGTTTCGAAATTAGTTTTCACTTAATATTTCAATATTGAATAAATCGTCATGTAGCTGTGCGTGATGCGAAGCATTCCCGGAAATTTACCGCGCGCAAACAAATAATGGTAATTTTTGTAAACAACTGCAGTAATTGTCGCATTGAATTCTTTAATTAAAACATCCGCCTTGAATCAAAACGTGTCTAGCTTACATGCCATTCCAATTCTACGTTTCGTAAAGTTATAGGGACCACGTTTTTGTTTCGGTCCTTCGACGCAGGGCCATGAGATTTGGCTATTAACGGCTGCTCCAGAAATCGAAAGAAAACGAAGCGATACGCCACGTCATTGACCTTGCTTAAAACTGAGGGAGATGGATTTGAAATATTATAAAATTAAAGTTAGTATGGAACGGATTTCTGGCGACTCCAACGCCATCTATGAAAACTTTTATAACAAAAAAAATATTATTTACCTGACAACCATTAATATTAAAAATATTGGTAAGCAGATTTTTTATGGGATTTTTTCCGAGTTTTCATAAATATTGTTTAGGGAGTGTCTAGTTTGCCGCTAGCGGTATACTAGAAAATCGCACTAAAAAGCCGCACGTCTCGGAACGAACCTGAAGTTGCAGCGGTTTGAATTTCTAGTATACCGCTAGCGGCAAACAAGACACTCACTTTTTAAACGTATTTTTGTATAGATGAATTACGAATTCTTATTCAATATTCATAGTAAGGTCTACAGGACAACGTCTGTCGGTAAATCTAGCTATATATGAAACACTACAGGACAACATCAGCTGCAAACATCACGATTACTTTATTTGATACTAGCTTTCCCGACAGACGTCCTGTGGACCCTTTAGTCCTAACCAGAGGCGGCCCGTTCATTGTGCATTGCGCCTCCGGAAACAAAAATAAACTAACTAAATTAATAACATTAAAATATTAATTCTAAAACGTCCATATTTCATTCGTATTCAAAGCTCAGGCGGGATTTACGCGAGAATATAATTATATGCGCGCAATTTGGTTGACTTTGTTTGAAAAATTTCTAAAACGCCAGAAACGGTGGAGTAAGTGAAATCGGCTACTGTAAGAATGCACAATTACGTATGCGAGAATGAAAGGGTGCAGTTGCAGAAGACAATAATTTTGTTGTTAGATTATTTCAAAGATGACGTCGCATCATATTCGTTCCATACAAACTTTATTATCATATTTTTTATTATTTATTATCCATTTTTCAACTTTATATTAGTTATTCTGTTATCCAGAGTGGAGAAGAATCCAATAAATCTCACATCGGAAGAATTTACCCGACTAACCCGACTTTAATTTTTTTTTTTAAATGAATCTGTGCTCACTCAAAGTGAACACAAATACACTCCTTGAATCTTTCACAGTAAGCTACTGAAAGCTTGTGTCGTGAAAGAGGAAGATGGTCGGCACCTGGGATCGAAACACGACGTCCGCAGTACGAAAGCCGGCGTTGTAACCGCTGGGCCACCAACCACTTCGTTAATTTATATTAGATATGTCTGTTTCTTCTTACAACATTCCTGTGGGGCTAGTGCGAGTTCATTAGAACTTACTATTAAGTGTTCTAAAATCAAACGATCGAATCGTTCAATCATTTAATCTCTTTCTAAGCTAGACTTATACTAGGGCGACTGTTTCTCTTACCGAGTCACAGTTGACTTCCTCTACCGGTAGGAGCCTCGTATAACAATGATTAGAAACAAACGGCCTCAGAAGCAGCGACTGCCTCCTTTACAGCCACTCTTATTGTAGATTGTGCTGAAGCTAGGTCCGAGGCATTGTTATTTTTATTTATTTACTATTGTGATTGCTATATTTGACATAACTTACATTCAGTAGCACAAATTATTACAATTCACACTATAAAAATGCAATTCGTAGTTTCTTTATTAGTCAGTTTGGCTATCCGTATATACTATAGCAATAGATGTTTCTCAGATCTTCTTTGTTTTGGGCAGAAGCTGCTTGGTGGTATTCCATTTCAAATATTCCAAGACTCTTTTTCATTTTGTTTGAAGAAGATTTTCATTTCTTACAACCTTTAAAAGCAGCCACGAAGTCTCAAGTATGATGTAAATTAGAAATTCGTTACATGCGCAAAATTTGAGTTCTTCTATTAACGCGCTATTTTTTAACAATAAAAACTTGAATAGTCCTACATAATATAATATTTTTATCATCCTAAAATGCTTGTTTGTAGCTATGTACCTACATGATCACAGTAGATATAGAAAGTTTTTTTTATGTATAGGTAGTTGAGTCTGAGTTTCTTTCTTAATTGTATAACAAATAATTAATATGTAAAATATGTAAATAATAAAAACCTCAGTCGTCTAGGGTCGTTAGTCCCCTGTGACCATATGCATACGAAACAAAAAAAGGCGAAACCTTTATTTAAATTTCACAATTTCAATTATCTAGTTGATTCGATAAAATAAAACAACCTAATATTTCACAAAACTAATTTAGACTTTAGTTGACATAAAAAATTACGTTTGTGATATGTGAATAATTTGAGGAATTCCTCTAGATTGATTTCTTATAATTTTCATATTCGTTTGTGAATAATTTGAAATCGTTGGGTACGAAAAATTAAGCTTTAGCTTTACGGACAAAACAGCTAGTAATTGAGTTCTTGTGATTTCACTTTTAATAAAAATAACAGCCAACTAATATGGAAAGTATAACTAATCTGTACATCGATATTGTTATTACTATTTATAATAACCATTTCCTGTATGTGTATTGTGAATGATTTTTTACTTCATAGAGAACAATATAACTAAGTACTTACTGATCAGTAAAATGAATTTTATTTTTATTTATATAACACTTATAGGCTTTTATAAAAAGTTTATAACATAAAGGCCTATGACAGTTATAAAAATAAATAAATAACTGAATACAGTTGCTAAATAGATACCTACTTGATCTATTGAGTAAGCGGAATGTAAAACCTAAAAAAACTTAACATACTTAAATGTGTACCTACTTATTTTCGGACTACTTCTAATATTTGACTACTTTTTACACTACATGCCATAATTAGAAGAGATAGGTAGATATAAGCATGGGGTCAAGGAAATGTGATAGATTGAGGATATCATTTAGGGAGGTGTCAAAGGTAACAAAGAAGTTTCTGGAAGAGAATGGACTCATCCACAAACGGTCAACTCAATGGAAGACGGCTCTCAGGCAAACCTCAAAATAGGTAGAGGGACAATTGGTAGACGACCTTGAAAAAATTAAACCGCACCTATAAAGGTCCCATTTTTGGAAAAACAGAAGTGCGAATATGTGCAGCGGAAATGTTCATCAACTTTTCTGTAATGAATTACAGAATAAATAAAATACACAGTATTTAGTTAATATTACCTGATTATGCCCAGGAGTTAGGACTAGGCCGTAGATATCATAAATAAAAATAAATGATAACCCAGGAAATTTATACAAAATATTTTAAAAAGGAAAACACAAGATTTTTTTCAGTCCATTGCGAAATTTATCCATTAATAGTATTAAGTTCCTAACTGTGCTATTGTTAAAATATGCATTACATTTCGAATTTCACCATTTACCTATGTATGTCCCTCAACCAAAAACGCACATTGAAATTGAACAATGTTCAGTCAATATTATAAAATATCAGTTCGATGATATTTAAAGTTTGGACTTTGCATTTTCTACGAGTATTACCCAAATCTAGCAGGGCATTGACGTTGATTTTATATTAACACTTTCTCATAATAATATACTTTGTCGAAACAATTAAAGAGTTTCTGGTTACTATTATAGGTGGGCATCTAGCAATCAATCTAAAGTGTGCATTAATGTTGATTGCTGTTAAATTTCGCTGGATGTGTTCTGTCCGCGTGTTGAGGCTCTTATCAGAGATGGCATCGCAGAATCCATGCACGTGTTGGATATGACTGAGCGGTTAAAAGAAAGTTCCTCACGTCAATACGTCATCATGAACGATGAATAGAGCCGCATACTTTAGCGAGAGTGTAAGTCAGAGGTCCAGTAACTTTAACTCTTAGATTCTTTTAAAGCTTTTCGTATTTTGTTGATGTGAAACTTTTTTTAGGCCTAATGATGTTTTTACTAAAAAAAATATTGCCATTTTCCAACCTTGGAGTCTTAAAAACAAAAAATCCAATGGATTACATTTATATAAATATCATAGTTAATCTTCTCTTCTTCCTAGCCTTCCCTCCACTGCTGGACGTAGGCCTCTTCCATTTGTCTCCACTTCTCTCTATCCTGGGCCACTTCAACCCAACCGGCGATCGCAACAATATCGTCGGCCCATCTCTTCTGTGGCCGACCGACACCCCTTTTGTTTGTCCATGATCTCCACTTTAAGATTCTGGTAGTCCATTTCGAATTTGGCTGTCTGGCTATGTGTCCTGCCCATTGCCACTTCAATTTTGCGATCCGATCCATAATATCGACGACTTTTGTTCGGCGTCATAGTTAATACCATTAGATAAATAAATGATATCTGGTTATTTCTTAACCTATATGTATACTATTACACAATCCACATCCATAAACATTAAGAAAAGATGCTTAAAGCAATAAAGTCTCTTAAAAGATAGTATCGGTCCAAGTACTGTTCCCTGTGGTATGCCAAATTTAACAGCACTCAGCAGTCGAGTTGAGAATCTCGAACTGCTGTCTGTTGTGATAATTTTCAAAAAGTCACACATTTTTTCCACTTATTCCGAAGTAGGTATGTAACTTCCAAGTTAATTTAACAACTTATACAAAATGTATGGATAGTGTACAACCATCAGCAAAGCCTGTCGCACGACACGAATGGATAAGAAATCGTTCATATGATTAAATATCATTATTTTGGTAGCTACAACTACAAAGTAGGTACTTCTTTATTTTTTTTTTTTGAAAATAACATCAGATTTTTGGCACAAAGTTTGGGTAAAAGGTGTGCACAGAATTGAAGTGCACATCTTTGTTACACCTCTTTTTTACATTACTTTTATAGATGAGTGAAATGTGAGTAGGCGACAGATTTAAGGAAGTGATTCGGAGTTTAAAAATTTAATCCAAGCAGCAAAATATCTCATCTGAAAAAAAAGGTTAAGAACCTCTGAATAATTCATACTCTTCTATATTGCATACATATTACCTATATTGCTTTCATTGTCTCTGCGGTTTCAAGTAGCTGTTGGCTTCTCTGTATGTCAGTAGGTGGTGGTTCGCATTCAGACGAGTCTTCTTGAGACATTTTATCACAAGTGATCTCTTCCCCGCGTCTCTCATTGTATCTCTCCACTAATTGCCAGCAGTGAATAATGTCTTTATTGTTATATTTCTAACAATTATTTTTTATTCAAGTGAAAACCATTATCACTCTTTATAAGTTCGTTTTATTTTTTTATTGTAACAGCAATTTATATTATTGTCGGAACGAGAAAGTAGAAAAAAAAAACATTGTATAATGTTTGTATCTACGTATGTTATTAATAAAAACACTATTTATATTTATTTGAAAAAGTTGATAAAGGACCAGGTAAAGGAAAATAATAGTGGAGACTTACCTATGTTTGGCTTTGCGGGCTGCGGAGTACAAGTAGGTTTAGGCGTTTCGTTTAATCAACTATCATATAACATAGACTAAACTCTCATCAGCAGTGAGTAAATAGAAGAAAGAAAATGAGACGTCTAGATTCTCTTTTTTTACTCTTACTTCTTTTCTAAGTCTTGTCATCTATTCTGAAGCCGTATTATCGTAGAGCTTGAATTGCAATCTTATCTTAATATGGCGGCTCGGAAAGGATCCGACCAATCAGAGAGAAAGGGGGAGTGTCATGATCGTTCCACGATTGGCTACATCGTATTGTAGACACTACCTCTTTCTCTCTGATTGGTCCGATTCTTTCCGAGCCGCCCTTTAAGATATCAATTAAGATAAGATTACAATTCAAGCGCTACGAAAATACTGCTGCTGTTCAGGTAACCTTTCCGCGTGCTCCGACTTCCAGCTGTCCTTCCACCTTTTGGACGATTTGCCTGGCTGTCTTGTGTATTCTTTCTACTTAAAACAGTTTAAGTGAATCCTGCAGCATCAATCGATAATAATTTCAAATTGATTAATCAGTATTATTAATTAAGCAGTAACATTGCATGTTGATTAATCCTAATGCTTTATGTGCGTATTTTTTGCAGAAAACATCAGTGATTCAAAGGAGCGAGTAAAATATTTAATGGATCTAAAAAATATACTTTATTCAAATTTCGTAATAAACAGTCATACACCATAAGAAATGTTTATCGAAAATTTGGAGTAAGTATAAATATATCATTAATCAAGTTTTAGCCAGACCATTAATATGCGCAAGAATCTATAAACATATCACTTAGCTACCTCTTTTCTAGCTTCATTTAGGCTAGAAATACAATGCTGAGATTTTATGGAGATTTTCAGCCTGTCATGATTTGGATAAATTGATTCTTTTAGATACTGTATTATGCATAAATTCAACGTGATGCTTTATTTCCTTGCACGATTCAAAGCTCTTCCTTACAACAGTATCAGAACAAAGAGATAATTTCTTAAGTAAAATATTACATAAAACACGACATGTTTCATTGAAAGTAAAATCAAATCTTTCCTGCGATTAAACATTGTGCACTTCTTATTGTTCAAATGTATTTTTGTTGTTATGAATGATCTATAGATCAGAGATATGATCCATCACTCTTGTATACGACCGTCTATTCAAGAAATAAGATTAATGAATCCATTATAATAGCAGCAGTTGTATAGACGTAAAAATGTTTGTTCTAATTTATTCAATTAATGAAATTACTAGAGAACAAGAATCTCCTCCTCATTGCAGGAACAAGGATATTACAGATACGAGTTACAAACGGCCAAATTAGGAGAACCATGTCAGGGATGTCGTGCTATAAGACGCTTCAGGAGTGACCACTTTCAGAAAGCAGATCCCGAAAGATTGGTAAAATTAGAAGCAGATTCGATATCAACAAACAGATAACCTCCAGGCAGACCACTCAATCGAGGAGTAATATGGAAACAAGACTCTTAAAGCTGTCTTTTAGCAGATTTTGCGTAGTCAGGTTGCCATAGTTTTAAAGCCGGCGGAACTTATTGCCTAGGGTAATTTTTTTCAGTCAACCTGTGCGGTGAGACAGGCCATCCTCGGATAGAAATTTTAAGCGAAAAAACACTTCAAGAAAATTTCTGATCCGTCCGGGAATCGAACCGGGGACCTCTTGATTTGATGCCCGCGCCTAGTATACTACTAGGTTACTGAGGTCGGTAAGGCTACCGAGGCCGGTTCTTCACTATTTGCAGATAATTCAAGTTTTGAACTAAAATCTATCAGATCACACGCATTTTATAGATTTTATTGACTACAGTACTACAATTTGTCAAGTTTGCAATCGTATTCAGTATTTATTTTACAGGATATTTCTTCTCTTCTTCTTCTCAGCCGATTTCCGTCCACTCCTGGATATAGGCCTCCTCCATCTCCTTTCACGTCACTCTGTTTTGGACTTTTTGGACCCAGTTGACTCCAGCGTATTTAACGAGGTCGTCTCTCCACCGTAGTGGTGGTCTCCCGACGCTCCTGGCAGTCATTCTGGGTCTCCCAAGTTTCGACCATTTATTTTTTCTTAAGCATCGTACTCACTTGCGCCGCGAACGTCTGACATTGCATCAATTTAATCGAAAGGTTATGAGTATATACATGATTTGAAAAGCGAACGCGAGCGGAACACATGCTTCCTTTTTGATAAAATTGATATAACGATACACGTTCGCGGCGCAAGTGAGTACCGAGCTTAAACCATAATATTGTAGCAAATGCAAAAATTGTCAGATAAAAAGTTGTTTGTTGATAAAATTGTATTATGGTAACACATCTCAATATAGCTAGTATGAAAATAATAATTATATAATGTGTACAAGACAGAGTGTAATGACGGATCTATAGATCCAACGTGGGAATGAACCACGAAGATCCACGGATTTGGTAGTGCGGGCAAGTGCTCCACTGTCTCACGTTTCCGATGACACATTTAGATTATCTTACCTCTATTCATTATTTATTTTGCCTAGAGATTAATCAATAGTGTTCGATCGCTATCATTATTTTGTTTGTTGTAACATTGGAACTTACAATAATTAACTGAGTTGAATAAAATATGATTGCGCGCTGTCGGATACCTACTTGCTTAGAAAAGTGTCTCTATCTTTAACATTATGTAGTTTTGGTCCTTTTTCCAACTCACTCCAATCAAGTTCTGTATGGTTCTTTAGGGGTATGGGAAGGCAATGAATATTCTACATTCTGCATTACGTTAAAAATCTCCAGACAACGAATTCTTATTGCTCAACTCTGCTTCAAAAGAAAAGCTTTTTACCCTTGGATTCATAACAAATAACCGAACTTATATCACTATCTCTTGATCGTGGTATAGAAAGGATAAGGCTGAGTTGTTTTTACGCTGTTATATAGCTTTTTCGTGATTTTTTTTTACAAAGACTAATAAGATTAACTGATGTGATATCTAAAGAGATCAAGAGAGTCACAAATAAGGCAAGAGCAAGTCTATGAGATATCATAGCAGTCACCTACCTAATACAGACAGCACCTAAAACCCAGTAGCAACAAATTATACACACGAAATGAAATCTCCGACATGCGATTTATAAAAAAATTACACACCAGACTGACTAGAGACGAAAACACGGAATATTTGAGTGTAATTAACCAGCTCTATACTCAGTGGCGTGTAGCTGATGCTAGCCAAAATGATTCTGAATTTAAAAAAAAAATAAACATAATAACAAACAATTAGGATCAAATTGGACAGGTCGCAATATTTGACACGAAGTTATGATTAACGACGGCAACTCCATAAACATTTGTCTTATAGAAGAGGTCTAGAAATATTGGCTGTGGCTTGTACGAAAAAATGAAGAGGCTGTCAGAAAGACAAAGCTCTTTTCAGATACATCTGTTGTCGCAATTCTTCTTTCACGAGTTCACGACATGAGCTTTAAATAGCTTACCGTGAAAGAGTATATTTGTGTTTACTTTGAGTATTATACACAGAAGTATATTTTTTTCTCATAAAAAAACAACAAAATTCTGCCAAGTCCAAATATTTACCCGTATTTATGTTTTTGTTGGTATATTTCGTGTCCGTTACACAATATCTAGAAATCGATTTTAAACTGGCGCCTCCACTAGCACTTATACATAGTGACAGTGAATTATTTTTAAACTTTTACCCTAACTCAAGCAATATTTAATTTATTTTTATAGAATTCAAACTTGCTTGGAGACGTTTTCTTGCGCTTCGATCAAATATGCGTGTTTATACTAATAAGTAAATATGACAATAAAAGAATGTGCTTACCTACGATTCAACAGACAATTTTAAAACGTGATTTATAAAAAAAGTTCTCAATATTATGTTTGAAAAATATTTTTGTTATTCTGAATTATATCGCACGCCACTGTACACCACGAAAAGAGAGAATAAAAACAAATGAAAGTGATCGACTGTCAAAAACAAAATGCGAGAATTTGGTAATTACATGTGTTTGGTTTGATCATGCGATATGAATAGTTAGTGCAGGTGTGTTCACAGCGATCCAAGATGCAACCATTGGATCGTTATATTTTTATATGTCCACCAGTCTACATAGGTATAATTTATCGGAAGCCACATAAAGAGTTTATTAATTACATTTTTATCAAATGCAGGAAGTCTGGGATTCGCTCATTCGAAGCGTTGAAAAGTAATGCTCGATATGTAGCCAAGCCTCGAGTAGGTAGTAATTATATTATTATTATCGATACTGCTTATTATGGTCACGCATTAATTATTATCAAAAACACGACAATTTTACCATTGGTAGATTTTCCCGTATACATGACTTCATAACACTTCATTAATTGAACTTAATAAAATTTAAAGTTACACTAAATATAGAAACAGACCATTGTTTTCCAGGATTGCCTATCCGCAGCCTTTTTAATTATGTCTCGATAGAATCCGAAGCGATTTCGTCATCAGGCTAACGTATCGGTGATCTGCCACCGGGTCTTTTTCCTGTAACCAATACTTTTTAAGTTTTTTCTGGACCAAAAGCGGTTAAGTGTATGTAAGTGTTACAGATGTCTATTTTATTGTTGTAGTCAATTTAATTCTTCTACTTCTTCTGATGGTACCCCCAACGTCGACGACCTCTTGAGAGAGGGTCTCAATATCTTCAGCTGCCCTCAACAAATCTCCCACAGTTCTCAGTCCGGTCCACCACGGATGTTTCGGAACCGACTCCTCTGCGTTCTTCTATTTCCCCCTTCATCACGACCTTATATTTTCACCTATCATTATGTGACGAAGTACGAAGTCTTGCGGATCTTAATTGAGCTGAACAAAATTCTCTGCTTGCGTTATCTCTGCGTAAGACACGTGTGTTGGTCAGGATATTGTAAGCATTTTGGGTACAAAACACAATTTCGGCTTTTATTAAGTGTTGAAAATATCATTATTCTTATGTGGTGTCCCAAATAACACCTTTTTAACTTCTTGTCCCAAATTATAGTCATCTACAAATCGATTTGGAATAATAGTTTTTTTTTGTTTCTTAAATAAATCTTCAATGAAACCTCCATAGGTATTTTAATTGTCGGTTTACAGTTTTGCGGTTTTGGTGTTTTTTTATTCAATTCCAATACTATTATTGTAGTGTTTTGTAGATCATTATTCGAGATTATCGAGTGTGTAACCTGAATCCGTGTAGTTAAACCGGGTTAACCTAGCCACAAATTAGCTTTCGGAAATACAAATCGTTCTTGGATGTTCTAAACATGAATAGGTTGGTTAATTTGAAAAAAAAGAACTCATTCCAATTTTATTATTTTCATTGGCAAGTAGGACCTTATTTAAAAAACAAAATATTTCTATGGAGTAAAATGGTTTATGTGGTGGAAGGCATCAAAGTTGATGAATTGAGAAGAATGGGTGAGAAATATATTGAAAATTATGACGAAAAATGCATTAATTATTTCAACAAAGAGGAGGAAAAAGCACGATTTAAAATTTCACGAGAGTTTCATAATCAACGCCATCTTTTTGTTTTTATTGTTAGAACTGATATTTTTTTACTTTGACTTTTGATAACTAATTTTGTAATTAATTACACAAAGATCTCATTATAATTGGTGTAACCCAGATAGATACTACCAGTCAACACTCCTGTTCAATATAAAACAATCTTTTATTAGAACTTTATTTTAAAAATACTTCTTCGGGTGTTCTTGGGTAGAAATCGGTGTTTTATTGAGTTCGTTTTTTATGCTTATCTTCTGCAGTGATCTACTGCAAAGTTTGGGAAACACCTCGAGTGTTTTGGCACGCATTTATGCCCTATTGTGTTCCATGAGAATGTGTTATGTTTTTAATTAGCTGTTTCTTCATTAAGTATTGTTTCTTTTCATTATTTCTTCTTTGGAGTCAGCACTTACGCTTTCAAAACACAGTGGTGTAACGTAAGATATTCACTTTATGTTGGATTCTTGGTATCGTGGTGAAATACTCCATATTATCAGGGGCTACTTATCTCAAATTTTAACATAATTATTTTTCCGATAATTTTTGTTGTATTAGTGTCGTTACACTATATTCAATTACATGTGCTACTTTCCATCTAAACATGCTCAAAACTTGAATGAACAAATATTTTGTAACAAAAAGATTACATACTTGCAACTTTTTTACGCAAACACTAAATTGATTAGGTGTTTTATTAGATAATTTAGGTAAATAATGAAATTTAAATTATTGAATTTATTTGTTTTATTTTTTAAATATTGCTTTCTTAGTCTTCTGTGACGTTCACGTGGGACGTTTTCTACGAAACTAGTCAAAAATACTTGTGGAAAAACAAATTGAATAATATTTTTTAATTATTATAAAGTTAAAGATATTAAATTTTTCCACAATAACTGCAAAGTTTTTCTTCTAATGCTATAGAACTCTGTGTAGAATGAGTTTAGTGAAAGAGAGGTTAGTCTTGTTTACCAACACTAAAAATAACTTTGAAATTAAAAGTATTTTACAAAAAGACAAAGTGTCGGTTGGATACCGATTAATAATGGCTTCTCTTTCTACGAAGATCAGTTACAAGTTACAATATTCTACACTCCTTTAACTTAGAAATCACTTCAAATTATTCATTTAGTGCTGGATTTTTCGTTGGACTAAAAATGAATTGATATCATCAACTTACTTACTTACTTAACGAGTCCGATCACCCACTAGACCACTCCACTCCAATACTCGGCAGCCGCAACAGCATTGTCATTACCAATGATAAGGTCTTGAGTATCACACCTCACAGGCATATCTCAGCAAGCGAGGAGGTGTTCGTCATTTTGAGTCTCACCGCAGCTACAGGAGACATCCTCTTCCACACTAAAACCCAACAATATTGATGATATCAATTCATTTTTAGTCCAACGAAATATTATCAGATTACTTTTGGAAACCCATATATACCAAATCAAAAGCCACATAAGATTGTATAGCGAACTGATTAAGCATGTAGTGTAGTGGGTAATCTCATATAGATGATTGGTCTAATCTAATCACATACTACATAAAATGATCATGAACTCGATATAAACTATATTGTATTTCTCATTTTTATTACATTAGCTGAATTATATTTATTTCTAGACTAGATATAATATAATATTATCGTACTGCTATGTACGTTGGTATGAATGAATAGGTAACTACTATATATAATAGACAATACAAACTTTCACTTATGTAGGTTACCTGTATACATCTAGTAGGTACTACATAACTTAAATACTCATAGCTTAGACATTATTATAGGTATGTACATTATTACAATATCAATGAATTTAAGATATTTCGTAGGTACATACATGCTAACATTACATAGGTAGTTATACACATATGCCCATGTGGTACGAGAGTTTCTAGAAAGATTGTCAAAAGGTTGTTGAAGGCTATAGGAGCTTTTGACAACCTTTTCTGTAGTAGTGTGTGTTTCTTGGGTGTATTTTTATTATAGTAATAGCTTTCCCGACAGACGTTGTCCTGTAGTCCTTGCTTTCAAATTTGTAATTGATATAAAATGCGTTTAAATTATGTTTGAATCTTAAAAAAAAATATTGCTGAAAGCTCGAATGAAATTCTACTAAAAATCTGTGTACCAATGTTTTGAAACTCAATGTTAAATAAAAATTGTGTTATGGAAATTTTTCACAGGTGGCATTGTTGTCAGTTAATCTGTTTCATACTAACATTAATATTATACCTACTTTATATTATTTGAGTTATTCTGTTATCCGGAGCGGAGAAGAATCCAATAAACCAAAAATGTGTTCAGTCGATCTGTGTTTTTTTTTCTACCCGATTTTTTTTTATATTACCTATAGACGATGTGTTTCTATGGAATTTTCTGTAATACAAAATGGAATTGTGTCATTTAACCACAATACTGATGCTTATAAGCTCGCTTTCAATAATTTCATGATGAATGATGATGAGAATAACGTGGATCCATCGTATCGATTCGGTCCTCAAACGAAGCCCGGTCAGATGTAAATGAAATAGGAGAGACGTAATGAAATATGGTGTCCCTGGAAAAGAATCAATGGTAGAGTGTTTGGATAGAAAATTTATTTAGGGAAAGGCAGAGAGAATGGACAAAACGGGAAAAAAATTGTTACCTGAAACAAACTTCAGGATAGCAAAAAATATAAAATGAAATCGAATCGTAATGTTTTGTTTACAAGTCGGTTGACTACGTTTTTGTGATTAGCGAGAACAGTTATTCATTCATCTTCTTTATCAAGGTCCTTGTTCCCCTTTCTGGCCATCTCAAAACAATTCTTCAAAACTCCGTATTTCTTTTATGCCAAAAGAAAAAAAAAGTAGACAAAAAGTGCAAGGTTTCAGAATAATGTCGGAGGGACTTCATCTGATGCGTATAATTATATTATATTGAAATACGCTTTTAAAGTCTGGATGAAATGAGAATTTAGGTTCCTGAAACATCCAGGGTTATGGGAGGGAGGAACCCTTAATAATAATTTCTTTTATGGCTTATGGCAGCCAGGAGATTTAACTCGCATAATATACTCAAATAATATCACAATAATGAGTAACGGAAACCTTAAAGCCACAACCAATATTCTTATTTCTTATCTCGTTTAGACCAGTTTGCTAATACCACGCTTATCACTTATCAGTTAGCAATAAAATACAAATTTCGAAATAGCGTGAGATTTGAGCAAATTTAAAACCTGCCTATGTGCTACCGCTTATAGTAATTGCTCTCCGGATGCAGTGCATGCAGTAACAACCCATGATCGCCTCTGGAAACAATTTCTGCATATCAGCGCACAATGACGTTTTACCAATGTACGTACATATCTCGTAACAAGTTAATTTGGTTCGTTTCAAATGTGGTCTTATTTGTGTTTATTATATTGAAAGGCTTTTGACTTTTCAGAATCAGCCCCCTATATGGAGCTAGCATATTTGGAACGATTGGAACCCATGACCATTCTTTCAAATTTGTTTGGTGGACCCTGTCGTAGACCACTATTCTCCGCAGTCAAATCTATACCTATACAGACCGTTGGTAAAGACCTCCAATAATCAATCGTGCCTCCTTTATTTTGAATTTTCACAAAATTTTCTCAACAGCTTAACTCATTCCCCAAGATGTCAATTCTTTAGCCTATGTCCTAGGACTATAATATAGGCGCTAAGCAAGCCACCCGTTAGAGCGTAATTATGTGCCCTAATGTATACCTAAAGCTTGAATAACATTACCAATTAGCTATTTTAGAAAGCCCTCACTCCAATTAGCAATTCTTTTAAGCATTTTTCTATTAACTTTTTGAGCAGTCTATTGATAATATCGTTCACGGGTTTAACAGTGATTTATTAAATTCCTTTCTTTCTTTCGTCAGCATTCACATGACCATTTTTGCATTATTTTATAAAATGTCGCACTTCATTTAAGAAAGCGACTCCTTGTTTCGTCATATTTCGATTCATTCATGTACACCTGTTAATGAGTTCATAACTGATAGATAATTATTTTCTCATAAATGTTCCGATCAAATCGATGTTAGTGACATTATCACACCGCACGTACATGTGTTGCGTTATTACATTTCATAGAAGGGTGGAGTCAGCTATGATATACGATGTTATTATGTATTTTCAATCAATTATGAGATCTGTATCTACAAATTAAATGCCTTTGGACATTATTAGAAGGTGAATGAATGAAACTTCATTTTAAATATGTAATTAATTCTCGTAATTACCCAATACATACTACCTACTTCATATGCATACATGAATTATCACAAATATTCAACATTTTTATTCCAACTTCCAGATTTTTCGTCCATGTCCGTATGGAACTGAAACTTGGACATGGACGAAAAATCTGGAAGTTGGAATAAATGCTGTGGATCACTGCGTAGGATATGCGGAAAGAGATTGATTGATAAGGTGAGGAATGATAAAATTAGAAAGGAATGTGGAGTGGATGTTAGCATAGTGACTAGAATGAAAGTGAATACATTAAGGTGGTTTGGGCATGTAGAGAGAATGAACGAAGATAGAATGACTAAAAGTATTATATAAATCTGAAAGAATGGGTGCACGAAGACGAGGACGACCTCTAATGACATGGTCCGATCATATCGGAGGCGTCTTAAAGAAGGGCCAAGTCAGGAGCAAAAGGATTAGAAGAGCATGTATGAGGAATGTTATGCGTTTAGAGGAAGCGAAAGAGGTTTGTTTGGATAAGAAAGAATGGAAGTCCGTACTCTCTGTCTACCCCCTTCGGTAAACGCGTGATGGGTAAAAAAAAATATTCGAGAGTTTCTGATAGATTTTAATAAATCGATTAATATCAAAAATATGTAAAGTAGTAAGAGAAATAGGAAAAGTTGTATGAGAAATTTATCAGAAGCAAGAGAAATAGGAGAGGTTGTATGAGAAATGTTTCAGAAGTACATACCTACCTAAGAGAAATATGAGAGGTTGTATGAGAAATGCATCAGAAGTACTTACCTACCTAAGAGAAATAGGAGAGGTTGTATGAGAAATGCATCAGAAGTACCTAAGAAAAATAGGAGAGGTTGTATGATAACTGGTATCTCGGTAGAAGAAGCAAAAGAATTGTGTATGGATAAGAGAAGCAGTGGAGGTCCGTTCTCTCTGCTTACCCTTTACGGGTCACGGCGTGATGGGTAAAACAAAAATGGCAGACATTGTTTATACAAAAACATACTGATGTCATTGCCCATTTTTTTCGACACCATCAATCAATTCAGTTTTTGTAACATTCAGGATGCCGAACTCAAGAGGCTGTTTAAAAAACTGTACCTAATCATTATTGTTAAATATACCTACTAAGATCAAAAGTAGGTACCTATATCTATAGCCATCAGGTTACGTCATATTAACCATAACAGGTTGCTTATATTATTGTCGATGATACTTACTTACGGTGGGTGATTCTTTGTGTAAAAAGTGGCCCGTTATTTATTTTTGATAAAGTCAGTTTTCCTCTTTGTGTATAATTAATATCTAAACTTTACACTAGAGATGAAACGGATATCCGGCAACTATCCGGTATCCGGCCTATCTGGCTGCGTAAATGCTATCCGACCGAACACCGGATAGTTAAAAAAGATATGTTTGGATAACTAATTGATTTATTTAGTAAGAATCACTTAAGAAATAGACCTTGTAATCACAAGAAAAATTGTACAACTTAGAAAATTGATTAGCAAGCATACTGCAATAAGGGTAAATTATGGAGAATGAATATATAGAGGTAGCAAGCGGCTTCGCTTGTCTCCGTAAATAAGGAAAGTTTTATGAAATTACGTTTCGTCATATATCATCCTGCTGGAAGATGCAGATAGATTCCGCGATTTTTGGAACAATAACGTTCCGGCAACGGAGTCAGTCCTATTGGTATATTATGCCGCCTACGTAAGCGTAATTCATGCGTTGTACCCACGGTAATTCACGCACTGTCCGGGCTCTACTAAACACTTCTTTAGCATTCAGCAAATTTCATACATTTTGAAAATAAAAACCACTATTTTAAGGGGAGCACTGTTCTTCCTCTCATCAGGGTCACGATGACAAGGAAGACCCACTCATACCGAGAGGGTCTTCCTCGTGTTCCGCTCCTTCGAAGCAGAGCTGAGGAATCTGGACATAGTGTGTGAGGAGGTCATAAACACTGCGCAAGATCGAGCGCAAGGGAGAGGTTAAGCTTCTAAGTGGGGCGTAAAGGGAGTTTGGAGTGGATATTATGGGAGCTGTAAACCTAAACAGATTGGGAACCTCTGCGCCAATGCTATTTTGGCTACGACCTTGGTTCTGAGGGTAAAAGTTAAAAATCTAAACACTCTAATCATAGGAAAAAAATATTATCACACCAAACTAACTAATGCGGTTGATGGTTTTTTTCGAAAATGATTCTATGTGGATGCACCAACCAATCATAAACGTACACCGGATATCCGACGTCCGGTTATCCGGTATTCGGCTGCTTAGTTGGCCGAATATCCGGCATCCGGTATCCGGCAAAACTGCTATCCGTTTCATCTCTACTTTACACCCATGTTTGTATATATCATCCATCCTGTCCGGGACCAATATAAACCATAAAAAAAATAGGTACCTACCCTAATTTTAGCTCTTACTCTATGTTTGTTTGGTGTAAGTGCACCCTTATATTTTCGCAGTAGATTTTTTAAACCAACAAGTGACTTCTACGATCTATTTCCAAAGATAAGAAACGCGAAACCTTATCCTTTTATATATGAAGATAGATAGGTACATAGTACCTAATTTCACTGTGGCTAATAATAACGGTGTTTGTGAATGACAGTAATTACGTATTACTGTCACCGTAGTACGTAAAATTCGACAATACCGATTCGTGTATGTAAATTTAATACGTTGTAATTTCAGTGTGAGGCTGTTATGAAATCACAATTACAATATATGAATAATCTTTGCTCTCGGTCTTATGACAAAACTCAATATTGTATGTAAATGACTTTTAGAAATTGTTCCTATATCACTGACTCGAAGTATCAGCAGACCAAATAATTGTCATTCAAAGATGGGTAGTGTAACAGATATGCTTCGATTCGAAGTACAGGTTCATTCATACCTCTTTACTAATCTTTTGCTGGTTAGTTATCTATATCGTGTTTTGAGATTCAGCGGAGGAAAGATATCGCGACAGATTCAACCTTTATAGAAAAATCATAAAAATCGTACAACCTTCATAACTTTATTTGATAATTCTCATTTTCGTTGTAATCCGTTAAGAATAACATAAAGAATTATCTAGATTATAATTTAGCGTAGGAGGGAAGTCTTTATCTACGCGACATTTAAAACAAAGTGTAACGAGATATAAAAATCATTATTACTTTTGACAATCGCCGTTAATTTGTAAATATTATCTTGGATCATCCGGTCTTATGACTGCATCCTCTGATCGATATAGATCGTGATGTATACTGTACCAGGATCTATTAAAATCGATCGTTTAGTGATAATACTCGGATTTCGAATACTATAAAAGCCTAATTCCAATGTGAACACATTTTGTATGAACGAATATGTAACAACTAATGACTATGACAATTCATGACTGATGTTCGATTTTTAAATGGAACAAACCACTACGGGTTTACGACCGTCTCTACTGTTATTTCGAAGGCTGGCTTAGTGTGATCACTTTATGTTAATATCTAACGTTCGCCATTAGGTGGTAATGTTTAAGTCTCCGATACTCTTAATCATGAGAATTTTCGACATCTTCAACATGTCGAAAAATCTTATGTATACAACAAGTACATATACAATAATTAATGAAATACAGTGATAAAAGTTGGAAATTATTGAGAACAAGAGAGCAAACAAATTTAAAGACTGCAACTGCTGCCACAATTTTTATTGCATAATCGCGTCCTAAAACGCTCAATCCCTATTAGCCCTTTTCGAATTTCTCTCAGTGATTTTTAAAAGCTTTAAGCTTCCAGATTTCCGCGCATTGCTTTCCTCGACGTCGACGAACACTTGAGAGAAAGCCTCCCTGTCTTCAGCTGCCCTGAAAAAATCTCCCCCCTATATATCAATCAATCAATCAATTCTCCCTTTTACACCCCACTCAGGGGCATAGGGAGGCAACAAGAGCTCTCCATTGCGCTCTATCTTGCGCAATGTTTATTATAGTTTACCGAAACTACAGGATGTCTGAATGCGTGTACATAGTATGTTTATGCATAAGCAAAGTTGTCTATTTAATTAGGCGGTTACTTATTGTCTATAATTTTCGGTTAAAGTCAATTACCATAAGAATAAGACGATACAAGTGGCGAGATGAAGACTTTCTAATGCGTAATGTTCACGTTATTATTATTTATTGAGAGGTGTGTTCGCGGTAGTGTTCCTTCTCTAGCTAGACGGATGCTGTGGTGTGTAGGTAGGCGACTAGTATCATCACACAGAACATTACGCATTCGTTTATTACGAAATCGAGACTCAATTGTTTCTATTCTTTCATTCGCCAACAGTTGAATATCGTTTATTCTAAATGTTAAGCAAACTAAAGGTAACAATCGAACAAAGTTCACAGTACTTACGTGTAACTTTACTTCTTCGCCCGTGCAGGCTGCATCGACACAAGCACGTATAGAATCTCGGCTCCTGATTGAAAGCCAAGCCAAAGTCTCTGGTTTTTTTGAGTTGGCACTCCTCAACCACAAAGTCTGCACAGCTTCACACATTCAGGATTTACCCCCTGTTCTCCACCTTTACAGTTGGAAATTGCATCACCCGTGTTTTTTTGTTACCCTGTTTTGCTGTACACAAGCCTTTTGTGGAAGATCTGTTCCTGGAACCGTGGTTGTGGGATCAGCGTAAGTCGTTTATTTTTAACATTTGCTATGGCTCATCTTTCCTTCCAATTTTCTTTCTTTATCATTCATAAGGTTGTCGGGCTTTAAGTATTTTTTGAGGTGGATTTAAGATATCTTCATAGGCTGGTAATTGGGTATTGCTTTGTTTTTTTTTTCTTTTTTGGCTATGGCATGGGTTATCCTCATTTGGTGAAGCAATATTTGACATCACCGGTAGCCATGTGCTTGGAGTGGACCTGACAGAGCAGTGTCAATCAGTGAAGAATGAAGGGAAGTTCACAGTGCAGATTTTCTACAGTTCCAACCGACGTCATCCAATGCAGATCTGGAGTCTGTGTTTTTGACGACGTCTCTCCAACCCTCCCGTAACTTAGTTTTCAACTATCGTCGATCTCAATCCAATCCTCCTGGCCATGCATTGGATTTCCATTCCAACCCTATTTATCGCACTATGTGCTCCAATCAATTAAATTGATCTATAAGATTATTTTTCCCGTGTTTAGACGATTTCACTGTACACATAAGTGTTGTACTGTTTGATCTGCGTAAGGAAAACGCTATTTTAAATTAGCCTCACTCAATTCATTTTCGTCTTAATTACCTTCATTTAGAAGCCCACGCGGTTCTTTCAAATCCATAATATACTTGGAGGACTTTTAAGACATTTACAAATATAGGCGGTGTTTACTTATATAGGTAGTAATACCATTTTTTACCAAAATTATCTGTATCTATTATGGTTTTTCAAACAATACAGGACTGTTGGAGATTGTTGAAAATGTTGCCATAATAAAAATGGCGCTAAAAATTTCCCTCAGCGTTAGCGACAAATTTACTCATTATTTTATTATTTACTAGATATCACATTATAATAATTATATCTGCTTACATAAGTTAAAATTAATTATATTACAAAATAAATTACAAGGAAAAATCTGCCTCACTAGGTGTAAACCTGTATCGAGTATAGTGAATATAACACAATAAGAGAAAAAACCAACGAAACAACAATCCTAGAGGGTGGAATGCCTAATTAATAATAAAAAAAACAATCATCAAAGAACAAAAAGAAATAACTCAATAACCAAATGGACGAAACTTCTCCTAGTTTCTCCCAGAGAAACACCGACGAACCTAACTCCGGTGGAGAGATGGTTTGTTTAGGGTTGCTGTTTGGGCATGGATGCCGAAGGCTCAAGATAGATAGGCATGGAAGAACAAGGAGGACTGGAGGAGGCCTACGTTCAGAAGTGAACGGTTCGAGCCTGAGAAGAAGACAAAAAAATACAAACATTTAGTTTTATAAAGTTTCACAAACGACCATTTCAAAATCAAACCATCGCAACATGAATATCATGTTACACAATGACTCCAGACACCTTCTATTCTACCACCAATCAGTGGCTTCGCGAGCGCGAGTCCAGAAACGCTTTATGAAAACCACCTCTGCCGTTGAGTCATCACAGCAACGCAGGGAGGAACTGTGGCAAGCGGACTTGGGAGCGATGCCGTAGCGTAGATGATTCCACATGAGTGCATTAACTACAGGCGATCACTTACCGTACGCTTTGTAGACTGCTCTCAATATACTCATGGCTGGTGTCACCAGATGTAGCAAGAACCTACATAGATGGGGCTACCTCTCTGCAGATGAGGCCGAATGTGTGGTGAGCTCCAAGACGACGACCACCTCCTCACATGTCTATTGATTGTGGAAAGGAAAATTGCTGCCTGCAAGACCTTGTCCTGGCAAACGACAAGGCGATGACTGTCGCTGCTTACTAGTGTGGCAAAGTATAAACAGGATTCGAAAAGTGAAGTATTTTACATAGGTAATAAAATGACTCATAGAAATATTAAGGTGCGTTTATACGTCCACCCTTAGATAAAATTGATAGAGATTTGAATTTAGAACAAAATGGTTGAATTTAGAACAAAATGGTTGAATTTAGAACAAAATGGTTGAATTTAGAACAAAATGGTTGAATTTAGAACAAAATTACTACTGTTAAGTTGATTTCTAAACGGCCTTTATTTTACTTGCATTTTTACCTTAATGTCATTACGAGTAGGTTATCAAACACACATGAAAGCGAAACGAATTATTGTTTAGATGTGGGTAATGATATATTAATCTAGTTTATTATGATCTATCAATCACACGTGATAAATCTACGTCATGGATCAACGTTAAAAAATAAACAAACGAATATAATGAGCCATAAACAATGCTTACAACCCAATTGTAGAAAGGTACCTACCTAAAGCTTACCAGATTGTATTTTACTGGGACCCGAATCTTTTCAAAACGTGAGCCAGATTAGATTGATGGTTTGTGTCATCCCAAATGCGCTTGCTGGTTACTCCATCCATCTAATACTTTGTGTATGTTATAAGTAATAATCTATACCTACATTTGATCATATTTTCTCTTTATTTCCCTCTCTTAATAATTATCAATAAGGAATAATTCTCATAATATCATATATAAGGAAGGCAATTAATAAGAGCTCTCCCACACCATGTCAAATCCCTCAATTTTCTTCGAAAAAAAAAACGGCATGAGAGGGTCTTTGGGATCCTGACCTTTCTTCTCGGCCAACTGTCATTCGGCATCCTTAGCACATGTCCCATCCATGATCACCTCCTTCAATGATGGTAGAAGCGATGCGTATATCGCTACACGAACGAAACTATACGCCGCGCGCCGGCGCGAATTTTACACATATGTTTTAGTGCTTCTCAAATAGTAAATATTAGCCAGAACTAACTACAGTTTGAGAGCCTTTGGTCTATATAGACATGAATACATCATGTCGACCAACGGTAATGTGACGATGTCGTTATAAGCCGAGGTTATTAATCGTCTGATATAATGTAAGTATGTGGGCTATGGTTCGATGCATTCTGTACACTACATTTTAGAGATGGTAAGAGCTGATAGTAATGGATACTGAACAGGCGAGGACTAGCATAATATCATATATCTATTTTTATGAGGATAGAAATATAACAAATTTGGGAAGTTTCTACCAGTCAACAGATCCTGTTAAATCTCTCTCAGGATCACCGGGTAGAAATCCAAAAAGAAAAAAAAACTTGGAAAACGGCCGTGAGCCTTGTTTAGTGTTTACTGCGTTATCCAAGTGACGCTAATTGACACCAAACGTCAAAATTATACTGTCTCTTTCCCACTTTCAGTATTTAACTGCCTGTGAAGGAGAGAAATATACGGCGTTCGTAGTGCTTTTCTTTTCTATATAGGAGAACAAATAAAATCATAATGCACTGGGTTCCTAGGAGCGGTGGGTCGTCTGACAAGACGGCTGCCTTTGAAAATAACGACTATGTTTTTTGTCAACACGGTAACTACATAGACAGTGTTCTACACTGACATATTCACCGTTGTTTATAGCAGTACCGTATTCCCAGGAAAACAGACCATTAGTCGTGGAATAAGTCCGTTCCTGTCAAACAAGACAATATTTTGAGCCAATTGTTTAGTCGTACTTGTTATGTTATATGCAAGTGACTAAACAGCAGACTTTCTTTTTCTAAATCACGGGGAAACACCTCTTTATTACTGTCTCGAATCAAATATATAACAGCATATTCGTCGCGGTATAAATATTATTTAGTGTTGTAGGTATACCTATAATAATTACGTTAAATATTTCATGCGCATATTTGAATAAATTACCTTATACGGAATCGTAACGTATTCGGTTGCATAACCTTACGTAAGGAATATTTATTTCTTCTGTTAGGTATGTTTATTTAAAATTAATTATACTTTGTTCATAATATATCAATTATTCTAATACTTTTTATTGTTAATAAAATTCTAAGCGAACTATTATCATTTAATAATATTAATTGTTCTTAAACCGCATGAGTCTCACAAAAAAACTGTCGTCATAAGCTTAGCTAAGTTAGGATGATATCAAAAAGTATATTTTTTTTTAGGTACCTAGGTGCTCGTTTTTCAAGATGGGGAGAGCAAACATTAAAAAAAGGACAGTCTTATCATATTATATAGACATTCATTTTCAATTCATTTCATGCGAATAACATACTCCAATCATATTTTACTCTGTTTAGGTAAAATATAAGAATAAACTTGACGTGAAAGCAATTACTTCCTTTTCCTCCTTCAAGGTCCCTTCTTCCTGATCCTCACCCTTGGTCTACATACCTTTATCCCAGCCGAGCCTACATCAGCTATATTTTTCTGTTGTTTTTTTTTAATGAATCTGGACTCGCTTAAAGTGAACACACATACTCTTTTGACATCTTTCACACTAAGAAAAGGTTTGTGACGTTTTATGTCTTTTGCTTACTCGCTATGCTATTTAACTGGGATTTTTGTTGTTTATACCATTAATTTCATATTTTTTATTTATCATCACTGTTTGTAGGTAATCATCATTCTCGTCGCTCCCATACTCGGTCCGGTTTAATTGGTCACTCCATCTCATCGGATCCCCACCCCGAGCTCTGGTGCCTTCGATTCTCCCCCTGTACGAGAAGCTTCTCGAAACAATTACCTGGTTAAAAGTTAAATACCGGAAGCAGCCATTGACACCTCTGGTGACCTCGGGGTCAAGCTCCCGATACGTATCGGTATGGCAAGTGGCGCCTTTAACAACATGACTAAGATATGGAAGGCGTCGGCGTTTAGTGTCGAGATTTATTTATTTTAACAAAACACATTACAGAGGACAACTATACATTAAAAGTAGAAACAGAATTAATTTATGACCTTAAACTAAGTTGAACTCCATCGAGATGTGTCACATGTTACATTATATATTGTTGAGTGATACAGGTACAACATGTTCCAGAGAGAAAATATAAAAATATCAATAGGAATACTCCTAGTATAAGTGAAATATGAAAATAGCTAAAGATAAACGCAAACACAAATGGAGAGTGCAAGAAGAAGGGAAGGAAAAAAGGGAGGAAGGGGTGTGGGAAAAGAAGAATCAACAAGCTATCGCGAAGTAGTAGAATTGCTTAAAATTGCTCTGGAGATCTGTTTCTTCAAGACATGATGTGGAGTGCCAAGTATATCTATAGAGCACTGCAGGGAATCATAAGTTGGAATTATGAGATTGAAATGTTAACTGTTTGATCCATGTGTAGTGGACATTTTTCCTGTTTAAGTGTGAGTCGTCTGGTACCTGACCAAAGTCCAGGCACGAAACGTATCTGCATTTGAAACGAAGTGCCTCAGGAGAATCTTGGGTATAAAATGGCACCACCGCATTACGAACGACGCTTTACTACATGCCCATGACTTCCACCATTGTGAAGAGGAGATGGACATGGCTATCTTTTTTAATATATACACCTAATTATTTATTCATTATTTTGTGTACATTAACTATCGTTTGTTTGTGTGCACAAACTTTATATCGGCGTTCTAGCTGGCCTCATCCAACATTTTCGCAATGTATCAGTGAGTTCGTGATGGATGTATTACCGAAACATACAATGCTGGTCTTTACGTGTCACCACCCATTCTGAATGTTTATTGTGTAAAATGCTGTCGTGATTGTCTTGTTAGCGGGCAATGCAAACGGATGACTTCTCTCCAATAGGCACAAACAATATAATCAATGTGTTGATTTGACTTCATTGTAATAAACGAACATTAACTACCATCATAAGTACACACACAACACACACAATCCCCCTTTGAACCCCACTCAGGAGCATAGGGAGGCAACAAGATCACTATCTTATGACCTCCTACCACAACATGTCCAACTCCCTCGTATCTGCCTCGAAAGAACGGTATGAGAGTGTTTTTCTCGTCTTCGGGACGCTTATGGGAGGAAGAACAGCGCTCTCCTCGGCCAACTGTCCCTCAGCATCCTTAACATCCATCCATCTCCTCTCCATACCTAATGGTAGAAAGTGATATGTCTACGCTGTGTGCGCTGGCGAATGCCATCGTTCGTGATGCAGTGGTACCATGTTATGTTATTAGTAAGAAAAATATTTCCCGTAGTTGGATTGGTTTTATCATTTGAATGAAAAATATTTTGAGTGGGGTTAGGTTACAGACGAACTTCACCTATTATAATATAGGATGTTTTGCAAAATATCTGTTGGCAGTGCATCACACGCGTCCTCGCGAGGTCGGGCAACCAACAGGTTCTGCGTGTCCACAAGAATGGGAGCAGCGTATCATTTACATTCACACCGTGCGCTGGAGGTGAACTTGTCTCCACGGTTCAACGATGATGCCGCGTCGTGCTGTGCTCTGCCACTGGCGCCTGCGGAATCAATCTTGATGGAAGATTTGTGGCGAAAGGGTAAAGCAGAACAATGGGAGGGTCAGACTGTGAGATTCTATTTTTTTATCCCATTTCACCATGTTCCTTATGGGGTAGCCATGCAGAACGGAACATCACACTTTTCTATCCAGATACTGGACCCCTATTCTGTAGCAAGTGTAATTAGGCGGTACATTTTGTATGAAAAACGTCTGTACTTATCGAATGCGACAATCGCATATAGACGTTTTTCATACAAAATGTATCGCCTAATAGTCACTTTTTTTCAAGCGACTATCCTACACTTGGTACAGAATAGGGGTACTGTTCTTGAGTTAGCGTTTCCGTCACAACCTATCCTATTTCTTCGTGCGTTTGCGTTTCCGTCACAACTTCTCCTATTTCTTCGTGCGTTTGCGTTTCCGTCACAACCTTTCCTATTTCTTCTACTTCTGATCTGAGCTTCTTTGAGAAGGAAATCGATCTACGACACCACAACCTTTAAAACCTTTCCTCTCATCAGCCTTATAAATTCTTTTTCATATTCTAGTAGCTGTGTTAGCGTCTCTGCCTTACTTATCTAGGGTCCTAGGTTCAAATCCTCCCGAGCACGTTGGATTTTTGAACATGTTAAATATGTTGACGACACTCGTGATGGGCCCGTGATTGAAAATTTGACTGTCCAATAGCGAACGATGTTAACACTAGCATGAATCTCTGCTTCCTCAAAGTGAACACAAATACACTCTAACATCTTTCACAGTAAGCAAATGTAAGCTTGTCGACACATGGGATCGAACCCACGACCAATCCGCTACGTCAGTTCTAAAGCCGGAGACTGAATCGCCAGGTCACCAACTACTTAAATTGGATTTCTTTTAACAAAATATATGCATGGAAGTTCCACACCCACTATAGTTCGCACCTGTGAAAATTTCTATTGTAGTCACCCGGAAGGCTTTGGCTCGAATATGCAGCGGCGTTGGCGAGTTAGAATAATTGGCTCATTACGGTTCAGATCGCGAACCAGTCACCTTTATTGTATCACACCGTTTTGAAAAGCAACCGATTCACTAAGTATTCACCTTTGAGTTGACGGCCGAGAATTATCTTACAGTAATTAAATTGGTTAACTTCCCAAGGCTCCCAGCATCGCCCCATCACCTCGGAGTCATAAATTAAATATTAGACATTGTTGTGATAAAGTTTATATAGCGGGCCCATGCAATAAAATGTTTACATCACAGATCAATCGACTGGCGAAACAGCAGGTGATTTGGTGAAAGTTAAATTGTTCTTCATCGTTGTTTGTTAGCGTTGGGAGTTGCCGATTTAGACTAATATACGAGTATACAGAGGCTGACGAGTAACGATGCCTGCCTCCTTTTTATTTTAATAATATTGTATCTTTTTATCATTTTTTTGGCAAATAGAGGAAAAGTAAGACGAAGGACAGAAGAGAAAGTTTTGGCTGAAAAAACAGTAGCATCCGTGATCCAACTGGTCAATATAATTTCAAAGAAATCGATGCCTACATAAGATCGCACGAAGAAAGCATTTAAAAGCACGTCATGAACTAAAAATTTCAATTCAATTAATGCTGTTCTCTGTTGGTCTTCGAAAGCGTCATTAGGTATAGAAATACTATGCAGTTTTTCGTAAAATAGGTTCGTCATAAGATTGCTAAAATTAAACTACCATAATTCTCTTACTGGATTTCAAAATTTTCTTCAATAGATCTTTGTAACGTCAAAATTGACCGCTTGGTATTGAGCGGGGTTCGAGATTGATCAAATTTAATAGGCCTTGTCATCAGGCATTCAGACCAATTCTTTAATTTCTTCAAGGGTAGAATAACCTAAGCTATATTCATAGAATCCCCTCATATTTAGTGACTTACAATATAAGTTCATCCAAGATTATGTGTCCTTGCAGATGTCTAGTGATCCAGTAACTGAGCAGGCAGAGTTCGATTGTTTTATGCACGTCATTTCTTGGGGTGTATTTCTAACGTTGAGTTACCTACGTATATATGGAGTACTTATATCACGAATGAATGCAATTCATAAGAAGAGCTAAAGAGAACATTGGAGATCCGAAAGGAGTGGAGGAGATATTCCAGCTGCTGCCAACCAACCCGCAGGAGAGATCTTTTACCTGTAAAAGCTCAACAAAAATTGAGAACGTTGTGTTGATTTTCCAAGTTTCTCGCTCCGAAACGCCCTGCATTGATCAGCCACACACGTGATGTCGTTGCGTGCTATGAGATTTTCTATTAAAATTTATTATAAATCAAATTACTCTTATGTACCTATTCGTTTGCTCCATGGAGTTTGGTTAGTTTCATACAACGCTGGACCCAACGATTTATATAATAGGTAACTACACTGTTTTTAGAATTTTTCAATTCCATACTGCTGTTAGTTTGACGCTGTTAGATTTCATTCTTACTAAACATGCATTAATGTTAGAATAAGATCCCTAATAAATAAATAACACACTCCTTTAATGTCTGTATAGCAGGCGGAAGTTAATGCTTGAACCAAAAGTACTCTGCCAGTCAACCGGTCCTCTTTAATCTGAGATAGAAATACATCCCCGACTAGTGTAAAATCAAGTGATAAAAATAAGCACTCTTAAAATCACTCACCCGTCCAAGAGGAACACGAGATCTCTTGATCAAAAGTCGGCTCCTATACCACTAGGCTACCAAGGTCGGTATGTAGAATATTGAGATTTTAAGATATGTCATTTATTAAAAAAAAATCAGTAATTCCTACAGTTAAATTAAAATGAAACCTTATTCTTACAGTGAAAGAACTTACTATCTGCATACTTAATCATATAATAATTTATTAAGTTCGTCTTCCTCTAATCCCCACGTGGTTTTTTTCCATGATATAACCAATCCAACTAAGGGAAATAATATTGTTCGATATTAAAAATCTGCTTCGTTCATATTTTATATCCATTGCTATGACAATAATAGTGTCCGCGGGAAATATTATATAATATCGACGAAATTTGTGATACTTGATCAGAGATTCTTTCATATAATTTTTTGCTACGGGAAGAACTGTTAAATTGAGAACTTTTTTTCTTTATAACGAGCGCTGATAATAAGTTACTTACTTTTTTATGCCTAATCATATTAATATCTAGTCCTGTGTAAACGACACAATAATCTTTCTATATAAAAGTTAACAATTTCGTGTTCAAATTTATGAGATAAACATAGTAGGTACCTAAACATTAAAAAATTTTTTTTAATTATTTTTCTAAAAATCTTAATTATTGAATTAACTTCTAACGGCCGGAATCATAAAAAATAAAGGAGACTTTGATGTGAGGGATTTATTCAGATGTGTTATTCAAAATATTGTTAAGTCATTTAATACAGGGTCCGGCAAAAAGATCTGAAAGTTTTAAAATAAAAACAACATCAAAATTCAAACTGATACAAATGGTTTTATTGATTATTCCAGAAGTGAGTACATGTAAATTAATAATAAAATCATCAAAATAACCGATTTCTTCCATTTAAGATCCGAAAATGACGTCCTCTAAATGATGTCCTTCTTTGACAATGCATTCCTTCAATCTTGCTCTGAAGCTGTCGAACGTCTTCATTAACATTGCAGGAGACAGGCGAATTCTTGGCTTATGGCCTCTTTTAGTTCGTCCAGTGTGCGGGGTTTGTTTGTGTAAACTCTAGCTTTCATTAACCCCCACAAGAAGAAATCACAAATACTAAGGTCTGGGGAGCGAGTTGGCCATGCAATAGCCCCGAAACGCGAGATGACTCGGCCACGAAACTTGCTTCTCAAAAAGTCCATCACATCATTGGCTGTATGGGCAGTTGCCCCATCCTGCTGGAACCACAGCCTCCTGCGCACTAATCGATTTCTCAGAAGTTCAGGGATTAGGAAGTTTTTCAACATCATTAGATAGCGTTGGGAATTGATCGTAACAGTTCGGCCACCCTCTTCAAAGAAGTATGGTGCAATAACACAACTTTAAAAAAACGCCTCTACAACAAACGCACGGTGTTCAGCCGACCACTGCTCCATGGCTTCTAAAATTTCCTCGTGTGTTCTCTGGATCGCGCCTATCCCCATCACCCTCCACCACCTACTCGCTCAACAGTACAGCCGCAAAACCCGTCAGATCTTTTTGCCGGACCCTGTATTTGTAAGTTAGAGAATGCGATGGTGGGAAAGAGCTGCTTGTTTGTTTATGGCAGATTAGAAAGTTTGGTATTTTTACACATTGAATGGATGTACGGGGAAACCATTGGAAAAAATGTTGTTTTAAGGAATTAGTAGAGAAGGCAAGGTTTCCTTGTTTCGAGATAGCATATTTGGCCCTCGATAGGACAAATAGTTTTTTTAGAAGTTTAGTCTGCATCCACGCTCCGATGGGAGACGTTCTTAAATTTTTTGTTGAAGTGTTTGAGTAATTATGAATATCCTTCGCATATTTTTCAATTGTACATATTATGTAGGTACCTACGGTGGTGTGTCCGAGTGTTTTGTTATTAATTCGGGATTTGCGTGCGACAAGAATGGTGTGTATGGAAGTTAACTATCACATTTGATAAATTCGCGTTTGACAAAACTTAGAATCTTGGGTTTTGGATTAAACCTTCTGTTTAATAATTATGATATATTGTTTAACTGGGCTGACAATAGGGGAGGACGCGTGGCGGAACGTTAGATTGGACAGCCCCGTGATAATTTAACTTCCAACTATGAAGGTGACGTGCTTTGGTTTCATTGGTGCTTTGTGCTTTTATTTTGAAGGTATGCTGAATTTTGGGTGAGTGATCATATTTTTATGATATTAGCATCTTTACGGACACAGATAGATGTTTTTTGTTCGGTATTTTGTTTGTTGCTTGGTTGTCCCGCCAAGCATGCTTATGAGCAAGTTGCTCGATGTGGTTTTTGCTGAGAGATATAATAAAGCCGATGCGTTACGGCATTGTTTTGAATATTTGTGATCTCTGTGTACCATTTGGCTTATTGTATTGCAGCATGTACCTCCCTGTATTGTTTTCACACGTCACATGTTAAGCACACGTCGCGAATTGCTATATGTCATTCGCGGGTTACCCCATTTTCCGATACTAGTGGTGTGACCTATCTTTAATGTTTATTTTTGAATCTGGTTAGGAATTTCATATTTAGAACCTTCAAGTAAGCTTAGTATAGAATTTTCATTTGTAAAGGTACATCGGTCCGTTCCCCGAGAGAGAAAATTTGTTATGAATATCCGGTCGGGATATGATATGCTGAGCTTGTTATTGCCCGCGCATAATGTAGAATATGTATTTTGGTTTTCGCCACCGCGAGTAAATGTAAAGTTATCAAGTCGGTATGTGTAGGAGGGCTGTTGGCGCTAGCTGAAGACCGTCCCCACATGACTGTCCAAAAGAATGGGCTGTTGCTGATTTGGACGCTTTTCAGCTCAGTTCATGATGTTCACTGGCGAAAAGGTCGCGCGCAAAGACCGAAGCAGTTGAGCGATTTGGAATTCCAATGAGGAAGGTCTTGCGGTTTAATGACAGCCCGTACGTAATTCGACTAGAAGGTTGATTAGTTCGTCTATAAAGTAATTGAACTTTTATTTTGATGGTGAGATAGATAATCAGTAAATACACGCGAGAGAGACAGTAAAATTGTTAATAGGCAGGATCGTTGTTGACTGTAGCTAGCCGTGGCATCTTTTTCGCGTAGTAAAATCCTGTCCTATTTTGAGTCTCTGCTGGAAGTACGTTTACCTAAAATTTAGAGTCAAGAGTTAGATAGTCAAAAGATTGCTTCCAGCCCCTGTAGTCTGTACACCATCAGGAACCTTTTCCGTTTGTCTATATAAACTACTAGCTTTCCCGACAGACGTTGTCCTGTGGTTCTAGCCCGAAGTGGCCCGTTAATATGTACATGATGTGCACTGCGCCCCCGTTAAATAATACAAAATTAATTCGATTGAGATAAGCTAATAAAATAATAACATTAAACTATTTCTGAAACATCCCTATTTCATTCGTATTCAAAGCTCTGGCGGGAACAACTTGAGAAAAATGCACTCGCGCACACACCCTACCTCGGCTATTACCAACACGAATGTGCCCGATAATATTGTTGACTTTGTATGAAAAAACGGTGCGAGTAAGTGGGATGGGCTACTGTATGCGAGAATGAGAGGGAACTACCCGCGATGTCGTGGGCGCGTCCCTGGTAACCTTTCCATACAAATTTAAATACTGTATTTTACATCATTTCTTACCCATTTTTTTAACTTTTTATTAGTTATTTTGTTATCCGGAGCGGAGAAGAATCCAATAAATCAAACATCAGAAGAATCTGTTGAGCCAATCTCGAGTAATAAGTGTTCGCACTAACCCAACTTGAATTTATATAGTAGACTAGAGGTCCGCCCCAGCTTCGCACGGGTAGATAGATACTTAAAAATAATTTAGTTTTCATACAGATCCCTAACTTTTACAAAATATTTTATAGCATTTATGTTAATCTGGAATAATTGCATTGCAATGTATCGTGTCACGTCAGTTTACCACCGTGACTACAACTTTGCGCGGTATTTCTACTAAACTTGACACGACTCCCCTCAGCCCTCCCCGGCTCCCATACGCACTCTGCATCGGATAAGTTGAGATGATAAGAGACTATGCTTTTTTTTCCAATACTCACATTTTTAAACTCGTGATAACTTTCGAATGGAATGTCCGAATTGAATAATTCAAAAAGTTATACAAACATATTGAAGCAGACTTGAATATGAACTAATTTATTTTAATAAGGAGTAATACCAACGTACCAATAAAGAGCCTTTTCTAGAGGTGACATTTTATTGGGTTTTTTTAAATAAAAAAACACTTATTGTGGCATAACTATAATAGTTAGACATATGCTGTCGCGATACTTTTTGTAAATAATGATGTCTTCTACAAAATTGTAGAACATTGTTTTATTCTATCATCATTAGTTTTCACAGCGTTCGCGATAAAAAGAATATTTTAGGTAAATTTTTTACACCTTGGGTTACATTATTGAAGTTTTCGTAGGTTACCCACTTTTTTTTGGAAATTAAATATAGCCTATGTTCACCGCCGATATTGTAGCTTCCCAAAAGTGAAAGAATTTTTCAAATCGGTTCAGTAGTTTTGGAGCCTATTCGAAGCAAACAAACAAACAAACAAACAAACAAACAAACAAACAAACAAACAAACAAAAAATCAAATCTTTCCTCTTTATATATTAGTATAGATATCTGGTCGATTTTTGTCAACGTCAGTAGCCTTTTTTGGTACCTGCTCGAGGCGTGAGGTCGCATCGAATCGGGGCCAGTCTCGAACCTTCAGAGTTTTATTTTTGCCTGAATTTTGGCAAGAAGGTTCCTTTGACATGGAAGGCTCTCTTTCAGTGGCTAATTCCTCCCGTAGGCCTCGAGCATGCTTATCAACTTTAAACTCCCTTTAAAAAATAACGGGTTTCATAACAACAAAATTACATTTAAAACCGACTTTTAGCTAAAGTACCGTTGTTGATTATTATTTTTAGTTAAAGTCGACTTAAGGTACATAGTTAAAATTTTTACCACCGTAGTTCATAGAAAATTTCGTGGCGCTTTCTCTGTCAGAAAGATGAACATTTGTATGCGGTGACACTGTGGACAAAAATGACTAAAATAGAGTGGAAAACATGGGAAAACTGGAAGAATATTATTGTTAACAAATTTTGTTTACTAATTCATAAACCATAATAGTAAATTAACACAAAAAACGTCACTTTGATGCTCTATTGAGAAATGAAATTGACAGATCAACAGAAATTCCGCGAAAATATTAGTAAACAACCTATGTTTTCCATAGATTTCCATGGTAACACTACCAACTGCTACCAACTTTAATATAATTTTTTGACACTTCAAATTTTAGCTGGAATATTTTTTATGAAACGCGTCAGCTTAAAGAAGTCTTTAAATTTTAAAAGGAACTTTAACTAAAGTGTTCTTTTGAAGCTTTTTATGAAACGGGCTGTAAGTCATCTAAATTTGATGCGCGCGATATCAGGCAGATCTAGGAAGCGTCCAGTAGAAGTTCATTATGAAACATTTTGAAATGTGAAGATCTTTTGCGTGAGATTCCTCAATACAATAATTATACTAAACACTAATTATAAATATCAAATTACTTCGATATGCGTCCCATTACTTTCCTTCCTATATAAAAATACCATTATCTTAGTTATCTGTCTCATCAAAGAAATTATTAAAATCTGTATTTTTCCATCGTTATGTTTTCATTACAATGCAGAGCATAATTTATATTTATGATTTTAATATTATTTAAGGTCTTCATTAGTTTCAAACACTGAAACGATTGATCAATAAAATCTCATTGAATAAAAGAAGAAAATGTTATTTATCGCGAATTAAATATGTACCTACCTACATCCTTACGGGATCTAGGAAATCTCACTGCAAACAATTCATCGTGAGCACAATTCAAGAAAATTGATCGCGAAACACAATGTTGCCGAAATTGTGCATCACTTTATTAAATTACTTACAAAAAAATTAATTAAAAATTAAATTTGATGTAAATTATGATACATCGCCCTCCTAGATATTGATGGCGATGAATTTTCCTCTCGGTGAATTTGTTCGCGATGAATTGTACCTACTGAAGATGAATAATTTTTCGTGATGATAGTGGAAGATATGGATATCTCCATTACTAGAATAGAAGTTGAGAGTGTCGTAATAGAAGGATTTCGGGACTGCTGGCACAGAATTTTAGCTGAATTCGGACAGCTTTATGCCCTATTCATTATCTATGATTACTTCTATGTCAGTTGTATTTCCGTAACAATAAATTGATGTGGTCCTTCGAACCGGATATTATTAGTTATCATTTTTGTATTTCTGATATTCCAGGAGAATGGATAGACACAAAAACATGATAACTCATAATGTGGATAATATTAATTGGTTATTAGGTACATTATAAAACGTTAATAGGTACTAAATTGAAAAAATAATCTTAAGAATTTAGCATACCTACTTAGTTCATAATGAAAATAATAACTTATTAGAACAAAAACTTTCAATATTTTCTTCTGCAGTTCTTTTATACTGAATCGGATGTTAAATATTCGCCTCCATGTGCAATATTCTCTGGACCGGGGTGTTGTTGAAGCTGCTTAGGAACTCTTCGTATTCTTTGTCATCTTTGGTGGCTATCGTGTAAAAAATAACGCAAACAATGTTCCCCTTGGGTGTGTAGTAATTGGACTGGGTCTTGTATCTGCCTGGGAAGAACTTCTGATCAAGCATATGGGCGACATATTTATGCATTTCGATGGAGTGTACTTCTATATTCTGTAAAAAATAATAATATAACAAATAATAAGAATTTATCAAAGCCACCTCTTCCATTGAGTTAGGACAATGTCAAAGAGAATAACTGTAGAGCTTCAAGCAAGACTGTCGACGGACTCAAATGAGAGTAGAGGAATAAAATGAATCCTATTCTTTACGGATCAGCGTCAATAGACTTTAAGGATAGTACTCATTGTATAAAAAATCTTCAATGATAGGGGTAGGTACATATAATAATAATAATAAAAATTGACAAATGTCGTGCATGTGGCCAAACGGGAGAAACACACAGACATATTTTGTCTGGATGTCTTCTCCTGTGTGGTTCTGAGTATCTGCACAGACATAACGATGTGGCTAAAATAGTTCATCAAAAACTTGCCTTGAAATATGGTTTACTCGATTTTGAAGTACCTTATTATAGGTAGGTACACCCCAATTTCGGTAATGCAAAACAATAATACAAAGTTATATTGGGATATACCAATACAAACTGACCGAACGATTAACGCAAATCGTCCGGACATTGTATTGGTTGATCATAGGAAAGGAATAACGTACCTCGTGGATATCACTGTACCGTATGACGAAAATTTGAAAAAGGCCGAGCAAGACAAGATAATTAAATATCTTGATCTTGCTCACGAAATCAAGGATATGTGGCATACACAAACCACCCACATAATACCTATATAGTGATATCGACGAATGGAGTTATTCCTAAGTCTCTTAAAGACAATCTAGGGAAACTTGGCATCTGTTGTGGTCTCAGATATGCCATCCAAAAGGTAGTTCTGTTGTCCTCATGTAGGATGTTAAGAAGGTTCCTTTCTCTGTAGTTCGAAGATCTCTCATGATTATGTTACATCGTGATGTATCATGAGAGATAATACCGATATTTTTATATTTAGTATATAGCATTGTATTTAATTTTAATTTTTTTTTTTTTATTAATTTTTATACAATGATGTATGCTTTATATGATATATTGTGATTTAATGAATAAATGTATTGAAATAATAATAATAATATAACACTTTTCTATACAAAGGTGTCAGTATAGCCGGCGGAACTTATTGCCTGAGGCAATTTTTTCCAGTCAACCGGTCCCGTCCAATCTGAGACAGGCCAACCCCGGGTAGAAATTTCAAGTGAAAAACACTTAGAAAAACTCCGACCCGACCGGGAATCGAACCCGGGACCTCGGATCTGAAGTCCACGCTAGTACAACTAGGCTACCGAGGTCGGTATATATACAGTATACATCCTAAGTAATTCAAAATTACCATGTACGACAATCACCTACTAACATGCCTTTTAAGAGAAGAATTCTGCGCTACCGGGGACGTGAAAGTGGCAAACAAAAAGGCGAGACGAAATAATTAAATGCATGTTCAGAAGAGATAGGGGTTAATGAAAAATACTGATCCAGACAATTAATAAATGAACAACTGACCTTTCGCACTTTACAGACGTTATTTCCATACAAGTTGACGAACAAACTGCTGTAAACGAACTTGTTGTAATACGGGAACATATATTCACAGATGTTCTTTGACGAATAAGTCACCACAGGGATGTACTGCTTTTTATCATTCTGTTTCCAAGACCGCACCCTGCTCTGTGGGGAGACATTAAATTCAAATTTTATTCCACCAACTGGTTTCTGTATCGAATAGAGCCAGGGAAACAAGGCATCTTACAAAAAGAGTGTTAAATGGATAGGTCATAACATCAGGCACCCGGGTCTGCTTTTTAACAATGTCCAAGGAATGGTCGGGGGCAAAAAACACAGAGGTTACCCCAGAAATAACTAGGTGATCGGTGAACATGCCCTGTAGCACTTTTGAAGACAAATCCTAGGATTGTGATAAAAAAAAACAAGCAAAAACTCTATCTGTTTCATAGATATCCTGATGCGGTTTTTTTTTCTTATGTAAGTCGTTGATGAAATAGCACCACCAAAATATTGATGTAAGTCCATTTAAATTTAGAATTGCGATTCAAGATTCAACCAAGTTCAGTATGAGCATGAAAATATATTACCATCGCCGGCCACCCTTCTTGCTTGCTGTACCCGCTGACGTCCAAGTAGGTACCTCCTGTTCTAGGGTCGAAAGTGAAGTTCACAGAGACGTTGTAGAGCTGATGCCTCTTGATTCCTTTGCACATACTGCCGTCATAAATGCACCCTTTACCAGACCCCTAAATGAAACAATATTGATTTGTTGTAATATTACATATATTAATATTAATTTGACCAAGATAAGGTCTATTGGTAGCTCACACTGTCTTATTGCGAGTAATCGTGCATTCTCATAGTTCAATTGTGGTTCTCCAAGTTCGTGACTTCTTGTGACAGCGAGAGCATCACAGTTACTGGGAATGTGAATAATCGTTATCCACTGAGCAGAATTAAAGGCTGGGGTTTATGATAGTTTAATTTTGGACATTTGTTTCCACTGTTTGTAGTGTCCAGTCAAACTATAAGGTCGACAACTATAAAAATACCACTCCATACAATAAAAATGTATTGGGGACTGATGGTAACAGGGGGTAGCGGACAGCGCTTGGACGAATCGTGAGAAAGACGTCTGAGCTGGTACATAACGCTCTTTTGTATTTTATTATTTATAAAGGTGTCTGCAAACAAGCAAAATAAGTTCCAACTTAATGTTCAAACGATAAAAAAAAAACGCATAACAAAATTCCTCAAATGTATTGTCCATTTATGGAGATGCCAAAAACAATTTTTACAGCCAACCGCCAAACCCTTAGAAAATTTAAATACTGAATCCTTACAATTAACCCCAACCCTTTTTTATCGCAGGTAGTGTGTTATTTATTTATTTTTTACAATTTTTGAGAGGTCAGACAGACACGACAATACATATAAACAGATTGTGGACCAGCAAAAACCCCCAACATTACCAATAAAATGTAACATTCCTTAAATCATAAATACAGATAATCAAAGTAGCAAAAAGTTTAGTTTAAGATTATAAATGAAATTGTAAAAAATAACACACATACTTCTATAAGTCAATAGAAACAATTAAAATAGTTAAAAAATAAAAGTCAATAAGTAAAATATTAGAAATAAATAGTTATAATTCATCCGCCATAATTTGAAATACTCGAGAGATATTATAATACAGGAAAAATAATACATATACCGCACAGCGTGCGGCACAAGGGACTGTAAAAAAGGGTTTATTACAGCCGTGGTTGGAGCACCCAGTGCTCGGTACGATGGCCTCTCGTCTGCTTCTGCGCCCGGCTGCTCTCGCGTCTGCTTTTTCGCCCTGCGCCCACGACGAAACTATTCGTCTCACACGTCAGTCGTCAGCTGCGCTTTTCGTCCCTTGGCTTGTAGAGTGCCCAGACAGAGATCAAAGATCAGAGCTGGTTAGCCTCGTACACCAGGAATCTACTCAGAACACTTAAAGCTTCAGACGTCGGTGCGTACGTAGAATAGCCTCGGTCCAATGGTATCGGTCGTTGTCCAGGTCCACAGCAAAGGTCCAGTCCACGTCCAATCGTCCAGTCAGAGGGGTCACACAGGTCAGCGAAGGGGTTCCAGGTCAGATCAGGCAGGTAGGCAGGCAGGCAGGTAGGTAGGTAGAATAAAACACCAAGTGTATACGAGGAATGATAATTTATTACGCAAATATGGCACTCTTAAATTCTAGTCGAAGTGCGCTTGCGGCTATACAATGCCGCGCGCTAGTGGAAAATGGTTCGGAGTACATCCCGTTCGCGCTACGGGGAATAATTGGCAGCGTAAGTAAGCTGGCGAGTTACTTTCCCGCCAAAACTCTTTTCCCGCCCAAACCATTACCACCAGCTCAGCGCACCTCGACATAGAGCTACACAAATTTACTTATAATATAATGTAGGTGCATTTCGATTACATATCACTGTACATACCTACCAGCAGGTAGATATGACACCTACACTACTGTCATACGAGCCGTGCTGCCACTCATGGCCACTGTCGCTCTAGATTCAGCATCACCAGGGTCTGATCTCTGGTGTGCCTTTCAGGGGTCTCTGCTGGGTTGCTTGGCCGTCTCATAGCCCAACCACAGCATGCCCAGCCTCGTCAGTGTCTCATCGACTGAGAGGCTTAAGTATATAGTAGGTAGGTACCTCCTTTATATACCCCCTTCTAGGTAGTGCATGTGCTGGGTTGTTCCGCCGTCTCATGGCGCAACCGCAGTCACAGCATGCTTAGTCCCGCCAGTGTATCTTCCACTGGCGGGCTTTCTCCCAGTAAGGTTCATAGGTAGGTACCTCCTCTCAAAGCTTATACCTACAGATATCTAATACACATACATGTCGTTGGCCCCCCACCTCGGCACAAGGGAGAAATCATCCTTTATTGATTGTCCGAGGTGGGGAACACAACGATAATACAATTTCACATATGTACATATCGATGTGTGTACCTATTCGTTAGGTATGGGGACACGAGGCGAGGTTCAACGAGACTCGACGGCCCGCGGTCCTGTGGGACGCCCCGAGGCACACCAGTGCGGGGCGCCCCGTGGCACACCACCGGGCGTGCATGCTCCGCGGTCGTCACTTAATTCGGGTCCTCGTGTTCCCATACTTGATAGGTATTTACATGACGTCATTTAATACTGCCGTTCGATACAATACACATTCATTGGTAAGTCAATAAAATAGCAATTTAAACATTCAATAAGTAAAAGTCAATAAGTTGAAATGATGAAAACAAACAAACAAGATAATTACATTTAAACAAACCATAGCTTAAGATTCTCAGAATTTACCAGAACCTGTAAGTCCGCATTATTCTTGTATCAAACTGTTTGTAAAGTATCGCAGTTAAAATATTTATTTATTATAAATATTTTATAATAAATAAATATTTTAACTGAATATTATTGTTTAAATGGCGTATACCTGCATCAATTGCGACATTTAGGCCCGTCCGCTTCCCCCTAATACCGCACCTACAGATTTTAGTGTAGGGAATGGTATTATTATAGTTGTCGACCTTATAGTTACTAGGACCCTTTTTTGTTTTTTGGAAAGCATGAGTTCATCGGTGGTGGACTTCTACAAGTACCCTGTAATCAGTTTCAGGGATTCACAGTTATATTGGACGTGAATAATCGTTACCCCCTAAGAAGAAGTATAGGCTGGGGTTTTTGATAGTCTAACTTTGGATATATATTTCAGCTGTCTGCAGAGTTCACTCAAGCTTGTTTGTAGGATCCTTTTTTGTTTTTTTGGAAAGCATGAGTTCATCGGTGGTGGACTTCTACAAGTACCCTGTAATCAGTTTCAGGGATTCACAGTTATATTGGACGTGAATAATCGTTACCCCCTAAGAAGAAGTATAGGCTGGGGTTTTTGATAGTCTAACTTTGGATATATATTTCAGCTGTCTGCAGAGTTCACTCAAGCTTGTTTGTAGGATCCTTTTTTGTTTTTTTGGAAAGCATGAGTTCATCGGTGGTGGACTTCTACAAGTACCCTGTAATCAGTTTCAGGGATTCACAGTTATATTGGACGTGAATAATCGTTACCCCCTAAGAAGAAGTATAGGCTGGGGTTTTTGATAGTCTAACTTTGGATATATATTTCAGCTGTCTGCAGAGTTCACTCAAGCTTGTTTGTAGGATCCTTTTTTGTTTTTTTGGAAAGCATGAGTTCATCGGTGGTGGACTTCTGTAAGTACCCTGTAATCAGTTTCTTCGCATGTTTCAACCTTGTACTGTTTGCCCGAATTTCACAGTTCTCAGTTTTTAGGCTGGTTCTGAGAGCGGTACGTGGTAAATCGCAGTCAGGCTTCGGGACCACTGCGGGTTTTCTGCGCAAGTTCTGGCAAAAAGTAGTTTTTGTAAGGCAATGTGAACCGACTGATGTACGATCTCAGTGTACTCTCCTTCAGTATACTTAATTGCAATAATTGATAAGTCCCTACTAGTTATACTGTTACCACATAATATTCTCACGTGAAAAATTATAGACTTGCGCGACATGCTTCGTGTGAATTGTTTTTTTTTTCATAATGCAAAATAATTATTGTCAATAGCAATAACAATGCTGCGATGGTTAAGCAACACTTTTTTTCTATCCGTAAAAATTCTTGATTCTATGTTTGGAAATTTACCCATTTAAAAGTAAGTAGGTTTGATGTAACATGCGTGCACATAGGTACTTACTTTTCTATCAATTAAAGGTACATCTCTCATTCAATTTGAATCTTTTACCTTAACCGTAAGATATATCAATATATCAAAATTAATTATTATTAACAGATTGAGAGATTCAAAAGATGTTAGAGCTCGTCCATTGTAAGCAATATGATGTTTTGGAAATCCTACTTATTTATTTTTAGAATACGGCGACTTTTGTAGTGGGTTCGATTTCTGGTAGCGACCATCTTCCACTTTCATAGTACAATCTTTGCTTTCTGTGAAGGATGTCAAAGTGCTTATATGTTCAATTTGGGTGTTCCCAAAAAAAAACCTTTGATTAAGTTTGTGATAAAACACGATTTTTAGATTGATAATAATAATACAAGACAATATTATTATCTACAAAACAATGCATCATTTTTAAACACGCCAAATAAAATGTAAAATCCAGAATCCATGGTATTCCCAATACACCCTCCTCCCCCTGTGATATTTCGTATTTTTTTAACCGAACTTCAACCCGCTATTTCTAGTACCTAAAGGCAAAATTTGAAAAGAAGTCTGAGTGAAAAAAAGTTGAGTTGTGATAAAATAAATCATTACCCCTATTGTAAGTTTTATCGGAAGGTAGTCACGGAAGTAAAGTGAGTATTACACGATGCATTATGTATAGAAAACGTGTATAGCTCCGCCACTAAGATATTTCTAGAAACAAAAGCGAGTGTCGCATTCGATACGTATAGACGTTTTCCATACAAAATGTATCGTGTTACTCACTGTACTTTTGTGACTACCTTCCGATAAAAGTTAAAATAGGGGTACTGAACGCAAAATAGAATTTTTCCTGTAATTTTTTTTATCTTTCTATGAAGGTATTTTTTTTTTTATGTTTTATCTATCAATATTTTAATTTTTTTAATTTTATGGCAGATGTATAATATATTTTTTCTTAATTGGTTAATTGTCAAAGGCAGTTTAAAAAAGTGGTCTCAAAAATGCCTATTTCTAAATTTTAACGTATAAGTAGTAGATTTCTATTTAATTTTCTGAACTAAATTATTATAGAATATACTCTATTTTCAATCAATTTAAATTTATTTCTATTTCAAATAGATAGATAGGTATATTTAAAAAAAAAAACATATTATTACTCGTACTGTGTAGTGTGTAGGTATATTTTTAAGGAGAAATAAAAAAAAAACATTTGTTATAATTAATAGGGATTAGTAAGTATATGCACGCGAAATTAGATGCACTGCATTGAAATTGATACATACCTACCTAATCAACTTTTGTGCGCCACGAAGATATTTCTGTGGTGGCATGGTAAAAGGCATTAAGTCGTGTTTTTCAGCATTTTGAGTTATATGCGCTACATCATACATTATCACAAACAGAACAAAGTTCAAAAACATAAGTTTAAAAAAATCCACTTATAAAGGATTTAAAAGCATTTTTTCATTCCAACATAACTCAATATTAATTTTATTTGGCAAGGTAAAACGACGCGCGTCGAATTTTGTCTACCACGAAGTAAAACGGTGTTGTCTATGATAGAGCTGCCGTGAGAAGCCGTTCTTTTAAAAGTGAACCTTTTTAAAATGTGTTTAAATAATGTATTTTGTGAACTTTGTGGCAGGTACCATCCTTATCTGTTGACCAATCTGTTTACAACTTTCGTTGTTTTTATTGTTAAGCTATAGACAATAGATAGGTAATACTATCTGCATATTATTTTTTTTTTAATATTTTTTCATTTCTATTATAATACTATTATTAATATAATTTAAAGAAAGTCGGGTTAGTGCGAACTCTTATATCAACAACTGATGACTGATTATACAGTTCGATTTTAAAATAGTATGAACAAACCACTACGGGCTTACGACCATCTTATAATGTTGTTTCGAAGGTTGGATTAGTGTGATCACTTTACGTTAACAACGTTCGCCATTAGGTCGTAATGTTCAAATTTCCGAATATTCATCTGGTTTGCAATGGTTTGATGTTGGAACCTCCCCTGCGCATGATTTTGTGCAGCTTGTATGACCTTTTCCCAAACCGTGTATAAATTCCTCAGCTCTGCTTTGAAGGATCGGTACATTGTGAGAGAGGGTTTTCTTAACAAAGGTAATAATACCTATAATTAACTAATTTGATTTTATTATTCAAAGAATATTCTTCATTTATTACTTAACAATATTACATTCTGAGCAAAAAAAATATACCTACTGATGTTCCGAGAATGCTATGCTAGAAAATAATAATAGGTAAGCTAAAAAATAACTAATATTTATGAAGAATAAAATGTAAGTGTTGAAAAATAATAAATTAGCATGTGATAGAGAGTAACTGGGTATATTTCCTTGTAAAATTTGACCTAAGTACAAATTTTTTCAACCTATGAGCCAAAATTGTCAAGGTAAAAAGACAGGCATTATAAATAAAGCATATAAACAAAGAAATATTGAAGAAATAAATATGAATTATCGTGTAGTAAACTCTTTTTAACGAAGTAAATGCATCAAAGTTGATCTATTTTATTTGTATTTAATAATATTTGACAAAAATGAAACCTCTTAAAATACTGACAAGTAAATCCGCCATACTGAGAAATATCATCCCACTGACTTAATGCCTTTTACCATGCCACCACAGATTTTGCTCTTTCTTACCTTTTTTGATTTGCACACATTGTTTTCATAAATACATAACATCATTAAAAATAAGGTACCTACATATTCTGCATTAATAACTCGAAATCATTCAAATCTGACATAGTACATCTTGGTTGTAAACACTCGCGTTGCCCGGTTATTATTTTGTACGAAATGTCATCTTCACACATAACAGACACGGATCAAATATTTTTTTAAATAAAGTAATAACTGATCAAAGGGGTATAAGTAATCGTGTTATTAACGAAATTTTTATAAATAAGACTGTGACTGCTTTATATGATTACCCTCAGCGGTGAAACCTCCTTTTTGCTAGAACCAAGATTATATATACGTTATGGAGCTGGTATCTTTTGATTCCTTTACACAGATTTGCATCGTATACATATCCTTTAAAAAGCCCCTGAAATTACCTCCTTCCAATTTATGTTCGAAACCGTCAGCTATGTGCCGAAGAAACGGAATACAGTAAGGGGAAGATCTTTCCCATCTTCTTGATCTACTGCCATTTTTGGTAGTATTTTGCGTTAGTATATACCTAGATTAAACATTATTTTACTTACATAATCAGTCAAGCCTGCTTTTGCATCTGAAACAAAATGCAATATAACCAGCAACGCTATGAAAACTAGTAAAACTATTATTCGTTTTTCTGATAAATGAATATAAATGTCAGTCATTTTTTCTACTATTGATGAAATTAATTTAACTGACTACTTCCAACTGTCAAAAACAGTGCAAATAAATTTATTTTATAGGTACGGAGTTTTGTGTGATCATTTTAATAGGCACTTAATTATGATGAGTTCACAATCCCGCAATTGATCTTATCATAGTTTTCAATTGTCCACTATATTATTAAAAGCACACGTGCAGACAGTTCATAGGTGTCATGTGATGTAAAACATGTGGAATGAGTAGTGCGTTAAGCAATTAAAAAACCCAAACATGGTGTCCAAAGACTAGAACAGAATAAGTCTCTTTTACAATAATGTTCGTATCTGCAATTTTCAAGTGTGTATCTCTTCCAGCCAACCCATACTTAGAGGTGAGTTTGAGATTAAAACTTCAAACCTTCCAGATGGCTTTGACGATTTCTTCCCACCGCGCATCGTTTGCCATGAGGTTAGCGCTGATGTTCATCCTTTTGCTTAGTTTGGGACAACTTAACTTTGTTGAAATTTTGAGAAAGCATTGCACGCATTGAATGATTCACATTTCTAGACTCTAATGTCAAAATAAGAAGACAAATAGGAGTAACTGACTTTTGGAAAGAAGTAACTGATATTGGGAAAGAAGCAGCCGACATTTATGAAGAAGAAGCCGCTATTGAGAAAGAAGTAGCGGCCGTTGGAAAAGACGTCGCTGAAATTGTAGAAACTAGATAGATAACTACTATATTATCATTTGTGGTACCAACAAGTGTTGTATACAATAATTATATTTATTATGCAAACCAAAAAAATAATTGCAGATAACAGAAGCGATAAAGGTATGTTCGTCAAAATGTAACCAAATTGAGTTAGGTACATTATAATTGTTTACAATTTTTGTTCTGAATTTATAAAATTTTGCAAATAAGTCTAATTTTGCGTGCTACATAATTTACACGTTATTATTATCTACACTACTATTATAAAGAGGAAAGTTTTGATTGTTTGTTTGTTTTTTTAATTGTTTGACGGGAATAGGCTCCGAAACTACTAAACCGATTTGAAAAATTCTTTCACTGTTGGGAAGCTACACTCTCCCCGCTGAACATAGGCTATATTTTATTTTCATATAGCCTTTGATCCTTACTAAAACTCCAATAATGTAACCCAAGGTGCAAAAAATTTACCTAAAATATTCTTTACATCGCGTACGCTGCGAAAACTATTGAAGATAGAGTAAAATAATGTATTACGATTTTGTAGATGAGATCATTATTTACAAAAAATGTCGCGACAGCATACGTCTAACTATTATAGTTATGCCACAATAAGTGTGCATTTATTTTAAAAAAAATAATTGAAACGCCATTTCATAATTTGAGTACTTAACTGTAGGTATCTAACAAGAAAAAACATATTATTTTATTTCAAATTTCAAAAAATATTCTTCGATTGTCATGTAATGAATATAACCAAAGAGACGTAGAAGTTTTTGATATTATTTGCCGAATAAGTATCAAACATTTTATTTTTTCAAAAATGCGCTTCAATGTTAAAAATGCTTATTGAACTTTTTTAAACTCTAACCGTTGTCGAGGAATATTTTAAGATAGAAGCATAGATGAAGATTCTTCATTTCGACGTATTTTTGATTCCCTCGCCTGGGAACTATTTCTAGATAGTTGGGTTCTTGACTTTTTGCATACTTAAAAATATTATATTTTTAATTATTTATAACTACTGAACCGATTTGAAAAATTCTTTCACTTTTGGGAAGCTGCACTATCCCCGGTGAACATAGGCTATATTGAATTTTCAAAAATATTTGGGATCCTTACTAAAACTCCAATAATGTAACACAAGGTGTAAAAAAAATACCTAAAATATTCTTTACATCGCGTGCGCTGTGAAAACTATTGATGATAGAAAAAAATAATGTATCTACTACAACTTTGTAGAAGACATAATTATCTACAAAAAGTGTCGCGACAGCATACGTCTAACTATTATAATAATGCCACAATAAGTGTTGATTTATTAAAAAAAAATAATTTGAAATGCGGCAGGCGGCAGAGATATAGGCGTCACTGGGGTTCGAGCCGGACGGGAGGGGACCATTAGAATGCTACATTATTCCAGATTAACATAGCCTATAGAATATTTTGATAAAGTTAGGGATCTATAAAGATCATAAGAAAACTGAATTATTTTTTAAATTCCTATGTACCTACCCGTGCGAAGCAGGGACAGACTGCTAGTTAAGTACTCGTATATAACAACGCAATGGGAAGTTTTCTATGGAGCTTCCGACAATACACACTAGGTGGCAGAACTTCTAATCAGGTCTATTGTCAAATTCAGTGCTGCCAACGTAGAGATGTTTTTTTCAGTGATGCCAACGTTGGGAAGTTTGTTTTCCATTCTTTATTCTTTATTTATTCTTTATTCTCACTTATCAACCCGTAGGTCCCTTGCGGGACTCACATGTTACAAAATATCACACATAAGAATTTAAATTTCAAGGAAAAGAAAAAATGTACATAGATCAGCACAATTTGGAGAATACAATTTCAAAAGTCAAAAGGAAAGCACAGTGAAAAATAAAAATTGTAAATAATTATTGTTTAATGCTAAAAGGGTGTAAAAGGCCCTTTCAGCATCACGTCAGAACAAAAAAAAAAATCATACTTAAAAAGAGAAACAATATTTTGGCTATGCAGATCTGTGGACAGGAACAACGTCAAGATGATACAAAGCAGTCATCAACACTTACAGAGACATGACAAAACAAATATTACACCGTCACCACGATCAGAAAAAAAGAAACAAAAAACAATGCTAAACTAATTATTTAGCATTTCGTCAATTGAGTAAAAAGCTTTGTCAACAAGAAACTTTTTCACCTCTCTCTGGAAGCTCCCTAGATCTAGTGACTTTATATTTTCAGGCAGCTTATTATGTAGACGCACACTCATACATAAAAAACTTTTTGACATTTTAGTTAGCCTGTGTTTAATAGGTCTTATTATATCATTGTGTTGCTAAGAAGTTGTTGATTGAGTTGCTAAAAAGTTATTGATTTTGTTGCGCATAAATTTGAAAATAAATCTCAGGGGTGCTGTTCTGTATTTCTTAATTTGTATTTAGGTAGGTATATAAAAAAAGATGAACAATTTTATTTGTAACTAGCTAATACCCGTCTTGCCTAACGTATGTAATTCCGATTGTCAGGATTGATTGGTAGGTAATTAAACAGGTTCTAGTCTAGCTTCTCCACAGACTACTTATAAGTATTAAGCTTCTCATTGCTCAACAGACCTCTATAACTGACATAAGCACAGAAAAAGAAGAATTACACTTTCACAATTCATAAAAAGAGAGAAGAATAACACTTTTAATGTTTATAAAAAGAAAGAAAAAAAATTGTAGTCTGCCAATCACATGGAAAAAAACTGCATTATAATAATATGTTACATCTCATACTTGATTCAATTTCACTGTTCAATAGAAGGGAAAACTTTCCTTTATTAATATGCAAGTGTTACTCTCAATGTGGTTTGAGTCTTGACTATATTCCCTAAACCCTCTACCTATGTGTAGAATGGTAAAAATTGAATATTCATTTCAATGTTGATAAAATGTGTTTTATATGGTTTGAATTACATTAATTTCTATTTCAAAACAATCTTGAATCTTTAAAATACATTTTTATTCAGTCAAATTTTGGTTCTAAGCAACATTTACATGAGTAATTTTGTTTTTAAAAGATGACCATCTGTGTTTACGGAGATTTTACTATGAAGATTTTATAATTTTAGAAATTTATTAATTACAGTAAATATACCTATTTGAGATTTTGTAAAAATTTGTATCTTTGATTACCATAAATATACCTGCAAGGATCCACGACGATTAATTAAAATCCAATGCAAAACCTACGGTTTTATGCTCCAACAATATACAAAAAATAAATATACAATATTAAATAAATAAACATTACTGAATTATTATATAGATTATATTTCAAAAATTTGATCAATTATAAGTACTTAATTAATCTAAATAATAAAAACTGCTGAAACAATTAAAATATCTCTCTCCATTAAAAAATATTGACTAAAAGTAGACATGAATTACCATAAATATACCTGCAAGGATCCACGACAATTAAAATCCAACGCAGAACCTACGGTTTTATGCTCCAATATACAAAAATATAAATATATAATAACAAAATAAACAAACATTACTGAATTATTAGGCATGTAGTATTTCAAAAATTTGATCAATTATAGGTACTTAATTCATCTAAATAATAAAAATTGCTGAAACAATTAAAATATCTATCTTCATTAAAAATATTGACTAAAAGTAGGCATGAATTTTCTAAAGACTGTTCAAGTTAAGCTTCTTTCTATGGAATTTATGTATATAATAAAAGGAAACTTGTCTTTTCCTATAAATACTACGGTAGTAATATATTAATTATAATCAGTGTAGCTCCTGAATCAATGTATTGTATTACGTAAGAAAGCATCTATAAAACTTTGATTCCTCCAAAAATAGAACCCAGGTCCTCATGATCAGAAGTCGATATCTAATTATTAAAACTTAATGCACACAACTGTTGAAGAACAAATTTCAAGGTGCACGTCAAGTTTTAAACCAGCATCTAGCTCTACATAAACTGATAATTTCCTCTAGATGTGATTGTATAGAAGAATGCTGAGCATATCACGTATTGACAGGGTGTCTATAGAGTCCTGGAAATGATACAAAAGTAAAAAGAGAGCTCCTGACCACTGTCAATGCCTCATACTTTGGCTAAATTCTCATTACGCTGTGATGAATAAGTTCAAATGTATATACTTCACTGGTGTATGTTTCGTAATATATTGTCCTATTTATGTATCTAAATAAATAAAATATTCCCTCTTCCAACTTAAAATTCAAGGAAAAAGTGGTTTTGAACAGAAGAGAGTCTTCTGAGAGAAGGCTGGCTCAAAATCATGAAAAGTTTGCAGTGATGGTCACCAACTTCAGTTAGGAGAACCACACGAAGAAGATATTTTTATACGTCGAAGCATGATTAATTTATAACAACTAATAAGTCTAACAATTCATTACTGATGTTAAATTTAAAAATGGAATAAAGCACATTGTGGGACATAATAAATTTATAAAGTATTTTATATGAAATTGACTTGCTACTAAGACCATCATGTTATCTTCTTGCATCTCAAATTTACAGAATATCTTTTTAATAATAATGAAGTAAGTTGTGTTAAAATGTCACATTATTTGATAGTTATTTTAACATTAACATAAATATATTGTGTAAAAATACTTATAAAACTCCATGAATTCTCATAATTTCTTTTTGCTGTTGGCATTATTTTTAAATATTAGTGGTGTTTGAAAGAATATATTATTATGTTTGATGAAAAAAAAAACATTATGTTATTTCATTTAGTATATTTCTGGTTATGAATAAAACAATTTTGTTTATTTCATTTCAGTCATTTGACAATATTATGTCATTGTAAGATCTAACAGATAAAAAAATAAAATAAAAAAATTCCTATACAAATGAAAAAACGGGGTTAGTTGATAGAAACTCGCCCTCTGTATGTTGATTCCGTGATGTCTTTGTTATGTTAAGTTTTTATGTATTGTCACAGCATATCTTATCCGTATGACAGCCAGTTCATTATTACTGATTATGACTTAATAGTTGTATTTTTACATTTCAAACTTGGCAAACATTGAATATTTTTCCTCCTCATTGAACTGGTAAATTTTTAGGTTCTTTAATCTGTAACATAACATTAATGAGTTATACACACAAAATTAATAGAATTAAATAATGATAAGATACTACGTTACATACCGATTTTGGTTGATCTTCTCTTGAAATATGTGTTTTTACGTTTTAGATATTCACCGGTTAGTTGTTATTGTTGAAAATGCTGCCGAGCCTGTAAAAAATATAGTTACACAAAAATTTGTCAATGGCATTATAACCATAATGTCAACTAATTATTAATATCCTATTGTTTTGAAACAAATAAATATGCTTACCAGTAGATTGTCCATTAATATTCCTGTTTGTTATTTATAATTAAAAAATAACCAGAAAAATAGAAAGTTTTTTACATCTCATTCGTTTGTATTATTTAATTAGTTTTTTGACAACAAAATAAGAAGTGTCAATGACAATGAATCCATAGGGCATAGACAACGCAACAAAATATTTCTTTTTTAGCGCTTCGTTTTCGAGCAATTCGGCTGGATAATAAAAAAAGTTTTGTAAAAAATACGTAGGTGTGTATCGTAAGTAATTTGAGGTAAGTATTTTTTATTAATTTTAAGAATATATTATTCACACAAAATACACATTTAAAAAATCATTATCTTTCACAATATTTCATTTTAATCATAGTCTATGGATTCACGGTTGTCAATAATTTTGACACATAGGCGATGTAAACAAAACAAAAAGTAAATTTAATAGTCGTTCGAAATTTGAATAAGATTGAATAAATTATAATATAGGAATATTATTGCTGCTGTTTATTTTTTTCTAAGTAGGTACCTACTTTATAATATTAAATTAATGAAACTGCACATAAAATATTTTGTTGTGAATTATGTAGATAAAAATATGATTTGGCATTTACCTTGCATCTAATGTACCCATGACTGTATGTTTTTAATTTGATTTCTTAATTGTTATTGATTTCATTGTGATTTTATTCATTTAAATACTTTTAAAAAATACCTGTAATAAAAAGAGTGTTGATTTTGGCTACTTATAGGTGTATTATATACCTACAATAACTTTAATTAATGTACACAATATTACATAACAAAAATTATGTGGAAGATGAAATGACATTATATGTCGTATCATAATAATATTGTATTTATTCTAGGATGAATGATTTGTCACAAACCTTGGAGGGTCGTCAAGTAAGGCTTCCAATCAAACCTCTTACTGGCCGCTGTCTTTGAAGAATACTTCTTTTAACACGATTGGTTTAAAGTTAAGTATATGACACCCTATGAATATTTTTTCAAAATAATTTTCACACCAACAATAGGACCATGAGTCCAAATTTTTAACAATACTTTTATAATATGCAGGATAAAATCAATAAGCTAATGTGGTTTTGAGTTTATTTACATACTAATTTAGACACAATGTAATACCGCTGTTGAGTGTGATTAATTTCAATACAAATATTATATTTCTAAATTATTATGTGGATAAAACAAACGTTTTATTAAACTGATTAAAATCCTGAAGCCATTTAAAGATTCTCAATTATTGTCAATTTTATTTCTTTCTCTCAACAATTCTGTCAAGTTCACTGTACGTTATGATCTAATTTATCGGCTATTGTTTTACCGACCAGTTTGTTTATGGAATGTTCATACCAATTTCAACGATGATTTTAAATTTAATATTTTTCAACGATGAATTTAAGATTTAAACTTTATTTATATTTCAGAAATATAAAATGATTCAACAATTATTTTTAAATTATTTAATACCTATCTACATTAGAATATTATTTTATCAGGCACCTACATAATTACTTATCTATTACAGTGGCTACGACGCTTTGTAAAAAGTATGGCCATAAATTTTCTAAAATATGTCAATTTCAAAATGGAGGAATGATTTTTACAAAATTTTGCATTAAATCTTTATTTATTGAGAATAATAAGATTTGAATAACATTTATATGTATAACAAATCAATCTCCAATTATTTTATTACATTTTCATACAGTAATACCAAGATTCCATTCAACGTTTACATGAGTAATTTTGTTTCCAAAAGATGGCATCTGTCTTTTTTGAAAACGTTGTATGAAGATCCTAAAAAAATAAGAGTTTTTTAAATAGCTTTAAATATATCAAAGCTCATGTGGTTAAATATATTTAAGAACGCTCTCTGGCATTTTGCACGGCTCTGGGCATATTAATATCTGATCTTTATATATGTTTTCTATGATTGATGCTGTTACAAAAATATAAATAAACGGACTAAAATATTATGTAGATAGTATGTAAAAAATGTACAATGATTACTCTAAACCTATTGTAAGTTATCATGGATAATAATATATAAGTTGTTTAATTTGAAATAAACTAGAATGATATTTTGGAGGTTAGATTGTGAGCGACCATAAGAAGAAGAAGAAGTAAATCGCCCCCGTTGGCAACACTGAATTTGACAATAGACCGGATTAGCAAGGGCGCCTCTAGCGGCACAAAAAGGAAAAAAAACATCCCATTTAAAAAACGTCAATTGTATAGTGGAAATAAAATACCCACTAAACGCCAAAAATGAAAAAAAAAATGAGTTGAGTATGAGGAAATGTTCTATAAACCATTTTCAATAGCCTAAATATTGCACTAAGTCCATATCGATGGTCTAAAGGCGTAAAAAAACAGATCCAAAAATCATCAAAATCAGTTTTATTAGATTATCTCAAAATGAAGTTTTTGACGTTTAGTGAGTATTTTATTTCCACTATACAATTTATTTTACTATAAATGAAATGTTATAATGGGCTTGTATAGTATTATTTTACACTGGCAGCTAAATCTATCGGATGTCAGGCATAAAAAATGCAAACACCATCAACATCATGTTACATACATACTCCATTTGTGACCCCACTTAGGGACACAGGGAGGCAACAAGAGCCCTCCATCGCGTTCGATCCTGCCTAGGTTTTGCCGCTAGTTGAATAATAGTGAAATGACGGTTATACATAATGGAACATGCTCTTGAATTGACGTGCACAAAAGAATGCTGACATGGATGTCCGCCTGCCATCGAGGAAGTGAGTTATGTCACGGAATCTGCTGTATGCGAAACTGAATTGCATATTATTTTTCCTTTCTTTCAAGCCCGTTTTTATTATTTCGCATGTAACCTTCTTTTTAATGAATCTGGACTGACCCAAAGTGAACACAAGCAGTACACAAGGAAATGATTGGCACCGATAGGGTGTACCTACGACTTTACCAACCATTCCAAATTTTGCTTGAACATAGATTTTCACCTTTAAATTCCAATTTTTATAGTTTTATAATTTTGATTTTGTTTTATTTATTTTTCTTATGCACCAAAAACCATACGAATATATATATAAATATATATTCCAATCAATCCAGAGATTTTTAGCATTTGAATATCTTTAAATAAGAGGAGGTTAGTTTAAAAATCATACCTAGAAGAGGTATGATTTTTGTTTGTTAGTTGTCTATAGACATAGAGAAGTGATTTCTGATTTACCCGAGCTCAATTCCAGGTCGTCGACATTTTGAATTCAATGCAGCTACACTTTATCCAACGGTGGTCCACGCAAAGTTTCTCTTCTACTGGCCCCAGAGGTTTTATATCTCTGAACTTCCGCTTAATCGTACTTTCTGGGACATCCTGTATATAAAAATGGAGCCCTATTCCCCTTTGTCATCGCATCACCTGTGAACGGCTGGACCAATTTCGCTGATTGTTTGTTTGTTATTGTCAGGAAAAGGTTCTTATGAAAGAAAATATTAAGAAAGTTGGGCATAACATAAGATTTAAGAAATTTTAACCTAGTTAAATTTCTACTTAACTAAAAATAAACACTTCAGAAAGAGAAATTCTCTTAGAGACGACTCTTTAAGTACCTACCTAACTTCAAATCACAACTTAAAAAGCTGATTTTTTCACGCAACTAAAATAAAAACAATACAACAACGCAATATTTGAATAAAAAAAAGACAATTATTCACGGTTCATCTCTTTCCAACGCAATTTAAAACCGTTATTGAGAAAGAGAAAACTTGAAGTATCTCGTTATTTTTGTCTTCGGTTCATTCACACTATCTTTAATACCCACATACATCATTATATGCGACTTTTTTTATAGTAGATATTTGATTGAGTGACCATCTCAAATTATTATAGAACATTTTGAGATCAAATTATTAAGGCAATAAGATCCATTATTCCATGTCAAGCTATTGAATGTGTAATTATATTTTTTCATTTGTAAAGTAATTGATAGTTTTGCTATTAGTACATAATAACTGTGTATGTAGAATAGCTCTTTCCAAACTCAGCCCGAAAAATTTCAGTTTCATTTGCATCTGATTAGGAACAAGATTATCCGTAGTTATATTATTGCGGATCTATAAATTTTGCTCTCGGTCGAAATTTCATAAAAAAATTGGGTGCTTATGTCTGTCGCAATACCCAATTATTCCTGTATATTTTTAAGGATTTCTGTAAAGAGATTTTGTTGAAGTATAAATGTAGAAAAAACCAAGGAAATAGTTTTCTGCTTATAAAAATGGCCTTTTTCGGTCCAAATACGGAAACATAATGCAGAATTGAAATGATTTTATAGTTGTCTTGAAAAACATGAGCAAATTCATGAGCAACTAAAATCAGGGTAATAAGACAAAAAATGATTCAAATCCAATAAGTAATTGGTACTCTTTAATAAGTTTTTATTTGGGGAATTTTATTTAGAACTGGCTTTCCCGACAGACTTTGTCCTGTAGTCCTTACTATGAATATTGATTTCGAATTTTGTAATTTATACAAAAATACGTTTAAAATGTTTAGTTAAAAAAATATTTCTGAAAGCTCGCAAGAAATTCTATCAAAAATCTGCGTACCAATATTTTGAAACTCAATGGTTGTCAGTTAAACAATAATTTTGTTGTTATATAATATTTCATAGATGGCGTTGGCGTCGCATTTGACCGGTTCCATACTAACTTTAATATTATATTTTATATTATTTCTTATGTATTTTCGACTTTTTAATAGTTAGGTATTATGTTATCCGAAGGGGAGAAGAATCCAATAAATCAGACATCGGAAGAACCTGTTCAGCCGATCTCGAGTTATTTTTGTTTTTTATTTATTAAATCATATACGGCCATAGGCCATTAACATTATTACATAATATACAATATATGAAGCAAAAAAGAAAACACATACAAAAAGGCTAAATCAACACATACACAACAAAAAACCAAAGAAAAGAAAAGTCAGCCAGTGAGAATCATACAATCAGTCGGTACAAAAACAGTTGATGCAGACAGAAATTATACAACAGTAAAAGTCAGTAAAAATAAAAGCAAAAATAAAAAATATACGTCATATATAATATTGTCAACCCTCAACCCATAACCACAACCGCACACACACCAGCAAGCACAAGACCCCAACAATACAAAATGCGAACCATCATATCAAAGAATTTACAAAGCAGAAGAATCTCAATACATGTTCGGATTAAAGTGGTGGGAGATTGAGCGCTTAAATGATATAAAGGAATCACCAAATACATCCGCACAAAACGCATAGTCATTACCCAATTTATGGAGTCTTCGTATCGTGGCATTATACAAATAATTAGTGCTCACACTTTCGACCTGACATGATATGCTCTGGCGCGTGGATCTTTTTGGAACATGAAACTTTATCAAATGTAAAAGATCAGGTGAATGAAAAATACTGTTCACTATCTTGAACAGCATCACAAGATCCGTAACCGTTCTTCTATCAGAAAGTTTCTGCAATCTCAACAAAAACAAAAGATAATCGTAGTTTATATCGTGAATGGGAATGTTTAATTTAAAATCGATCAATCTCAGAAACTTGTGTTGGACGCGCTCTATGGAGTAAGAATGAACTGCGTAATATGGAGACCAAATTGGAGAGCAGTACTCCAACTGAACCCTCACAAGAGATGTGTACAACAATCTCAATGCATCCAAGCCCCTGAACTCCTTGGTCAATCTTGTCAAAAAGCCCAACATCTTAAGGGCCTTTTCAACTATAGCTTCGATGTGAGGAACAAATGTAAACTTTTCATCAAAAATCACACCCAAATCATTCACAGATGTAACTCGTTGAAGCGAAGTATCGTGTAGCATGTAGCCATACTTGATTGGTTTCTTGTTTTTATGAAAAGTGATCACCTGGCACTTCTGTACATTCAAATACAACTTGTTACCACTACACCATTCGCACAAGGCATCTAAATTTCTTTGTAGGATCAAACAATCATTTATGTCACGGATACGCTTAAATAGCTTTAAGTCATCGGCAAACAGCAGGAATTCGACTCCTTCAAATGAGTCCACGATATCACCTATGAATAAAAGAAAAAGAATTGGTCCCAAGACTCCCAAGTGGCTACCTTGTGGCACCCCACTGGTAGACATGAATGGGTCAGCCTCAATGCCTTCGACTCGAACTATCAAACTTCGCGAACAGAGATAAGAGGAGAACCAATCAAGCATTGGACCATAAACACCCAAAGTTCTGAGTTATAAGTGTTCGCACTAACCCGACTTTCTTTTATATTATAAGAATTCTAAATAGATGTGTTTGAGAAGTGGGTTTATCGAAGAACGTTACATCACATCTTGGAAAGTTTCACTAAGAATGTCTACGATAGAAAATGCTGAGGATCGTTGAGCTATCTGCTACATATCTGGGCAACTCTACGGCTAACCATCCAAATTAAAATCGAGTACCTCGGTGGGGGTTAAAGACAAAAGTTTAGACTCCGCAATAAAAGGATGTGAACTGGCCTTTAACAAACTGCCTTTTGATTTTTTTTTCATACTACTAAGGAAATAGAAGGGTGTGTCTAAAAGATGACCGATGTCTGAAGGAACTGAAAGGGCGAAAAACTGATACAACACACAAAATCTTTCTGGTTGGTTTTAAAACCACGGCTTATATTAAAAATATGATTATCTTTGTGGCTTAGGTACGCTTGCTCCCAGCACAGGTAATAGCGGTGAGGCGCTCATGAACGAAACATAATAAATTTACTTCCTCGTTTTCGAATACGTGACAGGTTCCGGACATTTGTTTCCGCGAAGATATTCAGCAACATTCTTGCATTTTCGAAACATTGCGATGCATTGATGTTTTTCTGTAGTGTAAGCATTTTAGCTTGTTTACAATCGTGGGACAGCTTCAGATTTATTACTGCCATGAGTCGTCTTCTACCAAAAACTCCAAATTTTTGGAATTTACTAATTTTGACATCGAAAATAGAAAAAAATCGTCTCTAGGGTTGTTCACGAAAAGTCAAGTTCGAACTTTTCTTAATTATTTTATTAAGGGGCATTTTAACGCTTGATAGAAATCGTGCTTAAGTCCACCCAAGCTGTTAATTATATTCGGATTTCCAAAAGACTATTACATGGATATTAAAGTTGACGAACAAATAATTTTGCCTGCCTGCCTCGTTAAACTATTTAATTAAAGTTCATTCTACAAAATAAATATAAAACGTAAATTTCAGTTTCGTATTTTAAAGACTGGGAGGAACCGATTTAGGTTGTTAAAGTGCCAAAAAACGGGTGTTTTCGTGCAAAGCCCCCTTAAGATTAAAATATTTTTGACTTGTTCTAAATTTAAACATATCGTGAATAAGACTGCTTTTCCCACTTCACTTTCCCGGTGATCCCTTATAATCATGCTCGACTACCATTTATTGTGTTAGGAGCTCTTCCCGATTTTATTGTACTCTATTGAAAATTTAATTTAAAATTTTATTGTTTTATTCTATTTGCAAGAGTTTTATTTTCGGTTATGAGCTCGCCTTGGATCTTCCTCAAAGTGCTTAAGAGCACCTTTAGGTATGTCTATAGAGCACATACCACAATTGGACCATCAATCGAAAAAAATGTACGAATCTAGAAAATAGTAGTATACAATATACAATCCGAGAGGTACTGTGGCTGTTCGATTCTCCAATTACACAGATCGGCTATTAAAAAAATACATCCATAATAATAACCTCTAAAGTTGTTGTTAGGTAGTGAATATGTAAACATGGTTGTATCCGTACGTTGTCATCAGCCCGTGACACCTGTGAATGAATCACCACTTTTTGTTGAGGTGTGCAGGTTCTTGTGGTGAAGTCTTGGGCATTCATTCTCCGCTGTATATAGTGATAATATCGAGTAACCGGTTCGATTAAGTAATACGCATACCTGTATCGCGTGGGCCGATCCTAGGGAACATTTAGTGTTTGAAAAAATTACTACGTGTCGATCGATTCAACATAATATACGTCATATTATCTACAGTCGGTACTTGAAATGTGCGAAAATAAGACGAAAATTATCGGTCTAAAGGTATTTTTTTTTAAAAGGGACAGTTTCTCTATCGCAATTATAAAACTCGTAGGTACATAGTTTGTTTTGTTTATTTTTTCTGTCTATAAGTAACTCTCGTTTGAAAAGCTTAAAATTTAATTGAAAAAAAAAATCTAATAATATGAATCCAAAACGACGGAAAAATAACTATTACGAAAATAATTATTGTAGTAATTTGTTTTTTTGTTTGGTCTGTAACTTTTTAATCGAGTGTTTGAGGTTAATATTTTTAATTTAGGACATAATCTACACAACACGGGTTTGTCTCTTTTTGTTGTCACCGCCAAAGGTAGTTATGAACAAGATTTTGTACGTCTCCCATGACTAAATATAGGTATGTGCTTACAAAACTACCTACATAGGATAATAAAACACATGATAAAAATGCTTTACTTATTACATTTTATTTTTATCACTATCTCCTTTATTTTAAAATTTTGATGATATTTCACCGTGCATTAACATGTAAATTGCTAATCGCTCAAATGCCGCAAAATTGTGAATATAAATAATTTTAGAATCCATCAAGAATGCTCGTTCTATTCGTTGATTCGTTTAAATGTTGGTCAATTTCGCAAGTAGGTTATCTAACTTGGTTTGACAAAAAAATGTGTAATCTTTTAACGTGAAAAATCAAACAATAAGAATATTAAAGTGCTAATAATTGATTAAAATAAATACATCCTAATCTAAAATGTCTTTTAACGGATTATATTCTTCTTCTCTGATTACTCTCCTAGGATTGGTTGACAGCAATTTTCCCCACTCATTCCTTTGGTTATGTCATTCTAAAATTTAAAAAAAATTGACCGCTCCAGTGCACAGCTTTTGGGGGTGTTTACCTAGAGCCGCCCCCGTTAAGATCGCTCATTCTACGCGGTGTATTTACGATTGAATTTACATTCTAACGTTTCTTGTTCACAGGTGAGGACGAATGGAACACGCGTGAGTGTGGAATGCGGAATATTGGAGAAACCAACGCGACGACTTCTTATACAATCGACACACCGCGACATCGACGAGTTTCGATTTCATACAACCCATCGACAGCGGGTCGGGCGCACTCCTTCGATGACAGGAAATCTTAGAAAAAACAATAATTAAAAGCGGTGATAAGACGAAATAATAACATGTGCAAATTCATCATTTTTAATTATTAACATTTTAAAAGTGTGCAGTGTGAATTTATAATATTTAAAAAAACAAGTGAATTTTAAATCATAAGCGACCTTGTATTTGTGAATATTTTTACATACTTAAATATTTTATTCGATGTGATTTACACTTCCCTAATTTAAAATTTGTAAACAAGTGAATGTGTTCGATGTTTGAAACGAAAAAATAACAGCTTATCCATTGATCTTTTGAAGAATTTATATAGCAGTGATGTCATAAAAACGAGTGATTTTTTTTTTGTTTATTCTATTCTTTTTTCAAAAAATAAAAAAATGGCGTGCTTGTCAGGATCAAACACGTCAAAAACTGTGTTCGTTTTGAGTGTTGTGTTGATTTTTATGTGTTTTGTTGTGAACTATGCGAATGGTCATGTGGCTCTGACATTTCCCCCGGCCAGGAAATACGATTTGGATTTTTTGGATAACAGCCGAACGAAAGCGCCCTGTGGAATGCCAAAGGGTGAGTACACTTCAATTTCAAGTTTTTCTGGTTAATAGTTTGATCCTAATGTTTTGTAATCCGCGGAGAATCTCGCTTTGGGCTAACGAAAGAGAAAGTAGATTCGGTTCTTGAAAGTTAACTAAGTGAATATTCTTTAATATCGCCGCCCGGTGCCAAACTTTAGCCAAACGAGTTTGTATTTTTTTAAGCGGTAACGCGAAATTGATTCGAATATTTAAGATAATTACCCACCAGTTGAAAGAACACAAATTACCCACAATTATTTAGTAACAATACGTTTGATTTATTTTTTAGAAGTTAAGTCTTCATCTTTCTTTTTTTCTCGTTGGCCATTTTCGTACTTTTTGTGTTCACTTGTATTCTAAAATTTAGATTTTACTCGCCTTCTTAATAGATTTATTTAGTTTTTCTAGCTAGATTACTTTTTCATTCCTTTTTGTGTTTAGCTTTCTTCTTCACAGTAAAATACATCAAGTCAGGTCTGTTTTCTCTAGATTTTTCCCTCATTGTCAATTTTTGTCCAAGAACCGTGCGATTTTTGAGGCTTTTCTTAGTTTTCTTTTACCTTTTTACAAGTCTAGGCCTCTGTCTGTTTCTGCTCCATCTATCGACATCGTCAATATTGCAAACTTATCATACTTATCAGACGGCATTATCGTCGAAAATATGAGCATTCTCCATATTTCTAATTATTTGTTTCAATTGATAATTCACACCAAATTATTTGAGGTCGAATTTTGTTCCTCTGGCATCTCACGGCCTGCCTCTACGCTCGAGAGCCCAACGCACCCTAACGATCCCAGCGCACCGTACAATTTTTTTTACGACTTCGTTTTCCGCACAGGCAGCTCGTTTGTGGAATGGCCTCCCATTAACTATCAGACTCTCACCTTCAATTTCCACCTTCAAATGTAGATTGAAGCAACACTACCTTAACAATCCCTGATCACCCCTCTCCCCCTCCCTAACTCCCTTTTATCTTATATCTAGTTTATATATTATTATTACTATACTCTTGCATATTTATGTATATTATGTATATTTTTTTTATATCTGTATATTATGTATTTTTTTTATATTGTATTTATTTAATGGATAAAGTCCAGTAGTTTGTAATCCTTTAATACGATATGTTTAAAATAAGATAACAACTGTTTTTCTTCACCTAGGGTTGGTTGGAAGAAATTGCCGTTCGGCAATAAGCCCGCCCTTTCCACAATAATATATTATATTTGTTAATATTTTGTGCGCAATAAAGAATATTTTTTTTTTTTTTTTTTTTTAGCACTGCACTCGTTTTCGAGTGATTCGGCAAAGAATATTTTATTTTTTATTTATAATTCGAAAATCCAAGAATACGATAAGATTGTATTAATACAAGAAAAACATTCAAGCCGGTAAATCTCGATTTTCGTATTATAAACTATGTTCGTTTGGTCAATTTCAATATACTTATACATAAAAATACGGATTTTTGGTACAAATCAAGCTCTCCAATTATTGTGAAAATTCTGTTAAGTACTTATATTAATTACTTACACCATGTAGGTATCATAATCTTTTTAACCCTTTTTCACTCGCCGAGTGATTTGGGTATGATTAGCTCATAAAATAGTTAAATTAAACCCACACCAAAATTGTTAGGTACTATCATCAACTGACCTGAAGAAATATACGGTCTGCCTTCGAATACCGGTTAGCGTTCTATGGAAAAAAAAACTACAAAAATTAGGTTTCATTCATTGATTAGTACACAATAATTCTATGGTTTCATTCCAATAATAGGTATGTAGGAAACAGTTTAAATTAAAAAATGATATTGTGATGTCATACACGACTAAATTCTTTCATTCGAATAGGTGGTTTGTTCTTTCTTAAATATTTTCTAAAAATTTGCTGCTAATTTCTATATACTTGGGGCGATAATATCGAGGAACCAGAGGTTTCAACTTGCAGCCAAAAATCCATATTTATCTATTAACCTACTAGCGTTCTCCACAGACGTTGTCCCGTTTTTACAATCAATATTAAATTCGAAATAGTTAATTGATTGCTTTTATACTTCCGATCCATGCATGCAACTGTGTCAAACAACAGAACTGACAACTGATATGCCAAACTTCAATTAAACTTCGAAAATAGAAAATTGCATGCTGTCAAAAGCACTAAGCAGGTTACCTACGTTGAGTCTTCTTAAATTTTCTTATGTTCCCCGCAACTTTCTTAATTTTATTTTTTTTCTTTCAAATTATATACCATTAACGGCCACGTGGATTTTGACATTAGCCTGGTATATGGCCTTTGATACCCATCACTATGGTTTATGCATGTGTGGTGTGTGTGTGTCGCCATGGCAGCCGTTGTCCATCCAGCTAAAATGTCAGATGACGTCATCCTTTAATGGTCTATAGCAGGGATGCACAGACTTATAGGTAACAGGGGCAACTGGGGAAGATTATGGCCAAGGACGGGCCGCTACAAGGAAAATTAACACTTCTTCTTCTTCTCCTGGGAAATAATTACTCCCACATGATGGTGGGGTCTGCCTTTTGTATTTTACGCCGCCACTCAGCTCTGTCTTGTGCATCCTCGGGGGTAGCTCCACAACTCCTCATATTCTGACTTACAACTTCACGCCATCTTCGTTAAAAATTAACTCTAAAGGTTTTTAATTTGTACATATTACAATACTAATGATCAAACACCGTAATCATATTTTTTATATTATTTATCACGGCAGTACGTCCCTGTAGGGACGATGTTTCATTTTATTTTACCATCACGCCGTGTCCCGTAAGGGGTGGGCAGAGAGAATGGACCTCCACTCTTTTCTATCCAAAGCATACTTCTTTCGCTTCTTCCACCGACATAACATTTCTCATACACCCTCTCCTATTTCTCTTACGTCTAACCTGGCCTTCCTTGAGGACGGAATCGATGTGTTCGATCCACGTCATTCTCGGTCGGCCACGCTTTCTTACACCATTCCTTTCAGCCTTATGAATTCTCTTTGTCATTACGTTTGCATCCATTCCATCCCAGAGACATGTCATAAATATCACTGTCTTTGACATATCACTGTTCCATCCATATAAACTTTCATCTTTGTCACAAAACTTACTCCCATACCACATTAAAGTACACCAAAGGAATGTAAATATTAGGAAGGAAGGAATGAACACCAAGTTTTACAAAAAAATAAAAAAACAACAATCAATAGCATCTTACAAATTACTTAGGTACTTAATACTTTTGGAAGAGCAGTAAACTATGAATTTTGTACCTGATGATTGAACAAAAACATAAAACAACATTTTTTAGGAAAATAGAAAATATTATTGTCACAACACTAAGCACAGAAATCTTGTGGAATTATTTTTACATAGGTATACAATACACTTATAATGGATAATTGTATAATTTCAAATGTCGCACAGAACATCAATTAGCATCACAAACAATCTAAAAACACATGACAGACTCTGGCTTTTTTCCGGCGCGGCGTAGGTAAACGTATAAAATTATCTGCTCAGGTATATTTTAAGTATTTTTTTTTGATTTTTCAATATTTTAATTCGTCGGCGGGCCGCAGAGAAACTGAAAGCGGGCGCATCGCTGGTCTATAAGGGATCCATTTTAATATAATATCAGATATTTATTAAAATTGATCTAATAATTATTATTATATAAAGGCATAATTCAGTTTTTTCCGTAATCGTTCATTATCGAATTTAGTATGAGGAAGTAGAATTTTTATCATAATATTTAAAGTTTTATTTTCCCATAAAAATCAATACACATGTCAAAATATTCTAAAGTCACGTTGCTGTACATGATTTTTATTAATAAATGATTAGCGAGATGGTCAGAACGTCAAAATGTTGACGTTTACATGACACATGTCACTCGGCCATAGAGCAGAGAGTGAACCATCGTGAATAAATCAAACGTCATGCAAATTCAAATTAGGAAAACACCAATCTTTTCACAATGTAGTAGAGGTGTTAGTTTTATTGTTACTCATCGCGCTTTGCTCCTAAAGGCCTGGGCAGAGAGAAAGAACCTCTATTATTTTATTATTTTACCACTCATTTTCTTTATATGCCAAAAACAATATAATATCTTGGTACCCTTAGCTCTATTAAATTTATCAATTATGTGCTCACTCAAAGTGAACACAAATACACTCTTTGACTCTTTCACAGTAAGCTACTTAAAGCTTGTGTCGTGAAAGAGGAAGATGGTCGGCACCTGGGATCCAACCCACGACCTCCGATACGAAACTGTACGAAAGCCGGCGTTGTAACCGCTAATCTACCAACCACTTCCTTGATTATAATTTCCTTGATGACCATATCAACGATTAGAAAATTAAACTCTACTAGCTTTCCCGACAGACGTTGTCCTGTAGTCCTTACTATGAATGTTGATTTTGAATTTTTAGGTAATTTATACAAAAATACGTTTAAAATATGTTTGAATGTTGAAAAAATATTTCTGAAAGCTCGAAAGAAATTTTATCAAAAATCTGCGTACCAGTGTTTTGAAACTCGATGGTGTCAGGTTAACAATAACTTTAATAGTGTTGCTATGGAATTTTCATAGATGGCGTTGGCGTCGCTAGAAATCTGTTTCACACTAACTTTAATATTATCATAATCTATGTTTTTATCGACTCCATTTTTCGTTCTTTTTTATTTTTAAATCATCGTTTTAATTATCTTTTGTTCTCTTTTTTTCTTTTGAGAATATACATGTTTAGTTATGCACATATATTTCCTTTCTTTAATTTTTAAACTTAATATGCCTATGCAGTGAAAGGTTTTTTTTAAATGTCCAGACGTTGATTGTACCCACCTAACTGTGACAATAGCTATGCGGGAGATACCTGTTATTGGAGCGCTGGATATTCTATGTGTTTGTTTCATGTTTTTATTTTGTTTGTGTTGTCCAGTGTTCTGTTGGTGTCTCTATGAAATAAATCAATAAATAAATTATATTTTACTAGCTTATACCCGTCTTGCTTTACGTTTTTGATTCCGATTGTCAGGCTTGATCGGTAGGTAATTAAACAGGTTCTAGTCTAGCTTCCCATTGCTTTGTAGACCTCTATAACTGACATAAGCACAGAAAAAGAAGAATGACACTTTTAATGTTTATTAAAATTTTGTATGAAGATCCTAAAAAATAGAGTTTTTTAAATAGCTCTAAATATTATTAAAGTTAATGCAGCAAATTGTATTAAAGAACCTTCTCCGGCATTTTGCACGGCTCTGTGCAGATTCATATCTGACGTAGAATTTGTATTTTGAGCGTGATGCTATGAAATACGGTAAAAAGCAAATAAAAAAACATTTCTGAATTATTATGTAGATAGAGAAGGAGGGGCTAATGCGAGTTTTATTTAATTTCCCAATTTACCACGAAACTTTCTTAATTTTTTCTTTCATAAGAACCTTCTACTGATAAAAGCCAACACGACAAAAAAAGAATTAGTGAAATCGGTTCAGCCGTTTAGGCGTGATGCGATGACATTAGGTAAAAAGCTAATAAAAAAAACATTTCTGAATTATTATGTAGATTTACCACGCAACATTCTTAATTTTTTCTTTCATAAGAACCTTCTACTGATAAAAGCCAACACGACAAAAAAAGAATTATTGAAATCGGTTCAGACGTTTAGGCGTGATGCGATGACATTAGGTAAAAAGCTAATAAAAAAACATTTCTGAATTATTATGTAGATTTACCACGCAACTTTCTTAATTTTTTCTTTCATAAGAACCTTCTACTGATAAAAGCCAAAACGACAAAAAAAGAATTAGTGAAATCGGTTCAGCCGTTTAGGCGTGATGCTCACATATACGGTCAAACAACGACAAAAGGCAAATAAAAAAACATTTCTAAATTATTATATAGACTAGCTGACCCGTCGAACTTCGTCCCGCCAGAGAATTATTAATAAATAATATTAACTTTTGTTGACATAAATGGCCATCACTGACATTATCAAAAATATAAGGTCTGAAATCTGAAGCAAAATGAATGGACATAAGTAAATAAGAACAAAAATGTTTCATGGAATTTAATAGTGATTGATTACTTGCTTACTACATCACTCAACAAACGAAATGCATTGAGAAAAGAAAAAAATGACCATCATATATTTTTTTTCAATTTTGCTACAGTTAATTATTTTGATATTACGGTTCCTTCAAAGTATATGAAAAAAAACATGAAGCTTACAATATTGCATGAGAAAAAAATACGTAAGCTTATATACTACAAAAAACGCAACAATTAGAGGTTAACATTGTGCACAACCAATATAATATAGACATATTATCTTACCGACCTCGGTAGCCTAGTGGCAAAGGCGCCGACTTCAGATCAAGAGGTCCCAGGTTCGATTCCCGGTCGGGTCAGAATTATTCTGTGTTTTTTTTTCTAACCCAATTTCTCGAGATACTAACCCAAATTTATTTTTATATATTTCTTTATTAAGTTAATGGCAAAAAATTTATATATAAACAAAATAACAATCATAATATTTTTTCACAACCTATGAGATTTACAACATACTTAAATATAGAATAAATATCAATTTGGCAAGACAGAACAAAAATTATATAAAATAAAAATAAGAATGTCAATCTTAAAAATGATTAAAAAAGAATCAGAAATAATGGAGCATGCAGTCATATAATAGAGATGTCAACTATTATCAACAAAAGCAAATTAAAAATTAAAATATGTCATGTTAATAACATACCTATATTATGTGTATCAAATGATATGAATATAATGTCATTATGTCATCTATTGATATTTGATTGAAGCTTTTACACTAAAACACTTCAAAGCATATTCGATAGATGGCAGCGACTAATTAACATTTTGTTCATTAAAAAATATTAATTTTATTGTCTATGAAAAAATAATATGAGAATGTGTAATGACACTATGTAAAACAATATGGAGGGATAAACTGACATTTCATAAGTAAAATAAGCTAAATAATTATTGTTTTACTTTGTTGCAATGTTTTTAAGTACTTCTATGGAGTAAAATATTTTAAAATTTTTATCAGGTCTGGTAGCTACATAATTACTCATCTATCTGGCTACGACAGTTTGACACAAAATGTGGCCATAAATTTTTTAAAATGTGTCAAATAACAAAATGGAGGAAATATTTTTCCAAAATCTTTCTTTAAATCTTTATTTATTGAGAATAATAAGATTTGAATAACATTTATATGTATAACAAATCAATCTCCAATTATTTTATTACATTTTCATACAGTAATACCAAGATTCCATTGTACGTTTACATGAGTAATTTTGTTTCCAAAAGATGGCTTACTGTCTTTTGTGAAAAATTTGTATGAAGATCTTAAAAAAATAAAGTTTTTTAAATAGCTCTAAATATATTAATGTTAATTTATCAAAGAGTATTTAAGAACGCTCTCTGGAATTTTGCACGGCTTTTCGCATATTAATATCTGACCTTTACGTTTGTTTTCTATGATTGATGCTGTTACAAAAATATATATATATAAACGGACTAAAATATTATGTAGATAATATTTCCAATCTATTTTTTTTTTCAACTTTTTATTAGTTATTCTGTTATCCGGAGCGGAGAAAAATCCAATAAATCAAACATCAGAAGAATCTGTTGAGCCCATCTCGAGTTATAAGTGTTCGCACTAACCCTACTTTAATTTACGAGTATATTAGAGACTAGCTTATACCCGTCATGCTTTACGTTTTTGATTCCGACTGTCAGGCTTGATCGGTAGGTAAGTAAACAGGTTCTAGTCTAGCTTCCCATTGCTTAACAGACCTCTTTAACTGACATAAGCACAGAAAAAGAAGAATGACACTTTTACAATTTTTGTTTTACCGACCTCATAATATTATACGAACCTACCGACATAATTTGCAAGTTTTCATAGAGAGCTCTGTGGTTTGAATCTTAGCTACATTCCCTACACCCTCTAATGTGTGATAAATAATTAGGCATTCCACCCATAGAGGGTGATTTGTGCTATGAGTATAAAAGACGCTGTCAAACTTCAAAATGGAGGAATCATTTTGCAATTTTTTTCATTAAATCTTTATTTATTGAGAATAATAAGATTTGAATAACATTTATATGTATAACAAATCAATCTACAATAATTATTTTATTACATTTTCATACCGCAGTACCAAGATTCCATTCAACTTTTACATGAGTAATTTTGTTTCCAAATGATGGCTTACTGTCTTTTTTGAGAAATTTGTATGAAGATCCTAAAAAAATAGAGTTTTTTTAAATAGCTCTAAATATATTAAAGTTAATGCAGCAAATTGTATTTAAGAACCTTCTCCAGCATTTTGTACGGCTCTGGGCATATTAATATCTGACCTTAACGTCTGTTTTCTACGATTGATGCGCCTTCAAAAATATAAACGGACATTATGTAGATTTTCAAGCTCTGGGTCTTTGTTCGTTTGGTATAAATGCACCTTTAGAAAACTCATCGAACGACATTCGAAAATAGGATACCAGAATTGAATGCAATGTCAGTACAAAAGGTAGTAAACACGGGTGTTTTTTGACCTGTTGACCAAATTTAGGGACAGGAACGGTATTTATTTTGGTAAACAACTATAGATGAGTAAGCCAATTAAGCCGCTACTCGATGCTTGGAAGACAATTTGTATATATAATTCACTGAGTCTATTATGTAATTAAGTTCTGGTATACTGTCTGTTAGGCAGCGTGTGTGAAAATGAGAGTGAATCTATTAAAACTTTTTAGGTACTAATACAGTAATTATCAGTGCGTACTACTTATTACCTAAAAACTTCCATTACGTAGCGCACCTCGAGTTATGAACCAGCGGATCCACCTCGCCTCTTTTCGCCCAAGAAATAAAGTCGTTCATTCTTCTTTCTCGATTTTTCATTTCTTATCTTGTTTTTTTTTATTCTCTTACTACCCTGTTCTTCTTAAAATTTTGTTCGTCAGGAACCATATCCCCAAAAAAAAAACATGAATAATAATTTATTTTTATGTGGGCTCATAATATATTATACAGTATATTTCCCATGATTTAAAATGGTTGGAACTAATAATTTTAGCAATGATGAATTTTTGATTTGAAATGATCAAGTAACATATTCAGCTAGAACCATTACACCCAAAACTTTTCTTTGATAAAATTTTTAGCTAGAATCTTTTCAAAGAAAGGCTACGATATTGCATATATGATCACACATGACGATACCAACAATCTTTTAAAATATCTAAGAAATCAAACATGAAATCAAAAAACGTTTAGCCCTTGAAATGTATATAACAAGATTGTGTATCTATTTTTATGTAATGCTGAGAGGATCAACACATTCTGGCGCGGTTTTCGTAACATACAAGCAGTGAGGTGTTTTTTTTTTTCTTCTGAGGCGCCTTCACCGGGCATTGGGTCGCTACATACCTTCCAGAATCATTTTAATTGGTACCTCATTATGATAATTAATGCTGCGTAAGTAGGCAATACCTGCTTTTATTCGTTAAAACAGTACTCAAGATGTTACAGTTGAGGAATTTGGAAGACTTTGGGTTGGTGTTGACATTATTAAAATCGTGATACAGTTAGCAAATCAAGTGATCAAAATGATATTACCACTCAAACCATCTTTCTGGTTTTGTTGATCTTTTAAACTGTATGAAGTCTTTTTTACTATTCCTTGGGTATCTGCTATAATTAGGTATATTCGTTGCCTTTCGTAAATTAATTTTATTTCATCTATATATTAATACGTGAAGGAAAAACTTCGTGACTATTTGTACGAAATTTGCGCGGACAGAGGAGTATGAAATTTCGCACACTTATAGTTTATATGTGGCGAATGCTAATATATTTTTTTAATTAGGTATGCATAAAAATATATTAAATCCATAAAAAGCACTATGCATACGTATTTCATAATCACACACGCATCGGTGTATTTGACACAGATTTTTTGTTTATCTGTGGTCAAATTGAGAATGGATGAATATTTTTTTGTATTAAATAACCATAGAAAAAACTTTGAACATATCAAAGTTGTAAAATAGCGCTCGCTCAGTCACAAAGGAATCTGGATAATGTTCAAACTTATAATCTAAATTATTTATGGTCAAATTTCGAGCACTGGCCGACCACTAGTTTAATTAAACCCGTTTTATTCCACAAAATTCAAATATGAAATTTTAGTACCTTTATTCCATTTTAATAGTAGTTTTTAAAGTTTTAAAGTTGAACCACTGCAGGCTCACAGCCATCTTCTACTGCTATTTCGAGGGTTGGCTATTAGGTAATGCCTGAATTATCATCTACATTGAATCAGTTGAATCTGACACCCAACTCATATGGTTGAATCCTGGATCTAATTTTATCTAATCGTTCCAATACTGTTGCCGACTGATGATTACCACCCGCCTCTCAGCATCGCCCTCTCTGCAGAGAGGAGCGATCGTCCGAAGCATTCACGTTATATATATAAGTATCATAAATGTGATTTTAATGCAGCTACACAGCATCTTTTTGGGTGTGACTGGTCTTTTCTGCGGAGCACGGATGTTAACTCCAATGTGGGTGTTCTTTATCAGATTTTGAACGACACCATAGATAAATTCGTCCCCTGTGAAAGGCTCTTACCCAAAATGGTTCTCAAGGGAACTAATTGCCCTAGTATTGGAGAAAAAGGCGCTTCATAAAAAATATAAAGAAACCAGGCAGAGTCAGTGCTACGACTAGTTTAAAACTTTGAGAGCCAAATGCAACAGAGTCAAATCATTATGTTATCAGAGTCACATCGCCAAGGCTGAGGAAACTACAACTGATATGAAGGGTTTATGGAGATTCAAAAATTCATTATCCCAACCCAAACACGATCTTCCATGCGAAATGTACCTTGACCGTAGAAGGGCGAATGGAACGGAGGGTACAGTCAGTCTGTTTGCCGAGTTTTTTGGAGGTGTTTATGATGCTCCGGACAAGACCAAGAAAGTTTCTAATTTCCATCCGAGTGAAACTGTTGACTTGCATAGCTGTTCTCTGAGTTCGGAAGACGTATACAAAGGACTGCGAAAACTTGACCCTGGTAAGGCGGCTGGTCCGGATGACATACCACCGATCTTTCTCAAGAACTGCGCGGATGCACTGGTAGTTCCTTTGACGATTGTCTTCAACAGATCTCTCGAATCTGGTTGCTTCCCTGAGGTGTGGAAATCGGGTAATATTACTCCTATTTTTAAAAAGGGGGACAAAAGTGATATAAGCAACTACAGGCCCATCTGCCTGCAGGCAGCCATGGCCAAGTTGTTCGAATCATTGGTATTGGATAGGATTTTTTCAGATATTTTAAGGGTGATTTTTCCCAACAACATGGTTTTGTACCTAAAAAGTCAACGTTGACCAATTTGGCTATATATGAGGCATATATAGCGGACAGTCTTGCGAAGGGGTACCAAGTCGATAGCGTGTATACTGACTTTAGTAAGGCGTTCGACAAGGTGTCTCGTCATGTGTTATTGCAAAAGCTTGAATTACTGGGAATAGGGGGATCTTTATTTGTTTGGCTGTAAAGTTATTTAAGTGACAGAACCGTGTGTGTCAAGATAGATGGTTGCAAGTCTGCAACTATCAGTGCCACTAGTGGACTGCCTCAGGATAGTCATTTTGGTCCTATATTTTTTTTTATTTTTATAAATGATATTGTAAATATATTCCAAGATGTAAACTTTCTATTGTTCGCGGATGATCTTAAAATTTATAAAACAATTAAAAGTATAAGCGATTGCCAATGCATTCAAGATAATTTGATAAAACTGCATGACTGGTGTATGAACAATTGCTTGTTTCTGAATGTTGATAAGTGTCAGGTTGTCCAATTTGGCAGGCAGAAGCACAAAGTCAGATTTAATTATTCCATAGACGATAAAGAGCTAGCAATACTGGACCATGTTCGCGATTTGGGGATTGTATTTGACGATAGGTTGTCATATGTACCTCACATAACCGAGATTGAGAGCAAAGCGATGAGAACTCTTGGATTTGTATTGCGCACTGTCTCTTGTTTTAATAACCTAAATACCATAACCCTCATATATACCACCTTGGTGCGCTCAATCTTAGAATATAATTCACCTATTTGGTCTCCCTCTTATGCCGTGCATGTAAACTCTCTGGAACGCATCCAACGGAAGTTTTTGAGATTTATCAATTTCAGAATGAACATTCCGAGAGAGGAAATAAACTATGAGCACATAATAAATACTTTGAATTTAGACACCCTTAAACACAGGAGAGATTTTTTCGATTTAGTTTTTTTTGTATAAGATTTTGTATTCATGTTTTGACAGCCCTTAATTAGTTTAGATTTTGGCAATAAAGGTACCTGCAAGAGTGACTCGAAACGTAGAAACATTTAAGTGTGATAACTTTCCCACAAATTACACTCTCCACTCCACTTGACATTTTTAACTGCTCGATACATACGTTTAGGGATCTGGCGATGAAAGCGATAAGGGACTCAAACTGACCCTTGTCCGTCGCACTGAAATGCTTTGATCAGATATTCTCTACTTGGATCCCCATATTGATTAACACTATAATCGCAAATATACACTTTTGTCGGATTGGTTTTAGCTGTCACATGGGAAAAAATCGTTAAGGAACATTGAATGTACGGCGGTCAAGCAATGGCGGACGTTTTGTTGTTTTCAAAATATGTCACTGCTGTCATTATTTTTCCATTCAACCAGTTCCGTAATTGTGCATTGTGTGTTGCCACCAATATTATTTCTTATCATGCCAGTGTAATAAATGCCATCCAATTGGGTACCTACTTATGTACAATGTATGTTTTTATTATTATTTTCATACAATGATATTAAATTGTTATTATAATAATTTTCATTTTAATGTCTAATATTTGAGAAATGATTAATAGTACTTGTTCTGGTTTGATATTATTTATTCATTTTTATTACCGATTGCGTTGGTATGATTTTTAATGATTTTAATCAATGGAATAATGTCTCTATCTACTGTAATTTGCTTCCATATGAATAAGTTTTTGGGTATAATGCTGAATAATTATGTTGTGATGAATGAAGTATGATTCTGTGGACGCTTCCATACGGTTTTTATTTATTTTATTTATCTGCCTACTAGTTTTTTTTGTTTGTTTTTTTTTGTTTTTTATTATTATGTACTGTTATGCACCTGTGCAAAGTATGGGTATATTTTTATTGCTAAATAATGATATTTTTCCAAATGTTTCCTTTATGGACGAGTTGATTCTACTCTGATTTTGTCCTATTTGTTGGTTTTTTTAATTGTTGTTTGTTATGGTATTGTTTTTAATTTCCTATAATGTTTTATTTGCCTATTAGGTATTATTATCAAATCCATTCGTTTATTTATTGTTTGGACGAAAGTTTTTGAGATTTGTATTATTTTGTTTGAGATTGAATTGATAATTCTGATTTTGTTTTGTTAATTTTTTTTGTAGTTGATTTTATCTGTATGGTTTTCTATCTTTTGTGTAATTTTGTTGGTTTACTGCTCTTGATGATGAAATTATCTTATATTATATTGTTATTAATATTTATGTAAAAGGCTTTAGCCGTTAATGTGATTAATAAATAAATAAATAAATAATATTATGTACATTTTCAAGGGCTGGCTATTTTTGTCACCTATGCAAATGTTAGCTATAAAGTGTTTTTGAAATTAATTTAATTTTGGTAAATGAAAGGCTTTTGCTAAATGCCAGAAATGTTTAATCAATCGTCGATGCGTATAAGACTAACATTAACATCAAACCGACACAACTAAACTATTATCCACTTTTGTATTATGTAGATATCTGGCTTTCCAAATCTTTGAGAAGCTATCATTCTCTTAAAGTTTGCAACTAATTTGCTAACACACTGTTATACACTTCCTTCTTCCTCGCCCTACCCTTTGTCCCATTTACGTGGGGTCTATTCTGCAAGTCCCCTCTTCCAAGTCCTTTATACATATGCGTACGTTATTTATATTTATTTTTGTTTCTTGGCTGTTTGTCATTGTCCATTGTTTTTCAATCAGTTCGTAGGTTTAGATGGGGAAAAGTTTTTTCAATCTTGGACAGAGTTTATTCGCCAAACAGACCACGGGTAAACTCTCGGCAGTAAACATCTCAAATAATCAGTGATGAAAGCCTTCGAAGTCTTTAAAAACTCAATATAACATTCAAATCGTGTTTTTTTTTCTATACCTAATGTTATTGGAATTCTCGGCACCCATCTTTTACTAACTTTTAAAGTCTAGAAAAAATGAGTGCTACTCACGGATAGCTTATTCATCTCTCCTTACGAATCGATTATAGGCTTTCTTCTGTAGTGGCAAAAATAGACCAATCTAATTGAGGGTTATCTGTGATGCTTTATTTGCTCCTTTTGAATTCACTCGACCACTTTTGAATAGTAGACAACAAATTATCGGAATCCAGGAAAATTACCACCTTTTCGTGAATGTTCAGTTTTGCTTTATTTTGAACTAGCTTTCCCGACAGACGTTGTCCTGTGGTTCTAGCCCGAAGTGGCCCGTTAATATGTACATGATGTGCACTGCGCCCCCGTTAAACAATACAAAATTAATTCGATTGAATTAAACTAATAAAATAATAGCATTGAACTATTTCTGAAACAACTTGAGAAAAATGCGCTCGCGCACACACCCTACCTCGCCTATTAGCAACACGATTGTGCCCGACTGCCCGATAATATTGTTGACTTTGTATGGTGCGGTGGAGTAAGTGGGATGGGCTGCTGTAAGTGCGTATGCGAAAATGAGAGGGAACTCCCCGCGATGTCGTGGTCGCGTCCCAGAAACCTTTCCATACAAATTTAATTATTGTATTTTTACCATTTGTTTTCCATTTTTTTTTTAACTTTTTATTATAGTTATTCTGTTATCCGGAGCGGAGAAGAATCCAATAAATCAAACATCAGAAGAATCTGTTGAGCCAATCTCGAGTTATAAGTGTTCGCACTAACCCGACTTTAATTTATATAGGTAGTAGATGTCTGGTCGATTTTTGTCAACGTCAGTAGGTATTTTATTACGTTTGTTTCGTTTGTTATGTTCGTAACACAATTATTGTGAAAAAAAAACCAACAATACAATATACCAGTAATTTGCCACGCGGATAATATTTAACATGTTTGTTTTTTTAAATAACTCCATTAAAATTTGTATTTTTATTACTAACTTATCTATATCTTTTTTTTCATTACACTATGAAGTAGTGTTTACCGTTTAAATCTCACTCTACTAATCGAGCTAATTTAAGTTCGTAATTTTATTTGAATCGTCGACATTCATTTGTTATGAACAGGTTCGATTCCGTATTGATTGATACGTTTTCGAACGAGCTGGTGGACTGAAATCACTTTTTTTGTTTGACAATAGAAGTACGTGCGTGAATGTAGCAGCGAGTGCTAATATAGCGGAATGCATGCAAATCACGTGCGCCCGCTTTGGTTTCTTTTACGATGGCGATGTGTACAAGCATTACTCTTATAATGGTATGCTAAAAATTTACAACTATATTCAAACAAACTTAATATAATTATAATTATTTGCCATTGAGGTTTGTTTATAACTGTCAGGTTGCCATTGCCGTAGATCATTATTGTGTTTATGGCAGAATGCTACATTAATTTCGTTCTTATTTGTTCGTTCGAAATTTAAAAATATAAAAAAAAGGTTTACCGTTTTAATTATGCTAGCACCGCTGCTGTCAATAAAATATATTTTATAATTAGAATACGCCATCCTCCACTATGTATTCTAAATTTAAATTGCATTAGGTACCTACATACATTTGAATATCTCCTAAGATTGTTTCATAGAAATATTTATATGGGTATTGGTTATTAGTAGTTTTATATGGTTGTGGAATCTAAGCGCTTCATAATCAGACTTTTCTTTCGCGACTTAATAAATAAAAAAATAAGTCCTCCTAAAATAGTCACAGATAAGCCCAGCATTACAATATCTCACAATGCACAGAAAACACTTCGCATTGGAATAATATGCTTAAATTGAATGAAACAACATATTAAGAATATTGTTTATTTAAATGCATTTACCTGCATTTGTGCGGAGAATTATTGTTATCGTCCGAACGTCCTTGAATATAGTAATGAGATAAACGTTGCATACAAAAATATGAGTCATGTGCAAATTTTAATGGCCGTAAATTTCTATAAATTTGTGTTATAAGACAATTTATTCCCATATTATTTTAGAACGAACCTATTTGATGCAATCATTAGATCTGTAAGTGTTCGATTTTAAGGTGTAATTTTTTTTACAAATTTGAACCAATTCGGGCTTGCTACCGTCGTCTTTAGCTGTTTCGAAGGCTGGATTAATGTGCTCACTTTGAGTCAACATGGTTCGCCATTTAGATGATTGTACAAATCTCATAATTCAAAATCATGGAAATCGTCGACGTGTTGAACATAATAATGTTATGGACATAATAATATAATTAATATAATATTGTAATAGTTTTTTTTAAATTCGTCGAAATATTGATCCTATACGTAAGATCTATTCCTGGAAAATGGCGTAAGCATCGATCCATAAAAATTTGGTCAAATATTTATGGATGAAGTGTGCAATTATTACTAAGCTCAATTTTGTTTAAATATGCATTTAAGCGTAATTTTGCATCTGTAGATTTGAATTTACACATGAGACATGTTTTGCGTGTTCAACGATGTTTTTAGTTATCCCACTAAAATAATATGTAATTGATTTTATGATGTAGAAAGATTGACAAAAATCTACCAATATTCTCCCTCTTTAATCAAATCGGTTTTCTAAAATTGGACAACCTTCGATAATGACAATTTTCATTATCTTTAGTAACTGGTGCTGCCTCCCTTTTTGATTTCGTCCTTTTTACCTGAATCCAGGACATCTGAAACAATTTATTATCTACTTGACCAGTGTGGGTAAAAAGCATATCATTATCATTTTAATTTGTCTCATTCTTCCAGTCAAAATACAAGTCAGAATTTTTCACCCGGAGTTGTCTCAGATTGAAGGGGGTTGGAAAATATTACCTTAGGATGAAAACACAAAGTACGCTGATTCCAATCGTCGTAAATAATGTTTATGTGCATTTGAATGGGAATACGTACAGCAAAAGCAGGAACCCGCTTTCCGCCATACCGAATAAAACCATAGAAACATTATGTGCGCCGGTCAGAAATAGCGTTCTTTGTGTTTTCACCCCCAGGCAATAATATTTTCCGCCGGCCATAATACTGACACGTTTTAAAAGAAAACTTTTGTTATACCTATATAATGTATAATTTTATGTAAATGCATAGATACTCATAGTATGTAGTGAATATCACGGTTATTATATACTGTACCTTTATTTTAAAAGAACGCAGCTGATGTTGATGCAGTTGATGCACAATGCAATCCTGATTCCATCCATGATGTATGGGAGTGAATCTTGGACATGGACCAAAAATCTGGAAGTTGGAATAAATGCTGCGGATCACTGCGTATAGGATATGCGGAAAGAGACTGATTGATAAGGTGAGGAATGATAATATTAGAAAGGAATGTGGAGTGGATGTTACCATAGTGACTAGAATGAAATAGGTATTTTAAATAAAACTTTGTTTTATTTCACTTTTTATTTATTTATTTGGCAGAGGCCTTTCGGTCACACGACCATCTTCAGTGCCACAAATACTAAAACTGTGACGTTAAACGTGTGACCGAAAGGCCTCTGCCAAATAAATAAATAAAAAGTGAAATAAAACAAAGTCATATTTCCCGCCAAAACAAAGTCTTAAAAGTCTTATTTATTAAGTTTCCGCCAGAAACATCAATAACTAGAATGAAAGTTAATAAACTAAGGTGGTTTGAGCATGTAGAGAGAATGAACGAAGATATAATGACCAAAATCTGAAAGAATGGGTGTACACAGACGAGGCCGACCTCGAATCATATCGGTGCCGTCTTAGAGGAGGGCCAAGTCAGGAGCAAAAGGAATAGAAGAGCATGTATGCGGAATGTTATGCGTTTGGAAGAAGCGAAAGAGATTTGTTTGGATAGGAAATACCTAATGGAAGTCCGTACTCTCCGCCTACCCCCTTCAGGAACGGCGTGATGGGTAAAAAACAAACAAAAAAAAAACAACAAAATCCGCCTACTTTAACCCTGGGCCAATATAAATAAGTATAGCTTTTCAATATTCTCCAACTGTATTATTTTGCCAGATTATTTGCTTGCATAAAAACGCTACTTTAGATTACAAGAGTTCAATTTAATACAATATTGGCATTTGACCGATAAGTAATAAAATATTACGACATTAAGATTGATTACCGTAAATTCGACTACAAAAAATATGCTTCTTATCAATCTTAATTCAAAGTTAAACGACATATCATCATAAATTTCGGAAAATGTATTTATTTTTGTATTTTTAGTTGCAAATATTTATATGATGCATATTTTCCGTATCCGCCGGAACACCATCGTAACCCCCAATGTTCGATCAACAATTGCCCAAGTTGGAATGGGAGCAACATCATATTTAAAGCATAAGCAAAAAGTCAAGAACGGCTGTGTATGAAGTTAAGAAAATCTATGAAATATGTGGCTAGTACGAGTTTAATCGAAAGCCAATTTCACGCTAATAAGCGTGGAAATAGTGTTCTAAAATCAAACGATCGAATAGTTCGATATTCGATCATCGAAAACTTATGTATACTAGTAGTGGTAGGTACAGGCTTCAAGTTGCAGCTATAAATCTACTTTGCAAGTATTTCCACAGCATTATTATGACATATGCAATCATAGTTTAGGGAAGGAGCACTGAATAAAAAAATAGTTCATTTATATTACAGTTAAGGTGAATATAAGCAATAATAGCTTACCTTAAATCAAAGTACATAACTAATACCTTATGTTCAGATTATGACAAAAATATAACACGACGAATGGTCAAAGGTCAATAAAGCACATGTTATCTAGAGTCTCTAAAACTTTCCTGATGTGTATTAGTATAAACTGTAAAGCTGTACAATAAATTGCCTAACGAAGTGAGATTGTTATGATCTCACATTTTAGAAAATAATAAGAAAGTGTCTCGTTGGAAAATCCTTTTCTTCTGTTGAGGACATGTTGAAAAATCAGTTTCTCAGATAAATATTGAATTAATTTTCTTTTCGATTTCTATTTAAATGGATATAAGGATACCTAATTGCAGAAAAGATTCTATTAAATAAGTATGTCTTAAATAAGTAACGTCTGTCGGGATAGCTAGTGTTTACATATAAATGTCTATCGAGACAGCGCATCATATCCCAGCATCCGTTACATCATGGAGGCATCAAGAACCAGTCGTGAATTTAATCACCATCATCATGATTCAAGAGGTCAAGGATGTCATGGACCCAACATGACGCAGCAATCATTAAATAAAACTTAATTGAGTGGAATTTTTGGAACCTTTTAACGTTATTTCTATAGACCTCGCAAAACAAGCGTCTTCATATTCATCCTGCTTGTTTTTTTTTTTGTTTCAAAAAATGTTATGAGAAGTGTTTTGTCAGCGGATTAAGATGAAGAAGTCTGGCTGGATAGAAAAGAGTGATGGTCCGTTCTTTTTGCCTACTCCTTAAGAGACCGTGCGCGATGGTTGAATATTATAGAAAAGCTGTTCGTAATCAATAATCATTAAATACATTTTTTCATAATTCAAAGCTGTCATTCTTCTTCTTCTTATGGTCGCTCATTATCTGACCTCCAGAGACCGAAGCCATTGGATCGCGTCATCCGTTAGAGCGTGAAAGTCCTGTAGCCCTTCTTCAAATGCGTATATGGGGCGCTCGTTAATCAGATGATCGATTGTTTGTGTAATCCCACATGGGCATGCTGGTAAGTTATGGAATTGTGTATCAACAAATAGGTACAAAAATTTTATTGTGTCCAATTTGTTTTGTCTCTAAAAATTTTAATGTTCTATTTGATTTGAAAAAGCGATAGCATATTTGCGATATTTGTATTACCTATTAAAAATATCGCTGGATCTCAGATATGACATGCCATTTGTTGAATTTTTATGAGCATTGGAAATATGTTTATTCCAATACATAATGGTCGTATTATAAAACCTATTGCTAGAATCAATAAATTTTGTCTTCAACCGTTCTAAGAGTTAAATCAATTTTAATTATATAATTCTACATGTAGGTATGGTATAGGAGATGTGCAATATTATTTTTTATCTCAAAGAGTTAGAATATTTTTTTTATGTATTTTTTTTATTCCAACAACATAATATACATTTCAATTACAAAAACAAGGTGGATGTAGGCTGTGAGGTGAGGTAGACGATGAATAAGTGGGTTTGAGCGTTTTATCTTAACACAAAGATTAGTTCGTTCTCTGACTCCTCTCTGCCCTTTTGTAGGATCCATCCAGTAACAAGACGTCCAATATACTTCGGGATAGGGTTTTGATGGAATAGATGACAGATTTCATGTTTAAATCATGTTTTCTATCTTTTTGGATAACAGGCGGGCTTTTTCCCTAATACCTAATTATATAATCAATCCAATGCCTTGAGAAACAATCTCTAGATATTTATCAAATATAGAACATCTTCACTCTCCATATTTGGGATCCAATCCAATCCAAACTCCCTTAAGGCCCCACTTAGGGGCATATGGAGGCAACAAGAGCTCTCAATTGCGCCCGATCTTGCGCAACGTTTATGACTTCCTCCCACTCCCACACCATGTCCAGATTCCTCAGCTCTGCTTTGAAGGAGCGGAACACAGTATGAGAGGGTCTTCCTCGTCTTCGGGACCCTTATGGGAGAAATAACAGCGCTCTCCTCGGCCAACTGTCATTCGGCGTCCTTAACGTGTCCCAGCCAAGTCCATCTCCTCCACATAATAGTAGAGGTGATGGGCTCACGCTGGGTGCGTTTGCCTATAATAGGTCGTGATGCGGTGGTACCATCTTATACCCAAAATTATCCTGAGGCACTTCGTTTCGAATGCAGATACTTTTTGTGCCTGGGCTCACATCCATACAGGACAATGGGCAACACACACGCATCAAACAGTTTACATTTCGTCTCGACACTAAACGCCGATTTTGGTCATGTTGTTAAAGGCGCCACTTGCCATAGCGATACGTATCGGGAGCTCAGTCCCGAGGTCACCAGTGGTGGTAATGGTTGCTCCCAGGTACTCGTACTTAAACTTATCCACCCGGGAGACCTAGTGACCATCGATGGGTATCGGCAGCTGTTTATCGGGGCAGGCATTATTCGCCATGAGCTCCGTCTTACTGGCTTTGACTCGAAGGCCAAGGCTTGCTGTTTCATCGCAGAGTCTTGAAATACTGCGCTGTAATTCCTTTGGGATGCTATAGTAAAAATTGAATAACTAAATTCTTTTACTGTGCCTATTGTCCGTGTCGTTTTAAGGGGACGCTTTCCAAATATTTGAATACTGTACTGTTTTTTACTATTTACCTTAATTTTAACTGTTTTCTTCTTTTGCTCATTTTTATGTATTTGTATACTTGTGTTAAAATCAAATTTGTATTTAGTCTTACTCCATCTGAGGAAAAATCACGCGCTCCAGGAATAAATCTTTAGAAGCAGAGCTGAGGGATGGTGTGGGAGGAGGTTATAAACATTGCGCAAGATCGAGGCCAATGGATACCTCTTGTTGCCTCCCTATACCCATAAGTGGGGTTTAAAGGGAGAATGTATTTTTGCAATGTTTTTCTCATTATCTCATTTTTAGCACGAAGGGTGCGCTTGTTATGTTGAATACATACATACATACATACATACTCCCTTTAAGGCCCCCCGCACACTGCAAGCCAGCCCGGAGGAGACAAATCCGCAACAAACCCGACCCGCACGAAACCAACCCCCCAGCTCGATCGAAGCAATCAAACCAGAAAGCCAGCCCAATGAGCCACGGACGCCTTCGAGCGCAATGGAGAGCTCTTGATGCCTCCCTATGCCCCTAAGTGGGGTTTAGGCCCCTCGCATTGCGAATTGGTTTGGGGGGGATCCGCGGCGGGCATGTTATGTTGAATAGTGACATTTTAACTTATAAATAAATAATTTTATTTCTAAAAGTGAATGCTGTGTAAAAGTGTATATATCTGAACCTAATGTAAAAATAATTATTTCTTTCTAACTATTGATATGATCTATTTATAATTTGAATAGATTTTTTATCGATCAAGTTTGCGGAGCGTAGGAGAATTTTTATGCAATCTCTGTTGGTATTTTATTAATGACATAACTCTCTGTCAGCCGCTAACACAGATTTGTCAAAACTTTTGATTTGTGTTCACCAAAGTAATTTGAGTTTATTTATATCATTCAAACAGATAAATTTCAAAAGCGGTTTTTTAGCGATAGGAAATCGAATATGCAGCCCGTCCCCCTTTGAATTTTTTTTTTTTTAATTCAGTATTGGAAACGAACTTATGTGGATTCTGTGTATCATTTTTCTTATATTATCAATACTAATGTGAAATTAATTTATTATTTAGCTTCCGCAAATAAATTGTAGTAGTTTCAATATGGATATCAGCCCAACCATCAGAAACCATCAGGTTCCTTTGATTTCAGTTTGATCAGTGCTATGAGATCCAAGAACTTTGACCCTTATCTGTTGCTGTGCTCTGCTGTCTCACAAAAATTAGAGGAGTTTCACTTTTATTTGGGTAAAATCTGAATAGACGTATGTCCGCTTATTTCACTGTGCTAAGGTGTTAATAAGATGAATGTTCAACTGGACTTGTATGTCAACTCAACGGCAATTAATAGAACTGACAATATTAAATATTTAGGATTAGTAATTGACGAAAGGCTTTCCTGGAATTTGCATGTAGATGGTAAGATTGACAAGATATCTCCACTGGTTGGTGTAATGAGGAGGAGTGAAGTGTTTGAAAGGAAAGTGAAGCACATTATATACCACACCTTCATTATGCCACATGTGTCGTATGGTTTGCTGGTCTGGTCGCAATGTGGTGCGCAAGTAAGAAGTGCAATGCAAAGAGTCATGAACAAAGCTTTAAAGCATATCCATGGCCTAAAAAGAAACACTAGTACAATAGAATTATATCAGATGACTAACGAACTAAACCTAGAACAAAAAAGATAATACTAAGGTGTTCTTTCAAGCTACGATGTTCAGCCCATAACACATCTACATCTGCATTTTCCTAATCCTTTGACATCTTTGATTCCTGTTTTCAAACAACAACATCATTAATAACATCCTTCCACCCCAATTACCTATCAGATCCCCTAAAATTTAGCATCAACTAAAATTGTGAATTAGAAATTTGCTTGAAATCGATCGAAGTGAATATAGTTGTAAGTGATTTCAAACGAATAATAATTTCCCCATGTCAAAATTATCATCATGGCCGCCAAATTTCCTTTTTCTCGAATTAATTCATCTTGTTCAAGAAATATAACCACTATTGGCGTATCTTTTATGATGAAAACAAGAGCAAAGTGATATTTTTACTGAAAATAATACATTGTTTTGTTTTGATTGTTGTTTTAAAAAAATTGACACGATTTTGACATAATATAAGCGGTTCCTCTAAAAATTTGCGGGTCTTTCTAAGGTGCCGCATAAATTGATCGAATGGCGGGTCATTTTAGAGGAATTTTGATAATTTAAGCGGAACACTCGGTTAAAATTTACTTTTTTGCGAATTCTTAATTTTAGAGGATCTGATAGCGAATAGGGGTATTCGTTTCCTATCCATGCAAATTCTTTTATTTATTTATTGCCAATATGGGAATTTTACAAATAATAAGTATAACGATCAAAAATAAACTTATCTAAATAATATGTACACCAATCCCCTCCATCACAAAGGAGAGGTGGTGAACCTGTCTTGGGCACGATTTAAGGATGCCTAAATAATAATAGACCGAGAAGAACTCTGTTCTTACAAAAAGGTTTCTTGGACAAGAAGAAACTTGTCGTATGTACTTTGTTATTTTGTGAGTTTTGGATATGGCTTTTGTTCCCACCCTAGGTCCTAAATTTTGTTAGAATAGAATATATAAATATTTGTTTTACATAATAGTACCTATTAATGTACGGTACGTTCATCTCGCTATTATAAATCACAAAATGAAAATGCCTTGTTAGGTCATCGCATGGCCGTTCTTAGCCTGAGGCACTTCTCCGCATATCACATACTCCCTGCAGAGCCTTGAATACCTACTCTCTTCAATCGTTTTTCATTGTCCATTACGCACTATCAATAATACTAAAGTTACAACAATCTTTACCTAGTAAGTACTTACGCACTCTCGTGGGCACAATTATTTATTGTACATGTACACACACCTGAAAAACAAGTGAACGTTGAATTTCGAAATAGTTGAACGTCGTTCGATTAATTTCAAAAGCGTTTGAATGATCATTTTAAAAATACATAATGATGGGAACTTTTAAATAGTACCATCGACCTGAATTACAAATTTTTCATCTTGATTTATGTGGTACTGTTGTATTGTTATCGAAAGCGTATTTTATTTTTCTAATAAAGACCCACATAATGTAATTCGTAACGTTAGTTTGTACATCCATACTTAGAGACACGAAAACTCAATGCCTCAATGCCCTGTGAAACTCTTTAATCGATGAAGATTCTTAATGAAATATACAAATAGGCAAAAAGATTTCCTATGTATTATAGCAAATAGAGATTTACTAAAAACAGCATTTGGCCCAAAAGGGAGCAGGCAAAAATTTACTATATTATTCGGGTTTACGAGAGACTCTCAAATTAAGGTTCCTTAACTGGTAAGGTTCAATTATGTCATTGGTCAAACTGTAGGCACATAGATCCCGCATCATTGAGGGATATTTAAGTAAATGAAAAACACTTCATTTCAACAGAGTAAAATTTAAATTCAGGAGAAATCGCGAAAAGGTGGACAAAGCTGGGGCACATGTTAACGATGCCGAATGACAGTTACTCGAAGAGTTTCTCCTCCCATCAAGGTCCCGAAGCCGTGTTCCGTTCTTTCGAGGCAGAGCTGAGGAATTGGTGGGGTTAGGTTAGAGGTCAACGTATCTACGCATGATCGAGTGCTCTTGTTGTCTCTCCTAAATAAATGGAGTAGGTATATAACGGAATAGATAGATTGTTATAAGTAGGTACCTACTGATTATTCATTTTTTTATAAAAAAAAATAAGTTGGCCCATGCTGTCCCGATTTCCAGATGATCAGACATTTCATGTTAAAATGCTACCCGTAAATCTTTATACTTTTTAGAAACTGAAAACCGGTCATTGATTTACAATACCACAATTTCGGGTAAAAGTAACCGTTTTACTCACAAAACGTATTGCTGACATACTGCACTATGACCAACTAAGCTTTCTTATTGACATACTGCACTATGACCAACTAAGCTTTCTCATTGACATACTGCACTATGACCAACTAAGCTTTCTTATTGACATACTGCACTATGACCAACTGAGCTTTCTTATTGACTAATTTCAAACTGAGGGATTTTTGCTTCTTGTGGATTTTGATAATTCTGAATAGTTGAATGCTTAGGTTTAACAATATTCTATGATATGGCATTCACAAATGACTTAGGAAAATTTCGATTAGAGCGGTTTTTTGCAACTCAGAGAAAATGTCACAATTGACCGAAGGAACGTCATTGCAAAGTTATATTGACCGAATTATCCTATACTACACCTATTCGTACGTGAAGATTTCGATTTGAATTTTTGATAGACTTCTACAAACGAAAAATTTAAAAGACAATAACCAACATTTTGTCAATAGATTTTGCGATTTGGTTGTAAATAGAATGGACAATAACAAACGAATTCGCACTTGGCGACACTACCGACCTCTCGTGTTTTGCGGTCGTACCGCGGTGTCCTTGATGTCATCCATCATTGCTCAGCGCCAGTCAGCTGAGCGTTGTCGGATCATTTGGATGATTGCATAACCTCATCACGCACACGCTCTTGTGTCTTCCTATCCTACCTTCAGCGGTCTTTAGTGGAGATTTACAAACTAAATAATAATTACAATCGTTTTGTTTTGTCTTGTGGCCTCGATTACATAAAACAAATTACCTACTCACAAGAACTAATCATCTATTTTTAATCTTAAAATGACGGGTATGTTCAGATCAGATTCATATAAACGATTCTTGCAATACTATTTTTGATGTTCGATTCCCATCCATTTATTGTATCGAAGAAAATCTTTAAGCAAAGCAAGTACTTAGATTTGTGCAGACTTGCAACAAACAATGAAATCGAGCTACAGATGAACTCAGAAAATTACATAATATATGAATTCCACGGAGAAGGCATTGTTCTTTAAGACAGTCAGAATAATGATCCATAGAATTCCGTAGGTCTTTTGCCGTGGCCACATTAGCGTTATGTCTATTACCAATAAACCATATTATTTTATAGGCCATAATGTCCAAACACCTAACCTCAAATCAAGCGGAGGAGGTCTAAAATTCCTTAGTTCTCTCTTTAGACCATTCCGTCAATTGAAAGTGGTTGGTAGCCAGCGGTTACGACCTTTGAGAAGAAATAATATTAGGTATATTTTTACGACACCGGTTTTTGTACTGTTTCTTACTGGAGGTCATCCCCTACTAGAATTCTGGAGTGAATAATAATTATTCAATTAGTGGATTAGTGGAATATAGTATTTTTGAGCAAAACACTCGATTTGGAAAGATAAGTATTGAAAATAAAGATATTATTTAAGTTCAGTCCTTAACTGAAACGTAGACACCGATTGAAATTACATTGGGGATTAGGAACAATGGAAAACGCCTTTACGTGGAAGAAATACTTTAAAATGGTGCTTATAACTACAACATTCCGTTTCGATTCTACTTGGAACTACGAAGGCTTCCTTTTCGGGCATTGGAAAATGTTGGTATCAGATCCTCGTGATGGCCTCAAGGAGACGTGTAGTGCCAACTTAACGGGACCACTGTCTGCTGCCATTATTATCGGCAACATACACCATTATGTTAATAACATAGACTTGATTATATGAATAATTTAATAAGAAAAAAATAGTTTATTAAAAACTTATGTATTACACTCAGCAATTTTTTATGTACACTAAGCTAGGCATTTTGAACTATGTTAACGCAATCCTGTTACGATAGGTATGCATGGATGTGAACGTGGACATGGACGAAAAAAGAATAATTTAGTATAAATCCAGTAGAGATGAGAACTCTACGAAGAATATGTGGAAAAACTGTGTGAAAAATGGAACAGAATTAGAATATTAGGAAGGAATGTGGAATGGAAGTTAGTGCTGTGACAAAGATGAAAGTCTATAAGTTGAGATGGTTTGGGTATGTGGAAAGAATGGATGTAAATAGAATGACAAAGAAAATTTATAAGGCTGAAAGGAAAGTGTAAGAAAGCGTGAATGACCGAGAATGACGTGGATCGAAAACATCGATTCCGTCCTCAAGGAAGGCCAGGTCAGAAGTAAGAGAAATTTGAGAGGTTGTTTGAGAAATGGAATGAAAGAAGTTTGCTTGGATTGAAAATAGTGGAGGTCCGTTCTCTCTTCCTACCCCTAACGGGACACGTCATGATGGGTAAAAAAAATATTCAGTATAATTGAAATAAAGAAATACTTACATAGGTAACTTCTATTTTTTTATGAAATGAACTTGGGCTTATTGTAGTTAGAACAAATACACCGTTGACAGAAAAGCTTGTGTTGTGAATGAGGAAGATGGCCAGTACCGGGGTGCGAACTCATGACCCTCATATCAAAAGTCGGCGACTGAGCCGCTAAGCTACCAAACACTTCACATTAAAATAAATAAATAAGGAATGTAAATGAATTAGTAAGATTGATAATATTCTTCACACGCATAAAGTGTATGGCTCTATAAAGTTGTATTGGATTTATCGAAGATGGAAGATGTTATCACGTATTTTTACAAAAGGCGGATTAATATCAAAGGATCGATAATTTTAGCCAACATTCTTATCTCCCACAGGCTTTAATTAGTAAAATAACCATTTATTATATTATTCTTCCTTTCGAAGATTTCAGCAGTGATCTCTTTCGTCCAACTGTCTCTCCCAATTTTTCTTGACATAATTCTTCTTTCAGGCTTACCTCAAATTCTCGTATGTCCACTCCTGAAGTAAGGACAAGTTTTGTAAGTTTTCTGAACTTAAGTAAATTCTTATTTTTTACTCAGCCAACACGAAGGTTTATAGGTTTAAGCTGGCGTATTTGATCTCTCTCTAGCTCTCTCTCTCTCTGTATCATAAGAAACAGTTTTTACTTATTGTTTCAGGCAAAACTAATCGTTTATCGTTAATATTATCCGGTCTGTACGGTCTTATCTTTTATAGTTTGCTGAAAATATTATCATTATGTCAAATGCTTTTATGTGCATTGACAGTAAGTATTCTTGGAACAACATATAACCTCGAATAACTGAATTTCATTTCTGAGAAATTAGTTATTTTCCATTCGGTGGAAAACAATCATTTCGTGTTTCTCAGTGTGAATCTAAATATGCAATCATGAGAAGTAATAAAGTCGAATATTGATACTCGTATTCACAACCAAACGGCTTAAGGCGTAAACACACTTTATCTACTCGATATCATTAAAGATCCTTCTATGTTGTGTGGGTTTTTGTAGATTTCAACACGCTACATCAATTATTACGGAGTAGGTAATAAGCGCATTACAAAATCGTTAGTATAGATAGAGTTGGTCTTTACGGACGAACCGCTTTTAAAATGTTGGGATACAGATTATACCTTTTGTTGAACACCGCTAAGAAAAATTTGACCTTTTTATCCCATTTACGCGTGGTCGGCTCTCCTAGTCCTCATCCTCCTTCTATCCCCCTTATCCTCTACATGAAGCCTTACCTCACTCAAGCCCCTTATAATTGTCGACATCCACGTAGTCAGGGGTCTATTTTCTCTTCTGGATCCTACTTGTATGTCCATTGTTTTCCTAATCATATTTTCATGTGGCATTCTCATTCTCGGTCAGTTTTTCTCCAATGGGAGCGACTTTGAAACAGCTACGGATATGGACATTTTTGACCCTATCCAATATTGTAACACCAGTTATACCACCAGCCCATCTGAGAATAAACATCTCGTTGGTTTGCAAAAATTGACCAAAGTTCTAAACTATGCTGGTAGAAATGTTTACGTTGACGATGTTAAAAAGTTACAAAAAGGTCAGAAGAAACAAAATATTGTATGTTTTGACGCTTCATCACGATAGCTGATATTGGTAAGTCAAAATTTGAGTAGGTACACCAAGAACCGAGAATGTTTTGTAGAAGTAATCTGCATAGTTCCTGTACAAGAAAGAAGCTCTCTGTAGAAACCGTGTCAAATTTAAAGCCGTTGAAGGGGCATTGATCTATTTGCTGATACATAGATGTTTGATGTATGTAACAATAAATTACAATAGATCATTGGTAAAATAGGTGTAAATCATGATCATCGCTCACAGTTTAATATCGATATTCATTTTCCAAGAAAACTTTTAAACGTGTTATATGACTTTTGCAAATATTAGATAATTTAAATGGCGTTCCTCAAGGATACGTCGTAGGTCCAGTTTTTGATCATTATTTCTTCCAGACAAAATTTTTTAATTTTTATTTTGGTTTGTGTTATTATTTATTTTTATTTTTATTAAATGGTTTTCGCATATTATATTCCTTCTTTTTGGGGACATCATTGATTATTTTCAATCTTATTAAAAAACGCAGCATTCTACAAGTATTTTTTTATCTCGTGGGTCAGAAATTTTGGATGCATAATTTCTTACAGACATATAAAATAAAATTTTATGAGTTTATGTCAAAGGTTCATTAAAATTTTGCGCATATATTGCGCTTCTCTAGAAAAAAAAACATCTTTTGCAAAATTAATCGACAATAATTTGAATTCCGACGTTTTTAAATGGAATAAAGATTTTCAATAAACATTCCTTTCGTTATAATAAAATGATAAAATATCCGCTTTATTAGCATTGAATCTAGATCCTAATGATCAACCTGTTATTTCGTTGGATCAAGGTGACTTAACGTAGATCGTTATAAATCTTCATCACGATGATCTATGACGGAGTGTGTATTTAAATTCTTACCAGTACAATAGGTGGCCTTGTTCACATACTAATGAACATTCTAGATCTACATACTTAAGATTGATCTATTAGATTTTTGAGATATTTGAATGAATTTACATACATTGGATATTTTTATCCACCACGATTTCATTCTTAATATCGAATTCAAATAACTAGGTTTAAGTACATCCGTATCCTTGTAAAAACGTTTAAGTATGTGTATCTTCTAGGCCTGTTTCATGAATGGTCGTGACATTCAATAATGTTTATGGATTTTCCTCATAAACCTTTATACAAATATGTATCAGAAACTTACATTATGATGAAATCTATTTACTTCATAAAGTCCAGCTAGAATCATTCCAGAATAGTAAATATTTACTAGCATTTTTCGTCGTCAACCCATGTTCAGGGTTGATTGGATACTTTTCCTAATTCATCATCCCTCATAGTGTTGAGTGTGCTACTCTCCATATCCTATTTTTTCTTTTGAATAAAAGAGCTCTCAAAGTCTTATTTTCAGAAGATTTTAAATATCCGTCCATTATTCTATAGTTATTATTAATTTATTTTCTTTCTTTAAATTTTTGTCTCGCATATCCAACCAATTTAATTTTATATTTAAATCAACGTGTGCTCTAGATTTTTGCATGTTGGTTTTCTACGTGGAGTTTGTGGCAAACACAAAATCCCTAAGTATCTCTAGCCTGTGCCAGTACTAACGCGTCAATTTAATCCAAAGCAGCCAAAGCAGCACCTTTCTCGTTTCGATGGTCAGCTTTGATCTTCCTCTTAAAATTTCTACTCCTTGATTGTATACAGCTCCATAATTGATGGTTGATGATGAATACTCAGAATTTTTATCAAGCCAACAGATAGTCTGCAACTGTAGATAACTACTACAGTAATTTATGTTTAGTTGACAAGTAACCTGTTATTTCTCAATGATTTGAATAAAGACTAACAGATACGACTATCGACAAACAAACTTTGGTCGTTCAGGCATAATCTTATGATCTTCTTTTTACAAATATGATTTATGACCAATCACCTTCATTCTTGGTCACCATTCGTATATATATATATATATATATATATATATATATATATATACGTCTTATCATTAGGAGTGTTGTGATGATGTTTTTGTCTGGATGTGGGAGTTGTTTTTGATCCCAAAATAGCTGACAATCATTTGTTATAATTACAGATTTGCCTCTACCCGAAAAATATTCCATTATGTCGAAAAAGTGGACTCCTTGTACGATACTCATGCCGGGAAAAATATAAACCTCTAGGGATTCTCACTCTTGAGTTTGCATACATACGTGAGTGCTTACTCTCGGATGGTTCTGAGTTTGAGAAAGGTGAAGTCGTACCTTGTTGATAAATATTTTTATTCCATTGACGATACGCTAAATAAGACTAACAGCAGCGTTTAGCATTGAATATTTACAATTTACATTACACTTTTCTCCACTTCTATTTTAAAATAATACAATGTGTCGAAGACAATGTGCCGGTTGCCCCTTTACTTACATCAACCGGCACTACATACAGCATTCTATATTATTAGGATTTACCATCAGATCGTCTCGTATTTTTATGTGTACATTTTACATATGTATTGACAATGAATTGATTATTTTTCTAATATTGACGACACCAAGTGCCCGCAAAGGCCTACGGATGTAGAAGAAATAAATAAATAGACAAAAAAAACTTGTATTTAAAATCTCCTCAACATGTTGTGCTGATTTTAGATTTTTTTTAGGCAGATATTTCATTTTGGTCAACTAAGAAATGTGAAATTGGCAAATAATTGAAGAAATGCTTATAATAAACTTAGGAAGGTCACCAATATAGAAACATACCAAGCTTACACGGATTTTACCATTTTTGATCACTGACAATAATTTTATTTTTAAACGAATCACAACATCGAAAATCGACAAATTGTGTTCTGACTTTTTAATGAGGAAGGTGGTCGGCTCCACGATCTTCAGGATGAAAGTTGGGGATTGAACGAATCAATTTCATGTATCTATATAATAATCAGTTATTTCGTCCGTAACCAAGGTTTTTGTTAAAACAATCTAACCTCTAACTCCACGAGAAATACCTAGGTAGGTAAGTATATTTCATACAAATGACAAAACCAATCCGACTACGGGAAATATTTTTCATACTTTTTCAACTCGATAGTTGCTATGACAATTGATAATAAAAGGTATCCGCTGGAAACACTATAGGTATCAAAGAAATTATATGTGATACTTCATCAGAGGTTCCTACATACAACTGGTGTTACAGGAAGAAATGTCAATGCGTCCACAGTTCTCAACGTGGTAACTTATTTATAGGACAATCAAACATTTAATGACCCTTCTTTTTAACAGTCGTCCCACAGGTAAAATCTATCGCCGCAAAATATTTTATGAAATGCATTCAAATTTACTGTTAGCGCAAAGTCGCTTGTGTGAAACGGGGATATTTTTAAAAATATACTGCCCCCAAATAATTGCTTCATATTTTTCGATAAAAAAGGTGAACCGTATGTAGGTACATACTTCTGAAGACTTTCGGGTTGGTTGCGAAACTTTTAAGAACACCTAACCAAAGCAAGGTCTTGTTGAGTTGAGATGTGTTTTTAATTGGATACCGTCTTAAAAATTGCTTGGTCTTGGGGAATTCAGTCCTTTGACCCTAACTGGTTGTGGAATATAAATAATAATAGAATCTCCACAAAATGACGTCAGGTTTTGTTTTTTGACCAAAATGACGTGTTCGTCTGGGAATGTCGCGCCTTGAGAAGCGCTGTTTGTTGTTGGAATATTTTGATAATGAACTTTTTTGTTCTTCAAAATGGTGTAATCGATGCGACTGTGGTGCTGCTTTCCAAACCCTGCAGCATATCGTTGGTGATTGTCCCATATATAGGTTCCACGGGGTGATGGAAGATTTTAACTTTTTGACGACCGAAGCCAGAACATGGCTGAGGGATATTAATGTAATTTTATAGTTTTAATTTTTATAGCGCCTGACAACCATACGAGTATATACTTATATACGAGTATATACTGATTTAATAAAATAAAAGAAAGTCAGGTTACTGCGAAAACTTATAACTCGAGATCGGCTGAACTGATTTATTGGATTCTTCTCCACTCCGGATAACAGAATAACTCTTAAAAGGTTGAAAAATACATAAGAAATAATATAAAATATAACAATACAATTAGTATGGAACGAATTTCCTGCGACGCCAACGCCATATATAACAATAAAATTATTGTTTACCTGACAACCATCGACATATTGGTACTTACATACGCAGATTTTTGATGGAATATTTTTTCGAACTTTCAGAAATATTTTTTTTAACATTCAATCAAACATGTTTTAAATGTACCTATTATTCTCTAAACTTACAAATTTGAAATCAATATTCATAGTAAGGACTACAGAACAACGTCTGTCGGGAAAGCTAGTTATATATAATTACCCCATGTTGTCCACTGGAGGACATAGACTTCCTCATGTTTACGCCACTCCTCCCTGATTGGTCATCCTCATACACTAGGGTCTCAACGGCTCGTAAGATAATATCATCCCTCCACCTCATCGGCTGTCTACCCACACATCTTTGGCCAGTCTCAGGTATGGTCTGGCCCTCCTACTCCACCGTCCCTGTGGGATACATGAGCAGCCCACGTCCGTTTAAACTTGGCAATTGTATAGCCACGCTATGGCTTATCTCTTAAGCGGTCGTCATAAAAAGCAAGGTCATCTAATGAACGCTAATCCTTACATCTTAGTACTCTTAGGATGAAATGAAGACCCTGCGCTAAATAAAGAGACAATTTTTTAAACCGGACGTACATAATAATAATGAATGTCATATTTTGTGCCCAAATGAACTGGTGAAGCTACAGCAAAGTTTGAAAAATGTTCATATCCTTGACTGCTTAAAGTTACACCTATAGATGAGAACATTATTGGAAATAGAGTAAGGCGGAATGATGACATTATGAGAACGATTGAAGATAAAATGACGAACTATGCACATAGAAAATTGAACTAAAAAGTTGGCATGCCTTTTTTCCAGACAAGGCTTTAAGATAGCTTAGAGCTTAAAGCTGAAGAAGCGGCTAAGGAACGATGAATGTAAGTGAGCATCAAAGGAAAACGTCGAAAGACAGTCAGAGAGCAGCAGGCATCGTAGTTGCGAAATATTTGGGTTGGAGGAAATGACGAAACCTTCCGAAAACCGCGAAGTCTTCACCAGGTTGATATTCCAATAAGGCATCACTAATAGAAATTAAGAGTAGACTAAAAGCAAAATTAAAGACGACTTTGCCATGTTCAAAATGCGAGCTCGTAACTTTGACTCAAACAATTCTGCTGTCAATGAGAGGCCACTTCGCTGATATTGAAGAAAGTTTCACAACGACATTTATTTATCGTGTCGAAACCAGTAAAACCAATTAAACTGATCTCCAGTACTGTGCAAAATGCACAGCACGTGGAGATGCGTCAAAAATATCCTCTATAGTGCATGTAACAGGGCACAACGGGCATTCCAGCAAGTGTGGCATTGTCTGCGCCGCGCCGCAGTCACACGCACCGGATTCGTCCTGTAGGAAACCCCATCGTTCCCTATTGTCACGGCAGTTGCCCACACCAGACCTCAGACGGTTCAGGGTTGCCCACGTTCTATAGTCTAGTTCGCTTCCAGCAACAAGATGTTCTTGGGCTCTGAAAGGCTCACATATTTGCTGGTCCTCCTCCCACCTGCGTAAACGCTCAGAGGAAGCAGGGCCCTGTAGTGGTGATGAGGCATTTAAAAAGGATCGTCTGGAAGTCGTTGTGGTGGGGGGACATGGTTGAACATGAGATGTTTTGAGTTCGTCTCCTGTGAGGTTCTTTCGCTATCTGTTGCTATACTGCGTCGGATATTCGGGGGTGCAATTCCTGCTAAGCAATACAGCTTATTCACTGGGGTTGGTTTCAGGCAGCCAGTTATTAGTCGGCATGTTTGATTCAGTGCTACGTCCACTTGTTTTGCATGTGGGGAGCGGGCCCATACTGGACATGCGTATTCTGCAGCAGAGTAACATAATGCCAGCGCAGTTGTACGTAGAGTATGTGGTTTTGCACCCCAAGTGCTTCCAGTCATGATTTGTAAGAGGTTATTGCGAGCACTTGTTTTCATTTTGACATTATGGCAGTGTTCTTTATAGGTTAGTGTGCGATCCAATGTTACCCCAAGATAGACTGGGTTATTCGTATGCTCCAGTCGAACCCCATTCCAACTGACATTGAGTGATCTGTTTGCCTCGCGATTTCTGAGGTGAAAGGCACTAATTTGGGTTTTAGTAGGATTTGGTTTGAGGTGATTGGCTCTGTAATAATCGCTCAGTATTCTCAAGGTGGAGGTGAGTCTTAGCTCAACATCCTCAAAGCTCTTCGCCTGGGCCGTAACCGCCAGGTCATCTGCGTATGCAAAATGCTTTGTACATAATGGGGTTGGTTGATCATTGGTGTAAATATTGAATAGCAAAGGTGACAGAACGCTTCCCTGTGGGAGTCCATTTTTTTGGTTTCTCCAGCGGCTCCGCTTTCCAGCCAGTGAGACATAGAATCTACGACCATGCAGTAGGGAGCCGATAACCCTAGTTAGTTTTTTGTCCCGAGATAGGGAGCATACCTTGTCCAGCGGGCCGAGTGATTCACCGTATCGTAGGCCGCAGTCAGGTCCACAAGATCGCACCGGTCACCATCCCTCTCTCAAAGCCATCTTCAATGTGCTGCGTTAGGTTTAAAACCTGGCTGGTACACGACTTGGAAGGCCTAAACCCAGCCTGTTCCGAGATTAGCCTGTCATCGAGGTGTTGGAGACGGTTCAGGATCAGACGCTCGTAAGTCTTGTAGAGATGGCAGAGCAGTGATATTGGGCGAAAGCTTTTTGGGTCATTTGGTTGTTTCCCTGGTTTGAGGATTGCTACAATATTGGTCTTTCTCCATAGTTTAGGCATGTGTTCTCGTTGGAGGCATTCATTGAGCATCCTCAGTATCCAGTTCAGGGTTATTGGACCGAAATGTTTTATTTGTTCGACTCTAATTTCATCAACTCCCGCAGCTTTGCCGTTCTTTAGGTTCTGTATAGCTTGTTCCAACTCCGCCTCAGTAAAAGCATCAAGGTTCTCTTCTTCCGCTTCTGCATCATTTGATTTCCTCTTATGTTTGGTCTTATATTCTGGCTTTCCATTTAATAGCAGTTGGTGTGCTATTTGATTGGCTGTGATATTGACATGTTGTTGTGGAGTCTTTGGGTCAGCATTTAGTCTTTTTATCATAGACCAGGCCTTGCGGCTGTCTCTTTTCATGTCGATATCCTCGATTGTTTCGCTCCACTTCCTTCTTCTATCCTCTTCTATGGAAGCCATGAGGTTATGTCCTGCCACGATAGTTGATTCAGCAAAAGGGTCTCGTTCAAATAGTCTTGTGTATTCGTTGAGTTGTTTAGCACTTTCAGATGTGAGTCCGGGTACATATTGTGTTCGACATCCTCTTGGGATGTGTTTCCTTGATACTACTTGGACCGTCTTCACAAAGGTCTCATAATTTTCAATGGTTGGTTCGATTCCCTCCAGCTTGGAGTCCAAGGCTGCAGAGAAATCCTTCCAATTTGCCTTTTTAAAGTTAAATCTTCTCCTGAAGAAGGTAGTCTCAGGTCTGACGGCAGCATATATCTTCAAACAGATCGGTCTATGTTGTGTTTTAGGGATTGCATGGAGAACTGTTTTTTTACATTGTTGCTCGATTCTACAGCTGGAAAAAAATATGTCGGGGTTATAGCCTCTTTTCCATCTCCCGCTATTGAAGGAATGCGGCAGCTTTGGATCGTGTATGAGTGCTAGATCCTCAGATTCAGCCCATGACTCCACTAGTTCTCCATTCGCATCCGTGTTATCATATCCCCACGTTGTACTATGACTATTTAGGTCTCCCATGACAATTTTTGTGTTCTGTTTGTCAAAGTTTGATGTTCTTGTGAAATTGAAACTTTCACCAGGAGGTTTGTACACCGATGTCACTGTGCAACTGGCCAACTCTACGGTCAAGATTTCTATGTTGTTTGTATTTGTATGAGCAGTGGATTTGATTGGGAGTTCTTGCCTAGCAAAGATGGTACTGCCATATTTTTCATGTGGGACTTCCACGAGCATTCGCATTCCGACGATCTTTGGGCGGTTGTTGGTTGAGGAACGATGGGTCTCCTGAATACATAGGATGTCACATTCGGTTTCCTTGCATAGGTTTGACAGTATGTCTTCCTTATTGCTAGATATACCTTCGATATTTACAGATATCAGCGTCAGCTTTGGCCCTGAAAAGGGCCGGTTAGGATTAATTTCTCGTGAGGACATTACTTGCTTTCAAAAGGTTTTTCTGGTTCGTATTGGAAGGATTGGTTATTGTAACTTTGTGATTGAAAAATTGTTTGCGCTTGAGTAAAATATTTAGTTACTTTCCAGGGGCACCGCTCGGAGGTTCCTTCCTTGCCCACAACGACATAATAAATGTGAACATTGTTTAAAAATAATAAATGACTCTAAAACAAACGATGATGAACGAAAACAAAAGGAAATGCAAAATCTATTGATGCGGGAGACCTTGAAATATCAACAGTCGAATACCGAAACGGCGATTGCATAACGGCTGAACGGCTATTGCAATGATAAAACGGACGATAATTGCAAACAATAAGAGAGGCTGCAGTAACGCTGATTGTATGTACATATCTAGAACAATCCACCGACGAAATATTTGGGCGTTGCATATTCCGAAATCCGGTCATAAACTTGTGATGATGTATTTTGATAGAATAGTTTGAGATTTCATAATAGAATGAATGCTATTGTTGGGCATTTCTTAGATTCATTCAATTCATTCATTCTTCACTGGTGTATGTTTTGTAAATTTTATGTACTGTCTTATTTTTGTATCAATTTCACTGTTTGTATATAAATGTTAAAATGTAAATTGCAAATCTTGATCTTATTTTCAATGTTAAGCTATGGCTTCTATTAAATTAAGACTACTTCTAATAGTTTTAATGTGTAAAGAGATGCCTACCTGGGCATTTTCACTTTCTTCCACAAAACAAAATCCAAAGAATGGGCTGGGTCAGAAACATACCTAGTAATTCTATCCAACCACATCAAGCAGATAAGCTTTTTTCATTGATGTTATAAATTAGAGTTACAAGATACCAAAACATCAAATATGAGTGTCTCCTTCATTGGGTGCCCTCCGGGCGTTACCGACCGCCTTCGGGGAAGCCACTCGATCCTACGCTGCTTTAAAGAGTTAATCGACCCTTGATATTCCGGTCCATTCTCGGATACTTCGCAACCAGGAGATCTGTTTCCTGTCCACTCCCGTCTTCCTTAAATCTTGTCGTCTAATATCAGTTGGAGAAGGCGGTTTTTCTCCCCTTGCAACACATTCACTTTGATATGCGACAGAAATTCTTTCATAGTGTTGGCTCTCTCCAAGACTAATCATGTTGGTCCACGTTATTCAAAGCATTTTGTTATGATGCTGCTTACTTATGATTATTAATATGAGTTTACCTAGATTAAATAGAAAGATCGTCTTTTTGATTTTTTGCATTTATGCCATTCCTAAATGCAGTGTTTAAAGTTATTCATTGCTTTATTCAACGTCTAGAAAACAATGCCCCGTAGTACTCGTATTACACGTGTGGATGTTTATAGTTAGAACAATCGTTGATAAGAGGTTGCATTCCTTTGTTTTCTCATAATTATATCGTTCGTGTACGTGCGAGATCATTCATTATGAACAGGGTTGTCGTCAAAAATGTACAAGTTCTTGTGGGCTAAAATAATATTTCACCACAGATTTGGGCACTATTTTGCCACAACTAGCCAACTTTCATGTAGAGGGTTATCTGTCTATACTCCAATTGTGACCCCACTTAGGGGCATGTGGAGGCAACTAGAGTCCTCCACTGTGCTACTGCGCGGCTTCGATGACTTGCAAATTTAGGGTTAGATAAGGAATGGTCAATTGGTAAAAATGGCTTCTTCACCTTGACCGTATCTGTATCTATAATAGCAAAATATAAGATTGTTTTTGGATGTGGTATTCATTACCAGTGGGATACTTTTTTGCTAGAATACTTTTTTTTGGATTCCACTATTTTTACACATATGGAATAATTATACTATAAGTTTCTCAATTATTTTCATCCTCCTTTCCTTGCCTTTTAAGGTATGCCCCTGCTAATCCATGAAGTCGACGCTTTGGCATGGGAGCAATATCAACACAATAATACACTATTCAACGACAAGCATTATTATTTGAAAGAGGTTTATGTAATTGTGCATGAGCTATTGTAAATCCATTCCTACGCAAAACATGCAATTTATCTATAAATAATAATTATCAGTTTGTGGACAAATTAGTTCTTGGGGATAATGCCAGCCTGGATTTTGCAGACAATTTCTATCTTTTATAACTCTGAGTTTCATTTATTGGGTTCTGATTAATTTTATGTAATTTGTTGGGTACTAAAGGAGATCCTTGAGGGAGTCCGATGCTTGTACAATTTTCATGCACATGAGTAATATTACGTCACGTTTACTGAAATCAAATGTTATTACATAATTATTAATTACTTAACAATTAGATGGCATACAATCATGACTCGTTTTATATGTCTTCTTGATACGGTATAAAGCCATTTATGGTAATAAAATCATGTTCATGCATCCACAAATTGAAGACTCCTTGTAGAGAGTCGTAATATCCACCATCACCCAAAACTTTCAAGTTATCTATAAAGTTAATTAGGAATTCCTAGTGATAGAAAGTGGACAGTGTACAAGCAATTTGTGTTGGCAATAAAATAATGACCATTGTCAATTGAAATACATTCATTGGACCTGATAATAGAAGCACTCGGCGCACAGGTGTGCATATGTGGAGACTTGGTAAGAATGTGGCAACACACCTTACGAAACCCACTGCCCGGGGACACTCTCTGAGTTTGACTAGTTTATAAATGTTGGGAAATTATTGTGGATAATTAATTGTATGGTCATAATATAAAAATGTCGTTGACAAGTACTTCTGCATTGAGGAATTCGACCGTGGGCTGATTTTTTTTCATAAACCTTTAACCCATTGAAATCTTGATTAAAAGGAGATTGCTGGCAATTTATTTTTAATCTCTTAATTGAATATTTCATATTTTTAATTAATTCGATCACCTGTTTATTTCGCTTTTTTATAATAGAATTTTGATTTTTACCTAATTTAATCGATTACTTTCATCTGGAAGTTTGTCTTCCTTTACCAAAGCTTCCAGTTTGTAGGATGTTAGTGAAGTTTGTTTGGCTTATTGACCTGGTTTTTTGTGGAATATTTTAATGTATTGCGTCCAGGAAATAAATAGTCCAACAATAATTGAACAGCATTAAATGTAATGTAACAGAGGGTATCATGAAGACAATGAATCAATAATGCTGAATTAATGAAGACTATCCTAAACACGCACTGCCCTTAATTTTGTCCATTGAATTATTCATTCACCTCAATAGAGTGTCTCGGCACTTGTAATTATTATATTTCATCATGAAACAGGTTTTGGTATGTACCCTTGTGTGTATTATTCATAAACAATTTTATGGGGAGAAGCTTTGTGTATGGGAGAATGCCATTCAGACCGCTGGTGAAACGAGTGCTGTCTGCTTTCCTTATGCCGTTTTAGTATAATTGTTAGGTTTTACTAAAACTTCTACTGAACCTCAATTAAGGGCGGATCCAGCATTGGCGCCAGGGGGGGGGGGGGGGTCACGACATAGTAAAAAAGGTCGTTTCCAAAATTTGGTATCTAGAACCTAAACGTTTACTAAAAAAAAGGTCATGTCCTGTTTCTTCTTCTATCAATGAAATAAAGTATTTCATTTGCTTGTTCCTCTGAATCCTATTTTAGGGAAATCTATTTCATTGGGATGAGTAGTTTTGGATGCCTGATGAAATAGTTTATAATAATTATACTCCTTGATCCTTTTCTAGATTTGCCTTTTACCCTGAGTCTACTCAATAACTCGCTGTTTGTGATGTGGTCTGGCTAATAAATCTTCAGCAAGCGTTTACTATTTGCTCAAATTATTTTTTATGAACAGACAATACTTTAGATTTTACTTTACTTCGGTCATCACAATATTACCTACATTTTTCTTTAATGTAATTGCCGCTTATCTACGTAATGCTTTGAAACAAATTTCTTGGTTTTAACTATTTCAGACATCTCTAACTCTTAAATTTAAATCAAAAGAAACATTTTAGACAGTTTTTTTGATTCTACTAACGTACCTATTGTAATTCATCTTCTGTGACATTCTCAATACCTGACCGAATAAAAATTTTCAGAAGGTCTTTAGTGGAAAGACCTCCCCATCGGATATCACAGGTGCTGTCTTTCCCCTTCCAGCTAAACATATGCCTAACAGTCCTAATACGCATCTCCATCCATACCAAGCACGGGTACTGAACGCCACCTATTGAGTCTATTCTTAGCACCGACTTACATCTAAAGTGACCCCTCTGTTACAAGACACACAAAAAGGTCATCTTTTATTAATGCGGTCAATATTAACTTAATATATACAGGGGGATTGATAATTGCTTTTTTTATTTTCTATACCCATCACGCCATGTTTCTAAAGCGGTAGACAAAGAAAACGGAACTCCATTCATTCATCTCTGGAGTCTAGACAAACTTCCTTCGCTACTGCTTCGCCATAATATTTCTCACGCGTCGTCTCCATTTTTATTTTAAATCTAACCTGCCTTTCTGTTATGTATTCTCTTCGTTTGTTGGCATTCAATCTTTCGTGTCTCTTCGTTATTTCCTTATCGCATTCTTTCCTAATAATATTTTGAAGTAAAACTGCCTTAATAATTCTGGAAAGGACAATATTTTGCCAGGTGCAATGAGTAAAAGAGAAAACATCCAAATCAAGATGGTCAGATGATGAGGCAAATCGCTGGGAGCTACTAGATACAATATACCCAAAGTAGGGACCTAATATGGAGAGTTTTAAAGGGGAGTTCTATGTCCAAAAAATTTTGATGACTGATTTTGGATCTTGGCCTCCCTAGAGCTTATTTCCAAAACTGAAGATCCAGCGCAGCGTTCCACCAGATGGTGATCGCAATCTTTTAGGCATCTTGAAGCCATCCTGATGCTTTGGCCTTTCTGTCTTCTTCCTTCCTGCATGACGTTCAGTATTCTCCTCAGCATCTTTTATTCTTTTGTGTCCTGCCCTGCCCATCTCAGACACCAAATTAGCGATGATAATAATAATATAACACTTTTCTATACAAAGGTATAGCCGGCGGAACTTATTGCCTGAGGCAATTTTTTCCAGTCAACGGTCCCGTCCAATCTGAGACAGGCCAACCCCGGGTAGAAATTTCAAGTAAAAAAACACTAGAAAAACACTGACCCGGCCGGGAATCGAACCCGGGACCGCGGATCTGAAGTCCACGCTAGTACAACAACTAGACTACCGAGGTCGGCTATAGAGGGGTTAAAAAGAATATCACTACATACCATAGGTAATATTTTTATTCATTGTTTTGGATGGATTTTTGTTTTTGATTGAACTTTTGGGGAGATTGACTCATCACTTAAACTACAGCATGTATTTGGTTAGATTTAAGAATCCTCCATTTGATTGTAGATTTAAATTATACATTTTGTACTACAGTTTCATTGTTCCCATGTATACCTACTGACGTCACCACCTAAGCTAGTTGGAATTGTTTAGAATTATTACAGAAACCAAATACCAACTATGGAATTTCTTTTTTTTACCCATCACGCTGTTTCCCGAAGGGTGTATGCAGAGAGTACCGACTTCCATTCTTTCCTATCAAAACAAACCTCTTTCGCTTCCTCCTAACGCATAACATCCCGCATACCTACATGCTCTTCTATTCCTTTTGCTCCTGACTTGGCCCTCCTCTAAGACGTCACCGATATGGTCGGACCATGTCATTCGAGGTCGGCCTCGTCTGCGTGCACCCATTCTCTCCTCGTTCATTCTCTCTGCATGCCCAAACCACCTTAATTTATTAACTTTCATTCTAGTCACTACGCTAACATCCACTCCACATTCCTTTCTAATATTATCATTCCTCACCTTATCAATCAGTCTCTTTCCGCATATACCTACTACGCAGAAAATTTATTTATTTATTTTATTTTATTTCCAAAAAAATAATACAAATAAATATGAATTACATGAGAATAAAATTATTGGAATTAAAGAGAATTTATAAAAAAGAAGTTAAGAAATATTTTAACAAAAAAAACCTTATTTCCTATACAAAAAAGGTATGCAAGCAAAACTTATTTCAACCACGATCTTCAACAACAATAAACCTACAACCGGTTGCTTACGAAAATATTCAACAGGTGGCGCCGACAGTTTTAACACGCGGATTATTCAATTTACACTTTTGTAGCGTATTAACGACACCCCGCACCGCGGCAGTCGTGGCCGAGTGGTTAAGGCGTCTGACTCGAAATCAGATTCCCTCTGGGAGCGTAGGTTCGAATCCTACCGGCTGCGTAGATTTTTTTTTTATTACCTAAATAAATTACGTACAAATTACATTTTTTTTTCATTTTTATTTGATGTTAAACTTCATGATAATTTAGTGAAAAATCTTGTAGTATAAAACACACTTTACATAATTTATTGTGTAGATATGTAGGTACTAACATTGCCGTCTAGAAACAATTCCCGTACAGATAAAACCATAGTTCTAGACGGCAATGGTACTAAGTACACAGATTGTCTATTTTTATTATTAATATGCCGTTCAATAGATGGCGCTAGTGAGAAGTTAAAACTCGCATATGCAGTAAGCTATCAGTATTAACATATACTTTGGGAGCCGAAGTTTGCGTTAGGACTGTACTTCACAGGATCATTTCTGTAGTACTTCCTCCCTCGCCACGTTTACACTCTGCCAGAGTGAAAACCCGCGTTGATGAGATGTGGCGCGGCGTCCTGAGCGTGAGGCAGGTCTTGGTACTTCTCTCCATGAGTTGTTCCATGGCCATCGATGATCGTTCGCCGCTCGGTCTTTGATCGGGTGGTTGCGGATGCTGTCGCTCTCTGAGCGGTCGGCGATTTTTTAAAACCTATCATTTAGGCCTACTTTGGTCAAAACATTTCATATCCGGGGGTGGACTTCCTTGCGTTAACCTTTCCCTTATGGGTTGTTTTCCTACGGATACGCCGCTACAATAAACGGCGGTGGATATGTCAGTTGAGAACATTGCCAATATGGTTTCCATAGTAACGAAAAACATTGTCATATAATTTTGAAAGACGCCGTCTTGTCAGATGACGGCCGCTCCCTAGGAACCCAACGCATTACTGTGCTAAAAAACTTCCGCGCGTTACGGTGCTGTGTAGTCACTACACATTTTTAAATTAGCTATTTTAGTCCCAAAAATCAAGGCAATCATTTTCAAACCATGATAATTATATTCTTACATCTTTTAATGAAGCCTCAAAATAAAAATATTTTATCCATAATTGCTTTAAATATTAAAAATCTGAAAAAAACAAACATAGGTATTCTCCCATACATTTGGCGGCTTGTCTATACAAGTTACACAGCACACACGTACGGAAGTTCAGCAGCCCGATTCACGGAAAAGTTTAAGTCTAAGTTTAGTTCGAAGTTCGAACGAAGTTCGATTCAAACTTTTGTGAATAGGGCTGCTGGTAATAATAATTATTGTAGGCGGCGACTATCTACAGTCTATGTACCTATTCACGGAAAAGTTTGAATCGAACTTCGTTCGAACTTCGAACTAAACTTAGACTTAAACTTTTCCGTGAATCGGGCTGCAGGAGCGACTGGGTAGTGGGTTGTGTTTGTGTGAGTGCAGTTGGCGAACACAGAGAATGACAGTGGTTTAAAACTATTATATTATTTTTTTACCTAAATTTATTTATTTATTATTGTTTTTTTACCTTTATTTTGTCATTGAATTGAAAAATTTATTTAATTATTATTTGTTATTTACAGTGTAACAATTACCAAAAAGTAAAACAAAATTGTTAAAAATAAACCAACTTCAATAAATACATATTTTAGGAGTAGAGATAAAAGGTTAAAAATTTAATGCTGCAATTTGTTTTCTTGTTTTATTGGCGGCTTGTACCCCACACATTTTGTCGATAAAATCTTGTGTATTAATTTTTGACCGTATGAATGTAATGGAAATAGTCTGCAGTATTATTATTACTCGCTTTCTCTTCATCTGTCAACCATTTTCCCCAAAGACATACACAGAGCTTTCTACAAAATCTTAGTAACAATTAGTTATATAAAAATATATATTTCTAAGTTGATTTTTTTTTATAACACAGTAATAGTATTGTGAAATACGGTAGGTGTAAAAGATTCACAACGTAATTACATATGAATAAAGCACTTCTATAAATAAATACACAATTACATACAAATAATATATTTATATTATAAAAAGAGATAAAAATACTAAAATAATAATTTTATTATAGATCGTAAATAATTAGTTTTGTACCACTGAAGGTAGAAGTGTTTTTTCATCGTCACTCTAGGAGAAGTGAGTGCGCGCGAGTGAGACGTCATGCTATTGATCACGTGATTTGTAAATGTTCGCGCATGTAGCTACTAACATAGTTCCCGTGGATGTAGGTAGGTACCTACCCAACATTGACTGTAGTGGAGTACACCTTTGATGGTATTGGTAAATTCGCTACCGATGCTTACAAAATCCTATGGATGCACCCCATAAGTAATGATTATTTTCCGATTCGATAGGTAAATGTATGATGGAGGAATACCTAAAGCCTCAGCCCCGTATAAATTATATTTATAAAGATATTGAAGGTTAAAAGGAGCAATGCGTAGTGCCTACACAACACAGGGAAGGAAAGGTTTTAAGGAAATGTGGTGCCGAACCAGGAGAGATAATGAATTTCGTGGACGGGGGTGACGACGACGACGAGGTTATCGACGGAATTGAAGAATGAAGGCAACTTGTAAAGAACCATAACGGGTTTGTTGGATAATGGGCATCTTCGTCGGGAGTATCTCGAGCAAATATGTCAAGATGTGGGCTACACATCCTACCTAGAACTGAAAAGAGATGCGGAGGACTGGATGAGTGGTAACTAGATGCAGATCTTTGCTGCAAACCAATCTGACTCTTGTGTTAGTTAAAAAGCATAATATGGTTTGAGTTATCGTTTCTATACTTGTTTATTCGTCTCTTCGTATTTAAGTTTTTCTTACCCTGTTCGAAGTGCCTATGTACCGAAGTCCACTGTCTCATGACAGTCATGACCCATGACGGGTATCCCTTTTCTCAGCCAATTCACTCTAACACTTCACAAGTTCGTATGTACACACTGAATCCATTGGGTCAACCATCTTCTTTTGAGCATTCCACATCTCTTTCCAGATTTTTTAGTTCACCTAGTATCGGAGAATCCTGTAATAATTTTGTAGTATTTAGTCACATCGTTCTATTTCTTAACATTGATCTCCACATTCGTCTTTCATGCGATTCGTTTGTTAGATTTAACAATATTGCTCTTACAGTTAATTTTAATCCAACCCATTTGGGGTCCTATGAGGCTCCATTGGGCTCGATCTTGCAAAACGTCAATAACATTCTCCCACACCATACCATATCCAATGCCCTCAGATCTGGTTGAATAAATTAATACTATAATATGAAGGTTTAAACAACACGCAGTAGGATCATGCGGTTGATGGCAATCTCTCTCAACGTGATCACGGTGATCACCTAAAAAATCCCCTGTGGTTTGACGTTTCGATTGTTTTGTAAAATGTAGGTATGTGTCTTATCGAGTTAAAAACCTACCTATAAACACGTAATTTTTTTTTCAAGTCACGGCGTAGCCGTAACAGATTGGTGTTAACCTTTAGCCAAAAACACTAGGGCTGCCAGATTAAAAAATCAAAAGTCAGGATAAAGGGGCTGATTTCTATGGAAAAGTCTTGAGATTTTACACAGTTTGACAACATAACAGGAAGAAGCATTATTTTTTATGTAATGCTTCATGCGTTGTGGGTAGGTATTTCATGATTACCAGAGATACTGCGTATTTGTCAATGTATACATATTTTGTTATAAAATGTCGGTACATTTTTGTATGAATGCTTTTCGGGGATAAAATAAATAAATAAACTCTTTAGGTATTGGATAAATAAACATTTACCCAATTGGCGAAAATGGAAGGCTCATGATGAGAATTTCGATACTTGGAAATTTTTTCACGTGTTTTATTTTAATTTAAATTGAAAATCTCAATTCTTAAAAAAATATAGTTATTGTTTCCAAATTGTTGGGAATAGTACCTAATAAAATAATCACGTACGTACTTCGAGTGGACGCGAATATTTGAATAAAAACCGGTTTGACGATACAGCGCAAACGCGAACAAACTGAGGCATGCGCGCGAAAAACCATGTTTGATTTAAATACGGTTATACGGAGCCACCTCCCGCCTGACCGTGTGGCCTAATGGATAAGGCGTCGGACTTCGGATCCGAAGATTGCAGGTTCGAGTCCTGTCACGGTCGATCACGCTTATCTTTTTTTTTTTCGATTAAACTTTTTTTATTTCATGTATTTTTATTATTTTTTTTTTTTTTTTTACTTTATTCTAAAACTTCATAACATTAGTTTTGATTCCTTCGAACAAAATTTTTCAATACAAAAATAAAAGTTTTTTCTTTTAATAAAATCGAGTTTTTTTTTTATATAATATAAATATTTTTTCTTTACAGGTTCCATAAAAACATCTCTCATGGCAGGATCAACATTCAACGTTACTTGGCATTTAGCGTACGCGCACCGAGTAAGTGTAATTTAACTACAGGAAAATTGCCGCCATGCACAACAGCCCGGCTAGCTCAGTCGGTAGAGCATGAGACTCTTAATCTCAGGGTCGTGGGTTCGAGCCCCACGTTGGGCGAATTATTTTTTTCTTTTCTTTTTCACATTATTTTTCAAAATATTATATTAAATATGCTTTTTTTTTAATTTAGGGTGGGTTCAGTCTTCAAATATTGGACGAACTTGAAAGATCGGTTTTGGATCTGACGCCATCTGTTGCTGGTTCCAAATACGTGAAAGATGACGTTACGTAAGATTGCTTTTATTCTCTACAAAAATAAACATTACCTATTTCATTTTTAAGGTTATGTTATTAATTTTTTTTTAATAATTTTAGGGCTCAATCGTATTCAGTTCGCCTTCCGTCAGATTTTACATGCCCAAATTGCACACTGCAGTTGCAAAGGCAAGCGGATGAATGGAATAACAATTACAGATTTTGGTCTTGTGCCGATATTGATATTTTGCCAAGTAACTTTGTTATTGATATCCTAAATTAAATTAAGTATGTTGTAAAAGGTAGATAATTCAATGATTAATGTTTTTTTTTCAGAGAAAGACTATAGAGAAACATGTTCTGGGCATGGACGCTATTTCCCATCAAGGTGCAAATGCGACAAACTCTACTATGGACCAAGGTGTCAGTATAAAGAAGAATGCTTGGAAAATTCAGATTGCGGCGTAAATGGCGTTTGCGAAGATATTGGCGCAACTACTGCGCCCAGCAAACAATGCTATTGCAAGATTGGATTTTATGGAGCAGGGTGTAGAAAACGTAAGAATTCTACCATCTATCTATGTACCTACCTATTAATAGTTTGCAACAGTAAAAATCCGTATTATTATTGTATTCGTTCATAGATGGCGTTGTAATCTAGGCAAACGGTTGTGTGAAAGCTTTTTCTGTTGTAACACAGATGGCTCTATAATGAATTGTGTATTATTTAAAATTTTAGGTTCTCCATACAGAAGCACAGAATTAGATTTGAGTATTTATTCTTCCAAACCTCTATCTAAGGATTATAAACTACATTGGAGAATTCTCAAGGAAGAGCAGGAAATTGAAATTGTGATGGTTGCCAATGCAACATCTTATCTTGGTAAGGATAATAAATAACATAATTTATCATAATTTAAATTTTTTTGAATTATTTACACACTTTTTGTGTTGCTTTAGGTTTGGGTTGGAGACCACGTCATCTGACCGCTGCCTGCAGAAATTTCCCAGTCTTAGGAAGCCCAATAGCCGATGGTAAGTATTACCGTAAATTTATAAAAATAAAAAATGTTCCATATTAAAAAAAGTAGGTATCGTAAAACTAAAAAAAACATTATTTGATTACAGTACCTGTGGCTAAACCTGAACCTACTAGTGAACCAGAACCAACTTCTGAACCAAACGCTAAACCAGAACCAAGTTCAGAACCTGAACCGTCTTCCGAACCTAGCTCCAAAGCTAAACCAAAACTGAACGTAGGACCTCAGAGTAAACCGGAGCCCAGTTCTGAACCTCAACCTAAGAGTGAGCCATCTCCCGAACCAGAACCCACAGCTGAACCAGAACCGGAACCTACATCCGAACCAACTGCAGAGCCCGAACCCAGTTCTGAACCAACACCGGAGCCAACTACCACATTAAGACCATCAAACAATAGAACTGACTTAAGTAAGAAATACAAAAGGGTAGCATCTCGCCTGAGGGAATCAAATTCCGGGTTAGATTTTACCAGGAAGTACGGTGACGATGTCACAGTGAAGACCAGCATCTCTTACCAAGTCTCCAGTAAGAAAGGTAATTCTTCTTCTTATCCGTCCATTTTTGAAGGATGAAATTTCTGAACTGATTTTTATTTATACCTAGAATATAAACTATGTAGGTTATACATTTTAAAAGCATTTCTTTTTTATTTCAGGACGCAAGAGGAGAGAAACAGAAGATGGTAATTAATTAATTAATTTGTTGACCAATTTATTTATTGTAATTTTACATAGATAGTCTTTTGAGAGAAGAGCTGACTTTAAAGTTAAATTCACAGCAGTTAGACATTACTACCGTAAGATGGCTATTAGCTGGTCGTGATATTTTTTCGTACCTACTTACTTGATCGAAATTCTCATTATTTTTAATTTTATGTACACTGTTGCCTCTCAAATGACATTTTTATTTTATTCTTTGTTATTTTATAACTCTCGTTATATGTATAATACACACACAATAGATAGTTACTGCACTCTCTTACATTTACTGACATATTTTGAAATTTTGAAAAAAATATTAAGTTCAATTAATCGTTTTTGACTTATCGAGATTAGATAAATATCGAGATACTACACAGTTTTATTAGTACGAAAAAAAATCTTTTTCAAAATTGTTGAAGGTATTTATAATTTTGGTGATGTCCTATCAGTCACTATAAATAAATTTGCACACTAATGGTGATTGGTTTCAATTTTGCATGTTTGTTTAATTCTCAGATGGACCAACAGCTAAACCAGAACCTAGTTCTGAGCCAGAACCTACTTCTGAACCTGAACCTACATCCGAACCATCCTCTGAACCTAACACTAAGCCAGAACCAATATCAGAGCCTAGTGCTAAGCCAGAACCAACCTCTGAGCCTAGTGCTAAACCCGAACCTACTTCTGAACCTAGTGCTGAGCCAGAACCATCCTCTGAACCTAGTGCTAAGCCAGAACCTACTTCTGAGCCAGAACCAAGTTCTGAACCTAGTGCTAAACCAGAACCATCCTCCGAACCTAATGCTAAGCCTGAACCTACTTCTGAGCCAGAACCAAGTTCTGAACCTAGTGCCAAACCAGAACCAACATCTGAACCTAGTTCTAAACCAGAACCATCGTCTGAGCCTAGTGCTAAACCAGAACCTTCCTCTGAACCTAGTCCCAAACCTGAACCAAGTTCTAAATCTATATCCAACTCTGCAAATAATCCTAAGCCTGAACCAGAGCCATCGGCAAACGATCAAGGTTTGAACTTTATGTTAATTTTATTCTTTATATTTTTATGATTCCGTGTAAATAAAAAGTCAAGCCAATTTTTCATTTCTGTACAGTAGAGCCTCTATAATGCGGATTGATCAATTTTTGCCCATGTCTGCATTTGTCAAGGCTTCAAATTTTAATGATTTTAGTAGAAATGAAACGATCCATACGCTCTTACGCGTGGGGTACCTTAACAAGACAGAATTAACAATCAACTGACTAGTGATATTAACGAGAGGATTTTATGAAGAAATCAAACGACCGACTAGTGGTATTTATGAATGGGAAGTTGCAAGACAATATGAATAAAGTTATGATCCGATGTTTTTTTAAAACTGAACTGTGACATAAAGTGAATAAAAGAAGCATAAAAAATGGTAAAAATGTGGCCTAATGGTAACCACCATTACTGAATGATCAGGCATCCGGATTATAGTCTCTATTGTATCTTTGAAATCTCTTGACATCTATTTTTATAAAAGCAAATTTGATCAGGTTATTCCTTGGAATCATATTTGTTACTTTTCTAATTCAATTAATATATATTTTTCTACTTATTAAAGCATGGGGAATTGAGGTAAATTAAAAACAAAAGATAAAGCAATGTACTTTCTACTAAATAGAAATTCCTATACTTGTGATTAGGTACATAATGTATTTTTAATGGTAAACATCATGTTTCAACATAGGTTATTTCCCCCGCCACGCTTACTCACCCAAACACGACTTCAACGGAATGGACTGTACGGATATTGTGATTGGTTCTGCTCGCGGAAAGAACTTCCGTGTTAACGACTACTATACCAGAGACAGGTATACAAGATCAATATAATTATTAAACTCAAATCTTTTAGTTATCTAACTATTTCATCTAGTAAACTAAGAGTTTATCAAAATGAAAACTTTGTTCTTATTTCAGATCGACTCCTCGTATGGACACAGTTTGGGGTGGTAATGATGATTTGACAGCTGCCATGGGTTTCGAAGAAAATGGAGTAACAACCATAGTTTTCAGAAAGAAATTGAAAGTAAGAACTTAATGCATTCCACTCACTCCAGATTTATGACAGTCAGACTAAACAACGGTCATTTGCCTTTTAACTTTTCAGGCTGCCGAGAGTACCGATCATTCTATTGTGAATGATTTGATGCACGTCATTTGGGCCCGAGGCCAGGAACCAGGGCAGTATGTCCATGTCCCTAAATCTGGATTGGAAAGAGACAAATCGAGCGTTGCCGATTTCTACAAACAAGATGAGCTCAAGTACCACGGACACGGATCGCAGAGAGGAGTGGCCTCTATTAACTTTTTGGGTAAATTTTTTTTGTTGAGAAATTTTTGTTTAAATGTTTAATATTCTTTAACTGGAAACTTACCTTAAAATATAAAGTTATGTATTTTAATATTCATAATATATTTGCAGAAGAAGTTACCAAAGAATCTGGAGAAGAGGAAATAGCTGCTCTAGATAGTGGAAAATGTGGTGGTCAATGGAAATGGCCTAGAAATTGTACAATAGCAAAGAAAGATTGTCAGTATTCCGCATCTTGGGAGTATTTAGGAGCTAAAAAGGGAAAAGATTCAGTTTTGTTCACAATAAATACAAAAGATGTCAATCGTTGGATTGGAATAGGTTTTAGCGACGATCAAAAAATGGTAATTACTCAATTTCAGACTCACAGCTGCATTTTTATATTTGTATGAAAGACTCTAATATTTTTTTTCAATAATTTCATTTTAGTCACAAACCGATGTAGTTCTGGGATGGATTCAGAGAAACGGGCAGCCTTTCTTGATGGATACGTGGATCAATGGTTACAGCCCTCCGAGGTTGGATGCTAATCAAAACATTTTCGACATAACTGGCAAATCAGAAGATGGAATCACCACATTATCATTCAAACGGAAAAGAAATACTAACAGTCCAGATGTAAGGGATATTCTTTATTTCTTGAATACAATACCTTGGTAGCCTAGTTGTCCTGGTGTGGACTTCAGATACCTATGGTAGTGATATTCTTTTTAACCCCTCTACAGCCGACCTCGGTAGTCTAGTTGTACTAGCGTGGACTTCAGATCCGAGGTCCCGGGTTCGATTCCCGGCCGGGTCAGAGTTTTTCTAGTGTTTTTTCACTTGAAATTTCTACCCGGGGTTGGCCTGTCTCAGATTGGAAGGGACCGGTTGACTGGAAAAAATTGCCTCAGGCAATAAGTTCTGCCGGCTATACTGACACCTTTATGTAGAAAAGTATTATATTATTTATGTACTCACTCAAGTTAGTTAATGGGTTGGTTGACTCCAGCGATCTTTTCGAAGAGATATGTTTGCAATGTCCCATGAGGCCTTAACTCTCTTTAACCACATTTTAGGATGCCCACATGTGGAATGAATTATGATCAGAACTCTTTTTTGCACCCTAATTTACTGATATTTTTAATTCATTGTTTGTTTACATTAACTCATAAAAACACTTAAGTAACGTCATTCAGTAACTTCTTGTCCCTTAATTCTATCCCTCACCCTTAGCCTACATCCCTTTACAACAGTTGAGCTTACATAATACTATTACCTATGTTTTTCTTTTACTTCTCACCTGCTTGCAATTTATGTTTGTGTTATCCCATACCTTTTGTTAAAATGATTGGTAGGCTAACGGTTCAGTCTTCATCAGAATGTTGTGGGTTTGATCCCCAGTGTTAATTAACTTCATTAGTGTGAAAGATGTCAAAAGTGTATTTGTGTTCACTGTGGATGAGTTCAGATTATTTTTTTTAATAGCCTTTTTATAAAATTAAATAATTAAGTTATGTAAAATATTTTCAGGATTTGGCATTTACAGACGACAAATGTCTGTATATCATGTTCCCGGTCTATGGTGGAGGCTACGATCCCGTCAGTAAGAAAATAAAGAAACACGCTACCGTTCCATTTGTCACGTCCAACAGAGTTTGCATCAAATCATGTGGGGAAGGTATTTTTCTGCTTTGATTTATTTTTAGTTTATAAATTATTTTTGTGAAACCTATGCAAATGGATTCACAGTAATCTTGGAGTCAGTTTGATAGCTCCAAAGCTTGCGTTCAACATACTGTAGGTATATTTAATCAACCTCGATAACGCTAATTTCTGATCAAGAGGTCCCGAGTTTGATTCCTGATTAGGTGGATTTTTCACTAGAAATTTCTATCCGGGTTCAACCTGATTCAGATAGGACGGAACCGATTGACCAGAAAAATGCGAGAAGTTCCTCTCACTATACCGACACTTTTGTATAGAAAAGTGTCAATTTTTCAATCATCTATTTATATTTAAGATCAGCTTTAGACTATGATTCTCAGTACTTGTACAAAATGTTTTAACTGTATAAAATTTTTAATTTTTTTTTTCATTTGTAGAAATCGATGAAATGGAAGTAACAGAGGCGCCAAATCCAGATCTAATAGCTTATTTGATGAAAGTGAAGATTGTTAACCTGGCACAGAACTTCATGATGCCAGAAAAAGGAAGCCCCGAATACGACAGTTTAGTCAAACGGATACAGGACAGCTTCTCGGGAATATTACAGTCATACGCCGGATATCATAAATTGGCTGTCAAAGAATTGGAAGGGTTAGTTTGAACACTTTCTTTATGCAAAAACTAATGGTGCATATCTTTGAAGTAGAAATTCTTTAGCTTATTGTGCACTAAATTTAACCCATTGTAAGCCAAGGTAGTTTTATATACTAAAGTGTGTTGCTGGTATGTAAAGGGACAACTACGGAACAATACATACATGGCATATAAAATATGTGCAATATTCCATAAGCACGCACTTAGAGCAATATACGTATTGGTGAATGGCAACTATGCTACATTGCTGACCTATCATACTAACGCTAATGTCCTTCCCGCGCTTATTTCATTTCGAATTCATTTTAAAATTGAATCAAATAATAATAATATATATGTAAGTACGAGTATATGTACCATTACAATTTAAATTTTTAGACAAGATGGAAATCAGATTCTCGCATCAATGCGTTTGGACGTTGATGAATCAAATGAAATCGATACAGCCGCCACATCTAGATCTTTAGGAACAGCCAATTCACCAGTTGTTGCTTCAGTTGGTAAAATTGTCAACCAGCAAGACAATGTGGCAGATGCTGGTGGTACTAGATGGGAGAGAGCTTACAAGGAAGCCATACTCTCTGGAAGAATTGGAGCTCTCAATGTGGACCCACAGTTCTTCGTATTCGAGCCACAAGGATGTAAGTATTATACCCTCAAAAACTACTTCTTGAAAAATGCAAGGATTTTTGTAGAGCATTAGACAAACTGATATGCTATATAGAGGAGACCAATTAAAACATCTTGTGGCTACTCATAATTGAAATTTATATGAAAATGGTTCATTTGAGATATTCACTATCGTTGGCTTTTAATTTTTTAGGTAGGAAAGAGGATGTTTTAGAGAAACTTTTAAGAGACTTAAAAATGAACTAAACTTTTTCTTGAAGGGTTTTTAGACTTTGTTGGGTCACTTTCTTTTTATGTCTCAATTTTTTCAAAATTGTTTTGAAAATATCTTAAAAAAAACGGTATGTTTCAAATGGTCTCGTCTATAAGCCATATTAGTTTTTCAAAAGTTCTACCAAATACCCTGTATATCAAATTAGTTACAATATTAATTATTGTTTTTCTAGTGGTTTCGAGCTTGCCTGACGACTCAAACGAGGATAGAACTTATTTTGGATTGGCCGCTACTAAGTTATATATTGTATTAGGATGTATTTGTGCTTTGTTGATCATAGCACTCATACAAGCGGGCTGCACTATTTATACTAGTTCTAGAAGAACTTCATCCATTAACAAGGTAATGCATAGATAAAAACAAATAATTTAACTGTCATTGTTTTACTTCTTTTTTATTTAGCCTACCACTCCTAAAGGAAGCGTTCCTGCCAAATTATCTTTGTTTTTAAAACTATTTTTGTCTATGGTTTTTATGTTGTAGATGTTAAATTCATTGTTATTGCTTAATTTTATTTTTGCAAAGAAGTATTGCTTTTTATTTTGTGTTTGCTTTATTTTTATTTTTGTGATTTGTAATCAGGATCAGTTAATACAAAATTCAGCGTGGAAGGATTATTCTGTGGCAAATACAAATTATGCTTTCGAAGCGTTTGAAAATGAAGAAAAATATAACGGAAGCACGGCTGGAAGAGGAGATAGGTAAAGATAACTAGAAATTATACCTCCTTCTTTAATTATCTATTGAATAAAATTAAAACAAGCGTATTTTAAATAATTTTAATTTTATTTCATAGCCGGGCCAGTACAATGCCGGTCAGTAATGCAAACAACGGGCAATCACGTCAAACCAATGGCAACACTAGGGATAGGGAAAGAGAGCGGGAGAGGGACAGAGATGCACGCATGTCTGCACCTCCTTCACAGTATCACGATACACGATCATTGCAGAGGCCGAGGACTGCTCCGGGATATAAGTAAAATGCTAATTATATTGATTTACCTAATTTTATACCAAATAGTGATATTTAGAAGTTGGCAGCTATGATCACAGTCCCTGCATTTGAATCTGCAAGATTTTTCACTTGTAATTTCTGTTATTAAAATACAGAATTAATGGTAATGTTCTATTTAAACTGAAAAACTATATATGTAATTAACAGAGCAATAATTGGTTGATGTTTTTAAGAACTAGCAAAGTCTTATAAAGTGAGTTGAACATCAAGGAAAACAAAAAGACATTCAAATTTGGAACAAAAAGAAAATTTACACTTCCAAAGACAACAAGATCATATTTTTTAACAATTTCTACCTGGAGTTGACTAGTCTCAGATTGGACTGACCTAGTTGGCTACGAAAATTGCCTCAGGCAATAAGTTCCGCCAACAATACGGACACTTTTGTATACAAATGTTTTTGACTGTGATATCTTTGAATGTGGTAATGCCATTTTACTCGGTTTCCAAGAACATTCATATTCAATAGTTTACAGTGAGATAATAAATGTATATTATTATAAATCTTTAATATTTTTGGTGTTTACCGTGTAGTAATTCATAATGTGAATGAAAAAACACTTGTCTTATACTACACAAATTATTTATTGCAGAGACGCGTTTCGTCCTGTTAGAACATTTTCGATCTGATTTAAAAATATTTTTACAATGATCAACCAAGTTAAAATTTTAAAGATATTATTGTTAACATATGTGGCTTATTGAACGCGTCTCTGCAATAAATAATTTGTGTAGTATAAGACAAGTGTTTTTTCATTCACATGTATTAAATCTACTACTTCCAATGGTTTACTTCGTAATCACTTAAAAGCGTTTTATGGTATCTGTCACTTTCGATTTTATTCATCCGGTATTTTTTGGAAATTCCATATTATTGTATTAGAATATTAGGAAAATCCATAGAAAAAAAAGACTCAAAGTCTAATATTTTTATAGTAAAACGAAAAAAGATTTTTTCTTCACTTTGTTGGGACTGTAAATATATTTTTAAATTATTGTTTATTTTGTTCATTTAGTTACTCTTCTCCACCAGACAGAGCCGCCCATTCCCTGCCTAGGCAACCTGGTCAAGTAGGCCCCAGAGCAAGGTCACACCACTCTCAACATCCATCATCGCAGAACGTCAATCCTGACTTCTATTTCATGCCTTCGCAGAGGAAGTACGAGGGCGAAGTGGTTAGAGTGTATGTGGACTATAATAATCAAAACAAATAACTGCCATTTGGATTGATTCTAACAAAATATACACACCAAGTGACGTTGTGTCTTAGACAAATGTGCCGCTAAAGGATGACGTTAGAAAATATGGACTAGTAAATGCTCTTAAAGGCTAGTCTCTTTATATAAATAAATCGTCATTTGTGGCATCGTTGTGTTAAAAAAGTTAATATATATTCCATAATTAAATAAAAAGTGTGTAAATAAAGAGAGTACCTACCTATGTTTATTTACATCAAAGTTACCGATAATGTTTCACTTCTTCATCTTCTCTTATGCTCGTCAAGAAGTTTCTATGGACCTATGTTTCTTGGGTTAGAAACCTGTACAGTCCCTGATATTTCCATTGCCTCTACAAGTCGGCATTTATAGGTAATTCCTCAGGTCAACTAAGAATTTCTGAATTCATAACTATGTTCGTCGAAGATATGTGAGTATTTTTTAAGCCCTCGATTCTGTTCATTGTGTTAATTTTCATAATCCATGTCGTGTCACAGCCAACCACCTTAGCACATAAAAATTCTTAGCTGCATTTTCAAGTTCACTTTCATTGCAGAAAAGATTTCTTGCAATCCTGCTGTCTCTATTCTGTTACCAATAATCCATATTCTACAAATAATCATATTAAGTTTATTTTGGTGCTAAAAATAAATTATTCTTGTTTTTTTATTCAAAATTTATATTGAAATTATCAAATTTTTTAATAATAATGATACATTGCAATACCCAAATCAATTAACAACCAGTGCAAATGGTAAAAAAAGATGCTTTGCAATACTTTATTTAATTTTTTATTCATATTAATTTTGAATATAGTTACACAATTGAAAAAATTAACTTAATTCACGCAATTTATAAAATTTTCATTAAGTATTAAATTATGTATAATGTTACGTTTATATTGAACTGTAATTATATTAAGTTGATATTATTTGTATATTTTAAATTACTTTAATAAATTATATATTAAGAGATTTCCGATTGTAACTCTGTCTTTTTCAATTCAAGTATTATTTTTTGTTAATTTATTACTTAATATGAAATTGAAAATTGATAGAGTTATGAAATAATATTACCGAATAAGTCATTATTTTAGTACCTACTTATTATCAAAATGATTATTATATTATTATGATACTATATACCTTAGATTAGGAAAGAGAGGGGATGCGTAACTTCTATGCATTGCCGTACTAAGAATCTGTGATCATTTCGACATTTTTTGGTGGTAGACATTGGCAGGTACAAATACATTTTTTGTACTAAATATAAATAATTTGCCAGAACAGCAAATTATAGACTCTAAGGCCCAACGCATCAATCAGTAGATAGATAAATATATCTTACAGAAAAGGTTTTTCTTGAGATATTTGCCACATCAATGTGTAGATATCGCTTATGTTTAGGATATCTGACGCCATTTTTAACATGCAGTACCTTCTGTTGGATAACGATTTATCTCTAGGATGGCTGTTAAAATAGCGTTCACTGACGTTTATAAACTCCCGTAACGTCGTGAATATTGTGATGAACTTTTGACTTGTTTTTCCATAAACCAAAATGATAATTATATACATCATCATTAAACATAACCAGAAAATATACATATTATAAAGAATCATCATGTTGAAGCTTCGAAAAAATCATATTTTCCTTCAATTTCGATCGACAAAAGACACCAATTTGCCGGTTTTCAAACAAACGATCTGAAAGAAAAAATCTAAATTGTGATCGAAATGGTGTTATATTCTTAAACTTTCAGTTAAATCATTGTTCAGTTACAAGTTTTAGAAATAATATTACAAAATTATAATATGCGAAACAAAAATCAACATTAGAACCTAACCTAAAAATTTGATTCAATACGCATTAATTATTGTCAAAACAAGACTTCATCTGACATCAAATCTGGCGCGAAAAAGCAAATCCACAGAAATTTCCATGGAATCCACAGAAATTGCCATAGAAATCGATAGATTTCAGCATAGCAACACTGTTATCTTCTAGATATCCATCTATTGGATAGTTTTCAATTGATGCGGCTGTCAGATTCTTTCCATCATTTTATCAACTACATAACTTTATCTTATAGATGGCTACCAAGAACTTTGATCTACATATTGATGCGTTGGGCCTAAGGAACATGCATGCGATGTCAAACAAAAGGTAGGTACTGGAAGAAAGGAAACTTTTAAGCGCCACGGAAGATCCGAAAAGTGACAGGCTGGTGGCAAACAGGCACAAAAATGATCACACGACACCGGACATAGTTACGTATCCCCTCTCTTTCCTAATCTAAGCTATATACCTTTATCTATGGTAGCGATTGTTTGTCTATGGCCACGAAGAAGAATATAAATTCATCTAAAATTTATAAGCCACCGGATTCTATACAAGAAAGAACCCCAATGTGAATTTATTGCCAACCAATCTTTCGAAAGAGCCGGTCAATGAGGCTTTACTTTTCTGCTCTGAAAGGATATCGGAGTACTCTATCTAGGTACCTATATGAAAATCTATGCTTCAAACAATTAATTGTTGGATAAATTAGTGGCTACCATAGATAAAAGAATACATTTCATACAAACAGCCAAAAATTAAATCACAATCTGTAATAGATATTATATTTTAAATGTTATATTATTTTTTAAGCCTACCTCAAACAAGAATTTGTTCATTGAAGTGATTCCAAAAATAAATTTGACGAATTTGTAACTTTTTAAATGGTTTATTTTAGATTCTTTTTGATAAATAAATATAAATATTATTTGAGTTTGAGTGACACCATACACATGGGTTAATAGCAGATCTTGGCTCACTTTCAAGACGTGAAATATGCTGCCATATTGAAGAATTGTGTTGTTTCAATTGTGACATTTTCTATCAAATCCGTCCTTACGAAATTATTACATAAAACCTAGCGTATACTTATAAGTATAAATACAACGAAAATTTAATGTAATTATAATAATGTGCTGTATGTGGACCAAGTTGTAATGTCTATGGGACCAAGATTAATAATTATTTGTATTTTTTTGTGTTGTTGGGTTGCCATTTTTTTAGAGTGTAACTTTGATTAGCTGTTATTATAATTTTGTGTAAATTATTTGATTGTACGATGTTGTTAATCCTATTTGTAATTTTGAATTGAATGTATTGATAGTTTTGTTTATAAAATGTACTAATTAAATTTTATTCTTAAATTTATCAGTGCATTAAAATTTTGTAAGAAAAAAATATATTGTTTCATGTTTGCTTTTTGAAAACTGAAAACGGAACTGGAACTTTTTAACGGAAGATAATTTCAAATTTCCAAATTAAACTACTCTTAAGTCCATCTGAAATTGGAAGCACTGAATTAAGTCAATAGTTTATAGCTAAATTTAATATTAAATTTAATAGCAGCTAAGTAATTATTACTTTTATGATTTTTTAATCAATTTTCTTCATATTTTTGAAATTATTAAAATTGTAGAATGATTAGTTATGAAAATAAATGCATATTTGGAATTAAAGTGAAAAAATAAAAGGTTATATTTTTTTTAAATACATTATTCAAATTTAATTAAGAGTAAAAATTTGTTGATAAAATGGGTTGTAAATATTTTATGTTAACAAACATTTTTGATTTTTATATTAGATACTTTAAAATGTAATAAAATATTAATTTAATATATTTAGGTCAGTAAAATTATGTATTTATAAAGCAAAACAGTATTTTATTTTATTTTACCCATCACGCTGTATCCCGTCTTTTGCTTCTTCCACTGGCACACATACTGAATAGGTTACCCCAATGCACCTCCTGTGTGAATGCCTACCAATGATGCATAATAGACATAAAAATAAAAATTTGGGCAAATTTCTGATGTCCCAGATGAAATCTCTTGTTCTCAACAATTTCCAACTTTTATCTCTATTTTTCATTTTATTATTAAATTTCTACTTGTTGTATACATGAGATTTTTCGACATGTTGAACATGTTGAGAATTTTTATGATTAGGAGTTTCGGAGACAAACATTACCACCTAATGTCGAACGTTGTTAACGTAAAGTGATCACACTAAGCCAGCCTTCGAAATAACAGTAGAAGACGGTCGTAACTCGTAAGCCCGTAGTGGTTTGTTCCATTTAAAATCGAACATTAGTAATGAATTGTTAGAGTCTTTAGTTGTTATTTTTTCTTTGAAATCAAAGAGTTGAACGCCAGCAAAATCCTCTGCTTCCTTAATAATAATAATACTGAATGGGTTCATATTCCAGAACCAAAACTAATCCAAATAAGTTCAACATTTAAATGTTTAGATTCTGGAAGGACACATTTTTCACAGTGCAAATAGGTTCCTGCTAGCCCAGTTAGCCGTGATAATTTATCCTTTCGACTGTAGCTACTTGGTGGAACATACTTCCAACTATTTTGTTTCTTTCAAATAGTGTTCATTAAGGGTTAGGTAGACATAACACTTCTTTTGATTTTCCTCAACATAATTTTTCTCATACAACCTCTCTATTTCTTTTGCTTGTGATTGAAAAAAAAAATTAATTAAGAAAAACTTGTACGAAAGAGTTTGGCGGGTGAATTGAAGGAAAAAAAAACTTACTTGAAGAACATATGTATAGTGGAAATAAAATACGCACTAAACGCCAAAAATGAAAAAAATGAGTTGAGTATGAGGAAATGTTCTATAAACCATTGTCAATAGCCTAAATATTGCACTAAGTCCATATCGATGATCTAAAGGCGTAAAAAAACAGATCCAAAAGTCATCATAGTACTATGTCTGTATGGGGGAAAAATCAGTTTTATTAGATTATCTCAAAATGAAATTTTTGGCGTTTAGTGCGTATTTTATTTCCACTATACATATGTATTACAACCCAAAAATGTGAGAAAAAAAAAAAAACAATAATTCTGGTTATTTTAAAGAGAAACCAAGTAAGTACATCACAAGATCATCCTGAATATGCAATTAGTTGTTAGATTCAAGGAAAATAAAGGGTAAGTATGTGAATAATTATTATTCTATATTATTAATATCAAAAAATAGTTTAAATTATAAATTAGTGAGATAATCAACTTGAGGACTGATAAACTCAGTATGTATATCAGATTTTTTCTGTGATACCCCAAAAATCAGTAGAAAAATAGTAAGTTTAGTAATTGCTGACCCCATGCAGTGGCGTACCGAGAGGAGAGGATCGCCCCGGGCGCCTCTATTAGAAGGGCTGCAAAATTTTCTTGTGCCATAATATACACGACCAGTTTGCTGATGATATTATATGTATTGTGTGTTTATGTATGTATCTATATTTTTATTTTTTAATTTCTTTCCAAGCTCCTAAGTAAACAAACAACAAACTAGTGTATGTACTCACGTTTATTGTTTTATTTTCGATGATTTTTTATGAAGACTTTTTTTACAAGAGTGCCTGCTTTAACTTTTTTCTGTCTTGCTTTTTTTTTCCTTTTACCCCTTTCCTGTTTTTTCCTGAGTGAACACCTATATTTTGATCACTGTAAAGCAGCATACGCGAAGGTAAATTGCTGATCAAATTTTGTTAGCTCGAGTGAAATTTTGAAGTTACAATATTTTGTACAGCAAAACAATTCAACAGTGCACGCGCATTCAATTGCACGGTGCACAGTTTGGGAAGGGCTGAATTTAGCTCTAAATCGAACATTCGTAAAACATTGACATTTCCCGCCATTATTTTGACAGCATTATTACAGGAACGGATCGCGACAGTAATGCACACGGCTGCCAATGTTGCCACATTCATAAAATGCATACGTATAAACGAATAATATATTTCTCAGCAAGACTCTATACTGGCAACATTGTTCAATCTGTCACATAAATTGTTGATGTTTCTAAAAGTTGCAAATATAGATAATTTAAAAATAACTTCACATAATAATTTAGTGTGCGTATGAATGCATCTTTGTTTGCAAAATATAATAAACAAATGATAAACAAGCCTGGAATTAGAAAGTTTGGCGACAGTGTCGGGAATCCGGATGTGATTAACGACTTTGTTTTTAGTTGTTTTGTATGGTCGGCAATGTTATAACTTTTCTGTTTGAAAGTGCTGTTTTAAACGTAATTTAATGTTTCTGAGCTATATAAAGTATTTATTCAGGTGTTCGATATAATATATCATCAACACTTTGTGTTTTCAGTATGAAACATGGTTTAAAAATCATATTATAGGTAAGCATCATCTGCATCTTTTTTACTTCCTACTAGAACTGTTTTCATGATTTTGTACATGTATATTGACATTATAGTGTGCATATCTAAACTGCATCTACCTATAGATAAATTTTCATTATTTATTTTGAATATAATATATTGTTTACGTTTTTATTGTTAACTTTTATTGACTATTTTGTGTTTCTTTTTGTATGTTTTTTTATTATTTTATGTAAAGTGTTTGACAATTTATTATATATTTATGATTATTTTGTTCTCCTCATACCAGCCTAGACTGACAGCTGACTGGAGAATATTTTGTTTGAATAAATAATAATAATATTGTATATTGTGTTTTGTCTATCTTTAAGAAACTTAAACAGTCTGCAGTTCCATCATACAATTGTATTGAGTTTTTTATTTAAAAAATACCAGTTTGTAGGTTATGATTCATAACTTTTGAGTACAGTTAATCGGTTTTGTAGATGTACGCAGATCTAGGTTATGTATAGTTTTTGGACAAGGAATTGTATAATTTATCAATTTAATGTGTAGTGTTTCTCAAGGAATTATCCTATTGGATATTAATGCAATAATGTTTTTTCAGATGCCCCAAAGGTATTGATGCCTTAATGCAAGACAAGCTATGACAGCACTATTACAAAGAAGGGAACTGCTCCAATTTTCAAGAACCCCAAAGATAAAGGGATGTATGAGGCCTGGCTGTTATTGCATGATAATATTGGAAAACATCCACAGGAACTCAGATCATTAACACAATTGAAGTGAAATTGTCCATATCCGCTTTAAAGAGCTCCTTGTGAAAGTGTATGTTGAAGGGAATGAAATATGTCCAAATGATTTAAAGTCGGTAATATCTAAAAGTGTGAAACAACTTAATGGTCTTTATTTAATTTGAAGACATGTTATTCATCAGTTTTACAAATGACGCAGAATATTTTAAGTTAATGAAGAATGCTACCAAATAAGTCTCCATTTAGTTGTATTCTGGCAAATAATAGAACAGAAAACAGTATATTATTTGTCTTAGATCCAATAAAACTTCTGTAATAAGAATCAATATGATATTACTATGCAAATTTTTGCATTCAATATATATATTTATTCTTTTTTAGCATTTGTTTAATAACAGATTTTTTTCTGTTACCATCCAAAGATGACTTAACATATATTATTTCAATTTCTTTTATTAAACTTTATATCATATATCTTTCTGAATACTTACTTGAAGGATCTAGGTACATATTCCACGTTACTTAAAATCGGTACTATGTTATGTACGTTCTGCCCATATTTGTTTATGAATCCTATTACAATTTCAATTTTTTTAATGAACTTCATATTATATTCCATTTACGATGATCCATCCAATGGAAGTAGTCATATTATTTGAAATGAACATAGTTTATGTTCAGTACATTTTGTCTATATTGGTTTGTGATTACATTTATTGTTTCTTATATCTTTCTTCCAAATTGAAATCTTGTAGACCTACATTGCTGAAATATTTATAGGTACTCGTGTTGAGTACATTCTACGTCTACCTTTTTAAATTGCCTACCTATACTATTTGAGTGTTTATTTGCTTATTGTTTGTTTTTTTTAATAAATTAACATATTTTGAAAATGAATGTTATATTACTTAACCCTCTTTGTCAAACAATATCTTTTAACTGTTGAAAGCACTGATACTTAAAAGAATAATACTTATAATAAAAGAAATTGTTCAACATATTTAACTCTAGCAATATGTTTCCTTGAATGCAACTATTTCTGATAGATACTACCAGCTATGTTTACGATGAACACTAATGTACATCTAAGAGGACACCAGCAGAAACTGTCAACAAGATACTACTCAAATCCCCTGAAACACTTCTCGGCCAATGGCTTTCAAGAATATACTCTTCTTCAGTCGGTCCCTCGATGCCGAGGATCGTGACAGCCATGCATCCCCACCAACTCCCTCCCGGTCTTGAGCCATTCTTATGGACCCATGCAGTGTGGTCCCCATTGCCTGCCTAACAAGATCGGACCATTTCGTGGGCAATCATCCTCTTTCCAGGGAGTCCTCCAAGAATATACTAGATTACTACAAATTAGCTGACACTTGGGGTCAAAACAGTGAAAGCTGCCTACCCAATAAGAATAGTAGTATTTATTATTGAATTTTCATTATATTGTGTAAGTTTCATGTTCCTATATAGATTAACATATTTAGTGAGAAATGTCCATTTCAAAATAGAACTCCCATAAAGAGCTATTTGGAATATAAAATATTATGTTAATTTACAAACCCCCATTTTCTTTTAACTCGCAAATTTATGATACTTAAATAATATTTATCGCATTAATTGAATTATTATAGGTAATAATGTAAGAATCATTATAAAAAGTTCCACATAATATTGATAATTATTATTTGTCATAATATGCCAGTGACCATAAGTATGAGAAATGTCATGCCACGGCTTGGAAAACCACCACAAATACCATCGTGTAACAGGGTGTTTGCCTTGGCTTGTGTGAGCTTGCCAACGCTTGCACCAAGTGTCGGTTTTTGACACAGATCAAAGGAATTGCGGCAAATCTATTAAAATACAGTGCGCACACCAACGTGTAATATGCGTCCAAGCGTTTGTGAAGGCATGGAGCTTGCCAAGCCACGGCAAGCGTGTAATTGTAGCGTTACATTCAAAATAGGACTCCCAATGCTAGCAATTACAACGTTGCCATTTTTAGCTTCCAGGCTTGTAATATAGAAGGCAGTGGATGACTCAATGAGCAGACCACTGTTGAATCTCTTTTTTTTTGTGAAAAGTTACCTCAAATTATCTTATTGTGAATTTTCAATTACCGTCTGATATTACAATTCTTCTGGGGGTTATTCGCAAACGCCTGAAGATGAGGGTGAAAACCCTCAATATTGTGTTCAATTTTTTACCATGCTCCTGGGGGTCGTTTCATTCTTGGCTTACTTTTTTTTATCAGCTTGTTGAGTGCTGTAGGTAAGTTGTATGGTAAGGTTCTGATTGAAAGAGTAGGAAAGTTGACTAAGAGTAAAATTTGGGATGTTCAAGGTGCTTCTTTGAGTGGAAGGGAGTGCACCGATCAGATCTTTTCCCTGCGAATGGTCGCTAAGAAGCTGATGGGTAAACAACAGAGGCATTTTTGTGCATTTGTAGACCTGGAGAAGTCTTATGATCGTGTGGACTGTGAAAGATTGTGTCGAATGCTCTCGGATTATGGGGTGAGCGATCGGTTGATTAAACCGCTCCACACAAATGCTGCAGGAATAAGGTCTCTGAGAAAAATCTGACAGTGTTTTTTAGGGGCTATTGTAATGCAAAATCATTACTTGTGCGCAACAGTTAGGGGTGGGATATAAGGTTGCGGAGTAATGTTCTATCAATGTATTCCGACCAGCCGTCTCCCTTGTAAGGGTAGGTAGAGAGAACAGACACCAAACTATCCTGTCACACACTGTTTGCTTCTGCACATTTATACAATTCACAAAGAAAGAGGGGGCCTTGATTGTACATTTCAAAATAATTCATTTTCATAATATGTTTGTAGGTTACTAAAATTCCTGTAATACAGTTTAATGCTGCAAGACTGAATCAATTTACTGAACATTAGTGAGCACCTGTTTAAAACTGAATAAAAAATATGGAAATTATTTTATTAAAACCAATAAATCATTTTCATGTCATAGTTAGGTTTATTAAACAGTATAACAAATATACAAATTTATATTATAATTAATATACCTTTTTCACTGACACTGATCGGCATTACAGCAGCAAGCCTTTGCGTCGATCAATGTAAGATAAAAGTGGGTAAACTATACCACAAAATGAAAATAAAAGGGTTCATACCCAAATACATGAAGATTCCAAACTACAAAAAAATATGAAACATCACAACAATATTATGCCAAGTACATCTATCACATAGCAGGTATCATCACAATAGCAAAAACACTATTCATCCATGTATTTATGTAAGCACACAACTATTCGGACACTAGGTAAGTAGTTTTAATTTTGGCGACAGCTATTTTATCCCCATGAGATACTGAAAGGTTGTAATAAGTGTGTGAGATAAAATACGACACACATTGGTCTCTCCCATCCTGGCTTGGACATTGTTTTTTTTTCATTGTGGTGATTTTTATATCAATATTTACTAAGAACTATCATCGTTTTCAACCAATCTGTAACACACATTGAACATATAGATATTTGGCTACCACATTGCATGTTTAACTACAAAAAAGTGACTATAAAATATAATATTCTTAATTGTACATAGTAAAATATGTCAAAGGGTAGGCTTATTACCTAGTGGTAAATTCTACAGCCATATCATAATATCATTGTTTTCTCCCAATATCCGTCATATGTAATCATTTATTTATATTGTATTTTTCAATCATGGAAAACAGACTATGAATCTAAAATCTTGTGTGTCATGTATTGAATACTTGGTAAAAATGAGTTTTAGCGTCGTGAACATTTCTATTCGAATTGTCCACATCTGTCATTTCCTATGACGTTTCCATAGATTTTTATTCACGTATCTGGCGGTATCAGTGTTGCCTAGTCGCAGAAACGCGTCCAAATATTTCGCATCGGACTGGTAATGCGAGCTGTCAAATATACAGTCAACCGCGACAACACTGTTTGTATGGAAGGTCACGTGACTAGCGGCAAGGGGGAATTCTTTGTATTATTTGTTTAGAGCAAAATTCTCCGATTACAATATACTCTCCTTAAAAAAATTCTGTTTGTTTGTGATGAATGGACATGTTTTATTATGCATTTTGTCTCCTATAGCGAATAATACAGAATACACATTTTTAGGACAATATTTATGAACCTCTATTTTCCATACTTTTTCTTTGAAAGAAAACATATATTTAGTAGCTAATTGCGTTATAATTATTTTTTACACTGGTGTTCCTTGCAATATATACCTTGGAAATCATTTCTTTTGAAAATTATCATCCAGTATATTTATTTTCTTTTCATTAAAATTTTTTGTATAAATAAAAAATGAGTACAATTTTACGCACAACACGATTTAACCATGTTCAGTTTTTCACGTAGACACCAAATAAATACAAATCACGAAAATATATGATAATCAGAACGTTTTATACAGACTTCTAGCAAACAAAACCTCCGACTTTTGCAGCTAGTCAGCTATTTTTATCATGATACCCCCAAGTCGCATAGATTACCGATCCAATAGTACTATATCTATGATGTTTCGACCGGCGTTAGACAACGCATTTAAAAATAAAATCGTGCCACCAAAAAAAAACATTTTCAGTAAGTTCAAAAATAATTTATCACAATATGTAATTTATCTTATAAGAGCTACATAGAGCAGGTGATCGGCGACACTAGAAGAAAATACAACATACACAAATTATTTATTACACATATACCTATTTATAAAATCCATTGCCTGGGCCTTTATATGAAAAAAGACACAACTTAGGTTATTATGTAAAAATTACATAATATTAAAAAAATTCTTGTTTTGCATTGCGATGTTCTTAATGTCATCAAACATTATTATGTAAATAAATTGCCGCATATTTGATTTAAATTATTTGTTAAATCGGTATAGGCATTGAAAACTGTAAAGTGTAATATTTTTTATTTTTTTTTAATTGTAAATGGGTATTTGTTATTGATAATGTTTGTATGATTGTATATTTGTGATTATTATAAAAAAGGCTCTTTAGCCGTACAATGAATAAATAAATAAATAAATATTATTATTGTGATAAATTATTTTTTGACTTACTAATGTTTTGTTTTTGGTCGCACGATTTTATTTTTAAATAAATGCGTTGTCTTGCTGCATCAGTCGATTTCGGGTGCAAGTCAGTGGAAATAAAAAAGAAAATGCGTTGTTTGCCGTCGGTCGAAATTTTGAAATATTTGGACGCGTTTCTGCGACTAGGCAACACTGATACCGCCAAATACGTGAATAAAAATCTATGGAAACGTCATATGAAATGACCATGGAAATGACAGTTGTGGATAATTCGAATAGAAATGTTCACGACGCTAAAACTCAAGTTTACCGAATACTTCACCAAAAAAACAATTTTACAATCATCAGTACATTAATACAGGTGCATCTGTTGGGTACTCAATAAACTGAATACAATTCAGCTAGTAAATAATCATGGATTCAGAATTTTTTTATATGAAACACATATCAAATGTATATGCAGATTGGTAAATAAGCATGTTATGGATTGATTTGATAACATTTGAAGTATTTTATCAACCAATTTTAAGTAAAAAAAAAAACAATTTTAAAAGATGCCTATTTTCTCATACAAACTTTTTCTTCATGGAGTGCCATTTTATTTTTTCTTTCTAAAATTGGTGTTTTTGTTTGAAAAATGAAGACTTTGTTGGTCATAGTCGTTTAGTTAGTCAATTTGAGGGGATTTGATAACATCCTCGGATGATAACACTACGATTTGAATAGGTTAGAACGTAGTTTTTAATAGTTTTGTCAAAAATCGAAGAAGCCCGCAAAGTAAATAATTACCAATATAAAAATGTTATTATTCACCCGTGAAATATGAAAACCTTGCTCACCTTTCAGAAATAGGTACTTATATTTAATTTATTAATGGACAGTTCACCCGAAATGAAAAAAATGTATAATATTATTAGTCAATATCAGGTTAACGAGATCACGTCAGTTATCAACAAATGACAGCCATTTGACAGTGACAGTAAATTACCTTCTACGTGTTCTTACACTATGGCAGCCGTGTGCATTACTGTCGCGATCCGTTCCTCATTATTACATAACCATAGAATCCATATTATTATCTTTCTATGGAATGATAGATCACGCAGTTTTCTAAAATATTTCCTTTACTTTTTAAAAAAATATTATTCGTAGCTACACACAAAAATGAGAATATTCTTTTAATATTACGCCTTACTAATATTTGACTAATATGCTTGTTTTGATAAATTAAAATTTTTAAAATTGGGTGTGATTTCGCAACATTCGCAACACGTTTTTTATATTTTTTTTACATGGCAATGAATATGAAAAACAGAGCAAATGGCGATTGTTGTCTTTTGTTGGTTCGCCGAAGAATTTTGACGATGAAAATGAATAATTCACATCGTAAAATCTAGTTATAAAGTTATTTTTATGAACCAAATATTAAATGATAGTTTGATGATAAATTCTGTTAATTTTCAGATACGTAAATTATCAATTAAGGTTATATTTTGGGCAGATTTGGTTAGTCCTCCGATTTCTCTGCGAGAATTTCTGATTACACATTTGCGTGATGTTTGAATTGTCGGTGAATAAATACACTGTGTTCTGTGGTGTTGTGTTCAGTGTCTGTTTGAGCAAAAAATCTGTTATTCGGAAATATATTTTATAGAATATTAATAAGTTACGTGAATATCCTCTTCCTGACTTGTGAACATCAACAATGCGTGAATATCTATCAATATTATGTTTGAAAAGTGTTAATTCAAGTATTCTAAGTGATAACATCCTTTGTTTGATTTGTAAATGTTAAATTAAATGCTATGAAATGAGGAAGACGACAGGTTCCAAAGATGAGTTCAATCCTTTGGTTTTTGAGAAGAAGTTAACTCAACTAAAGGATACTCAGGATAGCATACAGTCTCTTTCAGCATGGTGCTTGCAACATAGACAGCAGCACAAAAAGATTGTAGGTAGTTGGCTGAATGTCCTTAAGAGAGGTTAGTAGTTTTACTCCTCATATTGACTAATTCTTTGGGAAACATAAATATGAATTGCAAAGTAATTTACAGATTCAAGGAAGTACATCTGAGCTCAGATATACTTATTATTTTTAAAGAAAATTTTAATAGTAATTTTAAGTTGAAATCCACAAATATCATAGCATCATAGTTTGACTTGGAGAAAAGCTTCAGCAATGATTTGATCAGTAGGAAAAGAAACTAGGCTACCCTTTCGGAACGCGATTTGCTTTTTATTGGTAATATACCTACCTACTTCATTGTTAAAGTTTCTGACTAAAATTTTCCAGTGTTTTTTAAGTTTGACTAGCAAATTTATTCTTCTATTTGCCTAGTAATAATTGCTTTTTGACAAATGTGCTAAAATTTCAGCTAAAATCGAACAAAGATTGACTCTGTTCTATCTAGCCAATGATGTAATACAGTACAGCAAGAGGAAGAATTATGAATTTGTTGAGAGCTGGGGAACTACATTACAGAAAGCAACACCACTTGTGAGGTAACCGATATTTCATTGATAGTGTATGTATTTTTATTAGCTAGTTCGTATCCGTTTCGTTTTTTGATTATGAAAGTAGTAAAAAATACTTATCATACCATCTGTGAGGTTATAATCCTGTGTAGGTTGCTTCAGAAAACATCTCCAAACCACTCTTTTATCAGCCCAAGGTTCCTCTCCAGCGTTGGTCTCCCCAAAGAGAATATAATACCTTACGGATAAGAGACGCAACTCCATAGATGAAAAAAATGTACTGACTGGTTTGTTTAGCCAACATTGAAACAAAATTTTTATTATGGTGATGTTGCCTTTCTGGTACTTGACAGCTCGGTGACAGCGGGCAGTCATGGTCATACCCAATACCCAAGCAATTTTAAATTTCTCATAAGTCATTGGTTAAAAAAAAAGTATTTAATTTAATGATAGCTTTATTGCAGTTTTACAAAAAATTACACAAGAGTATCTATACACCTACTAGATATTTATAACACTTTTGACAAAAGTTTTAATACATAATATTTGTTGTACCTACACATATTTTTAATACATAATATCAAAGAGTTCCATAAATAGAGCGGCTAACTTGCCTTGTATTTTATGTTCTCAATATGATGCAGTTAACCGCTGCATATTTTTTATGAATTCAGTCTGTCACAGACGTTGCTAGGTGACGCATCGTGTTGCTTACATAATAATTGCCCTCATGTGTAATGAGATACTGCACCAATTATGCAATAAGATAATAAAAGTGACAATATTGTATCTTTTAATCCTTAAAAACAATTTATTATATGTTTTTTTCATTCAATAATTAATAATATTTTCTAAAATATATTTCAATATTATTTGACACATCGATACCTCAATATGCAAATTGGGTAACTCCAAAAAAAATAACTTTTTTGGATGAAAAAACACGACATAATTTTGATACATAACGATTCTATAATTTGAAAAAAAAAAACCGCAAAGTGGAACCTGGAACGGGGCCCAGGTCTCGTAACCCTTAGGTTAGCAATCACAAGTGAAAGTAACAGAAAAAAATTCTTTCCTTCATATACATCTTCCTTCAAACTTATTAGATATGGAAAAACTCTTCAAGTCATAATTTAATGAAATCGTTGTTCATGTACCCTCATACCCTTTTGTTTTTTTATCATTTTAATTTGTGATCCAAGGTTTGCTTTATTTCTGTTTTAAGTATAATAATTTTCTGCCCAAGTATTTCATATTTCTCTTTTTTCTGGTTTAAATTTGAGGCCCATGAAAATTTATGTGCTACATATTTTCATTCTTTTAATTTTACAAGATTGATATCTCTCAGTTTTCAACAGAATCTGAGTATTCTGTTGACCGTAATGTTCTTGCAATCTCTTACAACATTAAAATAAAAAAAACTTCCTTATTCTGTGCTTGTAATGATATTCAATCAAACGATTTTCTTAATCAATGTCATGAGTATACAGTTTCATCTTGAATTTATCCAAGACAATTCTTAATCTCAATCAATCAATCTCGGTCTGCATAGAGAATAGAGTTGCGCATTTTAAACGTTGTAATACTAACAAACTTTTCCCTATTTTTCTTAAGGTGTTATTAAGACATTTTATTATTATGTTGGATTTGCCGAAATCACCAAAAATGTGTATTTGAATACAGAATTTTTATACCATCATTAGGTAAATCGTTTTGTCAAAAATGCAGTTATCCATGTTGTATATCAATGTATCGACACCATAGCAACATAATAATAACATTGTTGCTTAGTAAACAGTTTGTTACTATAGTAAACAAATATCTACTGAAATATAAACAATGCACTAAGTAAAAAGGTTGAATTCCATTACATTCGCAGTATAAGTCATTTATATCGAAAATTAAAATTTTCTAAGTCATCGTTATGAATGTTTTCGGCGCATTATTTAAACACAATTGGAACATCACCCGCACACCTCCCGTCCCTCCCACCAAACTGGACACAAATTTAAAGTGAATTTTCTTCCTATTAGCCCCTCTATTTATGGAACTCTTTGCATAATATTTGAAATTTTTGAAAAAAGTGATAAAAAAAAAATCATCACAAAAGTTAAAAAAATAATCATCACAATTGGTATTTTTCTCATCACTTTTATGACAAATGACACACCTTTTGCGCATTATGATTATCTTTGAATATCAACAAAATGACCTCAATACTCAATCCGTAGGTTTTGTATTCTCTTCGAAAATAATACAATAACACAACAGACCGCTAAAAATGGCGTTAAGATTTCAGTTTAGTTTGATGTTTTTCAAACATAAACAGTCGCGTCGCAACAACAAGTTTGCAATTCATGATATTATTTTTGTTGTTCAAGTGCTTTGTATGACGGTTTCGACCCACTGGGTCTCCCTACCTGGCTGGCCTACCTACACTGGCTCTCTGTTGGAAAATATGATCTTGTTGAATCATTAATTATTATTGTCAATGGAAGTATGAATTTTCTTTTTCATTCTAAAATCAAATCTCTTTTTGTTTTTTTTGTTATTTACTTATTATATTGCGTGTTTTTTTTTTCTCTGTTCTCTTACCCATTGCACTGTCGAGTTATAGGTATAGTTTTTCAGTTGAATTAAAACAGACTATTTTTTGTTCCTAAACGAAGTTGAATTATGCCGTTAACGTAAAGTGATGACACTAAGCCAGCCTTTGGAATAACAGTAGAAGACGGTCGTAAGCCCGTAGTAATTTGTTCATACCATTTAAATATCGAACAATGAAATGTTAAAAGTCATTAGTAGATATATAGGCATTTGTTAAGATTTAGACTTTAAAAATTGACACAAAAATCTAGACATAGATATAGGTTGAGGTAATTATTAAAATTTGTTATATTGTAAAAATTTGAAAAAGTCGCGGTATACTAGTTTGTCACGCAATACCGTAGATATTAACCTGGACTCAAGCCAGGATTGGAGACTTAAAAAAAAATTAATTGTAGTGTGCCATTATATTTTAATTAATGTTCTTTTATTGTAGAGACGAGAAGGTGAAACACAAGATATTGCGTATTTTCAAAATTTGGGAGGAGAGGAATGTTTACGATGAAGAGTTCCTTACGGACTTGACAGGGCTGCTGAGTGCGGCAGCAGGGAAACCTGCTGACAGCGACCCCAGTGAATTTCAGGTAATCAATCGGGACCATTAAGACCTTATGCGATGAAATTGTTGTTTTGATTCCACATGAAAAAAATGAAGGCTGTAGCTACCTAAAAGTTCTTGTCTAAATAAAATGTTGGGTTAGGTGTGTGTATCCACCCATTACAAAAAAACAGAATTAAGACACTATATGTGTGTGTGTGTGTGGTATCGCTTTGTTCATCTAGGTGACTTTAATCAGTCAGTCATTGATCTGGACTATCCTAATGTAGATAAAATGCCAATATAATGCATAAACAAATACAGTCTAATGTATGCGAGTTTTGAGTATTGTAGGTACTTACAAAACTAGAATTGCAAAGTGGCGTGGGATTACTGTATACACAAGGATTGTAAAATATCCTTCACTTTAATTTTATGATAAACACAGTTGCACTTTCACAAAATTTGTATTGAATCTCGAGCGCTTTCGTCTAAATCACGCAGACATTGTCAAGAGTTAGACGAAACCGCTCGAGATTCAATACAAATTTTGTGAAAGTGCAACTGTGTTTTATAAATTCATAATAATGAACTTTCATTATGTAAACACACAAACCCTCCAAAAAATACACTTTAATTTTATCAAAAGAAGATTCAAACATTTTCACTTATTTTTACTTAGTGGAAGATCCTCTCATACCGTGTTCCATTTCTTCGAGACAGAGCTGAGGGAGTTGGACATGGTGTGGGAGGAGGTTATAAACATTGCGCAAGATCGAGCGCAATGGAGAGCTCTTGTTGCCTCCCTATGCTCCTGAGTGGAGTTCCAAGGGAGTTTTGATTTGATTGTCTTCAAATCTTGAATTTAATGACATCATGCTGGAGAGATGGAACTGTAAAGGGGTTTTGTTTTTTCCAGGCCATCCAGCTGGTTAATAAAATAAAGCAGTGTAGTGTGTTGGAGGCGGATACGGATTTGCAGCTGAAGAAAATACACGATAGTTCTTTGTCGTTCAAAGATATAGACCAGCTATGTGTAAGCCTCAAAGGTATGTACAAGCAAGACTCATTTAAGAAATTAAAAAGATAATTATGATATGTTTAAGCAGCCAGTACAAAGAGTCTCTCAGATAAACGACTGGAAAACCTCCATTAGGTGAGGTTTAAAGATCTTTTTGATCATAGCAATATTACCACTACTTGCCTATGTTTCTTACGGGTCTCAATCCTTAGATTGATTTGTCCCAAGCAGCCTGTTTCTCCCTGTTTCTCCCTGTTGTCAGCCAACCTCTTCATATCTGCATTCGAGCTGCACTCACCTGTTCTATGTTTAGGTCTATAGCATAAAATAATCGAAAATCCTTTGTGTTTCAAACAAATAATATTTTGAGCTTGATGTGCCTTAAACATTTGCAAAGGGATGGTTTATGTATTCAAAAAGAGGGAATTGAATGCAAATTCTGCTTGGATTCAGTTTTCTGTTCCAGTTTTTCTAACAATGTAAAAAGCTCAACTATTCTGTTGTATTTTGCTTCGTAGATTTTGAAAAAGCCTTTGATACTGAAATGATGAAGTATAAATTGAAGACATAAGTGGATGAAGGTGTTATGTTACACCAATATGGAACTGAGATATCAGGAGTTAAATTTTTGAACACATATTGTTCTAGATATTTTTCTATAGCAAAGATATATGTTCCCATAACGCCTTCATCTGTATTTGCAAAATAGCGTTTTTAATGGATGAATGTATTAAAGTCCCTTAACACTTACATCCGCGTTAAATCGTGTTATGGGTGAATTAATATGTAACGTAACTCCTTCATCCACTGAGAAAATCGTATTTTAGCACATTTTTGAGCGGTGTGATTATGTTCATGTGAAAGAGCGTTACTTAACACCTTTATTTGTGTAAAAAAGTGGAATTTTGTATTTTTGCGACATAACGCCTTCATCCACTTATGTCTTCAATTATTTGATGGGTGGGTCCACAGTTGGCTTATAGGAATAATCTCATAAATGTGATCCATTGTTTGCAGAGAGGCATGATGCTGAAGAGGCAGCTCAGGAAGTGGAAGAGGGAGTAGTCAGGCTGGAAGGCTACGTGAGGGCCCTGCAGAAAGAGCTGGTGGCCAGGGCTACCTTGTGTCACTTGCTGCACACTGCCCTGCAGTACTATGGCATCCAGAGGGGAGAAGTCAAAGTTGTTGCCAATGTGAGTCCTGGGCTTTATCATGCATCTCGTATCCTGTTTCTTTCACTTCTGATATGGGAGCATTTGTAGATCAAAGATCCTTTACTGTGTTCAGGCAAAATGTAAAATAACACCTCATTTCGGAGCAATAATGTCCCTTTTTCCTGCCCCTCATCCATAGCCTATATACCCCAGCTGAGCATACATACACTATTACTGAAGTTTTTAGTTTGCTTGTCTTTTTCTTTTCAACTACTCACTATCAATGTTTCGGTATACTTGATTGGTGTTTTTCTTGACCATACCATTTATGTAATAGTTTTTGTATCATCACTGTAATGTATATCTATCTTATAAAAATTATTTAATCCACATCTTTCAACCACATGTATTTACTATTCATCTTTATCAGTGCTTTATATCTTGGATATCTCAACTTTTAGTTGGTTGAAGAAGAGTAATAGAAAATCCTTTATGTGTGATGGTCTTGTGAACCTCTTAGTAACAAATTAAATTTTTTTTTTAAATTTTAGGCTTACAGAAATTTTGGCGGTCGTGTTCGTAATTTAAAAAGGAGATTGGATGAGCTCTGCGAGACACTTCCATCTTCCAATCAGAATACTAGTAATAAAGTAAAGAATGCTCCGGAAAAAACAAGTCCTGTGCCGTCTCCTCCGCTGCCGGGAGAGTCCGTGCCGTCACCCGGACCCGACGAGGATTTCGATTTGCCCCAAGATTCTGGAGAAGGTATAAATACCATTCATATGACTCTGTATGATGAATTTGTGGTCTGCTTTATTGAAACAATTCTCCGCTTGTTTTCAGATGGATACAACGTGGACAAAACCTTTTCCTCGAGCCTCATCGGTGACGAAATGGGAAAAGGATTTGCCAGTTTTTTGGGGAATGGAGATTTCCCATTCTTTTCCAATAAAGAAAAAAAAGATAGTAATGCTGGTAAGAACAACACTTTTTTATATTATATTCTATTTCATACAACTTTACCGTATTTGATTTTCTACTGTGTGTTCCTCATTATGCGAGAATTACTTATATCATGTTCTTTATGGAGTATGCAGAGAGAATGATAATGCATACCATCTCACATACAGCTTCTCCTGGTTCTTTCTGACCTATCCTTTCTTGAGGAGTTAACCAATCCACATCATTCTCAGTCGAACACTCTTCCTCAAACCTATTCTTTTCATCATTACAGTGACCTCTGCTGGTATAGGTGCTAATTTATAATCAAGGTGTCCCGGGTTCCGTTCCTCACTATTCTTCAGTTTGATTGGGTATAGACTAACAATGTTTCTGTTGTGTGCTGTTTCCAGGTAGTAAAATAGAAGTGATCAGCTCTCACCCACAAAGTGCCTCAGACGATGACTTTAATATGAATGATTTTTTGAAGTCTTTGATTCAACCCAAGCCAGGAACTACCAATCCCCTCACAGGTTTTACTTTTTGACTATCTAATATGTCCGTTTTATATATACTCTGAAACATCTAACCAGTGCCATCCAAACCGTTTTAAGTTAAAAAAAATTTTTTATGTATATGTAGAAAATTTTTATGTGTTTATAATATCTTACAGAATACAGGTCAAAATCTCTTTATAATGAATACCGAAGTAACGAATCGTCAATTTGTCCCCGAAAAACTTCCATATAAAATGTACTGAACCAAATTCATTATAACGAAGTCAATCTCAGTATAGCGAACTTTTTTGTTTTAAAATTTTAAAATCATGTTACAATTAGGAAATGAAATTTCTCCGACTTCAGTTTGTCCTTGGCATTGGCGAGTTTGCAAGTGTTTGCCTAACTTATTTCCTTCACGTGATTGAAAATCCTTGAAATTTGTTTATGTTTTCACATCAAAATAACGTACCTACTGTGTTCTGGTAAACTTTGTGTCCCCAACGGTTCTTAAACTTTTTAAAGAAACAATAAAACTTAGTGTTTTTGTACAAAAATAATCATAAGATGAGATTAATGACTTTGTGTTTTGCTGTATTCATCATTAGTGTTTCAAATAATAGTTTATTTGACCTCAGTAGGTATAATATGACGATAAAGAAATCAAAAAGTATAATTTCCTATATATCCAGTGTAACGAAATTTCATCATAACGAAATATTTTTTATGGTCCCCTGAAGTTCGTTATACCGAGATTTGACCTGTAATATCCATAAACATTTATTTTTAATGAATAACGCATATATTAACGTGACTTGTGTGTATTGCAGACACTTTCTTTAAGTCGGGCAACAAGCTGACTCCGCCACCCCCTCCCCCGATGCTGCCGGGACTGGATCTGCTGAACCCTGGGACCACACCTGTCACTGGAGTGCCTCCCCCACCACCCCCTCCACCATTGAACAACTTCTACGGGAGCAAAACAGGTACAAAACAAAGCATTGGGAACAATGTAGGTAGAGCCTCCTTGGATCAGTTTAAAGAACTCTTTTTAAAGAGTGCTTTAATAAAATTGAATTAAACTAATTAGCTTGTAGTAGACCACTAAAGGGAAAAGGAGAAGATTGGCTTGGTAAGTGATAAGTAATCAAGTTTTTGATTATTTATTATTATTATTTAGCGTATGGCCATTTCATCACAATTTATATATAATTCAATTAATAAGTATATTTTTGTTTTTCTTGTTAAATAGTCAATTCGAAAATTCCATTATCTTGACTTGTATCGCTTTGTACTTAGATGTTAAGTTTTAAGTTTTTGATGTTAACACTAGATCAATAATTGTTAATTTAGACCACTAAAGGTTATAGTGTCTCCTGTTGTTTTGTTTAAGGCTGACTTAGTGTGATAGCTATAAGGAAACATATGGCGAAAATTGTACAAAGTACACTGGACTCCCAGTAATCTCTCACGCATATCACTCTCGATTATTCATCAGATTACATGAAAAATCATTTAAAGAACTCAACATGAAGGACTTTGCTTTGTGTTAATCTTGGAATGTACAACTTCATCAACTATCACAAAATTAGGACTGTAGGGGTTTTTTGTAACATTAATATCATAAAAGTTGGTAATTTATCATTTTTGTTAAGATCTAGACCTGAAAAGCAGACAAAAATGAGAAGTATTGAACTAAAATGATGTTATTAACAACTAATTTAGTAAAGATGTACCTACTTGCATACTTGGCGTAGACATTCTTCCATCATTCTCAGCATTTTTCTTCATAAGAAAAGCAAGTCATATTCAATATTACTTGTTAACATTGTTGATTATAACTTAAGTTGCCACAGAGCCAGTGGCGGTGGTCCCCCCTCCAGTGGAGCAGTATCCAGAGCAAGGGTCACACTGGACTACCAACACCTGGGAGAATGTTAGTACTACATTACATTTACTATGTTCTATATAAAAAAAATACCAATTAACATTGTCTTCCACTTTTGCTTAGATGTTCCCATCGTTTCCCATACGACATGTAATACCAGTCTACGTATTACATGTCGTATGAACATTGTGTGGGATATAACCGTTAGACAATAGGTAATGTAATGACAAAATAGTATTAAAACGACCTGTAAAACTACATAAGTCTTATTTGCAACATTTCTTATATCATATTGAACACCACAAGAAGACTATGGTGAGCTCACTCCTATGTTTTCTGTGCAGATTTTTCAGCTGGTTCGCATGTCTTTAATACCTATATGTCAATGGGTTTGCCACAATGGTATACATTTAGGGATATGGGTTTGAGTCCTATGATGGAAATTTAAGGGATTCCCTGAGCCAAAGTGAACATACCAAAGAGTCAAATTCAGGGGTTCAAATCTGTTTACAAAATTATGCTCTATAAATTAATTGTTGTGTGTAAATATTTTCAGCCTCCGGAGTCTCCTCCTCACGCAGACGCAGTATCCAACATAAATGTGCCTCCGTTGACCGTGTACTCGGAACCTCCTCCCACCGCTAGAGTGGACATAGACCACAGGAGCCTCAAGCACATATCACAGCCACCACCTCAACATAATCCAAGTAAGGCTTGACTACTTCCTCTTAGGAGCTTACCGTAGGTCGGTAGCCTAGTTTGGGTTCCTGGTTGGCTCAGTAGAACTTTCTGTACATGGCTGATACACTATTATAAAATAATAAAGTTGCGTATTGAAAAAAATTACTGACATGTACTTCTAGTATCAAAAGCAATCACATCTATCCGATTAATATAACAAAATTTTCTTTGACACTGGTTATGAGAATAAAATGCCCCAAATAATTGACACCTGGGATATAATATGTTATGGTAATTATAGTTCTGGAAGCTGATGATGTGGACCACAGGGTGCTGCCTACCCCAATGACGCACCCACAACCCAACCCTCCAGATAGAAACCGACCCCATCAAGGTATGCTCAAATCACATTTCTATTTCAAAAATAATTAGGCTGATGAAGACTCCATTTGTTCACTTGTCACCATGAAACTGTCACTTTGTCACCTGTTAAAGATTTGGCTGTCATGAGATAAATATTAGAAGGGGAATTTCTTAATATTTGTACTACTTGAGCAGGACATGGTTATTTTTTAATTCTTTACTGTACATTGATAAGTATAAGAAACAACACATAAAATTGGACATAAAAAAGACATCACAGAATCAACATACAGAGGGGGAGAGAACAACTAACCCATGTTATGTTAGAGTTTAACTCAAATTCTAGTGTAATGGAGGTTTTACTGTACTGATATAATTGTGGTGTAAATTTTCTCACTCTCATTGTTTGTTTTATTTCAATTTTTGTGGCTGTTTATTGCAGGTGATGTGGACCACAGGAACCTGATATCCCTAACTGGAACTCTGCCCCCTCCACCTCCCATGCCTTCCATCATCATGGGGTCATGGTCACCCCACAGGCAAAATGCTGACCAGGTACCTTTATATACATACCTTCATCTTAATTTTTTTATTTTTATTCATCAACCCATAGGTCCCTTGCGGGACTCTTGGGATCATCATATTTACACTTTCACAATTATTTTATTTCACAATATACATCACATTACACTATTTACAACTAGTATGGAAACACATACTCACATAAGAATCAAAATTACAAATGAAAAAAATACATGTTTGAATTTAAAAATGGTGGCAGAAAGCAACAGGAATAAAGTCTGTTCCAATTATTTGACAGCATACAGCATCTCGTCCATTGAATAAAATGCATTGCAAACAAGATACTTTTTCACCTCCCTCTTGAAGCGTAAAATATCCAGAGACTTTAGGTAGAGTACGGACAGTGAAAAGTGATCCGAGGATGCAATTGTCAATGGCAGCTTGACAATAATAGTCTCACACTTTAAAATATAAAAAACTTTTTTGAATAGAGACAAAAAAAAAACATAAATTTTTTTTTGGAATGTTGATAGTAATTATAATTGTATCTGGTTTTAGGACTACAGGAATATCAGCAGTGGGGAAATTCAAATGATACCTCCACCACCTCTTCCACCATTACAACTCAGGCCACCCCTGCTGGGAGATTCCCCTCCCGCACCAAAGATGGCCAAAACCATGGCCAGCACCCCTCCAGTCATATCCAGTCTACCACCCAACATGCCTAGTCACCCCCCTGATATGTCCGTGCTGCCTCCAGCCATAGTGGATGTTACTAAGTTGCCTCCACACATTGGGGGGCACCAACGTGTCATCCCACAGTCTCCACACGCCATGCCCAATATGTCCCAACTCCCCCCGGTTATTCTGGGACACTCTCAAGGGTATCCTGGTGATTTATCACAAGTTCCTTTACCACCCAATATACAAATGCAACAAAATATGCACATTCCCCCGCCCATGCACCACCCTAACATGAACATGTCCAGCATGCCTGGGCATGGTCACTACTCCAACAGGGATCCTTCCATGGGCACTGGGGTGGTAGGTGTGTCTCATTTGCCACCCAGTAGTATGCTGAAACATCCACCGGAAGTGTTGAATCAGAATCATAGAATCAACGCACCTCATCACCACCACAATTCTATGATGAATCCAGCTGCTCCCAGTGGTGGTCCCATGCCCGGGAGACCTGCTAGATCTGACAATGTAGAAAGTATCGACATGGAGATGTCGGAAGACGAAGATGGTAAGATAACTGGATTCAGTGACGCCTTACTTTGGGTCAGTCTATGGCGTTACGCTCTAAATTTGTTCTATTTACCATTTCAGAATACGATCATCTTGAATCCGCCATGAGCCTGATGCACTCCACTCCCAACAGCAGGTCAGTGGGGAACAACAACAAAGTGCTGGTGGGTGGAGACACCTCCTACAAGTCCTCCTCGTACAATAAGCCCAACCATCCCCCACCAATGAAGACAGACATGAGGAGCAACCTCGTCAGAATCAATAGTGTCTCGGATGAAGAAATGAAAAAGGAAGAGATGTCCATTAGAAACACCTCCAACCAAAAACCTGTCGACGAAATATACACCACACTCTCTGATAACAATCCTATCAAAAGCATCTCGGACGATTTCATTCTATCTGAAAATTTGTTATCAGACGACGATGATTTCTTCAATGAAATCACAAATTTCAACGAAGAAGATAAGGATAGTAAGTCGCCTGACATATTTGATGAAGTCCTACTTTCTTCTTCCAATCCAGAAAATCCCAATGTCAAAGGGATTACAAAAGAGCCAATTTTGCCGACCCCTCCTGAGAAAGTTGAAACGGAGGAAGTCGAAGAAAGCGAGAGTTTTAAAGATGAACCGGTCAGGTGGACGGAGAGAGTCGGCGCTATGAATCCGTCTAGACCTGCCTATCAACCCCGGATGCCTTTCCAACCAAGAGGTGGGATGCCCAATAGGTTCAGACATCCGCATGGAGGATTCCATCGCCCGAGAGGACCATATCCCAATGATTTCTTCCGCGGTGGCATGCGACGTCCATGGGGACCCAGACCATCCAGACCCTATTGGTGACAGTGCGATTCTAATGTTCACCCTCCGAGAAATATGTTTATATTTGTGAGAAGAACCGACAGTTAAAATGGTAATTAATCTTTCAAATAGAACTTGTTTAAAATAGTTGTTGGAACCAAAGCTCTACATAGTTTTTTCTGGTCAATTTAATGATTATTTCAACCAATTTAAAACATAAAATTTTAATTATTAACTTTATTTGGGTGACAAAGAAAATAAAAAAGCTAAGTAGGTATTTCGTCATTTTTAGAGTTAACAAATATTTACATAAAGAAAGGTCATTTTAGGAACTTATGTAAATCAAACACAGTAGTATTTTCCTTTTATGAATATAAGCTCAAGCGCTTTCATCAGATTCACACTGACAACAAACTATTTCTGACGATTCTGTGACTCTTTTGATTCTTGCATGTAACACCGTAACATTTTCCGTTCATTTTCCACATTGTGTCATTTCAATCGTCGTACCTGTTCTATCCATTTGTTTCCCACCACAAAAAGCACTGGGTGAAGTGCTTGAGTTTAAACAAATATTGTGATGTTATAAAATCACAAACATTATTTGTTGATTATTTTTTATTAGGGTTATTAAAATTATTAATTTCCTTCAAGGAATATATTGTAAATACTCTTATTGTTTTGTTTTACCCTTTTCCCTTATTTTTGAATTGCCGTTTGAGGGATTTATTTGTTTCTAAATCCTTTTGATTTAGACACATTTATTTCTAGGAAGCGCATTTTTTTCTAATGTTAAGATTATTTTTATAAATAACCCATGATTATTTTTTCTTCGCTGTTCCTGTTGTGGCATTTTTATTTTTCGAGATGTATTTTGCTGTAAAATCTTCTTTTTTGTTGTTTTCATTTATTAACATTTTTTGCTTTTATTTACGTACACATTTGTATGTACATTTATTGATCATAGTTATTATAATATAATACATATATTATCCTGTATTGATTTAAAAAAAAAGTAAAAAATATTATCTTTATGTGGTTTTATTGAATTTGTTTTTTGTGGGAAAATTCGCAAGATTTCTATATATGGCTAAGATTTGTCTTTATCCCAGTTTTACAAAAAAAAACACAATTGAATTGATAAATCTTAACATAATAATTCAGTAAAATTTGGTTTGAAGGGGTCTATTCTTTCAACAATATATACAATAATAATTTAACAGGTTTCATGTGACTTATTTCCTACTACACCGCCATCTCTTGGATTTTTTTAAAAGTAAAGCAATTATAGAGGAATTGTTTTGATTACAAACTTATGATGACCCGTCGAACTTCATTCCGTATCCGAATCAACAATAATTATTACATAATGCAATAAATTATTAGCTAAATTTAATTAAGTTTTTTGTCGTATACTTTATTTTATTCATCTAATAAGTCGAAATAATTTTTTTATTCTGGGTGGACGGGCGGATCAGCTATTTGATAATATTCTTATCAGAAAGTAGTGTACTTTTTGTTTGTGGATTTTTTGAAAATCTGGGTGTTATAAATTTAAAATTTCTACCATGGACACAAATAAATGTCTTAGTGGGACGGGGCCTGGTGTACTAAGAGTTGAATCAACAGAAGACCACATAGTAATTATAAGAATTTTATGGTGAGTACCGGACTGTCACCAAATTTTGAAAGAGGAACGTAGAAGGTAAGGGTTGCTGAACTTTGGTTAAAATTTTATTATCATGACATGGACTTGACAAAGAAAGAAAGAAAGATGGGTGTACGCCCGTTTTTGTCTTCTCATATTATTTATGTACCATTTGGAAAATATATTTTTATTATTGTTAAAGATTCAGTTAGCATGTACAGCCGAAATTATGTATTTTCGAATAGGGCTAGATATTTTTGAGAACACGGTGCAGTCTTCACAAAAGATGACAGTACCTGAGTAATATTGACAACTTCGAGGGTGTTCAAAGTATTCTCATTATGGATTTGAAAGAAAAGGAAGAAAAATCTGAAATATTTTTTTTTCTATATAGCAACCTCAATGCTCTTTTAAATAAGAAATAATCTTTTTAAAATCCTCCAAAAAATAACTTTCATTGTCATCTGAATAATTATGGTTTTTGGTTTTTGAGGTATTCATCGTCGGAATATAACTTTCCACTCATGCTTCAGAATGAAAAAAAATCTTTGGAAAATCCTGCCAAGTGAATTGGCGTATTGTCATAGAGGGGCAAGATACTGCGGTTTTTTTGTACTTTTGCAGTTTTTCTTTAATGGCTTCTTTTGAAGTATGCATTTGGCTTGCATAAACTGCTGTATTTTGGTATATACAATAACCAAAACCCCTTTCGAGACCCAGAATATTGTGGTAATGAGCTTTTCGACTGAGCTTTAAACTAACTAACCCAATTTGTCCCAAATCATAGTGACAAACCCATGTTTCGTTTTCTGCACTCAATTTTGGTGAATATTTTATCAGGTTGCACTCGAATTAGGATTGTGAAAAAATAATGGTGGCATATTGACAAAATTTTCTGTCAGTCACCTTGAATAGTGATGTAAGAAAACTGTATAAAAAACTAATGTCATCTCTAATATAAATGAAAGTCAGGTTAGTGCGAACACTTATAACTCGAGATCGGCTGAACAAATTCTTTCAATGTTTGATTTATTGGATTCTTCTCCGCTCCGGATAACAATAACTAATAAAAAGTGAAAAAAATGGGTAAGAAATGATATAAAATATAATATTTAAGTTAGTATAGAACGGATCACCTGCGATGCGCCAACGCCATCGCGAGTAGTTCCCTCTCATTCTTGCATACGTGATTGCCGCTCTTACAGTAGACCATCCCACTTACTCCACCGCACCGTTTCGAGCGTTTTAGAAAATTTTCATATAAAGTCAACAAAATTATCGGGCACATCTGTATCAGTACTTCATAGGTGAGATAGAATGTTTGCGCGCGCATATATTCTCGTAATAGTAACTTAATCGGATGCGCAGTGCACATAAGAACAGGCCGCCTCTGGTTAGGACTACATGACAACGTCTGTCAGGAAAGCTAGTTGCTAATAAAAGAGTTTCCATACTGAGAATACTTTGAAATCCCCTCGTGTTTTGCTGACTGAAAAGTTTACATTTTCTTCAAACAATTAGCTAAAACATTATGTCCACTTGTGGAAATATGTTTCGTTCATGCCTCATAATCTTGCTTCGCATCACAACCTGCATCCGTCCAGTTCTGTATATCCCATCTTATTGGCTAAGGGACATCAGGGTGGTGATTCTCAATCATGTTGGATGTTTATTAATGCTCCATAAAAAAAGCAATATATTTGTAACTTCTCATGGTCCATGAAATGGGTACTATTTGAGACAAAATCAACTATATTATTCTTAATCTGGCCTGCTTGCATATTATGTTCCATCCAGGGTTGTTGCTGATGTAGGTTTTTCCAACGTCAGCGGATGCTGATTTTTTGAAATTAATATCAGTTGATGCTGATGCTGATATTCTTCTTCATCTTCTTCTCGTGTCTCCGAATGATAACTAAATAATAAAAAAATTGCTACGGCACCACTAAACACTTGTTTGTTGGGAAATCTGGCCAATTGGGGTGCCAGGTACTTGTTTCTTCATAAGAAAATCATCTCTTATGATCTAAAGTATCTTTGCAGAAGATTTCCAGCTGCCAGCTAAGAAGGTGGTTTTATTTGCTAGTTTTTGAAACTCTTCGTAATAGCTTGATACCTCAACGCTGAAGTATTTATATGGCGTTACTTTCTCTAGTATTTTTCAAGCTTGCTGTTTCAATGTTAGTGTGTTTTTCTCTTATCATCAATAAATTTATCAAGGAGTTTTTTTAGACTTCATCTCATTTCATTTTCCTCTTATCTTCAAGTGTCTTCATCCTCAGAATCACAACCCTTGGTGGGTCTTAGCTGCCTCCAAGAAATGTCTCCAAACCTTCCTGTTGCCGGCTGCCACCTTCCAGTTCCTTTGGCCCAGAGCCCTGCAGTCTGCAACAACATCATCCAACCATCGCAGCTTTGGCCTTCCAACGCTTCTTCTTCCAACTGGTTCATCAAATAGCACTCTTTGGGAGCTCCTGGTCATCCATACGGAACAGATGTCCTAGTTAGCGCAGTTAATCTTAATGAACTTGACTACGATGGCATCCTGGTATAGACCATAGAGCTCAGCGTTGTATCATTTTCGCCATACTTCACCATCTTTAATAGTACCATATATTCGGCGAAGGATCTTTCTTTCAAAGTCAAGTGTCTATGACAGGTAAATCGACAAACATTTATGACTGAATTTCATGAATGTTTGTCGATTTGGTAAAGTTTGTATCACCTATATACTAAGCCTATGTATCGTTGTGATACAAGCAAGACAGCCAGGAAGATTTTGTATGGGAAAGCTAAATTGTTATTTCTCTATTTTCCTGGCAATTTTTTGATATATTCTTTCTGTGTCTTTCCACTATTAGAATACAATATGATCACCGAACTACAACATGCATATCGATGCGTTGGAGAGAGTGCAGAGGAGGTTTATGAGAATTGTAAATTACAAAATGGGAATACTTTCCCATTTCTGATGGGCGAGCTCAGACTCATTAGCAATGGTCTGTTTTCCTAAGAATACGGCACTGCTATTAAACAGTGGTGTATGCGTCAGTTTAGAACATTGTCAATATTGTTATCGTAGTAACAAAAAACATTGCATAACTTTGAAAGACCCTTCTTGACAGATGACGGAGCCCTCCATAAAACCCAGTGCATTAGGCCAGTGTTCCGCAAACTTTTTGTATTCAAGGTACCCCTACCAAGTCAAGAAATTTCAGAGGTACACCAATGATTTTTTTTAGATTCTTCCCCCCCCAACAAAACGCACCATAACATTCCATGTGGCTATTCTATATATACATACCGTAATTCGCATATGTAAATTGTGGCAAATGGTAATAAAATTATTAACAGTTTTCTGCTAATAGGTCCGAGGGTTTCATTATCAATAACGGCACTTTTTTCTGAATAGGTAGGCATGACGTGTGGAAACATTTCATAAGGAACCTACCACCTTACAATTGATAGTATGCCTGATCTACACCAACTTAGCGTGAAAGCTTTCAACTTTGTCTAGAAAAGTCAAAATATTAAAATTCCTGTCTTGCATTTTCTATTGAATTCATTTAAATGTGCGAATATGTCCTGCGAACATATCTGGCCTACCCTTTATACAAGTTTTACTACCCATTCTTTTCTTTTGAACACAGAAGCCATATCTGCACCATGAGCCTCTAAAAACATTTGGATCTCATTTTTTCGCGGCACACCAACTGATGACCACGGTACATCAGTGTGCCGTGTACAAGTGGCGCTATAGATTCTATTGAATGAACTGATTTGTTTCAAAATGCTAGTGCAGTTAGTTTAATTCTTTCCATAATATTGCTAGAATCTTGAAGCGAGTTTTCTTCTTCTCTTCTTTAGCCTTCTCGCGTCCATTTTTAACATAGACCTTCCCCAATTTTCGCCATCTCTCTTTCGTTTGTGCTCTCCTCATCCAGCCAAAACTAGCACAAGCCTTGATGTCGCCACTCCATCTCATCATTAGCCTGCCCCTTCTTCTCCTTTCCAACTTCGAAGCCTTCTGCGTGAAGCGCTTCCCCAGAAGCGAGTTTACCATTATAATTTAGAAAATGCTAGTCCAGTTTTGTGTTTTTGAAAAGTTAAGACGTATTTAAATTCAAACCTACAAAAGATGAAGGCAACAAGCAACCTCCACTGCGTTTGATCTTGAATGACTTCCTCCCACACCATGTCCAGTTCTGCATGGATGGAATGGAATACAATGTGAGAGGGTCTTGCTCGTCTTTGGGACTCTGATGTGGGGAAGAACAGCGCTTTCCTTAGCCAAATTTCACACATGTCCCATATAATCTATAATGGTATGATGTGCGTGCGCCGACTGACTTCGGAAATATTTTTGTTGCTCTCGTGCAAGCTTTCCTCATTCTGCAATAAAATATTTGTTTCTTACATCCATTCAGAATTTTTTGAAAATGAGCTAGACAAGTGCCACTGAATACCTCAGATACACAATCAATTGTGAAACTCTGGCATAATCATAAGATATCCTTTGTGTAGATATATACCTAACCTCCTTCACTTTCTATTTTTTTACAACTCCTCAGTTGTCAGTTTCTGAGACTGCTCCTTCTGAGTGCTCGTAATTAAAAGTTTCTCTTCTCATAACTCAAGGGACATTGACGGCTATTCTGAAATGAAAAACAGACGATTGAGTTGCGTTGTATCCAATTTTTATTGAGACTTTTGACATTTCTGTATTCTCAAAATGTTTTATCCAATACATTAGTTACATAACTACTGGCAACCGATTAAGTTCTAAGCAAGAGCTTCTTGTGTTGAGTTGGAATGTGAATTTGAGAATACCAGTCAATATTTAATCTCTTTACTACCCCAAACTTACAAATCTCACATTTTACTAACATCTTCAAAGGAGGCACTGTAGCCTTAGTATAAGTTTTCGATGATCGAATATCGAAACGAAAAATTTGCATACCTACTAAAATGAACGAATGATTCGATCGTTTGATTTAAGCGTATAAGCGTTTATTAGCATGCAGTTGGCTTTCGATTAAACTCGTACTAGCCCCACTGTACCTTATTTCAGGTGCCTATCAGTGGTGAAGACAAAACGTTTTCAAAAAAATTATTCAGTATTGAATATTAACACCAAAAAGGCATATTTTTATATATTTTTTTTTTATATTTTGGTAAAGCTATAAGGAATTGTATAGACAGCTAAAACTCCCCAATTCTCCTTTTACAGCCCGGTTCCCACCTTTCGATCTACCCGTCACTGATAAAATTGTCCTATTACTAATTATTTATGGTCTCTGATGTATCTCGTTTGTTAGGACTGTGCCCTCCATAAAGCTCTCTATAGCCGTCTGCTCATTTGGTGATTTTAACATTAGGTCTATCTTATCTTTCTGTGTTGAAGTCATGTCTTAGAAGGGCAGTCAGTTTCTCTCTTTTTGCGTCCATCGTATACATTCTAACAAGGTATGTTCGGCTTTGTCCCTCTTGGATGGGCAGTAACAACATTCTCCTGTCGGGGCCTTCTGGATTTTTTGGAGATATGCTCCAAAGACGCCTTGTCCAGATAGGCACTGAGTCATCAGAAAGTAGACAGCAGCTTGCTCTCTATTGATCCACTTTCTTACATTCATTTGTATAGACGCTTCGCCACTAGTAGCTTTAAGTTTATACTATTATTGTTTTCAAAGATATGTGAACAAGATTTAATAAAATGTAAAAAAATAGTACAGTTTATTTTGCAATGTACTTTATTAATTTTTTAATGTACAATATTTTTTACTGTTTCAAAAATATATTAGATTTTTAATAGTAATAAAACTAATTTACTTTGTTTCAGATACTGGACATCACATGGTCAATCTCAGACTCTTCTGGACTGTTCGTTTTTGAACTGGCAACTCCATTTCCATAAATAGGAATTTGCTATTTATAGATTAGTGATAATGTTGTTAATTGTTATTTTATGTAATTTCATATCAAAATACATATTTTTTTATAGGTTTAAATAATCAATGAGAAGAACAATTTTTAATACATGGGAAAAATTTAAATTGTAAAAAGTTCAAATCTCAAAAAATGAAAATATTAATGCAAAATATTAACTAATTAACTAAATTAATTCATGGAATAATTTTCTCAAATTTTTCTATTAATATTTTTTTTTGGATTGAAATATTTTGTTATTGTTAACCATTTTTCGGTGATAAACTGTGAATTTTGAGACTTACACTAAAACCTAATAAAAAATTACACAAATGTAAAAAAAAACATTTTGAAATTCGAAATTTGAAATATGTTATGCAAATTGCTATTATGAGTAAGCTGTTTTGATTGTGATTTTTTTTAACATTTACATACCTATTATTTTGGTTGTTACCGTCTCACATACAAAATTAAATTCTGATAATGTGACAATTTTTTACTATAAGACTGACTCAAATTAAATATTAATAAGTAATTAAGTATTTTTTATAATAAAATGTAGGTATCTATTCCATGCAAAATTTTCGACTGAATTTTGATTATTAATAGTATAAAATTTTTGGTGCTAAGTTTTCTGTATTTTACAAAACAATTTTAGATGTTTTCTCATAGTTTCACAATTTTTTTTTTTTTTTTTTTTTTTTTTTTTTTAATAAAAATGAATCTGTGCTCACTCAAAGTGAACACAAATACACTCCTTGACTCTTTCACAGTAAGCTACCGAAAGCTTGTGTCGTGAAAGAGGAAGATGGTCGGCACCTGGGATCGAACCACGACGTCCGCAGTGCGAAAGCCGGCGTTGTAACCGCTGGGTCACCAACCACAACCAATTACTTATATTTGATGTATGTTGAATGTTGTATGTTTAGTGCAGTGATGCTAAACTTTAATTATTATATAATAAGAAATTCTCATAATTGTAAAATGTTACTATTACATGTTGATCCTATTTTTTTAATATTGCTGTAATGTTGATGCTTTTCGCTAGTCTAAAATTTAATTGATGTATTTTTTTTTTGAGTCTGACATTGACATTATCAAGAGATACCTACTACCAATCTGTTTGTAGTGTCAATGGGAGACTGACAAAAATAATTAAATAATATTGATGTGAAAGTGTAACTATGTTTTCAAAGTTGTCAAAATGAACTTTCACTCCCATGTGAATAACTTTCACTAAACACTGAAAGTTGTATTCAATTGTTTTTTTTTTATGTTAAAGAATTCTATTCTTTATAGAGTGTTGATAAAAATACAATTTTGTTTTAATTGAATCCAAAAAAATCTTCTATTAAAAAAAATTATTACAAACATACTTCTCGTCGACCATATTATTATTGATCTTTTCTAAAAGGTTTGCTCATCTCGTGGACCTTGTAAGATGATTTTTAACTACCGTTCCATTTTAAGAGGTGTTTTTGACACCCTCTATTCACATGTTCTCAAAAACAGGCGGAAGATCAATTTGCAACTTAAAGAAACACTCTTCAAATCTATAAATCACGGAAAGACTTTTTGAGGTCCATATTAGAGGAATCAGATATGAGAAAGGAAAAGACTTCGAAGTGTTGAACCTTTTTAAATCTTAGACCTCTTAAAAATAGAGTTGTATGTAGTATGTGGTTTTTATGAATCCGATTAAGAAGCTACATATCCAATGTAATAAATTTATTTATTAAGCTGTTTTGTTCGCTATCTTATCTATTTATTTATTGATAAATTCACAGTACATAATATAATTCAAATGACAAAATATACTAGACAAATCATATGAGCATGAGATGTATTGTAGATAGTGTCTTTACTCTTCTGAGATTCATTTCAAAATGTAGCCAATTTCAAGTGGTTGGTAGCTTAGCAATAGTGTTTGTCATACTGAAGGTTTTGTGTTCGAACTCCAGTGCTGATCATTTACATTCATCCCCACAGTTTGTTCTGTCAGCGACAAGATGATTATGGTCGGCATCGACACAAACTTTCAAGACAAGCATTAAAAAATAAACTTGTCTTCAAACACTTTCTTAGAAAAAAAAATATTTTGAAATGTTTCAGAAGACTTCTTGGCCTGTTAAGCTTCTGCTGTGATACTTCCTTGACTCCCAACTATCTTTGCATCTTTTGGGTGGCCATCCCAGAAGTCTACCAGATTGAAGAAATCCATCTCTAGCAGCCCTTACAGCTTGTGTATCTGCCATCGTGGATACATGCTCGTTCCATAACCTTCTTCTCTGTCCGCCCTATCTGACAATGTCTTTAACTTCGCATTTCCTTTGAATTTCTGTATTTCGAACTGTTTTACCAGCGACATTTCTTCTTCTTCCTCTTTCTAAAGATCCTGGGGATCTGCTTGTGCTGTCGTTTCAGCTTCTTGGGCTGTCGACTGTCAACTATCTCTCCTTCATTTTGGTAGTCTATTTCCTTCCGGGTTGCTTTGAAAGGTGACTCGTGGCGTTCTGTTATCCGATATTTGTGAGTAAATACTTTCATTTCAATGGTACCAAGATGACTTTTTGTTCTGACCCTTTCCGCTCTGGACTGTATTCCGTATGTCATGATTGGACTGTATTCAGTCTCATAAATTAGGTATCATCTTTCTTAGGATGTTCATAAATACTCTTATTTTTCCAAATCATATGTTTTAAGCATCCAGAAATAACTGCAGCCTTTTGAGATTGCTCTTAAACTTCAGCTAGTAGAAGATATTTTATTGAAAAGGAATGCTGAAAAAAGCAAGTTACAATATGGCACAAGAGAAAAGAGACAATTTTGCCTTCATGATGGGTCGGAGATACAAAATTTGAGTGCCCAATGATGAAGGTTGCTAGCCTAAAACTGATTACAATAAGCCAGACTTCTGATCAACAGTAGATGACTATTAACCCTTAACAATTCACTATCACTGCGTCTGTCCAAATGGAGCAATGTCACTCCAAAAAATGATGGAGAAAACCAAATGGATGATGTCAAGTCATTCGTCCATCCCTCCGAACGGATCATCAATTGGAAAACTCGAATGGACGTGGTCCATGTCGTCACGTCACGTGATTGCCAGTGTTGAAAACTTGTCCAAATTTTTCTCATGTTGTCATAATTGAAGTTTTTGATTTAATAATAGTAAATTGACTGTGGCTTTTCATACTATGTCTGCCAGTCGGGTGTGTCTGTGTGTGCACGCTGTTTGATGTGCTTCAACTGACAGGGCAACAAAAAATATTATTGACCTAAATTAATTAATAAGATTTAGGAAGTGGCGGACACCTCTTATTGGAACACTGGTGAATTTTGTATGTGTTGTGTCCTTTTGTCATATTATGTTTATATCAGTGTTCTGTTGGTGTTTCTAAAATTGTAAAAAAAAAAAAATTTGCATCTATTAGTTTAGTGAAATTTCGTTTTGATTATTAAAATAAAACTTTATTTGGGCATCTGTCAAAAATGGAGTGACATTATTCCATTTGGACGGATATATAGTGATAGCAAACGGGACGATTACTTTGACATCCATTGTTACGCTTCTTTCTCTCATATTTCTTTTACTTCTAACCTTGCCTTCCTTGAAGACGGAATCCGATCTACGTTATTCTCGGCCGTGCTGTTTTGTTTTATATTCTAGATAATCAAGCATATACTGTATTTATTTGTCTCTGTTATCCTATACAATAATCATATCTTACTATCATTGATGATAAAAACGTCATCTGATTTTATCTAATCTTGCATTATTGTGTTAATGTCGGGGATATTGTACTATACATACTAGTTTAAACATAGAGATATTTCTATTCATTTTTATTAAATCAACTTGTTATTAATTGTTTTGGGTGTTTTAGTTAAATTACGCTTAAAATCATGTGATCTTTATGGTTTTCACTTTCAAAATCACATTTGTTACTTTCTTATCTAAATATTTTCAGTAAGTGAAACATGTATACAATTTCTATAAATATAAATTGAGTGAATCATGCTGGGAAAACAATTGGATATTCGTTCAACTGTTCTATATTGTTATCAAACCTAAAATGCCAACCGCATCTTATATTACTAATTCTAAGAAATTTCCTCATTTTAAAATACCTCAGCCAATTCTACTTCGTTTCTTGGTTCCGGATCAAAGTCTTTTGTAGGTACGGTTCAAAACCTGGAGTGAGTACCTATAGTTAATGTAAATAAAACAGAAGTGTCGGTTTTCTAAACGGATTCAATTAAGTTACTGAGAGCAAGTGATTGTTACGTGTATTTTAGTAAAAAGATTGGTGGTATTTTGAAGTGAAATTGATGTGTATTTGTGTTAAATGCCATAGAGAATGCCAAAAGGAAGGATTCAAGTAGGAAAGAATAGTGAAGTTGATAGAATTTGTGTTATTGTGAGTGATTTGAAATGAAACTTATTGAATTTATATCTCTCTTTTCATCATGTTGTTTTGAATTATTGTGACAAGTGGGTTAGCAAATAGCAAACATAGATTATTTGTATTTTCGAGAGACTTTTGAAAAAGGTATGAGTTGTTTTCCTAAGAATGCGACATTTCAGAGAACGGCATCAGTAGAACATTGTTTATTTTATGAATACACGTTCAATATAATATATAGTAGACGTCACAATTTACATGTGTACTATTTTAATGTTAATATTTGTACCATTAGGGTTTGCGACCTTCATCATTGATGGCTGGGTTAGCTATGATCACTTTTATGTGTACAACACCCCCCCTCAGCTTGTACCTTACCTTCATGTTTTTCTTATGTATATTCATATCTGTTTTATGTTTGTGTATCATATCATAAATAAATAAATAAATAAATAAATAAATTACATAAAAGTGTTCACAACTAACCCAGCCATCAATGATGAAGGTCGCAAGCCCTAAAGGTACAAGTATTAACATTAAAATAGTACTCATGTAAATTGTGACGTCTACTACATTATATTGAACATATGTTCATTGAACCTCGTCCACAATATGTGGTCTAAAGTTCATAACATGCGCAAATATTGTTTATTTTGTTACCGTAGTTACAGAAAACGTTGTCGTTATTTGAAAACGACCACCGTCTTGTCAGTGTCAGATGATTCGTGAACACTTTCATTGATAGCACTGAATTATTTGGTTTATTAAAATGTATAGGGTGAGTTCGGGTAAGATCGAATGGATTTTTGATCAAGTACACGATGTTTTTAATTATTTATTTCCCTTAAAATCTATCAATATTTTCTAACAAAATAAAACATTACAGCAAAGAAAACAAACCATTCTTCAAATAAAAATTAATTTGAGAGATGTAGCAGTCATACTATAATAAAAAATAACGTTTTAAAATTAACCCTTGAACAATAAATCGGTGGGGTTAGATCGTACTAGTGAGGGGTAAGATCGAAATAGTTTCAAAAATCTTTAATAGACATCGTAAAATATTAGAAATAGTTTAGTACAATTTTTATGTTGCTATGTTAACCAAATAAATTCACTCCACTGTAAAATAGTTCTAGAAGTGCCGTAAATTTAATTTGGGGTAAGTTCGTATGTCGATCTTACCGTGAGACATGTGAATTTGTGATGCAGTTCTCAAACTTTTTTTAAATATTTTAATGTAAATAAAAATGTCAATACTAAATAAAAAATAGTGATGACATCTAACAAAATTTTATTAGTAGGTAAACACCAATATTTTAATAAACCATTTATACAAATATAGAAAAAAAAAACTAAAAAAAAACAAGAATTTTATGGCATTGTTTTGTACTTTTTATTAGTAGGTACTTAAGTAATAAAACATGAACAATAAAAAATGAACTTATCTATACCTACTAGATGTAGATACCATTTTTTTAATGAAAACTATGTTTGAAATTTCCTTTCTTGATAGCCCGAAACCCCATTTTTCCATAGTTTTAAGGCAATCAGCAATGTTTTTTCTGTCTCCAATGGTAAAACAGTTGGTCTGCTAAGTGTAACATGTTTTGCAGTAATCTTATCGTGCAGTGTTGAAATTGGTATATAAAAAATTTTTGCTGCGCTATAAATTGTCGAGCCATGTTTTACACTCTCTATTGTTAAATGCATATTTTCATCGGAGTAACATGCGCGTAAGGTTTTTCTCTTGTAATTTCGCGGCATAGTAAACCTAAAATAATGAAAAAAAAACTACGATTAATTCATAAAATAAACGAAATATCTTATGATGTAGTAATTTCAAATTATAAAATTTGTTGATTTGAATATATACCTACCTATTATTCTATGCATAAAGATTTAAGTAAATAAATATATTCGATTTTTGTCAAATGTATGAAAAGAATTAAGATAAATGAAAGGTTGTAAGTATTTTTATCATAATTTTATTATTGTGTGTCAAATAAGAAAGTTTGGGAATAGGTGTATTTTATTAAAGAAAGTCAAAATGGGGAAAGATCGAATAAAAATTATTTCGAACTTACCCCTTGATATTTGTGAACGCTAAGATCGAAATATTGTCCAAAAGCTAAAATATATCATATTATAGAAATCAAATGATGCAGTTTTTCCACACACTTAAAAATAAAATATATAATCTAATTATAACAAATTAAAATTGAAAAATACCTGAGTTATGAGATGTGGGGTAAGACCGAATATCTCGTTTTTTTTTTGTATGAATACACCTTCGGCAAACTTCCCGCCAAACACACCCGGCCGTCACAACAGTCAGATGTGAACTAAAAAATTGAAGGTGAGGTTTCGACGCATAAAGCTTGACCACTAACAACTAGAAATGTTGTACAATAACGTAATAAATTCCTAATTTCGGACTTCCCCCATTTTCGATCTTACCCGAACTTACCCTATGTCATTGTGTCCTATTATTTTTTTTATTAAAATGAGCTCCAACTCCATCTGGAGAAGTGAAGATGACGAAATTTTAATAGATTTCGTATGTAATCATGAAGCTTATCTCTAATGTTAAAAATAAAGAATACAGAAAAACGCATATGAGAACGGTTGGTGGCGTGAATTAGGGGAAATGATAAAAAAAAACACCTTCTGTGCTACGAGATTTATATAAATTGTCTTCTCCCATACGATATTCATCCTCCTCCAAACAAATAACTAAAGCAAAATCAAGATCGTTCATTTTCAAGTTTCGACACAATACACAAATACGGGTACGGAATTTTCCAAATGTCACCGACCGCCCTCGTAAGCAGCCGTAATATACGGCCGCTCCCTAGGAACCCAATGCATAAGTAAATTAAAAATGCCATTAAAAAGTATATTTGAAAATGAAATGATTTTTTATCGAACACAGGCCATTGCATACTGGAACAGCTTTTGGATACGTCATACATTGTTTCAAGTTGAAATGGAACATTATATCTAAATAGTATTAAAATAATGAATATAAAGGTGGATGTAGACTACACGAACAAATACCTAGAGTTAGCATTCATTCTAAATTTTTTAGTGCAAATGAATGTTCCTTTTCAACATTTACACCAAGCAAATGTTAACAAGCAAGAACCGGAATTCTGTGGCATATACTATAAGAGTTGTTGATCATGTGTGCCAATTATTGATTATTATTCTAGTGTTTGTGACCGGTAGTATTCTGTGTGTGATTATGAAACTTAAATTCTGTCTGAACTTGATAGCCAACTTGTCTTAACTCCTGTAGCGGCCATGTTTCGTATGATGACATCATCCACCAATAGTGTTTCTCCATAATGTCGTCACCCGGTAGCGGCCTTCCACATCGTACAAAGCTGCACAATTAACAGTCACCATCAAATCTTCAGAGTCGACACAGAACACGCATCTTTTGTCTTGCGACGCTCAATGCGGTACACCACTTGGAGTCCGCGCATTAAGATCTTCTTCACTCTTTGTAATATGATGTTCTTTCATCAATAAAACTGTTCAGACCTAGAAAACCTTTTCTATCCACTCAAAATAAAAAACAACCTTTCTGTGTCTTTATGGCCCTGATAGAATATGCGGCGTATATTTCGAATTGTATATGTATCTTTATTATTGTCATTTCACCCTAAAATGGAGTTAAGACACGTTGGCTCACAGGTACAGAATTGTATTTGCAAGTTTTTGCGCCGTTTATATAAAACGAGCAAGAATTCTTAGAACATTACATAGAATCTTAATGAGCAGCAAAATCATGATATATTTCTGTTATTGTTGTTATGTTGGATAGAATCTAAAAGAATGAGCGTTCTATAGTTTATTCTAAACCCGCCTTAATACTTCTAGTGATTTTTAGGACGAAAAAAGAAGAATGCAGTAGAGATGAAATCTCTACGAAGAAATATTAGGAAAGAATGTGGTATGGAAGTAAGTGTTGTGATAAAAATGAAAGTTAATAAGTTGAGATAGTTTGGGCATGTGGAAAGAATGGATGCAAACAGAATGACAAACAGAATTCATAAGGCTGAAAGGAAAGGTGTAAGAAAGCGTGGGCGACCGAGAATGACGTGGATCGAACACATCGATTCCGTCCTTAAGAAAGGCCAGGTAAGAAATAGGAGAAGCTGTATGAGAAATGGTATGTCGGTGGAAGAAGTGTGCTTGGATAGAAAAGAGTGGAGGTCCGTTCTCTCTGCCTACCCCTTACGGCACACGGCGTGTTGGGTAAAAAAAAAAATTTACAGAGACGGAAATTTACGAAAAACAGTTCATGGTCAAATAAAATATACCACAAAACTGTTTTTAATTGATTTATTATTGAATCTTTATATACCTGTTTTAGAAAGCCTGAAAATAACAATATGCCTAGCTCTATGGGAATGTATGTCTTGAATACCAATAACGACAGACAGAGAGACGACTTGGATTCCAGACCGAGATTCATGAGCAGAATCAGCAATCAGGCGAGAGAGCAGCAGACCTATAGGCAGGCACACCAACAGTCTGCAGGAACAGTGCCGTGGAGATGGCCATTTTATGTGTTGGCTGTAGGGTGTCTGCTATTTTACTGTGTCTACCTGATCAGTTATATAATGCCTACCGCCATCAGCGAGTTTGAAGCGGTAAGTTCAAACGAATATATATCCACCATTGACTTACAAATTAGTAACGATGTTCGATTTTGAATGGTAAGAACAAACCATTACGGGCTTACAACAGTCTTCTGTGTTTTCAAAGGCTGGCTTAGTGTGATCACTTTACGTTAACAACATTCGCCATTTGGTCTTAATCATGAGAATTTTCAACATGTTCAATATGTTGAAAAATCTCAATCTCAGGCAGGATTCGAACCTGCGTCCCTAGTCGTTCTATGGAGAGAGGATAATTATTAATGAAATATGGAGCCATCTTTTAGAAAATTTTGAGAACAACTGGAGCAACCTACTTATAGAGGAACTAGAGCAGTCAACCTATAAAGGACATACTACCACAATGTCATATTGATTGTACAAACAAGTTTTGATTAGTAACTTCTCATTATATATACAATACTCCCTTTAAGACTCCACTAGCATCTGACTGCCTCCCACATACATATGTCCAAATCCCTTAGCTGTGCTTAAAAGGTGGGAGGGTGTTCCTCGTATTGGGAAAAGAACAGTCTTTCCTTGGCCAACTGTCATGGCAATATGGGATCCGTTACAAACCAGCCATTTTATTATGGTAGAATTGACGGTCCTGTAAATTAACATCTTCCTTTGAGCTTTAACCATCCGCTGCTGGATGATGGCCATCCTTACAAAATATATCCAGACATTCAGAGTTGAATGTAATATATGGGAGGGGTTGCATTACAATGCTACTTGCCAATTGGTTTGGGAAGAGCTTCCTACCACATTGTTATACCCTATTCACCGGGGCTGATTACTTGATGTATAATAAATGTGGATAGGTACTAAACCAAATCAATTCAACGACAACAAATAATTGCGTCTTATGCTCCACACATAAAGTCAAAATGATCCCCCTTTCTCGCCCTGCATAACGTAGACTTTGTAAATTTTTCATTGAGTTTATATTTTCAGACTCAAAATCAGCACATATTTAGTGGGGAAAGATCAGTGAAGATGTTGAAGAAGTTCACAAACTTAGGAATACGAATAGTGGGCTCAAATGCCAATGAACAATTGACCCCCGCACTTCTTGAGGAAGAGTTGAAGGTTATCGTGAGAGACTCTCATCCACGGCAGAGTATAAGATATGAGGTTTGACATTAAATTTACAGTCGTCTCATATTATTAAAAGCCTGTTAATGGTAATAAAAACGCAATTGTATTTATTTAGATTCAACAAGGCGATGGGGTGATGAGTTTGAGGGGTGCAACGTACGCCTATCAGAGTATTAAAAATGTAATAGCTGTTTTGGACGGAAGCAATGGGACTCATGGGGTTCTTGTTAATTGCCATTACGATTCAAGAGCTTCTAGCGTTGGTAAGTTATTATACTTATATTATGTAGGTGTCTTTGAAAGTTATATATTCAATATGAAGTTTGTATATTCGCATAAAGATGAAATTTGTATATTAAATATTACAAAATATGCATAACATAAACAACATTATAAACTTAGTATAACTTCTGATCGAAAGACATTCTCAGACAGCAAAATCCATGTTGGTATGCATAATATCAAGTATGGTGTAAGGTTGTATATTCAAGTATATATTGAGTTTGCATATTATAAAATGTCCTTCAGGTGCTACGGACGATGCCATCAATTGTGCCGTTATGTTGGAGATGCTAAGGGTATTGTCCAAGGCAAATACTAGGCTGACACATAATGTGGTATTTTTGTTCAACGGTGCTGAAGAAGTAGGACTTATGGTATGTGTTTAAACCCTTCAATTGATCATACTAAACATAGGCGTAGAATGAAAAAAAGTCACTTGTTGTACATATATAATTGTTGAACAAAAATATTTTTTTACCTCTTACTTTGTGTATCTTATGAAGTACCTAGGCAGAGAGAACGGACCCCCACTCTTTTTCAACGAAGCACACTTCTTTAGCTTCTTTCATCTAGATTAAGTTTCTCACGCAAATTCTCCTATTTCTTTTTCCTCTGACCTGACCTTCCTTGAGGACGAAATCAATGTGTTTGCTGCATATCATTCTCGGTTGACCATGCCTTCTTACACCTTTTCTTTCAGCCGTTTATGTAAATCGTTTTAACATGCCGAAATCATCTCAACTTATTTCATCTTTTTAACAACACTATACCACATTCCTTCCTGATATTTTTTATCTTTTACACCATACGAACATAGAGCCGAATCTAGAAACAGAGCATACTTTCTTTTATGGTTGATATTGGACACCACGGAAACAACAACAAGCAAGAACTAATTAACGAGCGATGACAGTTTTTTGATTAACAAAAAAACCTTTTTCATAATAGCCGTTTTGTTTTATTTTAGGCCGCTCATTTGTTTTTGAAACACGAATGGGCAAAACTGGTTGACGTTTTCATAAATTTGGAAGGTGCAGGGCAAGGGGGGAGAGCTATTTTGTTTCAGTCTGGACCCAAAAATGGATGGCTCTTTCAGGTAATCCACTTAAATTGTTAACATTATTGGTGTTTACTGTGTAGTAATCTTACCATAGTAATTGAGTAAAATTCGGTTTAATTGGGTCTATTCTTTCAACAATATGTACAATAAGGTAACGAGTTTCACATGTGATTTATTTCCTACTACACCGCCATCTCTTGGATTTTTTTTAAGTAAGGCAATTATAATGGCATTGTTTTGATTACAAACTTATGACCCGTCGAACCTCATCCTGCATCCGAATCAACGATAATTATTACATAATGCAAATTATTAGCTAAATTTAATTAAGTTTTTATGTTGTAAATTGAATAATTCTAAATTATTTTTTTATTATGGGTTACGTCGAAGGTCGACGGACGGGTCAGTTAGTTGATAATAAGAATGAAAAAAACACTTAACCTCTGTAGAATACTTAAGTTTCACTTTTTGATAAAAGCAGTGGCGTAACGAGCGGAGGGGCGGTCCGACCCTCGCTCCTCTATTGAGAGGGCGGCAAAATCTGCTTGTGGTACATTATACACGACCAGATTGATAAAATCAAAATTTTTATATTTACCAAAAATAACATTTAAGGTCTTAAAAAACATTTGCGGTGATCCCCAGGTAGAAAAATCTGTCAGAAGTTAGCTCTGTCGCACTTTATCCTAAAATTGAATTTTTGTACTATATTGTTGTGCTGTAAGTATGTAAATTAAAATAAATAAATATGCTAACTTTTTTATTATGATTTTTTTTTCAATTTATATGGGGGGGGGGGTTACAGCTTATATAAGTGGGGGTAGGGCGCCAAATTTTAATCACGCCCCGGGCGGTGAAAACCCACGCTACGCCACTGGATAAAAGACTTAGGTTTTCACTCAATGATGAAGTAGGTACTCATTGATAGAAAATTAGGTTTCGCTTATTGTTTACGTACATACTTAGATTTCACTTATTGATAGTAATTTATTGATTAAAAAGATTTATTATACGATTTCAGTACTACGCACAAAATGCTCCATACCCCTACGCTCAAGTATTAGCAGAAGAAATATTCCAAGCTGGCTTGATCCCGTCTGATACTGATTTCAGGATATTCAGGGATTATGGAAATATGCCTGGTAAGCTATAATGACCGATCAATCAATAAATCAAAACTACCTTTATAAACCCACTTATGGGTAACAAGATTTGCTCAATCTTGCGCCGTGTCTATAACACTATTTAAATCGCTTTGCTCTGCTTCGAACAGGTGTCCGTGTGAATGGGTTAAAACTTCTTGTTCTTTTTTCTATGTTCTAGGTTTAGACATTGCATTTGCCCACAATGGTTATGTGTACCATACAATATATGACAGGGAGGAATACGTATCTGCGTCATGTCACCAGTACATGGGCGACAATGTCCTGGCCGTGCTGCGCCAGTTGGGGAATGCTGACGAACTGACACGAGTAGTTGTAAGTATATTCCCAAACATTTTCTTCCTTGCTCCAGTGCTGACCATCTTAAAAAATTCCTCTTTAATGTAATTCTAGCCAAACACTGGCAAGTCTATGGTCTACTTTGATTATTTGGGATGGTTCATGGTCAGCTACTCATTTGGAGCCGGTGTTGCTATCAATTTAGTCATCTTCTTCCTCGGAATTTTGGTCTTTTTTGTATTTTTTGGAAGACTAGTGAGATGTGAGTATACACATGTTTAAAAATTTTATATCTTGCCTTAGTGATCATCTGATTTCAACGTTACTTTGTGCCTATACTTGAAAACCACTTGAATGAGGTAGTCACTGCCATCTGTAGAGATTGGCCGGAAACATAATCACACACTTAGAATTGATAAAACATGTCAACAATAAAGATAAATAAGATTCTGTTATTATAATGATTGATTTTAGGGTATTGGTTACCGCAATCAATGGGGCCGCTGGGACGAAAAATCCGTAACCTTCAACTGTACAAGAAACATCGGCAGTTTATGAGAAAGTTTACCAAATCCAAGAGTAACAACGAACCAACTGGTAATGAAGACGATTATCACAAATATTACGAATACGTCCCAGAAATGAAATTAAAAGATAAAGTCAGTTCTCTAGAGCGCTATCAAGGTGATCATTATTGCTATCCCTAACACTGGTACATTCTCTGGACATTCCAGGGTACACATAATTTGCCCAATTTAATATTTTAACATTTTTGAACCCTGAACCTCTTGATAAAAAGGCAACTGGCTACCTAAACAATAAGCGTCTTAGCTACTGTGGTCATAACACTGCATAAGGAACCAAACAAACCATCAGAGGTGACCAGTAATGTATCAAATCCAGTCTATTATATGGAGCGTGTCTTTGCAGTATCTGCTCCTGCAGTTTGCAAGAGGCTTCCCCAAAGTTAGCGAGGCTGCTCGAACCCACATTTTTAATACCTCAACTAGATTCGTAGACCTAAATCCTTAAATTGTCCCATGTGGGGTAGGTAGAGGGACAAACTTCCATTCTTTTCTATCTCGACAAATATATGTTTTGACATTTCAGACGCGACTCTTGGCAATCAGTATATGAGAGGTGTTGTAGAGGATAACTTTGGGGCATCCAACGACAATGTCACTTACGTCAATAGTACAACTGAGTTATGGAGTCCACCTCGTCAAAAAGTTACATTGGGTATGTTGTTTTCATAGATTATCTTTGTGTCTTACTGCCTGTTTCAACAACTTATCTATTTTCTATCTTTTGTCAAAACTTATCTGTCTTCTCATTTTTGTGTATCAATAAACAAAAATAAGATGGGAAATATATCCAAATTTTGTATCTATCTTTCAGAGTATGAATTTTATTAAAATTGGCGATAAAGCATTTCAATAACTAAGTAACTGGCAACATTTGTTATTACTATTTTTCTAGGGGTGATAAGCCAAAAAATAGAAGAAGAAGATTTTGACAATTTGTATCACATTGTGTTTTGTATATATATATATTTTTTGTAATCGCATTTATCCTTTTGAGTGGCTGTACTTGGTTGATGTTTTTAAAATTTTGTGCTTTTATATATTTTGTTGTATATTTATGATTTTTTTGCATTTTATGTCTTATGCTTGGGAAATCGTTTTATTCAAAATTTTATTATTTTATATAAATGACTGTCTAATTTTATGACTTCGGATATATTAAATTCTGTTTTTTTTTTCGGTTAGGTACATTATAGATGCAATATGATTTTACTCTTTTCACTGTTAAATATTTTTATTTATCTTTCTTTTTATAATCTGTTACGATGTTCTTTTACTTGAGTATGTATTGTATCGTTTTCCCTTTGTGGCTTTTCAAGAAGAAGGCTGTTTCTATGGACGCTACTCGACACAGGCTATGCTTAGTGAGGGTGTCCGAGACTGCATTTGAATGTGTTTATTTATCTTAAATGATTTTGATTTTGTTTGTAATGTTTTTCATGTGCCACATTTGTTTGTAATAAAGTTTATTATTATTTATTTTATTATTATTATTATAACAATATAAGTTATGGTTTGTTGATCGAAAAAATGACAAATTTTTGCATTGTGTCTACAAAACCATAGATGCCTGACAAATATTTATATAAAATTCACGATTTCTATGGTCGATTCGGATGGCCACCAGATACCATCTGTCTTCAAAATGGCTATCTTTGTTTATTGAAACACTGGTAGAGGCAGAATAGTAACCGTGATCCATTGTAGGATAATGTCTAACATTATTACTGTGGCTGTGAATTTTCCTGAAAAAGGTGTAATACAATGTTATATTTTTAGGTGCAGCCTGTAAGGAGCTTCTCTACGCTACTTTATCAAGAATTCTGGGCATGGGTCTTGTTTTTGGTGTGAACGCCCTGATGGCTCTTTTTGTGGACGGTGTTGCTCCCTTGGCTATGCCATTCTACAGCAACATTTATGTGATATTTCCAATCTACTGGTGTCCAGCATTGGCTGCCTATGTCCTACCAACCATGCTTTATGACATATATAGAGAAAAGAGAGTAAGATGTTTTTTTTAACATTATTCTTTATATATTCTTAAAATGGATATAGTTAATATCCTGGCGCCATCTACTAATAATTAGCAGTTGCTTTTGAAATGTTTTCTCAACTTTCCAACAGATGTCTTTAGATTAAATTAATAAAGAATTTAATTATAGTACGTATATATGCATTATTACGGAGGTATTATTGGTCTGCCTAGTGGCTAGCGTTTCTGCTTCAAAGGGTACTTAGGATGCTGGTTCGAGTCCTGCAAGGGCTATTGCATTTTTCAACATGTTCAACGTTCTCATGATTTGTAATTTTGGGCATTATGAAAAATTTAACCACCAAGATGACATAAACATTAAGTAATCACACTAAGCCAGCCTTCGAAACAGCAGTAAAACACGGTCATAAGCCCCAAGTGGTTCAAATTTATAAAAAAATTACACCTCTTAAAATCAAACACTAATTGATTTGATGATTGTATCAAAACAGCTGGTTCTATAGGTATATTTTCTTTCTTGGATGTTTCAATTAAGATTTTCTTTTTCAGAACCCAATATCGTTGAACATGAGGTGCCAAATGAACCTGGTTGTCTCATATTGCCTCTGGGTGCTGGTTTTATTCTTCATGACGTGTGCTTCTCTGAGATCAGCCTATATTGTCCTGGTTCCAGTATTCTTTGCGACTGCAGCCTTTTTGATCATACATCTCACTAATCTCTATAAGACAAGTAACACATTCTATCAAAATTTTTTTTAATACATATTATTAATTTACTAGGCCTGCTGCCTCCTAGGAGGTCGCCGTCACTGCGTCCCTTTATGAAACTATTGTGACTGGCCCATCATTTAGAGTTTGTCGCTCAGCCTAGCCTCCTGGAAGAATCGAAGGACCTTGTTGGCGTTCCACTCTTTAATTCATCTGGGCACGTTAGGGATTTGCCCATGTTTCTGTGTCTGTTATGCATCATTGATGATGAAGGAGGTGCATTGGGGTCTCAAGTGACTCCCGGCACATTGTGCATATGCCAGGGTCCAGAATCCCAGATAATTTCAGAATGGTGAATCTCATTTGAAGCGTACAGGCCAAGAACAATCTCATTGATAAATTGTAATTTTACAGGAGAGCTAAAACAAAACTTAAAAGCCCCATACTAACTGTAATTGCTTCTCAATGGAATGCTTCTCAAGCGTTGTTTATTTACCAAAGAATGAGTCAAATTTTGCAAGGTTTATTAACACTATTCTTAAAGGAATAGAATTGAATTTAAATTAAAAAAAGAAAAAAATCAATGTGCTTTTTTTTTGCCGTGTACCATTTCATGTCTTAATTAAAAATCTAAGGCACAAAATCAAAGTATTTTATTATTAGAATACTAGCCTGCAGCCTCCATGGAGGCCGCCGTCACTGCGTCCCATAATGGAACTTTTGTGACTGGCCCTGTATCTAGAGTTCATCGCTCAACCCGGCCTCCTGGAGGAAGCGCAGGATTTTGTTGGCGTTCAACTCTTTGATGTCATCTGGGCACATTAGAAATTTGCCCAGATTTTTGTGTCTATTATGCATCATCGGTAGGCACTCACACAGGAGGTGCATTGGGGTCTCAAGTGATACCCCACACACCCTGCACATGCCACAGTCCAATATCCCTATGGTGCACATGTGCATGCTTGTTCAGCCTGCAGTGCCCCGTTAGGGACCTCGTGATGCATAGATTATTCCTGCTAAGGGACAGTAGGTTCCTTGCGGATTTTTTGATATCCATGTTACCTTAGTTAGTGGATGGTGTTACTCCCGAGGGAGTCAGTTCCTCACTGGCCGGGTGACCATCCAGTGAGGAAGTGTTCACTTTATTAGTGATTGTATTGACGTTCATGACCGTCCCAGGTTTAGCAAGGGAAAGGAAGTCACAGCCGACAGAGCCCCGCATGTCGGCTGAAGGGCTGAGGTTAATCCCCGAGGCGCCCAGGTATCGGAGATGCACCGTTTAGACTGGGTAAACCCCCAGCCATTCATCCATCGGCACGGTACGCTTAACACCTTAGATTGGTGTTGTCCTCTTAGCCAGGCCCGGCATAGCCCGATCCCTCATGTAGGAGTAGCCACCCCCACATGAGCGACCCAGCACCAGAAACTGCCCAGGATGCACCGCGAGGAGGTGGGACAACATTTGCATCCCCAAAAAAAAAAAAAAAAAATCAAAGTAGGTATATACTTTAATTTTGACCCCCATTACATAATTTTGGTTGTTTTTTATGTTTTAGCACGTGCCTGGATTGTGTTTTATCTATTGACCATTTTACCGGCTCTCTTTTACCAGCTGTACGTTGTCTTCACGCTGTATTCCCTCTTCATTCCCATAACGGGCAGATCAGGCAACGCCAATGCTGACATGCTAATGGCTATCTTGTCATCCATTTTCATTTTGTATATTACTAGTTTTATTGTGAGTTCTAATTTCATTGTTAGTGCATTTTTTAAAGCCTAGTGGTATATATACGCCAACTTCTGATAAAGAGCTCTCGGGTTCGATTCCCAGTCGGTTCAGAATTTTCTATATATGTTTTTCACATGACATTTCTACCCAGGGTTGGCCTGTCTTAGATTGAAGGGAACTGGTTACCTAGAAAAAAATTGTCTCAACCAATAAGAAAAGTGATTTTTGTTTAAGTGACATACATCTAATTATGAGTAAGATATAGTGCACCGGCGGAATTGTTGCCATAGCAATCTCTTACAAAATATCAACCAATTAAATTTTTGAAATTTTGTATACTTGCAGATTCCATTGATGACCATCGTTAGAAAACCGTGGGTCGTTTTGACCATTTTAATAGGCATATCATTCTTTATTTTGGCTATTACTTTGCCAACAAACTTAGGTCATCCATACAATAAGGGACCAAATCACCCTGCACCTCAGCGATACTTTATAACAGTAAGATTAAATTCTTGTGACCATTTTTTAGATCTTAACGAATATGTAACAACTAATGACTCTAACAATTCATTACTGATGTTCTATTTTTAAATGGAACAAACCACTACGGGCTTACGACCGTCTTCTAGTGTTATTTCGAAGGCTGGCTTAGTGTGATCACTTTACGTTAACAACGTTCGCCATTAGGTGGTAATTTAAGTCTCCGAAACTCCTAATCATGAGAATTCTCGACATGTTCAACATGTCGAAAAATCCCATGTATACAACAAGTACATATTCAATAATTAATGAAATAGAAATAAAAGTTGGAAATTATTGAGAATTTGAGAATGGAGAATATTCGTTAAGATCTAGTCCTGAAAAATGGTCACAAGAATCTAGACATAATTAGAACGTTGTGCACCAACAAAGCCAATAGGCAATAAAGATGAGACATTAACAAAAATGGATATATTCATAGACAGCAGTCGCAGTCTTTAAATTTGGTTGCTCTCTTGTTCTCAATAATATCCAACTTTTATCTCTATTTCATTAATTATTGAATATCTACTTGTTGTATACATGGGATTTTTCGACGTCAATTGTCGAGAATTCTCATGATTAGGAGTTTCGGAGAGATAAACATTACCACCTAATGGCGAACATTCTTAACGTAAAGTGATCACACTAAGCCAGCATTCGAATTAACAGTAGAAGACGGTCGTAAGCCCGTAGTGGTTTGTTACATTTAAAAGTCGAACATTAGTAATGAATTGTTAGAGTCATTAGTTGTTACATATTCAGTAAGATTAAAAATTACTTAACTCATTCCATTTCATTATTTAACTCAGTAACTCATTCCAATTCAATAAATTACTGGTTGATTGATTCTAATTCATTAAACTACTTTAATACTCATTCCAGTTCATTAAATTACTTTTAAATCAATACTGATTCATTATATTGCTTAATTGAGAATAATATACATACATTACCTACATAACAAGGTATGTATATTATTTTCTTTCTCGTTCATCAAACAGTTTTTTCATTCATTAAATTATTTTTGAAACTCATTAAAATCCCTTACAGCACACGGAACGTAAATTTTACAACCAAACATCAAGATTGTTTCGTCACGACTGGGGATTCCGTATTCCCCGTTCTTATTCGGACAGGAACAATCCCAGGACGTTGCCAGCTCAGCTAAAAGAGCAAATGATTACCTTGGGAGAAGACTGCCAGCGAGGAATGGAGATGTATTGTGGGAGTGAAAGGTGATTCAAAGCCAGTCATTTGAAAATTCAAACTTTGTAAATATGTGTAACATTTATAGTTTTATTCTTTGGATTTTATTAATTAAAATTGTTTTATTTTAGGAATGACAATTGGATTCCTGCAAATGTTCGTCCCGAATTCAAAGAACCAGTAGAAATATTTCTTCACTCAAAAACTTGGACGACTAATAAATGTAGCTTTGAGTTTTCATTCAAAGGTAGATACCAAATTTATGGAAGTTAATTGATCAATAATTGCTTTAAAATTTCGTTTTCATAATGAACAATGTGCTTTCTCGATATTTCTCGGACAAATGAAATGTGAAAATAAAAGAAGGAAATATAAATATTATACCTGTAGCTTTTTCAATATCTTTATGGAGCTAAATTCTTAAATTTTCTGCCCAAGTTTCATAATTTTTTCTTTCATAAGATGATTTCTTTTGGAGATTGTGTGTTCGATTCCAGGTGCCGACCATCCTCCTCTTTTACTACACAAGCTTTAAGTAGCTTACTGTGAAAGAGTCGAGAGTGTATTTGTGTTCACTTTGATCGAGTACAGATTCATTAAAAAAAAAAACCTTCTCCTGACAATAGCAAATACAACTAAAAAAGAATTAGCCTAATTGATCCAGTCGTTCACGTTTGATGCTGTGACTAACCAAAATAGGGATCCATTTTTATATATAAAGAAATATGTATGTACTAAGTAGTACATTCTGTATGAAAGGTTGAGAGTTGGCTCCTTCATATTTGTTATATAATCAAGTTTTAATAAATTAAAATGACATTTTATTTGGTTTCCGATAGTAATAAATTGTATTTCTTCCAACAATCTACTCATAATTTGCCCATTCATTGTTGTTTGTAATGTAATGTTTGCAGGACCAACTCACATAACCATTGAGTTCACGCCTCGAGTTGGAGCTGTGTTGGATTCTTGGAATCTCCCTGACAAGATGGTGGCTACCAGAGATTGGGAGGGACGACCCACCTATTCTATCATCCTCGTCAGAGGCACAATCATCAATGACTTCTTTCTCAAGTTGAATTTAAACGTAAGGCTTCTCAAAATCTATTTTAAAAACTTGTACTGATTAAATATGTGTATTTTTTTATTTTTATTTTAAATGAATCTGTGCTCACTCAAAGTGAACACAAATACACTCCTTGACTCTTTCACAGTAAGCTACTTAAAGCTTGTGTCGTGAAAGAGGAAGATGGTCGGCACCTGGGATCGAACCACGACGTCCGCACCAAACAGTACGAAAGCCGGCGTTGTAGCCGCTAGTCTACCAACCACTTCAATTATTACCTAAGTACTTTGGTTTGAAAAGTAAAATTTCACTCTTATAAGCTGAAATTGTAAGGTTTTTAATATTAATGTACTTAAATAGAAAATTAAATATATACACAGACTACATTCCATTTTGGGGTCGTTCTAACGTAATTTAGGGGGAGAGGGTTCTTGTAAAACGTTCTCTGCGATACAGGTGGAAGGGGGGGGGTGATATTTGTACATGTTATATGAGAAGTTATTTTTTATTTAAATAAAAAACTAGAGAATTAAAATCATTCAAGTCGGTTATCCTTTTTGTATATATTTTACAGGGAATCTCTCGATTGTGCTTTTCATTGAGTTTTATTTATTACTGAAACACAATTAAAACAGGTTTCATTACCTTGCGGAACTTTACGTAATTTATAGGTATAAAAATAGTCACTTTGAGTCTTACACAACGTTTTGGGGAGGGGGGGGGTACAGTAAAACGTTACCGTCGTTACATAGAGGGGGAGTATAAAAACTAAGAAAAAAAATTATTGCATTTCTCGAATACATTAAAAGTTATTAATAAATTTCTAAAATCATAGGATCTACACAGTAAAATTTCAGTAAAAGAGCAACCATCTTTTCAAAATAATCTTTTTAAGATGTAAAGTAAGACAGATATGAGAAAGGTTAATAAATTGCCGACTAGAGCAGCTTAGTAACGTACATGCTTAGGTAGCTGGTAGCCTTCTGATATAGAGGTCTCGATTCCAAATTCCCGTCAGGGCAGAATTTTCTATTCTGTTTAAGGTACGATGGACAAGGAAAAAAAATTAAGAAGTGCTTGCACACAGTATTTGAACAGAAAGTTAAAGAGAAATATTTATCTTAGCAAGATTTTGTTACTTTGACAACATGCGCTTATTTGTTTTACAGATCACAGGAGGAGACGAACAAACGCCACTCTTGGACTTGTCAGTATATGGCTACTACGTCCATCATATAGAAGACTACGTCCCAGCATTCAACAGAGTCATAGATCAATTCCCAGATTTTGTCACATTAACCGCTGATCTATGTTATTATGAATCTAGAGTGTATTAATAATAGTTTGAGGTTATAAAAAAAAAACATGTGATAAATCTTTACATTATGACATTAATCTGTCTAGAACAGTGTTGCTCAAATATTTTTACATAACTGACTGGTTAGTTATTTATTATATTATGTTGTGCTGCTAACTGGTACTATTCATTAAATTATTGAATACACTGTAACATATTGTTTTTTTATACAATAAGTATCTATATACAAGCTGCCTGTCAGAATCAATTGATTGATTCTAAAGGAAAGAGTGATTCTAATCCATCCTTGGATAAGCCTTTTTCAGTTGGACATCTATAAACACTTTTCTACAATTTCATCAAACTCTCAGTCTTGGCTCGCCAATCGTAGTTTTCTGCAAGAGAAGAAATTATAAGTAAATGAAATAACCGTTGAGCTCCATACATAACCTAGAAATCTTTGGATCTAATTGGGAAACGAACCCGAGTCTATTTTCCAAAAAAAATTATAAGTGTGGTAAACAAGCTCATTATAAGGAAAATACTAAAATGAATTACAAAGAGATTTAGGTAAGTATGTAGATTTATGATGCTGTCTTTTTATAGGATTATTTTCTTACCAGTATGGGTAAAAGTTTTTTTGTCAAATACTCCTGATTTCATGCAGCCTTTATATCTTTTAAGTACATCCTATACAAAAAGTATAAATTCAGGCGGAATACGTATTTTACCTTTACGGGGAATGAAGAGAGAAAACAGTGATTTAGGTTTATACTGTCTAGTCTCAAAAGTTTGATTTTAAATACTCTATGGAACAATTTAAAAGCTGTAAAGATTTGATATGTAATGGAAATTATCAAAGAAAATTTCTTTGAAGGGATGAATATTACATGTTTAACGTTGATATATCTGTCAGTGACATTTCTAGGAAGGTATAAACTATTAACGTTAAGCATAAGGGTATGGGTAGCTTAGTTTTTTAGGCATTCACTTTCCAAAATGAAGTCCCAAGTACGAGTCCCGGATATGTCAGAATTTTTCCAAGTGCTTGAAAATTTTATGCAGAATTGGCGGTGACATCTAGGAGTGCTATTATGGGTCGTGATATCACGTGAGTGATAACTAAAACTAACAGCAAGATTAACCTAATGCTATGATTTCCTAGAAAAGAAATTAAGCACAAAACATTCTATGTTTATCTCTTTCACTGCGGGCAGTAAAATAATGAAAGCGCGAAAGAGACAACTTCAGCTATATGTGTAGTCTCATAAATCGTAGCCTGTATGCTCACTGAAATGAAATGCATGAACTAAGTAAAAACGTTTAATTAAAAAACTTTTGCAAGATTAGAAAGTAATACATTAGAGTGATGAACTTATAATATTCTTTCATTTTATCTACTCCATATTTATACTATGTTTACTCCCTCTTCTCACACGAGCCCTGCTCTATTGGAGAGGTTATATAATATATAAAAAAAAATCAAGGGAAAATATCTGTTTAATGACTTGATATTTGTAATAATTTCACAAATCATTCTTTCAGGATGGGTTGCCTAAGAATAATAATTTGTAATAATTATGTAGCATTTTCTGTAAATAAAGCTTCTTTAGAATTTGGAAAAAAATTGAATATTGAAAATTAAATTCAATAAATGTTTTTTCCCGAACTTTGTAATATTTCTCCATATTTTTAGAAGGTATTTTAATAAAAGAACTTTGCTAATATTACTTAAATTAAAGCTTATTTAGATTGTAGTGGTCCAAATAAGAAAGAGTGAGGCTGATTGTCCACGGCAGCGTAGCGTATGCAGCGCGTGGACAGTCAGCCCAAGACCTGTGTTTTCACAAGCCAGCATGCTACGGTCTATGTAAGTGCTCAATATATGTACATATTATACAAGTTATAATGAGTGTACCGTAGGTAATGTGATTCTAGGTATGATGAACTCATATACCTACATTATGGAGAGTGTATTCAATTCTTCAGTACATTATGGCTGTAATATAAATTATACATACCAGCTCAATGCGTAGCCACAATATAACATTGTCACGTGTGGGGTTATTTTATGTAAATTAAATTGTATTTTAATCTTATTTTGTTGTTTCATTATATGCGTGTACGTGTGAGTACCGTCAGAAGGGAGAGGGTTAACACCAAATCTAAAAAAAGATCAGAATATCGTTCTTTGATGGAAATTCTTTGTTGTAAACATAATATTTTTTAATGACGAAATTCTAGAATTATTTTCTTATAAGAATCAGAAACAAAATACCTACGTTGGTGATTATTGTTATCGGTAATAAAAAAAAAAAATAATGAGCACGATAATATAAAGAAAACCAATGAGATATTACTTTATGTAAAGTTAAATTTGGGCATGTAGCAACCCTTATTTAGTAGATATACGATAGTGTTAGGGATGTCAATAATAATTAATTAGCCTGCCTAATAAAGAAAAAAATACATCATCTACATTCTACACAGTAAAAATATCACTGCACACCATTTTTTTGTATAATATACCTAGTACCCTTCTATGATTCAATAACTGATCCATGTTACAAATTATTTTTGATTTTCAGTCAGATCAGAATCAGCGCTCTGGTGTTTATTTCTCTATATAATGGATTCAAGAAATGAATGTTGAGAAGCGAAGTTTTATGTTGTGAAGAAAGTTAAGATGAATGGTAGCTGGGAATCGAAACCACAATCTTCACTAAATATGAAGGTCAGCGACTGAATCGTGACTTCTATCTACGTGTGAAAACACGTAGAACGCCGATCCCGACCGGTGCCGATCTCCGCAAAGAGGTAGTTGGTAGACTAGCGCTTACGACGCCGGCTTTCGTACTGTTTCGTGCGGAGGTTGGGGTTCGATCCCAGATGCCGACCATCTTCCTCTTTCACGACACAAGCTCTTAGTAGCTTACTGTAGACGAGTCAATTTGTGTTCACTTTGAGTGAGCACAGATTTATTTTTATTAAAAAAAAAAATATCTATGGTTTCAATGCATTTATCTACATGGGCATGCTGTAAATCGGGTTCCTGCTTTTGCTGTGCGTAACCCCATTCAAATGCATATAAACATTTTTTGCGCCGGTCGGAATCGGCGTTCTACGTGTTTTCACCTTACCTCATTTTACTATTTCTTCAGGTATATAAGTAAACTCTTGTATAATGTGCTTGGTGTCTATGATCACTTCCGCATTCATTGTTTTGTTGCGGAAGTTAAGGGTCATTGTAAGTTGAATAAAACCCATAGATTTTTAAATATGGTGGGAGTACTCCTATATCTTTCAAAGCAAAAGAGTGAAGCTTCCTTGGCTGGCAATTTTGATAGTTTGGTGGGCAAAACGGAATGTAAAAAATGATGTGAACATTTAGAAATTTAAAAATGTCCAATTGCAAGTAAAAACCGAAAAAATATATGCCGTAGGTACCACGTATTTTTTGAGAACCAAACCGTCAAAAATTGCAACATTTGGGCTACACTTTTGAACGCGAGTCGGAATTCTGTGATAAAACTAGTCTGTAAATAAACCTGTCTTATTTAAATCATCCACATAACATGAAAAAGCTTTCTAAATAGCACCTGCGGAACAATTTTGCTTTTATTCTTACACTCGATTCTTTAAAGTCTCTCTATAACGCGAGATTGACGAAAATGCTTGAATTCATTAAATAATTATTATTTAACTGCAAAATCCTTCAACACCTAACTATAATTTAATTTGAATGTGACACCCCTGAAACTTTCCTATACCTACCTGAACCAGGCAGGGACGCACATTCAAAACAATGCTTTCGAAACAAGCAAAGTAGGTGCCTAGGTAAATTAATATTCACAATTCGCGAGTACCCTCCGGTTCAAATCTCCTAATGCACTTCCTGTGGATTTAAATGATCATTTTATACCGTGGATGTTATGAGAATTGAATTAAATTAATCTTCACACGTGAGAGAGGCGAAAATGTCCAGCCAGTTTTTATTTATTTTTTCCACAGATCTACAAGCATCCCTTTTTTAAGTAAGTACTTACCTACTTTTTTCATAATCAAACATTTATTCGATTTTGTTTATCTTATTAAGTTCATTTTAATGAGTCCAGATTCATTTACAGAAAGAAATGCTACAAATGTATGCTCAATATAAGTAGTAAGTAGGTACCTACCTATCCGTTGATGACATCCATTGTTATATTTGTTAAATGAAGTGAAATAATTGTGAAGATTCTTTATGAGCGAAATAGGATTGGTAGGTATAACCGTAGGTACCTACCTATATCTAAGTAAGACACTCGGAGAATTAATAAGTAGAAACATGAATATTATTGGAAATGTGTGGTTGAATGGTTGTTAAATATGTTGAATCGCTGGTTCTCAAATCGGAATGAGGATTTCTTATATTACCTATAACATAGGAACAAAGAGCATTCTTAGAACAGCTGTATAAGAACGCTACGAGCAATTGCTGAAAAGACTGCGAGACCGAGCGTGTAACACGACTATCCGGGAAATTTTCGATGTTGATGAAGTGATCAGATGGGAGGTGACAGCGGCGTTGATATTAGTACCAGCATGAATGCTACATTTGGCATTGCATGCATGGTATTATTGTTCCATAGCGAGAGCTGGAAAAAAACATCTCAAGAGGCTACTCCTCAAATATAAGCAAGGCTCTTGAGTCTACGATAAGAAAAGAAGACTTTAGCAATTAATTTGTGTAGCATCAATAATATTCTTTCATTCATTCATTAACGACGGCGATTATTTTTTAGCTCCGTTTACGATACAAAATTCAATTTTGGCAAAATTGACGTTTACCCTAAATGAGCTTTCAGGTATTGATATTTATTTATTTATTTAAAATCACACACGGCCATTGGCCATTAAAAAATATTTATAAAACATGTTAAAGTTAAAACATCAATGTCAAATGTCAATTGACGGAAAGAAACACAACGAAGCTCGCCAACGCAACAGAATATTGATATAATAAATAAATAAATAATGTTTTATTGTTCAAATTGAAAATGCAGTCCTGATACAATCCATTCACGAGAGTCAAAGGGCGGCCTTATCCCGCAGGATCTCTTGCAGCCAACACAAGATCTATAATATTTATTTGTAGAGCAACAATAGAACAATAATAATTGTTTTTATAATCTGAGGTTGTTAGTAGACCAGCGGTATCAGTTGACGGTTTTCATACGTCGATTGTATGTACGTGGGCTCGAGTCCCGGTGCCGACCATTTACATTTTCACGACACAACCCTTTGGTAGTGTTATATGTACGCAGACAAGTACCCTATATTTCTCAAGTAACATTCCTTCGTGTGCACTGTGCAGTCTCAACTCTGTATGCAGACGACCCCACAGTATACCATGCAACACTCCACTGTGGTTGAACAGTTGCACACGGCACCACGGTGGGAAACAATGCAATATAGGAGCGTCCTAGTCCCAGTTCGCCAGTCTATCCAGGCTCTCCATACAGTTAACACCGACCTACACTAACCAACTACTCGCTACACTCCGTCTCGCCCTACTGATTAAATAAATTATATAATTACTTGTCTTTGCCAATAAATATTCTATTGAACACGCATCTTTCATTAACCAATGTAGCCACCTTCTGTGAAATCCAAGCATATGTGAACAGTGTTGTACTGCGTCATGGGTTCACTTCAACTATGTGTTCACTTTGAGGGAGGTCGTGGGTTTGATCACTTCGATCCCAGATGCCGTCCATCTTCCTCTTTCACGACACAATCTTTTAGTAGCTTACTTTCAAATAGTCTATTTGTGTTCAGTTTGAGTGAGCACAAATTCATTAAAAAAAAACCTTTTTGTAGTGCGAATTATGCTGCTTGGGATATCTTCTATACTATAAAGAGGAAAGATTTGATTTTTTGTTTGTTTGTTTGCATCGAATAGGCTCCAAAACTACTGAACCGATTTGAAAAATTCTTTCACTTTTGGGAAGCTACACTATCGGCGGTGAACATAGGCTATATTTAATTTAAAAAAAAAAATTGAGTAACCTACGAAAACTTCAATAATGTAACCCAAGGTGTAAAAAATTTACCTAAAATATTCTTTTTATCGCGAACGCTGTGAAAACTAATGATGATAGAATACAACAATGTACAACAATTTTGTAGAAGACATCATTATTTACAAAAAGTATCGCGACAGCATATGTCTAACTATTATAGTTATGCCACAATAAGTGTTTTTTTATTTAAAAAAAATCAATAAAATGTCATCTCTAGAAAAGGCTCTTTATTGGTATCTTGGTATTACTCCTTATTAAAATAAATTAGTTCATATTCAAGTCTGCTTCAATATGTTTGTATAACTTTTTGAATTATTCAATTCGGACATTCCATTCGAAAGTTATCACGAGTTTAAAAATGTGAGTATTGGAAAAAAAGCATAGTCTCTTATCATCTCAACTTATCCGATGTAGAGTGCGTACGGGAGCGGGGAGGGGACTGAGGGGAGTCATGTCAAGTTTAGTAGAAATACCGCGCAAAGTAGTCACGGTGGTAAAGTGACGTGACACGATACATTGCAATGCAATTATTCCAGATTAACATATGCTATAAAATATTTTGAAAAAGTTAGGGATCTGTATGAAAACTAAATTATTTTTAAGTATCTATCTACCCGTGCGAAGCTGGGGCGGACCTCTAGTGTTAAATATTTTTTTAGATTAAGTACTCGCGTTTTTTTTTTTTTTCATATTTTACTGTCCAATCAAAAGCTTTTTTAAATAGTCTTTTAAGTACCACTTTACTTATATTTTTGAAAATAAAAAGTGGATATGTTTTAGGAACCCGTTGAGATTCTTTTAAGAGTCTGTCATAAATATAAAGCAAGCATTACCAAGAGACAAACGAATTCGCACTTGAAATTGTGAATAAATTTTCAGCGCTGAACCGGGATACACAAAGGAACTTCTCTCGCCGATAAATAATATAGTGAGAGGGGGCGGAGAGTCCTCGATCAAGTAGGCACCTCCCTATCAAACAAGGGATTTTAATCTCCTTATAACGAAATATTCCCATCAAGCCATTATTTTTTATTATCAGAATACAGCTTATCGGTCTGATGGTTTTGATACTGTTTACAATAGTTTTTTTTCGGTTCCACAACTCATGTTATTTTTAATGAATTTAAATTTCGGTCACTTAAAACGAAACCTTTTCGAAAAATACTTTATTTAAAGAATATGTTTATAGGGAACGTAATTTAGATAGTACAGATAAGAGTATTACGTATGGTATGTGGAAAACTTATGTGGGCCATTGAAAGAAATTACAATGAAAGAATGCGTAACTAAACTAAACAGGTAGGCGTTTTCTCAAAGATGAAGATGGTATGGACAAATTGATGGAATCGGGAAAAACCAATAATTAAAAGAATAAATAAAATGGAGATTGAAAGAAGGAAACTGGCTGGTAGAAGGGTTGGCGGTGCACTTAGACCTCTAATGAGAAATAAGAACGTATCTCTTAAATCCAAACAGCTGATGCACAATGCAATCCTGATTCCATCCATGATGTATGGTAGTGAAACTTGGACATGGACGAAAAATCTGGAAGTTGGAATAAATGCTGCGGATCTGCGGTAGGATATGCGGAAAGAGACTTATTGATAGAATTCAGATTAGAAAGGAATGTGAAGTGGATGTTAGCGTAGTGACTAGAATGAAGGTGAATAAATTAAGGTAGTTTGGGCATGTAGAGAGAATGAACGAGTAGATAATGACTAAAAGGATATACAAATCTGAAAGAATGGGTGCACGCAGACGAGGTCGACCTCGAATGACATGGTCCGACCATATCGGTGCCGTCTTGGATGAGAGCCAAGTCAGGAGCAAAAGGAATAGAAGAGCATGTATGCGGAATTTTATGCGTTTGGAGGAAGCGAAAATGGTTTGTTTGGATAGGGACGAGTGGAGGTCCGTACTCTCTGCCTACCCCCTTCGGGAAACGGCGTGATGGGTAAAAAAAAATAGAAATTAATAACGCTCTTCTGTTATACATAGGAGTCAGTATGAGTGGTCTCTGTTTACCCCATTAGGAGCACGGCGTGATGAGTAAACAATTCAAGACTCATAGATGACGCAAAGCTCGGCAGATTGAAATCCTGTAGGTGACATTACGATTTTAAACATTTACGGTCAATTTGATTAAACACAACGAGTTAAGTTGGCTTGAATTTACAGTACAAAAATACGATTTACGTGAGATACAAGACATACGTACTTAAAGACATCTTTGATTATTTCTGTTTTGAATTTAAATCGTAGGAGAAGTATTATTACTATTAGCAAGAAGATACAAATCAGACATTTTGTAATAATTTGTAAAACTGTTATCATTATGTAAGCGGTCATTGATTTTATGTCATTGAAATCATGACGAGAAATCATTTGTTTATATACTTACTACATAACTTTACTAATCGAATTTGTACTAGGTAATTGGTTTTCGTTTATTTCTATATGTTAAATAACATATTTTGTATAATTTGTTAATCATTTCCACCCCTCAAGCGATTGCATGATGAGGAGGTGAGAAAGGGATTTCTCAGAAGGAAAGTTATAGGTAGGTAGTGTTGCGTTCATTCTTGAATAATAGATGTAAGGAGAGCCTTAGCTGTTCTGCAGTCCTTTGCCGCCAATTATTTTATTCTCCTTGATTGTTTCTCAGAATGAAGAAAGAATATTAATTAAAATGAAATAATTTTCTTAAGTGTAAAATGTTTGCATCATTAATTATTTCAAGCGTTAAAGATAGTTGAGATGGACAAATGAGGATATATGTTTTATATTGAAAAATAATTAATTTAGATGATAAAGGTTCTTTTAATAACAATTTGGACGCAGTATTGTGAAACATTTATATACAACTGCTGGATTTGTGGCCTTTTTGGTATTTTGTTCTTTATATCCAGTCTCATTCAATCCCAGACGGACCAATCCGAAGTAAAAATAAGTGAGAACTACTACAACAAAATACACAAACCTGCACATGGATTACTTTAGTATGATTGTCTATGGCGAAAGATCCCGGGATCAATTACCGCTCGGGTCAGAATTTTTTTACTTGTTTATCACTCGATATTTATTTAATAGAGACACCAAAAGACCACTGAACAAAACAAACAAAAAAAAAATGAAACAAACACATAGAATCTCCAGTGCTCCAATAACAGGTATCTCCCGAATAGCCCTTGTGCATAGTTAGGTGGGTACAATCAACGTCTGAACATTCAAATAAAACCCATAAAAATCCATTTACTGCGTAGGTACTTAGTTAAAAAAAAATAAAGAAAATAATAGATATATACCTACTTATACATGTATACCCCGTGCTGGTTTTTCTGGGATTGAACGGGACCAGATGACTAGGAGAAAATTGTCCGCAAGCCCCAAGCCGAGACGTTGGCCGTGCTCTGGCACATCATCCTAGTATCTGCCAAGGATGGGGATGCGGGTTCGTGTCCTGCTGGGACATGGTATTTTTCTATTTTTGATTCTAATGATGCATGGGTAATTTCGATAATTCGAGGATTTTGTTCGTCTAATTAGCGAACATTGTTAACGTCAAGTGATGGAACTATGACAACCTTCAAAGCGACTGCAAAAGACGGCCGTAAGACCGTAGCGTTTCAAATGTATATTGAATAATACTGCGTCTAATTTGAGTTGAAAAATTTCTAATTCTAAGTAATAAAAAACCTGTAATAATTTAAATTCATAGAAAATGCTTTCATTGCAATAGGTACCCGATATAGACGATTGGCATTGCAATGAAAACTAAATACTTTTTGATTTCGAATGAAGACAATTCATCACCAATTTCGGGATTCTGGTGAAGACTGAGCCAAGAATGTTATTTTATTATTATCATATTTTATCATTCTGCACGTTCTCTATGTATGTTTTAATCGCTCTGTGTAAAAGTTCACGTTTCACACATCTCTGCTCTGGGGTTTCTCCGCATTTCAATTACAATACCAATTCAATTTCAATCTTTATCACATTTAGCTGATTTTGGTTGATATGTACGATTGTACGTATAAAAAATAATAGTTCCACGTAGGTCTATTTTAGATGCGGTATTTCTTTACGAAAAAGATATAAATGAGGATTTATCGAAATATTTATAGTATTAAAAGTATTGACGGTCAACATTGAGATCTGGATTAAGTTTCAAGAGTAGCCCCCATTTGATTTTTCGTTTTTTTTTAAATTTAATTCGAAAATGCTTCTCTCCATATTTTTGAGATCACTGCGTAGGATATGCGGAAAGAGACTGATTGATAAGGTGAGGAATGATAATATTAGAAAGGATGTGGTGTGCAGTGACTAGAATGAAAGTGAATAAATTAAGGTGGTTTGGGCATGTAGAAAGAATGAACAAAGAGAGAATGACTAAAAGGATATATAGATCTGAAAGAATGGATGCACGCAGACGAGGTCGACCTCGAATGACATGGTCCGATCATATCGGTGCCGTCTTACAGGAGGGCCAAGTCAGGAGCAAAAGAAATGGAAGAGTATGTATGCGGAATGTTATGCGTTTGGAGGAAGCGAAAGAGGTTTGTTTGGATAGGAAAGAATGGAAGTCCGGACTCTCTGCCTACCCCCTTCGGGAAAAGTCGTGATGGATAAAAAAAAATTTAATGCCGTTACGTTCAAGTTTATCAATCCAATCGTCGTGATCAACGCAATCAAAGGCTTTTGTTAAGTCACGAACCTACTTAATACACGTAGTTTACACTTCTTACACATCTTAAGTCAGCAGAGATAAGCAAATATGGTTCACAAACATCAGCGTTAACTTTCTCCCTAGTTATGCTTTTGTAGAATGACAAATGCTACTCAAAATAACAAGGTTTATTCGAAAGTGTCGATTTGTAGATAGGTGCAATGTGTAGGAATGTATGAAGGTACCCCCGTTACCCGGAACCACTTCCAGACGTTCAATCATTCCCGCACGACTGGACGGACAACCCCGTCCATTCATTCGCCCGCACTTTTTATTTCGCCCTTTTTATGAGGACGTCTTATTTAATGTATATAAAGCCAACACATAAAAAACTACCCTATAAAGAATCGATATAACACATAAAAGAGTTCCAGACACGCAAGTGTCAGTGGTGTACTGGACGTATTTTTGACCCCTAAACCAAAGTAAGACAATAAAAAAAAACTATTTTTTTTTACTATGGGTCAAAAATAAACAATATATTGAAAGGTGCAGACCATCTTCCTCTTCCACGACACAAGCTTTACTTTACGTACTGTGAAAGAGTTTATAAGTTTATTTGTGTTCACTTTGAGTGAGCACAGATTCATTAAAAAATGGTATTTATAATGCTTGAAGTGTTAAACTTTTTTGGCAGTTTCTTAAAGTGTGATCATTTTGACATTAGATGGACCAGTTTCATGTTAACGTACATTAAATTAAGGTTTTTATACTAGTTAATCTTGGTTCAAAGCCAACATTAACTATTAAAATCAATTTGACATGTTTTGTTTTTGCGAGATATTTGGTAGTGCAAGGGACTGAATACTGTTGAGCGGTGTCGGTTGAAACGATTGTATGGAGGTTAAGGCGGCGACCGAGACCCGCGACACCACTTATGTATGGTCTGTTTTCCTACGAACACGGCGCTATTATAAACAGCGGCGAATGTGACAGTTAGGAACATTGTCAATATTGTTACCGTAACAAAAAACATTGTCATATATTTTAAAAGACTGCCGTTCTGTCAGACGACGGAGCCCTCCCTATGAACTCAGTGCATTAGACAAGTGACCAGTTTGTGTCTCGTGTCTCGGCCACACTCACAAACTGGCGCTCATTCATCGCTCATTCTTGGAGGTTCGCGCCTTGACCAAGTCACGATACCAAGACCCGTGACAGACACAGGCGACCGAGATGGTCATTTTTGTCAATAAGGGTTTTATGAGCGCTAGTTTGTGAGTGAAACGGAGACACGAGACACAAAACGGTCTAGGCCCCTGAAAAGTAGTAGCGTCGCGGAATCAAACTCCATCAGTCGACGTTGAAATCGTCGAAAAAGAAGAATGGATTGAATGATATTTGTTTAAAAAAATATGACCCGTCTCTGCATTTTTCCTTCCCTCAAACTCTACCGTTAATTCCGCTTACAAATTTGTAACAGATTTTCTTTTCTTTGCGATAAAAGCCGAAATTTATTATTGTCTATTTTAGTGTTTTTTTTTGTTCAGGTATGTGTTGTTCCTTATTATTATTATTTCTTTTCTCCCTCGAAAGACGGAACGTGGTGGTTTTTTCAGGACTTGGTTCCTCTCCACCTTCCACATAAATATTTCCGGTGATACTGATTCGGCAAAAAATATTGTTATTTCTTTTCTGTGCGGAGGATAATATGAGAATAAAAGACAAGATTGAAATATTGAATAAACCTGTCTGATATTATTCGCTGTCTTCTTTGTCCATTGTCTCCTATTTTTAGACAACACACACCCAACACGGATGGCTACAGTATTATTGTCATGTTCTACTGTTATTTCTAAGCATTTAGCTGTTTTTTTTAAATAAAGTACCTAGTGCGTACTATTGATAATAATTTGCTTTTTATAGAAATGCTATCGTGGCATGTTTTTGAAAAGCTTTAGCGTTACAACCCGTGGTGGGTCTTAGCTGCCTCTAAAAAGCTTTTCACTGGCTGAAACCTTTCAGCTATGCTGCCCCAGAGCCTAAGAGCCCGCGACAACGCCATCCAACCATCATCGTAGCTTTGGTCATCCACGCTTCTTTTACCGATTGGGACATTACAGAGTTATACCCTGCATTTATGCTATTATTCAAACGCTAAAATAGTGAGTCACTTTTTAACAAAGGGTTAGGAGTTTTACTCCCAGTCAGGTTAAAATGAAAATGATATAAAATCGAAAAATTTTGTCTGATTTTCTACCGTCATTTTTGAGTCCGAAATGACGATCGAGTAATGATTTTAGTTTTCTAATTTATTTGTCTGTAATTAGACGACAGGCATTAAGTTCCGCCGGCTATACCTACTGACTTTTTTTTATCGAGATAACCGGTGCGTAGCGGCTCGTTCAATTAGGAAAATTCAAAGTTTGGTGTATGTATACAGTACCCCTATTCTCAGATTTATCGGAAGGTATATAGTGAGTATTACACGATACATGAAAAACGTCTATACGTATCGAATGCGAGAATCGCTTTTGTTTGTAGAAATATTTCTGTGGCAGCGCTATACACGTTTCCCATACAAAATTTATCGTGTAATACTCACTTTACTGCCGTGACTACCTTCCGATAAAACAGAGAATAGGGGTACTGTATAGTGTATAATAGTGATAGTGTAGGCGCAGGCTAACACCGTTGCATACTCTCAGGAGCAAATGAACTGCCTTACCCAGGAACAGTTAGACAGCTAGTCATCTTATAATTTCAGAGGTAGATAATACATATACCTATGTGCACAATCTCCATTATTATTGATCAACTAATCAATCAATACTTGCTATTTGATCCCACTTAGGGGCATAGGTATGCAACAAGAGCACTCCAACAGTCTCCATTGCGCTTGAATTATATTGATACATTTTCAAGTGATTGGTAGCCGTGCGGTTCAGTCACCGACTTGCGAACCTCGCTACTGATCATCTTCATCATTCGCAACACAAGCTTTACTTCCTGTGAAAGATATTAAAATTGTATAAATTTGCGTTACAATACTATATTTATTTTATTTTACAAAATTACAATATAACACCATCAGCATGACAGCTTCAGTTCAGGAGCACCCCTTTAAGGAGGATATGGAGGCAACAAGAGCGTGCTCCATCCTGCGTGGCTTCATAATCTCGTGTGAGAAGTTATTCATCGTTTTCAGATACATAAAAAATGATTTTCTAGGTATGATAAAAAGCAAATTATTATCATTTTGAAATAAAATGAATGTTTCGAATAAAATGAAAAATAGATGTTTCCACTACAAACATTTATTTCAAATATGAACCGGTTTTTTGTGACTTTAATACAACAAAAGTTTATTTAAATGGGTTAAAATGATTGATAAAACCAAATATAGAAAGTGGGAATAAAAAAATACGAGATCTGATGATTTTCGACAACAACTTTTCTTGTTACTTAGTAGATCTCTTTTTTAACAAACCCAAAAAGGCTTATTTTAACTATGTTTATTTATCTACAGAAAAAATACTGATACCTGACGAGAGATAATATAAATAGAGTCGAGCCTAGAGTGGATGGTTTTTTATCTCCACCCATTACTTAGACATTGTTCCAGGCTCGATACATTACAGGCTCGGAATAATGTATTATTTTTATTTTGGGACTTCCCTAGGGGACTTGTTGATACGGGTAGGTTAATACTAAATTCAATACAGGGAGGCTGTGCTTGCTTATAGACTTTACTCTGGTAATAATATTCCGTAGGGCGAAGAAAATATTATTTCTATTTGATTTAATTTTATTTCTTGTCTTACGCAAACAATTTGTTTTCCATATTAATGTGTTCACCAGCTAACTTGAAAAACAAAAACAGAAAAAAAAACCCAAGTTTAAGATTATCTTTATTAGTATATCCCAGAACACTGGCGGATAAACCAACGCCGCCTACCCGACCGAAGCGATTGATAGATATTGGGTAATTTGTTTGGCGCTATTGAATTGTATTCCAACACAAGGGCGCGTGGGAAACTTTGTGGAAGAGCAGTGTCTTCAGGTTGCTGCCGAAACTACAGATGGCCTGGTTCTTTTAATGTTTGGAAAGTTGGTTCTAGGTGATGGATCCGGCAACGCTGAAAGCCCTGTCTGCCCCTGCTAATCTTGTTCGGATCAGCATGTTGATAGATTTTAGTGCTGAATGTAACGGTCTATTTGTCTTCACGGTAACTGATGTGCATTCGGAGAGACAGCACAATCTATGTATTGGTGCATGAGTTCTGTTGTTTGAAACGGCCAGATACACACACATACCCCATAAAGGTACCGCATCATTTTTATTGGTTACACTAGCTTTCCCGACAGACGTTGTCCTGTGTCCTTAAAAATGAATATTGAATTCGAATTTGTATGGTGATGAATTAATTATCATTTGGACAATGTGATTCCGAACGATGCGTCTGTTTTAAACCATGTATATTCAATCCGCGTTCTGTCAATCGCACCAATTGACAATTTCTGTCAAAATTTCAAAATTGCAATAAAAATTATAAGCAAAAAGAACTAATAAGTTTGTCTACGTAGAATTTTCTTTAATTTTCTAATTATCTATGCATTTTCTTAATTTTTTTTCTAAAAGAAAATTCTCCTGATAAAAGTTTACACGACAAAAAAAGAATTAGCGAAATCGGTCCAGCCGTTTAGGCGTGATGCGATGACATCGGTAAATAGCTCTCCATTTTTATATATAAGATTGTGTAAACTAGAGCTTTAGGTACCTACCTACAACAATAAGCAATCTTACCCTACCGGGTATTTTAATTAGTCACTTTTGGGTATAATATGCAATAACTAACCTAGAAGAATTAGTCACTTTTGGGTATAATATGCAATAATTAACCTAGAAGAATTAGTCACTTTTGGGTATAATATGCAATAACTAACCTAGAAGAATTAGTCACTTTTGGGTATAATATGCAATAACTAACCTAGAAGAATTAGTCACTTTTGGGTATAATATGCAATAACTAACCTAGAAGAATTAGTCACTTTTGGGTATAATATGCAATAATTAACCTAGAAGAATTAGTCACTTTTGGGTATAATATGCAATAACTAACCTAGAAGAATAAGTCACTTTTGGGTATAATATGCAATAACTAACCTAGAAGAATTAGTCACTTTTGGGCATAATATGCAATAACTAACCTAGAAGAATTAGTCACTTTTGGGTATAATATGCAATAACTAACCTAGAAGAATTAGTCACTTTTGGGTATAATATGCAATAATTAACCTAGAAGAATTAGTCACTTTTGGGTATAATATGCAATAACTAACCTAGAAGAATAAGTCACTTTTGGGTATAATATGCAATAACTAACCTAGAAGAATTAGTCACTTTTGGGCATAATATGCAATAACTAACCTAGAAGAATTAGTCACTTTTGGGTATAATATGCAATAACTAACCTAGAAGAATTAGTCACTTTTGGGTATAATATGCAATAATTAACCTAGAAGAATTAGTCACTTTTGGGTATAATATGCAATATCTAACCTAGAAGAATTAGGCACGTAGTCCTCACGCAGCAGTTTGCACGCATGAGTCGCAAATCTGGCACGCGTAATATATCATCAACTATTAATTAGTTCACACTTACACTACTTATGCCTATTAAAGCTCGCTTCACACATAAATCATAAAAAAGATACTCAACTTTAATATTTTAAATAAAAGGTTTCGGCGAAGATTCTGTAAGCAATGCTTCAGGAGTATATAAGTACATAACTTTTATGTACCCTGAATAAAAATCGTATATTTCGCCACAAGAAAGTCATATTTTATGTTTTTTTTTTAAGTGTTTAAAAATATGTTACCAAGAATAAATATTTGGTGTTTATTGTATCAAGTCGCGAAATATAATATCATGAAATTGCTGAGAAAATGTTTTTTTGATAACCGAAATCAGAGCATAAAATCAATATATATATTTTTTCGTTTTTTTTTTAATCTGGACTAACAGCAGTCGCAGTCTTTAATTTTGGTTGCTCTCTTGTTCTCAATAATTTCCAACTTTAATCTTTATATTTCATTAATTATTATTGAATATCTATTTGTTTTATACGTGAGATTGTTCGACATGTTGAACGTGTCGAGAAATCTCATGGTTAGGAGTTTTGGAGACTACATTACCACCTAATAGCGAACGTTAACGTAAAGTGATCACACTAAGCCAGCCTTCGAAATAACAGTAAAAGACGATCGTAAAAATCAAACAGCAGCTATGAATTGTTAGAGTCATTAGTTGTTACATATTCGTTAAAATCTGGACTAACTCAAAGTGAACACAAATACACTTTTGACATCAGTCATACTAAGAATAAAGCAAAGTATCTTGAAAGAGGAAATCGGTGCTATATTATAAGTTATCCAAATAATAATAATCGGGATTCGAACCACGACCCTCAGTACGTTATACGTATTAAAGCCGTTGACTGAACAGGGAACTGAAGTCAAGTGCAATAAAATGGCCGCCAACGGAATCGGCCAGTCGGTGTCCCCATGGCACAATTGTGTTTTCTTTATAATTTTTCTTAATAAAATCTGTTTTATGATTCATAAGATCCAAAGAAAGTATTTCCTTGCTTTCATAGCTATAGGGAGATATCCTATATAATAACTGGTAAGTTCGTTCGTAATTCGATATTTTCGTAGAAATACTCTAAGCCCCAGCAAAATATATTTCTTACACGTTTCCCATACAAAGGTGATTGTAATTCCAACGGTATTAGTCGGCGGCTTTCGTACGTACACTGAACTGGAGGTCGTGGGTTTGAATCCAGGTGCTGACCATTATTTCCATTTTCACGACACAAGCCTTTGCGTCGTGTGAAAGGTGTCAAAGGTGTATTTTTGTGTTCACTTCGAGTGAGCACAGATTCATATTTTGAAAAAAAAAAACAACTACGGGAAATGATTTTTAATACCTATATTATTCTTGGTTGGTCTGGGGGGATCCGCGGCGGACTTGGTTTGTGTGGGGCCGGCTTTTCGGTTTGATTACTTCGATCGAGCTGGAGGGTCGGTTTCGTGTGGATCGGGTTTGCTGCGGATTGGTCTCCTCCGGGCTGGCTTGTGTTGTGCGGAGGGGCCTTAAAGGGAGTATGTAGTATGTAGTACATTATTCTTACTTATGTCAATAATTTTTATGACAATGAGTTATAAAAGATGCTAATTCATCGAAAAATTATATGATAATTATTGATTAGAGGTCCCTACATACAACTACGAGATGAAATGTCAACTTTTTTAAATGAATCCGTATCACTAGTTTTCGATGTTAGAATATCGAAACGATCATCGAAAGAGTTTCGAAAAATTTCCATACAAAAATGATCGAATGATTCAATCGTTTGATTTTCGAACACTATTTGCACGCTAATAAGCGCTTATTAACTTGCTTCGTGAAAGAGGAAGATGTTCGGCACCTGGGATCGAACCCAGGACCTCCGAAACGAAACAGTACGAAAGCCGGCGTCGACCACTAGGCTACCAACCACTTCATTTTACCACGCACGCTGTTATCAACGTGGTAAAACTGAGACCAATCAAATAAAATAACTAATGCCCCTTTCCTATGCATGTCATCCGACACGTTTCTCTGCTAGTTTTTCTATAATGGAAACTGTAAGTTCGTATTATCCTGCGAAAGAATATTATTAGAGAACCACTCAGACGGAAGGAGTCTTCATGGTGAGTCTTATTCTAACCTCAACGTTCTTTTATGCAGCCAGGCAGATCTGGTGCAGGCAGATAAGTCTTTCTTGAGAAAGAACAATGAAATTGTAAAAACATCATTGTATTTAGAGAAAAAAAGAAAGTAAACAAATGCATATTTATACAGTTTCATGCGGTGAGTTCATTATTATTGTTGTTTTATTTCTTATTATCATTGTCTAAAGGTCGATTTGAATAATAAGTTAATTTATAAAATAAAATTTACTAGACGAACATGCATTTTTTGGCGGAGTATATTTGAAAATAAAGTTCAAATAAAAGATTGTATAACTTTTCCACAATTTTTTATTATCCCGAGTAGTTTCGTAGGCACACGCCCTACATGGTCACAGGAGACTAAGGAACGGAAGGAGTCTTATCTTCCCATTGTTTAAAGTCCATCTATGTTTCAATAAGACTCATTATGGTTCGATTCCCGATCAAATCATAATTTTCCAAGTTTTCCAATTAACTTGAAATGTCTTCTCCTATTTCAGATTGGACATACCGATTGGCTGAAAGAAATCTTTAAACGGTAAGATTCGCCAGCTATATTTAGACTTAAGTATAGAAAACTGTTTTTTTTTTTACTTTTTGCAAAATTTGAGCAGGGATTTTTACGAGTGATGGCTGAGGGATGCTCAGGACAGGGATGATTGGAAGTAGAGAAGGGAGTCCTATGTTCAAAAATGGACTGAAACAGACTGATAAAGAAGAAGACTTATTTTTATCATCTTAAAAAGAGCAATATTATATTATTTGTAAGTTGCTGTAAAGCGGAAATACACAGAATTAATATTCTTTGCGTACAATGGGCCAATGATTGCATTTTAATTCACAAGGTCCCAAAAGTTTGCCCAGACCAGTCCCATAGGCTAAAATATAAAGGGAGACATTTTTTACCAAACCTATCCCGGGACAAACTATCATCATTCTCATACAATGGGAACTTACCTTGTATGAATGTGTATTTATGCGAAAAAGTAAGAAAGCAAAAAATGGAAAGAATGTTCCATGCAGTGTGTACATAGGATTGTTTGGTAAAATGTATGCTTCCAAAATATTTGTCTTTCGACTAGTTGATTTACCCGCTGAACAACAACAATCCAACTCTACTGTTTTCAATAAACTCCGAAATTTTGGAAGACTGACTAAGTAATAAGATGGTCAATTTCTGTAACATACGTTAAAAATATATACAAGTACCTGAGGTTGGCTGTAAGACATTGCTTTGCAGCAATAAGTCCGCCTTTTGGTAGTTTTTTAAAATTGTATTTACACTATTTTTTGCGTCCAATAAAGATTTATTTATTTATCTAAAGATGTCTGAAAAAAAAACTCGGGTTAATCATAGAAGAAAATAATATTAGGTATAAGATGTGAAAAAATATATAACACACAAAGAAGTCAAATAGACTACCCAGGGGTCTCACTCTGCATTTACATCGCGATTCCGATCGAATTAAAGTTTTAATAACGAAGCCATTAGGATTTGTACTTAAGTAGATAAAAAATAGATGTAAAAATTAGGATTTGTACTCAAGTAGATAATAAATAGATGTAAAAATTAGGATTTGTACTTAAGTAGGTACTTTAAGTATTAAAAGTAAAGACAGTTGACATTGAAATCGGGATTGAATTTCAAGAGTACCCCCCGCCAGGCCGGTGAACAAAGTTCGCGATGAACTATTGACAATTTAAAATCCTCCACTTATCATGAAGATCATTATTGTCATTTAAATCAACAAAAATCACCTTGACAATATTTTTTAACAAACTTTCATCTTTGTCACAACACTAACTTCCATACCACATTCCTTCCTGACATTCTCTTCTTCCTTTCTGCATTTATACCTCATTCTTCTTTTATCGTCCATGTCCACGTTTCACAACCATAAATCATTGATGGTGATAGAATTGCGTAATGCAACCGTTTTTTAGCTTGCAGTGAGACGTTGAGGTCTTAGTGCATCTTAGTGATGAAGAAACAAACATTAGAACAATATTTTTAATATTGCAGATTGTGATAAATAATATATAATGTCTATGAGTTTTTACTTCCTCAATAAACTTCTCATTCTGAATGTATCCCTTCCTCCATATAATAATTTACATTATAAATATTATCCTTGTGTCAGGCAGTTTGCCTGCTCGCTCCTACTCACCTGAAGAACCTACCTTCATACGTAGTCACGTTTCTATTTCCTGTTTGTCTTCCTGCGCCGTATCCGCCTGCCTGGAGCTCTGGGAATCTACACTTTCTAAGACTATAATAATCCAGAGAAAACTTGAATAAAAACAATGTCGCTCGATCAATGATGAAAAGTAGACAAATGTTTGACGAACTGGCGGTACGATGAATAATTCTCTTATGTAAAAATTGTCGGACGGTTCGAATCCCCAACGTTTCGACACAAAAAAGTGAGATTTCCCAATGAAAAACACAAAATAAAAGGTTTACAAGTTGCTTAGAGCCCAGGATGTTTATAATTGAGTTATGAGCTCACTATCCCACGATTTCAAAATTGACACCTAAATTGCGAACGTTGTTAACGTGAAGTATAATCACCAGTGGGCTACTATAAGTACTATTGATTATGTATGTACTTCTTCACACTCTGACATGGTACTAAAGGGACCCTTTACATCCTTTTAGTACTGCACAAAATTAATTAATATGACTATGTTCTCCACTGTACTATAATCTCCAGACATTTTGATTGTTTTGATATGGATTTTTATTATTGTATACTGTGTGTTCATAACATCATTTTTATAGCTTTATATGATTGCTATTCAGAATGATGAACCAAGCGTCCTGTAAAGGACCTACTAGAGATATTGTAAAATAAAATAAAAAATAAAATCATACGGGAATCGAACCCACATCCCTAGCCGTCCTAAACCAGAGACGCTAGCCACTGGGCAACCGAGCTGACGATAACATTTTCATAATAGTAGGTAGTAATACTATTATTTATTAATTCAAGGCAGAGACATTAAAACTTTATAAGCAACTTCTAACGCGTAGGTACAATTGAATAGTTATTACCAGGGTAAAAGACATAAGGGTACACAGTCACAATAGCCGTCAACATTGTAATCCGCGAAATGGATGTCTACTCCAGAAGGTTGTAACATCGCGAGGAGTGGAGCACTTCACCATCATTTCCAGTATATTTAACGACTGAACATCCGGAGAGATACGGCCCTTTCTAGGCTTCAAAGGATAATAAAACGATCTATTGTGCATTCCGATAGCCTCTAGGGATGTCAATCACTCATAGATGGTTTAGATAAACTCATAGAATAAACTTTACCATGTATCTGAAGATACCGTACCGAAATACCGTTCATCTAGTTTCATTCTTCATGAGAACTGATCTATTATAAAGAAAGTTCTTCTTCTTCTTCTTCTAGATCTTGCGATCTGTTCTGGTTGGCTAACCCCCTTGCGGATAACGACTGTTAGCTATGCTTCAACTGTCTGTCTGGTAGTCTTCTGCCTTGTGGAATATCGATAATCCATTATATTCACGTATTATTAACATATCTCCTGTATGGCTGTGAGAGTCCTGGCACCAGACAAAGCCCAGGCACAAAAAGTCTCCGCTATCGAACTGAAGTGCCTCAGGAGAATTTTGGGTGTAAGATGGTACCATCGCATCACGAACGACGCTATACGTCGGCATACCCAGCGTGAGCCAATCACTTCTACCATTATGGAGAGGAGATGGACATGGCTGGGATATGTGTTGAGGATGCCGAATGACAGTTGGCCGAGGAGAACGCTGTTCTTCCTCACATCAGGGTCCCATAAGAAAGGTTAATTTAATTTAAATTAAGTTAAAAAGACGCCAGCCTTCGCACTGTTTCGTATCGGAGGTCGTGGGTTTAAACCTAGGTGCCGAACACCTTCCTCTTAAGTAAGTAGCTTACTGTGAACGAGTCAAAGAGTGTATTTATGTTCACTTTGAGTGGGCACAGATTCATTATATAAAAAAATGTTCATGACAGGAGAGAATACTGTTGAAATAAAATTTCATTCATGAACAATCAACATGAACCAAAAAATTAAGCATCGCCAGTTACTGCCGCTGTGCCGACACCTAGATGGTATTCATGTACAATTGTATAACTAAAGTTTAGATGGCGTCAGGGAATTTTTTTTTTTTTTTTTTTTTTTTTTTTTTTAGGTTTGTCTTTTTTTTTATTTTTTTATTTTATTTTAAAGATACAACAGCTTTTACAGAATATCAGAGAAACAAAAAACAATTTGAGATTTACAGCGCCAATAATAAACATGTAACACAGCTAATTACATATGAAATTGTCAAATAAATATTTTCAATTATCGATGTTTATTTGAGAAGATTGAAATCACTAGAATATAATATCGAGGGTTTTATATAAAAAAAAGTGAGGCAAAAGGTTGTAAGTCGTTTTTTACGAGTTTTGAGTTATGAATGCAGTTTTATTTACTTTTTCCTGCTCTGTCAGTGGATATTTCTAAAAAATTGTAGTATCGAAAATACCAAAAATAAGAAAAGTTGTAAGTCATATTCAACAGTGCTTGTACAAGTTTCTATAAACTTGTGAAGTTGCAACCCTATTATTATAGGATCTATTGAATTATAACATTTTATTATACGTTCCTACAGGACATTTTCGTTGTTTCCTTTGCTGTAGAGTTGCTAGCACCCTTGTTCTTTTTTTGAGCTTCTGTAATAATCCAGAAACCCGAACAGCAACTCTGAAAACAGCATCCAGTTTTTATATTATATCTTTGAATCAAGGTGAATTATTATATCTTTGAGTCGAGGTGAACTCAAGCAGGCACACAAGCAAGCACTCATGCCTGGGGTCCACCGTACACCCTTACCAACGAGAATGAGGAGAATATAGAAATCAAGCAAAGGATTGCAACCTGAAGTAAAGTATTCTTTGTTCTACTACATTTGCTCAAATCAAGTAATATCCATAGGAAAACTAAAGTCACCCTCTATTGGGTGAGAAGCATGGGCAATGAATGCAAAATCTACGTAAGGTTTTGGGCCCCACGAACGATGGAGAATCCTTGAGAATACTATGAGCTGTGTATAATATTAACAATCTCCCAGGACCTCTGAATATGCTAGATTGAGCGGGCTCAGATGATGGGCAGGGTGATAATGCGTCTTTACGAGAACTAAAGAAAGTCCTGGAGGGGCATCTTGGTGGAAGGGGCAGAGTAGGCAGTCAAAGACTACTTTTGGGGACGAGTTTAAGAGGGACGGAGTATAGCTTCTGCATGTGATAGATTGAGGGGCTGCGTCAGAGGACAGAGCGAGTTGGTGGCGAAGGATAAGATAGGCTAAGACTCAATATGAGTTCTAGAGCCATCAAAGAAGAAGAAGAAGATTGTTCCTAGAGTTTTATCGATGATCTCCAGAAGGCTAAGAGCCTAAGGGACAGAGAAAGATATCCCCAAAATAGACTGCTTCGGTGTCCAGGTACTGAGAGCTTGGCCGCAAGACTGCAACTTTACACAAACAGATAAAAGAAGACACATTATCTCAAATTCGGAGGGTTACAGTCTGTGATGCCCATCCTTCTTTATGAGTGAGTCCTGACACCTGACCAAAGCTCAGGGACAAAAAGTCTCGGCCTTCGAAATAAAATTTCTAAAAGAAAATTAATCATGAGGTTATATCACCGCATCACGAACGAAGCTATACTGACGTGCGCTGACGCGCAGCCCACCGGGCCCACCCATCACTACCATTATGGAGAGAATATGGCTAAAACACGTGATAAGGATGCAAAATGACAGTTGGCTGAGGAGATCGCTGTTATTTCTTTATCAGAGTCTCGAAGACTAGGTAAATTCTCTTACTGTTCCGTTCCTTCGGGGCAGAACTGAGGGATTTAATGTGGTCATTGAAACTGCGCGATATCTAGCACAGTATAGATTTCTCGTTGACACCATAGTAGGGTCAAAAAGCGGGAATCGATTGATTATAAAAAGCTAGATCGTGTTTCATTTGGATATACCAAACAGAATGTGCATTTATTTGGTATGGTATACGAATTAACGCAGTTACACATCCCATGAGATGCGTTTTCTTAGTTTGATGTACTTTTTGAGGTAGTGAGTGAATACTGGCATACTTAAAAAAAAAAAAACAATTTTGTACAAGCAAAAGGCAATAAGTAAGTAGACTTCTGAATTATTACCATTTTTCAGTGAAAATATTCAAAATAATAACAATGTTAATATTCAATGGCTTACGTAAATAATTAATCTATTAATTAATTATTAATGGCAAAAGCAGATAATCCGGAATTACTGTTACGAAACTATTGCTTTTGCAAAAATAATTTTCCCTCTCGAAACTATGAAATTTCACTTATAACCTTTTGCTTGTAGGTATACTCTCGATATGAGGACTTATAAAATACTCTGTTAAAAGATAGCATATAAATACATATATATCTAAATAGTGTAATGGGCGCTTATGGGAGTTTGCTCACCTATAAAAAATATCTGTATAGAAAAGGCTCTAGACGTGGGTGGGTTCTGTATGGAGATAGATAGTAACATAATACATGGTACCTCTATGTGTGTACATATTGTAGAAGGGTGTGATGAGGCCTGATACATAAAATGCGACTTTGCTCATTGAACCTCACGAGATATCAAACTATTAGATCCTTCAGTTTTTTCAGGCCAAAATTTATGGGTATAAAAATTACGATAAGTAGTATGCTCTTTGTTCTATTCCATGTTTTGTGTACGTGAAACTTCTATCCATGGCGCATAAAGCCGTTTATAACAAGAGCAATTTACACAAGAATTTATGAAAATATGACATTAAATTTTGTGGTTGGTAGTCTAACTGCTAACGAATAGTTTGACGACTCTTTTGTCGTGGTTTCGATCCTCGTTGTCGACTGTCTTCCTCTTGCACAACACAAGCTTTGATTTCTGAGAAAAATTTCAAAAGTGTGTTTTTGTTTACTTTAGGAGAGCTCAAAATCATTTTTGATATTATAAAAACTGACCTTTTTTTTATTTCAGAATCGAACTACTGAAACCTAACGATTTTGACCACTTTATTTTAGTACGATGACTTTTACGCTATAAACGTTCGCCATCGGTTTGTTTTGTCATTATCTTATAGTGATCAGATATATTCATCACAACATCTAAGTACAAAGCGATACAAGTCAAGATAATGGAATTTTCGAATTGACTATTTAACAAGAAAAACAAAAATATACTTATTAATTGAATTATATATAAATTGTGATGAAATGGCCATACGCTAAATAATAATAATCTTATAGTGTAACATTTTCATATATCTTCTCAATTCACCATGACCTATAGCTGCTATTTTTCCCCATTTTTTTTCATTTCGCATACATTTATAATTATCTAAAATACAACACCAGAACAACAGAACAAGACGTAAAAATATAAAACCTCCAATGTTCCAGTAACAGGTATCTTATGCATAGTTATTATGTAGAATTAAGGTTGTAATGGCATTTTATTTATTTACTAATAAAAGATAGACGATACAGCATATTGTGCATGTTTGCCCAATACATATGTTTCCTGGCTCGATGGAGGATTTGAATTTGCTGACGACCGACGCCAAGAATTGGCTGAGGGATTTTAAATTATTTTTATAATTTTGACTTGCGCCTTTTAACCATACGACTATATATATATTTATTTACTAGCTTTCCCGACAGACGTTGTCCTGTAAATAGTCTTTACTATGAATATTGATTTCGAATTTGTAGGTAATTTATAAATAAATAAATAAAATATGTTTGAATGTTAAAAAAATTTTGAAAGCTTGAAAGAAATTGTATCATTAAAAATCTGCGTATCAATATTTCGAAACTCAAAGTTTGTCAAATTAATGAAAATTGTGTTGTTATGGAATTTTTCACAGATGGCTTTCTTGTCAGTAAATCCGTTCCATACTAACTTTAATATTATATTATTTTCTATCCTCTTTTCGATGTTTTATTAGTTATTCTGTTATCCGGAGCGGAGAAGAATCCGATAAACCAAAAATTATAAAAGACTGTTCAGCTTATCTCGAGTTATATGTAAGTGTTCGCGCTAACCCGACTTTTTTATATCATATAGATGTTCTTTTTTTATAACCTTTCCAAAGATTCATAAGATTCTTACAAAATATATTACAGAGTACAACTATAGAGTAAAAGTGAAACTATAGAAATTTATGGCCTTAAACTAAGTTGACCTCCATCGAGATGTGTCACATTGCCTAATAAAACTAACAGCATTTGGATAAAATTTGCAATGAAAATATGACCTCTGGTAGATTACATCACATTTGCACTGGGCGGAAAAAGGGTCAAATATGAAGAAGTTCTAAGGAGAACAAGTTCACATAGAGAAATTTGGTCAAATACACAGGTTCATAGGATCTTATATTTGGATCACGTTTATAGTAAAGAAAAGTATACACCATAATATGATAGGAAATTAAAGGTATGTCAAAGAGATGGCAGCAACAGACATTGTGGAATATTCTAGACTGGAACATTTTACGACGGCGAAAAAACGCTTAGCTTTCGCAATGGTGATTGCCAAAGTGCGGAGGAACTGAGAAGGCACTAGCAGAAGAAGTGGACCTTCTCTGATCATCTGCCAAATGCAAGACGTGCACTTATGTTTGCACAACCGTTTACAGAAACTAACGCCATGACCGCCTAGAACAATTATTAAAATCTCTCACCAATGTAAAATATTCTCATTGTAAGCAAAATATGACTTTTGTAAAAATTTGAGAACATTATAAATTTGCACATTAGTCTAATTTGACAAACGCTTAAATTTATACATGAATCATATTTCACGTGTAACGACGATATGTTGATTTTCTACTGAGCGAGGGTTGATAATGTTAAGATATCATTTTCACTATTAGGGTAGGTATTGTAAATTTTTATGACTTTGTTCACATATTGCTCCTATGATTGAAAACTATTGAGATGAAAATAATATGGAAAAATAAGGTTTTTTAAAGAAAAATGTACAGAATAGGGTAGAAATACTTCAGCTGATATATACTTGGTTCTACAATTAGTGCTTATTATGTCGGTATTTCAACGTCTTAAAAACATGTAAAGAATATTTCTATAGGATAAAACCACTGTGCTTAAAACGCCTCTAAGCTTTCCTCATCATGAAAGTCTTTGAAATGTTCCGTTATATATTTTTGTTTAAGGGCTCCAGGTGACATCTTCGTCGCTACGTAAAGAAAATAAAATGACGTATAGAAGAATATTCTTTATGGGTTTTTGAAATAATGCTTTTACATTTTTCACGTGGTCTTGCTGTGGAGGAGTATTGGAAAGTGCGCCGGTAGCAGCACTTAACAACCCTCGTGGTTCCCGGCGGTGGGAACTTTACAGTCGCGAGGTGTGCGGCGGGGTTAACTTTTAGTGCCGTAACTGGCAGGGCCGCTGCAAGAAATTTTTCCATAATATTTTTTTGTATGTTTTTCTCAATTTTTTTTTATCTTAAAATTCTCTCCCCAACATTAGGTATTCTCATAAAACTTTTCCTATTTCTTTTACCTCTGACCTGACTTTTCTTGAGGACAGAATCAATGTGTTGATCCACTGTATTCTCGGTCGACCACTCCTTCTTACACTTTTTATTTCATCTTTCTACATTCTTTTTATTATCTTCTTAGCTCCCATTATTTCCACATACCAAATCATCTCAAAATATTATTTTTAATATTTGTAATAATACTTACTTCCATAAAATATTTCTTTCTGAATGTCATTCTTTTACATATTGCATTTATACTACATTCTTATATTTAATTCCAAAATATATAAAATATTGATTTTAGATTTTTTCCAATGTTTTGTGCCCCGGGACCTAAGTCAGATCTAGAAAATGGTTGCCACGGTTAACGTTTGATAGTATTTCCACGGTGATGTCGTGAGTTCAACGCAATAATTCCAAGTGCAAATGATATGAATTTGACAGTTGTTCACGTCAAACTGCTATCGCCAGCGGGACAGACAATTTTGTATCTGACTAAGCCCCAGGGTTGAATCTCTCAGACATTGATATAAACACACGAATACATTATACTTAAATTCATCCAAAACAGTTGATTTGCTATATTTCTACCTGAAGTCTTTTGACCTTATAACTCCTGCTCAAAGTTTATTGTTCCTGCTCAAACTAACTCAATCTTAATTTAGCTTTTTTGAGTCTCAATGCGTGAAATAGTCTGTCTCGAGCATTCTCCGTCTTCAGGCCTTCCTGTCTTCAGCCAGCCTCTTCATAGACCAGACCATTTTTCCAGACCACCCCTCCCTCTTTTGGGATCACGTGATTAATGGACGCCCCCATAGGTGTGAGTGTGGTGCAAAACCGAAACACAATTAATATCAAAACATCTTCACCCACTCAGAATTTAGTCGAAATTTATAAAAATTTGAAATAAAGAAGAGCCCGGCCCTGTTTCTTGTGTTCTTACTTTTATGACAAAAATCCATCAGAATGTAAAGGAAGCTTTCCTTTGCTGTAATGAGAATAGTGACTTTGAGAGTATCCTAAAGATATTTAAAATACATACATTGATGTTAACATTCTGGATAAGCTCAATAAAATGTATTTATTTTAGCAAACATAATATACCGTTAACAAATATAAAGATATAGATAAATAAACTATATGCTAATTATGACAAAGTCTAATGGGAAAGCTAGTAGGTACGTATAATATTTATTTATAATCACACAAGGCCATAGGCTATTAATTCCCATATATTCTCGCGTTGATCCCGTCTGATCTTTGAATACGAATGAAATATGGACGTTTTAGAATTAATATTTTAATGTTGTTATTTGATTAGTTTATTTTTGTTTCCGGAGGCGCAGTGCACATTCATCATCTTCAGCGTTACAACTCGTGGTGGGTCTTAGCTGCCTCCAAAAAGCTTCTCCATCCCGATCTGTCACTGGCTGCCACCCTCCAGTTTTGCTGCCCCAGAGCCCGACAGTCCGCGACAACGCCATCCAGCCATCTTAGTTTTGGTCTTCCAACGCTTCTTCTACCGATTGGGTTATTAAACAACACCCTCCATATCCTCCATACGGTGCAAATGACCTAGCCAGCGCAGTCTGTTAATCTTAATGAACCTGGTAGAGATCATAGAGCTCCGTGTTGTATCTTCTGCGCCAAGTTTGACCATCATTTATAGGGCCGTATATTGCACATAATATGAACGCAGTGCACATTATGCACATAATATGAACGGGCCGCCTCTGGTTAGGACCAAAGGGTCCACAGGACAACGTCTGTCGGGATAGCTAGTCATAAATAAACATGAAAATTTATCATATATGAGGTTGTTGGACGCATGATTTGTTACTCGACCAATGTGAACTAGGCTTTAGGAGTGCCAAGGTCAGCCGGTACAAATAAAAAAATAATCTGATATTTATTTCTTTAATAAGAGTGGGAGACGTTCTTTATGGATGGACGCCTGAAAGAAGCTGGCAATATAACTCCCGAAGTATAAAGGAATGAGGAGGCTTTGTCTTGGAAGTATCCCAGCTATAAGCAATAATGTATCGTGACATTTGTGGTCTGGCCGCTTGGAATAACAATGCAGCGGCGCTCACAATATCACTCGAGCCGAAGCTCTGCGGTTTGAGCTATCTGAGCGCTAATATGTCAGCTTTTATTGGTCTATTAAAGTAGTCATGTGTACGAATATACACTCAGCTTTGTTTTCACAGAATCACGGTCATTAAGGGCGTTTTTGCTCGTTTGCTTGTATTGAAGAATCACTCCCATTAGTCTTTTTTTAATTACAAAGGGTGATTCTTCATCAAAGAATGGAAGTTCGGTTAAGCAGTGATTCTATAATTTATGTGCTAGATCATTACCGGTATGTTTCAGAAGTTGTGAGAGTAAAAGTATATTTAATTTGAATAAACAGGCTGACTGGCAAAGAGAGCGCGGGCGATCCTGCAAGGGGGGGGGCACGCGCCCCCCGCGCCCCCCATCTGTATCCGCCACTGCTTGGCTATCAACCACTTCAAATGGTTAATGGAAATAAAAGAGGAATGTAAGGATCATAGAAAGGATTGACGATCGGTTCTCTGTGCCTATCCCTTATGGACAATTTTTTTTTTATTGAAACGAAGTTTAAGAAACAAATCTCTGTATTTTTTTAACCAAAGCTTAAATTATTCGACATAAAAATAAGCAAGAAATATATTCTAACATTCGGCAATCATCACCATGCGCGTCCGTATAAGCTATAAATGGCAACAACCCCCCTCCACTCTCAATATGTTATAAAATAGTATTAATTTATCAGGAACGATTCAAAGCGAAACGCCTTCTTCGCATAGGAGGGTGGACTTCAGTGGCGTGTCTTATATGTGTGTTATAAAAATTATCAGATGGATGCTATTCAAATCGTAAATTACTTATACGGAAGTTTGGTGTAAAGTAAAATAAATGAAAGTGATTGGTAGACTGGCGGTGCCGTCGACCAACTTTCCTACTGTTTCTAAGTGGGTAGTTAATCTGCATTTCAATCACAATACCGATCCAATTTCAAAAAATTTTAACTTTTTTATCACTATTCACACAATATTAAAACGATAAAACTAGTGCACAATAATTATACAAAACTATTTGAAAACAATTTTGTGAACACAAAATGCCCTAAAATTGGCGAGCGCTCGGCCGAACAAACCCGTTCTATTTACTCGGCCGAGTGCTCACCCTCCCGCTGCCCTTCCGCACCTCTCCCGCACCCCTTTGCTGCCTCGCTTGCTCACTCGGCAGGTCTGAACACTCACTGACTGTCAGTGTCACTCGCCACTCGATCACATGGATGTTGTCAATTCGCCGCCCGTGCCTTTTTATTTCAATTCCTTTTTGAATATAATACACCATGTCTGTTACTATTAAATGGGACGTTGAGACTTCTGTTAAATTTCATTAAATTATATTCTCTTACTTGCCTAGTGGGGAATATTATTATTGTACTTTTTCATATTAATTTGTAAATGAAAAAATAAATATAAACTAAATTCGTGTTTGTAGAATTTTCTTTTTCCGGAGTACAAAATTAAACAAAAACGGGATGTCGCATATAATTACATTGCCAAAAAATTAATATAGTTGTATATTTTCTAATAATCTTTTTACGATCCATCATCCAATGCGAATTTTACCGTCAATAGAACTGTTCCTATCCTATTTTATCCTATTTTCAAAACGCGCGTGAATAGCTATTCGCCAGCATCACTCTCGGCCGAGTAACATTTTACTGTCTCGCCTGTTTACTTGGCACGTGTGATCAAGGTGTCACTGTGAAATAGTCACCGTGTGTATTTGTGATCTCTTTGAGTGGGTACAGATTTATTTAGATTTTTTTTTAGAATTACAGTAGGTACTACCTTTCTAAAATATTAAGCATTATTTAAGGACCGTATTACATCTCCAACAGCCAAGATGTTATGTTCCGCATGGAAAAAAGGCAGTTGTAAATATAGGTAGGTATATGGTAAAATTCAAGCGCCATCAGTAGCCCTAGTATAAGTTTTCGATGATCGAATATCGAAACGATCATCGAAAGATTTTCGAAAAAAAATCATACTAAAATAATCGAATGATTCGATCGGTTGATTTTAGAACACTGATTGCACGCTAATAAGCGCTTATTTGCGTGCAATTAGCTTTCGATGAAACTCGTACTAGCCCCACAGTGGTACCTACTGATAAAATATTTTGTTGCTTTAAAGGGGTCTCAAAAATATTATTATACTTCTGATCATTTTATGCTAAAGACTAAAACGGTGATACGGATTTCTCGGCAAACAAGGGCGTGACGTTAAAAAGAGACTTTTTGAATGTTTGTGCTTAAGAATTTTTGTAACAATTAATTGAATTTTTATAATTTTATGAACATCACTCTATTATTCTATTTATTCCCCTTTTGCAATCGTGTCTTCGTATAAACGTTATGCTACATTTACACGCTTGCCATGGTTCGGCAAGCCACCACAAACACCAATGAGTAAATGGGGTGTTTGCCGTGGCTTGCGTGAGCTTGCCAACGCTTGTCCCGATCCGAGCAAGTGTCGGTTTTTCGACACAGATCAAAGGATTTTTTTTTAGATTATAAAACTGTCAGAATACTTAATCGTGAACTAGTAAACTTTTCGCGTTGTTAATGTTATCATTTATTGAAAAAATCAATTCCAAAGGTTGTGGAATATTCTTTAATACTGCTGTCGGAAACGTTACAACACGATTTGTATTACTGTATTGGCAAAACATCCCCCTTGTGGATGATATGCCAAAAAGGAAAAAAAAAACTTTGATATGTATAAAGAATTGATTTCACTCCCCGATACAGACTATTGCCTAGTGGGGATGCTTATTTGATTTTCATTTTTTTTGATTGAGTGTGTTTCCATTGAAATGTCCGCATTGTCCTGTTTTTTATGTTTTATTTTTTTATTTTTCTCAAGAAAGTTTTCAATGTTTTCCACGCCACTGTTAGCTTATCTTATACAGCGTTATGTTATGTTTGTTTATGTTATGTGTAAATAATACGTGTTTGAGGGTGGCGTACCAAGAGGCTTCTAATGACTCGTAACAAACAACTGAAATAATGATGCAAATAAATCAAAGCGAATGTAAAATCCTTTGGCGCATAATTTGGGGAACAAATCGATACAATCAATTTATTGTCTGCTGCTTTTAAAAATAAACAACCTATTCATACCGATATTATGTTGTTCGTATACTTTTTTCGTTAATGGGGTAGTCAGCATAATTCAAGGGTGTTGTTTTGTTGATTTTTTTCCCTTCTTATTTTTATCAACAAACTTTATTGATAGACAGAATGTATGATAGAACGTAAGACAAATTTGTATGGTAGGTATATAATATACCTAGAGAAGACCATTTTTGGAACAAATTGCTGCTTCTTACAATTTAAATGGACTGTTTTTTTCAGAGTTTTTTCTATTAGTTGGAGTTGTTAAGTTGGAGTTGCAAAATGTCCTCTGTTAGTCTCTATAACTTTTTTTATTCACTATCAATTAGATTCAGTTAATATTTTTTTGTTTAAAAAAATATATCTGTTCCAGAAAGTGGCGTATAAAAATGTGATGGTACAGAAAAGTCCAATAAATTGTTCAAGAAATAAAACTTAAGTTCATTTTTAAGTCACTCCTAAAAATATTGGTTTCTTTAAATTTTGTAAAAACTTTTCTAGAATATCCTCTTTCAAACGGTATAAAATAGGTGTGTATGTATTCGCCCTTAAAACCCAACTCAGGGGCATAGGGAGGCAACTAGAGCTCTCCATTGCGCTCAAACTTGCGCGATATAAATTGTCACGACAAACCCACTGATGGGGTCCAAGCATCCTAGGCTTATTTCTTGCGCTTTTTATGACCATGTTTTTTATACTAAATAAAATAAAAACTATATGACAATCTCTCAATTCAACTGTTTTCTTACTTCAACCACCACAAAATAATGAATTATTTTTCTCACATTCTATAACAGTTTCGTCTTCTTTACCAACAAACGTTATCGATATGCCAAAATACATATTTATTTTATGCCAAGCAGCACAGGATGTTCAAGAAAGGACGAAGAAGACTGAAGAAGAAGAAAAATGCTACAACCCACATTCAGTGAAATGTAAAATATGTTTTTAGTGTAATGTTAATCTTATATATAAAAATGGAGAGCTATTTTCCGATGTCATCGCATCACGCCTAAACGGCTGGACCGATTTCGCTAATTATTTTTTAATCGTGTAGGCTTTTATCAGGAGAATGTCCTTTTAGAAGAAAAAAATTAAGAAAAATTCATGGAAAATTAGAAAATTAAAGAAAACTCTTCGTAGACAACCTTATTAGTACGTTTTACCATATAATTTGTACTCCAATTTTGACATTTTGACAGAAATTGTCAATTGGTGCGATTGACAGAATGCGGATGGAATATACATGGTTTAAAACAGACGCATCGGAGTTCGGAGTAACATTGGTCAAATGATAATTAATTCATCACCATACAAATTCGAATTCAATATTCATATTTAGGAACACAGGACAACGTCTGTCGGGAAAGCTAGTATTTAATAATATGTGAAAAAATCATTTATGACAAAATAGAAAAGATTCTTAGCATAGGACTTGTCCTGACAGTTAGCTGATAATATTGTTAGTGCAAAACTCAAATTCTGTCTTTTATATATAAAATCTTTTTCACAAGAAGAATAATATTTTGAAAAATATTATAGAGTCGATTTTCCCATTACCACGGGACACATTCCACTATTGAATATGGTTTGGTTTATTATAATCTTTTTACATAAAATATGTCAAGCTATTAACGCCCTTAGGGCATCCCAGACGAGTCGTATTCACATTGTCGTAGATACAGTAAAGATATCAAATATTGTTATGTATAATGTTAATACTAGCTGAACCATCTCTTCGCCAGCTTGAAAAATTTATCAATAATTATTTTGTTTCATCTCGATAGTCTTTCAAGTTGTTTTGATGCCAAATTAAAATCAAATTGTATTTTTGATTGTATTCAGAAATTCCATTTTTAGAGGTAATTTTTCTTATCCCTGTCCTAAAATTTCTTTATCCAGTTTTATTGCATGTTTCAACGGCCGGCCCACCATTTCTTGCTTCTGCACGATTTCAAACAGAAATATGGATGACTAGGTACATTTTTATTGTGGCGTTTAAGGAACTTGACCCCCTTTCGGATATTAAAATATATTGATTACTAGCTTTCACGACAGACGTTGTCCTGTGTTCCTAACAAAGAATATTGAATTCGAATGGTGATGAATTAATTATATCTTTGGCCCAACGTAATTCCGACCGATGCGTCTGTTTTAAACCACGTATATTCCATCCGCATTCTGCCAATCGCACCAACTATCTAACAACTGACAGTTCCTGTCAAAAATTCAAAATTGGAATAAAAATTATACGATGAAAAGTAATAATAAGGTTGCCTACGTAGAGTTTTCTTTATTTTTCTAATTTTTCTCGCAACTTTCTTAATTTTTTCTTTAACAAAAGCAAACATGACAAAAAAAAGAATTAGCGAAATTGGTCCAGCCGTTCAGGCGTGATGCGATGACAACGCAAAATAGCTCTACATTTTTATAAACATAGAAGATAAGGCTTATACAGGGTGTCTCAAAAGAAAGTTCAAACTTTGCAAATAGATAAAATAAAAAAATAAGATGTCTATGAAAAAAATGTTTATTAATTATAAAAGTATAGTATTTGGGAATTTATTTCTTAAAAAAAAATCGTTTAAAAGTAAACCTTGGCGTTCACGGCATTCATTTAGTCGACCCCTAGTTTCCAATGACCGCTCGGCAGGTCGTAAAAAGTAAGGGCCAATAGTTCCTCGCGCCGACATCTCTGCCCATACAATCACTTTTGGTGAAGGAAGTGACCTCTAATGCTTGTGTTTCGGATTCGTTTCACCCCAGTAGAGGCAGTTTTGCTTATTTACGTGCCCGTTAATGTGAAAATGAGCTTAATCAGAAAACAAGATGTTGTTAAACGTCGAGAAAGCTCAATTGCCTGCTTCACAAAGTCCAGCCTATGACTGGCATCCTGGGGTTTTTATTCTTGCACCAATTGAATTTTGTGCGGGTGCAGTTTTAGATCTTTATGCAAATGTAATGTTGAATCCACATTTAAAGCACTTGCGCGCTTCCGAATTGACAGATTCGGATCCTCACAAACATACTGCTTTACACTGACCACATTTTCTGCTCTTCTTGATGACCTTGGCCGCCCAGATTTTAGTTTTGCCAGTATTAAACCAGTCTCTTCAAATTTTTTGACCCATTTTCTGGTGACGGGGATGCTTGGCCCTTCATTTAAATGTCGAAATCCTCGAATACTGCAGAATCGTCTACGCGCTATAGTCGCCGAATCACTGTTTTTATAAAACTCTCTCATGCATAGCGCACGGTCTATAACGACTGAATTCCCAAGAATCAGGCTATATACTGGAATACCCCCCGCGCCCCCGAGATTCGATGCGTTCATGCAGTCAGCTAAACAAATGTAAGCTTTCTTTTGAGACACCCTGTATAATGAAGTACGATTAAGCGAAAATACATCAAAGATTGGGCACCTCAAGGGCTATCAAAATACTTCAAAATAATATGTTAAACGATTTTCTTTAGTTTTCGAGTTACAGTTCTTTTGATCCTTTTTTTTGTTAAACCCTGACTTAGACGATATTCAAGGTTACAGGACACCAATTTTTGAGATACATGCATGATTTTTTTCTGAAATAGCTGAATAGTAAGTAATCTGGGTAAGCAGATACATTAACAAGTAGGTACGGAGATACATGCATGATTTTTTTCTGAAATAGCTGAATAGTAAGTAATCTGGGTAAGCAGATACATTAACAAGTAGGTATGTCTATCCGTTACCATTGTGCCAACAAAAAGCTTTAATCTTACCATAATAATTTGGCAAATTTGGATTTGATGGAGTCTGTTCTTTCAATAACATAATAATAATTATGTACAATAACGTACCATGTTGCACATGCGACTTATACCTACTACACCGCCATCTCTTGAATTTTTTTTAAGTTATACGCAACTATAATTATTGTTTTTATTACAAACTTATGGTCATGACCTGTCGAACTTCATCCCGCCTCCGAATCAACAATAATTATTAGGTACATAATACAATACATTTTTAGGTAATTTAATTCAGTTTTAATGTCGTAAACTGTATTTAATTCATGTACTTTATCTTAAAGTTACTTATTTCTTATTCTGCGTAACATCGAAGTTCGATGGGCGGGTCAGCTAGTCTCAAAATAAGATACAACTTAAAATTTTACATAAACCTTGTAATATATTTGAGAAAAATAGAATCAATATTTGATATAACATATTTTAATAAAAAATACGAATTAAATAAGGCGGTCATAGTTTAAATCAATGTCACATTGTAATATAACACCATCTACCGTTCCTTATTTGAAATCTCTTTTTGAAGTAATCTTCACTCGAGATTTATATAACACGATGGTCGAAGAGTTTATCACAGCGAATAACACAAAGCGATCTGCTTTGAAATGTAACTGAATATCTCCTTGAGTTCTGTTGGACGAGGGACCGATGCCAGGGGTGATGCGAATCTTATAATATACTGTAAGGAACGCTTTATTTTCATTTCCAATTCTGAAACTAGCGGATACCCGGCGTACAGTACCTACTACGAATGTTTGAAATGATAGACACGATAACCAAAGAAAATAATAAAATTAATCAGTTATTGAACATGTGTGGTGGAAGTAATTAAAATAATCAAATATAAATAAAACGGGTCAGCCACTCGTCACCTCTGCCATAAGGTCCCGCCGACTGACCTGGCTGGGACACGTCTTGAGGAAGCCTACGGATGACATCACGCGCCTGAGCCTCGACTACCATCCTGAAGGTAACAGAAGGCGCGGTAGGCCCCTCCAAACAATCAGGAGGCTGTACGAGGAGGCTGATCTCCGGGGTGCTGGAATCGGCTGGGACGAGACGGTGAGGACCGCAGGGGACAGGGTGGCGTGGCGAGGACTTGTGGAGTCCATATGCCATATGCTCCAACTAGGGAGCGGACATGGTCGAAGAAGAAGAAATAAAAAAACTTTTCAGTACATCCACAAATTTATTTTACCTGATATGTTTCGAAGGAGTACGCCCTTCAAGATCACAAGGGTTTCTAATTACCCTTTAATTTGATAATTTAAAAAAAAATGTATAAAAAGTGATATTAAATATTATATTAAAATTAGTATGGAACGGTTTCCTGCGACGCCAACGCCATATGTGAAACATTTTATAGCAACAAAATGATCGTTTACCTGACAACCATTCATAGATATTAAAAATATTGGTACGCAGATTTATGATGGAATTTTTTTCGAGCTTTCAGAAATATTTGTTTAACGTATTTTTGTAAAAAAATTACAAATTTGAAATCCATATTCATAGTTAAGAGAACAACGTCCATCGGGAAAACTTATAGTAACAATATTTATATGCCAAACATTCTAAAATAGTGATTCCACTGCATAATACCTAATATTGTTTGGCTTATTTTATTTCTGAGAATTATGTATTCTAGATTAGTAATAATGCTTTTAAAATGTACATAAAACTGTATTTTCCTTTCTGCAGGTATCAATTTGGTCATTGTGAGAATATTATATTCAAAGGCTTTGGGGGGAAAGGTATAGAATAAGTCAAGTATTATTTATGTAAGTATGTTATATTCTACTGCGTGCGTATGACATTTTGATATTGCGTCATATATACGTAAGGACCACAAAGGATAACATTAGTTTGAGTTCGGTATATTTGCGCATGTTTTATGCAATCCCTTTTATGCATGAATTGTATAAAAACAAACTCAAACAAAGATGTCCCGACAAACGTTCCCCTGTCCTTACTATGAATATTAATTTAACCCATCACACCGTTTCCTGAAGAGGGTTGGCAGAGAGTACGGACATCCATTCTTTCCTATCCAAACAAACCTCTTTCGCTTCCTCCAAACGCACAACATTCCGCATACATGCTCTTCTATTCCTTTTGCTCCTGAATTGGCCCTCCTCTAAGACGGCAACTATATGATCGGACCATGTCATTCGAGGTCGGCCTCGTCCTCGTGCACCCTGGGTGCATATTAAATTTGGATTTGTATAAAGAAAACGTAATTACTATTTAATTAATATTATTCCGACCGATGCATCTAATGCCGATACAGGCTAATCGCGCCAACTTTCAAACAACCGACATTTATTTCAAACTAAAATAAAAAGAAAACTTCAAGTTGTCACAAGCGACGAGACCATGTAGCATTTTTTTAATGAATCTGTGTTTACTCAAAGTGAACACAAATACACTCTTTGACTCTTTCACAGTAAGCTACTTAAATATTGTGCCGTGAAAGAGGACGATGGTCGGCACCTGGGATCGAACCTACGACTTCCAAACGAAACAGTGCGAAAGCCGGCGTCGTAACCGCTAGTCTACCAACCACATCAGATAATGACCTTTTTTTGCTTTTGTTTGTATATTACCTATCTATAGGTACCTACTAGCAAGAGACGTACTACAATAGTATGAGAAACCTTAAGAATATTTATCAAATTGGGCCGTTGGATGAGAAGCATTAGCCGGCCTCAGAGGTCTCGATGTCTAGGCATCAGATTTCTGCACAAGAGGTACGGATTCAATCTTGGTTAGGTCAGAATTATTATTGTTAGCGTTTTTCACTTTTAAAAAATCTACTCAGGCATTCGCCCGAAATTGGCCAGAACAGGTTAACTGGTAGAAATCGCTATCATGCATTAAGTCTCGATACTTTCTATCTATACTGATACCTCTGTAAAGGAAATTATAAAAATAAGAAAATATATATTGTCATTGTATACTAAAAACATATTCCCAATTCTAGTATCTAACAGTATTGAGTCCGCTTTTGTATGTTAATGACTACTAAATCATTTCATGTTGTCCCCAGAGGGCTGATCCTAATGAATAAATGAATGAACCATCCCCTAATAACTGATCAATATGTATGAAGGAGTGAAAAGACTCGCTAATAACAATATTGTACCAATCCGTCCAACGTCCTTGCGTGATTTTTTTTTTTTTTTTTTTTTTTTTTTTTTTTTGTAAAATTACTAAATTCGTCAAGATAGCTATTAGCTAACTAAGAACACTCATACAGAAATTTAGATAAACATAAGTATTAAGTACCGACCTCGGTAGCCTAGTGGCCAAGGCTCCGACTTCAGATTAAGTGGTTCCGGGTTCGATTCCCGGTCAGGTCGGAAATTTCAAATGTGTTTTTTCACTTGAAATTTTTACTCGGTGCTGGAAGCCTGTCTCAGATTGGACGGGACCGGTTGTCTGGTAGAGAATGCTTCAAGCATTAAGTTCCGCCGGCTATACTGACACCTGTGTATAGAAGAGTGTTACTGTATTTATTTATTTAAGTATAAGTAATAACATCAAGAAAATGTGTTAAAAATTGATAATGTCGAGAGAATGGTTGGTAGATTAGTGGTATCAGTCGACGACTTTCGTACTTACAGCGTATTGGAGGTCGTGGGTTCGAATCACGGTGCTAACCATTTCCACTTTCACAACACAAGCTTTGAAAAATGAATCTGTGCTCACCTAAAGTGAACACAAACACACTTTTGACATCTTTCACATAAAGCAAAGCTTGTGTTGTGAAAGTGGAAATGGTCGGCACCGCGATTCGAACCCACGACCTCCAATACGCTGTACGTATGAAAGCCGTCGACTGATACCACTGGTCTATCAAACACCAATTAAAAGTAAGTAAGTACTAAGTAGTATAAATACAGTAAGAGAAATTTTATATACATCACTAAGGTTATTCATAACTATGTTACATTGCCCCCCCCCCCCCGTTTTTTATGAGAATGATAAATAAAATAAAATTACCGTTATCCTAAATTATTACTAGTAATCTATCTTGATGCAGTTAGCCCACCTCCAAGCCGTCTGAAATCCCGAAACCGGCACAGGCTAGCTGCTGCTACAACTACGGATTACTCGATTGAAGACAAATGGAGACAAGTTTGGACCGCATGGTCAGTATAGGCTGCACCGCTTCCAGCCCACATAAATGGGGATGGGTGGACTCACAGCATGTGGGATGACACAAACAATCATCTGATAAACGAGTGCCCCATGTACGCATTTAAAGAAGGACTACGACTTGCACGCACTTACGGATGATGCGATCTAATGGCTTCGGTCTCTGGAGGTCAGATTGTAAGAGACCATAAGAAGAAGAAGATTACTAGTATAAATGATTAAACGAGATGCGTTGGGGTACCGTTAATGCATTTTCTTGGAATTTGTCAAAATTTTTTGATAACCTTTATTTTTCTTTGTTAATGTAGGTACGTACTTACCTACAACAAAGAAGGGTGAAGATTTTGATACTAAAAATTGCATTAACGGTTTCACCCCATTTTCGACCTTACCCAAATGCACCTGTATAAATCCCAACTTTCTGTTAAAAAATTGCTGTGGTGTTTAATGTTTTTATTTCATTGAGACGACGTGTATTAACGTGTAAATGAAATTAATTGTGAAATAAAATACATAAATAAATTAACACCATTTTCAAATTATATTAGAAATGAAAAAAAGAAGTCTAATTCCATCTGAGGAAGAAAGCAGTCGCTTTTGAAAACCGGTTAATGGTAATTAAAATAAAACGTGGTATTACAAAATTTAGACTCGTTTTTCATTTCTAATACAATGAATAAATAACACCAAGCACCTTCGGCCCAAACAATCGAACGTTTTCAAATTAGTTTTGATCAGCAGCTTGAGTTCTTCACTTCTTTTCTGCGGTCCTCTGTGGTCAATTTCAGGCACTGCTGTATATCGTTTACGCCGCTTAAATGTTTGTGATATATTTCCTTGGAATCTATAGTACAACAATATTGCAGGAACACTAACAATAAGGGCGTATATTTTTTCAATATCATCAACATAGTTTGTATACCGAAGTAATGAAAGGAAAAATATTCCATGTTAATACGCCCTTATGAATAATACAATGCCCAAAGCCACCTTTTATTGGAGAATATATTACACGACATGAAAATTTTCATTTTCTGGCGGTAAACCAGTTCACATTATTCTCATTTAAAGCACAGTTTTTTAGAATTTAATAAGCCAAGTGGTATCGATAATAATAGTAACTTTATTACATACATGAAAACATTACAAACAAAATTAAAAAAACATTCAAGATAAATAAATACTTTAGCATTTTTTTGAAACTATACAAGGGTGTAGAAAATATATTAATTTCGATAAGATCATTACCCTCCCCCCTAAGTAACCCTTGCATTGAAATAAAAGTTTGTGACACTGTTTGCTAATTTAAAGGTCTGTATACTTCGCGTGGTCCTGGAAAGGGACATAAACAACAACCGAGAGGAATCAATCTGGCATCAATCAATATCAATCTACGCAAGAAAGTCATATATAAACAACAACCGAGAGGAATCAATCTGGCATCAATCAATATCAATCTACGCAAGAAAGTCATATAAACAACAACCGAGAGGAATCAATCTGGCATCAATCAATATCAATCTACGTAAGAAAGTCATATATAAATAACAACAGAGAGGAATCAATTTGGCATCAATCAATATCAATCTACGCAAGAAAGTCATATATAAATAACAACCGAGAGGAATCAATCTGGCATCAATCAATATCAATCTACGCAAGAAAGTAATATATAAACAACAACCGAGAGGAATCAATCTGGCATCAATCAATATCAATCTACGCAAGAAAGTCATATAAACAACAACCGAGAGGAATCAATCTGGCATCAATCAATATCAATCTACGCAAGAAAGTCATATATAAACAACAACAGAGAGGAATCAATCTGGCATCAATCAATATCAATCTACGCAAGAAAGTCATATATAAATAACAACCGAGAGGAATCAATATCAATCTACGCAAGAAAGTCATATATAAATAACAACCGAGAGGAATCAATCTGGCATCAATCAATATCAATCTACGCAAGAAAGTCATATCCGCTATTATGCGCCTTTCGGATAGCAGTGTGAGGTCGCATTCCACATCCGCAGCTGGTATACCCAGTTCGAAATTAATAAACTTCACAAGTCTATTTTTAACCCTTTAATAATTCTTTTAATGTGTACCTGGTAATATGGTGACCACAGATCGAAATCTTTTCTTTTTCTTTGACTTTTCTGATTGCCATACCTAATGATAATCTCAATATCTCGATCGGTCCTACGTAAGTTATGGTATCCCACAGAATTGCGTTTTTCATGTTTTAACGGAAACATGCTTCATTTTATGTATTTTATCACTTCCCAAAACAGAAAGTTGATATCGATACTAGAAATATGTTTTTTGATACACGTCAATTATGGTATCATCACTTTTGAAAAAATAGTCCCACGTATAGCATTGTATTGTCTCTGGACACAATACACGCCGTTTGACTACTTGCGCACGCCTATTGTATGTTCTCTTTGCAATATTTTACGACGTTCGACTTAACAAAAGATGGATCATCTATTATTTTGTTTTTATTTATTAAGAAATTAGTTGCCGTGTGTACGCGCACATTCAATAAGACTTTTGTTCACTTAGAGCGTATTTTTATGAGATGGCCAAAAAAAAATCAATAAAAATAGCAAATATGAAATAAAGTTTATGCCGCCGTTTGGAATATAATATTATTTAACTCACAGCAAATATGTTTGTTCGTAACTTGGGTAATCTGTTCATTATTCATGTGTTACACTGATCTATTTCCCAATTAATACGAATTATTAAATATATTAATTGAGTAATTTCAATTCTGCAACGACGTAAATAATTGTATGAAGAACTTACAATATTTTACATGGCTTAGGCATTAAAACAAATTATGGTAAGTGTACTTTAAAATAATTTACGTCGGAAAGCGGAATTGAAAACGATATGGTATGATATCTTACCATAATTTACATCGGAGTATTAGGACATTTTTTGTTGTATGTTATTCATACCACATTATACGCGATTAGGTATTTTAAACATAAGACATTTTACACTTCAAAACTTTTAAATAGTCGCAAAAATTAAGGTTTTTTATACTCTCTTAGAATCTCTTTTGCCTTTTGTAACCGAATCAAGTGAAAAAAATGTTCTGATGGACGATCTCTTTGAGAACAAGGATGACAAAAGCTCAAAGAAGAGTAGGTACATTCAACATCCATAAGTTTGTTTATTTTTAATTATTTTCCTAGATATTTTTTTTGTATCGTAAGTTCTATAACATTCACTACCTTGTTGTAATTTACATTTCCGGAAGAAATGCGTGGTTTGTAAATCTACACGTCGAAGAAAGTGTCGGCAGACTGCAGTATTAATCAACTGTTTATTTAAAAAAAAGCACTATATCGAATATCATATTGAAATATGATTTCTCTGAAATACACTGATTTCGAACAAATCAACTACAGTAACCGAGAGTAATTGGTGTTATAAGTGGAAAAAAATGTGTGGGTAAGATTTATTCCTTCCTCCTCAATACGAGAGATGTCTCTATAAGAGGACACACAAAACTTAAATAGGTATTATGTTTTGTTCATGCCGAATCACTCTAAAACGAGTGCAGAGCTAAAAAAAATGTTTTGTTCAAATAAGTAGGTACTTACAGTTTGTAATAGGTATCTAAGTAAACTCTTATATTACCCATCACGCCGTTTCCCAAAATTGGTAGGCAGAGAGTACGGATTTCTATTCTTTTCTATCCAAACGAACCTCTGGATAAGTATTGTATAAAGACATTAAATAGGTAAAAAGATAATATATTTTACGAAGTTTCAAATAAGGAATATATTCCTAAAATCTCGTTGAATTAAATGCTTAATCCTTGATTTTCAGAAAAATATTTATTATAATCCTAAATTCAGCGTGTTCGATCGCATTATAGTCTTTGGAGTCAGTCGAGTCGTAGGTACTATTGCAAAAAAACATTCTATTATAAACAATAAAAATATTTACATCCCAAAAGGAAGATCAGCGTGAACAATGACACACGTGATATTGGTTTATAAAATTTAAAGAATTTAACTTGAAATCGAGTATCCTTTTATAATGTTCCATTAAGTACCACAGAGGTGGTACCATTGTTGGTCAAGTGGTTGGTACCTCGCATTGTTTAAAAGTGACTTTTGTTGAATGTTTAGTTTGCAAAAATATACAATGCTGTTTTATTATTATTGCCTGTAGTCTAAAGAGCCATGCCGATAAGGTGTAAAGGCAATAAAAATAATCCTTATATTGTTTTTAAATATTTTTGTCGGCATGCACACAAATATTATTATTGCTTTCTACTTTTACAACTCTTATTCAAAACATTCATTGTTATAACCCTAGATTTACAATAAAATATCGCTTCACAATTGTGTAGATTATCTAAAAAGTCTTATCTTTAAGAACATTGTGAGTGTTGGTACTTTCGGTATTTTCAAAAGGATTTTATCCTTTTGTATACGAGCACACGCTAGGGGCTGTCCTCAACACCCTATTATACAACAATAGACAATAGTGGTAGACGTAAACTTTAGATTGCGAGGTTCCGGGTTCGATTCCCGGTGGGGTCAGAGTTTTTATTAGTGTTTATTCACTTGAAGTGTCTACCCGTGGTTGGCCTGTGTAAGATTGGACGTGACGGCTTGACTAGAAAAAAATACTGAAGCAATAAGTTCCTCCGGCTATACCTACTGAGATCCTTGTATAGAAAAGTGATAATTAATTTATTTTTGGAATAAACGCATGGGTAAATAAGCGTGACATTCCTAAGATTTACTACAAAAATGCATTCGGTAGGATAAAGTTTTTATTCATCCAATCCAATAGGTAGGCAACAAGAGCTCTCCATTGCGCTCGATCTTGCGCAACGTTAATGACCTCCTCCCACACCATGTCCAGATTCCTCAGCTCTGCTTCGAAAGAGCGGAACATAGTATGAGAGGGTCTTCCTCGTCCTCGGGACCCTGATGGGAGGAAGAACAGCCCCCCATCAGGGTCCCGGGTTTATTCATAGTCAGGGGTTTTTATTCATAGTCCTATAAAATAGACTTAGGTACTTTTAAGGGAACAAATACATTTGGAATTATAGCAGCATATTTCACAAATAGATACGATATTTTTTTTCACAATAATTACAGAGCAATCTAATAAAAGTATAAGATACGACAAGAAATTTTTCAAAAATTTCGTAGTACAATATGGTAAGTATGACATACGATATTCGAATATGATTTGGTTACAACGTACACTATGCTATGTGTAAGATACCATATTTTTGTGCAAATAGAAACCGTAGTATAAAATCGTAAGATCATTTCTACCAAAAGTATTTATAATTATGAAAAACTGACAATACAAAATTAAAATATCGGTATTCATTTAGCGCTGTTCAAAAATTCAATTCTCTAATGTTAATTTCTAGATAAATGTATCATTTCAAACCTTTGGATGGCCGTCCTGTAAAGTTGTCATTTTCAACTTACGATACTGTACGTAGGACCCATCGCTTGGAACTGGACTACATGGCTGCACATTAGCTATGTTTTGTTCTTCAAAATAGGTAAAAAAATCGCTGATTTGCAATGTAATTCGAAATTTGTAGTACGTGACCTTTAACAATGAAAAATAATAATTTTCATACAGAAAAAATAATGAGAATGGATTTGGACGGCAGCAACTCCCTTCGAATGTTTTCGCAATATTTTTTCCCCTCGAACTTTCCCTTCAGACACAAACATCTCCGCGGCAATCTATGCGCGTCGACGAACCTGTCATACCAAAGACAATTCATCATACGAGCGTCACTGATGTGGGACGCCCCCCCCCCTCCTCCACCCTTCAACATATCATCGCTGCACACAAATTTTGAGTCATGAGTACCTAATTATTAATGTATGCTTAATGGAGATTAATGCATGGCATATTCTATCAATAGTAAGTGTTAGTAATATTATCAACAATTACCCACCACTGGTGATCACAAGGCCTTCGATAAATGGCGCCTTTAACAACATGACCAAGATGTGGAAAGCGTTAGCGATACTACTGAAGAAGATCCTTAGTGTTGAGAACAGATTTTTGCGACAGATTTTGGGTCGGTACCACTATGTCTCAAACGAGACCGTACGCGCCAGAACAGCACAACAGCCAATCACCTCAGTAATACAGAATCGCAGATTGAGCTCGCTCGGCCATGTTCTCTGCATGCCCCCGAGAGTCTTGAATACAATCCGGATGGGACAAGAAGGCGAGGCAGGCCAAAATTAACAATCAAGCAGGCATTCACTGCGGTTTTACAAGAGGCTGGACTAAGCTGAAATGAATCTGTGCAACTGGCGCAAGATAGAGAGGCTTGGAGGAACTTCATGGCATCTACATGCTCCACACTGGGAGCGAACGTGGATAAAGTTAGTGGGTTGCTCATTATTTTGTATGGATGTGACTCCTGGATCATGAATGCATCTACCATTTTATGTAACGTACATTATGCAATGACCGCTAGAGCAAAGCTAAAGAGCTATCTCATAAAGCCGTAGATATTTCTGGATGCTCAAAAAATAAAACCTGGAAAATAATCTTACGAAAATAAAAATGGATAATAATATAATAATTATGACATACCACGTACATCTTGTCAAAAAAACATCGTGATAGAATATTCGGCGTAAGTATATTTCGAATATGTGTAATAGTACAAAATTCACAAAAAACACGGAGTTAAGACATGTTGGTTCTCAGATACAAATATGTACTTAGAACTCTAAAGAAAGGGATTATTGATTGATTAGTTCAGAAAACTGTTAAAAAAATTGCCCCGACGCTAATTCCTTCATAATAACTAGCCCAGTGGTTCGTCGGCACGGTACGACGAGGGACGCAGTTTTTGTACTTAGGTCTTATTAAGCGATCACTCATATTTCCACATAGCTCATATTATTAAGCGTGCTGGGACGACATTCACCCAACATGTCTGTGTCCTTATCGCGCAGAATGTCGGGGAATGTTTGCATCATACATACATGGCTCAAGATGGAAATTTGATATTAATCTTTTTATCTCATGAATTAATCTCTTACGATTTCGTACAATTAATATTTGAGCCTACACTACTTTATACCAACGACGCGACGTTTCAATTTTCAAAGGTTCATTTTGAACTATTTCGGGCTTACAACTGTCTCCTTAGTTTTCGGCAAAGCTGTCTTCTTAGTTTGTTTATAGCCTTTCAGTCTTTCGCTTCATGCGATTTCATCGGAGGCCAACTTCATTATCTTTTCAACTATTCTTACGCGAATTTTGATACCTTTTTAATAATCATAAAGACGTCACAATCGCCCGCGGTCTTGTCCAACGACAATAAACTCCTCCCACGCTATGACCAAATCGCTCAGCTCCACTTAGAAGATACGGAACACAATATGAAAAAGATTTCCTCATTCGTTCAGTCTCTTTTTTTCATTCTCTTGTTTTATGATTTGGTTTTAAATATGAATGAAGTGGTATTTAATTGCGAGACAGTATCTTCAAAAAATAGTATCTTCAAAGACGTTAATAATTATTTATGTATCTAAAACGTAAAATATTTTTTTATATAGAATTCTACTAAGGATTTTAACTTTATAATATCACCAACGTCTTTTTCATGCTTGTTATACATAACATAAAGTAGCAACAGATGTTTTCCATCAGGAGGTAGTTAGCTTATTTCCCAAATTTCAGTAAGAATATTTTAGCCATGGTTTGATTTGAACATTCGTCAACATTTCACAAGCAAAAATCTCTAAAGAAAGGGATTAATGATTGATTAGTTCAGAAAACTGTTAAAAAAAGTCAAAAAAATATTGCCCCGACGCAAATTCCTATATAATACCCAGCCCAGTGGTTCGTCGGCACGGTACGACGAGGGACCCAGGTTCGAATCCTGTCCGGGCATGGGATTTTTCCACATGTGGAAATTTCTCATAATATTCGGGAATTTAACGTTGTTTACATAAAGTGATCACACTAAGCCAGCCTTCGAAATAATAGTAGAAGACGATCGAAAGCCCGTAGTGGTTTGTTCATACCACTTAAAAATCGAACAGTATTAGTAGTTCATCAGTTATTAATATTGTATCGTTTAAGTTTAAATAAATTGCCGGCAGATTAAATTTCACAGCTATTTTAAAACAACTGCACTCTATCGCCGATATTGCTTACATTTTTGGTAGAAAAATTCAGTGTATCGAAGGATTATGTAAATACTTTTAAAAGTTCGTTGAAAATAATACTGTAATTAAAATCAACTTTAATTGTTTGCAATAAAAAAGTTTGTTAATTTTTAATTGTTATATTCGATAAATCGGCTTAAAGGCCACGTTTTTACGCAGGTACTTTTCCAATTTTAAATTTTGGTCACCTTACGATTTGGCTGGACATTTTAAATTCTGGAATAGCTAAAGCACGATTGTAACTCAATAATTCAACGCTTTTAGTCTTCTTTTAACGGAACTGAATTCATTTTCTATCAATTAAGTTCTGAAAAACCCACAAGTGAAGCCTCGAACTAATTTAAAGCTAGCACTTTTACGTAATAGGAGAAACGTGTGGCATTTTAATTCAATTCACTATATAAAGAAGTATGCAGAATATAGGAGTTTTAAAGAAGGTTGATGATAAAATTCTAGGTTCTGAAGCAATATTTTGGTAATCAAAAACTCATAACCAACATTACTACGCCATTTGACATAAATTTCATATAAAATTTTAACGTTATCTTATGTAGCTTCACATATCGCTCAATTGATTCAAATGTCTCTATTTTATGGCTTATTTTTCTGTCATTATCAAGCCACATGCAACATTTTGTTCACGTGTGTGTATGTTTTTTAGCATATAATACATTAATACACAAACCATACCTAGCTTATCTATTTTATGTTTCCAAAAGTCAATAAATTGAGTGATGTTGACAAGTTATTCAATTCAATAACTGTTTCCAACATCGGTTTCCGATCATTTGTTGCAAATACAAGATAAAAGATAACCTTTATATAAAACAATGCCTTTATCCAGTCAAACGATCTTGTTGAATCTAAGATCGAATTTACAACCCAGGAACTCTCGGTAAAAGAACCCAGGGTTTATTTCTTATTTCGAAATCTGTGCTTTATTCATTAAGGCAACCGAGATCGATAAAAGATGTGCATCCAAAGTAAAATATTTTTTTTTTATAATTTTCTTGCCACAGCAAGCAGCGACAGTTATCACTCTGTCATTTTTGCCAGGATAAGGTCTTGCAAGTTGCAACTAATCTCAATTAGTGGGCATGTCAAGAAGTGGTCTTTCCCATTGAAGTCACCACACTAATAAACAGTTTCGTCTTCAAAGAGGTAGCTTTCTTACACCTATCGGGCCTACCGCGCACAGCCTTGACTTTCCTACCCGGAAAACTTTGAAGAGACTCAGAGTGGAGGTAAACAGATGCAGGGCCAACCAACGAATATGGGGTTTCCTTGAGGGTGAGGACGTGAGCTGTGACTGTGGGGAGCTGAAGGATGACCTGCACTTGTTGATGTGCCCGTCGATGCAGGTGACTTGTAGGATGGAGGACCTTAAGAAGACGTATGACAAGGCGATACCCGTTGCTGTATACTGGAGTGGCAGTCTGAAGTCTAGACTCGAAAAGTAAGTACACCTATCGGAACATAACAGCCTTTGAATGGGAAATATACGGTCATTCGCCTGTACAGGTTTTGTTTGAATGTTTTCGAGACCTTTCGGGACAGACTACAAGATTGAGAATTTTGAAATGTTTGCAAAGTTGAAGACATTATTAGAGGGATGAGAGTATGAGGTATCCAAGATGGCGGACAAAAGATCCGTAAGGGCGGCTCGATACACAATTGCCCAAAAAGATAGAGGGGTATTTGGGAGTCCACGTTATAGGAGGCATGTAGTTAACATGCCAACATGCCTGTAAAGACAAACAAGAAGAAGAGTTTATCCCTAAAAAAACTGTAAGAAAGCACAAAATTTTTTAAACTGATTGTTTGTTTAATCTTACATTATTTATGGAAAAGAAAATAAAACGTAATCAACTTATCGTTAGATTAGCTCAAAATAGTTTCTCATTCACCTGCAAACTTGAAAATGAGGCCTCGTAGAAAACTTGGGCTTTATAACCCATCAGTTGAGGGTAGTAAATATTAAAAGCTTCTACAACATTATGAATGTTTGAATAGGTACACAATAAAATTCTATGCTCCAATAACGAGAAGGGCGGAAAAAAATAATTCCGGAAACATTATGAACATTTTTTTGGGAACTTTATTTGGAAATTATACACTCTAGGTGAATGTTTGATGTTGTTTTTCTTTTGTTTATAAATTATGAAATTGCCGCATGCAAATAGCCGAATAATGATAAAGTAGTTTTATTATTCGTGTTTAACTTTTTTCATTCTTTTCAAATTACCGTTTTTTTATTTCTGCGCCTCATACCAACAAACATTAACAAATACTTGATATACGTTCATTGGGCTTGATATACGTTCTTTTTTTTCTATGTTCGTTCACTCTTTGTTCTTCGAAGACCGAAGCCATTAGATTGCATTATCCTTGAAGATCGATTTTTTGTACATGCAACACGAATTCTCCGATGGAAGGATGGTGATAAACTGAGACAAATATGGAGCAAAATTTGAACCCCGTCCACTCAAGTTTCCCTATTGACGAGTTGGAGTCATGGACGAATGGTTTGATGCTATTGGATTTTGAACTGATTGGAAATTCCACACATCCTATCACTTCACATCATCCATTTGGTTTTCCCTAATCAATGTAATTTTTTAGAGTGAAATCGTTTCATTTGGACGGATAGAGCGATCATGATTGGCGGACTTCATTAATTTAATATGGCTAGCTCGTTCGAAATAATTTCACACACGAAGATTTTTATAACCGTATCAATATTTCTTCTTCTTCCTGTGTCATGTCAGGTTCCCCCAAAGTCGGCTAGAGCAATCAGATCCGGACTAACCGGAAGAGTTCTTCTACCCGCTGGATTCCGGTCGAATGTCTGATGTTTTTTACTCAGGACATCATCATCAGCAGTCTATACCTACACCTCGAATTCCATCAATTTTCTCTTTTATTATCGGGAAATCACTAGGCATATTTACTCATTGAAGACGGTCGTAAGCCCGTAGTGGTTTGTTCCATTTAAAAATCGAACATTAGTAATGAATTGTTAGAGTCATTAGTTGTTATTTTTTCTTTAAGATCTAGTCCTGAAAAAAGGTCACAAGAATCTAGACATAATTAGAACGTTGTGCACCAACAAAGCCAATAGGCAATAAAGATGAGACAGTAACAAAAATGGATATAGTTATGTCCTGGCGCCAAATACACGACAGCAGTCGCAGTCTTTAAATTGGGTTGCTCTCTTGTTCTCAATGATTTCCAACTTTTATCTCTGTATTTCATTTATTATTAAATTTCTACTTGTTGCATATATGAGATTTTTCGACATGTTGAGAATTCTCATGATTAGGAGTTTCGGAGACAAACATTACCACCTAATGGCGAACGTTGTTAACGTAAAGTGATCACACTAAGCCAGCCTTCGAAATAACAGTAGAAGACGGTCGTTAGCCCGTAGTGGTTTGTTCCATTTAAAAATCGAGCATTAGTGATGAATTGTTAGAGTCATTAGTTGTTATTTTTTACTTATCGAAATCATTCAATTTGTAATAAATTACTAAAATATCCAAAAAACAAAAATGTGTAAGAAAATAAGCAAGATGTTTATTGGCAAAGTTTTTCGTTTAGAAAACACCAGCAACGTTCGTAGTAATTTGCTAATAGAAGTGTCTGTTTTCATTTAGTTAATCATAATAATAAGAACCAAGTGGTAACAGAACAAAGCGTTGTTTTATCAAGAAGTGGTATCTCTCCATAAGCTAAGCTAAAACTTGTGGCTAGTTAGGAACGTAATAATTAGTACTGAATAGAGCAATCAACACGATGGAAATTCTCGTCAAACAAAATAATAAAGATAAACTTATACAATATAAAACATTTCAGTGGACTGTGTTGTTTATTTGAATTTGTAATTGAGTTAGAGAGCTTGTACGTTTGTTGCATCAACCTTTTCACCACCGTTCTCACCACGTTTTTTAAATCTTTTCTTCTTCGAGATAGATAATAATATTGGTCAACCAAGAAAAGACGTATTACTACTCTGTTTCGCTGTTTAGCTTGCCATGTACGAACTGATTCCCGAAGCACTGTCTTTGATGTTTTATAGCATACATAAATAATTATGTCTTCAGCTTATAATGATGACAGTTATTCAGAGGTCGATTTCATGCTACTCATCCACCTTTTTGGAGGTCTGCCTGAGTGCCGTCTTCCATGGGATTGGCCGAATGGCCGTGCAATGCCATGCGAGGAAGTCTGGATGAGTCCATTCTTCTCACATGTACAATGTACATACCAGAAGCTTATTTCTTCGTTGCCTTCCTCACCTCTATCTTTTCTAACTATCTTTGAGGGTCTTCTGACAATGCTCTTGATATATTTCATTTCTGAACATCTGTGATTTTTTTTTGTCAAGTTTTCATTTTGCTGCCAATTCCTCCAGATAGAGTTAGCATCTTGAGATTTCACCAGCAATCTTAAATATATAATAAAAAAAAATCAATTTAATGCTAACATTTGGATAGGACATAGGTATTAGGATCGATTTAGAAATATCGTAAAAATTTTTGTAAAAAATATCCAATTTTCTACCGCATCAAAATGTCACACGAAATCGGATTTGACTGTAAAAAAATGTTGAGAAAAAACATTTATCCCAAACGTCACAATTCCTAAATACGGGAATATTTTCTCTTTATTGAAATACGCGCTTTTTAATTTCTTAAAAAAATGAAAATTGAGACGAAGGAAAAAATCGGAGACAATGTTTTATCGGGCAGCTAGGAGAGAGGGGGGTAAGATGGAGAGAGGAATGTAAGTTGGGGGGCGTCTTGACAGATGGTATGTTTTTTTTTGTACAAAGTTTTCACGGGAAAATGCGAGGCTGAACGAGTGAGTGGTGTTGTATGCGTGTACTAAGGAGGTATTTTAGAAAGGTGTGTGTGGGTAAGTGAGGGCGAAGACCGACTGATGTTTTATAATTCTTATTCAATTATATCGAATCACTGAATCACAATATTCTGTTTAAAAATCTCTACGAAGAATATGTGGAAAAACTCTGTGGGATAAGGAAAGGAAAGAAAATGATAGGAATGAATGTGGTATGGAAGTAAGTATTGTGACAAAGATGAAAGTTAATAGGTTGAAATTGTTTGGGAATGTGGAAAGAATGGATGCAAACAGAATGACAAGGAGAATTCATAAGGCTGAAAGGAAAGGTGATTCCGTCCTCATGGAAGGCCAGGTCAGAAGTAAGAGAAATAGGAAAGGTGGACGAAGCGAAAGAAGTGTGCTTGGATAGAAAAAAGTGGAGGTTCGTTCTCTCTGCCTACTCGTGATATGTAAAAAAAACGGCATGTTAACTTTGAAGCAATAAAATAACGGATTTTTAAATGTTTTACTACTTTTACTAATTTAACAAAACTAATAATTAGGCTTTTATTAAAAAAAAATTCATCATATTCAAGCACCTTAACTTCCAAAGGGAACAACATTAACCAATTCAATCGATCGATGGTTTCCGGTTAGAAAGGTCACATTCCTAATTTGAAAAGAAAAATCTGAAAGAATGAAGAATGGATATATGATAACGAATGAAATAAATGAATATATCTTTCTGTTTTCATTCTTTCTGAAAAAAAAAAAAATTATTATTTTCTCACGAAAAAAACTCGGAAAAAAGACGACACGTGACGCACCAACAGCTGAGACTTGTGTTTCTCAGTTAATTCTTTGTACGATTTACTTGTGTTTTCTTTTATTTCTTTCTTTCTTCTTTTTTATCGTTTGATTGACATTCCGTGATTGATGCCTCGTTTTATAATAATAATATATTATTGTTTTGCTTTCTCACAAAAGGAAAATAAAATAAGATGTAAATTTTTCACCTCCATTTTGCGGCTAACAAGAGAACACCCCCGAGCTCATTTTTGTATAAGGTACCTTTGTTGTACCTCGATTCTTGTTCTATCGGAATATTATTGCGTATTTCAATGTTGAAATTTGCGATAAAAATGTTAACATTTTTAGGAGAGCGTTTCCAAGCAAATGCCGTAGGTATTAACAAAAAATACTTCTCCTTCTTTTCACACTGAATTGCTAACTTTTGATCTTTCGCAAAAGCTGTTCACTCTGCAATTTATCTATGTATGTTTTTTTTAATGAATACAATGTCTTTAAAAGTAGAAAAACTGGCTATGCTAGGATATTTGTATACTTTTTCTGAGACTGATCTCATACTCTCTGCTCTTTTCACTGATTACAAAATTCATAGCCTTAACCCAAGCTCTGATATCCTAGGAAGCGGTGTCGGTTTAATATAGCGGCCATAATAAAGTAAGTCATAATGTTATTTTGTAATTTTGAATGTTGTTTAAGTAAACCAAATGAAAGCGGTATTTTTTGACACCGTAACTTTTACTTTGCATCCTTAATATTATTACGGTCAATATACAACGGCACCGCTTTTCTAGATAATCACAGCTTAAGTGAGCACTGGTAGCAAGTAGCGATCAAACAGAATAGATATCCTTTAGCGGAAATGTTGATACTTTGTGTAAATAGGTGTATAACAAGGCATCAGAATTCAGGATCCCATGAGAGAAAGTTCAGGCTATCAAAAATCCCATGGGAATAATCATATATAAATAAATAAACAATATTGACCAACCTCGGTAGCCTAGTGGCAAAGGCTACGACTTCAGATCAAGAGGTCCCGGGTTCGATTCCCGGTCGGGTCAGATATTTTCAATGCGTTTTTTTTACTTGAAATTTCTACTCGGGGTTGGAATCCTGTCTCAGATTGGACGGGACCGGTTGACTGGTAGAGAATGCGTCAAGTATTAAGTTCCGCCGGCTATACTGATACCTATGTATAGAAGAGTGTTATTTATTTATTTATAATATTTAAAAAAATCACAAAAATACAACATTGATAAAATAAGTCAAGAAATAAACAGTAGGTAACAAGCATATTTTACTTCTTTAGACGAATACAAAATTATCATGATATTGAAAATAAACACCCCCACTAGGCAAAGCATCTTTTGGAACTTGTTCATAAGTCCATGTAATAACTCTTTATTTATATAAAAAATCAATCTAAAATAAAAACGAAGCGGTTGGTAGACTAGCGGTTACAACGTCGGCTTTCGTACTGTTTCATATCGGAGGTCTTGGGTTCGATCCCAGGTGCCGACCATCTTCCTCTTTCACGACACAAGCTTAAAGTAGCTTACTGTGAAAGAGTCAAAGAGTGTATTTGTGTTCACTTTGAGTGAACACAGATTCATTAAAATAGAACGCAATATTTAATATGATAAAAATAAACCCAAAAATAACACTCTAGTTACCTCCCTTTACTCACTTAACTCTTCTTTCATTTTCAAGGGATGTTATGTTCAAATTAATTTGTTATGAATGACAGTTTTATCTTTTCCCGTTTGAATTTTTTCCGTATAGATTCCGTACCTTGATGAAAAAACTACCCTAACAATCGGGTGAAATAGTCCATACGATGGTGTCCGAGTAAATTAAAACTGAGCTTTGGAGAAGCAACAGATGATCCGATTTCAACGCATTCACTCTAGTTTAATTACAATTATTGAGTTTCATTGCTAATTCGACTAAGCTAAATAGTTTATCTACAATTTCAAATAATTTGAGTTTGAAGGTTAAGATACACACTAGGTTTTCATTTTTAAACGTACCTAAGAGATTGTGTCATTCTACAAATTTTAAGCATCTTTCATTATGTGAATGGGACCATTACACCCATCAGGCATGACTCAAATATTACATCCATGATTAGAAAATAAATAGTGCCTAAGTTTTGTCATATTGTGAATTCAAATTTGAGTTCCATGTTTTATCTTTGACTATTCTTGTTTTTATTTTATATTTTTTGACGTGAGCGTGCGTGAATGGAACCTCAAATAGATACAATTTTCATTAAGAAGTAGTTGCTCGCTTACAGCCATATTCTTCTCTCCTTTTGTTTTATTTCTGTGAGCAATTGTATTGTTATAACTTCACTTGTATTTATTGTATTGATCTGTCTCCATTTGTATACATATCAATCAAATCAAATCTCCCTTTGAACTCCACTTAGGAGCATAGGGAGGCAACAAGAGCTCTCCATTGCGCTCGATCTTGCGCAATGCTTATGACCTTGTATACATACGAGGGGGGACCCAAAAAAAACGGGAATTTCGTCATAACTTCTTTATTTCTTAATATTTTTACACCAAATTTTGATCGCCTTCAAAGTATTCTCCTTTGACCACAATGCATCTCTTTAAACGATCCTTCCATTGTTCAAAACATTTTTGAAATTCATTTATCGGGATGTTCTTTAGGCCCTCCAGCGATTTTTGTTTTACCTCTTCTACAGTGGCAAAACGCTTTCCTCCCATGTCCCTTTTGAGTCTAGGGAACAAAAAGAAACCACACGGGGGTAGATCCGATGAGTAGGGGTGGGGGGCAATCGGTGTCATGCCGTTTTTGGTCAAAAACTGCTTTACGGAGAGGGCGGTGTGAGCCGGCGCGTTGTCGTGCTTAAAGAACCAGTCGCCTGTGTTCCAAAGATCTGCCCTCTTCTTCCGGATTTTCTCCCTCAATCTTTTCAAAACCTCCAAGTAGAACATCTGGTTGACGGTTTGACCTGGCGGAATGAACTCCGCGTGCACAACACCTCTGCAATCGAAGAAAAAAATTATATTATCGACGTTTTCATCAGTTCTTGACGTTGACGGGCGTCCTGAACGGGGTTGGTTTTCAATTGACATTTCTCCATGTTTAAAACGTGAAAACCATTCATAGACTCTGGTTTTACTTAAAGCAGCTTCCCCATAAGCACTTTTAATCATTACAATAGTTTCCGCGGCCGATTTCCCCAACTGGAAACAAAATTTCACAACCGCGCGTTGCTCTCGACAATCGGCCATTACGTTTTCGGCGAAATGTAAAAAATCGTTTCACTAAAAAAAATATCACGGGCAAACAGATGCACTCACAGCGACACAACTTCGCACACCAACTCAGCAGACGTGTCCCTAACCGACACCGTGTCGAAAAATTGGTTCCCCCACTCTCCCTCTCCACTGCAGCTCAATTCCCGTTTTTTTTGGGTCCCCGTAGTATACCTATTCTTAATGTATGCATGTAAAATTCTGACATCCCTGGAAATTTTGAAGTGTTTGGAATGGGTCTATGGTGGAAAATGAAATAAATAAGTTACAGTATTATGTTTTTTTTATAGTTGGATTGTATTAGCCGATACAATAATAGTGTCTTGGTAGCATGGTTGCATCTGGGTGCCGATTTCTGAACAAGATATTACGATCTCATTTCAGGTCGGTTAAAATTCTATATAATTGTTTTTCACCTTGGATTGGGGTCCGTAACATATAGACAGGACAGGAAAAATTGACTGACAGAGCGTACAAGGATTTTTTTTCTTAACATAATAAACTCTGCATAACACAACTTTTAGGTAAACAATCCAATCCAAATCCAAACTCCCTTTAGACCCCACTTAGGGGCATAGGGAGGCAACAAGAGCTCTCCATTGCGCTCGATCCTGCGCAACGTTAATGACCTCCTCCCACACCATGTCCAGATTCCTCAGCTCTGCCTCGAAGGAGCGGAACACAGTATGAGAGGGTCTTCCTCGTCTCCGGGACCCTGATGGGAGGAAAAACAGCGCTCTCCTCGGCCAACTGTCATTCGGCATCCTTAACACATGTCCCAGCCAAGTCCATCTCCTCCACATAATAGTAGAGGTGATGGGCTCACGCTGGGTGCGTCGGCGTATAGCGTCGTTCGTGATGCGGTGGTACCATCTTATACCCAAAATTCTCCTGAGGCACTTCGTTTCGAATGCAGATACTTTTTGTGCCTGGGCCAGAGTCAGGTGCCAGGACTCACACCCATACAGGAGAATGGGCAACACACACGCATCAAACAGTTTACATTTCGTCTCGACACTAAACGCCGACGCCTTCCATATCTTGGTCATGTTGTTGAAGGCGCCACTTGCCATACCGATACGTATCGGGAGCTCAGCCCCGAGGTCACCAGTGGTGGTAATGGTTGCTCCCAGGTACTTAAATTTATCCACCCGGGATACCTGGTGACCATCGATGGTTATCGGTAGCTGTTTATCGGGGCAGGCATTATTTGCCATGAGCTCCGTTTTACTGGCATTGACTCGAAGGCCGAGGCGTGCTGTTTCGTCGCAGAGTCTTGAAACACTGCGCTGTAATTCCTCCACTGTCGTAGGTAAACAATACAAATTATTTATCTTCTATACATAGGTATTTTTTGGTCGAACTGATTGATATTATTTTGGGAAATATTGTGTCGACCAAAACGGTTAGTAGAGAACAGTTTTAAAATGTTAAAACACCGTAGACTAATAGGGAGAGACTGTTCATTGAAGGATTAAAAAAATGCACCCAACATCATTTGTGTGCCGTAACTGTTAAAAACTAGTTTATAATATATTAATTTAAAAAGACTACCCTTGTTTCTGCTTGGAAAAACCGACATGACTCACAGTAGGGAAAATAAAATTTATAAGAAATCTTTTAATAGATGTCTCTTTGCGTTTGACGCGTTAATAATGGTTGTAGGAAGGCGCCTTCGTAATTTTTATACATACAAAAATATGATGAGTGTTGATTTTAATTCAAGTTTCCTGTATACGTTATTGGCCGTTTCGTTTTAATGGATGTACTGAACCAAAAGTTTTTTCTCACGCAAAATGACAACTAACTGATGCGGTGCTTTATGGCTATGTGTTTTTGTGTATTTTTTAAAACAACTTAACTCATGCACCATAAGAAATATGTGTGTATGTGTTGCCCGCGAGGAACGCTTCGCTTAGGCGTTAAATTATTGATCTAGGTTATTCTACTGTAGATTGTGCTTTTCAGTACTCAGCAAGCCTGCTCTTACATTGTTGCCTGTATGTATCCAAAGCTTTCTCAAAGTCTGGTCGCATACAGATCGTGAATCGATGCTTTGATTGTACTTAATTAAATTGAATCTTGACATACCTGACCCGATACAACAATATATTATGTAGATAGTGAATTATTTTAATGTAGTGTGTAATAATTTATGTTAAAAAATACTTTTTAATAAATCCCATACAACGTTTTCACACATGAATAGTTTATTTCGTTCATCAGATCAAAAAGCATTTTTAATTGAAAGTAGGTACACGAAAAAAGCAACAAAAAATACCATATGTACAAACTTGTATTCGCGAAACTTTTGATATAAAAATATATATATACCTAGTTACTTTGTTTCGGGTATTGTCAAAAAGTTTCCGAAATATAGTGCATTTAATTTTAAACCAAATAATAAAAATTCCAAACTTATAGTTTTTATAACTCTTTGGATTTTCAATCCAATTGGAGCTATACTTCGTGTAAATCGCCTGAGAATCCAAGAACAAACAGAGGAAGGCACGGATTCATGTATTTGGCGTCCATGATTCTTAACTCCCTGCCACAAGAATTGCAAGACCAGAGGTTTCGAAACAAAAAGCAGTATATTATAATGAATATGAGAGATCGAGAACCCAACCTCCTGATGATAGTATAATTATTATTCATTGTGTTTATTTATTTTATTCACGACTATGAATTTATTCTTTTAAATGTTTTCATTATTATTATTTATTATTTTATTCATAGATTTTATTTATTGACAGTTGTTTATTCTTTTATTTTAGTTTGTATTTATGTTGTGTGTTATTATTGCCAGTTAAGACATTTTTTTCTGTAATTATTTTCATTGAATTCTTATTTTTAGATTGTTTATTTAAAGTATTTGTATTTTTTTGGCCCCTTATAATATTTTATGTATTTATATTGCTTACGTAGTAGGTACTGTAAATTGTGCATGATGGTTGTACGCTTGTTTATATTGTAGAAAGAAAGAAAAAAATAAACTATCTATCTATCTAAATTAACGAATAATATTCACGGGAGGATGTATCTATAATATACTTTCCAATATTTTCAAAATAGCATCTAGTAAATTCTAGGATCAAAACAACACGTATTCCATGTTTTTATTATGTTTGTAGTAATTATTTTAATATCATAGTTTTCTCATTCAACTTTTCGTAGGAAGGTAGAAAAATTGCAAAGTTTTTTTCTAGAATTTTAAGTTCTCATTTAAATTTATTGGTTCTTCTATCAGCTTCGTAGATTTTTGTATTTTTTCTAGTTATTCTTTTTTTCATAATTCGATTGCGTTATAATGGTTTTTGAGTAACAGTTTGTTCATTTGTTTCAAGAGATTTTTTGACATATTATATTTTCAAAATACCTATAAAATATTTCAATTGCTATGAAATATGAACCACCTCATCGCTGGCACAGATTCATTATCTTCTTCCATAAACAGTGGAAATGGATATGGCTGGATCTATTTGTAAGCTGAAGAGAACAGAGTTCATGATCTTCCTTTCATTGGCAGTATTGGCACTGTAGACCTTTTGGTTCCGTGGTCCATTTCTTTGAAGCAAAGCAATGAGCGAGAACAGAGTGAACGGCAATGCACAGAATCGAGTGAAACTGGGTTTTATTTTGTTGCGTTGGGTTTATTTTAAGCAAAAAATAATTTGTTTCAACAGCAGTAACTTTTTGAACTCACCACAAACATATTAAAAAATTAACTATACGTATTATAGTATGTCTATGCTGTTTACTCTGCGTTCGTCAGTACACAAACTTTATGGTGGGCGCGAATTATAATGTACAGAAACATGGCAAGGTGAACACCTCGAACAAGTACACTCTAAAAATAACGTTTTTACTTTACACGTCATGTAAGGGTTGTTAAAAAATGACCTTATAAAAAGTAACTATAAATGTTTCCATACTGAAAAAGGCTTTTATGTTTTTCAAAACTTTATTCATTTTATGAATCATAATAATTAAGGCTTCTATTTTGGAGAGCAGGGATGACGACTTACAAGGTTTCAGCCCTCCAGATCTGATGTCTGTACATTTATCACTTAATGGCGAACGTTGTTAACGTAAAGTGATCACACTAAGCCAGCCTTCGAAATAACAGTAGAAGACGGTCGTAAGCCCGTAGTGGTTTGTTCATACCATATAAAAGAAATCGAACAGGATTAGTCAGTCATCAGTTGTTGATATATCGTATGTAGATTTTGTTTCCCAAATGCTTCCAGTGTTACCGAGAAATCATTTTAACTTTATTTATTTTTTATTTAAAAAGCGCTCAACGGGACTTCTCAATATTCTTGACATAATAAACAATTAGGGAACCCTAAGCTTATCATAAGGCAAGTCGATTAAATTCAAATCAAATGTTTATGTGTCTCTTGATTCAATCTGTTATCTCAGTAAACGATAATTATTATAATAACAATATAAATAAAAATAATAATGCTAGAAGTGCTACGAAACAATAGATGAAAACCACCTGGATGATGCACCTACACTTGGGTCTTCTATTGCTTTTATTAAAGTTGAATATTTTATCGATAAATGAAAAACCTCAAACGGAAGGTCTACAATGCTTGTGTCTTACCAGTACTTACTTATGGTCTTGAGACCCTCACATTAACCCAAAGAAGTACTGAGAAATTAAGGGTGGGTCAAAGGACAATGGAACGAGCGATGCTGGGTATAAGTCTTAGGGACAGAATTAGAAACACCATAATAAGAGCTAGAACAGGAGCGTCGGACATTGTCGAACGAGTGGCAGCATTGAAAAGGGGATTGGCCGGTCATGTCGCTCGATTAGAGGATAAATGGATCAAACGACTCCTGTGGACTACAGGACTACAGTTAACCCTGGCCGTCCACAGCTTCGATCTAGAGACGACATCGTAAAAACCGTTGGCTCGCAGTAGATGCAGCTTGCACAAGATCGGAGGACTTGGTCTGGAGGAGGCCTATGTCCAGAGAGGACTGATACAGGCTGAGTAGGAAGGAAGATAAGAAGCAAGATGTTCCGATTAAGTATGCAATAAAATATCCGACAAATAGCTGACAATGTCATTACTCTTTTCATTATGTTCTCCAGCGGAAAGTTTGAATTGTTGAGAACGATGTCGTCATTTTATATAAATCTGAATTAACATCGATAACTATTGTCAAATATCAGTGTTGCCACTTGAAAAATGAACCTAGATTTAATAAATGCACTCCAATACACCCTTTATAATATATTGTATTATAAACAAGGGTTTTTTACTCACAATAATATAACATTTAATGTCCTTTTTCATTGTTGTCAATGTAATTTTTCACTGTTGATAGTTTCGGCCGAGGGTGCTTGGTAGTACCTAGTCCATGTTCACTGATATAAAAATAAAATGAGTCTTCACTTTGTGCTACTACAAATTATATTAATTTTTCAGGCTATGTTTCGAGTTATGTTACAAATTGATCATAATAATTAATAAACAATAGGTATACTTTCATCCAGTTGATGAAAATAGCGATTTTATTTTTAAAGTTAAAGCGGGTCGAGTTTTGGGAGCTGCTGGTGTTCGGGATATATTGCGTCGCAGATGAGAATCTTGGGTACAGAGCCACCTGCAGCTTATATTGCTAATTTATTATTTATTATGCTCCTCAGAAATCCTCAAGAAATCCTTTTTATGATTAAAGAAGGGAACGAGCCCTGCGCCCTGAAATATGGGGGATTTTGCTTAATAAACTCTTTAAAAAGTTATATTGAGTTATATACCGCGAAACATTAAAGGATTTATAGCTCTACCTGTGAAGTTTTCAAAATCGATTCGACATTGGTACTTGGTATCTTTTTATTATGTAAATCATCCAATATTATAATTTATTAAGTTCGTCCGTAGCTGAATATTTTTGTTGACACTCAATTATTAATCTGACCACCGACGACCGACCTTGGTAGCCTAGTGGCTAAGGCTCCGACTACTGATCAAGATGGTCAAAAATTTTGAATGTGTTTTTTCACTTGAAATTTCTACTCGCGGTTGGGATCCTGTCTCAGATTGGACGGGACCGGTTGACTGGTAGAGAATGCTTCAAGCATTAAGTTCCGCCGGCTATACTGACACCTATGTGTAGAAGAGTGTTATTTATTAATTTATTTTAAATTAATCCCATGCGAAACATTTTTCATATTCGACGTATGAAAAAAAAAAAGATTCAATTACGGCAAATAATATTTTTCATACTTTTAAAGTCGATATTTGCTCCCAGACAATAATTAAAATCATAAAGCAGTACAGAAATAATCAACATTTAATTCACATTTATTGTTCGGAAGTCAATTCAACATCATAAAATTCCATATGACAACATAGTTTCAACAGTGTCATAATTCCAGTAACAATAATATAAGTTGTAGTACAATAGAGGTAGAGACCGAAACGCAACCCTATTTAAAATTATTAACGAAGAGCAATGCATGTGTTTCCACATAATAATTGATATTTTATTCAACATTTGTTTATGCAGTTCAACTGAATGTTGAATCATCCAGATTAAGTTAAACGTTGTTAATTTTTTTTTATTCTTTTTCGTCATATAAATCATGCCTGAATTCGGACTAATTTCGTATTTGTGACAAACATTCCATTACAACTTCTGTTTTTTTTTGTCACTTTTTTATGCCAAAGGATCATAGCTGCCTGTTATCACCTGTTAAAGGTTCTCTTCATATTTAAGACTACTTTGAGCAAACAAACGTAGGGCATCACAAATGCAAAGAAAAATCTAAATTTCAATGGAAGTAACAACTAATATTGCAAACTTTGTTACATTTGACCTTTTTACTTACTTCCAATGAGATATTATACTTAACTTCATTCATTTTATTTCAATGGGCATTTTGTTTACTACGGTATCAAAGCTACGCTAGAATGACACTAAATGTTAAACTTACACTGTCCTTTTTGCGCTTTCATTACTGGGAATGAAAGAGATGAATATAGAATGCTTAAAACTTGCCTCAAACTACGCACCCTGTAAGGCCCTGTACTCACTTGCGCCGCGAACGTGTGACATTGCATCAATTTAATCGAAAGGTTAAGTGTCTGAGTGATTCGAAAAGCGAACGCAAGCGGAACACATGCATCCTTTTGATAAAATTGATGTAACGATACACGTTCGCGGCGCAAGTGAGTACCGAGCTCAATACATTGAACTTCCATTGAAGTTGTCAGTGTTGCCACACAAAAGCAATAATTTTATGTCTGACCTGCCGACCTGTGATTAAAAGAGTCTTGAATTAAAGTTGACATAGATGAACATTAGTTGAATCGTGTGTACTAGTGTGTCGCACGGTGGGATCACATCACTTATAGCCGTGTTGAACCGCTGAGCGCAGATGTATGCGACACAAGTTCGCGGTTTAACAATAAACTATAATGGAATTAGTTGTTGAACTGTGTGAGTAGATTAAAGTTTTGTTACTCTTCCATTATAGTTGAAAGGAATATTAATATTATCTTTAATTTAGAACTAGGAGAGACTACAGTGCTGATTTTGGAAGATCTTTGGCAAATGTGGTATGTAAGTTTCCCAAATTTTAAAATCGTATGCCGTAAATGCAAATAAAGACCCTGAGGCAGATCCCCGATGCTTTGCTACAACCCAATCAAAACAAAACACTCCATCGCGAGAGCCGTGCAACTGGTTACAGACAGGAGAACAATGTTCTACCGCAGAATCCACAAAAGAGACTCAAACATTACCACCTAATGGCGAACGTTGTTAACGTAAAGTAACACACTAAGCCAGCCTTCGAAACAACAGTAGAAGACGGTCGTAAGCCCGTGGTTTGTTCCATTAAAAAATCGAACATCAGTTATGAATTTTTAGAGTCATTAAGATCAAGTCCTGAAAAGTGTCACAAGAATCTAGACATAATTAGAACGTTGTGTACCAACAGAGCTAATAGGCAATAAGTATATGAGACATTAACAAAAATGGATATAGTCATATCCTGGCGCCAAATACATGACAGCAGTCGCAGTCTTTAAGTTTGGTTGCTCTCTTGTTCTCAATAATTTCCAACTTTTATCTCTATATTTCATTAATCATTATTAAATATCTATTTGTTGCATACATGAGATTTTTCGACATGTTGAACATGTCGAGAATTCTCATGATTAGGAGTTTCGGAGACTCAAACATTACCACCTAATGGCGAACGTTATTAACGTAAAGCGATCACACTAAGCCAGCCTTCGAAACAACAGTACAAGACGGTCGTATAAGCCCGTGGTGGTTTGTTCCATTCAAAAATCGAACATCAGTAATGAATTTTTAGAGTCATTAGTTGTTAGATAATTCTTTAAGAATCCACAAAGCACGATGACCACAACCCTAAAGATTGAGAATGACGACTCATTTGGTATGGTAGAAAAGGAGGGAGACCTGCGTACCAGATCTTCCAAGACATGGTATGTATTGGAATTTACAGCAAAAAAAACAATATTGGGTCATCAGTAAAAAGGTGCAGGTGGTTGGTAGCCCAGCGGTTCGGTCGTACCGTCGGCGTTTCAGTACGCAGTACCTTCAGGTCGCGGGTTCGAATCCCGATATTTTTCACTTATAACACTGACCGACCATTTTCACTTATAACACTGAATTCGAATTTGTATAGTTATAAAATTAAATAGGTATCTTTCAACCAATGTAATTCAGATCGATGCGTTTGTAAGTTTTATAAATACTTTGCATATGTTGTAAACCATATACCTATTTTGCATCCGCATTCTATCAATCGCTATGAAACAACTGACCCCAATTCCCTATCAGATCCGCTAAAATTAAGCATCAACTAAAATTTTGAATTCCATGCGATTTCAGCCAATTCGAGTAATATTGCTTAAGAAATCGATCGAAGTGAATATAGCTGCAAGTGATTTCAAGTGAATAATTTTCCCATGACAAAATTATCATAATGGCTGCCAAATTTCCTTTTTCTCAAACAAATTCTTCTTGATCAAGAAATATAACCACTATTTTTATGTATCTCTTTATGGCATTCAGATTTAAATTCTATTTTAAAAAGCACTAAGAAGGTTTCTTAATTAATGTTCAGCGCAACTTTCTTAATTTTTCTTTCCTAAGAACCTTCATTAAAACTAACGCAACAAAAAATAATTAGCGAAATTGGTCTAGCCTTTTATGCGTGATGCGATGACCATGGAAAACAAAACTCCATTTATATTTAGATATTCGTAAAGAGACTATGCTAGGTACTATTGTAATTAGATATTCGTAAAGAGACTATGCTAGGTACTATTGTAATTAGATATTCAAAAAGAGACTATGCTAGGTACTATTGTAATTAGATATTCGTAAAGAGACTATGCTAGGTACTGTTGTAATTAGATATTCGTAAAGAGACTATGCTAGGTACTATTGTAATTAGATATTCGTAAAGAGACTATGCTATGTACTATTGTAATTATTTTACTCGAAGGTATAACAACGAGATGAATAATTTCTTTTTGTGAAAACACCACAATTCAAACAACTTTACGTTTTTTTACTAAATGAGTTATTTTTGTATGGATTGAATCCTGCATTCATTCCTAGTCTGGTAGAAGTTCTTGCTCACAAGATTAACTAAAATTATTGTTGATTAAAATCATACGGAGCGTACAATGTAGGATCACACAATATCGCCAACTTCGTGCATTTTCTTCTTCTGATAGAATTATTTTGCTGCACTTTGCCTTTTGCTTTGAACTATGCACGTTTCTCATTATTTGTCAACTTACTTGGATGCTTGATTTGTGTCATACTTGATTTAGAGAAACTTTGAATATTTTGTTTTTGTTGCAAAAATTAGATTTCCCTGAAATAGTAGATAGGTAATTATTGGACATTCAAAAGGCATTTATTTTGATACTGGCACACGGTTGGATTTGCACCGAAACCTTATATTTTATCTTTTTATTTTATTTATTCATTTATTTATTTTTTATAATTTTTATAATAAATTAATGATTAAGATGTTTTCCCTAACACAGGCTGTCGGCCAATTTGGGCAGATTATTACCTACATTTTCATGTTTCTCTTGTTTGCAGGTAGGTACTATGAAAAAAATAATAAACACCAAAAATAAATTATCGAAAACAACAACTGAATTACTATTTTTTTACTGACGCACATTCTAGAAAATTTGCAACAGAGCAACATAATTTTTAAGATCAAGCAGCAAAACCTGTCGGATGACAGGAATATAAGAGAAAATAAAAAAAAAATGTTTATACCTTGATTTTTCTTCCCTTAGAAACAGGTTGTCGATATAATACTAAGCATCACCTCGCTCTTGTACACTTTTATCTCTTTTAACCTCTCTTCAGTTTTCTTCGAACCTTCTTTGTCGAGCGCCATATTAAACTAACTCGCCATCTGCTTTGCTGCAAAAATGTTAGGAAACTGTTTTATCGTAAGCCCAAAAATATAGAAAAAATAGTTAAAAAATAATATTAAAGTAAGTATGAAACGGATTTCCTGCGACGCAACCGCCATCTATGAATTTTTTTATAACAACAAAATTATTGTTTACCTTACAGCCATTGAAAATTTCGTACGCAGATTTTTTCGAGCTTTGTTTTAACTTTAAAACATATTTTAAACGTATTTTTGTATAAATTACAAATTCAAAATCATTATTCATAGTACCTAAGGACTACAGGACAACGTCTGAAAGCTAGTATACTTAGTATAATTTTTATTTGTTAGCAACTGTTCAATAGCAGCAAAACTTGTCGGTCGGACAGACGTAGAAACGGGTCAATGTTTGTTTGATTGTTCTTTAAATCAGTTATATCCTTACAAGGGGTCCCAACTTTACTCTACTACGATGCGGCAGCAACTGTTAGGTACATGTTTGAACCCCTTATCATATTTTATCTAGATTTAATATTTCCGGCTGACACTATTACTGTCATAGCAATGACTAACAGACGAACAATATAAGATTATGACAAAGTTTTTATAGTTTTGAAACGACATATTATGAAGGTATGATAAATAGTAGTGATTTAACCAGGGTTCCAGGTTTTTTTAAAAAAAATACCAAACCAGTGTTGCCACATTGTATTCGGAAAGATGAATGTCACCAAAAAACGTCATTCTCTAAATTTGGTATTCAGAAAGTTATAAATTCACTAAAAAAGGTCATTCTCTAAATTTGGTATTCAGAAAGTTATAAATTCACTAAAAAAAGGTCATTCTCTAAATTTGGTATTCAGAAAGTTATAAATTCACTAAAAAAAGGTCATTCTCTAAATTTGGTATTCAGAAAGTTATAAATTCACTAAAAAAGGTAATTCTTAAAATTTGGTGTCTAGAAAATTATAAATTCACAAAAAAATTACCGAACCGCCTATAGTTCGGTATTTATGTCATACCGAACAAGGTGCAGAAATACCGAACAGTTTCTACGAGCCGACTGGGAGAACTTATATAATAAGTGTATAAATATCTATAAAATATCTTTTGCTTTTTTGTTTTATTTTTTGCTTTTTTAATCCTTATACCTTATTCTTTTTTTTTTTTTTAAAAAAAACTTTTTATTTTGTTTTTTTCTCAGCGACATTTTTGAACATTATTTTACTATCTTTATTAGTATTGTCTCGGAACAGGCTTAGGTCTAGTGAGGCAATATATTCCATTACATATATTTTTATTATATTGTATTATGTACTTTTCTTTTGGAAAATAAAAAAAAAAAAAAAAAAAAAAAAAAAAAGTAACTCACCTATCGGCAGAGCAATGAAGTTGATGAACGAATAATTATCCGAGCATGCGATATATTTAATGTCACATACGAAAGTTTCATATTAACTTTGCATGTTGTAATGGGCACTCGGATTCTCCATCATTAACAAACTTGCCTCCCTGTTCTCTACAAATTTCATTTTGTATATTATGTATCATCTGGGCTCATCGAGTTTTCGATTATTGCATTTATCGATGTAGGTACACGCTCGCATCACTTATTTAATGAACAATATTAATGAAGTGAAATGAAATGAAACTACGTACCGTGTTTGAAGTGTGTCTGTGTGAGTAATGTTCATATTATTATAATCCAGCTATATTATTGCACCGAAGGGTACCTACACGGGGGCAGCTCGGTGCTTACACTGTTTATATTTAATTCATTGTCTTTATGTTTTATTAATTGTGTTGTATCTTTTGCATTTTGATTTTGCCTGTATTTACCTAATATAGGATTCATAAAATTTACTATTTTGTCGTTTGACACAAAAGTTATAAATTATTAATTTCGATAAACCGGTTTAAAAAGTACGATAATAATAATTAATGGCGTTTGAATGAAACATATTTTACTCTGTAAAATTGTTCCTGAATAAACGAAATATTTATATTAGTTTTTAACAAATAGTTTATTCGATTTTTTTTTTAATTTCATTATTAACAACTTTAAATAAAATAACTTTGAATAATTGTAAGCAGCGAAGTTTTTAGCAATAAAATTAATTTACAATGTATTTAGTATGCAAATATTTGATAGAGTTTTGAGCCGTAAAACAAATAAACAGGCAAACCATGATTATTCAATATTCGTGGCTCTTTTGTTTATTCGTAAAACAATTGCCTATCACTGACAACATTTTATAATAATGGTATTTGTTTGAGATCCGTTTATTGAACTAGGGATAATTTTTATTCAGCAAATACCTATTAATTAAAATTATTATGTCACTGCGTAAGTAGGCGCTCATGGCGAATAATGCCTGCCCCGATAAACAACAACTACCGATAACCATCGATGGTCACCAGGTCTCCCACCAGGGTGGATAAATTCAAGTACCTGGGAGCAACCATTACCACCACTGGTGACCTCGGGACTGAGCTTTCGATACGTATCGGTAAGGCAAGTGGCGCCTTTAATAACATGACCAAAATATGGAATTTAGTGTCGAGACGAAATGCATATTGTGTGTTGCCCATTCTCCTGTATGGGTGTGAGTCCTGGCACCTGAGCAAATCCTAGGCACAAAAAGTCTCAGCTTTTGAAATTAAGTGCCTCAGGAGAATTTTGGGTGTAAGGTGGTACCAACTATTTAATGCTTTGAAAAAAGCTTTAAATTTTTAACTATCCATCCATTGGAAAATCTTTCTTACAACACACAAATACACGTTCACAATTTTTCTCAGTCTCCGTTTCAACGTCGCTGAGCCCATCACTTATGGAGAGGAGATGGACTTGGCTGGGTCATGAGTTAAGGATGCCGATTAAATAGAATTGTCTCAGCACAGAATTTCGTCTAATGGGGCAATAAGCCCGTTAAACAAAATATAATAATACAGGTATTATATGTTAGAGACTCTAACATTACCACCTAATGGCGAACGTTGTTAACGTAAAGTGATCACACTAAGCCACCCTTCGAAATAACAGTAGAAGACGGTCGTAAGCCCGTAGTGGTTTGTTCCGTTTAAAAATCGAACATCAGTAGATAATAATTGTTAGTTGTTACATATTCTTTAATAATAATCGTGTTTTTCTTTACCTTGTCGTATTCGTATATCGGCCTCGGTAGCCTAGTGTCATATTATAGGCACTAACTTTTCATCAACATGTACCTGTTTCGATTCCCGACCGAGTCATAATTTTAAAAGTATTTTTCACTTGAAGTTTCAACCCTGAGTAGGCTAGTTAGATTAGACGTACCTAATCGGTTAGGTTGAAAATATTTTTAGCAAAAAATGTTTATAAGACATTTTTCACAGCCCTGTCTCAACACTTAAATTTATTATTAACACGTGTTCCCAATATGATTTTCAATAATTATTATTGTCTAAAAACGCAGTCAACTAATATCGAAAATGTAAATCAGTTATTAATTAATTTAATGACAGTGTGCAAGTATGAAATGTTCGCATTAGCAGGCCAACATTTTTGTATTATATTATGATAATGCAGTTTGATTTTACTATCTAAAGAGCTAATAATAATTATTATCAAAACCAGCTAGTTTATTAGTGCAAAACTAATAATTATTTTAATTGGTAATAATAGTGAGAGGTGTTATTTTTTGTACTATACATACAATTGTTGACCTACGAATGCGGCAACCATAACTTTTAATTTTACCCACCTAGGTGCCTGTAGCAATGCAGATCCACAGAAAGAAAAGGTTCTTAGCAGCCAGTAATTCTTAAATATCAATACATACTACCGATATGCAAATCTACCAACTTTCATGGGGTCTAGTCACATACACAATTACAGATGAATTTTATATATTAATACTAGCTTTCCCGACAGACGTTGTCCTGTGTTCCTAACTATGAATATTGAATTCCAATTTGTATGGTGATGATTATCATTTGAACAATAATGCATAATTAATTCGATAGAGTTAAACTAATAAATTATTAACATTAAAATATTTCCAAAACATCTATATTTCATTCGTATTCAAAACTCAGGCGGGAACAACGCGAGAATATAATATGCGCGCGCAGACATGTGCCCAATGTTGACTTTGTATGAAAATAATTAGGAGTAAGTGGGATGGGCTACTGTAAGAGCGGCAATCACGTATGCGAGAATGAGAGGGAACTACCATCATGGCGTTGGCGCGTCGCAGAAAGTCGCTTCCATACTAACTTTATAATTATATTTTATACTATCCATTATCCATTTTTCAACTTTTTATTAGTTATTCTGTTATCCGGAGCGGAGAAGAATCAAATAAATCAAACATCAGAAGAATCCATTCAGCCGATCTCGAGTTCGCACTAACCCGACTTTCATTTATATTAGAGATTAAGATGAGGGAAATATTGTGTTGAGCGTTGCCAAGTGAAGGCATCAGCTGCATTTAGGTTCTTTTATATATATGAATAAAGTCTGACTTTTAACGTCTATTGTGCGATATTGTTAAACCAAATAATATATTATTCATTCATTATAAATTCGCCTTCCAATTTTCAGAATGGAAATAACCCGCTTTGTCAGAAGCAAACAGAGTAGAAAGATTTAAAATGTAGCGGTGGGGAGAAATGCTCGGCTCACATTTGAAATACCAGTCAATTACGTTTCATAATATACGTATTTATAACCGACCATTTAATGCAAACATAATAATGAAATTGTGTGATTTTTTTAAAGTATTTTTTTTTTCTTATAATATAAATGAAAGTCGGGTTAGTGCGACCACTTCGAGATCGGCTGAACAGATTCTTCCGATGTTTAATTTATTGGATTCTTCTCCGCTCCGGATAACAGAATAACTACTAAAAAGTTAAAATAGATAAGGATTAACATAAATTTAATATTAAAGTTAGTATGGAACGGAATTTCCTGCGACGAAAAAAATCTATGAAAAAAAAATCTATAACAACAAAATTATTGTTTACTGCACCTGATGGTAGTTCCCTCTCATACGTAATTGCCGTTCTTACAGTAGCCCATCCCAATTACTCCACCGTTTCGAGCGTTTTAGAACATGTTCATACCAAGTTAACAAAACTATCGCTATGTGTGTGCACATGTAGCATCGGTACTTCATAGGCGAGGTAGAATGTGTGCGCGCGCATATATTCTTGCGTTGTTCCCGCCTGAGCTTTGAATACGAATGATATATGGATGTTTTAGAAATATTTTAACTCAATCGAATTAATTATGGGGGCGCAGTGCGTATTATGCAAATATGAACGGGCCGCCTCTGGTTAGGACCACAGGACAACGTCTGTCGGGAAAGCTAGTTCAACATAAAAACCGATTTGATTACGTTATTTGATTTGCGTTAAGAAGAGAAAAGACAAAATGGAAAGAAAAATGAAAGCATTGGAGCCAAAGTTCGAAATGCATTTTGTGTTATCAGAAAGTATAACATTTAAGTTCATTTAAAATAAGAACTTTGTGTAAAATTATCCAAAATTAAATCTGATCTTTTACAGTAGGGCTAAAGGTGAAGACTGAGGACCTCCATTGGCTCGGGTTAAAGACCCGACATTTAGCAACAATTTTTTTATTCATTGTTGGATGTCTGCGCGTGTATGATGTTTTATAATATTAAGTTTAGTTCTTGTTTCTCGAGCAATATGGTCTTGTTTTTACATTATTAAAATAAATCTTATAAATAGTTTATACAATTTATAATATACGAGGTAACCTACCTATTTCGCTTATCCGTATAAGATTAAATCAGAATTCCTCATGCTCGTTTCTAAGCAGGATCTTCAATTAATCCACTCAAATGAATTCTTTCTCAGCTGACCTGTCGAGCTTTACGCATGAGTAGTTTCTGTAGAGGGAACCTTAGGAAAATAACCGGTTTGGAGTTCGGGCCTATTTTGAGTTGGTACAAAACAAAATTTCGTTAAAACAAAGCAGACCTACAGCTTTCTTCGTACTAAATTACATAAATATCGGTCCATAATATCTTCTCTATAACGCCGAATCCTAAATGGAAAATTATTGCGTAATTATACGATCACAATGAACTTTGGAAGCCTTCGAGCGCAATGGAGAGTGCTTGAACTTGATGCCTCCCTATGCTCCAGAGTGCGGCTAAGGCCGCCCGCATCGTGGTTTGGGGGGATCCGCGGCGGGCTGGATTTGTGTGGGGCCGGCTTTTCAGTTTGATTGCTTCGATCAAGCTAAAGGGTTGGTTTCGTACGGGTCGGGTTTGCTGCAGATTGGTCTCCTCCGGGCTGACTTGGCCTATTTAAGACAATTGGGACATTTTATTAGTTTGAAATTGCGCGATTGAACGACAATTTGATGACGACTATCATTAGGTACACACAGAGATATGTTGTCAGTTTTATTGTTATTGCTCAGGAAACTATGTAGGTCTAAGTAGGACGCAGTCTTTCCTTTTCTTTCTTTCGTCAGCCCTTTTTTCTCCAATTCTGGTCATAGGCCTCCCCTTGAGGCTTCCACAGCTCCATGTTCTGTGCCAGCTGCTCACTTTTTCTTTTTTTTCACACTTTTTCTTCCCGGCCGCGGATTAACTCCGCTTTTGTTTCACGACGTTTTGAACCACATCGTTAGCCACTGTTTCAGCAAAAAAAGAATACGGAGAGGAAAAGGTCGTATGTAGAATATCTTTAAAAGGAAAATAAAGGAACGCAGAATGTTTACCTCTTTTTCCATATTGAGTGGATTTCCTAAAAAAAAAACTCTTATTTCATTATTGATTTATTTTATTCTCGAAAATAAATTCAAGAATAAATTTTGAAGGAATAAAAACTTCGCATTACACCTGCTGTTTATTGCAAAATACTTTCCGTGTTCTGATTTCATATTTTTGTTTTTAATAAGTAGGTAGGTACATACGTACTCGAATTCATTTTGACCATCTGTTGATTTCTCATTTTGGAAAGAACATGCAAAAAAAAATCTATAAAAAGAAATAATAAATATTTTTTTGATTTGGATTATCGAACGACTGACCATTTTGAATCGCAAAATATTATTTTGTTACAGATATCATGTCAAAATTAAATCTTTCATATTATTTAGATATATACCTACCTATATTTACGGCAGAATGCCTTGTAGAGTAAAAGTAAAAAAATACAATAAAACTTACAATACTATCTATAATACAACAATGTATGTTCTAACAAGAATGTAGTTTTTCAATTATTTACTGCCTTCAGGCAACACTCACAGTCGCGCAGACTTTTGACGTGTAGCCCGGCTGACATGTAAACGTCAGATAAACAATGGCGGTGTGTACGGCCGTTCAGCTTTACTATATCTACCTACGTTTTCGTTTTGAATTCATTTGAAGCAAGAAGACAAGATGAATAATTGCAAAATAGGGAGGAAGAGCAAACCAAATAATGGTCCCACGTGTCACTGTTAGCACCTGCACAGCACAGTGTAACCCAACATGTCGCTCCTGTTTTTGTGGACTGATAATATTGAAAGAGTGACAGGTTTGCATCTTATATGAGTGTTTTGTCTGCTTATGATTGTATTTTTGATACATATCGTATACCCAGATTAGGGAATCCAATCCCGCAAACCGCGGATCCCGCACCTTTTTTGCGGGATCAGAAATGCGGGATTTCTCATGCGGGATCCCGCACGTTTGCGGGACTGAAAAGGAAAAAATAATAAACAATAAGAATAGGCTCAGATGAAGTTCTGATTATTTATTAGATCCTGTACAACCTAATTAATGAAATATTTATCAACTTTCGCTGGAAAAACGGGACTTCTATTTGAAATTCATATGGAATATAATTATACTTCAGTTTTTAAGTTACAACTAAGTAAGTTTTGAATTTATATTTTGTGTTGTGTGAATCCTGTATCGGAACGGAACAAAATCAATGTCATTTGAATTATTACTCTATGGCTAGCGATTCTCCCACGGTAGGGGATTCAGTATCGAGCGTAGTAAATAATTGTCAAAGAAGGTTACTGCGTGATGCAATGTTAGTTAATGCAGAAACCAAATTGATCGACAAAATATACCAGGATAAGCCATGAACTTATAGTGTCGCTATCTCGTCGGATAAAAGAACGCCGTACATCATTGGGCCGTTATATGGTTGTGAAACCTGGCATCTGACGAAGCCTCAATAGACTTCTGCAACAGATTTTGGGGATTAGATGGTACCACTATGTCACAACAGCGAATCATCTCAGCAATCCGGAATCGCAAATTGAGCTGGCTTGGCCATATTCTCCGCATATCCCCCGAGAGTCTTGAATATGCAAGTCTTTACTACAATCCGGATGGGACAAGAAGGCGAGGCAGGCCGAAATTTACAATGATGCGGGCATTCACTGCGGTCCTACGAGATGCTGGACTGAGCTGGGATGAAGCTGTGCAACTGGCGAGAGGCTTGGTGGAACTTCGTGGCGTTCACATGCTCCACACTGGGAGCGATCGTGGGTAAGTAAGTACATCAATGACTGCCGTAAAAATATCTACAAAAAGATTCAGGATCTACAAATGTGGTGGACCTCAGACGCGCGGGTCCAACAAGAAACTGAACACCAGCAAGTTGATGACAACGACATCAACGACGATGAAAAAGGCATACCTTTAACGAATCTGTTAAATGATGATCTTTCGCTTACACTAGAAAATGAATGAGAACGTAGTCTCCGTACCGAATGGATAGCTGAGTCTAGACCTGTTGTGCCTGTATCCGTACCCACTTGAGATAATTCTCTTGATCTGATGTGGAGGGAATAGAGGAAAGCACTTGGATGTTGTAGAGGTGGGAATAACGGCTTAAATTCATAAACTTTAGAGCAGTTTCATAAATTTAAATAACCTCATTTTTAAAAGCTTAAAGCTTATTTATTTCTTTTAGTATCCGGAAAGACTACAAAAAAAATCATTCCGAAAATTTGATTTCCGTTGGCGGTAAGGTATGATCTTGCTAAAAAAGTCATTCAGTAAAGTCATAACTCTGATATAATTACAGATATCGTTTAATACGAATAACGAGAATAAGTTATTTTTATTTATCGAATATTTTTATCAGCTTTCGTTATAACGCTCACCTCTACTTGGAAACTGCTTACAATTATGTAAAGTCAATTCCGTCTACAACGTTTAGACACTTTGATTTCTTCGGAAGTATTATCAGAAAAAAATAACGAGTTTTTGTGTCTCTTAAATCAATAAATGTGTTCATTTGCCAATACAAATCACAATGCTAAAAGCTTAAACGTTCAAATGTTGTATTATATCGTTCCTTAAAATAAGCGGATTTTTTATACCTACCTCTAAAATATCATTATTTTCAATTGCTAACACTTCTAATAATTAAAACAATGCATACTTATTTTTATTTCATTGTTTTCTTTATAATAATAACCTACTTCAAACAAAGAAATGTCAATCCCGCTGATCCCGCAAATCCCGCGGGATCCACGGGATTGAGATCACCAATCCCGCAGGCTTGCGGGATCGCGAATTTGATGCGGGATTGGATTCCCTAACCCAGATCAAGGGTGCCACATCTCCAAATGTGTCAAACAGAGAAAACCATGATTGAAGTTTTTGATTTGAGAACAATCTGGACAAACCTAGAGTGCCATATATCCTCACAATTTTGTATGTGTTAGTTTTAGACTAGTGGCACTTTACCATAATGTTCGGCACATAATATACTATCAATTGGCATTCTTAACTAAATATCCATACTTTTTGACTTGTGGCACCCTTGATCTGGGAATACGATATGTGAGACAGAGTGTTTGATTTTTTCCCTCCACGTGTCACCCTTAGGTACCTCTCCATTTCAACAACGGTCCCTATACAAATGAATGGTTATTGGTCAATCAAAAGGTGTGATTGAAAGTGTCTGAATATACCGTTTTTTACCGAATTTTATAGAATATACCGTTTAGATGGCGGATTTAAATTACATATTTAAAGGCTTCCAGCTTAATAGTAGGCGAACTGAAGGTCGAGGTTTTGAGATACCCTCCCCATTTTTTTCATAGCACTTCGGGTTTAAGTTACCTATCAAAAATGTATAACATTCCACTTTGGTTGAGACCTAATCTATTGAAAAAAGAAAAAAAAATCTTGACGTATTTTTTTGAAGAGTTATTAATGTAATAATTGGTGAAGGGTATGTCCTAAGGAAGATTTTACCTATTAGCTGGTCCCATCCAATCGAAGACAATGAAAAAAAAAACAAGAAAATTCTGGAGTCAAACTTGATTATTGTCTTTCTAAATTATAAGTAAAAATAATTATATGGCATGAATGTACTATACATACATACATACATACTCCCTTTATGGCCCCCGCACAACGCAAGCCAGCCCGGAGAAGACCAACCCACAGCAAACCCAACCCGCACGAAACCGACCCCCCAGCTCGATCAAAGCAATCAAACTGAAAAGCCGGCCCCACACAAATCAAGCCCGCCGCGGATCCCCCCCAAACCAACCCACAATGCGGGAGGCCCAAGACCCACTCAGGAGCATAGGGAGGCATCAAGAGCTCACCATTGCGCTCGAAGGCGTCCGAGGCTCATTGTGCCTTTTCTGACCGGTTGAGGTTTAAGGACGTGAGGTGGTCAACCTCACGGTCCCGATCTGATTTTTCGATTTCCTGCCTCTAAAAAAATAAAGGGAACTATAGATGCAAGTGGTCAGGTAGTTAATTAAAATTATAGTACATATTTCAAAGTAGTAATGTGAATAAAATATTGGAATGTTGATTGCTTCTAATATTTAAGATAACTTGGATTGCAGCATTAACTCCCCGTAATTCTGCACTGATAAATCTGTGTTTGATGCATCTGTTGCTAACATAAAAGAGTCTATTTTAGGTAAATTATCAGATTGTTCTTGCATGTAACTATTTTAAAGTATATGAGTTTGCAACCAAAGGAAAACACTTCTTTATATTTTTCACAATAATTCAACAACACAACACAACTTTAGCGACGACTTTAGTAGTAGAACGCATGTAAAATGTATGAAGGATTTGTCATTTCGTACAATATCGTATGTAGTGACGTCACAACTTTGATTGACCAATCACAGAGCGTTTCTAAAAGGGGCGTGAAATTTGCGATTTTATTTATCAAAATAATAAATATAAACGATAATTTGAATTTTTTTTTTCATACACATCCAATAATAAATAGTGTCTGAATATATTCCAAATAATTTCAAAGCAATCCTTCATTAGTGCAACTTCCCTATTGCCTTTCTTACAGTAGCCCATCCCAATTACTCCACCGTTTCGAGCGTTTTAGAACATTTTCATACCAAGTTAACAAAACTATCGGTATGTGTGTGCACATGTAGCATCAGTACTTCATAGGCGAGGTAGAATGTGTGCGCGCGCATATATTCATGCGTTGTTCCCGCCTGAGCTTTGAATACGAATGATATATGGATGTTTTAGAAATATTTTAACTCAATCGAATTAATTATGGGGGCGCAGTGCGCATTATGCAAATGTGAACGGGCCGCCTCTGGTTAGGACTACAGGACAACGTCTATCGGGAAAGCTAGTTTAACATAAAAACCGATTTGATTACGTTATTTGATTTGCGTTCAGAAGAGAAAAGACAAAATGGAAAGAAAAATGAAAGCATTGGAGCCAAAGTTCGAAATGCATTTTGTGTTATCAGAAAGTATAACATTTAAGTTCATTTAAAATAAGAACTTTGTGTAAAATTATCCAAAATTAAATCTGATCTTTTACAGTAGGGCTAAAGGTGAAGACTGAGGACCTCCATTGGCTCGGGTTAAAGACCCGACATTTAGCAACAATTTTTTTATTCATTGTTGGATGTCTGCGCGTGTATGATGTTTTATAATATTAAGTTTAGTTCTTGTTTCTCGAGCAATATGGTCTTGTTTTTACATTATTAAAATAAATCTTATAAATAGTTTATACAATTTATAATATACGAGGTAACCTACCTATTTCGCTTATCCGTATAAGATTAAATCAGAATTCCTCATGCTCGTTTCTAAGCAGGATCTTCAATTAATCCACTCAAATGAATTCTTTCTCAGCTGACCTGTCGAGCTTTACGCATGAGTAGTTTCTGTAGAGGGAACCTTAGGAAAATAACCGGTTTGGAGTTCGGGCCTATTTTGAGTTGGTACAAAACAAAATTTCGTTAAAACAAAGCAGACCTACAGCTTTCTTTGTACTAAATTACATAAATATCGGTCCATAATATCTTCTCTATAACGCCGAATCCTAAATGGAAAATTATTGCGTAATTATACGATCACAATGAACTTTGGAAGCCTTCGAGCGCAATGGAGGGTGCTTGAACTTGATGCCTCCCTATGCTCCAGAGTGGGGCTAAGGCCGCCCGCATCGTGGTTTGGGGGGATCCGCGACGGGCTGGATTTGTGTGGGGCCGGCTTTTCAGTTTGATTGCTTCGATCAAGCTAGGGGGGTTGGTTTCGTACGGGTCGGGTTTGCTGCAGATTGGTCTCCTCCGGGCTGACTTGGCCTATTTAAGACAATTGGGACATTTTCTCAGTTTGAAATTGCGCGATTGAACGACAATTTGATGACGACTATCATTAAGTATACACACAGAGATATGTTGTCAGTTTTATTGTTATTGCTCAGGAAACTATGTAGGTCTAACTAGGACGCAGTCTTTCCTTTTCTTTCTTTCGTCAGCCCTTTTTTCTCCAATTCTGGTCATAGGCCTCCCCTTGAGGCTTCCACAGCTCCATGTTCTGTGCCAGCTGCTCACACTTTTTCTTCCCGGCCGCGGCTTAACTCCGCTTTTGTTTCACGACGTTTTGAACCACATCGTTAGCCACTGTTTCAGTAAAAAAAGAATACGGAGAGGACAAGGTCATATGTAGAATATCTTTAAAGGGAAAATAAAGGAACGCAGAATGTTTACCTCTTTTTCCATATTGAGTGGATTTCCTAAAAAAAACTCTTATTTCATTATTGATTTATTTTATTCTATAAAATAAATTCAAGAATAAATTTTGAAGGAATAAAAACTTCGCATTACACCTGCTGTTTATTGCAAAATACTTTCCGTGTTCTGATTTCATATTTTTGTTTTTAATAAGTAGGTGGGTACATACGTACTCGAATTCATTTTGACCATCTGTTGATTTCTCATTTTGGAAAGAACATGCAAAAAATACCTATCTATAAAAAGAAATAATAAATATTTTTTGATTTGGATTATCGAACGACTGACCATTTTGAATCGCAAAATATTATTTTATTACAGATATCATGTCAAAATTAAATCTTTCATTTTATTTAGGTATATATATTTACGGCAGAATGCCTTGTAGAGTAAAAGTAAAAAAATATTATACAATAAAACTTACAATACCTACTATCTATAATACAACAATGTATGTTCTAACAAGAATGTAGTTTTTCAATTATTTACTGCCTTCAGGCAACACTCACAGTCGGGCAGACTTTTGACGTGTAGCCCGGCTGACATGTAAACGTCAGATAAACAATGGCGGTGTATCGAACGGCAGTATGTGAATGACGTCATGTAAATACCTATCAGGTATGGGAACACGAGGACCCGAATTAAGTGACGACCGCGGAGCATGCACGCCTGGTGGTGCACCACGGGGCGCCCCGCACTGGTGTGTCTCGGGGGGCCCCGCATAACCGCGGGCCGTCGAGTCTCGTTGCACCTCGCCTCGTGCCCCCATACCTGACGATTAGGTACATACCTAACGATACTTTAATGTACATTATATGTGAAAATTGTATTATCGTTGTGTTCCCCACCTCGGACAATCAATAAAGGATGATTTCTCCCTTGTGCCGAGGTGGGGGGCCAGCTAAATGTATGTAATTAGATCTCTGTAGGTATAAGCTTTGAGAAGAGGTACCTACCTATGAGCCTTACTGAGAGAAAGCCCGCCAGTGGAAGATACACTGGCGGGACTAAGCACGCTGTGACTGCGGTTGCGCCATGAGACGGCGAAACAACCCAGCACATGCACTACCTAGAAGAGGGTATATAAAGGAGGTACCTACCTACTAAATACTAAAGCCTCTCAGTCGATGAGACACTGACGAGGCTGGGCATGCTGTGGTTGGGCTATGAGACGGCCAAGCAACCCAGCAGAGACCCCTGAAGAGCACACCAGAGGTTGAGACCCTGGTGGTGCCGAGCATGTAGTGGCTCATGCCGATACCTGGTGGTATCAATATGTCTACCTGCTGGTGGACATATCTGTTGGAAAGGCACACCAGCGGTTTGAGACCCTGGTGGTGCCGAACTTGGAGCGGCAGTGGCCATGAGTGGCAGCACGGCTCTCATAAGAATAGTGTAGGCCTATGTGCATATCTACCGGCAGGTAGATATGTACATACATTATGTAATATGTACCTACATTATGTGTAATATTGTAAATTGTGTAGCTCTATGTCGAGGTGCGCTGAGCTGGTGGTAATGGTTTGGGCGGGGAAAGAGTTTTGGCGGGAAAATAGCTCGCCAGCTTATTTACGCTGCCAATTCCCCGTAGCGCGAACGGGATGTACTCCAGACCATTTTCCACTAGCGCGCGGTATTGTATAGCCGCAAGCGCACTTCGACTAGAATTTAAGAGACCATATTTGTGCAATATAATCATCATTCCTCGTATACACTTGGTGTTTTATTCTACCTACCTACCTGCCTGCCTGCCTGACTGCCTGCCTGCCTACCTGCCTGATATGACCTGGAACTGCCTGACCTGACCTGGACCTGGAACCCCTTCGCTGACCTGTGTGACCCCTCTGACTGGACGATTGGATCGTGGACTGGACCTTTGCTGTGGACCTGGACAACGACCGATACCATTGGACCGAGGCTATTCTACGTACGCACCGACGTCTGAAGCTTTAAGTGTTCTGAGTAGATTCCTGGTGTACGAGGCTAACCAGCTCTGATCTTTGATCTCTGTCTGGGGACTCTACAAGCCAGGGGACGAAAAGCGCAGCTGACGACCGACGTGTGAGACGAATAGTTTCGTCGTGGGCGCAGGGCGAAGAAGCAGACGCGAGAGCCGCCGGGCGCAGAAGCAGACGAGAGGCCATCGTACCGAGCACTGGGTGCTCCACCCGCGGCTGTAACATACCCTTTTTTACAGTCCCTTGTGCCGCAGCTGTGCGGTACAGGCGGTGTGTACGGACGTTCAGCTTTACTATACCTACGTTTTCGTTTTGAATTCATTTGAAGCAATAAGACAAGATGAATAATTGCAAAATAGGGAGGAAGAGCAAACCAAATAATGGTCCCACGTGTCGCTGTTAGCACCTGCACAGCACATCGTAACCAAACATGTCGCTCCTGTTTTTGCGACATAGCCTGATCGTGCAATTTAGATTTGTGGACTGATAATATTGAAAGAGTGACAGGTATGTATCTTATATGAGTGTTTTGTCATCTTATGATTGTATTTTTGATACATATGTGAGACAGAGTGTTTGATTTTTTTCCCTCCACGTGTCACCCTTAGGTACCTCTCCATTCCAACAACGGTCCCTATACAAATGAATGGTTATTGGTCAATCAAAAGGTGTGATTGAAAGTGTTTGAATATACCGTTTTTTACCGAATTTTATAGAATATACCGTTTAGATGGCTGATTTAAATTACATATTTAAAGGCTTCTAGCTTAATAGTAGGCGAACTGAAGGTCGAGGTTTTGAGATACCCTCCCCATTTTTTTCATAGCACTTCGGGTTTAAGTTACCTATCAAAAATGTATAACATTCCACTTTGGTTGAGTCCTAATCTATTGAAAAAAGAAAAAAAAATCATGACGTATTTTTTTAAAGAGTTATTAATGTAATAATTGGTGAAGGGTATGTCCTAAGGAAGATTTTACCTATTAGCTGGTCCCATCCAATCGAAGACAATGAAAAAAAAAACAAGAAAATTCTGGAGTCAAACTTGAGTATTGATTTTCTAAATTCGACAACTATACCTACAACAGGGCCAATAGAATATTTTCGTCTTCTTTTCTTTGACCTGTAGTCTATCTTTAGAATAAACCTCCTCAACTATCCGTCCATCTTTGGATAGGTCAAATAATATAATTGGAGAACGTCTCTTGGTAATAAAGCTAATTGTAATAAAGTATTACAGAAAATAAAAGAAATAAAGGAAAATTAATTGATAGTGAATCAATTTTTTTTCAGACACAGAAATAAAGAATGTGAGGAACGATTAAAAGATGAGGAAGTAAGGCGGAGTATGGGGAAGAAAGTGGCAGATTGCGAGACGAATCAAGATTCCTGTTTTCTGAGCAATATTATTACATACATTCCTCACTCGACTGTCTATTTGATTGACTGTACTTAAAGACTTGTATTGGCCCCGGAACTGAAAAGCGAAATATGAACTAGAAAGAAAAACAAACCTCTTTTATTTCTCGTACTTTTTTCTCTCAAATTTAAAATCTTTGTTTTAATACGTGAAGTAAAAACTTTGTGACCATTTTTAGGAAACTTGCGCAGACGGGTGAGTATGAAATTTCGCACACTTATAGTTTAAATGGAGAAGGTGTGGCGAATGCTAATATATTATTTTTTCATTATGCTTAAAAAATACATTAAATCAATAAAAAAAAAACATCACAAATACTACTGTAATTTTATGTAATTGACATTGACACAGACGCAAAAAAATATTCTTTTGTTTATCTGTCGTCAAATTCGGAATAGATTAATATTGTCTGTCTTTGATCATAATACAAAAAACTATGTACATACATATCAACATTTCAAATTAAACGACCACTAGTACCTAATAATAATTAATTATACAAAAACATTCATAAATTTCAAAATGTTTGATACTGTTTATTATGTATCTCTGTTGAAGAAGGAATAAAATGACTTAAGAACATAAGGATAAAGGCTTTTAGAAAATCAATCTCCATATTAAGTATATGTATAGATAAACATCACCAAATAGTGGCATCGTTTGCATAAAAAAAGAGTCAATAAAAAGCCCCTTTCTACCCAAAACTTCGATTTCCAGGAATAATCCAACATGTAAATATGTAGGATCAAATTATGCATCTATTTTGTCAAATTTAGCCGAACAAATTCGTAAAATATTCAAAATAATTGGATGACTGGAAAAAATCTCCTGAATTTCAGAATCAAATTTGGAAAATCCAGTGGAGTATTCGCAGAGGCCCTTTTGCCGTGTTTCGTTCTATTCGCTTCCTAATATCTCAAGTGCCCTGCCAGGCTTCTCCGACACATTTTTTCCCATCAGCTATTAGAGGTCCCGTAGGATATATTCTAGACGAGATGAATTTTCCAAAAATGTTGGTTTTATCATTTACTAGACGTAATACCCCACACACTTATCGAGTCTCCACGAATTCTTAGTTATGCTTAAATCCATTGCTCTTGTTGAAAACTTGTTGCGTGTGAAAGCCCTTGCTTTACCTTTGATTCATTTTCGGGTTTGTTTTATTTCTTTTTTTGTCATTTTTTATGTTAAATATTTGAAAAAATGTACACACTTTGACGATTCCAAGTGCTCTAAAGAAGCCCAAGGACGTTGATAAATAAATAAATAATAATAAATAAATACATCTTGTATCTGATACAATATTGTTCACATTGAATATTGTAGTTTTCAATTTGTTTTAAATGTTATACTTAATGGACGGTCGTAGAGGTCCTGCCGAAGGCAAATGTCTTGGTTGCGCAATGTAAAGGAATGAACCGGAATAGGAACGATGGAGGAGTTGTTCCGGCTAGCGCGGGACCGAGAGACCTTCACAGAAGTGGCTACCAACGTCAGGGAGACCTGATACGGCACAAGAAGAAGAAGCATCTTGTTATGTTATAATCAATGTATTGTAGTTGTCAGTCTTGTTATGTTATAATCAATGTATTGTAGTTGTCAGTCTTGTTATGTTATAATCAATGTATTGTAGTTGTCAGTCTTGTTATGTTATAATCAATGTATTGTAGTTGTCAGTCTTGTTATGTTATAATCAATGTATTGTAGTTGTCAGTCTTGTTATGTTATAATCAATGTATTGTAGTTGTCAGTCTTGTTATGTTATAATCAATGTATTGTAGTTGTCAGTCTTGTTATGTTATAATCAATGTATTGTAGTTGTCAGTCTTGTTATGTTATAATCAATGTATTGTAGTTGTCAGTCTTGTTATGTTATAATCAATGTATTGTAGTTGTCAGTCTTGTTATGTTATAATCAATGTATTGTAGTTGTCAGTCTTGTTATGTTATAATCAATGTATTGTAGTTGTCAGTCTTGTTATGTTATAATCAATGTATTGTAGTTGTCAGTCTTGTTATGTTATAATCAATGTATTGTAGTTGTCAGCCTTGTTATGTTATAATCAATGTATTGTAGTTCTTGTCTTGTTATGTTATAATCAATGTATTGTAGTTGTCAGTCTTGTTATGTTATAATCAATGTATTGTAGTTGTCAGTCTTGTTATGTTATAATCAATGTATTGTAGTTGTCAGTCTTGTTATGTTATAATCAATGTATTGTAGTTGTCAGTCTTGTTATGTTATAATCAATGTATTGTAGTTGTCAGTCTTGTTATGTTATAATCAATGTATTGTAGTTGTCAGTCTTGTTATGTTATAATCAATGTATTGTAGTTGTCAGTCTTGTTATGTTATTATCAATGTATTGTAGTTGTCAGTCTTGTTGTGTTATAATCAATATTGTTATATTATGTATGTTGTTTTCTATTTTTCAAGCAAGAGGTATAATTTTGAATCCATGAGGTATCACAAACTTTTCCAACATTTCAAATATTTACCTACTTATATGAAGCAGAAATTGTTTTATATTTGAACGCTATATTATGATCACATACATTATCCATAAGATTTAAAGAAAAAAAAAAACCTTTTTGCATTTGATGTCCTATTCCGTGGAACAGGCTTTAGGCTATTAAAAATCTCGTTCGATAACCTAACAGATATTATATTTGTAAATTCATTATGAAGATACACCACACGACGCCCAAGGTTATATTATTTGTCACTAACGTTATGGTCGTAGAGTATTGAGACATGCGCGTCTTAAATAATGCAATGAGTTGCTATAAAATTCAAGCCCAGGCGAATAAATACATTTTTTATTCATTAAAAAAAAAACAGACCATTAGGTTGAAAAGAAAGTAGAAGAAGAATTTATATGGCAGAACAACGTCGGATCAACTAGTAATGATAAAACAACAATGATATTATATTCTGAAACGGATAAACGTATTTACAAACACAACCACGTTTCCTAATTAATATATAAGATGAGTATAAGTTGGGCCTTTTTCTAAGCTTTCGTGTATTAGTCATGAAAAATAGAGAAAGCTGAAATTTAAGCCCGCGGTTTTAAAAAAGATTTTTTTTATTCTCGGCGTTAAAATAAAGATAAGCTCGGAGCCGTAAAAAAAGCAAACTCGTGCATTGAGAGAGAGAGAGAGAGAGAGTGGTCTTTTTTCGAGCGAAAATTTTAATTAAAGTTCATCAAAATTTCACAGTCGGAGAAGAAATAAAAAAAAAAAAAAAACAATTTTTATTCTGTCGAATTCAAAACGGAGACTGGTTTCAAATTGAATGATGGATGGTCACCCCAAAATGACGAATCATCCATTTTAATTAATCGTTGTATTTGAACAAATGACAAACAATTTTTACGATTCATTTGTTTTTTTTTTCTCTCGTTGTTTTGTCTTCAATCTAATTTCAAACAAAATCAACATTTATTTTTACTCTGGATTATTCTGAATAACAGTTTATAAGGGATTGAACCACTATGATACACACCACTTTTGCTGACTTACTGCTTTATTTAAAAACTCTGATCAGTGGTAAAAAAGAGTTCAGCGGTAGAAAATTTGCGATCAAGCCGTCGTCGAGGTAGTTTAACCCATATCGATTGATTGCGAGCTGATCTCTGTAGATTTTTACCCGCCATGTTGGATTTTATGCATGTCTTCTGACAATGGTTTCGAGTGCACAACAACGCTTTCTGTAATAAATATACGGTTTTTAAGTTTTTTTCCCGTCCAATCAGGTGCTTTCTTCATATTTTGGTCCTTTTTGTTTTGGTTTATCATTTTAATAATAGAAATATTTAAACAAATAAAGCAAATACTGCATTCCCGTAATCATCGAGGTCTTACAACCATGATGCACCAACTAAACTTATGATAACTATAATGACGTTTTGAAGAAAATATTCAGAGTACTTTTAAAGTAAAAAACATAAAGTTCATTTTGGCTAAAACATAAAGGTTTCGTATGATTTAATAAGGACTTAACAATATTTTGAAAATATAAAAAAAAAAATTAAAAGGTCTGGCACCTATTCTGCACCTACTCGAAATCATTCATATCTGACATAGCGCATCTCTGTTGTAAGCACTCGCGGCTCCGGGCTACTATTTTGTTTGTTTACAAAATTTTGTTTGAAATGTCATCTTCATAAGTACATAACAAACTCGGATAAAATATATTTTTATAAATTGAGTAAAACTGATCGGTGAGTTATACGAAATCTTAATTAACGAATTTTTTATAAATAAGACGGTTAGTGTTTAAAAAACGGTTAAAATGGTCACATTCTCGATGTACGAGTATGTATGCATGCTATATTCTAACATAACTTTTCAAGATTATGACATTTGACAAATAAGGAATATTGAAAATTTCATTCACCCTAATTTGCGGAGCCATGAGATTTGTCATCAACTCGTTAATTATTAGCTGCAGAAACGAGTGCATATTAATATCGCCCCTAAAGTAGGTGCATAGCTAAGACAGGAGTTATCGGGATTTTTGTAAGCGGAAGGAAGAAAGAACGGACCTCCACTCTTTTCAAGCACACTTATTTCGCGTTTTCAACAGACATACCTACCATTTCTCATACAACCTCTCCTATTTCCCTTTACTTCTGACTTGGCCTTCCTTGAGAACGGAATCGATGTGTTCGATCCACGTCATTCTCGGTCGGCCACGCTTTCTTACACCTTTCATAAATGTTGTTTGTCATTCTGTGTGCATCCATTCTTTGCGCGTGCCCAAACCATCTTAACTTATTAATTTTCATTTTTGTCACAACACTTACTTCCATACCACATTCCTTCCTATTATTCTCATTCCTTTCCGTATCCCACAGAGTCTTTCCAAAATCTTTGTAGAGCTGTCATCTCTACTGCTTTTATACTACATTCTTCTTTTTTTGTACCTGTCCACGTTTCACATCCATATAGCATTGATGGTAAAAAGACTACGTTATGTAATAGTATTTTAGCTTGTAGTGAGACTTTGTCTACAGGTCTACAGGTCACAGTTTCTTAGTCGCCTGTGACCATGTAGGACGTGTGCCTACGAAACAAATTAGTCAGGATAATAAAAAATCGTGGAAACGTTATACAATCTTTTATTTGAACTTTATTTTTAAACCCAAGCATCATAAAAATTTGTTCAGCCAATATCGAGTTATAAGTGTTTGCACTAGCCTGACTTTCTTTTTTGTATCTTTAGATTTGAGTATTAGAAAACAAATTTGTTCAGCCAATATCGAGTTATAAGTGTTTGCACTAGCCTGACTTTCTTTTATGTATCTTTAGATTTGAGTATTTGTAAACAAATTTGTTCAGCCAATATCGAGTTATAAGTGTTTGCACTAGCCTGACTTTCTTTTATGTATCTTTAGATTTGAGTCTTCTTCTTCTTCTCCCTAGCTTGCTCTCAACTTATCTTTAGATTTGAGTATTAGAAAACAAATTTGTTCAGCCAATATCCAGTTATAAGTGTTTGCACTGGCCTGACTTTCTTTGATGTATCTTTAGATTTGAGTATTAGTAAAAAAATTTGTTCAGCCAATATCGAGTTATAAGTGTTTGCACTGGCCTGACTTTCTTTTATATGTATCTTTAGATTTGAGTATTAGTAAACAAATTTGTTCAGCCAATATCGAGTTATAAGTGTTTGCACTAGCCTGACTTTCTTTTATATGTATCTTTAGATTTGAGTATTAGTAAACAAATTTGTTCAGCCAATATCGAGTTATAAGTGTTTGCACTAGCCTGACTTTCTTTTATATGTATCTTTAGATTTGAGTATTAGTAAACAAATTTGTTCAGCCAATATCGAGTAAAAAGTGTTTGCACTGGCCTGACTTTCTTTGATGTATCTTTAGATTTGAGTATTATATAGTAAACAAATTTGTTCAGCCAATATCGAGTTATAAGTGTTTGCACTAGCCTGACTTTCTTTTATATGTATCTTTAGATTTGAGTTATTAGTAAACAAATTTGATGAGTGCAAACAAAAATAAACATGTTAGCAAGACTCAGCGAGTGTTAGGTGAGTGAGTAGCTTAGTAAGTATTAAGGGAGGTACCCACTAGGTACTCAAAATCCTTTGTTTGTCAAACAAAACAAAATAAAGCGATCGTGTCAGAACCGTTTAGTAACAATATTCCCGATACCACTCGGATGACTTCGTACTTTTATTTCCAGTTATAAATTTCACGTTCGAATAATATTATTTCAACCATTGTTCGCGCATGAGATGCTATACAGGGTGAAACTCCGAGGACACTGCCTAGGGGCAAAATCTTTTTATTAATAAAGTACTTACCTAGAATTGAATAAAATTATTATTTCTTTCTTCCGAGAATGAGAGAAAAGTCAAATGTCCACAAAGCAAAAACTCGTGCTAAAATCTAAATTCTCAATTCATGCAATATTTTTTGTTTGTAAAATGAACAATTTTCGTATTTTTTTCTTTCATTATTATCTTCATTTAACAATAGCTAACACAAGTAAAAAACAATTATTGAAATAAGTCCTGACGTTCACACGTGAAGCAATGACCAAGGGAAATAGGAATCTATTTTATATATATATATATATATATATATATATATATATATATATATATATGTTAATATAAAGCTTTTCGCGACGCGGAATATGTAGATTGTTATTTCGGGTACTGTCGCGTTGTGAGTTGTTCCCGATGTTATTTGGAACATTATTAAAGGTGTTGGTTTGTTGGTTAGATGGTGGTATATATTTCGGAGCCATCAGAGACTCCATCTTCAGCCTTTCGTCGTATTACAGAAGTAATAACGCCGAAATTAATCTGCAGTGACGAGACAAGGGTGTTATTCGTTGGCTCGTTGAGCAGATTATGAGGTATTTTGTCTCGTGAAACGCGGACTATTACGAGATGTGTTCGTAGCTATACTGTCTGTTGGGGTAGGTGTATAGGAATGTGAGGCAGTGGTGTAGTCTCTAGTTGAGATCGAGTTTGTGTTATTTGATTGGAGCTGTGTTTGTGGGGTGTGGGCGGTAGTATTTGTGTGTGTGGGGTGGGTGGGTGGAATTTGGTCTATGATGTGGAGGTACGGGGGGTAAATTTTTAAAGTTTCATCACGTTCATTAAATATATATATATATATTTATGTCAGACGGCATATGTTGGCTCATCTGATTTTAACACACCAAAGTTGATCAACCTTTTACCTGGAATATATAATTACCTGGTTGATACATAAATTTGAAAGTTACACCCCCGCGTTACGATTATGTTTAGCTTCCTATATACTCTATTCTCCACTTATATATTCAATTATTTACTGTCTATTTTTAAAGAACACTAGTTGATCACGAGTTGTTAGCTCTTACAACGTTGCCAAATCGATCTCACTAACACACTCACGATAGCATAATACATCTCCTATTGTAGACGTAGAATTGGTAGGTAGGTTTCTATATCTGATCGTAATATTCACACATCGCTGTTGGTTTCATATTTTCCGTATTATTGAGGACCTATATGTACCTACCTACCTACTTTATTTTTGTTGTGATTTAGACTCGTATATTTTTTTACTTGGCTAGCGTTTATGACAATATTTTTTTTAAGTATTTTAGAGTAGGTATTTAGATATTTTCTAACGAGAAGTTTATGAGAATAGCGTTTATTATAAATTGATGAGAAGAAATAAATCATAAAGGCTTTAACTTGGAATCTATTTGGTCTACAGAGACAAATCTAGTTATCATATTGTAGCAAATTTACTCTTCTTTAAAAACGCGCTAAAATGTTTTTTTCAAAAAATAGTGCTTTACGGTTATATTCGCCAAATAATAAAAACATAGCGATTTTTTCGCGGTTTTTCGATTTTTGACAAAGGTGCATTCGGCGCTCGAGGTCAAAAACTTGGATTATTCATCAGACCAACATCATCCCGAAGACGACTAAGACCCTCCTACACCGTGTTTCTTTCCTTCGAAGCAGAGCTGAGGGATTTGGACATGACGTGGGTGGAGGTCTTGTCCAAATGCCTCCCTATGCCCCCAAGTGGGGTCACAAATGGAGTATTGATTGATTGATTATAGTTCATCCAACACCAGAGTCGAGATATTTAGAAATTTGATATTACAAGTTTGCAAAAAAACATAACTACCTTATTTGACGCATTCTGTAATGTATAAAGTTACTGTACTATAATGGGTTTAATTATCAAAGCTGCTTAGTATCTTATTAAATCTTATTTATCGGACATAATACTCTAAAAGTTACACTTTTCAATTTACAATTTCATTCATGAATAAAATATATATTTTTTTTTTAAATTTTGCGTGATGTTCATCCAACACCAAAGTTGAGATTTTTTTAAATTGATATTGCATTTAAAACAACGCTGTTAGGCGTCCCTAATGTATTTTTTATTATTTTTAGCAAAGAGATATAAGCCTTTAATACTATAATTCATAGTAAATAACCGCAATATAGGTACAAACGCGAATTAAATATACCTACCAGCTAATTTGTGTTTCATTGATAATAGGATGAGCTGATTCGGGACCTCCTTGGCGGTTTGTGTCTGATGATCACTTGATCAATCAATCAATACTCCCTTTATGACCCCACTTGGGGGCATAGGGAGGCAACAAGTGCTAGTCATGGGTAACAGATCACTTTGGAGTGATCTGATCTGTTCGTATCAGATCACTACGATGATCTGATCGAACAGATCAGATCAGTGATCCGTGTCACGGATCTATCTGGTTGCGACCCAGCCCAGATATGATACATACACGGCTCACGGCTCTTTCCGGTTGCGGCATATTATGTACCTGTCTGTATCTTCGGGTCAGATCTGTTTCCGGTGTAGATACATAGATCATTCTCTATGGTCGACTGTATCCTTCATACAGTACAGAGATTTTTACACTTAGGTAATATCTGGACGGAGTAGATACTCAATATTTATAAGAATAATGTAGTCGAAACGTTCATTCATAAGTTGATGATAAAACTACGGTTCTATTGTTCGTAATCCGTAAAAAAAATATAATATTTATACACGCTTGGTTTTGTCGGAATGTATTTTTACCTTTAACCAGGGAAGTCCTGCGCATAATTATTGTAAAAAATAAGTTAACTCTAGAAAGAGATAAAATATAAAACATATGTACATGTGTGAGAAAACGAAATATAATATGTATCACTATCCGACCTCAATCGTTAAGTACCTACCTACATGTTATGAGCGTAGACAATAGACATTTCTCGATATGCCAGTAAAGTGTTGTCGGCCTATATTATTATTACCTCCACACGGGGAAGTCCAATATTTTAGGACAGTATGATGAACATGCGTCACGAACCCCGTCCCCTGCCCATAGGGATGTTGCTATAAATATCATAGATATAAGTATGTTGTATTATAACCGACCTCGGTAGCCTCACCGATCTCGGTAGCCTAGTGGCAAAGGCTCCGACTTCAGATCAAGGGGTCCCGGGTTCGATTCCCGGTCGGGTCAGAAATTTTCAATGTGTTTTTTCACTTGAAATTTCTACTCGGGGTTGGAATCCTGTCTCAGATTGGACGGGACCGGTTGACTGGTAGATAATGTTTCAAGCATTAAGTTCCGCCGGCTATACTGACACCTGTGTATAAAAGAGTGTTATTTATTTATTTATTTATGTTGGCATTAGGGAATTCAAGATAACACTCTGAATCGATGTTTAAGTTTTACATTGTTTTATCAATACTTAAGTAAATTTTTATTGTATACTTAATATAAAAAAATATAAAAAGAATAGTTTTAATTTTTTTATAAATTTGGTTTTTATTTAAAACAGATTAAACTTCTTTTATTAAAAAATAAATATTCTGTGTCTAAACCAGAAACCTAACTCAAACAGATCTTTGGGTCCTCAATTCAACATAGATCCAACGAGTCCGCGATTCAAACAGATCATTACAGCTCACACAGATCCGTTGATTCATTGATCTGATTGATTCATTGATCTGTTGAACCGTAGGACCCGTAAGTGTTCTGAAGATCAACAGATATCCAACGGGTCCGCAATTCAAACAGATCATCACAGCTCACACAGATCCGTTGATTCATTGATCTGATTGATCTGTTGATTCATTGAGCTGATTGATCTGTTGATTCATTGAGCTGATTGATCTGTTGAACCGTAGGATCCGCAAGTGATCTGTAGAACACAGATCAATTAAGAGTGATCCGGATCTTTGATTCAGATCAGATCTGAGTTACACATGACTACTGGTAGATAATGTTTCAAGCATTAAGTTCCGCCGGCTATACTGACACCTGTGTATAAAAGAGTGTTATTTATTTATTTATTTATGTTGGCATTAGGGAATTCAAGATAACACTCTGAATCGATGTTTAAGTTTTACATTGTTTTATCAATACTTAAGTAAATTTTTATTGTATACTTAATATAAAAAAATATAAAAAGAATAGTTTTAATTTTTTTATAAATTTGGTTTTTATTTAAAACAGATTAAACTTCTTTTACTAAAAAATAAATATTCTGTGTCTAAACCAGAAACCTAACTCAAACAGATCTTTGGGTCCTGAATTCAACATAGATCCAACGAGTCCGCGATTCAAACAGATCATTACAGCTCACACAGATCCGTTGATTCATTGATCTGATTGATTCATTGATCTGTTGAACCGTAGGACCCGTAAGTGTTCTGAAGATCAACAGATATCCAACGGGTCCGCAATTCAAACAGATCATCACAGCTCACACAGATCCGTTGATTCATTGATCTGATTGATCTGTTGATTCATTGAGCTGATTGATCTGTTGATTCATTGAGCTGATTGATCTGTTGAACCGTAGGATCCGCAAGTGATCTGTAGAACACAGATCAATTAAGAGTGATCCGGATCTTTGATTCAGATCAGATCTGAGTTACACATGACTAACAAGTGCCCTCCACTGCGCTCTATCTCTAGCAGTTTCAATGACCTCCTCCCACGTCATGTCCAAATCCCTCAGCTCTGCTTCGAAGGAACGAAACACGGTGTGGGAGGGTCTTCCTCGTCTTCGGGACCCTGATGGGAGGAAGAAAGTTCGTGATGCGGTGGTACCATCTAATATTCATGATTCTTCTGAGGCACATTGTCTCAAAGGCAGATACCTTTTGTGCCTGGGCTTTGGTCAGGTGCCATGACACACACCCATATAAAAGAATAGGCAACGCTTTAAGTGAAGAAGCTTGTGCTCAACGCAATTTTTATACCATCTAAGTATAATGTATGGTAATGAGACATGGACGTAGACCAAGAAGGAAGAAATTAGTATGAATGCGGTAGAAATGAGAATGTTGCGTAGGATGTGCGCTATTAATGCTGAAGATGAGATCGGAAACGGAATGATAGATGAGGAAATAATGAGAGCTAAAAAAATAGTTTAGTAACAAGAATGAATGTAAACAAAGTGTGGTGTTTGGAGAGTTTGGACATATAGAGAGGATGAATGAAAATAGAGTGACTTTTTACCTGCCTGAAAGGATAGGTGGAAGATCGACATGGGTAGAATATATCGATATGTGATCTTAAAGAAATGCAACGTCTAGAATAAAAGAAATAGGATACATGCATGCGGAATAGTATGATAGTGAAAAAAAGTATGTGGATAGGAAAGAGTGGAAGTCTCTTCTCTCTGCTTACCCCTATAAGGACACGGCGTAAAAGTTAATAAATTGATAACTTTACATTTGGTCCAAAGTTTATTCGTTTTCTTACTACCTGTACCTTACTTTCCTTCATGGGTTGGGCTGATCACGTAACTTGCATACTTTATAATAATCTTTGGGTTAGTTAGAGACCACAACGAAGTTGTGGTTAGCTCGTATGTTGATTATGTGATGTCTTTTTCATGTCAAATCTAATGTGTTGTTAGTTTTATTTATTATAGAATTAATAAATATATAAAAAACTTCCATCATACTACCATGTGGGTTGGCCGGAATAGATTTTTCGGGATACGTCCTTCGTTTGACTCTGAATGTACCTATACTATATCATATGTGTAATTTATTTCAATAATGTTTTATTTATTTATTTACCTGATCGACTCTGTATATAACTCTCATTAGGGTTGGAGGTGTCATAGTGAGAGGTGGAGTGTACCTACATAGTATAAATTTAATTTGATAACAAATAATTAAAACAATTGAGATCAAATATTGGTCACAAAACGATATCACATAATATTGATCAACCTTCTCGTATCCCATTCAAAACAATAATAATCAAGTGCGTAAATACGATTCATTCATAAAATCGTAATATTGAAAAAATAAGTTGTAAGAATGTAAATCATGCGTATTTATTAAAATGTTCAATCATTTGTACGACTCTCATACGTGTTTTTAATTGTTTATATTCGCATTTTGATAAAATTCCCCCAAGCCTAGCGATGTTTAAGTGTAATAGTATTGGTAATGTCTTCGTTACGCAACTGAGCCAAACAAAATATGCGCATTCAACAAAAGGTTCGCGCGTTCGTATAGGCGTTGTTTCTGATCTTAATACAAATGTTATCACATTTTTACAAATGTGGGGACTTGCTACATTAATTTATTTACTTTCGTGGATGGCATTGATACAGTAATATGATTTGGCAACGTTGCAATTTTTGATCGATTATTGTTGTTTAATAAATTGTCAAAATGATTTCCTAAGTGAGAATGTATATTTCAGATAAAAAGGTATATCGGAGTGTATATATGGTCACACAAAATGTCAAATATTGGCTCAAAATGAGTTATAGGCAGGAATCGGCTCAGGATGACGTGGTGATACCGAAAATGTAAAAATCTCATTTTGACTCTGATCAACTATGTGACAAAAGAGCCAACAAGTAGAAATGAGCCAACATCCCCGGTAATTAACAGACGGTTTGAGCCACGAAGTGCTAGTTGACAAACATATATATATATATATATATATATATAGAGATTAGAACTTATTTCAAAATGAAGAATAAAGTGCTTAAGTAAACTGTAATTATGAAAACGGTATTGTTGTTCAGATAGTTAAGCCCTGTTCTAGCTGGTCGCGATGATCGCATAAAAAAAATTGTGATCGCACGATGAAAAATTGTGTGTTCTAACTGCCATCGCATGATCGTGCGTCCACTCTTTTTGACAACGCAAACAAATAAACATGAATGTTAGTAAGTAAGAACTTTTGGTAAGTATAGGTGTCGTATTAATTATTATCGATACAACAGAGCAAGACAAGTGACGCGCGATCATTTCAAACAAGGTACCGATCGGACGATCGAATTTACTGCACAGTTTGGACATGTTCATATTTTTTTTACAATTTTTACATAGATATATTAAAATACCATTACTTAATGCTATTTATACAATATTTATTTACTGCTCAATTGTAAGCATATAACTTGTGTATGGAGCAGAGGTACATTTTTTGTTGTAATATACCTACTTATTACCAGATAGTATTTTTTACTAGACCTTAAGGATATTTTATAAGAAGTTAATTGCAATGACATTTATTATATGGATCAATTTACAAAACTATTAAGATAAATACAAAATTTTGTTATCCTTGAGATTATTCTAATAATGTACCTACCTAATACATTTGTGTGAAATGTGGAAGGTACGGATAGTTTATTTTCTATAATATTCGAATAGGTGTAAATGTTTGAACAGGGCGTCCGCGTTCATGCGATCATCGTAATCGCACGATCTTGCGATCATGCGACCAGCTAGGAAAGGGCCTCACAGTCTAGGATTTGTTGAGTTCAAAGAGTAAGGTTTAAATTGAAATTTAGTATTTAAAGTCGGCGAAATGAATTGTAATTTACTAAGTTTATGTAGAATTTAGACGAAAGTTTTGCGTGAGGCGCGCAAGTGTCAGTGGTGTGTGATAAACTGCTGTATGAGAGTACCAGGCTGAAAGATAAGCTCATTCGAGCGTTAATAATTCAGACAAATTACTGAAAAGTAAGAAAGTTTAGTCTGTTGGTAGATGCCACTTTCTTGCGTGTTCCTCTTTTTCGTGTTTGTTTCTGACTACATTTGTTACACTCCGAATAGAATCCCTCTTATACGATGATCTTCGAAAGAAGAAAACCTTCTGAAAATACGCACGAGGAGTTGATTTAAATTTATATTAAAATTGCAACATCAACTCGATATGGCACTCGAGAGATGTGTGAATAAATGAATAGTTCAACACGTTGATTTAAATGAACTTCATACTAGAAATGTCTTTTTAAACAAATTTTCAAAATATTTTGTCACATTTTTGTGTGCGAGGTAGGTACGGAAGTAAAAAAACGTCGATGAGAAAGAAAACAACTAGTGATAACGTCAAAAAATCATCGCAAATAGTCAAAATTTTGTTAAAGGTACATAAATAAATAAAAGTTTTATTGCTGTCTGTATAACAATATAAGGAGAGATATTTGTACGTTTCAAAGGGCGGACTTATCTTACAAGATCTCTGCCAGCCAACCCGCAGTTACATAATAGCCGTGAAATAAATATACAAGAAATGATTACAAGTACTTTTTCGTTGCGAATAAGTAGTGTATATTGATGACTATCAAAAACTATTGGCTAAATTATTTTTTAATAATAAATACTTATTAAAATTACGCAATTAAAGGAACTTGGGCTGTAATGTGGTAGGTACTTAATTTATAATTTCAATAAATAATATCAACGGGGAAAATGCTTTAGGATACGAGCAGTGGTAGTACATACGAAACAAATTAAACTCGTATCTCGAGGTTTTACTGTTAAACTTTCCGTGACACGTGTCGATAGTATTTTGCAGAAAACCTCACATAGGGAAATCAATTTCACTAAGAACTTAAAGGTTTCCTTTGATAGCTAACTAGAGGGAAACAGTCTTTGGATTAGTGAGGATTATTACTAAATTACATTTCAAGACCTACTGCTTTCCAAAGATAATATTATTAGAAAATATTCCCTTATCAATCATGGGTCCCTATTAGATATGGGATTCCCCGGGTTGGTAACCACACAATGTGTTATTAATTTGACACGTGATAAATGGATTGATGTTATGGAGGGAAATATTTAAATTTTTTCTTCTTTTAATAAATTTTATATTAAGGTCTCGCTTGTGTTTTAAAATTCTATTTTCAAGTTTATTTTTTCCAACTTTTTTATACAACAATAGGTGTGTATAAATAACCGGCGAAACCATCCCATCTCGTCCAATCTGAGAAGTCTCTTAGAAATTCTGACACGACCGGGAATCGATCCCGGGACCTCTTGATTAGAAGTCCACGCCTACACTTCTAGGCTACTGAGGTTAGTCAGTGAATATTCCACGCCCTTGCTATATTTCATATCAGATGATTTTTTGGAGTATCCTGGAAATAATGTTACCTACTATTCAATTTTTTTTCAAACCGTGTCCAAATCTTTCAGCTCTGCTCCGAAGGTGCGGAACACAATATGAGAGGGTCTTCCTCGTCTTCGTGACCCTGAAGAGAGAAATAACAACGACCTCCTCAACCCATTGTCATTCAGCTTCCTTAGCACATACCCCATATTATTCGTGTCCACCTCCTCTCTATAATGGTGGAAGTGATGCCTTGGTACCACTGAGTACAAATATTAGTAGATAACTATTTTGGATGCGGAGAACCGAAAATTGGTTCCTTCATTCAACAGTCACGTGACTGAAAATAAATTATCAATAATAATTCATTTTAATTTCATCCACAAACACAAGATAACACAACAAATAAAAAATAAAAACTAATGACTCTAAAAATTCATTACTGATCGATTTTTAAATGGAAAAAACCACTACGGGCTTACGACCGTCTTCTACTGTTATTTCGAAGACTGGCTTAGTGTGATCACTTTACGTTAACAACGTTCGCCATTAGGTGGTAATGTTTGTCTCCGAAACTCCTAATCATGAGAATTCTCAACATGTTCAATTGTTCAACATGTCGAAAAATCCCAACAAAGCCCAATAGGTAAATAACACAACAAAGCCCATAGGTACTTCCTTTAACTAATTATATACGTTTAAAACTTAAAATTCCTCTGTATTAACGCTAAAATATCAAAAATAAAAAATCGAATGTCACACAGCGTTACCGACAAACGCCACAGTTTGTATGGCTTTAACAGCAGTCACGTGGTACTTGTTGGAACCATGCGCAGTAGCACATTATTTATCTATTATTATTTCTTCTCAAATGTTGGTGCCACCTTAGGCCCAATATTATTCTTAGGTACTTCATTTGAAATGCGGAGAGTTTTTGTGCCTAGACTTTCGTCAGGTGCCAGGACTCACGCCCACGCATAAGAATGGCGACACATACGCATCAAACACTGTATATTTCTAGGTGTCGAGGTCACTAGTATTTTTTGAATATAAAAACGAATCTGTGTTCACTCAAAGTGAACATAAATACACCCTTTGACTCTTTCACAGTAAGCTACTTAAAGCTTGAGTCGTGAAAGAGGAAGATGGTTGGCATTTGGTATCGAACCGAATTATTTAGAAATTAAAAAAAAAACATGAAAAGAATTGTTGATTGCCGATTGAAAAGGGCTTTGGGAGTAGTTCCTGTAGTCACTCAGTTTTAGAGGGTTTGTGTGTGGGTAGAAGGGTGATGGTGCTATTCAAGGCTCCGAGTGGATTAATAGGTTTATTGGTTTACAGCACGTTTTGGTGTCGACGTACAATCACACGGGAACCTTCGACAGTTTGCTCCGGCCGATTAATCATCAAGACAATTTTCAGAAGGAAAAATACAGGGTGTAATGTTCCCTGATACAAGACTACAATAATTTATCAATAATTCGGAACTTCAAAATAATACAATTTAAACGAAATGACTTTTTTTAACATAATATTATACAATCTTGACAGTTTCGAAGGCCAGTCAGGAATTCTGTATCGATTAAAGCCTACATATTATAATTCTGCAACGCAAAAAACTTTGTATTTTCTACGTTATTTTGGTTATATTGAAGATGTCCCTGAAAGTACGACTAAGCGGAAGTCTAGAGATAGAACACTTTTAGGGCTATCCGAATACCTCAACATATTAAACGATTTTTTGTAGTTTTCGAGTTATAATCATTTTTTTGTCAAACCTTGACTTACAGGACATAAATGGTTGCAGAGACACGAATTTTAGAGGTACGTACATAGTTCTTTTTCTAGAATAGCTGAATAGTATCTTTACCTAGCCGATGCATTATTATTATTTATTTATTTAAGGCAGAATGCCTTGAACAGTAATGATACATCATAATATATTTTAGTAAAACTTACAACACTATACAGCAATATAAGATAATAAGTACACAAAACAATATAAAATAACAATAATAATATAACATTAAACAACCGAAACAGATTTTTATTTTTATTTCTTACAACAATGTTGGTTTGCATTCAGGCAACACTCGCAGTCGCGCGGACTTTTGACGTGTTGTTTTGTTTCGCTGACATTGAAACGTCAGACAGGCAATGGCGGTTCTTACGTCTGTTTTAGAAGTATTTGCAGCAAGTAACATAAAGATGGACTGCAAAACAGAGAGGAATAGCAAACCAAACGGTCCTACGTCTTATTGTTGTGGGTTTAAACAATTATGGGTTTATCTGATACCATCTTGCCAACAAAAAATTTTGAATCTCAAAATAAGGTACCTACAATTTAATTTTTATATAAACAATATCTTTGCCTTCATCACGTGTAAATATCTAATTTGTGCTCCAAAGCAATCGAAAAACAATGATAGCAGAAAATGATTTGAATCATCGGAACCCTGGAACCAGAACCAACTTTTTTGGCTTTGGTTTCAAAAACAGAGATTATTTTTATGATTTAGATCTGATAAAATTCCAGTTGTTTGTATGGATTAAAAACAGTTGTGTTAAAGATGTCAACAGTATGTTTGTGACTTATAATTTTATTAGAGCCCAGATTCATCCTTTCTTCTTCTCTGGTCACAATCTTATGATTCGTTGGCAGTAATTTTCTCCATACTGTCTTTCCACTTCGCTCTGTTTTTTGGAGCTCTCAAATTGGGAACAGCACATTCCCGACGTCGTCGTCCTCGGGAGTTTATCTCCTCGGTCATTGAAAAATCGACCATATTAAAGGTTTCCTTTGACATAAACGGAGTTCATAAAATGTCCTTGCATAGCGTTAACACTCTGTATCATCTTGTCAGTTTACGAGATGTGTGTTTATTGGTTGGTACTTGACTGGCTACATAAATCCGAGCTTGTACAAAACATTAACTAATGTTGGCTCTACGCTGCATATTCCCTATACATCGTGCGCGAAAATAATATGTATATACAACATATCGCCATGTCAATTTTTTCTTATTCTCTTTCTTAAAATATTATTCTAACTCCCTTAATATTATGCCGTCACCACGTAGTCTATCCAGAATTCTTAATCCTGGATAGGTTTACAGATTGATTCCAACATCATCATCAGCCCTCCTCTGTCCAGTATTGGACATATAGGCCTCCCTTCCCGACTTCCATTGCTCCCAGTCGGCAGCCATACTGTGCCACTGGTGTTAGGTCACCTTTATTGTGTCGCCGGACCATCGCATTTGTGGCCTCCCTGGGGTTCTGCTACCGGTTCTCGGTCTCCACTCCAGGGTTCTTTTGGTCCACCGGTGGTCCGTTGTTCTGACCACGTGTCCAGCCCAGCTCCATTTCAGTGATGCAACTTTTTGGACCACATCTGTCACATTTATTCCACGCATGTAAGAAAATCTTATAGATCCTGCTTCGTTCCCCTAATATGCTGCTTCTTCTACAGGTCCTATCATTTAATCCACCAGGTTAACTTATGAATGCTCTTCGCCCTCTCTCCACTTTTTAGCTATACATATAAGTATTCTGCGAGACTTCTGACTCTGGTATTGTTTTAACTATAGGTGATAGACCATATCGAATGCCTTTTACAGATCTATACAAATAATGTGTAAGTTTTCACATTTATTTTTTCAGTAATGCTAAAGTTATGCATTGTGTGAGTAGTTGATTTTTCAACTTTAGAATTAAGTTGGTCGTGAGACTGTCGGCAATGAATAGCACCTCTTTCTGTTTGCTGGTCTTCCTAGGCTGGAACATGTGTTGAGGATGTCAAATAATGACAGTTGCCTTAGGAGAGCGCTGTTCTTCCTGTGACGAAGAATATCCTTTCATCAGGGTCCTGAAGACGATGAAGAACCTCTCATACCGTGTTCCGTTTCTTTGAGCAAGGGTTTGGGAGGAGGTCAATGAAGCCGCGCAAGATCGAACGCGGTGGAGGGTTATTATTGCCTCCCTATGCCCCTAAGTTGGGTCAAAAAGGGTGTATTGTATTGTAGAATCAAGGTGGTTGCTTGATTATTTAACTTTTGTTTTGAAGTAGGGGTTCAGTGTCATAATCCGAACGTATTAGTTCTTTGTGCCACAACAAAACATAGGCTGGAAATAATAATATAGAATAGTTGATTGAAAATTTTGGCTATCTGTTTGAATATAACACAAACATTTGTGTTGGGTCCAAAGACAACCTATCAGGGTGATTATAAATTAATTGTTATTGAATTTGGGATTTGCGTTAATAGGATTTGTAAAATAAAATAGTATCACCCTTTGAGTAGAGAAAAGTAGGCAAACAAGTACACATAGTGGATGGGTGGATCTATTCATAAATTTCAGGGAAATAGAGAGGAATGGCTTAACGCGTGGGGATGTTGTTTGTACGGGAGGATTGCGGCTTCAAGATGAGGGATTGATGTGTTCAACGAAAACTACTAGATTTAACTAAAATCTTTACGCTCGTAGTACGTAAGCGGGGTTATAAGTATTTATTTAGGCCTGGAAATTTCAATAAGTAGTTTTATTTCGAACAGCGGAGCCATCTATTCGAGTAAACAACAATAATATTTAATCGTGATAAGCTCTAAAGAAAATTAATTATCTTTTTCTATATATTAATACGCGAAGGAAAAAAAATTGTGACTATTTTTACGAAAATTGCGCCGACGGGGAGTATGATATTTCGCAGACTTATAGTTTATATAAAGAAGGATTGGCGAATGCTAATATTTTTTTTTAATTATGTATGAAAAATACATTTAATCAATATGAAAAAAAAAATTACGCACCCTACTGTAATGATTTTTTTTAAATGAATCTGTGCTCACTCAAAGTGAACACAAATGCACTATTTGACTCTTTCACAGTAAGCTACTTAAAGCTAGTGTCGTGAAAGAGGAAGATGGTCGGCACCTGGGATCGAACCCACGACCTCCGATACGAAAGCCGGCGTTGTAACCGCTAGTCTACCAACCACCTATGTAGTATATACTCACACACACTCCGATGTATTTGACATTGACACAGACGCATATATTATTTTGTTTCTATGTGGTCAAATTGAGAAGAGATTGATATTGTTTGTCTTTAATAATAATAGAAAAAAAAATGTACATATTATCAACATTTCAAATTTGAAGTACTATCCATGTCATTGTTTTTGAAAGAAAATTTCGGAATAGCAATGACGTTGACAATGGAACCTTAATAATGTTCAAACTTATAATTTAAATAAGTTATGGACGAATTTCGAGCACTGGTCGACCACTAGTCATCGTAGACGAGAATAATTATATTTTCGTAATGCTTCAATAATTATTAATGTGAAATTAAAAAGCGGCTACGGGAGAAGTTTTCCTCCTCTATCCTGCGTATCCCAAAATTTGCTCTTGCAGAAACTATTGCATCACCGTCTGCAAGGCGTTCCTGCACCACAGAACCTATAGTTCCATCCAAGGGCGGATCCAGCATTGGCGCCAGGGGGGGTCACACGTAGTAAAAAAAGGTCATTTACACAATTTGGTATCTGGAAACTAGGCTTTTCCTAAAAAAAAGGTCATTTCCTAAATTAGATATCTGGAATCTAAACTTTTGATTCAGAGGGGGGGGGGGGGGTCATGAACCACAAGAAATTATAATTATAATAGAAAAGTAGGTATTTTATTAATAAATGTAAGTACTATACTTAAAAATAAAGGCCTTACCCCCCCCCCCTGGATTGGGCCTTGGTTACATCATTATCGAGTCTCAGCTTCCTTAAGTGTTTCTTTAGTCTATACAGTGACCCGTTAAGAAGCTTGTTAGATTTTAATACCTACTCCTAGGCCCATGCATTTTTTTATTCATCTGTAGTTAAGCCACCAAAAAGTTCCTTGAGTTGCCTTAGTCTAAGAAGCTTCCGGTATTCTTCTCAGTTCTCTTTATTCCCTTTCTTCTAATTTCTTCTTGGAAGAATCTGTTTATTAAGCCGTAAAAAAGATCTGGTCCAACTAAGAGTGCTGCTGCACCTCTTCTAGCTAATCTATCTGCTTTTGTCATTATCTTTCATCCCGACATGCCCCGAGACCCCGAAGAGCGTGAAACTATTATTTTACTTTTGATGGGCTTCCCCATCCAATCCAAACTCCCTTTAGACCCCGCTTAGGGGCATAGGGAGGCAACAAGAGCTTTCCATTGCGCTCGATCTTGCGCAACGTTAATGACCTCCTCCCACACCATGTCCAGATTCCTCAGCTCTGCCTCGAAGGAGCGGAACACAGTATGAGAGGGTCTTCCTCGTCTCCGGGACCCTGATGGGAGGAAGAACAGCGCTCTCCTCGGCCAACTGTCATTCGGCATCCTTAACACATGTCCCAGCCATGTCCATCTCCTCCACATAATAGTAGAGGTGATGGGCTCATGCACGCTGGGTGCGCCGGCGTATAGCGTCGTTCGTGATGCGGTGGTACCATCTTATACTCAAAATTCTCCTGAGGCACTTCGTTTCGAATGCAGATACTTTTTGTGCCTGGGCCAGAGTCAGGTGCCAGGACTCACACCCATACAGGAGAATGGGCAACACACACGCATCAAACAGTTTACATTTCGTCTCGACACTAAACGCCGACGCCTTCCATATCTTGGTCATGTTGTTGAAGGCGCCACTTGCCATACCGATACGTATCGGGAATTCAGCCCCGAGGTCACCAGAGGTGGTAATGGTTGCTCCCAGGTACTTAAATTTATCCACCCGGGAGACCTGGTGACCGTCGATGGTTATCGGTAGCTGTTTATCGGGGCAGGCATTATTCGCCATGAGCTCCGTTTTACTGACATTGACTCGAAGGCCGAGGCGTGCTGTTTCGTCGCAGATTTTGAAACAAATACTGAACAACGCTAGGTCGTCCGCGTACTCCAGATCGCACAGTTCGCCCATTAGACCATCTCTCTGTGTTATCGGTATACCTCTTGCTCCTTGCATGGACTTTCTCAACAGGAAGTCCATGACAATTATGAATATAAAAGGAGCTAGTACGCAGCCCTGTCTGACTCCTGTGGTGATCCTGAAAGCTTCAGTAGGACCACCTGGCGTTTTCACGCTACACTCGGAGTCTTCATACAGAGACTGCACCATTTTAACTATCTTCGGAGGTATACCGTACAGAGCTAAAATTTTCCATATCGATGGTCTATGTGGGCTGTCGAAGGCCTTTTCAAAATGTATAAAGCAACAAGCGACTGGAGAGTTAAACTCCTTGCACTGCTGAAAGATGCACCTGACACAGAAAATTGGGTCCGTGCAGGACCTTCCAGGTACAAAGCCGCATTGTTGCTCTCTCAGGACAGCCATGACAGGCCCCCGAATGCGGTGTAGTAATATCTGAGATAATACCTTACCGGGAACACTCAGCAGAGTAATTCCACGGTAGTTTCCGCATTCAAGGGGGTCCCCCTTTTTAAATATTGCGACGATGGATCCATTCCGCCAATCTTTTGGGCACCTCTCCTCTTCCCACGCCATTTTAAATATATCTAATAGTGGTTGGCCAAGGGTGTCTATGCCTTGTTTGAGGAGCTCTGCGTGAATTCCATCGTCTCCTGGCGCTTTGTTGTTCTTAAGTCTCATCACGGCCAGCACCATCTCACTGTATGTCGGCGGGTCCTTACATATCCCAGTTGCCTGAGGTATATTCAGACCAGCCAACTCCTCCTCAAAGTTGTAAGGTGAGGAGGGCTCGGGACGGTTTAATATTGACTCAAAGTACTCCCTCCATCTCCCTTTAATCAGTTCGGGGGCAGTGACAGTGGCTCCACGAGAGTCTCTTATTGCCGTCACGGATCTTTTTTGACCCCTGCCCTTGACCTCCCGGGTGATTTCGAAAAGTGTCCTTGAGTCATTTCCGAGTGCAGCAGACTGCGCTCGCCGTATCTGAGAGTCCAGGTGTCTTCTCTTATCTGTTCGTACAGAGTGCTTCACCTTGCGGCTCAGCTCTCTGTAATCAGACACCAAAGCAGCCAGTTTTTGAGGGTATTTTTCGCTGTATCTGAGGGTCTTAGCCTTCTGGCGATCTTCGATGAGGCTCAAGGACCCATCGGACATCCATATTGGCCTCTTTTTGCTCTTATAGCCGACAGAAGAACGTGCGGATTCCATAACGGCGTCACGGAAGCTATTCCAAGCTGTCTCAATCGGAACAGCTCCGTGTGAATCCTGCAAGGGGGAAAACCTGGTGCGTAACTTATCCTCGTACGTATGATGACACTGAGCACTCTCTAACCTGCGTATGTCCAGCGGGCGAGAGGCAGACGGCCCCTGCTGGAAATGGGTAAATCTAAATCTCAACGAACCCACAAGGATTCGTGATCAGTATCCATGTCTGCCCCTCGGTAGGTGCGGACATCACGCAGGTCAGTTCGGTTGCTGGCCCTTACCAGAAGATGATCAATCTGGTTTTTTGTTCTCCTGTCAGGCGAGGTCCAAGTATATTTATGGATATCCTTGTGGGGGAACAGAGTTCATGGAGTGTGGCGAAACCAATCAGACGGCTTCCATTATCATTTATCACTCCCATGGCATGCCTACCCATGACGCCTGGTCCATACTGGGGTCACTGCCAAATCCCCCAGTACTATTAAGCGGTGGCGTCTTGGGACATGGGACACAACTGCATCCAGATTGTCATAAAAACAGTCCTTGGCAGCCGCATCCCCATCCTCAGTGGGAGCATAGCATAGGAGGACCGTCAGTGTTTCGCCTGTCATCTTGAAGGACGCTCTCATCAGGCGGTCAGAAACAGGTCCCCAACCAAGAAGGCGAGAGAAGGCATATTTACTTAAAAGTAGAGCGACGCCACGCATCCGTGCAGTTCGGTGACCAGAGTGCAGCATGACATAATTGCCAGCGTCACTCTGCCCCGTCCCTGGAATGCGTGCCTCGCTCAGCCCCAGGATATCCAGTCCATAATCTCCCGCCAACTTGGCAGCAACAAGCCCCCCCCCCGCCCTCAAAGTGCGGACATTCAGGGTCCCGATTTTCAAGCTCTTGTTAGAGCGAGCCGTGGTCAACACAGGGGGGACACTAGCTGCCTGGACCCCCCCCTGGTGGGGCCCAGGCGTCCGAGGCTTAATTTTGTTGCCTTTTCTGACCGCTTGAGTTTAAGGGTGTGAGGTGGTCAACCCCACGACCCCGATCTGATTTTTCGATTACCTGCCTCTTACAGGATGCTCGAAAAACCAGCAAAAAGAACAGAGGTGCTATTTTAAGCCGACAGCCCCACGGGCTTCCCCATACCATTTTAAAATTCCTACATTTAATATTAGACAGGTGTGCTATATATTCAAGAGGTCTCCCTAGAATTCTAATGAGATCAGATAGCACTATTTTTTGTGCTATTATAGATTACATTATGAAACACGCGGAACGTTTCAGCCTATTGTCTTACACAGTAAGAAAGTTAATTAAATTAAATTTTATGTGGATTCGGATTGTAAAAGACAATTAAAATAATTAAAATCAGATAAATTGCTTTCGTAATGGGAGTTGGGTACTTTTAGATTCAACGAATATATCCAATAACAATTTACGATTTAGCAACGCGTAACAAGTAACAGACACTGCTCTTTTTACATTTATAATTAATTGCCCTACTACTTATAATATACTTTTTGTTTCTTTAGGTACTCTTCACATGACATGGTGTGGGAGGAGGTCATAAACATGGCGCAAGATCGAGCGCAATGGAGAGCTCTTGTTGCTTTTGAGTGGGGTGTAAAAGGGAGAATTGAAATAGAATATTAGAAAGGAATGTGGTGTGGATGTTAGCGTAGTGACTAGAATGAAAGTTAATAAATTAAGGTGGTTTGGGCATGTAGAGAGAATGAACGAGGAGAGAATGACAAAAAGGATATACAAATCTGAAAGAATGGGTGCACGCAGACGAGGTCGACCTCGAATGACATGGTCCGATCATATCGGTTCAGTCTTAGAGGAGGGCCAAGTCAGGAGCAAAAGGAACAGAAGAGCATGTATGCGGAATGTTATGCGTTTGGAAGAAGCGAAAGAGGTTTGTTTGGATAGGAAAGAATGGAAATCCGTACTCTCTGCCTACCCCCTTCGGGAAACGGCGTGATGGGTAAAAAAAAAATCAATTGAATTGAAGTATCCTTCGTCACATAGACAATCTCGTAAAGCAAATTAAGTACCCCCTGGTTAGTTAAACATGCTAGTATAAGTTTTCGATGATCGAATATCGAAACGATCATCGAGAGAGTTTCGAAAAATTTTCATACTAAAATGATCGAATGATTCGATCGCTTGATTTTAGAACACTGATTGCACGCTAAAAAGCGCTTATTTGCGTGCAATTAGCTTTCGATAATACTCGTACTAGCCCAACAGTTGAATTTAAAATTAGTGTAGCGGCAGTAATTTGAGAAGAGGAAGAAGATGATAAAAAGAGGGTTGGCAACACTGTCTTCATCTCTGGAAATATAGCGTCCTTTTTAACAATATGTACACATGTTGTTTTTGGAGCTGAATAAAGCAGTATTTTTGTAATTAAACTAGTATTTTATTTTGCCGATATATGTGCCTGTGAGGAGCTCTTAAGGGTGTAACATTATCAGAAGTGGGATCAGAGTGACCTGTGTTTTTTTTGTAAAAAGGATTTTTATTTAGTGTTCTAAACACGCTGCGAGAAAGGACGCCATTGTTAAATTGTTTTTTTTGTTATTTTTGCGACAGGACGTTTATTTTTGTGATAGGACACCTTGTTTATGTTAAGTTTGTTGTGATAGGACACCTTTGTTATTGTAAGTTTGTTGTGACAGGACACCTTTGTTTATTTAAGTTTGTGACAGGACACCTTTAGTTATTGTAAGTTATTTTGTGACAGGACACCTTTGTTGTTATTGTTTGTTGTGACTTTGTTTTTGTTTTACGAACTTTAAAATGGCTCAGAAAAGCCGTGCTGCGAACGAGGATGACTCCGAGTCGCCTCGTGTGCTTTTTGAGCGGCTCCTGGAGACGAAGCTGGAGGGCATGGTGGAGCGCTACTTCGGTAGGATTCAAAGAAATTCTCCTGCGCGGGACACTCCATCCCCGGCTCCCCGTAGCCGTGATAGTGGTAGTGGAAGGCCGTTGCCTACTATGAAGGGGGACGTTATACCCTTCTTTGATCCTGACGATAAGGGGTCCACGGCGGCAGCGTGGCTCCAGAGGATCGACGTGTTGGGGGAAGTTCATGGCTGGAGCAGCTATGAAAGGGCCTGCTACATGCAGACGAGGCTGAAGGGAACGGCACGTAAGTGGTACGACGTGCTGGGGGAGTACAATCTCTCCTGGGAGGAATGGAAGAGTGAGTTAGGAAGAGCCTTTCCACGGCATGTGGAATACGCTGATCTCCTGGAGGAGATGATGGCGTACAAGAAAAGGAGTGGTGAGTCCATGACTCACTACTACCACCATAAATTAATGCTGATCAGGAGATGCAGGATTGACGACGAGGGGGCGATTTCCTGCATCATACGGGGCCTGCCTCAAGAGCTGCAAGTTCATGCTAAAGGGTACAGCTGCAAAACTCCTGACCAGCTGTACCAAGGTTTCCTGGCACTACAGGAGAATTACCAGGTTGCAGGGAGCAGTGGTGCAGCCAAAAGACCTGCTGGAGGGCCACGGGAGGCCCGTAAGTGCTTCAAGTGTGGCAAGGTTGGCCACATAGAGAAGTTTTGCCGCAGCGGCAAGCCGCAGGGACGGGTGGAGTGCCACAGGTGTGGTAAACTTGGCCATATGGCCAAGAATTGTTTCAAGAGGTCCCGACCTGAGGAGCCTGCTAGGGAGAACCAGGTAAGGCTCATAGACGAGTTTAATATTTTGAATAATTCATTGTTTATAAAGATTGTACAGGTATGTGGTGTGCCTCTGAAGGCACTGATTGACACTGGCAGTCAGGTAAATATATTAAAACTTTCTTGGGTAAGACACCAAGGTATGGAGATGAGTCCAAGTACTACGCTGCTGAGAGGGTTTGCTGGAGGGACTATTCCGGCTGTTGGATGTGTGACATTCATATTGAAAATAGACAACCTAGAATTAAGTACAGTAGCATTAGTTTCTAACTGTGATATGGGGGAGATTGATTTGTTGATAGGTCAGCCAGTCATCGTGCAGCAGGGAATATCTCTTATGGTGAGCAAATCTCAAGTTACATTGGTGAAGGATGTCGAAATTGACCCAACAGAGACGATTGATATTGAGATTGAACATACTGATAGGAGATATGTTGTGAGCTGTGCAGAAGACATATGCATTGCTCCTAATACTGTAAAGCGTGTAAAAGTTTATGTTTCAGATGCAGGTAATAATTGTTTCTCTGCTTCACCTCGCTTTTATGAATTGGGTTCCCAGTCATATATGATCCCAGCTACCTTTTTGAGTGGGAATGATGCACAGTTGAATATACACAATTTAGGTGAAGAAGAACTTTTGTGGAAACAGGGCCAACTATTGACAAGAGCTACGCTCTGTGGGCAACATATAACCGAGTCTGCGAAAAATCAAAATGAACAAAGTCTGGCATTTTGTAATCAAATTGTCACTGATGAGCTCAATGTTGGGCCCATTAGACCAGAAGAAGGACTAGAGTTGATAAGAGTACTCGAGGAGTATGGGCCTTGTTTTGCAAACTCTACGAGTGAGCTAGGATGTACCAGTTTGGGTAAAATGACGATCAGAACTAATACTGATCGTCCTATTTGTTATAAACCATATAGGCTTGCTTTTTCAGAACGTCAGGTAGTGCAAGAAAAGATAGATGATCTATTGGCAGCGGGAATTATTAGAGAATCTGAGTCAGAGTATGCAAGTCCTGTTATACTGGTTCGTAAAAAGACAGGAGACTACAGATTGTGTGTTGACTACCGAGCATTGAATGCTATAACCATAAAGGATAGATTTCCACTGCCTCATATTGAGGATCAGGTTTGCAAACTGACAGGTAAGATTTATTTTACCAGTTTAGATTTAGCTCAAGGCTACCATCAAATTCCTATGGATGAAGATTCCATTAGGAAGACAGCATTCGTGACACCAGATGGTCACTATGAGTATGTACGCATGAGTTTTGGTTTGTCAAATGCACCTGGAGTGTTTATGCGTACTATCAAAAAAGCATTAAAGGACATTCCAGGTGACAGTATATTAGTTTTTATGGATGATATTTTAATTCCATCTACGACTGTTGCAGAAGGACTAAGCATCTTGCAGAGAGTTCTGGACCTTTTGTTGAAGGCAGATCTGAAAGTCAATCTGGAGAAATGTTATTTCCTGCAGACCAATATAGACTATTTGGGACATGAGGTATCGGGTGAAGGTGTTGCACCCGGGCGGACAAAGATCTCTGCTGTGCAAGAATTTAGAGCGCCAACCAATGTACATGAAGTGAGGCAGTTTGTGGGATTGGCAAGTTATTTTAGAAAATTTGTTAAAAACTTTGCAACGATTGCTAGACCAATAACTCAGCTGACAAAGAAAGACGTCCCATGGACGTGGGGCTCAGCTCAAATTAATGCATTTGAAACGCTGAAGGAAAAGTTGGTATCTCGACCTGTGTTGGCAATATATGATAGAGAGTTGACGACAGAATTACACACAGATGCTAGTAAATTTGGCTTAGGTGGTATTCTGATGCAAGTGCAATCGACGGGAGAATTAAAACCTGTGGCCTACTTTAGTAGAGTGACTTCTAAAGAGGAAGAGGTTTATCACAGCTATGAGTTAGAAACTCTTGCTGTAGTAGAATCAATCAAAAGATTCCGTATCTATCTGTTGGGCATACATTTTAAGGTGGTCACTGATTGTGTTGCTGTAAGAGCGACCTTAGTCAAGAGAGATATGATACCAAGAATAGCCCGGTGGTGGCTCACTATACAAGAGTATGATATGGAGATTGAGTATCGTCCAGGGGAAAGAATGAAACATGTTGATGCATTAAGTCGGAATCCTCCAATATGTGAGGTTAATGTAACCCAAATTTGCTCCGATGATTGGGTGCTTACCTTACAATTGCAAGACCACAAATTGAGTGCACTTGTAGAGCAATTGAATGGCGGGGCTGCGAATAAAGATATTAAAAATGATTTTTGTATTAAAGATGGTAGATTGTATCGAAGGACTTTGGCTGGTGATAGAGTTGTAATACCAGCTACAGCCAAGTGGATGGTAATGAGGAGGTTTCATGATGACATTGGTCATCCTGGATTTGATAGGTGTGAAAAATTGATAAAGAGTGAGTTCTGGTTTCCGAAGATGACTAGATTCATACGGAAGTATGTTAAAGCCTGTATTAATTGTGCCTTTGCTAAAGGACAGTATGGAAAGAAGGAGGGTAAGCTTAATGCTATAGCGAAAGTGGAGAAACCAATGCATACATTGCATGTTGATCATTTGGGCCCATTTGTCAAGAGTAAGTTGAACCATAATTATATACTGGTTGTTACTGATGCTTTCTCTAAGTTTGTGTTTGCAGTACCAACTCGCACTGTGAATTCAGTGGAGACAATAAGGAAGCTAAATGAAGTTTTTAGCATGTTTGGAATACCGACCCGAGTTGTTTCTGATAGAGGTTTGGCTTTTACGAGCAAACGTTTCAAGGAGTTTGCTGTAGAGAAGCAATTTAAGCACGTTTTGACTGCAGTGGCTACACCAAGGGGAAATGGGCAGGTAGAAAGAACAAATCGTACCTTACTTGATGCGATGAGAACTACCAATTCAGAGACCAAGTTGTGGGATCTGGATTTACCACAAATTGTGTGGGGTATTAATAATACTGTGTGTGCAAGCACCAAGTTTGCGCCTTTTGAGTTGATGTTTGGTCACAAGAGTCAACTGGTGGCTGAATCAGATAATAAATCTGATAAGGCGGTAGCAAGTACAAGTACCGACCGAAACCATGAGCTAGTTGAAAGGCAAGAAAAAGCCAAGCAACACTTGGAAGTTGCTGCTGAGAGGATGAAAATACATTATGATAAACGCCGTAAGGTAGCACACAAGTATATGAGAGGTGATTTGGTGTTGTGGAAACAAGGAGTTGTTAAAGGTGGTACTGGAATTAATCACAAAATTGATCCAATGTATAGTGGCCCGTACAGAGTGACCAAGGTATTGAAGGATATTGATCGTTATGAAATAACGAGTGTGAAAGGAATGAAGGGTTATAAGAAATTCCAGGCAGTTGTGGCCGCTGATGCATTGAGACCATACAGGGGTGCATTTAAAGATTCCAGTGAGTCTGACAGTCAAAATAGTGAAGTGGAGAGAGATGATCTTATTGATCTTCTGGAGAGTTAAATGAATCACTGTTGTCAGACTGGGTGAGAGGACATTGGTCGCTCCACATGTATTGTATTGGTTGCTTGCATTGTGTTGCAAGTGGGTGAGTTGACTTTTAGGTCATTTCACATGTTTTGATGGCTTGCATTGTTTTGCAAATGGGTGAGTTGACTTTCAGGTCATTTCACATGTATTGGTTGCTTGCATTGTGTTGCAAGTGGGTGAGTTGACTTTTAGGTCATTTCACATGTTTTGATGGCTTGCATTGTTTTGCAAATGGGTGAGTTGACTTTCAGGTCATTTCACATGTATTGGTTGCTTGCATTGTGTTGCAAGTGGGTGAGTTGACTTTTAGGTCATTTCACATGTTTTGATGGCTTGCATTGTTTTGCAAATGGGTGAGTTGACTTTCAGGTCATTTCACATGTATTGGTTGCTTGCATTGTGTTGCAAGTGGGTGAGTTGACTTTTAGGTCATTTCACATGTTTTGATGGCTTGCATTGTTTTGCAAATGGGTGAGTTGACTTTCAGGTCATTTCACATGTATTGGTTGCTTGCATTGTGTTGCAAGTGGGTGAGTTGACTTTTAGGTCATTTCACATGTTTTGATAGCTTGCATTGTTTTGCAAATGGGTGAGTTGACTTTCAGGTCATTTCACATGTATTGATTGCTTGCATTGTGTTGCAAGTGGGTGAGTTGACTTTCAGGTCATTTCACATGTTGTGGAGAGCTTGCATTGTGTTGCAAGAGGGTGAGTTGACTGTCAGGTCATTTCACATGTATTGGTTGCTTGCATTGTGTTGCAAGTGGGTGAGTTGACTTTCAGGTCATTTCACATGTTGTGGAGAGCTTGCATTGTGTTGCAAGAGGGTGAGTTGACTGCCAAGTCATTTCACATGTTTTTGATTTGGAAATAAACTGATTATGATTTATTTGTGTGGATCGACTTTAGATCCGGGTGTTATCAAAATTGAGAATTGATGACCTGTTTTTGTCCTGAATGGTGAAGGGCAGATTGCCTTCCTTGATGTGTTTGATAAGATGGTTATTTTCTTTCTTTGCGAGGTCTCAAAGGGAAGTCAGGACGGCCGAGTGTAGCGGCAGTAATTTGAGAAGAGGAAGAAGATGATAAAAAGAGGGTTGGCAACACTGTCTTCATCTCTGGAAATATAGCGTCCTTTTTAACAATATGTACACATGTTGTTTTTGGAGCTGAATAAAGCAGTATTTTTGTAATTAAACTAGTATTTTATTTTGCCGATATATGTGCCTGTGAGGAGCTCTTAAGGGTGTAACATTAGTATTCTGTTGAGTTTCAAAGTGAATGGTTCTCTGTGTGTGGATAAGAAAATGTTTTAAGGACGAAATGTCGAGACAGATGAGCCGCAGTTGCAAAATCTTTGTTATATTTGAGGAGAATTTATGATGAAATCACAAGCCAGGCCATTTTCTGAAAGTGTTGAAAAATCCACTTCCTACATTTTGGTGCTTTAATCGAAGATCAAGACAAGCAGTGAGCTCCCATGTGTGCTGTGTTAGTTGTAGCGTATCATTGGTGCAGTGGATGAATGGGAAGAGAAAAAGCATGCCTTTTCAGTCCCTATTGTATGCCGAGAACCCACTAATCATGTAGACGATTGTTTTTTTTTTGTCTTGTTTTTTTTTTGTCTGACAAAGAATGAAGGTTATTCCAAAAAGAGAAAGCACAAGATCGACTACCACAAATTTTTATTTCCTCTATTCACATCTGTCATTTTTTCCTAAAAAATTGGGATCTCTCGATGATGATCAGGGTGAAAGATTCCACCAAGATATTAGGACAATGGAGATTCGCTATCAAGGACGATGGGATCCAGCCATGATGGGTCATTACTGCTAGTTTTTGAAAAGAGAAGATATTATGACCCCTCATAAAAGGAAAAAATAGAATTTAATTAGTTAAATCTACTCAACACTTTATTAAAAATGTTAAAACGTTTTCGAACTTTCGCCCATCATCAGTAACTTATTACTAAACTTTTAGTAATAAGTTACTGATGATGGGCGAAAGTCCGAAAACGTTTTAACATTTTTAATAAAGCGTTGAGTAGATTTAACAAAGTTGTTACTCGTTTTTATTTTTCTTAAAAATGGAAATCTACAGTGTTGCTCACGACAATAAGTTCGAAGATTTAATTAGTATTTTAAGTCAATATTTTTAATCTTTAGGTGTTTCTTAAATGTAATAATTATTTTCAATTCAATTATAACATTAATGACATGTGGTTAATCTTTCGGTTTTTCTTAAATCTAATCATTTTTTTTTCAATACACATCAGAATGTAACATTAAATGTGGTTCTATAAAATATGTAATAAGAAAACCTTACGTGTTACAACTTTTTTCCCATCATTTTCGTATTTGGATACGTCCATTCTACCATGATATGCTATTCAGCTTTCTGTTACTACAAAACAAAAACAAAAATGTCGGCCAGTGATTATCATCGGAACAATGATTTCCAACAGTCTACCTTTCCGCATTTATTAAAATTTTGGGTCCCGTGGCCACTCAACCTAGAAAAGCCATCACACCTTTATTTCGAAAAATAATCGTTCCCGATATCCGAGCGCGTTCCGCTCGTAAATTTCACAGCTACGGATCGGTGTCTTTTCAAGCTAATCATACATGACGTTTAAGCTATTTTCTTTCCATCTCATCCTATAAAAGATTAAAGCTTGAAACGAATTGCTCCATTTATTTACCTACAGCGTTATTTTATTTTCTAATCGATCCAGATTAATCTTATTCTTTAACAGGAGATCAACCTGTTCGTCCATCAGGAAATCTAAAAAGGTGTTGTGATAGTGATAATTTTAATCTTTTTGGATATCTATCTTCTAACAACTTTTATCAATACAGCTTCTCATTTTTTCTTTAATCTCAATTTGTTGACTTTTAACAGTGATCACACTTAGCCAGCCTTCGTATCAATAATAGAAGCCGATCTATGTAAAAGTAGTTTAGATTAAAAATTACACACTATTTGAGTATATTTGCATAAAATAATTGGTACATATTATTTATATTTTTTATTTCCGCTCTCTAGATACAAAGCTGGAACATTTATGGACTCTAAAAAATTCCCGCTCTATATCATGTGATTCTCACAGCTCCATCCCATTGGAAACCGGCATGTTTTAAATAGGATAAGATTCTACAAAAATTAGGTTACATGAAAATTATTCGAAAAATAATTGTTGGGAAGCACAATTGTTCGAAATCAGAATAACATGACGTCATAAAAATGCGAACAATTGTAATTTTTGATAAATATGTCTTCGTACAACACTGTTTTTCGAACTATTGCAATTCGAATAATTGATTTTAGAACAATTTTCCTGTCACGTAATTCATTTTATGCTAACTAGAACAAGATGTTCACACAAATATAATATATAAAAAAAGATCAATCAGTAATAAAGTCAGTAATTTTTTTCATTAATTATTACTAACTGTTTTTTTAGAATCCTACATTATTATAATTATTATTGACATACAAAATTCAAATATGTAGTAAAATGGGAATTTTGAGCTAAAATTATTCAAGAAAAATAAATATTCATACAAAGCTGCTAAGTAATAAGTTTTTCTAAAAATAATCACGTCATATGTCTACTTAGCGTCACTAAAAAAGCGTCAGTCACGCCAAAGATATTGCGAACACGGATGTAGAAGCTCACCTTCTATACCTACAGTCAAATATTCTTAAATATTCTTAATTTGAAAAACAATGTTTACCTTAGTATTCAAAATGCGTAGGTACCTACTCGTAGGAATGTAAACGTATTGGAAGGTTTTGTATTATAATCCTACCTGCGTATTATTTTGTTATTTTTTTACATTTTTTTTTATTTATCCACCAATGGCATTCAAGAAAAAAATTCAGACATAAGACTACTTCTTCTGAAAAAAAAAAATGCCAATGCTTTTCCACCGATCCATGGTAACCAATTCAAGTATTTTTTGGTTTATCATGGGGGATGGTTTGTACCGAAGTCTACTGTTTCGGCAATTTTATCAAACCTAATTATTAGCTCACTCTCGTTGGATTATATTATTTAGGAAATAAAAAAGCTCTGTAGTCACCATGTGACAGATTTCATTACCCATTTTTATGTAACGCACCTAATAGAAAACGGAACGAATAGTGTTCGAAAGCTGTGAATATCGAATGTAGCGCCATCTAGTGAAAGTTATATGAATTATACGCATTTTGAGCAGCTGATGTTATTTTTAATGTAGGAACCTACATAAACTAGTTGACATATCAAATAAGTGAAAATAAAAATGAATAGGTAAACTTTAAGTGGGTGGTAGCCTAACGATTTCGACGCCGACTTGCGTACTGGAGGTCGTGGGTTCGATCCCAGGTGCCGACCATCTTCCTTTTTCACGACACAAGCTTTAAGTAGCTTACTGTGAAAGAGTCACAGTGCATTTGTGTTCCCTTTGAGTGAAGGATTCATTAAAAAAGTTTGTGAGATTTCAAACCAAAATCATCTAAGGGAAAGAAACTAGTTTACCAAACAAGGCATCTGGATATTAAAAAAAAATGGTATGAGTTGTGGACATCATTTAAGTCTGGATGAATCGATATGATAAGGGAATAAGAGGATTTCTGTCCAAAAAAATAAACGGAATATTTTCGAAAAACTTTCAAATTAGGATGGTCCTCTTTTTAGTTTCCATTTGTTCCAGGAAATAAAGTTTTAATTGTTTCCCTTCCTCTCTGAGGGTGGAGGGTTGAGGGCTTGATTGATAGACATATGTTTTGAATCGTTATTAATTACCATAGTCCAAATACCTCGACCACCTTCCACAGGTCGGAGTGGTCATTATTTTAAAACTGATAGCATAAAGTTTTTGGTTCCCGTGTTGTTTGTCGATGTAATGACATTACGTTTTACGGAAAATACAGGATGCTTCACTTATAAAAAATCCATTTTTGATTTTTAGGGTTTATTGTTTTCAAAAGTTTACGAAGCGTTCTTCAAAGGGCTGTACCTAGAGACTAAAGACCGAATTAAAATGACAGGACTACGTGAAGATATGATGGGCAGCTACTCCACGTGGCGAGTTTTAGACGACGAAAGTAAAACACAGAATTCCGCTCCAAGTTTGTCCTCGTATTGTGTTCTGTCTTCCAAAATACTCACGGCATCATCCTAGTCGGTACGTTTGGCTGGAAAACCAGTATAATCTTTTGTTGAGAGGGATCTATCGAGGATTTTGTTGCATTCTGGATGGTTAGATGAGCCATGTCATTAACGGACGAAAGCTCATAGTGGGAAAAACAGCTATTCAAGACATTAAACAAGTTTGCTACTCTTGAATTCGGAGAATTTGCAATATTGAGGATGCTGTACGATGGGATATAAACGTGAGGCGTTATCGGATAGATTACGTCACTAGAACGAATCCGGTGAGATTGGTAAAATTGGCGGGAGACGATATACCACTAACCGACTGTATGTAGGGATATTTTGATATTAGTGTTTCAAGTCATAAAGTGATGTTTCATTATTATATCCAATTATATACGGTCTTCTATTTTCTGCAGCTCTACTTCAGTTTTACGCTGCAACCGCTCTAATGTCATATTTTACATAAACTATCCTAATATGCTTCTACATATCTTTACACCTACTACCATCCGCACAGGTGCTTCGGATTTTTTTGGGATATTATCATCACTTATTTTTTTAGTTTACATGTCCTTACTCTTTATTGAAACGCATCATTGTGTATCACTGCCCCAAACATCTTCTAAGCATCTTCATGAAATATAAGTTTGTTGGTTTTTTTTTCATTGTTTCTCGTGAAGGCCAACATTTGATTCCGTATACTTCATCAAGATCTCGGTTGTGCTATGAATAGTCTCGATTTCATCACTCGCTCTCACTCAGATGTGAGTCTTGACATCCGCTGTCTTTCGCCGTCAACAGTCCCTATTTTACGGCCGCTGTCTTCCAGTTGGTCATTTCTAGTAGTTCTGCTGCATTCCGCTTTACTTCGTAATCCCACCTCATCCTTGGTCTTCCCTCTCATCTTTTTCAGCTCGGGTGTCCATTCTCTCTGTACGTGTCTAGTTAGCATCTTCAGCAGCAGAAATTTGGGGCCCTGATATATTGAGACTTGATCTCATTCAACATTTTTTTCCTTGCATATTTTAGTAGAAATTTCCACACAAGAACACACCCATCATGTAGATGTGTATGAGTTCCCATTTCAGGGATAATTACACGTTCGGGAATACAAGGATATAATTATTTGAAACCAAAACTAGAAACATATTAACGTAGATGTAATTTGTTTGATGAACATTTTAAATTGTTTTTGGAAACAGGGTGATTAGTTATTTCCTACTCTGTAGGTTTAAACACAATAATAAAATATTTATGTAACTGTGGTGCGGTAATTAAATAGTTCATATATATACTTTAATAATAACAATTAGTTTCATTTACATTGTTTACATTTCGTCATCTTCTTCTTCTTCCTTTTTATCTAGAAGGAGGATCTGTTTTTTTTCCTTGAAATCAGCCTGGTTCATGGGATACCGATGACCAGCTTTCCCTCCAACTTTTTGGTGGTCTCCCCGGTGGTTTGTGCCCCTCTGGTAGTTCCTCCGTAACTATTTTCGGAAGTCTCTGTCCCCATTCAGCCAACGTGGTTTCTCGAGTGAGGTATGCTCTCTCTACCCCACCTTACAACATCTTGGATGTTGCAAGTCCTAGGGATTTCCTCATTTGGCATTCTATCTCTGAGTTTTTTGTTCAGGGTAGGTCTTAATGTTCCATTTCCGCTGTTCGGAGTAGCTGCGTCGTCCTTACCGCGTCCGCCCTCGCCTCGACTCCGTAGGCCATTATAGGTCTGATTCAGGTCTTGTATATGCGGACCTTGCTCTCTAATAGCATTTGTTTATTATATGCGGACCTTGCTCTCTAATAGCATTTGTTTATTAGTCCATAAACAATCTTTGAGGCATTCGGAGATGACCGACGCTGAATTTTTCTATTTTCCTTCTTCAACCCCTAACTTGTACTAAATATTGTGCTTTACTCCACTGAGCATAATAATTTTGTCCGTGGTAAGCAGGAATCTTGTGCTTTTTGGTCATAAACTCTACCAACCAGTGTCTATTAACTATGGAAGGAAGAATCGCTCTACAAAAGAAAGTAAAATATCACCAAGAGGTTCAAGGAGTTCAATCTTAATTTTTTTTATTTCATTGAGTAGAACAAGGAATTAAGCCACGAATCAGATGGAACTGGACAAAGACTGATTCTATTTGACGAGGAAAACCAGTCAATTCTTGCAAATATACCTAATATTCTGACAGTAGATATCTATCTCATTTGTCAACCATACAATAAATTATAAAATTCAAATATGTAATAAGATCTAATATCTTTTTATCCATATTGAAGGATATTTAATGATATACAAAGGAGAGATATCCCTTACATAGAAATACAAAAATATTACAATGACTCATAATTAGCTGGAAAGGTCGAACAAACAGAGCAGCTAAAAGCAGATTGTCCGCTCATAATAAATCGGTTCGGTATTCACGAAAGTGAGGGGGAGGAAAGGATTCCTCAACCACCCCTGTTTATTATAAGGAGATTGAAGGAACTCGGACCCTTAAAGACGGAAGGGTCTCTTTGTAACAGTATTAGGTGTAGCCATACGTATATATGTCATCATAAAGGAAGATAATGCTGTCCTTTGCCATTGATTGATCGTGGTAGTTTTCAAAACAATCTAGGGGAGGATTCCAGTGATAAAACAGTCACAATCATCTTTCATTTAGGTACATTCCATGTGAATTTTTAGCTTGCATTAGAATCCTATAGTCACTTCTTTCAGCAGGTTTTTTTTTTAATTCTATGACCGAATTGAGTAAAAAAATAATATGAGAAGTAAAGAAATTAAATTAACAATATATGAAAACTTTCTGCTTCTATATTAACGCACGAATTCTTAACTTTTATTGGTTCAAAAAGCCTGGATGAAATGAAAACTAAGGTTTTTATGTTTTGAAAAAATAAACTATTTTTTAGCTGTTTTTAATTTATTTATTTATTTGGTTACCGGTTTCGGCTACCAGCCATCATCAGACCAAACTTAAAACTAATAAAAATATAGAAGAAATAGTGAAAACTAAGGTTCCAGAAACACCCACAGTTACGGCAGAGTGCAAATGTGAGAAAAATATAATATTTTGTTCATGCTGACATGAAACAAGGATTATTTTATAAATAGACAAGGTTCATCCTCCAATCATGCAGACAGTGGTTAAGCGGTGAGCTGAGACAGCTCAGTATACAGAAAATTCTTGCCTATAGAGACTCTTTTAGTGGATGAGTATTGATTTTTTTCTAGATTGTGCAAGACTTGTGCCTTTTGTCATGAGCAAGCTTACTTCTAATGTCGTACAGTTTTTAAAAGAAATGCCCATTGTCCTTTTTCCATTCTATTTCGGTTCAATCAGGACATGTTGAAACTTCTAAACCTAGCCCAAATTGTGAAGTTTAGTCTCACATTTTTTTTGGTGCGAAAATTTTCACAAAAAAATTGATTTGTCATGTACTCACCAGAAAGTTTTTATCAATTATTGCGCGATTGTGATCTTTGAGAAGAAATAATACTAGATAAATAATGTGCTACTGATGCGCATGGTTCCAACAAGTACAACGTGACTGCTGTTAAACTCATACAAACTGTGACATTTGTCGGAAGTGGTGTGTGACATTCGATTTTTTATTCTTAATATTTTATCGTGACCTTACTACTGAGAAATTTTATGTTTTAATCATATAATTAGTTAAAGGAATTAAGTACCTATGGGCTTTGTTGTGTTATCTTTTGCTTGTGGATGAAAGTAAAATGAATTATTATTGATAATTTATCTTCAGTCACGTGACTGTTGAATAAAAGAACCAATTTATGGTTCTGCGCATCCAAAAAAGTTCTCTAATGTGCACTCAGTGGTTATGACATTTTTCTTTTATAAGCGTAGTTGCTCAAGTCCGGCATCCGCTAGTATACACTATAGAGTTCACCGGCATGTTCTTCAATTCTGCAGCCACCCCTAGCCTTTTTGCCTCATGTGTGGATGTTGCCGGTATACTTCTTGTTAACATCTTAATGCCTACGGGTACCCATTCACAACTCTGGTGACCGCTTCTTTTGTCAGCTCTGGAAATTGACTCTTCAAAATTGTGACGCGCATCCGATCAGATGAATGTGTCCAAGTGAAAAAAAAAATATTTTGTTATTTTCTACTCTTCAACAACTTATTTTTATCTATCATAAAGAAGTTGTTAAGAATTATTGGAGCCGTTTACCTATATAGCGGAATGGTAGACTGTGAAAATAAATTTACTTCCATCAAAATGTAGTGTAAATGTAGGAGATATGGGAGCTCTACGAAGAATATGTGGAAAAACTTTGGGATATCGAGAGGAATAAGAATATTAGGAAGGAATGTGGAAAGAAATTAGCGTTGTGACAAAGATGAAAGTTAATAAGTTGAGATAGTTTAGGAATGTGTAAAAAATGAATGCAAATAGAATGACAAAGAGAATTTGTAAGGCTGAAAGGAAAGGTGTAAGATGTCGTGACCAACCGGGAATGGCGTGGATCGAACGCATCGATTCCGTCCTCAAGAAAAGCCAGATCAGAATTATGAAAAAAAGGAGAGAGTGTATGAGAAATGGAATTTCGGTGGAAGAAACGGCAGAAATGTGCTTGAATAGAAAAGAGTGGAGGTAGGTTCTTTTATTCTGCCTACCCCTTGAGAGACACGGTGTGATGGGTTATAAAAATCCAACAAACCAAAAATATTAAAATATGTGTCATACACACACAGGATCATTTTGAGACTGACAACCTGTACTTTATTGGCCTGATGTTGTGAAAATTTCTCCCATTATGTAATCTACTAGCTGACCCACCCGTCAAACTTCGACCTAACCCAGAATAAAAAAATTTTTTTTTAACTTATTATTATCACATGAATTAAATACAGTTTATGCCATGTAAAACTGAATTGAATTTAGCTTATAATATTATATTGCATTGTGTAAAAATTATTATTGTTGATTCGGATGCGGGATGAAGTTCGATGGGCCATAAGTTTGTAATAAAAACATTGTCTCCATAACCTAAAAAAAATACAAGAGATGGCGGTGTAGTAGGAAATATTACACGTCATGTACAACGCGTAACATTATTGTATATGTTGTTAGATGAATAGATTCCATTAAACCAAATTTCACCGAATTATTATGGTAAGAAATATTAATACGTGAAGGAAAAACTTTGTGATATTTTTACGAAAATTAAGCGAACGGAGAAGTATGAAATTTCGCACACTTATAGTTTATAATAGATGAGTGGCAAATGCTAACGTTTTTTCAAAATTATGCACGAAAAATAGATTAAATCAATAAAAAAAAAACATTACAAACACTACTGTAATGTTATGTATTTGATACTCACTCACACTTACACAGATTGCACCACTAGAACACAGCAAAACACAAAAAAAACATGAAACAAACACATTGGATCTCCAGTGCTCCAATAACAGGTATCACCCGCTTAGCTATATGTTAAGGGTCTGTATATTTTGTACCTAATTACAAGACGTGATTTGTTATTATTATTTCGAATTTGTAAGTAGGTAGGTACCTATATAAAAATGTGAATACACCTACAAGTCTTCTGTCGTGACACAATAATTTATAGTGTAATTATTGTATTATTATATAAAATTATATTATCTTGAAATAAGTATATATTTAAAAAAAATATGTTATCGATTAATTTATGTAGGTAACTAAGAATTTAACATTTATTTAATACTAGCTTTTCAGGCCCAACCACTATGCGATGACCATGGAAAATTTGTCTCAATTTTTATATATAGAGATCAAGATTTAATTCTTATACAAAAGTGCGTAGGTGCGTACTGTTTCTAATACCCACTCATCACATTTTTTTTTATTATTATTAAAAGTTTACCTTTTAAATACAAGGAACATTGTTTGAAATTATTATCTCCGTCACTAATTGGCTCAACTTCGCATTAATAAAAACATAAATCTCCGTTTAAATTCATTTATAGGTATCTCTTAATACTCATCGACTAATTATCTTTTAATCTCTTTGTTAAGTTCTTTATTCTTATAAAGATACCAGTTGACCCGCCCGTCGAACTTCGACTTTACCCAGAATGAAAAAAATAAATTACTCCTGGTTTATGCAATGTTGGTTACATTTTAAACTCCTACTTCCTACCCTCCAAGGAATGATTATCTATTAAACTCATACTCTGCTCAAACCATCCCGGATATTAGTAGAACATAACTAAAGTTTCAGTTTTATATATTCTTTCCAACCGCCAACCGTTCTTGACGCGATGCCCGTTTCTTGTACATACCTACCTATATCTTTGTCTCAATATAAAGAAAAAACCTTAACATAATACCAGCCCCCCGTAGACAAATTAAAACTGGCGTTCGACTACAAACGAAGATTTCGCTAATGTATAGTGCGAAAAAATTATCTGTCCACTGGAACAAGTAAACAATTATTTGAACTAAGCAATGACACTGATATAAAATTATAAAAAGTGGACAGCTAATTTTCTTCCTACTCTACATTGTCGAAGAATTCGTTTGTAGTCGATCGCCAACTGCATTTTGTCTAGGCCCCCTGCTTAGAAAACGAACGACAATTTTATGACGTTTTAAAAAAAAACACAAACGATTCTTAGGTCTTATGTACGCTCTTTAGAAATAAAATCACCCTTTTTACGAACGTAGTTGTTTTACTCGATCTTGTTTTGACACATAAAAGTTGAAATGGGAGCAAAAAATGCAAAAACTAAAAACATTAATTAAAACAGAAATATAGCATCTAGAAAGCCCCTGTTTTCATCTAAACCATCCTTGGGTAACCCTCGACATCTCCAATTTTTTTCATCGAAATCCGTCCAGTAATAAATGAGGAGTTAGGTAACAAAGAAAACGGATAGATTTTTATAGAGTAAGATTTCTAGCGTTGAGTATTAAAAAAAATCTATTTTCGTTCTATTTATTAGAACCTCCAAAGACAGTTTGACGCGTGGGTGAATTACAGGCTTACCTCTCATAACGTTCTTTATGGAATCAAGAATTTTATCCATTGTGTGAATTTTCCATATTGGGAAACACTACTGTACCCCTATTCTCTGCGACATTTACACTACCGTGAAACAATTTTTTGTTTTATGGAAACGTGTTAAGCGCCCTCACCGCGGATAAGTCCGCCCTTTCGACTGTCCTATTTACTGTCTCCACACTTCATTTTGATATAATAAAGTTTTATTTATTTTATTTAATCTACGTGATTTTATTTATTTACTAGCATTGCCGACAGCCGTTATCTTGTAGTCCGTAGGCACTATTATTATTGATTCGAAATTTATAATATTTACAAAAATACGTTTAAAATATGTTTAAATGTTAAAAAAATATTTCTGGAAGATCGAAAAAATCCATAAAAAATCTGCATAGCAATACTTGTAATATTAATGATACACAATAATTTTGTTGTTATAGAATTTTTCATATATGACGTTGGCGTCGCAGAAAATCCGTTCCACAATAACTTTAATATTATATTTTATATTATTTGGGTACTATCGATTTTTCAACTTTTTAATAGTTAACCAAATATATACCAAATAACCAAAATAACAAAGTACCAGATATCTCGCTATTTCCCCAAGAGATGGCGGTAGCAGTACCGTTGCCGAATCCATTCCATACAAACTTTAATTCTTTATTTTATATGATTTCTTATCCATTTATTCAACGTTTTATTACCTAGTTATTCTGTTATCCGCAGCGGAGAAGAATCTAAAAAATCAAACATCGGAAGAATTTATTCAGCCGATCTCGAGTTATAAGTGTTCGCACTAATGCGGTGTTCAGACGGGGCGAATATCGCCAGGACACCAAAATATCGCCAGCTAATTGAACCGTGTGAACAGATTGGCGATAAATCTGAAACGATAAAAATGATTGAAAGCGATATCGCCTCAAGTTGAACGCCTTTCAACTTTTGTATCTGGTGGAACGATTCACGCATGCGCAGATATGCGCGGCTTCCGTGTGTTCTGTTTCTTGACAGTTGACAGCACTGCTCTAAATTTATTTCTCCTTAGAATCCAATTCCGCGCCCAATATCTGCGTTTTTTTTTATTTTTCCTCAATTAGGAGTCTTTTTATATCGTTTAAAACAATATTTTCAACCAACTCCAATTACTCCGCGACTTCTACCTCGACGTCCGCCATTTTTAAAACAATCAGCGCACCTGACAGATTGAATGTATGTCGGTGGACTCGTGTGAACACATCAGACGATCAATGGGCGACCGGGCGATATTTTTTTATGCAAGCGAAATCGTCTGGCCTTACATCGCCCCCTCTGAACACCATATAACCTGACTTTATTTAATTTACATTAGGTAGTTATAAGATTTATATATAAGCGAGACCATCGTGATTGCATCTCTCTCAATTGTAGTCTATACAAAAGATATGACATTATTTACAATGGTCTCGTTACAACTTGGTTAAAGCCTACTCGTACTTGACATCTTGTATTTTTTTTTTAATTTTAATTACTTTATTTATTTAAACAATAAATTTACGCATATACAATAATTTACATTCACTTCTACGTTATTATTCTCCCACTAAAGCTATAAGCTTGTGTATTTGTTTGGGTTCTTGTTTTATACTACCTACTTGTCATCTGTCAGGTCCAATTTTTATTCGAGTGCTTTAGTGGCAGACAATGGATGAACATTTGTATGGATCTTTTGAACCTACTCGGCAATGATCGTGGTTCGTACAAACGACAAGAAGTGCGAACAGGTTGTAACGTGATTCTGGGTCTCCACTTTTCTGTGACGTCATTGTGCAAATACTCGTTATAAGAGGTATCACTGCAATTTGCATCATAATATGTATTTTTTCCAATCAAACGCTTGGTAGCCTAGTGACATCAGTCGACGGCTTTTGTACGTACAGTGTATTGAAGGTTGTGGGTTAGAATCCCGGTCCCGACCGTTTCCACTTTCATGACAGATGCCTTTCGTTTATGTTTCGAATAGTTGATAATAGTCGACTTTTTTTCTGGGAAAACGTTTCGGTCCAAAACCAATTTCGGGCAGAAAATTCAGATGAAAAAAATAAAAGATTCTACGAGGAATGGAAACCGGAACGTATTGAATACAAGGCTCTAGAATTCATAACAGTCAGAGCCTTGAAATGGGTAGAAAATTTTAATTATTTGCATATAAAATTGGAGGAATAAGATTTCGTAGTAAAACTTTTATAGTTTGAATTCAAAAATTGAAATATCTTCAAAGATATTGGAAGACACAAACGATTTATAGGAATGAATCTTCATAACATCGGTGTAATTTATGGATGAAGTCATTTTGAATTTTTTTATGGATGTTGTAACAGTAATGTTTGCTCCCATATATTCATCTCCCACAATGGCAGACGTGCATATGTAACAGAACCACAATTTGATAGTGCGACATCAGCTATGGAACATTTCCTTAGGAATCAGGGCTGTCACTAAAGAGTTGTTAAAAATTGAATAGAAAGTTATTTTGTCTGTAACTAAATATTGATTGCTAGATTTTGCGTGTAGCCGTGACAGATGGCTTGGTGGAAACCTTTAGCCAGGAATTCTACCAGTTTTGCCACCTTTGTACAATAAAATTGTTGACCTGCAGCAACACACAACACAAACTTAAAAAAGTCTGAAAGGAGAAAGATCGCTAAAAAGGCCATGACTTAATGTTACGACCCGGACATTTTTGATTTGACTTGGACAACCGGACGCACGTCATGACACCCGGACAGATGGCAACACTGAATTCTACTGCTTCTATGATATCAAAAAAAAGTTCAGGCCAATTGTCTGCCTCTGGTTTTCCCCATCCACCCGATATTTTAGTTCCATTGTTTTTACAAATCGCTCCTTCAGTTTATACGATGTCTTCTCTTCACCTTTTAGCTGTTTTGAGAAAATCCATATGTGTATAAACTATACAAATTTGAAAACCAAACAGAAAATATGTGAAGAAAAAACAGTCATTGACACTGTTGTGTAAGCGTCATGTGTGCCCATGTAAGCCTCACTGCTCCAGAATTATGTGCCACTCCCCTGGTCAGATAATGATGATTCTCCGTATTTTGGACCTCAATATTAAATTTTTCATAGAGATTATTCAGTTCATAATCGTAGTAAGGTATGCCAGAGACATTGATTCTTCTCTATGGAAATGTGGTTCAGATGAGGAGAAATTGGATCACGGTTTTTTTCTCTCGTCCACCCTTTTTTTAATTCTAGAATGTTCCTCCTTAATATCAAACGAATAGTCTTAATCTACCAAATATCTATAAGATTCTTTTCGCCCAGGCTTCTGATATAATCAATACAGCAATAAATAATAATATAAAGGTATTCAGTTAAATTAGAATTTTTGTTTTTATTGGCTAAATATGTAATAATTATTAATGATAGTATAGTATTGGTACTTCTTCTTCTTCTTCAGCTTATCGCCGTCCACTCCTGGACGAAAGCCTCCTCCATGTTCCTCCATGTCGATCTCTCCTGCGCAGTCTGCATCCATAGCACCCCAACACGCTGCAGCGTGTCGCTCCAGGTCATCCCTCAATCTCATCTGTGGTCTTCCTACACTTCTTCTCGTGTCTCGCGGTCTCCAATTCAGCAGTATTTTGTCCATCTTTCGTCAGTAGCTCTAGCAACATGTCCTGCCCATTCCCATTTTAGAGTCATCACCAGGCGGATCACGTCTGTGACTCTAGTTTTATCCCTCACAGTTTCGTTTCTGACTCTATCTCTAAGGGACAGTCCTAGCTTGGCTCTTTCCATCGCTCGTTGCGTGACTCTTAGTCTCTCTGCGCTATGCTTTGTCAGAGTGACAGTTTCAAGACCATATGTACTTACTGGCAGAACACAAGCTTCATATGACTTCCTCTTCAAGTTGATGGGTGTTTTTTTATTTTTTAATATATACCCTAGTTTCCCAAAGGCAGCCCAACTTAGTCCGATTCTTCGTTTTAGTTCTGCCGTCTGATTTTCTTTATCTAATCGGATACAATGTCCCAGGTATATTATATTCTTGGACTTTTTCAATGATTCTGCCATCAATCTCTACTTGAATGTTTTGTGTGCCCGTTACTTTTGTTTAAGCCAGGTTCATACATAATCCTACTGTTTTGGAGACTTCCTTCAGTTCTTGAAGCATTTTTGCTAGTTCCTCGGGACTGTTACTAATTAGAACTATATCATCGGCAAATCGCAGATGGTTCAAGTATCTACCATCGATGCGAATTCTTCTGTTTTCCCAATTAAGCTTTTTAAAAATATATTCTAGTGCAAGTGTAAACAGTTTAGGGGATATTGTATATCCCTGTCGGATACCTCTTTTTACTTGGATTATAAAATCCAAGAAATTATAAAATTTTACTTGTATTGTTGCGTTTTTGTATAAATTTTTAATTATATAAAATGGCCCATGTTTCTATGGAGTCAAAGGCTTTTTGGTAGTCAACATATCCCAACCATAGGGGTACGATATATTATATTCATTGCACTTTCTAGCGAGCGTATCGTGTGTATATGATCAATGGTACTGTATCCACATCTGAAGCCTGCCTGTTCGACTGGTTGGTATAGGTCGAATTTGTTTGTAAGACGTTTTGTAACAATCTTGGTCAGTAATTTGTATAAAACCCAAGGCAATGTTTTTGGGGTCACCCTTTTTAAAGAGTATTAATTCAGCATTTTGCCATTTCTCGGGTATCTCCTCTTCTTCTATGCATTTATTTAGAAGAGCATGTAATGCGTCTTCTAGAGAGTTTCCGCCATATTTTAGCATATCTGCGGTAATCCTGTCTTCTCCTGGGTTTTTCCTATTCTTTAGCTCATTTAGTGCGGCTCTTATTTCTGGTTTTGTTATTTCTGGGATTTCCTCTGAGCCTACATTTTTTATTGGTCGATTACTTCGTGTTCGTAGTTGCCAAGGTGTGGGAATATGCTGGTCATACAATTGTTTGTAAAAATCTTGTACAATATCTATTATTTTTTATTCCTTTTCGTATACCAGTATACCTTGTTCGTTCCTCATGCAACTAATTACTTCTCTTCCTTTACTAAATTGCGAGCGTAAAACTTTCATATTCATGTTGTCTTCTATAGCCTGTTGGATTTGTTGTGCATTGTATGTTTTAGTGTCTTTCCTAATCGCTTTCTTGACACGTTGGTTAATATCTTCATATTGTGGGGATTCTCTGCTAGTTTTTCTTCTTCTAATTATTGGTACATGTGTTTACAATTTCCCGTGTTTACTGATATTTTTAAACTTCTTTAATATTAGTTGATATTTGTTTTGTAATTATCTTTTGCCCGAAGCTCTCATAGCTAACGTGGAATAAAAAAAATAGTCAAACCGTCGTTTGTTCATTATAACAATTTCAAAACGCGTTTTAAAAGTTATGATTTTTAAATTTTGTGATGACCCTGCGATTAAGTCACAAAGTCATCATAATAAGTAGATAGGTGGAAGAGAGAAAAGGTGGGTTGGTCGGGAGATGTATGTGGGAAATAAAACGAGAAAAGTTTATAGCCAGTGCCGGGAGTACACTGGTGAGTGATAGTCGAACATAGATTTGATGGAGTAGGGGCGGCGCTGCCGTAATGACTGTTATTCTACATACGCAGCGAGGCAGCCCCCGCGCTGTGACGGGATCCAGGAAGAGCGACACTTTTTCAGAAAAAAAAAAAACGTTTTCCAAACTTTACGCACGAATGTTTTCTGCTGATCTAGGCACTAAACGGCGACATGTCAATGTCAAACTGTGTTAGTCTTTATCGCATGCCTTTACGAACACTGACATAGATCGAAAATACAAAAATTAAGTTCTATTTTTATAGTATTACAAGAATCGGCAGCAAACAAAAATTAAGAAGTTATGAAGACTTTTAAGTAGTGCGTGGTCCCAGGGACCACACCTATGTAGTTAAAGGTTAAAGTTAATGCAGCAAATTGTATGTAAGAACCTTCTCCGGCATTTTGCACGGCTCTGCGCAGATTCATATCTGACGTAGCATTTGTATTTTGAGCGAGATGCTCCGACATACGATAAAAAGCAAATATACAAACATTTCTGAACTATTATGTAGATCTGTCCTTCCTCCCATCAGGGTCCCACAGAAGAGGAAAACCCTTTCATACCGTGTTTCGCTCCTTTTAAGCAGATTTGGAGATGGTGTGCGAAGAGGTCTTAGACATTGTGCGAGATCGAGTGCAATGGAGAGTTTTTGTTGCCCCTAAGTTCGGTGTAAAGGGATATTAGATTAATAGATTTTTTTAAATGAATCTTTTTGTCAATTTTTCAACATTTTAATAAATTACTAAAAATATTCGATGGTGAAAAGTATATACACTCAAACCATACCAAATGACTTTATTAAAACAGTCAATAAATTTGTCTCATCCAAATGTAACAATTTCACTTTTGACAATTCTTTCACACTAACCAAAGAGTTGTGTCGTGAAAGAAAAATCTACGTTGCGACTTTTGAGAATTTATTGTTGTGTAAAGTATCATGTTGTTTTAATAACTTTCATTTGAATATCTATTTTATCGTTAATGTTTTTGTCGATTTCAATTAATTTTAAAATAATAATAATCATAAATAACGTATAAAATGTTATTTTGGATAATTAGTTATTGTACAATTTAAAAGAAAAAAAAAACCAATCGCACATTTAAATATTAATAAAAATGTTTTCATATTCCTAGTATTCTCTCGCTGAAACATATTATTTCAACTGCAGAAGAGAGCAATTGTTGCTAAAAAATGTCATTATTTGAGCTATGATAGTGTTGCCGCTTACGTTCGATATAGTGTACCATAGGAAGATGGGTAATCTAATTTTAATTTGTTTTCAAATTTAAAAACATGAAATTATCTAAACGATCTATAAGGTTGATTTTTGATTAAGGTTGACCGTCGGCGTTGACAGTCGAAATGTATGAACTTAACGTTGACGTCCGAACTTTTGTAATGTTTTCTTAGAAAAATGGACCCGCAATTTAACGTTCGTCATACATAGAAAAATCTTATTTTCAATATTAGGTACTACCTAAATTACATAGGTTTTTTTTTAATTTGACCTTTTTGCATAGTTCATGCATTATCAATGGACGTCTTCTAATGATGATGACATCCGCCTCTTGACATGCCCGCTGATTGGCGAAACTTGTGACCTGGCGGCAAGGGCGGATCCAGCCTTGGCACCAGGGGGGGGTCACAAAGTAAAAAAAAAGGTCATCTTAAAAATTTGGTATCTGGAAATTACACTTTTCCTAAAAAAAAAAAAAAAAGGTCATTTTCAAAATTTGGTATCTGGAAACTACACTTTTCCTAAAAAAAAAAAAAAAAAAGGTCATCGGTAAATTTGTTATATGGTACTTTTGCTCCAGGGGGGGGTCATGGCCCACGGAAATTATAATTATGCTAGCAAAATAAAGATTTTATTAATAAATATCACTGCCCTACTTCAGATTACATAGCCTAGGGGGGGGTCATGTCCCCCGTGACCCCCTCCTGGATCCGCCGTTGCCTGGCGGACGACGAGGCGGTGACTGTTGCTGCTTACTGGCGAGGCAAAATGTAGAACGGAAACGTTTACTACGGTATCCACGCTACGCTTGACATTTCACACAAAGCTTACTCGGTCTCTTTCGCGCTTTCATTGTCTTACTACCGGCGGTGAAAGAGATAAATATTGCTACTTTGACCTGACCAAAATTACCCATAAGGAAAAAATCCAGCAATTATTAGGTACTTACTACTCTTCTCTCTTCTTTCGGTGTCCTATCGGGTCCCCCCGACGTCGACGACCACCTGAGAGAAAGCCTCCCTATCTTCAGCCGCTCTGAACAAATCCCCCACAGTTCTCAGTCCGGTCCACTGACGAATGTTTCGGAGCCAGGAGAGTTGTTTTCTACCGACTCCTCTGCGGCCCTCTATTTTCCCCTTTATGACGAGTTGCAGAACCTTGTATTTTTCAACTCTCATTATGTGACCAAAATACGAAGTCTTACGAATTTTAGTTGAGGTGAACAATTGTCTGGTCGTGTTGGCTCTGCGCAAGACCTCTGTGTTGGTGGTCATGTCGGTCCAGGCTATTTTAAGCATTTTGCGATGGATCCACATTTCAAATACTACTAATGTATCAATAAATCAACTTTCTCGTCGTAAGAACCAAATTGATAGAAATAACAGTTTTCTCCTCAACCAGTTGAAATTCGGCATCCTTTACACATATCCAAGCAAGATCAGTAACATCTCAAATTGTAGGTAGGTGTAGTAAACTTGCATCCTTTTTTGTACTTACCATTTATTCCTAAAAAGCTTTCTTTAAAGTACTTTGGTATTACTAGTTATGTAAATATTATGTAGTCGTAACTACTACAGAAGAAAAGTCTAGTGAACAGGCAAACATTATTCAATTCCCATAACATAGCTTTTTGATATAAAAAAAAAACGATTCTTGTTTGAGAAAATTCATTGAATTTTTTTTTAGGATGGGTCATAGAAAAAAGTAAAACATACAAACTGCGAAATTTTGAGTTATTTGCAATAAAGATGAGTCCATTACAGAAATTGATATTATTCATATTCCGGCGCCGAATAATAATATTATGTACATGACAACTTACCTACTTACTTACTTAATCCACGTTCGCTCCGGTCGCGGTGTAGAGCATCTGGACGCCACGAAGTTCCTCCAAATCGCTCTATCTTGCGCCAGTTGCACAGCTTCATCCCAGCTTAGTCCGGAATCTTGTAGAACCGCAGTGAATGCCCGCTTGACTGTTGATTTCGGCCTGTCTCCCCTTTCTTGTCCCATCCGGATTGTAGAAAAGACTTGCATATATTATTCAAGTCTCTCGGGGGGAATGCGGAGAACATGGCAGCAGTCGCAGTTTTTAAATTTGGCTGCACTCTTGTTCTCATTTTCCAACTTTTTTTATCTCCATACCTCATTAATTATTAAATATTATGCACTTGTTTATACGTGGAATTTTTTGACATGTTGAATATGTCGAGAATTCTCATGATTGTGAGTTTCGGATAATTAAACATTATGGCGAACGTTGTTAACTTAAAGCGATCACACTAAGCTAGCCTTCGAAATAAAGTAGAAGACGGTCGTAAGCCCTTAGTGGTTTGTTCCATATAAAAATCGAACATCACTACAGCACCTAATGAATAATTGTTAGAGTCATTAGTTGTTACATATTATCAGACTTTTATTTTTGAATTGTATAAAAAAATATGTTTGAGAAATTGAAATTCAGTCTGACTTTTTTACGACCAGCCCTCTTTTGATTTATTTTTTGTACAAATGTTTTAAAATACTTTTCAAAAAAGTTTCTTTGTTGTTTAGAAGTTTGTTTAAAAAATAAATAATTCGAAACATTGTAGGTGGTACAAAAAAGGTAGGAAGGTATTTTGTGTATAAGTAATGGTAGGTATGTGGGAGTTTTTCAATTTAATCTTTATGTTTGTTCTTTTTTTACATTTTGAAATGACTTAAATTTAAATGACTTATTTAATTTTACACTTGGAAAGATAATGAACATTTTACAGACTGTGATACATTGGATTAATCAAAGTGATTTAAAAAGCTAATTTAAAGATTGATACCAATCTCACTAATTATTTTATAGAAAAAAAAATTAATTTAATTAAAATTTGCGGCTGAAGAGATTTTTACGATGCTTGGATTCTTCTCACAGAATAAATAAAAATTCGAAAAATGGATAGCAAATAATATAAAATACTTATAATATTAAAGTTAGTATGGAACGAATTTCGATACAACAACTCCATCTGTGAAAAACTATATTATAGAATCACAATTTTTTATCTACCTTACAACCATTTTTTTATAAATAACGCGAAAAGTGAATAAATCTAATTATTTTGCAATCAAATTTTCGTTTGACGCAACTGTCAGTAGTTTTGATAGTTGGCGCGATTGACATAATTCAGACGGAAAATATGTGGCTTAAAACAGATACATCGGTCGGATCGAAATTGGTTAAAAGTCATTTTTGTCATTATTTTAAATTCGAATTCAATATTCGTAGTTAGATCACAGGACAAAGCCTGTCGGGAAAGCTAGTTTTCAATATAAATGTGCAAACATGAACAATATAAGTAGGTAGGTAAAACGTTTCATTATTTTTTCGTATCATTTCCATCCACGCATTTGAATCCATCCAACAAAACAAAAAACATTTTCCAGGCATCTGTCAAACGGATATGGTGTAAAACGTACCATACGTACATAATATTAGGATTGTATTACCTAAAAGATATTTGGTATTTACACGTCTTTCATACGCCATTACCCGTTTTTCACATTCCAACGTAGCAATAGGTTCGGGCGAAAAAGTGATGTACCTAACATTTGCCTCAAAATATTACCTATGTCACTAAAAATTTCTTGATAAATCTATACATACTTACTTATATAAATCTGGAATTATTTTACGAATATTTAAAACGAATAAGTATGTAACAGCTAATGACTCTGACAATTCATTACTGATGTTCGATTTTTAAATGGAACAAACCACTTCGGGCTTACGACCGTCTTTTACTGTTGTTTCGAAGACTGGCTTAGTGTGATCACTTTTCGTTGTACGTTCGCCATTAGGTGGTAATGATTAAGTCTCCGAAACTTCTAATCAAGAGAATTCTCGACATGTTCAACATGCCGAAAAATCTCATGTACCTATACAACAAATAGATATTTAATAATTAACGAGATAAAATTAGGAAATTATTGAGAACAAGATAACAACCAAATTTAAAGTCTGCGACTGCTGTCATGTATTTGATGCCAGGATATTAATATATCCATTTTTGTTAAGGTTTCGTATTTATTGCCTATTGGCTTTGTTGGTGCACAACGTTCTAATTATTCTAGATTCTTGTGACCATTTTTCAGGACTAGATCTTAACGAATATGTAACAACTAATGACTCCAACAATTCATTACTGATGTTCGATTTTTAAATGGAACAAACCACTGCGATATTTAAAAGAACACACACACACACACACACTCCCTTTTACACCCCACTCAGGGACATAGGGAGGCTCAGTCGGCCACTCACGATCACTCCATCCACTCAAATGAAGCGATGTCACTCCACAATTATTTACCAGGAGTGGGTAAAACCCAGGGATGATGTGCAGCGATAGGATGAGATGGATATTGACCAATTATAATCGCGTCCGTCAATCCATTCGACCATCACTCAAACACATCGCTGCTCCAGATGAATACTGAAGATCTCAAAATATACGAAATTTGAGATATTGGTATCGTTGGAAGCGTCTCGTTCCATAGCATCTAATGAGACCTACCGACTTAAGATAAAACAGAAAATGACTCCGCTATAGCCAAAAAAAAGTTCTCAAATTTGAAAAAAATATGAGAATAATAGTGTAACATTTGAATATCTTACACTTCTTACTCAAACCGAGTGAAATTTTTAAGAAAAACACTATAACATTTTGGAATGTTGTGACAAGAATACTGTAACATTCCAAATTATTAGAGTGTCCTTGTAAGGACAACATTGTTTATGGCGAGCTTTTATTGTTTACGTTCTACAAATTTAGCCAAAACACTATACTTACAGTGTTGTCACACTATACAGTGTTGTCACATTAATTATTAAGTCGACCAATTAAACGGATTAATTAAAAATTAATGTTTTTTAATTTATTTGTCTTATAAAAACTATCCGACTACTAAATGGAAATTATTATTTTGAATATTTAAGTTAAAATAAACAAATTTCTATTGAATTCTGATACCTAACTGATAGTGTGAAATTTTCAATGAAAAGCTTATTTCAAATGCAAATAGGAAATGCATTTCCCCAATAATTCATTACAAAGTGCTCGCATCTATGATATGAATACAGTAACATCTCAAAAAACAGTAATATATTATCTAAATTTTTTCTTCAAAATAGGTACCTACTCATATACTTTGAGATGAATACTGTAAGATCTCTAACTACTGTTAGTTTACTGTAAAAATAGTATAAAAAAATTATAGGTACTTACTAATTAGAAAAAAATAAATGAAATCCATGAAAGGAATAAATGAGTTTTTCAAAAAAGTTTTCAAAAATTCTAGATGATCCGAAAACGATAGTTATCCCAAATTTAATTTCAACAAAATCTTCAAACTCGATTATCTCAAAACTATAAATTTGTGACAATATTTTTGACCATTGAACATTATTTATTGAATTGCTTCCATTTGGAATGAACGTGAATGGTCAGCTTTAGAATATTTTAAAATCACGGTAGGTACCCACGTCTTAAAGAGATATTTTTGGTAAAAATTGCAACGTCTTGCAACGATATTATGTTTATCACTGTCATGTACGGGCAATTCTGGCCATAGAGTGTCGAGACATGTATGTCTTAAAATGGCTAAAACTCAAGAACGACTGGACCGATTTGGATAATTTTGATTTTTAAATTTTCATCCATGTTCAGGAAATGTTTTAACAGTATGAATAATTGCGAGGAAAATAATAATAAAATAAAACAGTTTCCTACCTGTTAGAAGCGGCGTAATAAAATATATATTTTTTTTTATTTTGAGTGTCTAGAAATAAAGATGATTGGCTTTGTATGTAAGTGATATTATGACCTTTATCGAATTTGGTTTATAGATACATAGTATTTTATGTACCTAGTCGAATTGGTTTGTAGAAATGTCATTGTTCTCATTCGAGTAACATCCGAGACATAATGAGAAATTGATTGAATTCCTTAAGTGTAATGCATCTATTTAAAAAATGCCCTTACTAAACTTAAATATAATAATTATGTTGAGATAAAATTTTTATCTTTATAGGAAATCTGGACTCTTTGAGATGTGTTGCTGAAGACGAATGCTGAATACACAATATACATACCATGGACAGAAAACAGAACGAACGACTCAATACTATAAGATAATTAAATCGACGTTTTTATTTGGTCACTAATCACTCAAGGGAGAAGAAAGTTTAGAAAAGAAAGAGTGAAAAAGTGTTTTGAAAGAATGAATGATGAAAGAACGACAAAACGGATCTACAAATCTGAAAGAATGGGTGCACGAAGGGCCAAATCAGCAGTAAAATATAGATTAAGAGACAATGCATGTGTAACTTTATGCCCTTAAATGAAGCAAAAAAGGTTTGCCTGGATAGGAATGAATGGAAATCCGTACTCTCTACCTACCCTCTCCGGGATACGGCGTGACGAGTAAAAAAAACTATTAAAAAATTCTGGGTGCCCATCTCTTGCTGTCTAGTCGCCTGTTCAACCCATTGCCGTTTTGTTTTGGGACGCGGTCTACTTACATATAGGATTAAACTTAAAATAATAATTATCTTAAAAATCATTATATAGACTCACACTATAAAACATATTTATTAAGTCATTCGAAATAATTAAAATATTTTATAAATTAAACATAATACGACGTAATGGAAGGAAAATAATATGGATACGAAATCTTCGCGATGAGTTGTACTCGAATAATATTTACCTACATTTTAACAAAATACACAATAAAAATATATTTTAGCGAATACTCACATAACTTCATATGACAACACTTTGCCACAGATACGAAAATATATGAAGAATGTCGATGCAAAAAAAAACGTCAGACTTATCTACGCCGCGAATTGAATATAATTATGACCAATGAAAATCTAGTCGGTACAAATTTCAACCTCGCCTGCATATTATGGTACCCCCTGCCAAAAAAGTAAGTAATGGGCTCTTTCATCGACAATAATATATAATCCGTATTACTTTTATGCTAATATATCTCCACTTTATTAGGAATAAAATCCTGTATTATTTAACCCAATCCAAATCCAAACTCCCTTTAGACCCCACTTAGGGGCATAGGGAGGCAACAAGAGCTCTCCATTGCGCTCGATCTTGCGCAACGTTAATGACCTTAATTGAATTATTAAACCCATACCAACTTATTATCAAAATTATTAACATCAGACATTGTCATCTTGTAAACATTTCTAATGTCTAGCTAATAGGGATGTTAGTGAAAAATCGAAAAAAAAACCTACTACGAGAATACAAACAGAAACACAGCTTAACATAAAAAAACGCAGTGAATTACATCTGTATTAATAAGCGAAGCAAAAGCTTTGTGAACATTTTTATGTTTTGGAAAAATTAACTATTTTTTAACTGTTTTTTTATTTATATATTTATTTCTTTGGTTACCGGTTTCGGCTACCAGCCATCATCAGACCAAACTTAAAGTTTTAAGTTTAAACGAATGAAAAACGTTATCTCTTTTTTTTTAACATGAGACTAGTGAATGTTGTATAAGACGACTCTGGACTCTCACAATTCCACGTTTGACAAATAGCGGCAAAGGTTTTATTGAAATATTGAGACGCGTAAAGGCGATATTTCACTCTGCGTATTTATTTTCTTTTTCTAAAAAAAATAAACATGTCTCCTGTAAGATGGAGGCAGGTAGCTGGTTACTCTAGCTGGTGGAGGGGGGGTGGGGTTCCCATAGCGGCACTCTCCTATTATCGCGACAACGGACAATATTTTGCTGTCAAAAAGAGCACCCATTACCTGCGAACTTTACTATTATTCTCACAAAATGCGACAATATTTTTGTACGAACGAACGCTTTGAACGCAAGCGTCATTTTTCACACCTACAACAAAATAATATCTGATATAAATTCATTTTATACTAGGTAAGTAAGAGGTTCCATTCGAATTTTTCTTAGTAACTAGAATAAATCTAAATAAATAAATCATAGAATAAGAAAAAGTCTCAATAAACACTGATCACAAGACATTTTGCCTAAATATTTAAATTTTTACTCAAAACGCCATTTCTTATCCTTGAAAACGACACAAACGACATCTGGTGTACATTGGCGGTAACTAAAACCATTATTCAAAACGAAACGTCTGACATAATATTATCTTAATTTCCATTCTAAAATTTGAAATTTATATTACAAGGACGAGAATATCTTTTTCACGTATTCAGTTTTTTTTTAATAATTTGAAATGACAGGTCTTTTGGATGTACCTACTAAAATATTTCAATTTTATAAATTTAATATCGAAAAAATCACCAAAATGGAGTTAAAATGAAGCGTATTTCCTTAAAGTAATCTCGTATAAGGTTTTCAATTCATGACAAGTATTATTTTGAAAAATGTGTTCTAGGTATTTTATATTTAGGTAATAAAAACTTAATGCTTAATTGGAAATTTCCATACATTCAGCATGATTACATGCATACACAAAAATCAGTAATTATTTAAATTAAAACACAAAAAGCTTTTTGTTCTACTTCATTTGTCGAAGGTTTCGCTATCTGTCATATTTAACCTCCTAAGACCCAGGCTTATGAAATGAAAGAAATAATAAAGACCCAGAGTACTTTAAATAATACCTACTAAATAAATAAATGCGTTCAGACCCAGACAAACAACCCATCTTTTTTAGATTTATAGTTAAGCAAGCATCTTATTAATTCCTAAGCGATGTTCTGAGCACTAAAGTAAGACTTTAGTAAAGAAAAATAGGTATTCAAAATGTTTTTACCTATAAAAAGGACTTTGGGTCTGTATGCTGTAAGTTCGTCATCATTTTACCTTAGGAAAGGAATTAGGGTTTCAAAATAACATTCAAAATCATTCTTATTTGGATCAAATTTGTTATAATAAAAAGGAAAACACGGTTTCTGTTTTTTGTGAGGCACGGGAACAGGTTTCATGTTAAAAATTTGACGCATGTTTTCATTTTGCAGCCTTCCTTCCTACTCTTTTGTTTTACGCAAAATCCATTTTAGGCATATCATCGTGTGCTCCATGGGTTCTCTTAATTTTTTTAGGGCAAGGGAACAACTGTAAGTCGTCCTCTTTTCGTTATACGTTCTCTGATTCTATCTATACGTCTTGTTCCGTGATATCTGCATTAAACGCGTTTTCTTCGACTAGCATTCCAACAAATTCCGTTTTGAAGAATCTACGCAAAAGCTGTGTCTAAAATGATCAATATTTCTTCTTCGTTTAGTACCTACTGTAAACAAAAATGTTTATTTATCATAATCATAGCTCAAACCCAAAGTCCTTCTAATAGTACCAAATAAAAATCTTTCTTGAAGAGGATAGACCAGAGGTCCTTTTTAAAGCACTTTTTAATTTGAGGCTAAAAATTGAAACCACTGCTGCAGAAAACTATAAATTTATAACATAAACTGGTATGTATTATAATTCACTATATTCCTAAAAAATCATTACTTTTGTAAACATAACGCAGGATTTTAAAGATAAAGACAGATTACTCACATGACACGCGCCTCGACTCCATGATCGCTGACTTTCAACTGACAGATGACGTTCACATTTACACATTTTTTATTAAAGTGAGTATTGCCATCATTCTATGCGGAATTTTAGTTTCAGGAGGAAAATTTAAATTTGCTAGAACCAATAATATAATTGGTACTTTAAGAAGTACCATGGGCGTTTATTTCAAGCAGTAAAATTTTATATTGGTTCTAAATGACTATGTAGATTTAGTACTTTTTATAGTACCCTGGGCCTTAGGAGGTTAAATATTGTTTTCCATCTTCTTTGTCAGCCTATCTCCGGCCATTGCTAAACATAGGCCTCCCCTTTCCTTTCAATAATTCCTGTCCAGAGCCTTCCTCATCCATGTGCGGTCTGAAATCTTTGCGATGTCGTCCGCCCATCTGGCCTGGGTCCTGCCGACATTTCTTCTACCTTGTCTAGGCTGCCACTCCCCTACTCTTTTGGTCCATCTGTCATCCGGGCATCTGGTCACATGGCCCGCCCCTCCCCACTTCAGAGTGGCAACCCTCTCCACCACACCAACAACCATGTTTTCCATATTGTGATTAATTATTTGAAAAAATTAAACGTTTAACAAAATTTTGAAAAATGTATCATACTTTTATTATACCTACCGTCATTGATGAAATTTCATGTTGGTATATGTGACGATCGATCAGTATACTTGTGGAATGAATATTCGTATGGATATAAGCGATAAAAAACAACGAAATAATTGAATGATCGATGAGTTGTGTAAACTTTGCGTATGTTTTCCGTTAAAAAGTTTTAGCAATACAAAAATCGTGGCATTTGTTCGCATGTTTGTTTAAAAAAAGACGGATTAGATACGGGTTTTTATAAGGTTTACTTACGTATAACAGCTATCTTTCTCGACAGGCGTTATTGTCGTGTAGTCCATACTATGAACACTCATTTTGAATTAGTAATTTATAAAAAAGTACGTTTAAAATATGTTTTAATCTTAAAAAAAAAACTATATCTAAAAGCTTGAAAGAAATTCTGTCAAAAAATCATCATGAAACTCAATGAGTTGTCAAGTAAATAAAAATGGTGTTGTCACTGTTGTTGTGGGTTTTTTTTTACAGATGTCGTTATTGCCAGAAAATCCGTTTCATACTTACTTTAATATTATGTTTTATATTATTTGGTTTTTAATAATTTTATTATTCTGCTATCCGGAGCGGAGAAGAATCCAATAAACCAAGCGTCTTAAAAATTTGTTTAGCCGATCTCGAGTTATAAGTATTCGCACTAACCCGACTGTTTTATATTAAAGATATTATGTAATTGTTTTTATACAAGGCAATGTCATTAATATTATTTCTGTTATGTAGAATTATTTTTGTTGGCTGGTAACCCAAAATGGTGCAGTCCCTGTATGAAGACTCCGAGTGTAGCGTCAAAACGCCAGGTGGTCCTACTGAGGTTTTTAGGATCACCACGGGAGTCAGACAGGGCTGCGTACTGGCTCCTTTTATATTCATTACTAGCTTTCCCGACAGACGTTGTCCTGTGTTCCTAAATATGAATTCCTATTGAATTCCAATTTGTTTGGTGATGAATTATTTGTCATTTGACCAATTTTATCAATTTGTGATTCCAAACGATGCGTCTGTTTTAAACCATGTATATTCCATCCACATTCTGTAAATCGCACCAATTGACAATTTCCGTCAAAATTACAAATTTGGAATAAAAATTATAAGGTAAAAAGTACGTAGAGTTTTCTTTAATTTTCTAATTTTTCTTAATTTTATTCTTCTAAAAGGACATTCTCCTGATAAAAGCCTACACGACAAAAAAATAATGAGCGAAATCGGTCCAGCCGTTTAGGCGTGATGCGATGACATCGGGAAATAGCTCTCCATTTTTATATATAAGACAAGATTATAATACATTTAGTAATGCAACGTTACTAAATAATATAACATAATATTAAATAATTATTCGATGTAACTGTAACTTATGGAATTTTGTTCACCGGCTTTCTTACTGTTTCGTGCGTAGGTCGTGGGTTCGAACCCAGGTGTCGAACATCTTCCTCTTTCACGACATAATCTTGAAGTAGCTTACTGTGAAAGACTCAAACCGTGTACATATTTATGTTTACTTTGAGTGAGCACAATTCATTAAAAAACAAAATAAAGCTACGTTACGCTACACAATTGCTACATATCTACTTGTGTAAAAGATAAAAATCCATTCATTCTAATACAGCATCCTAAAACGCATCCAAAAGCAATCTATACCTTTGATATATTAATGCTCTAGTTCAGCATTTGCTTACTTCTGTTTCTCATCTAAGACAAATGTCTTTAACGAATTATTTTGGTTGTTGAAAAATACTTGCCCTTTATTCAGAACAGAATCGATATGGTTTTAACCCACGCAACTTTTGTCGCCCACTCTTTTAACCTACTTATATTTCCATGCGGTGAAATAGTGTTTTGTCCTGAATGAGAACAAAGCAAAGTTCGTAATCACCATTTTCGTCGTACACAAAATATACTTTTTTTAAAAGGTCATGCTAAAACTTTGTTTCAAGCAATTACTTTGAGTGAGGAACGACCAGGAACGATCACCTGGTGTGGGATCCATCAAAGAATGGTGCCGGCTTTGAGCTGGATAGATTTTCGTGTACAGCTCAGAACTGAATAAGAATTGTCTGTGAAAGAAGTGCGGATGAACTTCGTAGATGCGATGCGAATGTGGGAACGACTGACATATGATTATTGTGATACTTTGCACGAGTGTCGATTTTGTTTTTTTGATTTTGTTTGACAGGCTGATTTAGGACTCAAATTTGCTGGCAGCTGAGTCCAAGGAATTGGCTGAGAGAATTGGAATGCATCATTTTACTATACGACTATAGTATACCAAAACACTTGAGAAACTTAAGCGCAATATCTTCTTCGTTGAAAATGTACCTCTTATCGATAACACCATCAACTAATTCTGCCCTACGCTGTGGATCTTTATTTTATCACCTGGAATAATTACAGACTTTAGAAGTTCTTTTTTACACAAAAATACATTTCCAAACTCCCTTTACGCCCCACTTAGGAGCATAGGGAGGCAACAAGAGCTCTCCATCTTGCGCAATGTTTATGACCTCCTCCCACATCATGTCCAGATTTCTCAGCTCTGCTTCGAAGGAGCGGAACACAGTATGAGAGGGTCTTCTTCGTCTTCGTGACCCTGATGGGAGGAAGAACAGCGTTCTCCTTGGCCAACTGTCATTCGGCATCCTAAACACATGTCCCAGCCAAGTCCATCTCCTCCCCATAATGGTAGAAGTGATGGTCTCACGCTGGGTGCGCTGGCGTACCTATGGCGTCGTTCGTGATGCGGTGGTAACATCTTACACCCAGAATTCTCCTGACGTACTTCATTTCGAAAGCCGAGACTTTTTGTGTCTGGGCTGGGCTTTGGTCAGGAATACATTTATGCTCACTAAAAGTGAACACAAATGCACGTTTGCTGTAAATCCCAAAAAGCCAGCTTTTGCAAAACTCGTATTATAAAAGAGGATGTGGTGGGCGTCGGGATCAATCTTTCAATATTCAGCAAGTCAATGACTGAATCATTAGGCTACCAAATATACTTGTTTGTTTTATTTTTGGATATGATGGTTTTGAGTGATACATTATATATTATAATCAGCAGGACATACAAAACATGATTTGTATTAGAAGCGTTCCGAATGTTTTCAAATTTTAAAGAGTATTATGTATCGCAATAGCTAGTTTTATTACCTACGTGAGCATTTGACGGCATAAACTTTACACAATATCTTTTAAACTTTACCCATATGTTTTATTAAATAATATGGCAACACTCGAATGGTTCGCTGAGAAGAGAAAATATACCAGTATTTTGTCTATTCGACGTTTATATGGTACAGGAAGAGGTACCCCGTTGGCATATGACGGACTAAAAACGCCAGTTCTCATATTACACGTAAGCCCCTATGAATATCCAAATCCCAAAAATCAACCAAACTTATCACCCATATTCGATAAACGCACACAACGTGTATTTAAGTAAAACGCCAGTCACACTATGTGAATTCGAATGTCACCAATCACGGCCAACTGTCGTTCGACATCCTTAACACATGCCCCAGCGATATCCATCTCCTCTCCACAATGGTCGATGTGATGGGCTTGTGCTGACTGCTGAGTGCGCCAGCTATAGCGTCGTTCGCGATGCGATGGTACCATATTTATACCCAAGATTCTCCTGAGGTACACAGAAATGGGCAACACACACGTATTAAAACAGTTTACATTTTTTCGTCTCGACACTAAACGCCGATGCTTTCCATACCTTGGTCATGCTTTTAATTCAAGTAGGTACCGAACATCCGCTGTGTATCGGTATAGCAAGTGGCGCCTGGCAACATGAACAAGATATGGAAAGCGTCGGCGTTTAGTGTCGATAGGAAAAAAGTAAGCTGTTCAAATATTTGATGATTAAGAAGCCGCGCAGGAATGAGCGTAGTGAGGTAACAAAGGAGAATGAAAATGAAGAATTTCTCACTTTAGAAATACTAAAATTGCGCCCGCCCGAATCGAACGCATTGAATAAAATGCGTTTTTGATAGCGTGACAGAGCCCATTTACTAGATTAATGTAAAACACACTGATATCCTCCGTGGTGAAAATATTTATTTCGAGTAGGAAACAAAGTATACAATAGAATTATATTGAAGAGAGTTGTGTCATTCGTTCGTACGGTGCAGGCATTATTACAAAATGCGATGGAGTGTATGGCTATTGTGAACTATTGCAGCATGCACCTGTGTTCGAGGTATCTTTTCATTTTGAGAAAATGAAAATGTTTCGAATTTGTTTACTTGCCATTATGAAAGTGATAATAATAATTCATTCCATGTGATTCCAACCTTCTTCTTACGCAAATATTGCATTAGAAAAGCGAAGATTATTTTTGAGAAAGCCCGCGTGCAACCTCTCGATTTATAATAATAAAGACTTGGCAAATAAAAAGGTATTTTCACTACAGGGTTCAGCGTTCTTCAGAGAAGGAACGATACAGACAAAGGGACTTTTTGTAAAGAAATCCAAAATTTCTGTTCTAGTGTCATAATTAACTACTGTTTCTCCCAATTTAGGCGATGCCTTACTGGCGTTCCTCAGGCATCTCACCTGGGTACGATAATATCTATTTTGTACATCAAAAATATATAAACCTGCCTTAGACACTGCAAATTTTTGGTTTGAGAGAGATGCCTCGAACATCAAAACTGATCTGGATCGCCTACATTTTGTACTGTATAGTAAATGCATTGTATTGTATCCAAATGCTGTTCCATTTCGTTTACTAGGTCTACGAATCCATTGAATTTTGATTATGTAGGTACTCTTTGTAAACGTGTCTTGCATCCGTTGGCTTTCATTTGACGTGCTTGCCTGCTATTTGCATACCCACAAACTGAAATTTATTTATTTATTTATTTAGATGGTCGATTGACCGATGATTTACTTATTCAACGATATCATGTAATTTTATCTATACTAATATACGTATTATTATAAAGAGGAAAGATTTGATTGTTTGTTTGTATTGAATAGGCTCCGAAACTACTGAACCGATTTGAAAAATTCTTTCACTTTTGGGAAGCTATACTATCCCCGGTTAACATAGGCTATATTCAATTTTCAAAATAATTTGGTATCCCTACTAAAACTCAAATAATGTAACCCAAGGTGTTAAAAAAAATATCTAAAATATTCTTTAGGTAGATATATTATCACGTGCGCTGTGAAAACTTTTGATGATTGAATAAAATAATGAACTACGACTTTGTAGAAGACATCATTATTTGCAAAAAAGTGTCGCGACAGCATATGTCTAACTTTTATAGTTATGCCACAATAAGTGTTCTTTTATTTTAAATGTTTTATTGAAATGCCACCTCCTTTGGTATCTTGGTATTAATCCTCATCGAAATAAATACCACAAGTTTAAAAAAAGAGTGGTCGCCGCTCACCGTGGCTCATCTAGCTATAGGCAGCGATATAGGGCGTCACTGGGGTACGAGCCGTACGGGATGGGACCAATAGAATGCTACATTATTCCAGATTAAAAAGCTGTAGAATATTTTGAAAAAAAAGGGATTTTCATGAAAACAATTTCCCGTGCGAAGCTGGAACAGACCGCTAGTACCTACTTAATAATTTTAAGCATGTTTGAACTTATATAAAAAAAACATAAAAAATACTGTTTTAAGTATAGGTATTATTGTTAAATAATGTGCAGATAAATGTTACGTAGGTATAAATGGTATAACTGGTACATAAAACACTGTGAGTGATCTAAAGTTTAAAAAAAATCTCAGCAAATTTCTATTTATTTTTAGCAACATGAACAAAAAAATCTTAAGGCTTAATAATAAAGTAGGTATCTTATCACAGATAATTAAAATTCGTCCTTGGTCCCCAGAGACACGATTATATAGATAAGAAGGTAGGTAAGGTACTCACAATTAATAATTTGAACGAAAACAGACAGATCGAAAAGCTCTATAAAGGCATTATTGATGTAATAATATCAGATTCATATTATGATATATATTTTTTTTATTTAAGAAAATAACATATAATAATTATACAATTGCACTATTAATGTGTCACGCCAAGTCTCGACAGAAGACTTGTCGGCGTGTTCACTTTATATACACACTTATAAATTCGAAATAACAATAATGAATCACTTACATCTTACATCGTTACAAAATATACAATCACTTAACATATTATTATGACTATTTACACATTATATACATATAGCAGAATGAATTCATATTGTGAAGGAATTAGCGTCGGGGCAGTTAGCCCAGTGGTTACCGTCTCGGCACGGTACGGCGAGAGACGCAGGTTCGAATCCTGCCCGAGGCATGGGATTTTCCCACATTTTGAAATTTCTCATAATATTCGGGAATTTGAACATTACCACCTAATGGCGAACGTTGTTAACTAAGCATGCCTTCAAAATAACAGTAGAAAACGGTAGTAAGCCCGTAGTGGTGTGTTCATACCATTTAAAAAATCGAACTGGATTAGTCAGACGTCAGTGGTTGATCGTTAAGATTATTTTAGTCCTGAAAATATGGACACAAGAATCTAGACAGACTTAGAACGTGTTTTTCATTTCTTTGGCAAGTACCTATTTCACGTGGGGTAGAGTTCTTCAACGGACAGACCAATTTATTATAATTATATTTGATTCGGAAAAAGATAAAAAAGATTCGTCCTTCAAGGCGCAATTGTAGTTACACGTTTCGGCCTGATAACGCAGTTTTCCGCCTCACATATTTCGTTGAAGTACACAATAATATTACTTTATATAATTCCATCATATTTGAGGCAATTCTGTCATATTATACCATATTATTACCTTTTTTCCCATCAAATGATTCTATTACGACGTTTCTTCGAGAGCCACTTCACTCCATACTCCATAGTTTGACAACAACTACTGATCACTTTGGCGATTCTTTGATCGTTCATCACGGTTGGAGTGGACCTTTGAGAAGAAATAATACTAGAGAAATATGTTACTGCACATGGTCCCAACAAGTACCACGCGACGGCTGTTAAACTCATACAAACTGTGACGTTTGTCGGTAGCTGTGTGTGATATTCGATTTTTTTTATTTATTTTTAATATGTAAGCGTTAACAATGAGGAATTTTATGTTTTAATCATATAATTAGTTACTAGAATTGCCTATTAATAATTGGGTTTTGTTACGTTGTCTTGTGCTGGTGGATGAAAGTAAAATGAATACTTGAAATTAATGAAATGGTTAGTAGGCCTATGGTATCAGTCGAAGACTTTCGTACGCCCAGTAAATTGGAGGTCGTGTGTTCGAATCCTGGTGCCGACCATTTCGACATTCACAACACAAGCTTTGCTTTATGTGAAAGATGTCGAAAGTGTATTTGTGTTCACTTTGGGTGAACTCAGATTCATTTAAAAATAATTATCTTTAGTCATGTGACTGTTGAATAAAGGAACCAATTATCGGTTTTGCGCATTCCAAAAAAGTTCTCTAATAATATTTGTACTCAGTGGAGTGGACAATAAATTACTTTTTTCATTTATTTATCCGAAATTATAGTAATATTTATTGTTCTTTAAAAAAAGTGTTCAAGTGTTATCTTGAAATTTAGCATGAGCGCAGTAAACATGAGTTGTTTAGGTCAATTTAATTTAAAAAAAAATTGATGATACTCAAAGATCTCTGCGAAAATGAGATTTGTGCATATTTTTTTCTCCACAAACTTCATGATGATCCATGTATCCATCCATGGCAAATTTCATGGAGTGATCCGTATATTATGTAATTGTCCGTCTGTTAAAATAATATTAGCTCCGCCTGGAAGATCCCATGGAATGAAATACAATGAAAAATAAACAAATCATTTGAAGACATTTCGATTCTCACATAATAAAACAAAACAAAACTAAACCTTCACGAATAGGCACAAACATATTAATTACTGTTATAAAAGTTTAAAATATTCGAAATACAGTTAAGAATTTTCTTGCAAAGTTTAACAGAAACATCGTCTTCGGCTTATTCTGCGTAATCTCTAAAGTGGTGTAGGATTAATTGCGAATTAAAACTATTAATATCATTATCTCTTCGAAAACCATATTGCTTCCTTCAGCCATCGTAGTCGAAGCTGAAAATTATTATCTCTTTTTCTTAGTAGTTAGAAGTATGAGGGATTCTTGATTGTCAGAGATATCCTTTAAACTAATATTTCTTGGTCCAGGTCGCTGGCCAACTCCCTTCTTATCCTTAATCCACGTTTGCATGTGGACGCCATGAAGTTCCTCCAAGCCTCTCAATCTTGCGCCAGTTGCACAGCACAATCCCAGCTTACAGTTCAGCCTCTTGTAGAACCGCAGGGAATGCCCGCTTGATTGTTAATTTTGGCCCGCCTCGCCTTCTTGACCCATTCGGATTGTAGAAAAGGCTTCCATATTCAAGTCTCTTGAGAACTTGCGGAGAACATGACCAAGCCAGCTCAATCTGCGATTCTGGATTACTGAGGTGATTGGCTGTTGTGCTGTTCTGGCGCGTACAGTCTCATTTGAGAATAAGTGGTACCCTGTCGCAGAAATCTATTCTTAACACTAAGGATCTTCTTCTGTTGAGCCTTTGTCAGATGCCAGGATTCACCAACACTGGCAACAACATGCATTAGAGGCGAAACTTAGTCTTCGTGGAAAATTAACAGCTATATCCTTCTTCTGACGAAAACCTCTCAAAAAATCCATTTGGTTTTTTTTTCACAATTTTTTTTTACCCATCACGCCGTGTCCCTTAAGGAGTAGGCATAGAGAACGGACCTCCATTAAAATGACCTCCGTTCCTCCATTAAAATATTGTATTATATAGTTCCTTAAAAGAAGCTGATTATTTATACCTACCTCTAAAACATAACTATTTTCAATTGTTAATAATTACATACCTAATAATACCTACAACAAATAAAAGTTTGCTATAAGCTATCCCGCTTGTTATCCCGCGTTATAATAAAAAACAAGATGGAAATAAGAACCGTTAGAATAAACAAATCTCCGCCTTCTTATTTTATGACATAAAATTTTGACATTTTTTTCCGTATGACGCTTCTAGTAAGTACTCGGTTTATGATTTAATTCAATCGGAGAGTACAAGATTCAATGATATCTCCAATCTATATAATATTTGCATTTTATGAATCTTTAATCCACACACACATCATAGCGGAGAAAAACCATACGAATGCCATGTTTTCAATAAAAAGTTTACACACTAAAGTATTTTTTTAAAGATTCTCATATGAATTCATAGCGTAGAAAAGCCATACATATGCAAAGTTTACATGAAAAAGTTTACCAAATCAGAAAACTAACGTACACACGCAACTACATAGAGAAAAAGCCTTACGAATGCAATGTTTGAAATAAAAAAAAATATCAATCGTATACTAAAACACTCACATCCTAAAGCCATTTGAAAGCAAAATTTGTTATAAAAGTTCACGACGTTTTTTGAGTTGTGTATGAAGAATTCAATAAATGAAGCTTTAAAGTCTCCTATGCGAATGCAAAGTTTGCATGAAAATGTTTAATCAATCAAATAGTATATACCCATATTATTATGCTTAAAACTATTTGAATGCAAAGTTTGTAATTAAACGTTTAAGTTGTTTTTGAGTTTTTATAAAGAGTCGAATCAACCAAGTATTTTTAGTCCACATGTGAATTCAGCTATGAGAAAGTAAAGTTTGCACGAAAAGGCCATAGGTGGGCGCCACGGGCGCCTTTAAAAAACTAGTTTTGTAATAGTTACATAGAAAGATAAGGTTGGTAGAGTGTGTTTACGTTCTGAGCGAAAAATGCATAAGTATATTATGGTGTAACCTCTATATAAAAATATTATTGTTACAGAATCTTATCACACGTTTTTAAAAATAAAGTAGGTACTTGAAAAAATAATGGTCACTGGTTTAAAAAAAGAACTTGCTGCCCGTCGACATTTTGAAACAATTTACCTACTAGGGAATCCAATCCCGAAAATGCGGGAGAGGCGAAAGAATGCACCCTTATATATGCTTGCACTTATGTAAAGTTAATCCCGCCTACAAAGTTAGCCACTTTATCATTTCTTCGGAAGTATTACAATATCAGAAAAAAATAACTAATAATTTTTGTGCCTAATTAATGTTTTAAATGTTCATTTGTCAATACTAATCACAAAGCTAAAAAAATTAAACCTTAAAATGTTGTATTATATCGTTCTTAAAATGTTGTATTATATTGTTCTTTAAAAGAAGCGGAAAAACCTACCTCTAAAACATAACTATTTTCAATTGTTAATAAGTAATAACACTTCTAATAATTATAAAAACATCTACTTATTTTTATTTCTTTTTTTCTTAATAAGAAGAACCTACTTTTAACAAAGAAATGCGAATAAGATGCGGGATTGGATTCCCTAGTACCTACTATTTAGAAGTCTATGTTTACCGACAGGACAGGTATAAATCCACAACTGAGGATGTGATTAAAATGTTCAGTCTCACCAATATAAAAGTAATTCTCTCCCAGAACATAAACGCACTCTACAAAATACTCTCTTCAGATATGGGCGATATGGCATGCGTAAGTAACATGTACCCCTATTCTATGTTTCCATGACATTTACGCTGGCGTGAAGTAGCAAAATTTTGTCCTACAGAATATTTCGGAAAGACCCGCAGCCAATACAAAATTCCTGTGATCCTATCACTTACGCGTTAGTGGATAAAATTCGGGATATTGATTATGAGAACTGTTGAATCAATCGAAATAATAGAACATAACTCTTTGTTTAATCAAGGTAGCGTTAAAACAATAAACCTACTGTATTTATTGTTGAATGATGATAATGTTATAAACGCAACGTTGGTACGAATATTGGAACTGGGTATAAAGTTTTGTCATATAATAATATAATATCAGCGATACCTAATATCACATGTAAAATATTCATACTCATTTCACAAGCGAAATGTCAATATTTGTATGATATTAATTTTCTAGTTAGCTAAATTATTAGGTACTGCAAACATATCGCAGTCTAACTGACCCGACGAAGTAACTAACTTTGCACATATTTTTATACCAACAACTTTTTTACTTGTTCAACCCTTTATTTAAAAACATCTTGAATCTAAACACATCTAGTTTTGTGTTTGATTATTTTTACACTCATTAAAATATCCCAAAATACTGATTATTTTTACACTCATTAAAATATCCCAAAATACAAGATAGGTAAGCTGTAGATGTAAACACTTTTACAAACAAATCTATATATAGGAATTTTCGTGCAAAATCATCGCTAAAATTTTAATGACAATCACAAAATTTTCGTTTACCAGCTACATTAAAGATATTATGTTTTATTCATAAAAAGTTACGGGACGGTTTGTCTACATACTTGCGCGCTAGTAGTGCCTTTTTGACAATAAAAAATATGGAACATGGGGTTCGCAACAGTTTACCTATTAACAAGCTATCCACTCACGGGTAATGAACTACAAAACAACTTAAATATTACAATTTATAGCTACTTAGGTAAAGAGTTTGTTGTATTCTCATCTCTTTATATAAAAATGGATCCCTATTTCCGTTGGTCACTGGCTAACGCATGAAGGACTGGACCAATAATAATTATTTCGCTAATTCTTCTTTGTTTTGTTTGATGTTGTCAGGAAAAGGTTATCTTCTACTATATAAGTTAGTGCGAACACTTATAACTCGAGATTGGCTCAACAGATTCTTCTGATGTTTGATTTATTGGATTCTTCTCCGCTCCGGATAACAGAATAACTAATAAAAAGTAAAAAAAAAAATGGATAACAATGATGTAAAAATACAATAATTAAGTTGGTATGGAAAGGTTACTGGGACGCGCCCACGACATCGCGGGTAGTTCCCTCTCATTCTCGCATACGCTCTTACAGCAGCCCATCCCACTTACTCCCCGCACCAGTCACCAATATTATCGGGCAGTCGGGCACAATCGTGTTGGTAATAGGCGAGGTAGGGTGTGTGCGCGAGCGCATTTTTCTCAAGTTGTTTCAGAAATAGTTTAATGTTATTAGCTTATCTCAATCGAATTAATTTTGTATTGTTTAACGAGGGCGTACACTGAGAAAAATTCTAGTATGAAATAAAAAAAAACTAAGAACGTCTCGCGAAACGTAGAACATTATTTAAGAAAACTTATCGAAGGTGACTTTTTTAGTAATATTGTCAAAAAAAAATATGCAGGGATTTTTTAATGTTAATTGGTGTAATCTGTTATTTGATAGTTGGTGCAGTTGTAAGAATGTGACCTGTAAACACAGTTTAAAACAGACGAATCAGTCCGAAGTTTATGGGTTAAATAGGAATTAATGTATGGATGCCCTAATGCATAATATTGTCATTTTATTTAAGCTTTTATATTTTATTAATTACTAAGTAATTTTATTACTTTTGTTTGTAGTATTAATTTTGATGTGTTTTGTAAGTCGATTTTTGTTTTATTGTATTTTCTGTGTTGTCATCATTCATCGCAATGGCGAAAGATGTTATGGTAAATGGTGTTTATTTTATTGAAAATAAAAAAGTATCATTGTACAAATTGGAATTCAATATTCATAGTAAAGACAGGACAATGTCTGTCGCGGCAGCTAGTTCACAATAAATATGTAGGCTGCATGGCCTGAGGGAAGTCTCCATATCCGGGTAAATACATCCCTTAGAATTGACGCACCCTGACATCCCGAAATTATCAGCCCCTTGAGGAAGTAGGAGATGCAAATCTACCCCATTGTGGACGATATTTCACTTTTTCATTAGCGTTCAGACGTTCACAAAATTATTATAATTATCTGGCGGTTAAAACAACACAGTAAAATATTACAGCTAAAACTTTTTGCTCCGAGCGCACGCACGCGGTTTCACGGCGGTTAAATTTTAATGTTGTTTTGTTGGTGTGTTCGAAAAGACTCCGTTGTTATTCAAAGCAGGTGTTTTTGAAAAGTTTTCGAAAAAAATCAATTAAGAAAGAGAGAACATATTGTTTACTACGTGAATGAGATTTCTACTATTTGGTTTCCATGCCGTCTTCATCTTTCTTGTTACAATCGGGATTTGTCTGTAACAAGCAACTTCGTTCGTCCACTCTTCAGCTTATGGTAGGTGCTGCAGCGCATGTCATCACCAGGGTTGCATGACAAAAAAACTGCAGTATGGGCGGTTCGGTATTTTTCTTCCGATTACTTTTCCTCCCTAAATGGAGAGTGACTTTTTTAATAGAATTTTCAACTTTCCGGATACCAGATTTTGAGAATTACCTTTTTTTGGTGAACTTTCATCTTTCGGATACCAAGTGGCAACCCTGGTACTCACTCACCTGGCTCTGGATTATCCTTTGTGGTTATTGCCCTCAATATAATAATTGTATAGTGGAAATAAAATACGCACTAAACGCCAAAAACTTCATTCTGAGATAATCTAATAAAACTGATTTTTCCCCTATACAGACATACAGTACTATGATGATTTTTGGATCTGTTTTTTTACGCCTTTAGATCATCGATATGGACTTAGTGCAATATTTAGACTATTGACAATGGTTTATAGAACATTTCCTCATACTCAACTCATTTTTTTCATTTTTGGCGTTTAGTGCGTATTTTATTTTTCCACTATACAATTGTTCCTTCAACGATGGTAAAGGGCACTTCTGGGTAGCTGATGTTATGGCCTATCTATTTATTTATGTTTTTAGGAGTTGTCTTATTTTTCTGGCTCTCCTCATTATCTCATCATTTATAGTAGATATGAAAAGGATATCAGTTTAGCCGTATACGGACTGTTGAATTATGCAAGTTAACATAGATATTTTACACACCTATGTGTTAGTAGTTCTTACTGGAAAAAGAAATAAGTGTTAGTTACTCTCTCTATGGTTTGAATCTTAGCTACATCCCTCTATGTGTGGAATGGTACAAATTTTAGGTGATTGACTAATGATGAAGGCAGCTGTTTTACCGACCCAAATAATATTATACGAACCTACCTACATAATTTACAAGTTTTACTCTCTCTATGGTTTGAATCTTAGCTACATTCCCTACAACCTCTATGTGTGATAAAGGCAGCTGTTTTACCGACCTTATATGTCACTAAAATATGCAAACTTCAAAATGGAGGAATTATTTTACAAATTTTTTCATTAAATCTTTATTTATTGAGAATAATAAGATTTGAATAACATTTATATGTATAACAAATCAATCTCCTATTATTTTATTACATTTTCACACCGTAATACCAAGATTACATTCAACGTTCACTTGAGTAATTTTGTGAGATGGCTTACTGTCTTTTTTGAAAAATTTGTTTGAAGATACTTAAAAAATAGAGTTTTTTAAATAGCTCTAAATATATAAAAGTTAATGCAGCAAATTGTATTTAAGAACCTTCTCCGGCATTTTGCACCGCTCTGCGCAGATTCATATCTGACGTAGCATTTGTATTTTGAGCGTGATGCTCCGACATACGATAAAAAGCAAATATACAAACATTTCTGAATTATTATGTAGAAGAATTACCGTTTGGGTCTGTCATGGGAGGACTTGAACTATGACGTTTGCAGCTGGGATTGTGTAGGCTCTCGGATCGACGTGTGGCGACGGATTTGTTGGTGCTGAAAAGAATTATAGTAGGTGGAATTAGCTATCCCGATTTTTTGAGCGATAAACTCATAAAGTCCAAATTATTTCAACATTTTATGTCCAGCTTTAACAAATCTTAAAACATGCTTTTTGTTCTTATTTTTTTATTTTTTATTTGCTACTAGCTTAAGTACCCGTGCCTTGCACAGGAATCGTGGATTTATGACCACGATACTTCAATTTATACCTGTGAAGTTATGTTTGATTAGGGCAACTATGTGTAGGACATAAATGCAAAATCGGCGCGGAACTCACAGATGAGCTCCTAGATGGCCAGGGACTCAAGCAAGGTGGCAGACTGGCCCTCATACTCTTCAGCTTATTCCTGGAATATGTGGTGCATAAAACATACCTCGACGATACAAAGACTAATATTTATTTCCAAAGTAGCCAAATCGTCGGATATGCTTATAACCTCAATATAGTAGGAAGATCGCTGATAGCCATAAGGGAGGTCTTTGACGCCTTGGAAATAGCAGCAAAGGAGTTGGGACATATAGAAATCAACCGAAGGATAGAACAGGAAACAAAGCATTCTTCTCTACTCTACTGCCTGTGCTCAAGTCAAGAAGTGTCCATAGGAAAACAAAGATCAACCTCTATAAAACTATTAATATAACAGTTATGACATATGGGTACGAAGAACGGGAAATGATTTTGGAGCCCATAAAAGATAGAGAATCCTGGAGAATACGGTTTAACCATGAGCATTACAATCTCTGATTATGCTAGATTGGGCAAGCTCATAAGGGCAAGGCATACCGTTGGTTAATTTTATTTGTTTTTAAATAAAACTCTGTTAATATAAAACTCTGTTTTATGAAACATTAAGCTAATGTGTGGAGTTGAAAAAAATGATAATTATTTATTTATTTATTTATTCACGGCTATGTGCCATTAACAATATAAACATGTACAAAAGAAAAGTGATAAAAAAACAACAAAAACCTCACAAAAACAAAAATCAAAGAAACATAGTACAACAGAAAATAAAACATTGGGTTACACAGTAACGCTACATAATTAACTAACTTTTTGACTAACTTTTTCAAAGCAGAAAAGAAAATATATATATGTAGTATGATCGACCACAGTTAGAAATAGATGTTAATTGCAAAAAGAGAAAGATCCTATGCAAAAAAATATATATATGTATGTATAATACAAAAAAATAGACCCATCATGCTAATTTTACTTTGAGTAGTTCCCTGAACCGCTGATAGCTAACATTGAATATATCGACGTCTTCCAAGTGCGCATTCCCCTGGTGGTGCAGCCTGTGTTGAACTGCATTACCCAAATACACAGAAGGAGTATTGTCACACAAAAAGGTGTCCGTGCATCTAGTGCGTCTAGCGGGAACTCTCATATTAATCATGCTCAGTAGGTCAGGGCTGGTATAGTGAGAGTTTAATATTCTGAACAAAAAAATTAAATCGAAAAATATTCTTCTGTTTTGCAAACAGTTTAGGTTTGATATTGTTCTTAGGTACAAATAATCCACATCCTCCCTTCTCAGACCCAGCTTAAAATTAAGAAATCGTAGGAATCTATTTTGGACTCTCTATAGCAAGAATATGTACTTGAAAAACCGGGGACCATATGGGTGAGTTATACTCCAAGATACTTCGGACCATGGATGAATACAGCAGAACAATGGAGTTCAAATTATTGAAAGATTTCACATTAATTATAAAAAGATATTTCTTTTAATTGGTGAAAATTTACAATGTTTATACTCAAATATTAATTATTTTCATTTGCACTGTTCATATTTAGAATGTAACACAAAATATAAGCTAAAAAATGAATTCATAAATATGAACAACTTCATGAACTTCATCATCATTATAATATTATGATCTTATAAAAATATGACATTAAATCTTGAAAAATATTAAATTTTAATTATAACATAGGTATATGATACCATGTGATCCATTTACAAAATGATCTTTCAAAGAAATTAACAAAATCCATATCCTTCAAAGCAACAATTTTCTTAGAAGCTATTAGAAGTACTTATGTTATATTTAAATGTCAGATACACATTTGAGTTTACCATACTTCAACAGTGACGATGCATAAATGCAAAAAAATATATGTAGTATAATAATATTCCAAATCTTTCTTAGAAAAAGTGCACTTATTTTGTCCACTTCTTAACTAAAAATCAAAGACATAAACAAAATACAATAAGACAGCAGCACCCGCAGACAAATTCAAATTGGCGTTCCACTACAAAGGAAGATTTCGTTAATGTATTATAGTGCGAAAAAATTAACTGTCCACTGGAACATATTATAAACAATTATTTAAACCAAACAATGACACTTATATAAAAATATAAAAAGTGGACACTTAATTTTCTTCCTACTCTACATTGTCGAAGTATTTGTTTGTAGTCGATCGCCAAATGCAATTTCTTAAGGCTTAGGTACAGGTGTGAAAAGAAAATTGAATGTTATAATATTTAAAGATTTCATAAACTACATTGAGGTTTTAGTAAAATAACCTCATTATCGCAATATTATTATGTAAAACTAAATTATGAAGTCTCAGGTTTGTATCCATTTACTGCCTTGATAAGTTGAATAGACGTAAGGTGTGATAGAGTATATTATTATAACTATTATATTATTCTCCACGACCTTGGCAACCACTTCATCAACTCCTACGCTATTCTTATTCCAGTCCAATCTCTTAAATTGGGCATCCAAGATATTTGCCTTCTACCGGGACCTCTTCGACCATCCAACTTTTTCATCGGCAACAGTTGAAAGGCTCGTATATATCCCGATGCACAATGACCCATAAATACTGTAACAAAATATTATTCGATTAAAATAAACACAGAGCAACACATTTTTTTTTTGTTGGATTTGAAGACTGGTAAATATTTAACGAATCAATGGAATAATAAATAGACAGACAGATTTTTCACTTTTTAAATTGATATTTGTTAAATTTTGTGGATGAAAACAATAAATGGGTATTAATTATTATTATCGCGGGCTTCTTTGATATATGACAAAACCCTTCTAAATGAATATGTTTTAACTTAACAGAGTGTAGAGGTATCACTCGGGGAGGTGTCAAGAAACCCCCGCTAAAAACTATGTTCACCCGTTAACCTAACCTAACCTATTCAAATCGTAGTGTTATCATTCGAGGATGTTATCAAATCCTTTAATCTATCCAAATTGACTAACTAAACGACAATGACCAGCAATATCTACATTTTTAAAACAAAAACACAAATTTGAGAATCAAAAAATGAAATGTCACTCCTTGTAAGAAAAGATTGTATGACATAATTTGATTGCTTGATGTCAACATTCAGTGAATCTAAAATAAAATTACCTTTAAATCTTTCGGAGAGGTGCAATTATTTATTACGCTTTTTTCATTTCAAAAAGTCATCATTTGCAGTGCAAAAATATCCTTGATTTGACATAAAACACAGATTCTGTAAACAATGATAATAAAACATTAGTTTTGAAAACACAATTTATATAATAATTTATTATCCCATGTAATTTTACTTTCCAGTTCGTGTGGATTTTTCTTTTAAACATTATAATCCATTATTTATTCTTATGATTGTAATAACTCGTACTGTATATTTTATTTGACATGTGTGATGATGCGATATTAGGCGCCACAGAACACATACTCTCTGTTTAGGTGCGGTCAATGAGCTAGATTATATAACTGGAGTGCCGCTTCCATACTTCGTTTTTGTGCCAAACAATAGTGCGAATGAGATAGCCCGTGGGGGTATTTCTATCTCTGTCTAGGAATGTCACTTCAAAGAATATACGATAAACATGAAGTAATTTTGATAGTTGTAATGGTTTTGATTTCGAAATTCTTTATATACTATGGTAATTTAATTTTGTTTACACTCAAAATACTTACCTACTTGAAGCACTAACGTACTACTTTTTTTGTATTTTATGACAATATGTAGTTTTAAGACTTATTATAGATCTTATGCTAATCCCTTGCAAATAAACAAAACCATCCAGTTTTTCCTCGGTTCGGACTACTTTTATAATTAGAGTAAACTGAAGGTATTTCATATAAAATACAAATCTTAATAAAATTTTAAAATATAATTAAATCAATCAATCAAATCTCTGTTTATATCCCACTTAGGGGCATGGGAAGGCAACACGAGCTCTCCGTTGCGCTCGATCTTGAGCAATGTTTATGACCTCCTTTCACACCATGTCCAAACCCCTCAGCTCTGCTTCGAAGAAATGGAACACGGTATGAGAGGGTCTTCATTAAAATAATATTAGGTATACATCGTTGATGAAAGCTAGAAGTGAACTCCTACCTTTAATATATTTTTTTAATACAAATGTATCTGGGCTCACTCAAAGTGAACAGAAATACACTTTCGACATCTTTCACACAAACCAAAGCTTGTGTTGTGAAAGTGTAAAATGGTTGGCAGACTGATACCACTGGTCTATCAACCACTTGTTGAAGAGGAGATGGATTTGGCTTGGACATGTGTTAAGGATGCCGGATGACAGCTGGCAGAGGAGAGCGCTGTTCTTCCTCCCATCAGGACCCCTTAAACGAGGAAGACCTTTTTTTTTTTTTTTAAATAAATGAATCTGTGCTCACTCAAAGTGAACACAAATACACTCCTTGACTCTTTCACAGTATGCTACTGAAAGCTTGTGTCGTGAAAGAGGAAGATGGTCGGCACCTGGGATCGAACCACGACGTGCGCAGTACGAAAGCCGGCGCTGTAACCGCTGGGTCACCAACCACTTCGATATTTTAATACCGTGTTCCACTCCTTCGAAGCAGAGCAGAGGCATTTGTACTTGGTATGGTCATAAACATTGCGCAAAATCGAGCGCAATGGAGAACTCGTGTTGCTTCCAATGGCAGATCCAGGGGGGGAGGGGCATGACCCCCGTGACCCCCATGGGCTGGGCCAGGCCCTATATTTTTAAGTACAGTAGGTACTTACATTTATTAATAAAATACCAACTTCTATTATGATCCTAACAAAATTATGATTTCTTGTGGGTCATGACCCCCCTGGGTTATGGAAATGACATTTTTTTTTAGGAAAAGTTCAATTTCCAGATACCAAATTTTGGAAATGACCTTTTTTTTAGGAAAAGTTCAGTTTTCAGATACCAAATTTTGGAAATTACCTTTTTTTTTAGGAAAAGTTCAGTTTTCAGATACCAAATTTTTGCTATGTGACCCCCCCCCCCTGGCGCCAAAGCTGGATTCGCCCTTGCTTGCTTCCCCATAAGTGGGGTCAAAAAGGGAGTAGTATAGTTATTGAAAATCAAATTGAGGAATACCTCCTGAATGAACACAAACTTCAAATAGATACCTATAAGTAGAGGAAATTGAAAAAGGGTTGCAGTAGGTATTTACTATTTACACCATTTTTTATTAAATAAAAAAATAATATTGTATGTACTGCTGAATAAGAATAATCCAACGGCCATACGTCAACGAGAACTTAGAACGCGTAGAAAGAGACGGAAATACCACTTGTGTTCTCTTCCATTCGCACACTTGGTCGGCACATATTCTTGTGTTTTGTTGTATTGCCTTTAGCACTCCAGTTATATAATCTAGCTCATTGGGTGCGGTAGATGTCAGTAGCTTCTTCTTTTTCTTCTTTTTGGCATATCACCCCTGTCATAATCTCAAATGTTCAATTAATAAATAATGTTTTTTCAAAACTTTTTGATATATTTGGAATATATTAAAATAATCCGAAAGATCATTAAAAAATTAGGTGTTTGTTTATTTGTATTACATTCTGTACACGAAATGTAAAAATAGGATTAAAAAAAACAGGATCATTACGTTTGCGTTTTTTTTTTTGCTGTCCTCTCTTATGGTAGTTCTATTGTCTGTGGTTGCCATCGCCAAACGTCAAACTTTTTATAGACGTCAAACAAAATACTAAAATCACAATTCCTTTTTCAAAATTCAATTAATGCATTATGTTTCCTTTTATTTTTATTAGGTAGGTACTAAACTAATTGCACAACTTTACTTTTGCTTAAATAATGTACTTATATTTTGTGTTTATGTTATTAAAGACTTTTTTATAACAATATACTTATTGCAAACATTATACAGTATACCTTCAGGAAAAAATGTTTAATATGAGGTTATACTTATAATAATTATTATTATAGTAAGAGAAATGAATCATTCATTTCACTTACACAAACATAATATTAACTGTGGTGTTTAATCAAATGATAAATTTCCATTAAAGTAAATAATATTCCCCTCTTAAACATGCATACATAAACATTATAAAAATTGTATTCTGATGTTATTTATTTATTTTAGGTTGAATGAGGACAACAGAATCCTGTAAATGCCACCTAAAAGAATATTCTCTAAGACCAGAAAGATATTATTATCGTCCAAACTTTGAAGTTTTCATTCTGGTTTCAACGGAGCTCACAGAGATCATTCGACCATTAATGTGTTGATCTTCTGAGTATTGTATTTCTCAACATACCTGCTATACCTGCTTGGGAAGAGTTGATTTATTACATCTTCTAATTATTACAAATATGAAACGTTGTTGTTATATTCATGCGTTATCACATCACGCTGAAACTACTCAATCATACTGTTTGTAGTTACTTTCTTCATTAATGCATTTCAATATTAATACCTACCTACATATTAATGCAGACCTCTTTTATTATATTCCACAAGTTTTTTTTACAACGGCAACTCTAAATCTCCCAAAATTTTCACAATATGGAGGAATATGATGACATTTCATAAGTAAAAATTTGCTAAATTGTTTTACTTTTTTTAAATAATTTTACTTCTATAGAGGAAAATCTTTTGAAATAAATAGAAAGTTTATGCATTGTAGATTAATTCAAAACCATACATAATGACCAACGATACATCTGAAGGATATTAAAATACAATTTCAAGATACCTGATTCTGACAAAATGGCAGGATGAAAATCTTAATTTGTATGGGAGATTTATGAAAAAATCTAATATTTTTATCGATAAATAACATTTTCCAAATATTCATAGCCTTAAACGTCCACTGGTATTATGACTCGCTATAGAGGGTATTACTTTACTTCTGGTATCCCTAGTTTAGCCGTCTATAAAGGACGTTACATATATACGAACGGACTCTTTTATTTATATTGATTAACTTATCTATACAATTTTACCCTGCCACGCTTATAAGAAAAATATAATACATTCGTCCAACGCAGCCGCCGAATGTCCGTTGGAACGTTTCTATGGGTGGACTTGGTCCAATTCTTGTGTTTTAGCTGAGAAGCATAGGTATTTCTTTCAGAACTTTGTAGCAGTATGCACATCGACTTTTTTCTAAAGCTGGCGATTTGTGAAAACAAGCGAAATCACTGACTACTGCAGATAAATTTGTATTCATTCACCAATAATTGCCCTTAGTGAGTAGGTACTTATTCATTCTATAAGCTGAATCTTTACATTACCAAATGTATTTAAATGGCTTAATGGGGCCCATTTCACTTGCTGCAATTGTTCTTTAAAAACACTTAAAAAAAAAAAAAGTTCAAAAGTGAAGCCCAAATATTGCAACTTTTGACAGTTTGGTTCCCAAAATTACGTGCTACGGCGTATATTTATTTGATTTTTTCTCGTGTTTTTTTTATAACAAATCGTACTTATTTTCCTTTGAAATAAATGGAATTTGATCAAAATTTCTTTTGTCTGTATTGGTACGTAATATGGTCATAAATTTACATCACATGTTCACAGGTAGAAACAATACAGTATATTGTATATTTAAAATATATTATAAACATCAGTTGTAAACGCTTGGAGTTTCGTTTCTTGTACTAATATTCAGTATTTTCTTGCTTTATTTGTCTTCTCTGTGATGTGATGTACGCCAATAGATTGATGTTGTTAATATTATTGTCTGGCGACCTGCAGTGCTAGTTCATTTAGCGTTACCCAAACTATGCATTTTATACATGCTACTTTTTTATAAAATTACTCTATGCTCACTCTACTGTGTAGACAGTAAAATAGTAAATAGGCAGGATCGACTGTAGCTGGCCGTGGCATATTTTTCGCGTAGTAAAATCCTGTCCTATTTTGAGTCTCTGCCGGAAGTACGTTTAGGTATTTAGAGTCAAGAGTTAGATAGTTAAAATATAGCTTTCAGACCCTGTAGTCTGTTCACCATCAGGAACCTTTTTCAGTTGTATATATACACTATATCTGATAGCCGAATTTCGGCCCCCTTTTTGGTACCTGTTTGAGGCGTGAGGTCGCATCGAATTGGGCCAGTCTCGGACCTTCGGAGTTTTTTTTTTTGCCTGAATTTTGGCAAGAAGGTTCGTTTGACAGGGAAGGCCCTCTTTCGGTGGCTAATTCCTCCCGTAGACCTCGATCATGCTTATCAAACCTATAAAGTCTTTACGTCAATACTTAAAGAAAGAATAGAAGAACTTTCGGAAAATATCATAGGCGAGTACCAAGCTGGATTTCGGAGAAACAGATCCACAAGTGACCAACTGTTCACAGTGCGACAGATCCTGGGTAAATTCTGGGAATTCGATGTTGATATCCACCAGCTTTTTATTGATTTCAAACAGGCCTATGATAGTATCAGCCACGAGAAACTATATGAAATACTACTATCATTTGACATACTAGCAAAACTTATAAGACTAATAAAGGCAACAATGCGGAGCACAAAATGTAAAGTCAAAATAGGAGGAGAGCTCACAGACGAGTTTGTGGTGTCTCAGGGCCTGAAACAAGGTGATGGCCTGGCCCCCACACTATTTAACTTAACCCTCGAATATGTCATAAGAAAGTCATATCCTAATACAAACTCCAACATATACTTCCAAAGCAGCCAAATAGTTGGATACGCGGATGATCTAAACATTATAGGTAGATCCACAGCTGCCCTACAGGAGGTGTTTAACCCCCTAGAAACAGCAGCCAAGGAGGTCAGACTGCAGATTAATGAAGACAAGACTAAGGTAATGAAACAAAGCAGGACCGCAAACATTGATTCACAAAACAGCTTAATGTTCAAAGAAGACTATAATTTCCAAATAGTAAAAGATTTCACCTACCTAGGCTCGTCCATAACAAATCAGAACGAAGACCACATCGAAATTAAAAAACGAATAGATGCCGGAAACAGAACATTCTTCTCTCTCCTGCCGGTACTCAAGTCAAGAAATGTCCACAGAAAGACCAAAATCACCTTCTACAAAACAATAATCAGAACCGTGGTAACTTACGGATGCGAGGTGTGGACGATGACAGCAAAATCATCAGAACTGCTGGACATCTTTGAGAGGAAAGTACTGCGCAGAATTCTGGGGCCCTTGCATGATGGCGAAACCTGGAGACTGCGATATAACGAAGAGCTGTACAACATCTACCAAGCTCCCAGGCTCTCTGTGCAGTGTGCATGCAAGACTGAATAGGCTTAGATGGACCGGATATGTACAGAGGATGCCATCATCGCGGGCACCGAGGAGAATTATGGATGGACACCCAGGAGGTCGAAGAAGGGTTGGTAGACCAAGGCTGCGATGGGAGGACGAAATCAGGAAGGATGCCGAACAACTTCTCGACTGTCGGAACTGGAGGACCGAGGCAGAGGACAGGGTTGTCTGGAGGCGACGAGTATTGGAGGCCAAGCCTCGAATTGGGCTGTAGCGCCATCGGAAAAAGAAGAATAATATAAAAAAATAATAATAAACACCAATGTGTGCACAAAATTTTTTAAGAATTATAATATAGTAATATCAACATTCGAAATTTGACGTATCCATCCATGTCATTGTTTTGGAAAGAAAATTGTAAAATAGCACTCCCTCAGTCTAATGTTCAAACTTATAATCTAAATTAGTTATGGTCGAATTTCGAGCACTGGTCGACCACTAGTACAAAAGAATTACAATAGAGAAGTGTTTGTATGTATCAGCTCAAAAGAAGCAACCGTGATAATACCGATTTAATTTGGCAAATGTTCAGCGAGACGATATTCGATTGTTTTATTACGAAACAAAAAAAAAAAAATAAGAGAAACAAAAGAAAAAAAAAGTTTGCCATTGTTTGTAAATAATTGTAGCGTTCGAAGATCGAGATGTTGTCCCCGAGAGCCGTTCGGGGAGTGTGTAATTGAATTTGAAATCATTTTTCGAAGTGCTGACAAAAGAAAATTCACGAGAGAAAACAAGATATATTTGGCATTTAGTGTTTTATTGTGTCCGAATTTTATATAATAGATTATATTATTACTAGTTTTTTAAAGGCTAGTAATAATTAGATTTAATCTATTATATGCCACCTATGGCCTTTTTATGCAAACTTTACTTTCTCGTAGCATAGCTGTGAGCATTCACATGTGAGACTTCAAAATACTTGGTTGATTCAACTCTTTATGAAAACTCAAATACCTACAACTTAAACTTTTAATTACAAACTGTACATTCAAATAGCTTTTGGCATGTGGGTATTTACCGATTTGATTGATTAAACTTTTTCATATAAACTTTGCATTCGTATTGCCGAATTCTTATATGAGACTTTAAAACACTTGATTAATTGAATTCTTCATGAAAACTCAAAAAACAACATGAACTTTTTATAACAAACTTTACATATGTTTGGCTTTTCAACGTTATGAATTCACATGAAAATCTTTAAAAAATTACTCTAGGTGTGTAAACTTTTTATTGAAAACATGGCATTCGTATGGTTTTTCTCCGCTATGATCTCGTGTGTGTGGATTAAAGATTCGTGATTTGGTAAACTTTTTCATGGAAACTTTGTTTTCTTATGGCCGAATTCATTTGTGTGACTGTAAAGCACTTGATGATAGATTATAACTATTCATGATACTATAACTATTTATAAAAATGCAAAAAAAAAACTTTTTATTACACACATTGCATTAGTAAGAGTTTTCTTGGCAATGAAATTGCGTCTGTGATTTAAAGATCTGATTTGGTAAACTTTTTCATACAAACTGCTTTCTTTTGGCCGAATTCATATGTCAGACTTTAAACAAATTTTGAACTTTTTCTAACAAAATATGCATTTAACCCTTTATAGGGCACTGGTACACTATTGTACCACTTTGAAAAAATCTACATAGCTCTGAAATATTATGGTTTATCGATGTACCACGTTTAATAAATAAGTTCGTAAAGAAATGCTACAAGCACTGACATCTCTTGTAAATCTTCAAAAGTTTTGTTGGAAGAATAATAGAAGGTCAAAAATTTTGTGGTAGGGGAAGAGGGGGCAGAACCGGGTATCTAAGAAAGAACGGCCGTCTAACAATTCTTAAAAAATTTATTCACAAAATATACATTTGATATGAAGAACAGTTATGTGTTTTTTGCACATACACATATTAAAATACAATCATTTATAAAATAATTGAATTATAAGTTAAAACAAAATATATATGAAAATACGGTTTTGCCCCATAGGTTGGGGCATAACCGGGTAGAGCTGGGGGGCAAAACCGGGTATACCCTTAAACTTATAGGGAATCAAATTATTAAGTTTTTTATTCGGAATCTGACAACAGCAATGCGTTTTCTATTTCCCCATCACTCATAGGACGAGATTTCTTTTTCTTGATTTCTTTGCTTTTGGGATTTATTGGCCTCTTCCTTACTTTTTCTTTTTTTATGTTTGCAAGGGTTATTGCCGATTCCAATTCATTTTTGTAAGGAGAACTTGTTAATACTGCCGTTTTCCCACGTTTGTGTGTGCTTTTTTTTTCGATGAACAGTTGGTATGGGCAAAATTTCATTTGGTGATATTCTGAATGATGAATCTAGAATCATAACGTCATTAGAAATTGAAAAATCGGTCGCTGTTGATGTTGATGGAGGAGTTTCGTTTATTGGAGGTGGGATATGTTGAGAAACTGCGTTGATTGATGAAGAAGAAGTTGGGAGACTTGCGGGAGCTAGAGGAAATATTGGATTTGAATTTTGAAGGACAGGTTCGCAGGACGGCATTGGTGTATTTGTTGTTTCTGATGGAACAAAATCCGATTCTGAGAAAACTGTGGGGTTATAGGGGAAAATGTCGGTTTTTCTAAATGCGGATATTGCATTTTGCATTGTGGCTGATTGAATCTAGGCTTTTCCAAAAACTTCAGCCACTTGGTATTGTGTCACAACTCGTCCTGGATGATTTCGCAGCCAATTCCTCACCTCATTGGAGTAGTGCTTATTCAAAGACCCAAACACTGCCATATCCAATTGCTGAAGTCTGTGGGTGCAATGTGGAGGGAAGCAAAGTAAAACTACACCGTGTTCTCTTGCTTTGTCGATTACGGGCAAGTTTTCCGTGTGCGTTGCGTGACCATCCAACAACAACAAGACAGGATTTTGTTTTGAAGGTTTGACGAAATCTATGAAGTGTTGAAGCCATTCTTTAAATATTTTTGATTTTTCCCATTTTTCCATCCAAAATTTCTTGAATAGCATTTCTCATTGCGGTGGCATCCCATGCTTGTCTATTGGTTTTCTTTACATATGTTCTGACCATTTTGTTTCTATAATTTAAAATAATCAATATTTGTATCATTCTTAAAACTCTCACCTACAATGTAAACGAATATTATAATAATGTGCATACCTATATTTTTATTATTATTGACATGAATTTATTAATATTCTACAACAATATATAGTAACTAAAAAGGTAGGGGCAAAACCGGGTATACCCGATTCTGCCCCTTGTTTGGGTACCCGATTATGCCCCGCCAGCACGTTTAAAAAATAAAGCGTGCATTTTTCTCGTGTGCTTTAAAACAGTTATCAAAACATAGTAATATTAAAGAAAAACAACTATTATAAGATGACGAGTGATAAAAAATATGAAAATTTATACTTACACAAACTGAAGGTAAGCTCTATATTGGTGTCACAAATAAAAAGTTCGAGAAACGGCAAAAATATTTAAAAAATATTATTCCGCGATAACGAACACTACCACTCCCGTATGACTTTGGAGACTGACTGACGCTATCTTGAAGAGTATTCGAGTTGTACCACCTCGGTCGCTATTCGCGTAATATTCAAGATATTAGTAGTACCCGGTTCTGCCCCCTCTTCCCCTACATATTTGTACCACCGGCCACTCAGGACACGTTTTTTGCCCGGTTTTACGAAAGTGAAGATGATTATGGAAATTTTGTGAAAATGTGTGAATTTAAATTTAAAAAACGATAAGTAACATGTTTATAGGACTAAAGTTGATAATATTTTTCAATTATTTTGTACATATATGTATACAGTACTAAGATAGTTTCAAATAAAGTTTGAAAAGTCATTTAACCTCTGATTGATTGCATTTTAACTTTTCTCTAAAAACTACCAATATACATATTATCAATATTTTTAAACGTTTAAATTTATAAAGTAAATACTAAATATTATTATCTCACATAAAACAATGAATTAAACATTAGCCAAAAGATAATATAACAGCTGAAACATGAAATTTTGATTTTAAGTAGGTAGGTAGGTAGGCTTATCCATGTAATGATGATATTATGGAATATTTGGCGATGATATTAGAGGCCCAGCTCATGATTCTGATATTGGTGGTGATGAGGATGCCGAAGATGATACAAGTTGTAAACCAAGAGGTTGTAGCAAGGCTAATCTTCGCTAATCTACGTTAGAAGTTTCTATTTGAGATTTTTCATCGGTTAGTTGATCCAGACTACAATCCTTTTACAAAAAAGGCAGGCGACGAGTGGTCATATTATTATCTGAAGGAGACAATAGTATGCCGTCTGCTTACAAATGGACCAAGTCAACAAGTGAGCCTGGATTTTAAATTCAATCAGCCATATGTATGTCAAGAAAATTTGAGAATCCTCTGAATTTCTCAAATATTTTTCCTCCTTTTTATGGCTGACATTTGGGAACATCTAGTCAATCAGAGTAATTTATATGCATCCCAAAACGGACAAACCCTGGACACAAATATTGAAGAACTGAAGGCTTTCATCGGCTTACTTGAGATGAAAAATCTTACGTCTGTTTATTCTTATCATATATATGTATTTTTTAAATTTCTAGGATTTATTTTTATTATTTTGGTGTTTTTTCATCAGTTATTTAGTTTATTGGTTTTTAAAATAAAATAATATTAAACATGAAACAAACTTTTCAATATTTTATAGTACTATTTTAAAAGTGGTACAAATGTGTACCAGTGAACACGGCGTGTTTGCAGTTTACGTTATAGGGCAGTGGTACAATAATGTACCACCCAAAAAGATGAAGAAGAAGAGGGAAAAAAATGAAAAATTAGTTACCATAATATTTACTACCCTTGATTGTACGAAAAAAAATAAAAAAATACCCTTTTATTAAATCCTTTATATTTTGCCCTATAAAGGGTTAAATGGCTTTTATCATGATTTTATCATTTGATTGATAATTTTTTTTATCGCAATGGTTGCATTCGTATGGCTTTTCTCCGCTATGAGTTCACAAACTTTTTATTGCACACATTGCATTAGCGAAATCCGGCTGTGCGTAAAAGTTTCCTGATTTGTCAATTTTTTGGCCGAATTCGCAAGTGATACTTTACAGCACACGGTTGATTGAACTATTTATGCAAACTTAAAAATGAAATTAAACTTTTTATTGCAAACTTACCATTCAAATAGCTTTTAGCATGTCATGGTTGTTTAAATTATTTGATTCATTGAACTTTTTATTGCATTCGTATGGCTTTTCTCCGCTATGAGTTCGCATGTCATTCTTTAAATTACTTGAAACCGCAAACTTTTTATTGCACTCATGGCATTAGTAAGGCTTTTCTTCACTATGAAGTCCCGCTGTGCGTAAAAGTTTCCTAATTTGGTACACTTTGCTTTCTTATGGCTGACTTCGCATGTGAGATTTTTAATAACCCAAAAAAATGTTTTTCTCTACGTCAAGACCTTTAAAAAAAGTGCTCAGCCACCAGGCATAATAATATCATTATGTTACTGTCAGTTGTCACTGCTGTCAGCCATATTGTATTAGAAGAACAATATTATTATTTGTCTTTAGTTGCGAGTGGCGCGCTAGGGCGTTAATGACATCAGTCAGTCAGTCAGTCAGGCAGGCAGGCAGTCAGTCAGTCAGTCAGTGAGACAGTGTTCAAGGCAAATATTATATAGATTATCTACATAATTTAGATCCTAAATTAAAAAAAAAAACGATTTTTTTTAATTTGTGGAGATTTAAATATAAAGGCTGATTATTTCTTAATTAAATTCCTTCCTATATATTAAATGAAAAATGTAACTAAAAGGGTACAAAAAATAGTACTAATTCATTCTCCTTTTGTGATCCCACGTAGGGGCATAGGGATTCACAATGTTTCAGGACAAGAATAGTAGTCTTGAAAAATGGTCACAAGAATCTAGACATAATTAGAACGATGTGCACCAAACAAGCCAAGATGAGATGAGATGAGCTCAAAAAATGGAAATATTCATATTATCCTGGCGCCAAATACATGACAGCAGTCGAAGTCTTTAAATTTGGTTGCTTTCTTGTTATCAATAATTTCCAACTTTTCTCTCTATATCTCATTAATTATTAAATATTATCATCTTGTTGTATACATGGTCAGCCAGCCGTGGGGTTGCCGGCTTAGAATAGCAACTCTGCTCTTTTTGCTGGTTTTTCGAGCATCCTGTAAGAGGCAGGAAATCGAAAAATCAGATCGGGACCGTGAGGTTGACCACCTCACGTTCTTAAAACAATCGGTCAGAAAAGGCAACAGAATTAAGCCTCGGACGCCTGGACCCATCAGGGGGGGGGGGTTCAGGCAGCTGGTGTCCCCCCTGTATTGACCACGGCTCGATTAAGGAACAAGAGCTTGACAATTGGGACTCTGAATGTCCGCACTCTGAGGGCGGGCGGGGAGCTTGTTGCTGCCAAGTTGGCGGGAGATTATGGACTAGATATCCTGGGGCTGAGCGTGGCGTCGCTCTACTTTTAAGTAAATATGGCTTCTCTCACCTTCTTGGTTGGGAACCTGTTTCTGACCGCCTGATGAGTGCGTCCTTTAAGATAAGTGGCGAAACACTGACGGTCCTTCTATGCTATGCTCCCACTGAGGATGGGGACGCGGCTGCTAAGGACAGTCTGGATGCAGTTGTGTCCCATGTTCCGAGGCGCCATCGCCTAATAATTCTGGGGGACTTTAATGCCAAGGTTGGCAACGGCCCCCAGAATGGACCAGGCGTCATGGGTAAGCATGGCTTAGGAGTGATGAATGATAACGGAAGCAGTCTCATTGGTTTCGCCACGCTCCATGGACTCTTAATAAGGGGAACTCTCTTCCCCCACAAGGATATCCATAAATACACCTGGACCTCGCCCGACAGAAGAACGAAAAACCAGAATGACCATCTCCTGGTAAGGGCTAGCAGCTAAACTGACCTGCGGGATGTCCGCACCTGCCGGGGAACAGACATGGACACGGATCACGAACTCCTTGTGGGTTCGTTCAGATTCAAATTCCACCATTTCCAGCCAAGATCGTCTGCTCCTCGCCCGCTGGACATACGCAGGCTAGAGAGTGCTCAGTGTCGTCACACATACGAGACTGAGTTACGCACAAGGTTTGCCCCCTTGCAGGATTCACCCAGGGCTGCCCCTATTGAGTCAGCCTGGACTAGCTTTCGTGACGCGGTTATGGAATCCGCACGTTCTTCTGTCGGCTATAAGAATAAAAAGAGGCCAATATGGATGTCCGATGGGTCCTGGTGTCTCATCGAAGATCGCCAGAAGGCTAAGACTCTCAGAGACAGCGAAAAAGACCCTCAGAGACAGCGAAAAAGACCCTCAAAAACTGGCCGCTTTGGTGTCTGAGTACGGGGAGCTGAGCCGCAAGGTGAAGCACTCTGTACGAACAGTTAAAAGAAGACACCTGGACTCTCAGATACGGCGAGCACAGTCTTATACGGCTTATGGCAACACCTATTGGACCCAACTTGATTCTTTCCTTAATCTCCTTTTCCATGGTGTAAGGATCCGTTCCTTCCTGCTTCCCAGTAATCAAGATCGCGTATGTTTTTTCAGTTCTTTGCACGCGCTCCCCGACGAGCTCCGAGTAAGTTTCACATTCAGTTTTGTTGATTCCACAACATGTCTAATGATATTAATATGGTCATCCAGCCGGTTCACTGTGGCAGTTTCATCCTTAGTCTGGTGTAGTGCCGCGTCGGCGCTGCTCACACCTCGCGCGTCTCCCACAGTAGGCTCGTCCCCCTCACCAATGGGCGACCTCGGGGTAATTGTAGATTTTTCGAACACACACTCCTCTTCTTGTGGTGCCGACATGATATTAGTCCACAAAAGTGTGCCTCCACTGTACCTCGTAGGCAGCCCTGTTTGTCTTTATGCACTTCAGTTGGATGTACTGGGTCGAACAGCCAATGAGGAAGCAGTGGCGATCCGTGTCCGGCCAAAATAGAACTTAACGACACATCGAAATTTAAACTGACTATCAAATAATAAACTGTGATAACAAAAATGTTTGTATGCGCTAAACATAGCGATGTACCCCCAAGATGTACCAGGTGCGGAGGTGAGCATGGGTTCAGGATATGTAACCGGAAGACGGAGGAACCAAACTGCGTGAACTGCTGTCGAGAGAATGCCCTGTATAAAAACAATTTCAAGTGTGATCATAGTGCTATTGATAGGGAAAAGTGCGAATGTTTAAAAAAAAATGTTTAAAATTATGAAACAAAAAGTTGAATATTGACTAGTCCCGAATAAAAGAGTGTTTACTGTACTGTACTCCGGGATATTTGTGACAACAATAAGACCAATAACAATAATATTTGTATAATTCTTTAAATTGAACTGTCATAGAAATGATTGGCCCATACATTTAATTGCCGAATTGATGTTTCGAATAGAAATTAGATTTTTAAATGTCTCCATAACTCTTGAAATGCATATCGTGGCCTTTTGTTTCAGTAGGTAGTTCTTGGTTTTTGTTCTGTGCTGTGTTGTTCGACCTGTTGTATTTGTATTTGTTTGCTTCCCGTGGTGAATGTATGTTTCGGACGATCGATTCACTGTGTTTCAATGGAAGTGTTAGATATTGCACCCTAACTGTTAATAAAAATATATTTTCTTTACTCGAGAAAGAAAAGGAATGATGCCAATAATTTTTTCGATATTACTGAGTTGAATTGTGTCAAGATTGTGTTGTGGTATTCGAATTGTCATGTAGCGATTTATTGCAACATAGAAGCATTATTTTGTTTCGAATCATATTGTAGAATTGTGTATTTCTTGTGCAGACAAAAAGTAAATATAGTAGATCAAGTGTTGTTGAAGTATATTAATAGTTTGTTGAAGTATATTGATTGTTGACATCTGCCGGTGCATAGGTGAATACTGTAATGCCGGCTGATGAAAGAAAAAACCGAAAATAAATAAATAAGTGTAATGAGTGGTTTGGAGAGGTTTTCAGGTTGTGTATTATCTGATGGATTGTGCGATAGAAGTAGGATCGCATGGACTCCACCTCAACATCTGGGAATGAAAAACTGTAAGTACATGATTTGCGTAGCTGATATTCATTATATTTTCTATGATATTCATCAACTAAACTCGGCATTTTCGCACATCCCGCCATTGGGAACTTTGTTTGTTTTGTGGCTCTCAAAATCTCTGCGACATAATATTATTGTGTTTCGAGATGTTGGTAGACTTGTTCCTGGCCACAGATAAACTGAACTACTCGATTTGTTGTTTTCTTTGTATTGTGAGGATATTGACAGGTTCGGCTAAGTTGACACTGACATTTTGGTGCATTATTGTAACATGCGTAACCTATTTTGGTGATATGTTTGATTTCTGTTATGATCTCCTTACGGATTATGAGAGGCACTATAATCGTGGGATATGCGTGGGAAAACTTCATAAATGTATTATACCTGGGCCCCGTTCCACCATCATACCTCGCAACTTTGCAGATTTTCAAATTATAGCATCGTTTCTGTTCTAGAGGACAAACAGTTTTGTTTCAGCATAGACACTTATCATTAAGAAAATATTACGACTTTGCGAATCAATTAAAAAAACTATTTTGACGTCTCAAATTTGCGTTGCGTTTCAACACGCACCACCCTAGATACCACTGTACAATTGAAAAGAGTTTTCAAACGATCTAGACGCCGCCATGTGAATATTTTGTTTTCATGGAACAAGATTGTTTCGCGCTAGGCGATTTTAGCATAATAAAATATTGCAATGTGCAAAGTATGATGGTGGAACGGGGCCCTGGTCTGGGGATGACGACTCTGCGGAGTTCTCACTGCCCACTGCCTGCATGGCAGGCTCACAAATTCAACTGTTTCTGTTTATGCATTGAATTCCTGAAGAAATTGAATCATGCAATGTTGTGTGTCCCGTGTGGGAATGCTCGGGGTCGGGCTGATGGTGTAGTGTATTGTATTGCCTTCATTAAATTGACTTCCTTGGAACCAATCTTTTGGCTGGGCTTTGTAATGAGGTTCAATTTGAAAAAAAATGTATGGTTCAATGAGTGAAGATATGATGGATGATGTTGATTGCAGTTATAATATTAGAGAGGAAGAAGGAAGAGGAAGAAACAGTTCGTGAGTGTAATGAAATATTGGCTGTTAGACTAGACCCGCTAATTGTATTACAAATGAACATAAGAAGCATACAGAAGCACCTTGATGAGTTCACATTACATTTGGACTTGATGAAAGTTAAGCCAGACTGTATTATACCTATTGTCGGAAGCACATTTAAATAAGTATAGTCCTTCATTCCATATACCCGGTTATCATTATTTCTCAACTGAGTATATTATTAATAAAAATAGTGGTTTAGCTGTGTTCACACGCGAAACTGCTCGTGTTGTGGAACACCACATAGATAAGGTCAACTACTGTCTAGACATGGAAATAGTAAAAAAAGAATCTTAATTTCATATATTCGCACTCTATAGGACACATGAATCGGATGAACGCGTGTTCATCTCTCAGTTTGGATCTGTATTGCAGGAATGTCCTTATAGAAATGTTATCATAACTGGTGACCTTAACATAAATGTAGCCAATAACAATAATAGTAGACAAAAATTTGAATATATTAGCCAATTAACGGAATTCAACCTTAAACTAAACCACTTCAACCATAAAAATATAGATACACCTTCATAAAGACAAGTCATACATTTGTTCGGTCCATATTTTTGTTTGATTAATTCGTTAATAGCTGAAAGACCTTTAATATTTGTGTACCATTTGATGCCCAACAAGACAAGAAACTAAATTGGAATGTGTTTTTGAAGAAATTGATATTTAAAAGTGTTTTAAAGTGTGTTTTCAAAGTGAACTTGACATTTGTCTAATTATTGTTGCAAAATTACTAATCACTGCACTCACAACCTTTCAACTAGAACCTGCCAGGACCGCACTCAGGCGATTATTCTGTTTTTTTTTTTTTTTTTCCTAAACTCAATTTTGTTTTTATACATATTTTATTAATATCTCTCCTTTCAATAATGAGTACGAGTGCAAGTGCCCAAGAGTTCATGAGGAGAGCATCTGAATTGGTGAGGGCTGCAAACGATGAGACTAATAAACTCACAAAGGACAATATAAAGAAGCTGTCACCAATTCACGACAGTTTCTTCGAGTTGTTTGGACTCATGGCCGTTCACATAGGAATTCAGGAGGGCGAAATAAAGGCGCTTACCTCAATGGCAGTACAATTTCAGAATGATAATGCAAAGAGGGAGACTAGTGGTGTGGACATATGTGAAACTCTGAACGAGCTGGAAGAGAGAAAAGCACGAGCCAAAAATGTGATTCTGCTTAACATTCCCGAAGCTGATTTAAAGGTACCTCTTAGTGAACAAGTCATTGAGGACAGCAACCAGGTAAAAGATATGGTCTCAAATATTGATACGGAGCTTGTCCGGAGTATTGTCAAGGTCTCCCGTCTGGGGCGTCGCAGGGAAACGGGCTCAAGACCCATCAAAATAATGCTGGAGGACCCAGAATCAGCCAGTTCCATCATTTTTGGTAGAAACAGACTGCCAAAGGAGGTTAGGGCCAAACACGATCTAACATATTGTCAGCGAACGCATATCAAGAAACTATGGGAGGAAGTTGATGATCGTAAAAAGAATGGTGACTCGAATTTGACGGTGAGATTTGTAAATGGTTCCCACCGGATTGTTTCAATGACTCCAAAAAACTCAGGCCGCAACTAAGTGTGTATTATCAAAATGTGCGGGGGGTCAGGACAAAACTAGTTAATTTAAGAAAAACTCTACCATTAATTGATCATGACATATTTGTTTTTTCGGAAACATGGTTGGATGATTCCATAAAAGACTCTGAACTTGGCTTTGGCCCATCTTACACTATATATCGGTGCGACAGAAATGCAGACACAAGCGACAAGTCAAGGGGAGGGGGCGTGCTGATAGCTGTACGGACAAAAATCTCTTCGAGTCGACTGAAACTTCAGAACAAAAAAATTGAGCAGATGTTTATAACTATACGCACAGCAAATGGTAAAGCTATTATTGGTGCCGTTTATTTACCTCCTTCAACGGATAGAGCAACGTACGAAATGCATGGTGAAGATTTAGAACAGCTCAGAACGAAGTATAAAACTTCCAGTTTTCTCATACTTGGTGACTACAATCTTCCGGGTGTCCAGTGGCAGCAGGGTGCAGCACTATCCTCTCAAGTGCAAGACGGGGCTAGTGAATTTTTGGACACTATAAACTTTCTCGGACTTTCCCAATTTAACGGTATACCTAACTTGAGAGGTGGAATTCTGGATCTGGTGTTGTCAGATCTGTCAGATGTGCGGGTCACGGGTGCATTAGAGCAGGTCTTACCTGTGGATTTGTATCATCCACCATTGAACGTGGAAATCTCATTTCCGCTTGAAACTGAATCACAAGAAGTTGTTAAGTTCTTAAATTTTAAAAAAGCTAATTATTCTGATATTATAGAATATTTGTTTTCTCTAGATTGGTCATATATTGTTAGTTGTAACCGACAAGGCTACGACCAATATGGATGATTGACTCAGGGCAGCAGCTGGTCCAATAGAGAGGCTCCAGATCACCAGGGAAATGAGAGGGTAGAAATGAAACTAGCGGTGTATTCCTGAAGGCAGATGTCCGGCGAGATCACGAGTTCCAAAGTGTTCCGACGAGTAATTCACAATTCGAACTGATGATCTGCCTTACAACTGCGCCTTTATTTATACTAAATCTCAAAAACAGAAAACCAATCAAAATCATTGTTTATTTTGACCAATCACAGGCCTCCATTTTCTAAAAATTCACCAAAAATTTTCACTATGAAATTTGGACATTTAGTTAAATATCTTACAAACTATACAAGATACAATGTCATCAGTATATAACAATCAAGTATCTATAACTAGGGCATATGAACATTAAGCATTTATCGATGAGATGTTGCAGGTATTCGTGATAATTGATTAAGAACACCAAAAGTTTAACGTGCAATATTTATATAATAGGTACAAAAATCGACCACAATAGGAAACGGATCGGACGTCTGCAACACAATTTTATTGATTCCGTCCAGGAATCGACCACTCAATAACCTTGAGTGCCAACACAAAATTTTTACTAAAAAAGTGGCATCTCGAAATTGATTATTTCGATGTAAATTTGCATATAATATGTTCTTACTGAACAATCAAACAAAGCTATACAATTTGTTTATCAATTAAATCAAGTTTTACATACATGATCTTACAATAGTTTCTCTATTCTGGTCATTTTGGATTATTTAATACATTTTATTATTTATTTAAGAAAAACAGAGTTACAGTGATAGTTTAACCTAGTTTATAACTATTAAAGTACATTATTTACAAATTACAATAAAAATAATAATACAATATTTTGAACATATTTCACCAGTTGGCAATCACTGTCTCAGATCCAAGAAACTACGCAGTTTTTAATTAATTGCGCATTAATTTTATTCCACAAACTACGCAGTATTTAATTCTAATAGGTAAATTCAATTTACTTCCTAAAATACGTGTATTTATGTTTTAAACTATTAATAATGACTAAATAGATCGAAATTTGCCACGAAAGCATGAAATTTATTATTTTACAATCAGATAATCGATCTAACGTGATATTTAATCTAATAACGTGGAAACAAGGCGTGTAGGCCATCAAAACATCCCTTTCAATATCAAAATTAATCAATTATATCGTAATCTTCAAAATACTGCGATAAAACATCATTTTGATATGTCAAAATATTAATAAAACAATATAATTAAATTTTTAATCAAAGATTTATGGGTCAACTTTCAAAAAAATACATGTTCGCGCTGCAGTGTCTATAAAATTCGATATCAGAGATCAATAAAAAATCGTGAGATGCGCACACCGCAGTGTCTATAATATTTGATATCAAAAATCAGGGTATATGAATTCGATTAACGCTACCGCGATATCCCGAATGGTATAAATACACGGGTTGATAGTTCACTTGCGTCTTCCGGAGTTTATAAATATAACACACATTCTCTGCATTCGGTCAGTTCAAACATACAAAAAAAATCTATTGTTACTAGACTGTGTGTCTAACAATGCACAAAAAAATGAAGACTCTTTTATTATAATATTAGGTACCTACATAACAATATATAGAGCGAACGACTGCATTCATAGACATTATTATTGCACTGATGTGGAATAATAATAATTAAAATACGAACGTCAAAAGGCGTTTTTTACACTCCCGCCGTAAAACAAAGTTTTACTATTTATTAACGCCTTTTTAGTAAAATAATTTTTACAGACGGCCTTGTCATGCATGTCATTAATACGTCAGTATTTTTAAACATCTATTGGCGAATCTTTTCATCCAAGCTGTGGCCCTAACTAACCTCGAAAGTTTGGAAAATCGGTTTATATAAGGTAAACTTCTCGATGAATCGGTGTAAACATTTATGTTTACGCAATTATTTTTCAACTCGGTAGAACTGTATCCGATCGGATCAAATAGTTCCATTACCAAGCTAAGTAGCTGTCTCTTCGTATGTATAACGTCAATGTACTTCAATCTGTTATCAAATTTTAAAATGAAGTTTTCTGATTTAGGATCCCAAGTTAATCCTAACACCTTTTCGCTATTTTGTGCACGTATAATATCAACTGTGGCGGACGCCTTTAAGGTTTCGGGAAATTGATCAAGTACAGTGGGCTCATTGGATGCCCAGTTAGTTAATTCAAATTGTCCTTTCTGTAATAAATCGAAAACCCCTTTGACTGTGTTTCGCGCACTGGGCACACAACTAAATGATTCTAAGTAATCGTCCATGTAAAAGTTTTCACGAATACTACACGCTATTTTCGGTTGTGTGTGTTGTGCATTTTCCGCTATTTTATTGCGAACGTACTGTGCACTGCTTGGGGAACAGGTTGACCCAAAAATCATTGACGTCATAACAAACGTTTTAACATCTAGCTCTTTGCTGTTTCGCCAAAGGAATAATTGCGACTGTTGATCCTGTGGTATTATTTTTACCCTCAGAAACATTTCTTTAATATCAGCAGACACCGCAATTGGGCCTTCTCTAAAACGCATCAAGCAACCAACGAGTGATGCTAAGAGGTCAGGGCCTGACAACAAGGTTTCATTCAGAGATATTCCTTGACATTTGCTAGCTGCATCGAAAACAATACGCAATTTACCCGGTTTGTTAACATTAAAAACAGGAAAATGTGGTAAGTACCACCTTCTAGGATTAGGTATTTTAAGTTCGTGATTTAAAATTTCCCTAGCATAGCCTTTCGTAATATATTCATTAATTTTATCGCTATATGCCGTTGCTAGCTGAGAATCTTTGTCGAGCTTACGTTCTAAGCCCCACAATCGGTTTAAGGCACATTTTCTATTGTCCGGCAGACCCACAGAGTCATTTTTCCAAATTAAACCGGTCTCAAAATGCCCATTCTTCAACTGTTTTGTTGTGTTTGAGAGAATTTCTTCGGCGCGCACATCTATTTTACTAATTCTGGCAGGCCCAGAAATACCTAAACTATCGATTGCGTAATGCGCCTTTAACAATTCGCACAACATATTATTGTCATCAGTTGTTCTTTGAATGTGTGTCACTAGACCAACGGTACAGTGATTATTTTCATAATTACTATTAATCCGGCCATGCAATGTCCAACCTAGTAATGTTCTAGAATTAATCAAATCACCACCCCCTCTAACTTCCCTGGTTACAATCAAGGATGCGTTATCCTGACCAAGTAATAGTTGAGGTGTAACCATTTTGATACACTCTTTGTCGTAGTATTGTTGAGCGGGCAACTGAAGCTTGCTCACTGTATGCGCGCTTATATTAAATTTGTTGTTAATTGTTAAATTAACTTTCCTAGATTTATTTTCACTCGCACACATACCCCGAGCCCCGTGTATTTTTAATGGATGTAATTCCCCGTTAAGTCCAACAATGCTTGCCAACGAGTTACATACCAAACTTATGTTTGATCCTTCATCCAAAAGAGCAAAAATAGATGCTGTGCTTTTTGACCCTCGGATTTGAACCGGAACAATTTTTAAAGCCACTGAACTACTGGCGTATGTATTGGCAACATATGAATTTTGACTCAAATTATCATTTGAATTATTTTTCGAAAGGTCTCTATGCAAACAGCTATTATGCCCTCCCGAACAATTTGAAACATTACAAGTGATTTTACATTTATGTTTGATCGAATATTTAGAATCAAGACATTTCAAACATAATTTAAATTTTCTTACTGCAGCCCATCGTTCATTGATGGGTAATTTAAGGAAATCCTTACACTTAAATAACTTATGTGGTTGTACACAAATCACACATTTATTTGTTTTCATATCACTTTGCACATTATAAACCACATGCTTATTATACATATTTTTCGAATTCACAAACTTTTCGGCCGCACACGATAGATGTAAGTCACACGCTGACTTCAAGAACCTAGAGAAATCTGCAATGGATCTGCTCCTCCTGTCGTCTGCTCCATGTTGTGATGACATCCACCATGTCTTCATATGTGATGGCAGCTTGTTCACCAGTTCTCCAAGAAGGCCGGGGATATTTAGGTATTCAGCCTTCATACGTCCGGCAACAGAAACAAAGTTTTTAATTGTGACGTAAAACTTGTTCAACTCATCACTTGCCGGAGATTCTGACAAACGTGGAAGGCGCTTCACTTTTTCAAGCATACCCATAATTATTATTTCTGGGCGCCCATACTGCTCTTCAAGCGTTTCCATGGCCTCACGTACGCCACTGGGGTAAAGCAATAGGCCGCTAACAGATTCTTTAGCTTTCCCTTTCAGGGATCTTTGCAACCTCATCAAGTTTTCTGCGTTAGATAATTCGCAGGTCTTGGTTGAAATTTCGTACTGTGCCTTGAACGCAGGCCACTCTAGCGGATTTCCATCAAAGTATGGTAAATCTCGAGCTGCAGTCTGCCTAGCCATTAGGGCACTTAATTGAATACCCGTTTTCGGAACTTTTTCTTCGCGGGGCTAAGGAAGTGTGTTATTACCGGGCTCACCGATACACGTATCATTATACTCTGTGCTGGAACTCCCACCAGGTGAAAAGAGGTGTAACATATTCGGAACTGTCACACCGGACGACACCCGATCAGCCAAATTAAATGAAACTTCAGGCTGTCTATTAACACTTGCACTGACATTTTCGCACTTCGAATTGTTTTTAATAGCTCCTTGCCTGTTCTCGAGGAACATCTGGCTAAGTTGATTTTGGCTTTCCATCAAACGTTCGAAAGCGTCATTAATGTAAGACAACATATTGTCCATATCAGCTCGTCTGATATTGTCTAATTCACGACGTGACACAACCTCACTCGCGCCCCCCACTGGGGTAGACTGTACGACTCGCGGATTTTCACTTTCACTACGATTTAACTCTTGGACCTCAGAACCCTCAATAGGGCTATCTGCCGCTTCAGGTTGGCAATCGCCTACACCAGCTAGTTCCGTTCCTCTCATTTTTCCCGATCGCAGAGGTCCTGGCATCCAGTCTTCCACTGATCAATCCGACGACGAAGGACCAACAATGTAACCGACAAGGCTACGACCAATATGGATGATTGACTCAGGGCAGCAGCTGGTCCAATAGAGAGGCTCCAGATCACCAGGGAAATGAGAGGGTAGAAATGAAACTAGCGGTGTATTCCTGAAGGCAGATGTCCGGCGAGATCACGAGTTCCAAAGTGTTCCGACGAGTAATTCACAATTCGAACTGATGATCTGCCTTACAACTGCGCCTTTATTTATACTAAATCTCAAAAACAGAAAACCAATCAAAATCATTGTTTATTTTGACCAATCACAGGCCTCCATTTTCTAAAAATTCACCAAAAATTTTCACTATGAAATTTGGACATTTAGTTAAATATCTTACAAACTATACAAGATACAATGTCATCAGTATATAACAATCAAGTATCTATAACTAGGGCATATGAACATTAAGCATTTATCGATGAGATGTTGCAGGTATTCGTGATAATTGATTAAGAACACCAAAAGTTTAACGTGCAATATTTATATAATAGGTACAAAAATCGACCACAATAGGAAACGGATCGGACGTCTGCAACACAATTTTATTGATTCCGTCCAGGAATCGACCACTCAATAACCTTGAGTGCCAACACAAAATTTTTACTAAAAAAGTGGCATCTCGAAATTGATTATTTCGATGTAAATTTGCATATAATATGTTCTTACTGAACAATCAAACAAAGCTATACAATTTGTTTATCAATTAAATCAAGTTTTACATACATGATCTTACAATAGTTTCTCTATTCTGGTCATTTTGGATTATTTAATACATTTTATTATTTATTTAAGAAAAACAGAGTTACAGTGATAGTTTAACCTAGTTTATAACTATTAAAGTACATTATTTACAAATTACAATAAAAATAATAATACAATATTTTGAACATATTTCACCAGTTGGCAATCACTGTCTCAGATCCAAGAAACTACGCAGTTTTTAATTAATTGCGCATTAATTTTATTCCACAAACTACGCAGTATTTAATTCTAATAGGTAAATTCAATTTACTTCCTAAAATACGTGTATTTATGTTTTAAACTATTAATAATGACTAAATAGATCGAAATTTGCCACGAAAGCATGAAATTTATTATTTTACAATCAGATAATCGATCTAACGTGATATTTAATCTAATAACGTGGAAACAAGGCGTGTAGGCCATCAAAACATCCCTTTCAATATCAAAATTAATCAATTATATCGTAATCTTCAAAATACTGCGATAAAACATCATTTTGATATGTCAAAATATTAATAAAACAATATAATTAAATTTTTAATCAAAGATTTATGGGTCAACTTTCAAAAAAATACATGTTCGCGCTGCAGTGTCTATAAAATTCGATATCAGAGGTCAATAAAAAATCGTGAGATGCGCACACCGCAGTGTCTATAATATTTGATATCAAAAATCAGGGTATATGAATTCGATTAACGCTACCGCGATATCCCGAATGGTATAAATACACGGGTTGATAGTTCACTTGCGTCTTCCGGAGTTTATAAATATAACACACATTCTCTGCATTCGGTCAGTTCAAACATACAAAAAAAATCTATTGTTACTAGACTGTGTGTCTAACAATGCACAAAAAAATGAAGACTCTTTTATTATAATATTAGGTACCTACATAACAATATATAGAGCGAACGACTGCATTCATAGACATTATTATTGCACTGATGTGGAATAATAATAATTAAAATACGAACGTCAAAAGGCGTTTTTTACATTAGTGATGATATAAATGTCGCAGTAGCAAATTTTTATAATGTAATTAGTGAGGCTATAAAAAATTATGTTCCGTTGGTTACCATAAGACCGACCTCGTACCCCAAATGGTTTAGTCCAGAATTGAAACGGAGAGTTCTCGAGAAAAAAATTGCTCATAAACGATTCAAGCAGTCTCAAAAATCCTCTGACTATGAAACCTTCAAATCTCTGAGAGACATATGTGCTGAGCTTAGAAATAACTGTTTTAATAGTTACATAGCTAAGGCTGAGGATTGTACCATTGATTCTAGGAGCTTGTGGAGGTTTAGAAATTCTCTAAATAGTTCGGAAAACAATTATCCTAGCCTTATGTATTTGGGCAACAAAGTTGCGAGGACAGGGGGCGAAATTGCCAATTTGTTTTCTGATTTTTTTGGGGGTGTTTATGAGACGGATGACTCTCATGATACATCGTATCCAAACGTAAGTGGTTGTAGTATAGATATAGGGAAGTGTGTGTTGACCTTGTCAACCGTGGAAAGTGCTTTAAAGAAGCTCAATATAGATAAATCGGCGGGACCCGATGGCGTTCCGCCAATATTCTTGAAGAATTGCGAGATAGCACTAGCTATTCCAATAACCTTTTTATTTAACTTATCTTTGGAGTGTGGAGTTTTCCCCAGTTTGTGGAAAACTGGAAATATAACGCCAATTTTTAAAAAGGGGGATAAAGCAGATATAGCTAACTACAGACCATTTGTATACAGAATACCATGGCTAAACTTTTTGAGTCGTTGGTGTTGGAACTCTTCATGCCACATGTGACTAAGATTATCAAATCACCCCAGCATGGATTTCTACCAAAGAAATCAACACTAACAAATTTGGCTCTATACGAACATTACATTAGCGAGAGCCTTACCCATAGAGTACAAGTGGATAGTGTCTATACAGACTTTCAAAAGGCTTTTGATAAGGTTTCACATAGGATATTGCTTGATAAATTGCAGATGATGGGAGTCGAAGGTAGTCTATTGCAGTGGTTCACTACTTATCTCGGTGACCGTAGATTGCGAGTGAGAGTCCGAGATCACATATCTGGCGAGTTTGTTGCTACAAGTGGTCTCCCCCAAGGAAGCCACTTCGGGCCCGTACTATTTCTTATATTTATAAATGACTAGAGGTCCTCCCCAGCTTCGCACGGGTAGATAGATACTTAAAAATAATTTAGTTTTCAGACAGATCCCTAACTTTTTCAAAATATTTTATAGCATAAATATGTTAATCTGGAATAATTGCATTGCAATGTATCGTGTCACGTCACTTTACCACCGTGACTACTTTGCGCGGTATTTCTACTAAACTTGACACGACTCCCCTCAGCCCTCCCCGGCTCCCATACGCACTCTGCATCGGATAAGTTGAGATGATAAGAGACTATGCTTTTTTTTCCAATACTCACATTTTTAAACTCGTGATAACTTTCGAATGGAATGTCCGAATTGAATAATTCAAAAAGTTATACAAACATATTGAAGCAGACTTGAATATGAACTAATTTATTTTAATAAGGAGTAATACCAAGATACCAATAAAGAGCTTTTTCTAAAGGTGACATTTTATTGGGTTTTTTTAAATAAAAAAACACTTATTGTGGCATAACTATAATAGTTAGACATATGCTGTCGCGATACTTTTTGTAAATAATGATGTCTTCTACAAAATTGTAGAACATTGTTTTATTCTATCATCATTAGTTTTCACAGCGTTCGCGATAAAAAGAATATTTTAGGTAAATTTTTTACACCTTGGGTTACATTATTGAAGTTTTCGTAGGTTACCCACTTTTTTTTGGAAATTAAATATAGCCTATGTTCACTGCCGATATTGTAGCTTCCCAAAAGTGAAAGAATTTTTCAAATCGGTTCAGTAGTTTTGGAGCCTATTCGAAGCAAACAAACAAACAAACAAACAAACAAACAAACAAACAAACAAACAAAAAATCAAATCTTTCCTCTTTATATACATAGTCGATAATTTGAGCGGTGTGGAGTTACTTCTTTTCGCGGACGATATGAAGATCTATAGTCGAATAAGTTCTATGGAGGATTGCCTTGTGTTACAGGGGGCTCTCGATGGTCTGTCCAAATGGTGTCAACTTAACAGACTCCCTCTCAACATAGACAAATGTCAATATATCCAGTTTTCACGTAATAAGTCTCGCATACAGTTTCCATATTCAATTGATGGCAAAAATCTTGAACGCGTTGAGGAAATAAGAGACCTAGGAGTACTTTTTGATAGCAAATTATCTTTTAAGAGTCATATAACCGGTATTAAAAATCGAGCTATGAAATCATTGGGCTTTATGCTTAGGACGGTGTCAGGTTTTAAAAGTATTGCTACACTAAAATTATTATATATGTCCACTGTGCGCACCATACTTGATTTTAACTCTCCCATATGGTCTCCAAATTATGCGATCCATGTTGATGGTTTGGAAAAGGTACAGAAGAAATTCTTACGCCATATCAATTACTTGCTGGGCATACCGAGGGAACATTTAAATTATGATTTTTTATACACCCATACTGGCCTCACTCCTATGCAAAACCGTAGAACTTTTTTCGATTTGATTTTTCTGTATAAAATTCTTAACAATTTCTATGACAGCCCAGAACTGTTACAGAAGATAAGCATAAGAGTTCCTGTCCGCGATACCCGTAGTGTGGATCTCTTCCATGTCGACACGCATCTGTCAAATTACACTCGCAATACGGTCTTTCCTCGTCTGCATGCTTCGGGCAACCGACATCTGGGCTCGATTGACATTTTTAATGCAAGTATGGCGCAGTTCAGATTGCAAATGGAGAGTGCGTTGCGTGACTTGCACTGATAGTTTGTTGCTCCTTCTCCCCTCCCCCTATTGTGGTAGCTTTTCAAAAATTTTATCGCATTTTTCACATTCACATTTTTTTGTCTTTATTATTTTCATATTTTTCTTTTTTATTGTAAATGTGTGCTTGGTGAAGTTTGAAACCGGCCCTGCACCTGGTGCCGGAATGGCAGGGTGTATGTGTGCGTGTGAATGCACCAGTGTGCAATCATGTTTAATATTAATAAGTATTACAGTTTATCTGTGTTTTTTTTTTGAGGAATATTATGAACATTAGTTGTTGTATAAATTTTTACACTTAAGATTATCTTTTCTCTGTTTTTTTTTTTTTTTGTATGATTTGTTTTCTAATTGCTTTGTTTTTGTAAAAGGCCTTTGGGCCGTTAATGATGATAAATAAATAAATAAATAAGATAAACTGTGTAATGTTGGGTACAACAGGGAGGTAGAGGGACAGACACCCTCATGCCTCGAGCACTTCTGGTCAAACGCACCGCTGCACAGACTTAAAAAAAAAAGTTTATATGGTGAAACTTAAAAAAATACTTGACAGTCAAAACTGGACCAGTGTATATAACTCGTTTGATGCCAATAATTGTGCTTCGATCTTTCACGATATTATCGATATTTATTTGCTTGAACGATGCAACTAGCCAGGCTAGTAGTGCCAGATCTAAGTTTAAAAGATTAAAACCATGGATGACACACGAAATACTTATGTCTATACGTGAAAAGGAAAAACTTTATAGGCTCACTAAACATCACACGAAAGTAATTTTGCGGTAACTAGATTTAGTTCCTATTTTTAAATCGGGTGACCCAACACATGTGGGTAATTATAGACCGATTGCGCTCATATCCAATATTGCTAAGATATATGAAAAGGTCGTCAAGGAGCAAATTTCAAAATACCTAAACGAACAAAAAATAATTAGTCCTAACCAGTTTGGGTTTCGAGAGGGATTAAGTACTGATGATGCGTTGGCCAGATTGACATCGATAATATATGGTGCCTTAGATAATCAAAAATTCTGTCTGGGGATCTTCATTGACCTCCAAAAGGCATTTGACACCGTCAGTCATTCTAAACTAATAAATATATTGAATAAGATAGGAATTTATGGAAATGCAAGAAAATGGTTCCAAAGCTACCTATGTATATAACAGGAAGCAGATAGTCAAATTAAACGGGGTCTTTAGCAGCATCGAGCTCACGCGGTATGGGATACCTCAGGGGACGATTCTCGGGCCGGTCTTGTTTCTGATTTATGTTAATGAAATATTTGATTTGGGTATAGGATCAACGGTGTTGTCTTTTGCAGACGACACTGTAGTCCTGTCGGTTGCTGATTCTTTGAATGGACTATATAAGCTAGCGAATCGGGACATCAACACCATTAAGAAGTGGTATGATCACAGACTACTTACTCTCAACCCAGTGAAAACAAAATTTATAAGGTTTTCACTAAACCGTGCGGCCTCTGATGCCAGGACTATATATGTCCATAACAGGGACTGTCATTTGGAGACCTGTGGTGCGACGGGTTGTGAGACCATCCGATATCTAGGTGTCACAGTAGATAAAAACATAAAGTGGAAATGCCAGATTAGTCTAACGTGCGAAAGACTACGAAAAATGTTTTATATATTTTATAATTTAACCCTACACTGCCCATTTTTTTATTTAATATTTTTTTCTAGATCCAATGTTGGTTGTTAAACATGGGAAAAATAATAAAAAAAATAAAAATTAAATTTTAAGTACTTATTTTTTCAAAATTGTTCATGATGCAGATCTGCATCTCTGGGTATTGGGGTCTTAATAATTTATTAGGAAAATAAATTAAACATATTTTTTTCCCATTTTTATTTTATTATAGTGTTGCATAAATGCATAAATAACCATTCTTTTACATATCTTTTTATACTCTTGTCTATGGTTTTGACGTGACTTAAGTGATTTGTATTCGCGCTCTAATTCAAAAACGAAAACTTTGGTCAAATCGGTGTAATATTGGTTTGTGATATACTAATTATATATATATATATATATATATATATATATATATATATATATATATATAATTGCTATAAAATTGGATGTGTATCCCTCAGCCATTCGATGGCTTCGGTCGTCAAATTATTGAGGTCCTCCATCACTCCATTGAATCTATGTGTCGGGCATTCCTGTACTATGTGGTGCAGGGTCTGGGCATCAGCACCGCAGTCACATCGAGGGTCTGCAATATATCCCCATTTATGTCTTTCCGATGCGCTCCTGGTGCATCCCGTCCTGATGCGGTTCAATGTCACCCATTCCCTGCGCTCCAGCCCGAAACCAGCGACTCTTTTTGTTGGGTCTGTGATCAAATTTTTATTCTTAATATCACCGTCCTCCCATTCGTTTAGCCACGCTCGTTCTATAGAAAATTCACCGGCTTCCAGGTCCTGGGCTCTGATATACTAATTGATTCTCCGCGATACCGCGCATCTTCTCAGTTACGTTGTGCAGTTTTTCCTGGGAGTGACGCGTGGAAAATTGTATTTGAATAATTCGCCCATCATACATTTTTCGGAGTATTGTTACCGTCAATAGTGATCTCACATATACGCCAAGTAATATTGACTAGGGTTGTCAATTACCATCATCGAACATCGATCACCAACTTCTGCAATGGATTTGTGCATGACATCTGGGGGATCTCAGTGTGTCTTAGAGGACATCGGTTCACATCCTAGATGTTTACCACACATCTCAGCCGATACACCACATGATTTTATTGAGGGTGTCAGGACAAATATTCACCTGATAAACGAAATCTTAACAGCTGACAAGACGCGACTGAACAACGATCTCCGACGACAGTTAAACGTTGCAATTACGAACCTTCATGCTAGTGTAGGGCATATATCAGTAGCCATGGCCGCACTACAAGCTGAAAATTCTCAACTGAAAATGTCAATATTGGATCTAACGAACAGCCGCGCAGACCCAAAGATGACTAAATTATGGGATAAGTCGAATGCAAACGACATCGGAACATGTGTCTCACAGCGAAAAAAAGATTTAAATATTACCCCTGTGAATGATCAGCCAGAGTCCTATGCAGCAAAGTATTCGAACATAAGACAGTGAACAGCAGGAAACTGGTGGAATCGCAAAAGATTTCCAATGTGGACAAGGGAATGGAAGAATATCCTGTAAGGCGTATAAAGCAGCGTAGTATAATTAGAGGTAGTGGGGAAATAGACCCGGAGCTTCCAACAATCCAAAGGATGAAATACATACACGCCTTTTCTTTCGCGCCGTTAACATCAGAGCAACAGGTGTACGCGTACATGGTGAAGAAAATGCCAGACGAAAAAAACTCTTTGAAGGTAGAGAAGATGGCCACTAAAGGTCAGCACGCATCCTTCAAAATATCCGTTCCAGCATCCAGACTCACTGAATGGATGAAACCTGAAATGTGGCCCATAAATACAAATATAAACGAATGGACATTTCGTAGAAGATAGCGAACATCAAGCACCACTAAAGAACAACATCAATAATGGAGTAACAATCAATTGTCTATACGCAAATGTACGAGGACTTAATACGAAAACACACGAATGTTATTGTAACGTACTCTCTCAGGATATAAACATGATCGCTTTGACGGAGACATGGTTATCACCAGGAGTGGTGGACTCAGAGATCTTCGATCCAAGATATGTCGTTTTTCGGAGGGATAGACCTACAAGAGGTGGAGGAGTTCTTCTGGCGGTTCAATCCAGATACCTGACCAATGCAGAGAGGATTTTCTCTCTGGAGACGGACGGCGAGGACCTGTGGGTTAGGCTAACCATCAAGAGATTTATATTTTTTGTGTGTGTGTTATACTTCCCTCCAAACTCAAACAGTGAAGTGTTCTCGGAATTCTATCGAAAGGTTGAATTAAATCGCAATATACTCGGGGAAAGAAATGTTTTGTTAATGGGTGATTTTATCTTACAGTCATGTGGGTATCCTAGGGACGAACATTCTTTCTTTTTGAATCTGTTGAATCTAAAGCAATGTAATGATGTGAAAAATGTAAATAATCGTGTTCTTGATTTGATATATACAAATTTTGTACCTTCTGTAGTGGTTGTTGAAAGGCACGGATCTCCTCTTGTCCCTGAGGATTCACACCACCCTACTTTAAGAATAGATCTTAATTTACCATCTCATAATAACTTGCGTTCGGGAGGGGGAGGTCCTGTGCCCAGAAACAGCAATACTTGGAATTTCAAGCGCAATAAAATGCCATCGTTAAAAGAGGCCCTTTCAGATTGCCAGTGGTCGGGAGTTCGTAATTCTGTCGACGTCAACGAAGCAATAAATACTTTTTATGCGGAACTTTATGCTATTTTCGATAACTGTTTTCCAAATGTACCACCGAATGCTACTGCCCTCTTTCCCATCTGGTTTCCCGATCATCTAATTCGAGATATAAAAAGAAAACATTATTTTCATAAACTTTGGAAACGAACCAAATCCTCAGAAGCCTATAGCAAGTTTAGTGCACTTAGGAAGATAGTTAAGTCTCGGGTCCATGAATGCTATCGGAAGCATATTGAGGATAGCGAAACTGCTATCTGTGAAGACCCATCGAGGTTTTGGAACTTTATTAATAGCAAACGAGCACACAACCAAACTCCGCTTGAAATGAAATATAATGACGCAACTTTCACTGAGCCTAAAGATATTGCAAATACATTCGCAGAATATTTTTCCTCTGTATATACGTCAGATGCCCCTAAATTAGATTATAATGAAATAGTATCTTCATCCGCAAGTCTCTATGGCACAACGTGTACAATATCGAATATTTCACACAGTGACGTAAAGTATGGTCTAATGAAATTGAAACCAAAGCGTTCAGCCGGCCCCGATAGAATACCAGCATTCTTGTTCAAAGAAATAGGACCGTTAATTATCGATGTCTTGCAACATTTATTCGACCTTTCCATTTTATCGGGTGTATTTCCTGAAAAGTGGAAGACGTCCAGGATTTGTCCGATACACAAAAAGGGAGACTCGTCCGATATTCGAAATTATAGACCTATAGCCATACTCTCAAGCCCGGCAAAAGTTTTAGAGACAATACTGCACAAGAAAATATGGGAAGCGTGCAACTTCCAATTCATAGATGAACAACACGGATTCCGTCCAACTAGATCCACAAAAACAAATCTACTTTGTATTGGCAACTTTATAACAAAAAACCTGGATAATAGAAAGCAAACGGATGTAGTGTACACGGACTTCCAGAAAGCCTTCGACCAAGTCGATCACGATATCTTAATAACTAAACTAAGCAATTTTGGTTTTTCAAATGAAATGGTAAGTTACTTCATAATTTACTTCCAAGATAGAAAGCAATACGTAACATATCAATGCGAAGATTCTGTAACCTTTTTGACCAATTCAGGAGTACCACAGGGTTCTAACTTGGGACCTCTGTTATTCTCAATATTCATCAACGATATTGGCCAATCAATCGAAAATTCCAAATTCTTACTATGCCGACGATTTAAAAATCTTTAGAGAAGTTACAACACCAAATGACGCACATAATATGTTGCAAAGGGACGTAGATTCCCTAATGGAATGGTCTGTTGTAAATAGACTGCATTTCAGCCGCCCGAAGTGTTGCGTCATGTCGTACAGTAGATCCCGAATCCCTCTCGTGTATACTTACACCATGGGTGATGTGGAGGTCAATCGTGTGAATGAGATAAAAGACCTGGGAATATTATATAAAACCAGCTTCAGGTTCAATGGTCACATTGCCATGATTGTAGAAAATGCAAACAGAATGTTAGGGTTTGTTCTGCGTAACTCAAAACACTTCCATTGTGAAAATACGCTACTTTTGCTATTCTAAACGTTGGTTCGTAGCATTTTGGAGACAAACTCAATGATCTGGGCGCCAAGTGGAGCCTCGATCACTAATGGGTTGTGGTGGATCGGGGTTCCAGATGAATCGCGGAGCCATTCGAAACTTTTTGGTTGATATTGGCATCTATGAATCCGAAAATATGGTTAAAAATATGCTCATATAAGCCCTCTCATTTATATTTATATTTATATTTTATTTATTTATTTTTTCTCCTTCCCCTCATTATTATCTATTGTCTTCAATGATCATAATATATTGTGTAATCGCTCAATTCCTGTAATCTATTGTTCAGTTTGTGCTTTCATATAGGTATTTTAAATATTGTTATTATTTATTTTTTTTGTTTTATATTTTCTGTAATTTTACATATCGTTCTTATTTATCTTTTTGAGTTTTTTATGCTTCTAAAATTGATATATTTTGTGTATTTTTGTGAATTTTGTTTTTTTTTTTTTCATTTTTTTGCATTTTATGTAGTATGTTTTGGATCTTATTTTATAATTATCTGCCTATATTTTAACTTGTAATTTTATTTTCTAATCTTCGAATTTTACTATTTTATTAACTGACTTGCTTTAACTGACTAATTTTACGACTTCCGGTACTTTCATTTCTGTTTTTTCGGTAACATTTTATTACATGCAATAAGATTTTACTCTTTACTGAGTCATGATTAACATTTTTATTTATTTTGTCTTTTTTGTATTCTGTTCTGACGTGTTCTTACTTAACTTGAGCATGTATTGTATAATTTTTTTTTGTGGCTTTTCAAGAGGAAGGGTGTTGCTTCGGACACCACTCGACACAGGCTATGCCTAGTGAGGGTGTCCGAGGTCGCACTTGAATGTATTTATTTAACTTTTCAATTAAAAAAAAAAAAAAAAAAAAAAAAAAAATGACATTGAGAAAGTCCAAAAACGATTTGCAAGGCACCTTTATAAGGTCAAGTATGGTATGGTAGTATCATCGGATTCGCCTTGACCCACCAATTGTATTTTAAGTTTGATTCTGTAAATTTATATGTATTGATCGTGATGTACTGATCTGATACTTGTGTATTATCCGCTCCTCTTATTATGACTAGCTATGCTGTCCGGTTTCCAACTCAATTATAATTCTCTGTTTGCAGCATTGGCTTGATTCTTCTTTTTTTCTTTTGTCCGTTTGTGAGCAGATTGGTGTCTTATAGAAAAGAACCAATAGGCTTCAGGCTATAGCAATGCGGGCTTAGAATACGCAAACGTCTCAATTTTTTTTATTATCAGAATTCTAGAAATTGTTTAGAGATTTAATCTCCTAACTTCCAGATTCTTTACTTAGAATTAGTAAATATTAAAATGCAATTCCAGTCTTTCCAATTATAAACCATTATTTGTATAGTTTTATATGTTTAGGTCATCTCCTTATATTATAAAAGGATTCTTCAATGTTTCCTTCGTTATAGTTTTATAATCTTAGTATAAGTAATGTATGTACTCCTAGTTTTCGCAATGTTTGAAAACTGTTCGAGATTTTGCAATTCGGTGAAATTGAAAATTTTAGTAAAAAAAAAAGTATTACGCCTTGTGGTAGTTGTTCACAAGTTGTATGAGCACAGTGTCATTGAAAGACAAGGTGTGATAACGTATATGGAATTATGCGTTGGAAATTCGAGTGTAGTCGAATTTCGTTCAAGCAGATTGGTGTCTGATGGAATAGAACCAATAGGCTCCAGGCTATAGCGATGCGGGCTTAGAATACGCAAACGTCTACAATTTTTTTTTTATTGTCGGAATTGTCAAAATTGTTTCGAGATATGATCTCCTAACTCACGGATTCTCGGCTTAATTCTAGTAAATTGTTTAAATAATTATTCTATTAGTTTATGTAAACCATCGTTGGTAAATAATGGTCTCTAGTTAGACAATTACAGTACTCCACGAATCCCTAGTTTAATCATATAATTTCCTCTGTATATCTAAGTTTTCTCTTTATAAATTAGCGCCTCGTACGAAGCTAAGATTGTATTAGGTTCATTATTATTATTTATCGTATGGTCTTACAATGTATGTCACATTTCATGTAGGTTAATATTTCTTTTTCTTTCAAATAAGTAAGAAAACATAAAAACAGCAATTAAAATATTAAACAGTTATATCTCCTATTGGATTGTCAAATTAACCATAATTATGTATAATTTATTTTATCTTTTTTAAATTATTTACTTTCATTTTACTGATTTGACAATCCAATAGGAGATATTAGGTTCATGATAAGCTGGGACGCCTCTTTATTCATGGGACCAATTTGTTTGTTTTCTAAGATATCTTTAAGGATAATTGAATTTTCTATACAGGGTTTTTCTGTTCCCTAATAGTAACAATAGAATGGCGCCTTTTTCCGAGTTCGGCTCTGTATTTTCCATCAGAACATTGCTAGCCTTCGATATAAAGACCTTCGAAACCTCTGTAAATACTTGGGCATTACAGAATTTTAATGATTTATATTATATTGCATTAATTGTAGACTCTGTGCATGTTATTGAATCCTGAAAGTCACCCTTGGCAAATCTATAAATAGATATCTCTAATACTTTGAGCTACCATTGCTCAAGTTTAGGCTGTGTATAAAAAAACAAAGTGAAACATAGTGAATACATTCAGTGAGAGATAAGTGATGGCCTCAGTTCATTTTGGAACCTGTGGTACGCCAATTTAACATCATAAACAAAATAATATTCAATAACTACACAGTTAGGGACATGTAAAATTTGTTATCCAATTGTTGTACTTGTTATAATTATAGTATTAATATATTATGTTAATCATCGGATTCGCCTTGACCCACCAATTGTATTTTAAGTTTGATTCTGTAAATTTATATGTATTGATCGTGATGTACTGATCTGATACTTGTGTATTATCCGCTCCTCTTATTATGACTAGCTATGCTGTCCGGTTTCCAACTCAATTGTAATTCTCTGTTTGCAGCATTGGATTGATTCTTCTTTTTTTCTTTTGTCCGTTTTCTTTTTTTTCTTTCCAATAAGCTGGAGTGGGATGTAACGTTTCAAATTTGGAAAAGTTTATTTTTTGAAATTAAGGGGATCCCTCTATCAAATGACGATTCATTGCGTCATCCACCTGTTGTGAGGGGTGGCCCCAATAATAGATCAAACCAGCTTTTGATTTAAAATTTTCAACCAACCAGAGCGCGACACGATAGTGTTCGCAAAATTTCATAATTTCTCTGTGTACCGGCTTCGCTATCGCGCGAATCCGTCACGGGCATTCTCGAATCTTGCTGACTTCGGCCAACACGTAGCAATTTTGCTCCGTGGGGGACGCTTCGCGTCCGCCTTCATTGATTAAAATTTAAATGATAAGTGTTTTAAACTGTATTTGTGTATCACCGATTAATGTAAAAGAGACTAAAAGTGATGTTATATTGATAAGAATTATTTGTGACGTACGAAAGGAGAGACTGGTGTAACAATTGAGTTTTAATATTTTTCTTTTGGACAGTAAAACAGTAAAAAGTGATTACGTCTTATTAAATAATCATCACTGTACCTGTGCCCTTCAAAAGAAATAGTGAAACTATGTCTGGATCAGCGAATTCTGCTGAATCCTACCGACCTTGAGATATTATTGAGCAGTGCTCCATGTCTGAATAGCCGGCGAATCATTTCCTTCGAACGAGTGCCAGTGCCCCTCCGACCCAGCTCGTATTCCAGTTCAAAGGCGCCCTAAACATCCCTGAGAAATCATCACAGTTGGGATGGAGGAGAAGAGGTAATCGTTTCTTTAGAGTAAGGAGGAGTAAGGACCCCTTTTTCATTTCACTATGTTTCAGCGCATATTGATATTTTTCACTGTTCCTACGGAGAGTTTGTGGATTGCATAGGTGTCTTGTTGCATTTGTGTTTGAATTGAAATTATTATTATTTTTTTTGTGTAAATCAATGTTAAAAAATATTGTATTAAATGTTGTGTGCGATGTATCGATGGTAGATCGATGTAGTGAGATGTACATCACTAAACAATAATTTTTGGTACCTATAGATGGCGTCAACGTCGACTGTCGAATGACAGCTGATGAGGCACCATCGTTATGTGCGATTTCGAATGTAATTTTTTCGTATTTGTTCATACTTCATTGAATGTTTGCGATGTTTATGTGAGACCTCGGGTAGTTCTTAAGTGAATTGTTTAATCATTATCTGATTGTGTTTTGTTTGCCGATATATTTTGTTGACATCTGCCGGTGCATAGGTGAATACTGTAATGCCGGCTGATGAAAGAAAAAACCGAAAATAAATAAATAAATATTTCACAGCTTCGAAATTTATAGTCTTGTCGAAAAAAAAATATGAATGCCCGATTTTTATATTTTCCATACTACTGTTGATAACGGGAGATGCAGGATTTACCTCTTGCTTCTCGATATTTTACGGATATCGTGTTCCATCGGTATCTATACATCACTAGTTGTTCTTCTACAGGCATCAAGCTTGTTTATCGAATCTTCCCTGTTCTTTTCTTTTCCAGAGAGACTAAATAATAGTCCTTATTATGCTCCTTCTGCCATCGCTACCAAATCAGTCTATTGTGGCATTATTCAATTCGTTCACGGAAAGTGGCCTTTTATTGGAAATTGTCTCCAGATGCCTCTCATAGTATCATTGCCACATTCCAGCCGTTCACCGCATCAAAAAGTCTTCTTATCGTCTGTTTGCTGCCCCCCAAAAGTTGATTTGCAGCTGGAAATATGTTTGATATATGTCCCAATGTCATCTTCGACTAATGGTGTGGAGGTCCAGAGCATATTCTCCACATTAGTTCGTATCTATGAAGGTATTAGGACTAGGAGAGTCCATACTCATCATATTCATTAGTATGGGAGGACTTTTAGAGGGAAGTAAAATAGGATAGACGTGCAGGATATGCTCTGCAAGTTGAACAGCCACGCAAAGCAACCCTTATTCTCGTCTGATGGTTAACTATAGTGACCACTGGGACCGTTTTTACATCGGCTTTAGTCTGGAGCGATATAATAGTGTCCACTTTGAGTACACAAGACTATAGTTGAGAAGCAGAGGCTCTTATATTGCGCATTTAATTTCCATAGAATCCATCTTTCTTGTTATCAGTACTTTCCAAGGAACCTCATCTGAATAGTAAAGCATCTAGATAAAAATCTGATAAGGTGCTCATTCATGTTTAATATCTATAATATACTTGTAATTATATAATAATAACCATTTTATTTCATAATTTGCATTCATCACATACTAAAATAATATAATGTCTACTTACTGCCCAATGATGCACATATGCATCATATCTAAAACGTCATGTTTATATTCAAAACTGAAATATTTTTCACATTTTTTTTACAATAATTAGCTAGAACTAACCACAACACAACTAAATGTATCTATTTCATTTGAAGAATTTGAGATTTTTTTTTTAAAAATACCAGACAAAGGTGACGCATGAACCACTAATTTTGACAGTTAGGCACCAATAAGTTGATCTGCAATTATTGTTATTATAGTCCATCATTAAAATAATACTAAGAAAGCCCAGATATTTTCCCACGAGTGTCCTCTATAGGGAGTTTGATGCCCTCCCTCTGGATCTCCTGTACAAAAAAGTTTCAGTATCACAGATATTTAAGGAATACTTTATTACTTTCTTACATGATGAACACGATGTGCAGAGAAATCCGAGGAGGGGAATGGAGATAAGGGTACCTCGAAGACGAACCTCTGCGGGCCAACACCACTATGGCTTTCGAGGGGTCGCATTCTTCAACGGCCTCAGTGCAGAATTAAGAGGCACCACACATGACATGAATTTAAAAAAATTTGAAAGGAAAATTCGCGACTCTTCGAGTTCGAGTTCTTACTCACGTTGGAGAGCAATCATTCAATGATATTTGTAATGCCTTATTTTTTGAAAATTGTAAATTGCCTTAATTTGTAAACTTTTTTAAAAATTCGCATGTGTACATTTAAGTAACTCGATTGCTTGAACTTTTTATTACAAATATTGCATTCGTATGGTTTTTCTCCACTGTGAATTCACATGTGCGTCGTTAAATGACTCGATTGAATGAACTTTTTATTTCAAATCTTGAATTCGTATGGTTTTTCTCCGCTATGAATTCGCATGTGTGCGTTTAAGCCACTCGATGTTTTGAACTTTTTATTGCAAATTTTGCATTTGTATGGTTTTTATCCACTATGAATTCGCTTGTGTGTCGTTAAATGACTCAATCGCTTGAACTTTTTATTGCAAATTTTGCATTCGTATGGTTTTTCTCCGCTATGAATTCGCATGTGTACATTTAAGTAACTCGATTGCTTGAACTTTGTATTACAAATCTTGCATTCGTATGGTTTTTCTCCACTTTGAATTCGCAAGTGTGCCTTTAAGTCACTCGATGTTTTGAACTTTTTATTTGCATTCGTATGGTTTTTCTCCACTATGAATTCGCATGTGTGCCTTTAAGCCACTCGATGTTTTGAACTTTTTATTACAAATCTTGCATTCGTATGGTTTTTCTCCGCTATGAATTCGCATGTGTCACATTAGGGAACTTGATATACAAAACTTTTTTTGCAAATCTTGCATTTGTACGGTTTTTCTCCGCTATGATTCGCATGTGTACATTTAAGTAACTCGATTGCTTGAACTTTGTATTACAAATCTTGCATTTGTATGGTTTTTCTCCACTGTGAATTCACATGTGCGTCGTTAAATGACTCGATCGCTTGAACTTTTTATTGCGAATTTTGCATTCGTATGGTTTTTCTCCGCTATGAATTCGCATGTGTACATTTAAGTAACTCGATTGGTTGAACTTTGTATTACAAATCTTGCATTAGTATGGTTTTTCTCCGCTATGAATTCGCATGTGTCTCATTAGGGAACTTGATATACAAAACTTTTTATTACAAATATTGCATTCGTATCGTTTTTCTCCACTATGATTTCGAATGTGTCACATTAGGGAACTTGATATACAAAACTTTTTTTTGCAAATCTTGCATTTGTATGGTTTCGCTCCGCTATGAATTCGCATGTGTACATTTAAGTAAATCGATTGCTTGAACTTTGTATTACAAATGTTACATTCGTATGGTTTTTCTCCGCTATGAATTCGCTTATGTGTCGTTAAATGAGTCGATTATTCTATTGACGAGATGTTAAATCAAACTTAGCCTTTTTTTTATTATCACAGGGTTTAACTACACTTGTTTGTGACTGGGTTTGCCCTTGAACTTTCCGTTTATCCATTGGTCCACATTGAATTCTCGTTGGGATGGCCCCTTGGTAGAGTGCTCTCATTTGTTGTCAGTCAAACAACCTTTTTAATCTCGGTGACTCTCGCGCTATTATGGTATATGTATATGTGTGTGTATGTATGTATATATGTATGTATATATATATTTTTTAATTGATTGTATTTTTTTACTGCATTTACTGACAGGAGACTGAAAGGCTCTTTACACCTTTTCAGCCTCGCCCACTTATGTATTTTTCTATTTATATGCATTTTTCTGTACTATAAAATATCACCCTTTTGAGATTTTTGTGACTTTCAAGATGTTTACATAATATACCTATTTATTTTTAATTACATCTGCTGACAGGAGACTGAGAGGGCCATTTACACCTTTTCAGCCTCGCCTACGTATTTCATTTGTCTATTACGTTGTGTACTTTTGAAGATTGTTTCATGTGCGATTCTTGTTTGTTTTCCTATTATTTTGTATCATTTTTGTTTGAATTCATTAATGTAATATTTTGTATGATTTTGACGACTCCAAGTGCCTCAAAAGGCCTAGGGATGAGAATGATAAAAATAAAAAAAAAAAATAAAAAAATTGAATGAACTTTTTATTACACATCTTGCATTCGTTTTATAACAAATCTTGCATTCGTAAGGTTTTTTTCCACTATGAATTCACATGTGCGTCGTTACATAATGACTCGATTGAATTAACTTTTTATTACAAATCTTGCATTCGTATGGTTTTTCTCCACTATGATTTCGAATGTGTCTCATTAGGGAACTTGATATACAAACTTTTTTTTGCAAATCTTGCATTCGTTTGGTTTTTCTCCACCATGATTTCGAATGTGTCACATTAGGGAACTTGATATACAAAACTTTTTTTGCAAATCTTGCATTTGTATGGTTTTTCTCCGCTATGAATTCGCTTGTGTGTCGTTAAATGATTCGATCGCTTGAACTTTTTATTTCAAATTTTGCATTCGCATGGTTTTTCTCCGCTATGAATTCGCATGTGTACATTTATGTAACTCGATTGCTTGAACTTTGTATTACAAATCTTGCATTCGTATGGTTTTTCTCCGCTATGAATTCGCATTTGTCTCATTAGCGAACTTGATATACAAAACTTTTAATTACAAATCTTGCATTCGTATGGTTTTTCTCCACTATGAATTCGCATGTGTCTCGTTAAATGAATCGATTGCCTGAACTTTGTATTACAAATCTTGCATTCGTATGGTTTTTCTCCGCTATGAATTCGCATGTGTGTCGTTAAATGATTCGATCGCTTGAACTTTTTATTGCAAATTTTGCATTCGTATGGTTTTTCTCCGCTATGAATTCGCATGTGTACATTTATGTAACTCGATTGCTTGAACTTTGTATTACAAATCTTGCATTCGTATGGTTTTTCTCCGCTATGAATTCGCATGTGTCTCATTAGCGAACTTGATATACAAAACTTTTTATTACAAATCTTGCATTCGTATGGTTTTTCTCCACTATGAATTCGCATGTGTCTCATTAAATGAATCAATTGCCTGAACTTTGTATTACAAATCTTGCATTCGTATGGTTTTTCTCCGCTATGAATTCGCATGTGTCTCATAAGGGAACTTGATATACAAAACTTTTTATTACAAATCTTGCATTCGTGTGGTTTTTCTCCGCTATGAATTCGCATGTGTGTCTTTAAAGTACTCGATTGAATGAACTTTTTATTACAAATCTTGCATTCGTATAGTTTTTCTCCGCTATGAATTCGCATGTGTCTCATTAGCGAACTTGATATACAAAACTTTTAATTACAAATCTTGCATTCGTATGGTTTTTCTCCACTATGAATTCGCATGTGTCTCGTTAAATGAATCGATTGCCTGAACTTTGTATTACAAATCTTGCATTCGTATGGTTTTTCTCCGCTATGAATTCGCATGTGTCTCATTAGGGAACTTGATGTACAAAACTTTTTATTACAAATCTTGCATTCGTATGGTTTTTCTCCGCTATGAATTCGCATGTGTGTCGTTAAATGATTCGATCGCTTGAACTTTTTATTGCAAATTTTGCAATCGTATGGTTTTTCTCCGCTATGAATTCGCATGTGTACATTTATGTAACTCGATTGCTTGAACTTTGTATTACAAATCTTGCATTCGTATGGTTTTTCTCCGCTATGAATTCGCATGTGTCTCATTAGCGAATTTGATATACAAAACTTTTTATTACAAATCTTGCATTCGTATGGTTTTTCTCCACTATGAATTCGCATGTGTCTCATTAAATGAATCGATTGCCTGAACTTTGTATTACAAATCTTGCATTCGTATGGTTTTTCTCCGCTATGAATTCGCATGTGTCTCATAAGGGAACTTGATATACAAAACTTTTTATTACAAATCTTGCATTCGTGTGGTTTTTCTCCGCTATGAATTCGCATGTGTGTCTTTAAAGTACTCGATTGAATGAACTTTTTATTACAAATCTTGCATTCGTATGGTTTTTCTCCATTATGAATTCGAATGTGTGCCTTTAAGTCACTCGATGTTTTGAACTTTTTATTACAAATCTTGCATTCGTATGGTTTTTCTCCACTATGAATTCTCATGTGTATCACTAAAACACTTGATGTAGTGAACCTTTTATTACAAATCTTGCACTCGTATGGTTTTTCTCCGCTATGACACTGGCGTGAGCTAGCTATGCGCTTATCTACATTCTTTAAAAATGATTCTATCTCATTTTCTTCTAAATCGTAAATTATTATATCATTTTCAAACTGTTTGGATAGTAATATATTGTTCATGTTTACTAATTACAATAAAAATATAATTAACCACACTCCTCGACACTGCTTTCTTTTATACAAAGGGCCCAACTCAAGTGCACTAAAATGCCGTCTCACCAGATCGGTACTCGGTAGATTTTGGTCCCATGGTAACCAAAGATAGAAAGTGACGGTGCGCAGCGCAAAGTTCGCAGCAGTTTATAATTTTGACAGTCGGTTTACGTCAGACGTTACCGTTGGGTTGTCCGGATAAGTTTTTTTTTCTATGAAACGTGTGACGCATTCAACTTTCGCAGCCCAGCGACACTTTTGACAAAGTTTTCACCTGACGTTCAAGATCAAACGTCACGGGCACCGACAATTTATAGGTTAGATGCGCGTTAGAGAAATAATAGCTGCTGTTGCATACAAAGTTAATGTCGACCAAGAAGTGTCAACGAAAACGTTAAGTATTTTATTAATATCTGTGAAAAAAAATATGCGTTTTTATCAATGATTTTTATATTAAATTTGTAGCATACTATGCCACAAAACATTGCACTATTTCACTTTTAAACTGAAATCCATTCATTATATACCTACCTAGGTACATCATTAATAAATTAATAGTTTATTTATTTAGAATATTTCTTTATACACATTGTAAAAAATATGTATAAAAAGTGCAGTGTTTTTTTTTAATGAATCTGTGCTCACTCGCAAGTGAACACAAATTCATTCTCTGGCTCTTTCACTGTATGCAGCAGAAAGCTTGTGTTGTGAAAGAGGAGATGGTCAGCACCGCCGTACGTTCGTACGCTGTACGTTAGGCTGGGCCGTTCTAGTATGGAAATTTAAAAAGTGCTTCTGATCTTAATGTAATAGTGATAATTTGTTGCCTTATGATGTATTATTTATTTATTTATCTACAAAATTTCATGACAAAAAAATAAGATCTTCTGTCTCCGAATCGACCTTGAAATTTTGTATGGGACGAAAATATCCCATACTAACTGATATTTTTATAATAATCATGTAAAATGATTCCGGTCTTGTTTTTTTATTAATTTTTTTTATTATACCACAGATAATTAAAGTACATACTTCTATTTATTTAATTACACAAAAATAATAAATAAAACTTTTAAATTTTTTATGTTAAGCAAGTATATGAAATTATGTTATTTTGCAGTGATTGTTTTTGATAAATTGGGTTTGATATCTTTTTTACTCGTTGCTTTCTAAGCTTTTGCATAATCTTTTCTTGATAAATTTCTCCGTAAAGTTGGTGAGGCTTCTTTGACAATTTCACAGATCGTCAAACTCCTTGGATATGACAAGGAAAATTCAGGAAACTGTATTTATTCATCTTCGCCATTGTATGTAATGAATGCCGTAAGATCTTCGTCGGATACTTGTCGATTGGTGTTTCTGTTACATTTTGCTGTCTGTCTATAACGTAGTTATAGACTGCTTCAAAGCTGCTGCTGCTGAAAAGAATGCTTCAAAATTTACTTTCGGTACTTCAAGGATCAAAAATGCGTGTTTTCGGGTGATTCGAGCTTTCACTATCCGGCGAGCGGTTCATTCTCTTACTACATAATGTATTTTGAGCGAGATAGCTTTTTCTTTAAGTAATTACAGTTTATATAACACATTTGATAATCTGATAAATATATGGATAAGAAATTAAACTTGCCTAGGTAACTGCATCAGTTGCGAGGTAAGTTGGTGCCCAAACATTAACAATAAAGATAAGTGAAAGTCATCAAACTTTTTTGAAAGAAACGCAGTCGCAGAATCCTATAAGGTTAGTTTAGCGATTATTACATGGATTATTTTTCCTTGAGCTCAGTTGCCTAAATCATTAGAAAATGTTCCTGTTGGTATGACTGTGCCAATTTGGAATAAATATAAGAGTGATCTTTTCGTAGATCTTGAAATGATAAAATAGTAGTTTCTCTTGTAATCACCTGGAACATATCAATTGTTTTTTATTTTATTTTTCCAGTTGTTTTCCAATTTGGTCAGAATGCGTATGATGATTTGAGAAAGCACTATCACCATATTATACCTACAAAAACCTAAATAATTGTTACTTGTCGTTTTAATTCTAGATTATCGGCGACTCATTCAATTGGGATTAGGTACTTATGGTTTGCAATAAGCAAAAAAATCATTCTAATGGTTTTATTAGTCTTTTCTCCTGCAAAATAATTATTCAATCATGTTTTCCGGTATTAACTTACACTTTTTTTCATCACATCAGACGACAAGTAAAAGATCAAATGAAATATTGCTTTTTGAAAAGAAATCTGTAATCGATCTCTCTATCGGTTTCGGTTTTCCAAATTTTCCATCAATTTAGAATCAGTTTCCTTTAACACTCTCTTAATTATTGTTCATCTGTATTTTTGACCACTTTTTCTAATAACTATCCTAAAACTTTGGCTTTACGGCCATCAAAATACTATACTGGTATTTTTAACCCTTTTCTCATTTCATGAGATTTTCTCTGGTTTTCCGCGGCACTTTATATACTTTTTTGCTATCTCAAATTGTATTTTTATGCTTTATATCATACAGAACTGATTATTCCGTCATTTTTATGGCATACAATCTTAAAAAAATATTAAGTTAAAGACATTTTTTATTTATTTATACCTGCTTCAAAATACGATAAATTTAACAATTTTTTGAAACTTTGAGCTCAATTCGGAGACAGAAGATATCTTTCAAATTGAAAAATATTTTGCATACCTATTTTAAACAGCATTTAGCACTAAAATATAACTATTACGTTAGCAATATTAGAAGAAATGCAAATCGACCCGCCCTACAGTGTACGTACGAAAGCTGGCGATTGATACTACGACTACACCTTCTCAAAGTAAGCTGTTAATAATATTAATTTCAAGTTGTTCTTACTGTAAAAAAATTTGGAGCTTTTTCACAAGATCCCTAAGAGGGGGTGAGTAGGCTCGCGAAAAAGTGGTGGTAGCATTGAGCTGTCTTAAAATGCTGGTTAAGTGGGTTCTCTACCACTCCTCAATACAGAACATAAAAAAACTAGTGAGTTTTGTTGTTAATACAATTGAGCATGGTAATATAATATGGTGAGCATAGAGAAACAACCGTCTTTATCTCCAATACAAGGTTCTGAATTCTTTCAGGTTTCAAAGGAAATTCCATCTTCCGGGAGTGATTGGATGCATCGACTGCACCCATATTAATATTGTGTGACCAGAGCAGTGCGGTACTCGAGTACAAGTACTCGTAGATTGTACTCTGAGTACGTTTGGTGTACTCAGTACTCAGTCAACGAGTACATTTCTAAAACTTGTACTTGTATTCGGTGCATTTTTCAGCCTAAAAGTACTTGAATACATTTGCAAGTACACGAGTACATTTTAAGTCCTCGAGTACATCATTGGACTACGTTGAGTAGGTAATAGCTATGTATTTTTTTTTTGCAATTTGGGACTTGTTAGGTGTCGTGGTAATAGGCAGTGGTAAAGTGTGGATGTATGGTTCTCGTTTTTAATTCTAGAGTATTGATGACGAACTTGTTTTTTATAACCCATCTTTTATAATTGAATTGGTTATTTAAAAAAAAACTAAATAAGCCATTATTTTTTCAAAAAGAGTTTTTTGTCAGAATTGTCATTTTTATGGTGTATGGTGTATCCTACTCTGCTATTGCTTCTTTACGTAAAAACTAAAATTTCTTATTTACTTGAAAATATCCTCGTTTATATAGATTTTAATGTCAATTAAACTGATACTCCCAAAATATTTGTTTTGTTAATTCTTTATTTTTTTAAGGAATACCTACCTACTTATCGAGGTCATCTCTGATGTGCCTTTTAAAAAATGCGTCTAGTGATCACTAAAAATAATATCACAAATTATCGATAGGTACATTCTTATTTTTTTAACGATTGACATAAATTTATCATTATTCAAGGGCGCCCGCAAGGGAAGGTGGGGGAGGGGGGGAGTACTTTGTACTCGAGTATATTTTGTGCATAGTAGGCACTTGTACTCAGTACTCGAGTATTTTGAAAATGAAATGAAATGATTTTTTATTCCAAAAAATAAATATACACACTATAATCATCAATTCTTCTTCTTCATCCATGTCCGCTCCCTAGTTGGAGCCTATGGACTCCACAAGTCCTCGCCATCCGGTCCTGTCCCCTGCAATTCCAGCAGTCGCACCCCAGTCAACACCAACGGCCTGAAGGTCAGCTTCGTAGAGCCTTTTAATTGTTTGGAGGGGCCTACCGCGTCTTCGAATGCTCTCTGGATGGTAGTTGAGAGTAAGACGGGTTATGTCCTCTGTAGGCTTCCTGAGTACGTGACCCAGCCAGGTCAGTCGGCGGAATCTTATAGTGGTAGTGACCAGTGGTTGGCCTGTTAGATCTCTGACAACTGTGTTCGGCACAAAGTCATTCCAACATATGCCCAGCATTCTTCTGAGGCACTTGCTCTCGAATCCTGCTATGCGGGTGTTTTGAGCGCATGTTGGGTGCCAAGATTCACAGCCATAGAGAAGGACCGGTAGGACACAGGCATTGTACAGTCGGACCTTAGCTTTGATGCTGAATGTATTAGACCTCCAGACCTTCCCAAGCTTGCTGAACGCCGCTCCAGCTAGTGCTAAACGCACAGAGAGTTCTCTTTGCATGGTACCATTTTCTTCTATGTGGGCACCAAGGTACTTGAAGTACTGAACATTCTCTATGGGTCGGTTGTTCAATGAAAGCCGCGTATCTGCGTCTGTAACACTACCATTTTTCATACAAACCGTTTTGGTTACATTTTTATATTTAAGCCCACGGCGGCCGATTGCAGCTGGAGACGTACCAACGAGGAGGCAAGATCAGCCACGCTTGATTCTATTAGAACCGCGTCATCAGCGTATTCTAGGTCACATAGTCGTGTATCCGACTGCAACCGAATTCCCTCGACATTCAAAGTAGATAGCCTTAGAATATAATCCATGAGTATCACGAAAAGGAAGGGGGCCAGTACGCAGCCCTGACGAACTCCGGTTGTTACTGGGAACTTCTCGGTGGTGGTTGATGCTAATCGCACTCTCGATTGGCTGTTGTGATGCAGTGCTTTGATAAGATTAACTATCTTTGGTGGGACTCCATACAAATCCAGCACACTCCACAGTGTTGGGCGGTGCGTGGGGGCTGTCAAAGGCCTTCTCGTAATCAACAAAACAGCATGCGATTGGGCTATTGAACTCGTTGGCCTGCTGCAGTAGACATCTCATGTTGTGTATATGATCCGAACATGATTTCCCGGGAAGGAATCCCGCTTGGTTCTGCCTGAGTATTTTCATTATTGGCTGCCGGATACGTTCGAGAAGGATGTGAGCCAGCACTTTCCCTGGCACGCTAAGCAGAGTTATTCCTCTGTAATTGTTACAGTTCGTTTTATCTCCTTTCTTATGCATTGTGATTATTTCCCCATCGACCCAATCCTGGGGACACGTTTCCTCATTCCATATTTGTGTAACCAAAGAGTGAAGCATTTGACTAGTAGTTTCATTACAGCATTTCAGAAACTCAGGGTAAATCTGGTCCTCTCCTGGCGCCTTACGATTTTTAAGTTTATTAATCGAAATAGAGATTTCATCCAGAGCAGGAGGGTCCACGTTAATTTGTTCTGGATGTGGGATATCGAGGCTTATCGCAGCTTGGGCAGGGTCAAACGGCTGTGGCGGAGGAGGGCGATTCAAAAGATTTTGAAAATATTGTCGCCATACTTCCCCAGCGCCCTCTGTATCCGTAATTAGGTTACCGTCGCCGTTGCGCACTGCATCAGATGATGCTTGCCTTTTTCCCCCGCAAATTTGCCGAGTTATTTTAAAAAGTTCTGCTGTGTCATTGCGTTGGGCCGCGTCCTCTGCCTCCTGTATTTGTGAGTACAGGTGTCGCCGCTTGTCGAGCCTAGCAGATCTTTTTACTTCCCTATCTTTTATACGATATTGCTGTCTATGTTGTTCCACCAATATAGGATCCGAGCAAGAATCGCGCAGTGCTTTGGTTTTGGATCGCTCCTCAATTTTATTCCATGTATCTGACGACATCCAAATTGGTCGGTTTACGGGTGCTTGGCCGAGTATTTCAGACGCAGAGCCCAACTAGCACAAAATAGTCGTAAAGACATTACAATCCTGCCATTGAAGAATCGGATATATTATGGTCTACACGAACGTTACATACCCGGAATGGGCCCATTTTATACGACAAATGAGTAGTTTTAACAGTGGTAAGGAAGACATAAATTGACCAAAAATCGGAAAAGGACATTGTTTTAACATTTATATGATAAAAAAAAGTTTAATAAATAACATTTAAACGATATTTTGCAAGTTATCGTGGTATAATTGACTATAACACACGTATGCGACGCCTATGTCCCGTCAGTACGATATTTTATCATATTTTGTCGAATTATTGTCTATATCACAAGTGACGTGACGTCTATGGCACATTAGTACGATAGATTGTAATATTTCGTCGAATAATAATCTATTCTACGAGTATGCGACATCTACGCAACAGCTGTCAAAATAGACAGGCAAGTTCGTCGAATAATAGGCTATTCCATAACTATGCGATATTTTCGCGACAGCTGTCAAATTCACAGGCAATCTCGTCTGTATGCGTCATCATTGCGTTGCGGTTGAGATTGTTTAATATAAAGTTAACAACAAAATATTATAAAAGGCAATAATATTTCAAGTTTCGCTAAATTATCGAATTGAAGTTTTGCTTTATCTACGCGTGTAAAATTTAATTGCAAATTTAAATTTATTGTTCAATTATACATCCATTATTTATAATTTTTAATGCGCTTCTCGGAATGATTGTATTTAAAAAGATGTTTTGGAAAATAATTGTTACAAATTTAGTTAAAGTGAACTAGATAGAACGCCATTTTATGTTAGTAACGTGAATATGACGGTTTTTGACGCCTGTATGAACATAAGTCGGAAAATCGATGATGTTCTGATGGCTGTACGATGTTTGGTCGTACAAATTACTATTTGTGAGGTTTATGCAATGTCTTGGTCGGATTAACGACTCTAATACCACAGTTACCATTTTGTTTATCTTGAGAGCTCAGGGTCGTTTTCAGATGCAGTTAATTTATCTTAATTATGCAAAAATGATTATCTCAGCTGTTTTTAATAAAATGTCCCATTCAAAATCATCAACTCAAATTTTTGTTGTGCTGTAAAACAGATACCATGGAAGAGATAACAAGAAAAGTCCAAAGTTGCCCAATAAAACCATTCATTTGAGATACAAACCTTAATGACATTGCGGAGGAATATCAAATGAATATAGAATATTAAGTAAGTATATTAATAATATTATGATACATTGAATTTTTTAACGCACACAACACACTCGCATGGCTTTTGTCAAATAAAAATAAACATCTAGTCCACAACAGAGGCTAGCCATACGTGTGTAATATATGAAAAAAAAGTTCAAACAAAATGTGAATGAATCTGGAATGAATGGCATGTCCGTTGATTAGGTGTTTATTTTTCATTATGACGAAAAGCCATACGTTTGTAATATATGCAAAAAAAAAGTTCAAACAATGTGCACGAATTTCACGTCCGTTGGACTGTTGATAAGTACCTAGTTTAGTTTTATTATCCATTTCGATGGTAAGCCATGCGTGTGTAATATATGCAAAAAAGTTCAAACAAAATGTGAATGAATCTGGAATGAATGGCATGTCCGTTGATTAGGTGTTTAATTTTCATTATGACGAAAAGCCATACGTTTGTAATATATGCAAAAAAAAGTTCAAACAAAATGTGCACGAATTTCACGTCCGTTGGACTGTTGATAAGTACCTAGTTTAGTTTTATTATCCATTTCGATGGAAAGCCATGTGTGTGTAATATATGCAAAAAAAGTTCAAACAAAATGTGAATGAATCTGGAATGAATGGCATGTCCGTTGATTAGGTGTTTATTTTTCATTATGACGAAAAGCCATTAGTGTGTAGTATATGCAAAAAAAAGTTCTAACCCAATTTGAATGAATGGCACGTCTATTGATTAGGTACCTAATCATGCTTACAAATAATTATAAGATACTAACTATATACCGACCTCGGTAGTTTAGTTGTACTAGCGTTGACATTAGATCCAAGGTCCCGGGTTCGATTCCCGGTCGGGTCAGAGTTTTTCTAAGTGTTTTTTCACTTGAAAATTTCTACTCGGGGTTGGCCTGTCTCAGATTGGACGAGACCGGTTGACTGGAAAAAATTGCCTCAGGCAATAAGTTCCGCCGGCTATACTGACACCTTTGCGTAGAAAAGTGTTATTATTATATATAGGTACTTATACAAGATACACCCCGAAAATGAGTTTATACTCATACATCTTTAAATTCATTATTATCCATTATTATGAAAAGCCATGTGTGTGTAATATATGCAAAAAAAATTCAACAAAATTGAATGAATGTCAAGTCTATTGATTAGGTACCTAATTATTATCAATTAAGTATTATGAAAAGCCATGTGTGTGTAATATATGCAAAAAAAGTTTCAACAAAATGGAATGAATGTCTCGTCTATTGATTAGGTACCTAATTATTATCCATTATTATGAAAAGCCCTGTGTGTGTAATATATGCAAAAAAAAGTTTCAACAAAATGGAATGAATGTATCGTCTATTGATTAGGTACCAAATTATTATCCATTATTATGAAAAGCCATGTGTGTGTAATATATGCAAAAAAAAGTTTCAACAAAATGGAATGAATGTTTTGTCTATTGATTACGTAATTATTATGCATTCATATCAAAAGCCATATGTGTGTAATAATACATGAATATAATATGTGAGTTTCGTGCGGACGACGTCGTGGTTCGATCCCAGGTGTCGACCATCTTCCTCTTTCACGACACAAGCTTTAAGTAGCTTACTGCTTAGTGTATTTGTGTTCACTTTGAGTGAGCACAGATTCATTTTTCTAAAAAAGAAAGTGCATAAAAAGTTCACCCAAAATGTAAATAATTAATGTCACGCCAATGATTTGGTACTCATTATTCATTACGTATTCATTATTCAAACGCGTCGTAAAATTATTCATTATGACGAAAATCCATATGTGTGTAATACTTACAAAAACTTATATGTATAAAACAGTATAATTCCTGACCTGACTGCGACCCTGAGTCAACTCGCCTTTTTGTATTGGTTCGAGGGATCTGTCTTAAAAAGTAGTCACATAAGAGGTTTTGCGATATACTTTATGAAGTTTATAAAACTGTCCATTTATTGTCGTGTTAGCATCATTACGGTAAACTATACGTCGTTTTGAAGTCTATGCAATAAAAAGTACGTATAAGTTGTTGGCCGACTCTGTATACGAAGTTTATAACACATTCTTGTTCTAGTTGTGTAACCATCAATATGAATAATTGTACGATGATTTTAAGACTATGTTGTAAAGAAGCCGTATAAACTTTTTGTCTACAAAATACACGACTTTTATAAGACTGTCTTTAAAATATGTCGTATAAGCGATTTTCAGACTATTTATATGACATTTATTGTGTATATCGTATTACCATCGTGATATAATAGTAAAAAACGGTAAAAGACTTAACTATAGGACGAGTCTGATAAAGTAGTAGTAAACATGTTAATATTATCAACTTTACTGACATATTGGTCGTATAAGCTAAGAGGTCATGGTTGCGACACTTTTGTGACTGTTAGTCAATTTGCATCCTATCATAAGACCTTTACACAATAAAAAAATCATATAATTTTAGCTAACACGACTTTTGTGCTTGTTGGGAGCTGTTGTAATAGAATGCTTAACAGCCTTCCAGGTTTCTTCTACAGTGCGTTGTGCATGTGGCTCACTGGAAGCCCTAATTTCGTCGTACTTAAGTTGAATACATCGGGTAAAATCGCGTTTCACTTCTGCATTTTTGAGTTTTTCGATGTCACACTTGTGGATTGTCCGTTTTATAAATTGTTTCCTGAGTGAGAGGCGTATTTTGCCTACTAACAGCTCATGGTCACTGTATATGTCAGCTCCACGATATGTGCGTACATCCAGAAGCTCCCATCTATGATTTACACTTTATAGGATATGGTCTATTTGTGCTCGGGTCGTTCCACTAGGGGATGTCCAGGTATACTTATGGATGTCCCTATGAGGGAACAGCGTTCCACCTATGACAAGCTGATGCATCACTGCGAGTTCCATAAGTCTTTCGCCATTGTCATTTGTCACTAGTCCGAAACCGTGGCCTCCTACAATATTCAGGGGCACAGTTGGGTTATTTCCGAAATCACCCAGAATCAGTACTCTTTCACGTCTCGGAATGGCGGCGATGGCCGCATGAAGAGTCTAGTAGAATATGTCTTTAGATCTGTCGTCAGCAGCTTCAGTTGATGCGTAGGCCTGGAAGATGGTTATTGAGCTCTGTGATGAGCGAAAGGAAGCGATAATCATCAATACATGACACAATAACCTTAGCCTGTACACGGGACGCTCTGTGTGAAGAAATTAACATTTGTATTTTAATAGAAAGGGACACACACACATAATCAATATTCAAACGGTATTTATTATTTTGCATAGAAATGCAATACAAACAAAAAGTATTATCTTATCAAAAATAATTTAAAATGGTTATCTCATTAATAATGTGATGCTCTTCAAATTCTAGATCTGCGATAGTAACAAGAGGATCATAAATGAAAATCCGAGATTTTATGGTGCCACACATGATTCCCATGATATATGGATGCATAGAAGATGGAATAGAAGGCAAAGGGAAGATGGAATGAATATATTGTTTTGCAGAAACCAACTAGGAAATAATAGGGAGTGTCTAGTTTGCCGCTAGCGGAATTCTAGTAAAGCGCGCTAATAAGCCGCTGTCGGCTAAATTATCTAGTGTGCCGCTAGTGGGCGTGCAGTGAACGGTATTCTACCGACATAATGATATGGAAATCTATTTATTATAAGCAGAATATTACTTAATTGCTAAAAATTGACTTTTTGTTTTTAAAAAGTGTTTTTTTGGTAAAAGATAGATTAATTTTATCCTGATGGAATTTTTCTATGTGACAAAATATTGATATGGCGCGGACGAATCCGCAGGTGGAACACATTAAAAGTATACTTATATTTAAATCTTAAAACCATTCTTACCGAAAATTACTATAATTTATCTATGATCATAGAATTAATAACTAAGTACCAAAATATGTACGGCACAAGGGATTGTATAGTAGAGGCTCAAACTATCAGTCAGCTACCGAGGGGTGTGAACTTTAGCGCCACTCGTCTTCGAAGGTGCCTCCTAGTAACGACGTAGACCGTACTGAGTTCGTGCCTATGTGCTTTCGAGAGATGGCTTTTTCTTCCGCGCCCTCAACGAGGAATTCCCTAATAATCACGTAGACCGTACTCAATTCGGGACTAGCGCGCATTCGAGGGAAATCTCGCTCCAGTGCATGGTATCAGCTGTAGTCCAGTGAGAAGTCCAAGGTAGTCAGCGATCCAGGTAGAGAAGTTCAGTAGAGAGCAGGCAGGGAAGTCAGGTCAAACACCAAGTGTAAACGAAGATAGAATGATATTTATTGGGAATGTATGGGTTTATATTTATTTATTACTAGTTTTTTAAAGGCGCCCATGGCGCCCACCTATGGCCTTTTTTATGCAAACTTTACTTTCTCATAGCATAGCTGTGAGCATTCACATGTGAGACTTCAAAATACTTGGTTGATTCAACTCTTTATGAAAACTCAAATACCTACAACTTAAACTTTTAATTAAAAACTGTACATTCAAATAGCTTTTGGCATGTGGGTATTTACCGATTTGATTGATTAAACTTTTTCATATTATAAACTTTGCATTCGTATTGCCGAATTCTTATATGAGACTTTAAAACACTTGATTAATTGAATTCTTCATGAAAACTCAAATAACAACATGAACTTTTTATAACAAACTTTACATATGTTTGGCTTTTCAACGTTATGAATTCACATGAAAATCTTTAAAAAATTACTCTAGGTGTGTAAACTTTTTATTGAAAACATGGCATTCGTATGGTTTTTCTCCGCTATGATCTCGTGTGTGTGGATTAAAGATTTGTGATTTGGTAAACTTTTTCATGGAAACTTTGTTTTCTTATGGCCGAATTCATTTGTGTGACTGTAAAGCACTTGATATTTTTTTTTATAAGAAATTTTGAACCTTTTCTAACAAAATATGGATTTAAATGGCTTTTATCATGATTTATCATTTGATTGATTCAACTTTTTATCGCAATGGTTGCATTCGTATGGCTTTTCTGCGCTAGTGTGCAATATTTTTATTTCAAACATTGCATTAGTAAAGCTTTTTCTCTGCTATGATATCGTGTCTATGGGATAAATTTATGATTTAGTAAAATTTTCATGCAAAGTAAGCTTTCTTATGGCCGAATTCATATGTCAGACTTTAAACCACTTGATAATAGAACTCAATGAAAATTTAAAAAAAAACTTGTACTTTTTATAACAAACGTTGCATATGAATGGCTTTTCAATGCTACAAATTCACATGAAAATCTTTTAAAAAATTACTCTAGGTGTGTAAACTTTTTATTGAAAACATGGCATTCGTATGGTTTTTCTCCGGTATGATCTCGTGTGTGTGGATTAAAGATTCGTGATTTGGTAAACTTTTTCATGGAAACTTTGTTTTCTTATGGCCGAATTCATTTGTGTGACTGTAAAGCACTCGATGATAGATTATAACTATTCATGATACTATAACTATTTATAAAAATGAAAAAAAAACTTTTTATTACACACATTGTATTAGTAAGAGTTTTCTTGGCAATGAAATCGCGTCTGTGATTTAAAGATCTGATTTGGTAAACTTTTTCATACAAACTATGCTTTCTTTTGGCCGAATTCATATGTCAGACTTTAAACAAATTTTGAACTTTTTCTAACAAAGTATGCATTTAAATGGCTTTTATCATGATTTATCATTTGATTGATTAAACTTTTTATCGCAATGGTTGCATTCGTATGGCTTTTCTCCGCTATGAGTTCACAAACTTTTTGTTGCACACATTGCATTAGTACAGCGAAGTCAAAGTTTCCTGATTTGTCAATTTTTTGTCCGAATTCGCAAGTGATACTTTACAGCACACGGTTGATTGAACTATTTATGCAAACTTAAAAATGAAATTAAACTTTTTATTGCAAACTTACCATTCAAATAGCTTTTAGCATGTCATTGGTTGTTTAAATTATTTGATTTGTAGCAGTGAATCTTAACGACATTTTATTTTTGTATTTGATACCATAAATGTGTAGCGCCACCTTCAGAAAAGGTAAAGAGCCATCTAGCGGAATACGCCGGAGACAACTTCTACTTATCAACAAGGAAGATTCACCACCATTTAGCAAATTAACCAAGCTTAGATTATTTCGCACCAGAGGGAACATACGTTACCTTTTTGAACAAATTATTTTGCGTGAATAACAGACCTATATATAAATTTTTCACTCCTCAGATTTTTCACTCTTTTCTTCAGAACCAACAGTGCACAATCTTGTAATTAGTTTTAAGTAAAAATATTTCCTGTGATAATTTTGATTAAGTTTGTTAATATAGTGCTTGTGTTACTATAAGTAAAAATTTGGTTTCATTTCGGTAGTGAGTTGAATTCCTCTTAACTGTTCAGATTTACTCATAAAGAGAAAGTGAAAGCTGGTGAGTACTAAAGATATTCTCAACCCCCTGCTAAACTCATAAGAGAGTCTTCTTGTTTTCTTATAAAGATCACATCTTCCTTGCTATCATTCTACTTTGAGAAAAGATACTTATATCTCATCTACATCTCAAAGACATGGACCAGATCATACCAGTCTGACCCCATAGATTGATTGAACTTTTTATTGCAATTATTGCATTCGTATGGCTTTTCTCCGCTATGAGTTCGCATGTCACTCTTTAAATTACTTGAAACCGCAAACTTTTTATTGCACTCATGGCATTAGTACGGCTTTTCTTCACTATGAAGTCCCGCTGTGCGTAAAAGTTTCCTAATTTGGTACACTTTGCTTTCTTATGGCTGACTTCGCATGTGAGTTTTTTAATAACCCAAAAAATCGTTTTTCTCTACGTCAAGACCTTTAAAAAAAGTGCTCAGCCACCAGGCATAATAATACCATTATGTTACTGTCAGTTGTCACTGCTGTCAGCCATATTGTATTAGAAGAACGATATTATTATTTGTCTTTAGTTGCGAGTGGCGCGCCATCTAGCGGCGTTAATGACATCAGTCAGTCAGTCAGTGTTCAAGGCAAATATTATATAGATAATAATTCTACGCAACAATGTTGCTTTTACAATCCATATTTAAATACATTATTTGGTACAAAAATAAAAATATATAAAACACTAGCTAGTTACCCGTGGCTTCGCTCACGTGCTTTTTGGTTTCTCTTCCTAAACTGGGGGAACGCTGACACCTACATTCACTGTGTATCAGCATTTTCTAATTCGTCAAAGAAGATAACTCTTGTATGTATCGTGAGTAAACTAACGAAGAGGCGGTTCGTTGATATATCTGCATAATGTGCACTGTGCTCCCTGCTAAAAATACATTATTAATTCGTCTTATTTAAACTAATAAATTAAAATCATCATTAAAATATTTCGGAAACAACATCCATATTTTATTTTATTCGTATCCCAGGTGGGAACAAATAGGCGAGAAAATATACCTCGCCTATGAAATATTACTACAGTACTGCGAGTTAACATTTGAACGTGCCCGAGAATTCGGTTGATTTTGTATGAAAATTTCTAAAACGGCGTAAACGGTGGAGTTTGTTAAAAGAAAACAATCACGAAACATAACCAGGGAAGAGGGGCGCCTTTTGGGAAAATCACGTGCATTTATTCTTTTTTTTTCAATGTAGGTACCATCAATATAGGCAAACTTATAGCACACAATAACAGCCGTATGTAAATTACCTGCAGTTTGGGAAAAAGTCGTACCTATTCATAAAAATAATTTAATGACGTCATTGGTAGGTAGGTACCTACCTACCCAGCTAACTCCCGATTACACAACAGAACAGTGTCCTTGTTGGCTTTCACGGCCACGAGGCGTGCTCGTGTTGCTATAAAAATAACACCGGGTACGTATGTAGGTACCTACATAAGGATAAAGAAATACTGGTGATCAATTAATACAGTTAGGTACGTTAGCCTAGTTCACAGTAGGGTAGTTTACGTTGGTTGAGTGTTTTAGTCGAGTGACGAATAATTTAGTAGGGGAGAGTGTGGAGGTATGGGACAGTACTCGTATTATTAATATTTGGCGCAGTTATATATTCATATACTTGTCAAACGATGTATATAGGGGTACGTTTAGTAAAAAATCATTGACGACATAAAAAGTAATAGTATACCTTTTACAACCCATCCTTTTGGGGGAAAGTAAACCAAAGGTAAGATTATTTTTATGTTTTATTCCTAAACCTGCGATAATTATTCGTCATATTAACGCATGTTTTAACATAACTTAAAACTTATTGTTTTAAATTATGTCATTTACCATTTTATTGTTCATGGTGGAGGTTTCGGACAGTTCATTGAGTGAGGTATCGGACATACCCCATACCTCCTGTATGTGAATATTTTTGCACAATTAGTTATTTTTTATCAAATCAATGAAATATTGAAGCTGTAATGTATTTTTTGTAGATGCCGAGATTAAGGATAAAAAAATATAAATTGAATAAGGAATTATTATACAAAAATTCGCCAGGCTGTTCAATTACAAAATAATGAAGTACTGGTATTGCCATCACCTCAAAAACATGGCAGTGCAAAAAGAATGCAAGAAGTTTTTGCATTCGAAATAAAATTTGATCGTTTTAGCGAAATTAATTAAATAAGTTACAATTTTATTTGGATACATGATATTTTCAACGTATTTTTAATTTCACAAAAATAATCTTTTATTTTGGAAACCACTGTTCTGGGCATTACAATAAGGTACATGAAGTATGTATATACCTAACCGCACGTGTAACTTCATCGTGCCGCGTTTCAAGCTTAGGATCTCAATAGTATTATTTTGTTTGTTGCAAAAATCTTTATCATACCATAACACTGCTTAAAATAAATCTTTGACAAAACAATGAAACCGGTCGATTTTTATTTTAAAGTAAGAATCTGTATATTAATTTACAGCTTTCTCACTTAATTTATCTAAGAGATATGGTTTTTCGAAAAAAACTACCACGCACCCTAATCGGAATTATAAAATTTGACTCAATCTGCAGTTGAAATTTCGATAAAACCAGTTTTAAACGTTTCGGCTTTTTTCGATATTTTTATAAAATTCTGAAATAGGTATAGGCACCGAAACTCGTAAATTTGTCATAAAAAATGTTTTACTTTATAAAAAAAGTTACATGTAAAAATGAGATCCAACTGTCGATGGCCTGAGTCGGTATGTTTATTGTATGAAACGATGTCGTCAATAAATTAAATTTTTACAAAAATTGTTAAGAAAAGTTTGAGATGTACTGCTATGATGTATGTATTTTTTATAGAAAAATCAATTATCTAGTTGGAGGGTTTCGGCGTTTATCGATATTTTTATAAAATTCTGAAATATATGCACTGAAACTCGTAAAATTGTCATAAAAAAAATATTTTCTTTATAAAAAAAGTTTGAGAAACCCTGGAACTTTTTCATTAAATTCTGTTTGAGATATTGTATTTTTCTATACACATACACATTTTTAGTGTTCTAGCTTTTATAGTTTTCGAGATATTCGAAAATATTAAGTAAAAATTCAAAGGTTTATTACCCCTGACTGAAAGAAAATTTCAAAATTCTGAGTATACAAGTTTTGTAGGCTTAAAGTATTAAATATTTTCTGAAATTTTAGGATCTCTGCATCAAGTGGATCAAAAGTTATAAGGGGGGGACGGACACACACACACACACACATTGGAAAAGTGTCCCTCACCCCCTCCCCTCTAATTAATGATATCTTTTGAAAACAAAATAGTATAATTTGACTCTTTTTGTAGAAATCATTTTTTTGAAATTTCGATAAAACCAGTTTTAAACTTTTTAGGAGCCACTTAAAAATCATCCCTTTTTATATGTGCCCTTTTTCGTCCCTTTTAGTGAAAATTTGGAAAAACTGTCCAAGAAAACTACTACTTTTTTCTATAGGAGAATTCATATGCTAAATCTCAAGTTCGTACCATGTCTAGTTTCCCAGATATTCACATACTTTGAAAAACATTCAACCCTATTTTTCACCCCCTTAGGGGTGGAATTTCCAAAAATCCTTTCTTAGTGGAAGGTTTTGTATTGAGACCTACCTGATTTCCAAATTTCACTTCTCTACGATTAGCCGTTTGGGCTGTGCGTTGATGAGTCAGTCAGTCAATCAGTCAGTCAGTCAGGCACTTTCCTTTATTATTATAGATTATATACAAATTTCGCACCGCCGCGCCGCCTGTAGCTCGCAGGCTGTAGCGAACGGTGCGGACACAGGATGCGCGCGAAAGCGCTTCCCACCACGGCAAGCATCACAGTGCTGAGTGGCAGGGATCAACAATCAATCATAATTTCTGCTCTTCTCTTAGTAGGTATAACGTCAATGTATTTTTATTTTTATTTTATTTACTCGAAATCACATTACAATCATCTGTTCTTACATATGTAAGATATACTAATTAACATTACAAAATACAAATAGTTAACAAGTAAAATGCTACCTCACTAGGTATAAATCTGTATCGAGGATAGCTAATGAAATACAATATACAATAGAAAAATAATCAATAACAATAATACAATAAGTAAATTTGAAATATAGCAAGTAAAATCTTATAAAAATAGAAATAGTCAAGAATATTAAATAGATTGAAATCATAAGAAAATAAGTATTCAAGATGTAAACGACAACAATAAAACAAGTAAATTAGAATTATAGCAAGTCGAATAATTAAAATAGAAAAAGTCAAGAATATCAAACAGATTGAAACCACAAGAAATGAAATATTCAAGATGTAAACGACAATAATGAAATATTATAGCCACATCAATCTATTATCAATTTTTAAAATGAAGTTGTCTGATTTAGGATCCCAGGTCACTCCCAATACCTCTTCGCTATTTTGTGCGCGTATTATATCGACTGTAGCGGACGCCTTTAAGGTTTCGGAAAATTGATCTAGAACAGGCTCATTAGAGGCCCAGTTAATTAATTAAAATTTTGAATAAAAATCTGTAATAAATCGAAAACCCCCTTGACTGTTTTTCGCGCACTGCCTACATAACTAAATGATTCTAAGTAATCGTCCATATAAAATTTTACTCGAATACCACAAGCTTTTTTCGGCTGTGTGTGTTGTGCATTTTCCGCACGTATTTATTCCGAACGTACTGTGCACTGCTTGGGGAACAGGTAGACCCAAAAATCATTGACGTCATAACAAACGTTTTAACTTCCATCTCTTTGCTGTTTCGCCAAAGGAATAATTGCGACTGCTGATCCTGTGGTATTATTTTTACCCTTAGAAACATTAAATGTCAGCAGACACCGCAATTGGACCTTCTCTAAAGCGCATCAAGCAACCAACGAGCGATGTTCAACAAGTCGAAAAATCTCATGTAGGTACAGCAAGTCGATATGATATTTAATAATGAATGAAAATAGAGATAAAAGTTGGAAATTATTGAGAACAAGAGAGCAACCAAATTTAAAGACTGCGACTGCTGTCATGTATTTACATATTTATTTGACTAATCTAAGTTGATTTAATAATATAAAAACATTTATGAAAATTGTTTAATCCTCACACGATATAATATGACGTGCGCGGAAAAACAAAATAAAAAGGCTGAATAAAATAACAATAGAATAAAATTATGTTTACGTGGGGGAACGTTTCTTATATTGTTCCGTCTGCGGTTCGCATTCAAAATGTTTCATTCGAGTACTTACTTGCGTTGTTTGATGTTTCACGCATTATAATAATATGGAGAAGAAAAAATTAATAAATCTCGCATTTTTCAACTGTCAAAAATGTTTATTTTTAATGAATAAAATATTTTTTCCATCTAAGAAAAAAAAACATTTTATCCTCAGTTTGAGAAAGAAAAAAATATGTATTAAGTTATAAGTAGGGGTACGTAATTTTCGTATTTACGAAATAGATGCGATAAATGCGAAATTTGTCAATATATTCCGTAAATTCGATGTTTAATTTTTAGTAAATTTCAGTGAAATGTAGATATTGATTATTTTTTAAAGGTAAATGATCAAGTAACTCGTCAAAACGAACGCTTTATCCTTGTGAAAATAATTGAAACTGAAAAATCAGTTAGTAGAAGTCGCCGATGAAACTTAATTATATTAATTGAAAGCGTATATTTTAATACATGTTGATATTTTATAAATGTTTTCTACAATTGTTATTTTTTCATTATATATTTACAATACTCAAAGGTGTTTTATTATTGACATTTTATGTTTTATGCGAATAAATGCGAAATTTCGCTTTTATATATTTTTTAAATGCGATATTACAATTTTTTATTTGCGAAAATTACGTACCTCTGGTTATAAGTCCTTGTCAGTTAAGCCGTTTTTGTTTTCATTACCTGAGCAGCATATCCTGTTGATTTTACACCTGACTGACATTCATTGAAAATAAAAGCTAGATTTTAATTGTTGATATTGACTGGTACCTATTCTCAAATTCACGTTTCAACTCAACGCAAAAAGCTCTTGCTTAGAACTTAATCGGTTGCCAGTAGTTACGCATCTAATGTATTGGATAAAATATTTTCAAAAAGAAGAAATGTCAAAAGTCTCAATAAAAATTGGATACGACGCAACTCAATCGTCTGTTTTTCATTTCAGAATAACAGTCATTGTCACCAAGCAAAAAACAACGAACAAGTACTAGAACTTTGGTGTGCGTAACCTGTCAACTCTCATTAATTAGTTAGTGTTAACCTTGTATTGTTTGCTTGATATCAATATCAACAATCAAGAATGAATGCTCTATACATAACTCTGGCTCTATGTTCTTTGGCTCAAACACACACTAAGAATGTCAATAAAAAATCACATTTTACGTTTCTATCTACTTTCTCTAAGAGGTCTATCTAAAAAAATATATCGATTAAAAATAAGATTAAGTCCTGAAAAAAGGTCACAAGAATCTAGACATAATCAGAACGTTGTGCACCAACAAGGTCAATAGGCAATAAAGATGAGACAGTAACAAAAATGGATATAGTCATCCTGGCGCCAAATACATGACAACAGTCGCAGTCTTTAAATGTGGTTGCTCTCTTGTTCTCAATAATTTCCAACTTTTATCTCTATATTTCATTTATTAGATGTTAAATTTCTACTTGTTGCATACATGAGATTTTTCGAGATGTTGAGAATTCTCATGATTAGGAGTTTCGGAGACTTAATCATTACCACCTAATGGCGAACGTTGTTAACGTAAAGTGATCACACTAAGCCAGCCTTCGAAATAACAGTAGAAGAAGATCGTAAGCCCGTAGTGGTTTGTTCCATTTGAAAATCGAACATTAGTAATGAATTGTTAGAGTCATTAGTTGTTATTTTTTCTTTTAAATATCGATTAGTTTCATAATAGCGTGTAAGTGCACCTACGAAACATGTAAGGAGACAAATAAAATTGTGGAAAATTTTATTAACTAATTTTTTGTCTAATATTAGTACTTTTTCGTTTTATCAAGTATCGAAAATACATATTTTTGTAATATATGTACCTAATACTACTACCCTTAATTCAGTAACGAACAACTTTAAATTACCGTGCAAAATTTCTTCAGGCTATCAAACAACGAAATAAAGTTTAAACATAACACAAAATGATCATCCGTATCCAGAAGGCCCGCGGAAGGTGATGACGTGTGTATGAGAGGGTGAGCAACCCACTCACAAGGGCCTTACATGCACACTATACTGTTTGGGGTGGGCCTATGTGATTATATTTGTAGAATCTCAGCGAGGGTTCAACTGTCCTTACACATACCTACATTCATAATTTATGATAATTTATTTGTAGATATCTATGGAGATAGCCCATAAAGTTGCCTTTTTCTAAAATTGTACATTTACGTAGGTAGTGAAAGTTCATTATGATGTCGCAGTCTTTAAATTTGGTTGCTCCCTTGTTCTCAATAATTTCCAACTTTTATCTCTATATTTCATGAATTATTTAATATCTACTCGTTGGTATACATGAGATTTTTCGACATGTTGAACATGTCGAGAAGACAGTCGTAAACCCGTAGTGGTTTGTTTCATTTAAAAATCGAACATCGAACATAATGAATTGTTAGAGTAATTAGTTGTTACATATTCGCTCATTATGAATAATTATTTAATGACAAAACACAGTATTTACCTGTTTAAGTTACCTGTAAACGTAGGTACTGTACAGTGTACACATGTAAATGCAGGACCTGTGCCTGCAAAACTAGTCAGGTCATTAAATTTGTGGGATAATAAACAAATTGTTTTTATTTAAATTACCGAATTGTGTTTTCTTTCAATCGATAGGGAAAAACTGTATGAGATCCTGCTCCAGTTTCAGATACCCACAAAATTGGTGAGATTAATAAAAATAAGCATGACCAACACGAGATGCAGGGTGAGAGTGGATGGAGAACTGACGGAGGAGTTCAATGTCACGCAGGGACTCAAGCAGGGGGATAGCTCAGCACCAACGCTCTTCAATATAGTGCTCGAGCATGTCATTAGAGGAACACTAGTAGACACTGGGTCAATCATATGTTATAAAAGTAGCCAAATAGTTGGATATGCGGACGACCTCAACATAGTCGGTAGATCCCTAACACCTGTAAGAGAAGTCTTCGATCCCCTAGAAACAGCAGCTCTAAATGTTGGACTTAAAATTAACCAAGATAAAACTAAAATAATGATACAAAGCAGAAACCTTTCGCCAAACAGAATACGAAGCAACATTCAGTTTAAAGATACATACTCCTTTGAGGCAGTCGATCAGTTTACATATCTGGGCTCTAGCTTAACAGAGACCAACGAAGACCAAGCCGAAGTAAGGAAAAGAATCACGGCAGCCAAAAAAACATATTTTTCCTTGCTGCCTGTGTTCAAGTCTCGCAACGTCCACAGGAAGATCAAGATTACCCTTTACAAAACCATTATTAGGGCTGTATTGGCATATGGATGTGAGACACTGACAATGACAGTAAGGGCGGCTGAAATGTTGGACATGTTTGAAAGGAAGGTGCTCAGACGGGTTTGTGGACCCGTAAAAGACGGAGAAGTTTGGCGCATACGACGCAATGACGAATTGCACACTATATTTCAGGCCCCTAACATCTCTACGCATATAAAACTTCTTAGATTGAGATGGGCTGGACAGTGGACACGTGCAAAGAATGCCAGAATCGCGGATTTCAAAAAGAATGCTGACATGACATCCAGGGGGGAGAAGGAGGGTGGGCAGACCGAGACTGAGGTGTGAGGACGACATGATGAGAGATGCAGCGTAACTCTTGCAGGTTGACAATTGGCGAGGGGCGGCTGGGGAAAGGGAGCTGTGGAGGCGAAATTTCAGGAGGCCAAGGCTCTATTTGGGTTGTAGCGCCATTGAAGAAGAAGAAGTTTTCTTTCAAACATCATAATAAAGTTTACGTTAATATGTAGGTATCTGTATGTTGTTAATCTGTATGGGTGAGAAACCTGGACTCTCAAAGACACGATAAATCGGTTGGAGGCATTCAAGATGTGCTTACAAAGACGGTTTCTTCGAATACCATGGACAGACTTAGTCACCAACACTGAAGTCCTGACAAGAGCCAAACAGCAGCAGAGAGTTATTAAAAACCATTAAGATCCGAAAAATATCCTATATGGGATAAATTGTGGGTGGGGACACATTTTAAATCATTCAACTCTTGCTAATGAGAAAGGTCAAAAGTCGACATATCTTGGATGCGCAACGTGAGAGATTGGACCTGGTGGAGGAGTTGTTCCGGTTGGCTGAGAGGCTTTCAGGTGCAAAAGTAGTTGCCAACGACAGGGAGATCTGATACGGCACAAATAGTACTATGAGTACTAGAATTATGATTGTATTGTTGTATGCATCAATTCTGTGCTGCATATTATTTGCTTTTACCGCATGACTACTCATTATAATGTTAAGATTGCTCCTTATATTTCAATTCCTTATCCCTTATTCTCTAATGTTATCATACTGTTGTTAGTATTTCATTTTATCCAGTGTTAATAATAATTGATTTTAATGTTTTATTTTATTTTACATACAGTGCAATAATGATTATTATAATATATAATTATTTTTTTATCATGTTTTAAACAGTTTATTTTATATTGATTATGGTTTAATTGAGTCATTTTATTATTTGCTGTATTTTTTTAATGTTATTTGTTTGAATTGCTTGTGACACATACAATCTTGTATATATTTTATTATTCTCAGTAATATTGTCAATGATGAAATTTTTATATACCTAATATGTTTTGTAAAAGCAACATTGTTGCGTGGAATCAATAAAAAAATAGAAGAAGAAGAAAATGTATGTTAACAAAATAAAAATGTAGACAGATGTGCCATCCATCCAACCATATTCCCTTTTTGACTCCACTTACGTAAAGTGATCACACTAAGCCAGCCTTCGAAATAACAGTAGAAGACGGTCGTAAGCCCGTAATGGTTTGTTTTTTTTTTTTTTTTTTTTTTTTTTTATTTGAAAACAAAAAACATATTACACAGATTATAAGATTTACAAAAATATATACCTATATGTATATATATACAAACGTACAAATAAAATTTAAATACATTTAAAAATCGAACATTAGTAATGATTAATGAATCGTTAGTCATTAGTTATAAAGTTTACTTAACTTTAAAGGTTGACTTTCCACTTTTCAAGATAAATTTGAAACATTTATTCCTATCTCAATGAAACTTCATATTATTCTGAATAAAAAAAAACCAATACAAATTTTAATAAAAATGTCCGACACCATTCTGTCCCACTCTATGAGTTATTTCAAAAGTTCCGCGCTAGAGCTAACGTCCGCGTATAAAGCAAATGGTAACTTATAGGGTGTCCTAGTCTCGGAGTGGGCACCTACTTTAAAACGTGACGTGAACGTTTAACGTAAACGTAAAACGTATATTAATAACGCGGCGTTATTACGGTGTATGAAAATATTATGCCGTAAACGCTTGTGTTCATTGTAATGTCGCGAATCGGGTGTTTCATGAAATAACCGAGCAATTCAGGAATTTGCGTTTCATTAATTGTTATCTCCAATTCAGTTCCGTTTTTGAAAGTTTCAGCCGTTGAAAGTCTTCTCTCTTCTTTTTCCCTTTAGTTTCTGACTATCATCTCAAATTTATCAAGGCTGCTGTGACCGTTTCAACCGATGTCTCCAAATAATCTAGGAATCTGTTAGATCCAATAGGAAAAAAATAGACCAATTGAGCACAGACTCGCCAAGCTTGATAAAAGCTTCCTGTGTCTCAGCGTTCGCCTGTTTAATAAGTTGCCAGATAACTTAAGGGCCTTAAATTCGGTGAATTTTCGGAGAGAGGTGAAATTGTATTTGTTGGATAAGGCATTTTATACAATTGACGAAATGATGACTGAGATGTAAGTTCCCAATCATCACGGATTAACTCTTTTATTGACTTGTTCCCATTGTTTTTTGACTTTTAGAGATGTTAAAATCGGGCCCGTAGCTGTTGTCACGCTTGACCACTAATGTGACGAAATGTTAATAATGACCATTCGCGGGCATTAACACGGATATAAGAAGGTATATGTGCCATTATGCCCACATGTCCTATTTTGTTATACTTGCCCCAATTTGTATTTTCATGAATGTGCTTTTTTATTGTTCTACCTCTGACGAGTCTAAGTAACTAGAGAAGGTCAATGGACGATAATTGAAATAAATAAAAAAAAAAAAAAATACAAAGTTTCAATTTTGACAAGAATAAGTATTTATTATTTATATATTATTTAGATATTTATTAGTTCTACTTTATTCTTCTTCTTTACGTGCCCTGATGGTCCCCCAACGTTGGCGATCACTTCGGCGAACTTGTCCCTGTCCTGTGCTGCTCGGAACAGCTCCTCCACATTTCGGATGCCGGTCCAGTCTCTTACATTGCGCTGCCAGGACATCTGTCTCCTGCCAGGCCCTCGGCGTCCCTCTATTTTTCCCTTCAGTATAAGGTGAAGAAGGTGATACTTTTCTCCTAGTAGAACATGGCCCAGATATGATATTTTCCGGACCTTGATAATTATTGATAACGGGTCTCTGTCGACCCTAGCTCGCCTCAGCAGGGTTATTCTCGTAGCGCTTGAATTGCAATCTAGTTGAAAAGATATCTTAAAGGGCGGCTCGAATAAGGATTGGATCAATCAGAGAGAAAGAGGGAGTGTCTACAATACGATGTAGCCAATCGTGGATATCCGAGCCGCCCTTTAAGATATCTTTTCAACTAGATTGCAATTCAAGCGCTACGAGAATAAGGCCGCTGAACTTCAGTATTGATTACCATATCTGTCCAAGGAATGCTGAGCATTCAACCATGGAGCCACATTTCAAATGCTTCCAGACTGTTCATTGAGCTTACTTTCAAGGTCCAAGTTTCACATTCGTACAATTAGACGGACCATACATTTTGATTAGTCTCTGCCGGAGTTTTAAGTTACTACTTACATAATTAGTAATGATAAAAAATAAACCATGTGTACTTATACAGGTTTTATTAAAACTTTGATTCTTGAATTTTTGACTAAGACATTACATTATTCCTTTTTATGCATGACCCCACTTAGGGGCATAGGGAGGCTAGGAGAGCCCTCCACTGCAATCTACCTGACGTAGATTCAATTACACCCTCCCACACCATATCCGAATCCGTCAGACCTGTTAGGTACTCTTCTAGACAATCTGTCATCCAGCATCCTTTACACATGTCCCAAGTTTGTTCATATTCTCTTCATTATCATACAAGTGATAAATTTCCGTAAGAAAAAAAAAACAGTTGTAGTTCATGAATTGTTTCCTCGTCTCCATTCACGAATTGCTGGACGTGGACAATTCGTGGTGACGGACAATATTTATGTACGGAGCCTTATTTTCAACCCGTTATATAGCGCGGCATAAGAATAGATATTATAACGAATAGGATTCTTTACTTATTACCATAAATTAACCTTTTAGATGACCTCCGTATACGCTACCAGCGATGTACGTTGTTTATGTCCTTTCCTATCTTCGCGAATAATAATTTAAAATCATTCACGTGTATGTGTGTCACTGGCAAGCCAAATATTATTGCATTTTTCGTTAGGAAATGTAGTATCCACGGAGTAAAATGTGGTTGATGCTAACCTAGGGGTTTATTCACCAACGATTCGATCCTCAACGCCAATCAATAGGTATTCTCTTTAACGTCTGAAGCTTTTGTTTCGCTGTGAAAGATGTTGTCAGAATCTTTGAGAAGAAATAATACTAGAGAGATAATAATGTGCTACTACGCATGGTCCCAACATGTACCACGTGACTGTTGTTGAATTCATACAAACTGTGACGTTATGTCGGTAGTGGTTTCTGATATTCGGTTTTTTTATTTTTAATATTTTAGCGATAGCACATATACTTACATTTTTTAATGTTTTAATCATAATACTTAGTAAAAGGAAGTATGGGTTTTTGGAAGTAATGAAAATGAATTTTTCTTAATGATTTATCTTCAGTCACGTGACTACTAGATAAAGGTACCAATTTTCGGTTCTTCGTATCCACAAAAGCTCTACTTAATGGTCAGAACGTTTGTGCTCGCTTTTTGGTTAAATCTAAACTAATTTAAAAAAAACTACATTTCATTAGGAGTTCTAAATAAAAGGGTTTTTCTCAATAATTATTAGTCGAACCTCAAACGTTTTTGTCCAACTTCTGTAGTCATTGTCAAGATACATATTGGCTCATACGAAAACACTTGAAAATTAATTGAATTTAGTATTTTTGTTTGATTTATTAATTTAGTGGTTAAATGAGCTAGTATTGTCATAATATACTCCGGTGAAACCTTTCATACCGCTTAACCTTTTACATCCCATAGCTCACAAAAATAATGTAAATTCTTCTGCGTAAGTAACTACTCGAGTTAGGTAGGTAACTATTTTGAAAAAAGAATCTATTCCGTCGTTTAAAATTGGAATGTCAACATTACTTCTCAATTCAAGTTCCCGTGAGCTTCCTAGAATTTCAATAGGGCTAGACAAAGGGCTATTTTACATAGGTACATAAAAATAATATGCCAAATTTAGTTTCTACGCCTTTTTGCTGAGGATTTTTTTTGTGTATGAAATAAAACGAACGCTGTTGAATTTAAGATATTTTGTATTTTTAGTAATAGTGTACCTATTTTATAATTTAAGTTCCATGATGACTGTACTTTGATATTAACAATTTTTTTATAAGTTTTTACAAACGGATATTTTCATGGGAATCAGAACAAACAAATAATTAATATAATCATGCTATTATTGAATCAAGGGATGTTTAATTTTTAAAAAGTTAATTTTTCAAATTTGAACCACTGCGGGCTTACAAGCGTCTTTACCGCTGTTTAGAAGGCTGACTTAGTGCTTAGCGTGATTATTTATACCACAAAAACAAAGATCCAGAGCTTGAAAATAGAGTATATTTTCCTAATCGTTGAAGCTGGACTCCATGCAAACAACAACTTATTAGTAGGCGATGACAGTTCTTTCTGTTTTTTTTCCCATGGTGACCATATCAACGATTAGGAAAATATACTCTATTTTCAAGCTTTCGGTGTTTGTTTGTGTGGTATAAAAGCACCTTTATGCAAACAACTTTCGTTATTTAGGTGATTAAATTAAAATCCCGGCCGGAATTTTCCATCATGGTATTTTTCGACAAGTTTAAGAGCAGGACTCGAAACCGCATCTCTAGAAATCCTATGCAAGGATGTTGATTACTGGACTAACTGGGTTCCTAGGTAGCGATCCGTCGTCTGACAAGACGGCAGTCTTTTTAAATACATGAGAATGTTTTATGTTACTACACTAACAATATTGTAAATTTTCTTAACTGACACATTCAGCTTTCTTTATAGTAGCACCGTATTCGAAGGAAAAAAGACCATTGCACCTTCGATAATCCGTAAATTTAAAGCATTTAGGTGGGAAAGCATTATAGTATTTATTTAATAAAGAGATAGGTATATATTTTGAGTATAGAATAATGCCTGCCCCGATAAACAGCTACCGATAACCATCGATGGTCACCAGGTCTCCCGGGTGGATAAATTTAAGTACCTGGGAGCAACCATTACCACCACTGGTGACCTCGGGGCTGAGCTCCCGATACGTATCGGTATGGCAAGTGGCGCCTTCAACAACATGACCAAGATATGGAAGGCGTCGGCGTTTAGTGTCGAGACGAAATGTAAACTGTTTGATGCGTGTGTGTTGCCCATTCTCCTTTATGGGTGTGAGTCCTGGCACCTGACCAAGGCCCAGGCACAAAAAGTCTCGTCCTTTGAAATGAAGTGCCTAAGGAGAATTCTGGGCGTAAGATGGTACCACCGCATCACGAACGACGCTATACGCCGGCGCACCCAGCGTGAGCCCATCACCTCTACCATTGTGGGGAGGAGATGGACTTGGCTGGGACATGTGTTAAGGACAGTTGGCCGAGGAGAGCGCTGTTCTTCCTCGGCAGTGGCGTACCGAGGGGGGGGGGGCGGACCGCCCCGGGCGCCTCTATTAGCAGGGCGGCAAAATATGCTCGCGCTATACTATACGTCCGGTTTTGGAAACAGGCATGTACCAAATTTTGGAAATGACCTTTTTTTTTTTAAGGAAATGTCATGTTACCAGATACCAAATTATAGAAATGACCTTTTTTTTTTAGGAAAAGTTATGTGGGGGCGCCAAAGGGTGCATTAAGTAAGTATTCACCGCATATGTATCCAAATATTGTAGTACCTAATTTTTAAATAGATGTAGGTACATTTTGTAATATTTTTTCGTAATGTTCATCTCCTTCCGATTGCAAGAATGTTGCATAACATAATATTATGGAAGTAATCGCGCTAAGTAGCGTCTTTGTACAGAATGAGGTTGGCCTGTATATATATATATATGTATGTATATGTATATATATATATATATATATATGTTTGTCAACTAGCACTTCGTGGCTCAAACCGTCTGTTAATTACCGGGGATGTTGGCTCATTTCTACTTGTTGGCTCTTTTGTCACATACTTGATCAGAGTCAAAATGAGATTTTTACATTTTCGGTATCACCACGTGATCCTGAGCCGATTCCTGCCTATAACTCATTTTGAGCCAATATTTGACATTTTGTGTGACCATATATACACTCCGATATACCTTTTTATCTGAAATATACATTCTCACTTAGGAAATCATTTTGACAATTTATTAAACAACAATAATCGATCAAAAATTGCAACGTTGCCAAATCATATTACTGTATCAATGCCATCCACGAAAGTAAATAAATTAATGTAGCAAGTCCCCACATTTGTAAAAATGTGATAACATTTGTATTAAGATCAGAAACAACGCCTATACGAACGCGCGAACCTTTTGTTGAATGCGCATATTTTGTTTGGCTCAGTTGCGTAACGAAGACATTACCAATACTATTACACTTAAACATCGCTAGGCTTGGGGGAACTTTATCAAAATGCGAATATAAACAATTAAAAACACGTATGAGAGTGGTACAAATGATTGAACATTTTAATAAATACGCATGATTTACATTCTTACAACTTATTTAGATCGAACAGAAAGCAATATTTGTAGAGATCCATCTCAATTGTGGAATTATATTGCCAGTAGAAAAGTATCTTCGGAATATCTGGAACAAATGTCCTTGAACGATAAAACGTACTCGGACCCACAGGATGTATCAAATGCGTTCTCATATTATTTTTCCTCAGTTTATAATCATGTTCCACCTTTGTTAGATATTGATAACTATTCCAATGTATCTGCAGAGGGTGATTTTTGTGATGGTTTCAATGTTTCTCTCAGTGAATTGGACTATAGTTTTAAAAAACTTAAATCGACTCGTTCGTCTGGACCTGACCAAATTCCGGCGTATTTACTTAAAAATTCCTCAATGGAGTTCCGGGGTATATTCCATTTCTTGTTTAATTTGTCTTTTAAGTCGGGAATATTTCCAACATTATGGAAAACCACAAAAGTGAACCCAATACATAAGGGGGGCGACAAATCGAATATACAGAACTATAGGCCTATTGCTATCATATCTACACCAGCTAAACTACTGGAAATTATACTTCATAAAAGAATATGGGACTCTGTGAAACATCTTCTCATAAATGAGCAACACGGCTTCAGACCTACCAGATCTGTTGTCACAAATTTATTGTGCTTCAATACTTACGTAGGGACATATTTGGATGAGCGGTCACAGGTAGATGTAGTATATACGGACTTTCAAAAAGCGTTCGATAAAGTAGATCACGACATACTTATTCAGAAGCTAAATGACGTAGGTTTATGTAACAAAATGATAGTATACCTATGTGGCAAGCTATCTTCATAATAGACAGCAATATGTAAGATACTGTGGTTACGACTCTCAGAAATATTTTGCTTATTCAGGTGTACCCCAGGGCTCAAACTTGGGCCCACTACTGTTTACAATATTTATAAATGACATATATAAAAATATAAATAACTGCAAATTTCTTCTCTACGCTGATGATCTGAAAGTGTTTAAGGAGATTACTTGTTTGAATGATGCAAAGTTACTTCAGGGTGACATTGACTCGATCGTAGAATGGTCTAACGTAAATAAATTGAAATTTAGTGCCCCCAAATGTCATGTAATGTCATACACCAAAATAAAAAATCCCATTGTATATGATTATGTCATGGAAAACTCAAAACTGGATAGAATATCTGAAGTGAAGGATCTAGGGATTACATTTACCAGTATCTTATCATTTCGAAAGCACGTCGAAAATGTCGTGGATAAGGCTTTTAAAATGCTCGGGTTCATTATCAGAAGTACAAGTCATTTTCAAAATCCCAATACTTTAAAATTACTTTTCGAGTCCTTAGTGCGCTCTGTCTTAGAATCTGGATCTATAATATGGTCTCCATATGAAACCACACTCATTCTAAAGTTAGAGAAAGTCCAAAAAAAATTTGCTAGGTATTACTACAAACTGACGTATGGGTATTACCCTTACATGTTTCCATCTCTGTTTATTAATGGGTGTCTGGGTCTGTCTACTCTCCAGAAACGTAGAGACGAATATTTGATTCGACATTTCTTTAAACTATTACACGGTTCCATAAGTAACCCAGAAATTTTAGAACAGATACAACTGTATGTCCCTGACTGCTATGGGAGATCTCGTCATCACAATTTGTTTTACTGTTCAACTGGAAGAACTAATCTGATTACTTATTCTCCAATAAATAAAGCAGTTCGACTTTTTAATTATATATCCGAACAAATTGACATATTCAATGTAGTATATAACAAGTTTAAAGAGGCCGTATATTTTATAATTAAGTGAATATTTGTTCATTTTATTTATTTTATTATTTCTTAAATTTTTTTTTTTTTTTTGCATACAAGCTTTATATTTATTGATATCATGAGGTTTCATTTGTGCCACTTGGTTATTGATGTGTATGTATATATTATTATTTATGTATTTTTTAGCTTATAAGTCTAAACCATTATGTTCTAAATATAATGTAATTTTATTTTGTATATGTTGTCGATTTATCCATGCGAGTAAAGAGTAACACGAAAATTTCTGTCCAAGCATCTTCCATAAATCGAAATATCGATGATTGGATTTCATCTTTATCTTTATCTTCTTTATCTTTATTTTATCCCCCATAGACCCCTTACGAGGCACTCGGGTTCATTAAAATATGAATTACAATTTTTACATGTTACAATGCATTACAAGCAATAACACAATATCAAAGCAAAACAATAAATAATACGAAAATCGATGTCAATGGGGTGTAAAGGGTCCCATTGGCATCTCGTCAATGTGCAAAACTAGGATCATTTTGTTTATTATAATGGGAAATATTTTAGTTAGTTGCAGTAGCGACAAGAGCAAAGTCAATAGGAATTATGAAAATGTTAATTTATTAAATGTCACAGACAACACATGGATAAGAGGTTAAGTTACTAACATGTCATTAATAGAATAAAAAGCTTTCTCGACAAGATACTTTTTAACCTCTCTCTGAAAACGTACATTGTCAACAAATTTAAGGTTTGACGGGAGGTGGTTATATAATTTCACGCTCATACATACGAAGCTCTTTGATAATTTTGTCAGTCTATGACCTATAGGCCTCAGTAGGGTTTTGTTACGGGTATCATAATCGTGAAATTTTGAGCTTTGGGGAGTATTTGACAAGTTTTTTTTTGCGTACTTTAAACATTCAAGTATGAATATACCTGGTAGAGTCAAAATACGTTGTTCCTTAAACACGTCCCTACATGACTCTCTGGGGCTCATGCCCAACAGGGTTCGGACAGCACGTTTTTGTAAAATAAAAACTCTCAGTGCACCGGATCCCATGCCCCAGAACATCACCCCATATGACATGACAGAGTGGAAATATGCGTAATATACCGATTTTGCTGTGTCCGTTCCACAAATGTCCTTAATTTTTTTAATAGCATAGATTGCGGAATTTAGTTTCTTACACGTAGTTTCTTACATCGATGTGCGCGCTCACATTACTAGTTTAATAAACAGTATTATTATTAAGTGTCACTGCGCTCTGTGTTGATAATTATGTACCTATGTATGCAACTGTAGTGAATACTGTCCAGGTGATTACCTGTGCCGGTGCATGTTGTCAGATCTATCGCGCACCAATAATAACAATTATTGTTTGTATCATAGACATAATAATGTACTTTTAACTACATACTTAGTAACTTTTTATAATGTTATAATAATATTGTTTTTTTTTCATATTATTTTTACCAATGTTTCATTGCCTGTATTTTTTTTTTATATGCCTATATATTTTGTATTGTTTCTCATTATTCAGCGAAAAGGGTGCAAACCTGTTATGCTGAATTATGACTTTTTTTTAGTTGTTAATAAAATAAATAAATAAATAAATTTTTTTTTCAATATTACGATTTTATGAATGAATCGTATTTACGCACTTGATTATTATTGTTTTGAATGGGATACGAGAAGGTTGATCAATATTATGTGATATCGTTTTGTGACCAATATTTTTATCATCTTATTTTACTGACATTTTGTATACTTGCTTGCTTTGGATGACAGTTTGATATTTTAACATCTACAATACTCTTCTTCTCTTTCCAATGCGGCAATCCACTCTCGACCATAAAGAAGATTTTCAATTTTTTAGTCCAAATGAATAACGTGGTTTATTAAAAAAGATTTTTATACTTACGTATTATTTTATTCTTTTATTTTCAAAGGAATCGACATTGTTTAAATTGATTATATGAGTTTATTTTTAGACTAAATCATTTTTTATTGTAAATTTAGGTATATCAAAATATTATCTACTCACATACCTATAGATCCCTATCTACTTAAAAAAAATGGAGATGTTTAACTATATGAGGATTGACTTAGTGCTTTGCTCGGTCCTTCTCTGAGCAATCTCAACATTCCATCTTTTCTTGGTGGAACAGCCCTGCCAGCATTCGTACACTTGACGCGACCAAGGAGGTGTCATCAGCAAATCGTAGATTGTAGGTATTTTATTTTCTATTGTGGCCCATCTATGCCAGCCATCCTGGGTTCTTCTCGTGAAGTGTATGTATGTAGAGGTTGAAGAGGTCGGGTGAGAATATAATATAATGCCTGTCGCACTCCCTTTTAACCATTGAATGGTTACGATACGGGGTTCTGAATAATTATTGTTACACGCGAAATTCTTCCAAATATAGATATAACATTGACTATCAAGTGATTATGCCCCCACTGACGATACGGATGCTGCAGCTAAGGACTGTTTTTACGACAGTCTGGATGCAGTTATGTCTCATGTCTCAAGGCGCCACCGCTTGATAGCTTGACTTCCTCTTGAGAAAGTCCATGCGAGGAGCAAGAGGTATACCAATAACACAGAGGAATCCTACAGATGGTCCCGTGGGCGAAATGTGCGATCTGGAGTACGCGGACGACCTAGCGTTGTTCAATACGACAGTGGAGGAACTACAGCGCAGTGTTTCGAGACTCTGCAATTAAACAGCACGCCTTGGCCTTCGAGTCAATGCCAGTAAGACGAAGCTCATGGCAAATAAAGCCTGCCCCGATAAACAGCTACCGATAACCATTTATGGTCGCCAGGTCTCCCGGGTGGATAAATTTAAATACCGGGGAGCAACCATTACCACCACTGGTGACCTCGGGGCTGAGCTCCCGATAAGTACCTATCGATATGGCAAGTGGTGCCTTCAACAACATGACCAAGATATGGAAGGCGTCGGCGTTTAGTGTTGAGACGAAATGTAAACTGTTTAATGCGTGTGTGTTGCCTATTCTTTTATATGGGTGTGTGTCATGGCACCTGACCAAAGCCCAGGCACAAAAGGTATCTGCCTTTGAGACAATGTGCCTCAGAAGAATCATGAATATTAGATGGTACCACCGCATCACGAACTTTCTTCCTCCCATCAGGGTCCCGAAGACGAGGAAGACCCTCCCACACCGTGTTTCGTTCCTTCGAAGCAGAGCTGAGGGATTTGGACATGACGTGGGAGGAGGTCATTGAAACTGCTAGAGATAGAGCGCAGTGGAGGGCACTTGTTGCCTCCCTATGCCCCCAAGTGGGGTCACAAAGGGAGTATTGATTGATTGATCAAGTGATTATCAGACACAAACCGCCAAGGTCCCGAATCAGCTCATACTGTTATCAATGAAACACAAATTAGCTGGTAGGTATATTTAATTCGCGTTTGTACCTATATTGCGGTTATTTACTATGAATTATTATAGTATTAAAGGCTTATCTCTTTGCTAAAAATAATAAAAAATACATTAGGGACGCCTAACAGCGTTGTTTTAAATGCAATATCAATTTTAAAAAAATCTCAACTTTGGTGTTGGATGAACATCACGCAAAATTTAAAAAAATATATATATTTTATTCATGAATGAAATTGTAAATTGAAAAGTGTAACTTTTAGAGTATTCTTCAAAAACGTTACTTGAAACTTTGTAATACTTAGCCATTATACCGATTTGAGGGGTTAAATAAAACTTTGCAGTATTACGATATTTTTTTTTTTTATCCGAAATATATTTTCGGCCGACTATGCGACCATCTTCAGCGGAGAGTTATTAAAGTTTATAATAACTCTCCGCTGAAGATTGTCGCATAGTCGGCCGAAAATATATTTCGGATAAAAAAAAAAAAATATCGTAATACTGCAAAGTTTTATTTAACCCCTCAAATCGGTATTTTAGAGTATTATGTCCGATAAATAAGATTTAATAAGATACTAAGCAGCTTTGATAATTAAACCCATTATAGTACAGTGACTTTATACATTACAGAATGCGTCAAATAAGGTAGTTATGTTTTTTTGCAAACTTGTAATATCAAATTTCTAAATATCTCGACTCTGGTGTTGGATGAACTATAATCAATCAATCAATACTCCATTTGTGACCCCACTTGGGGGCATAGGGAGGCATTTGGACAAGACCTCCACCCACGTCATATCCAAATCCCTCAGCTCTGCTTCGAAGGAAAGAAACACGGTGTATGAGGGTCTTAGTCGTCTTCGGGATGATGTTGGTCTGATGAATAATCCAAGTTTTTGACCTCGAGCGCCGAATGCACCTTTGTCAAAAATCGAAAAACCGCGAAAAAATCGCTATGTTTTTATTATTTGGCGAATATAACCGTAAAGCACTATTTTTTGAAAAAAAAAACATTTTAGCGCGTTTTTAAAGAAGAGTAAATTTGCTACAATGTGATAACTATATTTGTCTCTGTAGACCAAATAGATTCCAAGTTAAAGCCTTTATGATTTATTTCTTCTCATCAATTTATAATAAACGCTATTCTCATAAACTTCTCGTTAGAAAAAATCTAAATACCTACTCTAAAATACTTACTTAGTAAAAAAATATACGAGTCTAAATCACAACAAAAATAAAGTAGGTAGGTAGGTACATATAGGTCCTCAATAATACGGAAAATATGAAACAAACAGCGATGTGTGAATATTACGATCAGATATAGAAACCTACCTACCAATTCTACGTCTACAATAGGAGATGTATTATGCTATCGTGAGTGTGTTAGTGAGATCGATTTGGCAACGTTGTAAGAGCTAACAACTCTTGATCAACTAGTGTTCTTTAAAAATAGACAGTAAATAATTGAATATATAAGTGGAGAATAGAGTATATAGGAAGCTAAACATAATCGTAACGCGGGGGTGTAACTTTCAAATTTATGTATCAACCAGGTAATTATATATTCCAGGTAAAAGGTTGATCAACCTTGGTGTGTTAAAATCAGATGAGCCAACATATGCCGTCTGACATAAATATATATATATATATATATATATATATATATATATATTCAGTATATACGAACAGCGGCCATTTTATAACCTAACATAAACCCATCCGCCATTTTGTTGTTGGCACCGTCAAACGAATTCACTATACCGCTGAGTCGCAACATTTCAACAAATTTTCATACGTTTCAAAGCGTTCTGGGGCTTATAGGTTAAGTAGGTACATAGGCGCTCTAATAGTGTAGTTATCTTAATAGCTCGCAGCTTCAATCTTGTAATGCTCGTGCTTACAGCTTGTAGAACATTGCTACCACCACTCATGCAAACTGCAAAACATTGCTACATTCTCCTTCGTGTTATCCGCGGGCCAAGGGATGTGCAAAGAACATCGCTGATAAATTTATCATGTTCGTAACATTCACATTTATCGAATTAGTTGTTTAAAACTGACTAGGTATAGCAACACACGATTATAAACGGGCCATAACAATTGATACGTGCTCTTTTATCATAAATTTTAATTTTTTTATTATTGTTTTAACTATATTGTTGGATTTGTGTGATATTGTTGGTATTTTTGTTTGTTCACTTTCTTAATAAATTAATGACATGTAAAAGGCGTTAACGCCGTGAATGATTTAATAAATAAATTAATAAATAACATACCTAGCTAAAACATTTTCGATATTGGAAATATGTTTTGCATTTGATGTGACTTTGGCCCAGGCACAAAAAGTATCTGCATTGGAAACGAAGTGCCTCAGGAGAATTTTGGGTATAAGATGGTACCACGGCATCACGAACGACGCTATACGCCGGCGCACCCAGTATGAGCCCATCACCTCTACTATTATGTGGAGGAGATGGACTTGGCTGGGACATGTGTTAAGGATGCCGAATGACAGTTGGCCGAGGAGAGCGCTGTTCTTCCTCCCATCAGGGTCCCGAGGACGAGGAAGACCCTCTCATACTGTGTTTCGCTCCTTCGAAGCAGAGCTGAGGAATTTGGACATGGTGTGGGAGGAGGTCATTAACGTTGCGCAAGATCGAGCGCAATCGAGAGCTCTTGTTGCCTCCCTATGCCCCTAAGTGTGGTCTTAAGGGAGTTTGTATTGGATTGGATTTGGTGTCTCACTTTAAAAATTCCTTTGAAACAATAAGATGAAAAGAGATAGTAGTAAGATGTTCGAATTAAAATGGTCCCGACTTTCAAATTATAGGTATCTGCTATAGATCGTTATTCCGAATTACTCGAAAATGAGTGCAGAGCATGAAAAAATTGACCGTTATTTTGTGATTACATGGAAACACATAGAGGGTCAATGCACTGCATGGGCTCCTAAGGAGCGGTCCGTCGTCTTATAAGACGGCAGTCTTGTCAATGTTTTTTGTTACTACGGTAATAATATTGACAATGTACTAAACTGACATATTTACTCTGTTTCTAACGGTACCGTGCTCCTAGGAGAATAGACACTACAAGACCTATTGAAAGAATAAGAAGAAAAAGGACTCTGTGCGTTCTAAAAATATCCTAGTTTTTCAATTTAAATATAAAAAAAACATTAACCAATCAATACCAACAAATTACAGAATATCATAAAATAGTGTGACATGGCGTAATATAAAAATGGCATGAAAATACAATTGAAATGAAAAGAAGGACTAAAAATTAATTTAAAAAAGGAATAATTTCAACAAATGTCCTCGGTGTTGCCAGCACTAGGGATAATAATAATTCTATGAAATAATCTGAGTGAAGGTAGGTACCAAGCTAGGAAGATACCTAACTCAGTGTGAAGCGCCGTTCTCCGTTATCGTTTACTTTGAACCGGAAAATCATTTCATTATAACGAGGCACACGTATGCTTCATCATACATATAATTAGTATTAACTTTAATGCGTTTATAAGGAATTAGCCAAGTTTCGCTATGCCTATCAAACATCTACCCACAATCAATCTCTGGTTTGACAATCGATTGAACGTCTTCGGAGCCCACCAATTCACTTTATGAGTCTAATATTATAGTTTTACCTGTTTCCTCCATAAATTATGTTATAATGTTTCAAGCATTCAGAATGATTAACATATTTTGTGGTATCTATTTTTTTATAAATTGCTGAAAAGCGTAACCTCTCACAATTACCTACGAAATTTTATGAGATATTCAATTTATATATAAATTAACACTTTTTTATACAAATTTGTCAGTATAGCCGGCGGAACTTATTGCCTGAGGCATTTTTTTCCAGTCAACCGGTCCCGTCCAATCTGAGACGGGTCAACCACCCCGGGTAGAAATTTCAAATGAAAAAACACTTAAGAAAGCTTTTTTACTATTTGTTAACATCTAGCTATAATATAAATATAGGGTTAGTGCGAAAACTTATAACTCGAGATCGGTTGAACAGATTTTTAGCATGACATAAATTTTGACATTTTGATCTCGAATGTCGCCATAAATAATTCAATGCCATTAACTGACCTCGGAGCTTCGCTGATTAAGCACAAAATTAATTATCCAGAGGTTTTAGATTAGATTTTTGGTCAGGTCAGAGTTTTTCTACGCATTTTTATGAAGTAATTTAAACAATATCAGTTGTTAAAAAACTCATCTTGGTCTTTTTACTAACACAGATCCTACACTGAGTCAAAAGATTGTAAATCAATAGTTTTATATCCGGCCATTCATGATCCAAATCTTCCGGGTGGAGGTCTATAACAAAAAAAAAAATGATCCAAATGAATGACATACAATGTGACAATGTGATCCAAATGAATGACATACAATGTGACAGATGTGAAACTTGAGATATTTTTCCAAACTTTCACTAGGTTAATAAACGTAATTTGCTATTTTTAGATTTAATATTTAAATAATATGTAGGTACCCCTGTGGACGGATGATGACAAAATGAAATGAATTTGTATCACTTTTTTTAAAACTGTGCTTATTTAAATGGGCGAATGGGTACTTATATCCGGCAGATAAATAAGTTTTACTACCCATTCTCTTTTTTTTTAATACAGAATCTGAACCATGGGCTTTTACAAACATTTGGGTTTCATTTTTTTCACGGCACACCATTTGCGGAACACTGCATTAAAGTTTCCCCATCAACGATCCGTTTGGAGTGATGGATCAATGGCTTGAGGCGATTGTGAATTTTGTAACTCCACATCATCCCCTTTTACGGTCGTTTTTTGGAGTGACTGACATCGCTTCAATTGGACGGATGGAGTGATCGTGAATGGGGGGCCGAGATTCTACGCTGAGTCAGAAGGTCGTAAATCAATAGTTTTCATACAAACTAATAAAAAAAAAAACAAAATTCGGGACAGACAGAAAGTAATGGAACGACATTGAAATTTGAAATTTATCTTACAGCTGTCTTTGACAAAGAACTTCCATAGGTACCAGTCTATAATATAGGTATACATTCTTTGATTCTGAAACACAGTTAGAAAGTAACCATCTGGATTCATGAGACAATAATAATATTAGGAATGAGAAAATAAAAGATAGTTTTGCAGCGTAGAAGTTGCTGAACCATATAAAAACGGCATTAGTGTCTGTCCATTAGACAAGGGAATTATTGCCAAGAGAGAGAATCTACGACGGAGAGCAATCGTGGGTGAAATATCAGTTTTGGGAACATTATTTAGTCCATCTTCTCCAATTACAGATAGCCGGGCGTGGACAGTATCCGATGGTTGACCTTCGCAGCTCCCGAAACACAGGTAAATACACATTTTTTCAGAATTAAATAATTAACTACAAATATAGATAAATTTTGAAATGGTTGGTAGCTTGGCGGTTATGACGCTGGCCTTCGTACCGGAGGTCGTGGGTTCGATCCCAGGTGCCGACCATCTTCTTCTTTCACGACAGAGCTTTAAGTAGCTTACTATGAAAGAGTCAAACAGCGTATTTGTGTTCAATTTGAGTAGTAAAGATTCATTGACTTAAAAAAAAAAACTTTTTTTACACTTCGCTATGGAAAGATGTTAGTACATATAGAAAGGCGGAACTTATTGCTTGAGGTAACCTATTTAAGTCAACCGGTCCCATCCAATCTGAGACAGACCAACCCCGGGTAAAACCCTTACCCGGGGCCGGACCCGGGACCTCTGGATCTGAAGTCTAAGCCTCTACCACTAGGCTTCCGAGTTGGGTCTTCCTCTACCACTTTTGTTAGGAGAAGGTACGTACTGTCTTCTCTCGGATCTTCATGTTCATGGGATGCGGGTGTCCAGCCAGAGATCCCCTCACCTTTTGTAGGGTGTACCTACCTAGTAGTCTTCCTGTAGTTACAGAATCCACTGCTATTTTTATAATCCTTTCACGATCTGCTTTCTATATGGCCTCTACAGAAATGCCTTCTTGATTTACCCCTTTGCACAACATCCTGAACATCGCAGGCTCTCTTTATATCGGAGTTCCATAACTGTGTCCCAGACTGTTGTTCCTGTAATGGGGCGGAGAGTCTTAGTGTCTTTTGTTCGTATGAAGCTGTATGCTTTTGTCTGACAGGTTTTGCTTGTTAGCAAATAATAATAATCATAATATATAATAAAACACTTTATTGGTAAAAATATACAGAATAATCAACCAAAATTGGCGGGCTTATTGCCTAGGGCAATTTCTTCCAACCAACCTATAATAATGCAAATAGTTGGTTGTTTATTTCAAATTTCAAGACGACACAAAACATTTCTTTTGAATTATATAGTTTTAAGAAACGGATCTTTAAATAATTTGTATGTTTTCGTATGAAATGGAAAAAAAAAACAATTTCGGTACATGACTCGCTTTTTTTCACACAAAGCTCTACATAGGTACGATTTTCTTTCAATGTTTCAAGCTTTGAAATATCTTGTTTGTTTTTTCTTACTTCATTCCACACACTTCTCTCAATATTCCACCCACTACATCAACATATTACACGCGTGTAAATATTGTTACGAGATGATTCCAAACCTTTCATTAGAATATTTACGGAATGAAATGAAAATTGTAATCAAAAAATTCTTCACATTCTCTCTCCTTTCAAATCAAACTTCTTTAAAACAAACTTATTATTACTTGTTTATTGAGAATCTTTATTTTATTTTTTTCTTTTCGTTTTGTGTGAAGCTTGTGAAGCGCGTGGATATGAATGAATATCGGATGAATGGGTATATGAATGGGCTCAATTCCCGGTCGGGTCAGAGTTTTTCTAAGTGATTTTTCACTTGAAATTTCTACCCGGGGTTGGCCTGTCTCAGATTGGACGGGACCGGTTGACTGGAAAAAATGGCCTCAGGCAATAAGTTCCGCCGGCTATACTGACACCTTTGTATAGAAAAGTGTTATATTATTATTATAATATCGTAAACATGATACAACGTACTCAATGAAAATTTTTTATCGAAACTTTTTCTTGTAATTCACTCATGTTTATTTCAATAAGTCAATATAAAAAAAAATAATGTGCGAAAGTTTAGAAATTAAACTTTTTTTCACTTCTTCCGTTAAGAGATATCGGCAATAAAAAGTTTTTTCAAGGTGTTTACAAAGATTGATTTTATGTAGAGTATTGAGTTAGTTACAATATCATTAAAATTTTATAATATACCTCGGTAGCCTAGTGGCAAAGGCTCCGACTTCAGATCAAGAGGTCCCGGGTTCGATTCCCGGTCGGGTCAGAAATTTTCAATGTGTTTTTTCACTTGAAATTTCTACTCGGGGTTGGAATCCTGTCTCAGATTGGACGGGACCGGTTGACTGGTAGACAATGCTTTAAGCATTAAGTTCCGCCGGCTATACTGACACCTATGTATAGAAGAGTGTTATTATTTATTTATTTATTTATATATAAAAAAAAACATAAAAAACAGCTTATTCTGTATTTTTTTATAAATTAATTTTTGCTCAATAAAAGTGTACACAAATACACTCCTTGACTCTTTTACAGTAAGCTACTTAAAGCTTGTGTCGCGAAAGAGGAAGATGGTTGGCACCTGGGATCTAACCCACGACCTCCGCACGAAATAGTGCGAAAGCCGACGGCGTCGTAACCGCTAGTCTACCAACCACTTCATTGAATACGAATGAAGAAAAATACATAATTGTTGTTTCTTAGATATCTGAGGAATAGTTTTATGTTTTTTTGACATGGTTTGCTCTAAAATGGTCACATGAGTCTAGACATACATAATTATAACGTTGTGCACCAACAAAGCCAATAAGCAATAAAGATGAGACATTAACAAAAATGGATATATTCACATCCTGACGCCAAATACATGACAGCAGTCGCAGTCTTTAAATTTGGTTGCTCTCTTGTTCTCAATAATTTCCAACTTTCTCTCTATATTTCATTTTATTATTATTAAATATCTACTTGTTGTAAGTATAGGTACATGGATTTTTTGACATGTTGAACATGTCGAGAATTCTCATGATTAGGAGTTTCGGAGACTTAATCATTACCACCTAATGGCGAACGTTGTTAACGTAAAGTGATCACACTAAGCCAGCCTTCGAATATCAGTAGAAAACGGTCGTAAGCTCGTATTGGTTTGTTTCATTTAAAAATCTAACATCAGTAATGAATTATTAGAGTCATTAGTTGTTACATATTCGTTAATAATTTCTTTGTTCAGTTTTAATATTTGTCCGTAGGTTCATAATTACCCCTAGATTCCCCAATCTACCATCTAATTCAATCATGCCATGAAGTAGTACTTCAGAGTCAACTGTGATTTATGATTTGCAAAAATAATCTACAAGACAGGTCTGTTTTCATTTACTATCTCAACAGAAAATTTCAATGTCTTTGGTTAGATAAAAGTGTGACAAAAAATGACATATTTTTCTGTTCACGATAATATATCGTAGAAGAAAGGTATGGGTTGTGGGGTTTCCGTTTTTAAGCACAAACGTGGGCATATTTCAATGACACCCATTCATAACATACATTATTACCATGGGCCATAAACATGGTATAACCTTTCCAGTGGCGTGACGTTACCATAGAATTGGTGTATATTTTTTGCTTCTTATGAATAAATAACTTATGTAACGTTGAAAAGATAAATGTAGATGAATTAATAACTTATGCAACGTTGAAAAGATAAATGTAGATGAATAATATTACATAAGTTATACTTATGTAACGTTGAAAAGATAAATGTAGATGAATAAATAACTTATGTAACGTTGAAAAGATAAATGTAGATGAATAAATAACTTATGTAACGTTGAAAAGATAAATGTAGATGAATAAATAACTTATGTAACGTTGAAAAGATAAATGTAGTTAAGGTGAATGAGGAATTTGGACATGATGTGGAAAGAGGTCATAAGATCGAGCGCAATGGAGAGCTCCTGTTGCCTCCCTATGCCCCTAAGTGAGGTTTAAAAGGAGAAGAGATAGATAGATATAAGGTGATAGCTTTAAGAAGAGTCAGTGGAAAGTCTGTGACGGAAAGAACGCGGTATTCCTTGCATTGTTATTAATAATGTGGTTAGTAGACCAGTATCATTATTTTTTTATATTTTATTTTTTATATGACTAATGATGATGGTATGAAGATATTATTTATATAATTATATTTCTGAATAATTTTTTTATTTTAATTGAGAAGATATATGTTTTGTTTGAATTGTATATTACAGAGTATGGTGTAGATTTGTATTTTGCTATTATTTTTCACGGATATGAATTTCAATTTTTTTCCTTTTTTATTTAATTAAGTATGTACCTATGGTGTTTGGGGTGATTCGCGGCGGGCTTGATTTGTCCGGGGCCGGCTTTTTGGTTTGATTGCTTCGATCTAGCTAGGGGTTCGGTTTCGTGCGGGTCGGGTTTGCTGCGGATTGTTCTCCTCCGGGCTGGCTTGCGGTGTGCGGGGGGCCTTGAAGGGAGAATGTATGTATGTATGTACCTATGGTTTTTGTTAAAATTCACCGATTAAACTGATTATTGTAGTTCCCATTTCAACCCATCTCATTAGATGTTTTTAGCTTGTTTGTTATATTGCCGTATATTTTCAATATAGGTACCTTATTTTTTAATTATTTATTTTATATCAAAATATAGAAAAGTCCTTATTAAATCATACGAAACCTTTATGTTTCAGCCAAAATGAACCTATTCATGTTTGATCACTTCAATTTTAATATTTGTACCTACTTAAAAAGTATTTTCTTGAGTATTTTCTTCAAAAGGTTATTATATTTCTTATAATTTTAGTTGATGCATCATGGTTGTAAGCCCTCGAATGATTACGGGAATGTATATTTGCTTTATTTGTTAAAATATTCTATGATTGATATGATAAACCAAAATACAATGGACCTAAATATGAAGGGAGCACATAATTGGAAGGAAAAAAAACTCTAATACAGTGTATTTATTACAGAAGGGTTCTTGTATAACTGGAAATAGCTGTCAGTTGACGTAAAATCCAACATGGCGGGTCATAATATACAGAGATCAGTACCCCTATTCTGTAGCAAGTGTAGGGTAGTCACTTGAAAAAAGTGACTATTAGGCGATACATTTTGTATGAAAAATGTCTATACGTATCGAATGCGAGAATCGCATATTTTTCATACAAAATGTATCGCCTAATAGTCACTCTTTTTCAAGTGACTACCCTACACTTGCTACAGAATAGGGGTCCAGCTCACAATCAAGCGATTTGCGTTAAACTATCTCGATGACGGCTTGATCGCAAATTTCAACCGCTGAACTCTTTTTTTCCACTGATCTTAGTTTTTAAATTAAGCAGTTAGTACCCCCTATTCGAATTTTAGAACGTTCTTATTAAGAACGTTCCAAATGATTTAGAATTAAGTTCACTCGAACTAAAATTCGTATTCGGAATTATGCCGTGTTTTAAAAACCAATATTAGTTCACCATAAATATTTTTTTGAATTATAATTGTCTATGGATCGAGCATGCGCCTTATTGGTTGATGCTGACAAGCGGACAGCCAATAGGAGAACACAAATTCAAACGAGCTCCATGTTCCAAGCAAGTTCCAAGTAACATAGTCGCCGGAAACTCCCGAACCAACCCGAAGTGTAACGAAGACGACTGTATTTAGTATGTTTGCATTGGTGTTCAATGATAATAATTTTTGATGCTATTATTTGTATTACTTATAATAAATTCGGGAGAAATGCTTATATTTTTAACAAAAATAAACTTGTTTTATAATTATTTGGTTAAAAAAAAGTTTATCATAAAAATATCATCAGATATCTTTTTAGACGCATACAATTAGGTGTGAACTAAGATTAGGAACGTTTTGACAGATAAACGCACTAAAATTGCCTTAAATACGAAATCCGAATACCAAAATGAACTAATTTCAAACAAAAGTCTAATTAGGAACAAATAGGAACGTTCTAAAATTTCTCGAATACCAATCCGGCTAACTAAAATAGGAACGTTCTTATTTTAGTTTAGTGCGCACTTAATTTGAATTGGAATAGGGGGTAGGGTCTACTTTTTTAGGCCTGTTGATCATCGTGAAATAAATTACAGAAAAAATCGTAAAGAAAGATTATTAAGAAAGTTTAATACGTTGAGACGTTAATATTTAATACGTTAATATAATAGGTATCAAAATAATGAGATAAGCTAATTAGAATATTAAATGATTATGTTATGAAACTTTATGCTTCATTCTAACGTTTGTGAGTTTATTCATTCACGAGCCGCCCTTGGTTTCCATTGGCGTCGGGTGATAATTTCTACATTTTCTATTCCCGCCACGTCTGTAACGAATTCAACGCAACAAGAACAGAAATGATAAGATGAATTCTTTTTTTGTGGCGAAAAAACACAGGAGCGCCTCTGTAGAGAAATATAAAAGATTTCGTAGGTACCTCGATTGTCATTCTGAATTTACATTCTAATTTTAATGCTTGCCTTCAAATAAATAAGTAACAAAAAGAAAGTCATACTTATAACTCGAGATCGGCTGAACAGATTATTCCGATGTTTGATTTATTGGATTCTTCTCCGCTCCGGATAACAAAATAACTATAAAGAAATTGAAAAATACATAAGGAATAATTTAAAATATAATATTAATGTTAGTATGGAACTGTGGAGCTAGTTCAAGTTTTATCGAAAGCTAATTGCACGCTAAAGAGCGCTTATAAGCGTGTTCTAAAATCAAATGATCGAATCATTCGATTATTTTGTGTGAAAATTTTTCAATTACTCTTTCGATGATCGTTTCGATATTCTTACTTTCGTAGTACAGATTTCCTGCGACGCCAACGCCATCTATGAAAAATTCTATAACAACAAAAGTATTGTTTATCTGACAACCATTGACATTAAAAATATTGGTAGCTACACAGTTTTTTGATTGATTTTTTTAGAACTTTTAGATATAATTTTTTGACATTCAATATATATTTTGAACGTATTTTTGTATAAATTATAAATTTGAAAATTGAGAGACTACACGACAACGTCTGTCGGAAAAGCTAATAAATAAATAAAAACAGATTAGTTACAGTAGATTTACTCAAAAAAATACTATTTGTCCCACTTCTTTCAATGCAGAACAAGGGCCATCCCCTAATGAATGGGGTAGGACAACTTTGGAGTCCGGGTGTTTGCTATCTCTGGGTTTACTAGTATAAAGATTTAGTCCCATAAAGTGATACGGTTATACCGCCCCTGCTCGCACGCCAGAGCCTTGTTAGTTTCTTAGTAGGAGGAATCACGAACAGGGTGCATATGAGATTGATTTATTTATCGTATGGCTATTACATCACATCGTAATTAATTACAAACAAAAAACAAAATAATGAGATATATTTACCTTTTGTATATCAGTGTCAATAAAAATTGACAGTATTTAAAATTTAAATTCAGTTGTTTTCAAAAAGTCAGTCCCTGTATCGCTTGGTGTATACAAATCTTCAATGCTTTCCTCGCATGACCTGAGGCTGCACTCAAATACGGCGTGGCTCACCGTTTGTATGGTGAGATTTTTTTTTAAGTTTAATAAATAAAACAAATTTTCGATACCTAATTCAACAATTTCTCTATATGTCGTTACCTTCATTTCATAACGATGGAACCTTTTATTCCATTTCCGTATATCCCACTGTCTACGAAAATCTTTCGGATAAACATAATATTGGACGGGGCAGGATGATTACTAGAAGTTGAGTTGACATTTTGTATTTCACTGGTAAATTACTGATATAATATAATGTGTATTTTGTAAGCATAGGAAAGTGTTAATTTCACAGTTTTTTACGAGTACCTAGTTTTTTAGAAAATTTCAATCTTAAATCAATATATTATAATATAAGTTATAGTAAGTAAGTGAATTATTGGTAAAATTAGGTAATTCAATTTAAATATTACTGAATATAAGGTTCCCGAAAATAATCTAAACAATTTTTTTTAATGAGTTTCTCATCGCCTACTTACGTAGGTACCTTCATTTTGCAACAAAATAAATACGGAAGCAGATTAATAATTAGGCTTTATTTTTCTCTGAATAATAGTATTTTGGTATATTTTTAAAATTTTTAATGAATTATATTTTGAAGATGTTATTTTTTAAGCTGTTCCATACAAGCCATGCAAGTTGATTCATCAGGCCATAAAATTAAATGCAAAATTAAGAAAAAAAAATTAAATGATGGGGAATGTAACAATAATTTTACTCCGGTTCTGGAAAAATATGCGAGAAGGACAAAAATACAATAAATATTATTGTTTTATAGCCCAGGACCGGCTCTAGGTAAGAATTTAACAATTTATGGTTATTTTATACATAACGAATAATTCTCCAAAAACTGCACACCTATATATAATAAACCGATTGTGTTTAATTTATTACATGAAAATACCTGATTCTTATGGAACTTGGGTAAAGTTTTGTTGTTTCTTTACTGGTGTATGTTTTGTAAATTTTATGTACTGTCTATTTTTGTCACTTTCACTGTTTGTATATAAATGTTAAAAAAAAAAGATTCAGATAATTATAAATATCGGTAGCTTAGTTTTTCAGGAGAAAGTCCTCACTATCGAAAGGTCCCGAATTCGATTCTTGGTCGGGTCTGATTGTTGTCTTGTTTTTCTTCTTTGAACTTAAGTTCCACCGGCTGTACTGACACTTTTTTTTAATAAAATGAGTCTGTGCTCACTCAAAGTGAACACAAATACACTTTTTGACAGTAAGCTACTTAAAGCTTGTGTCGGGAAAGAGAAAGAGAAAGATGGTCGGTACCTAGGATTTGTTTATCAAAATTAATGAAATATTATGTGAAGAAAGAGAATAAATTGAAAGAGTAATATAATATCCTTATCTAGTAATGAATTGTTAGAGTCTAAATTGTTACATAATATTCGTTAAGACCTAGTCCTGAAAAATGGTCACAGGAATCTAGACATAATTAGAACGTTGTGCGCCAACAAAGCCAATAGGCAATACAGATGAGACATTTACAAAAAATGATATCCTATTCATATCCTGGCGCCAAATACATGACAGCAGTCGCTGTTTTTAAATTTGGTTGCTCTCTTGTTCTCAATAATTTCCAACTTTTATCTCTTTATTTCATTAATTATTATTAAATATCTACATGTTGTATAGATGGGATTTTTCGACATGTTGAACGTGTTGAGCATTCTCATTATTAGGAGTTTCGGAGACTAAAACATTACCACCTAATGGCGAACGTTGTTAACGTAAAGTGATCAAACTAAGCCAGCCTTCGAAATAACAGTAGAAGACGGTCGTAAGCTCGTAGAGGTTTGTTCCATTTAAAAACCGAACATCAGTAAAGAATTGTTAGTCTGAGTTGTTACATATTGGTTGTTATAACATCCATCTTGATGTTTTTCAGACAAAAATTATTAAAAAAAAATAATCTTCCAAATTTAAAAAATCGCATGTTTATACAATTCTTTTGGTGGCTACCCAGCAAAGCTATTTGCATAAAATAATATTGAAATATATTTTCAAATGGTTTTATTTTCGATAATGGCTAGCTTAAAAAAAATGGCAACATATCAGTTAGCCACGACCGCCATTGTTGAAAAGGTTTAACATGCTAATAAATCCTTTTTTTGAGTATATTATTATAGGTACCTAACATTCGTATTACGGGCTATAGGCATTGATTGATTGATAATATGGGTGGAAATAAAAATCTTTGTCCCGAAATCAAAACTATTGCGGTAATCAGATATTTTTATGTTCTTTATGTACCTTTCTATAGGTTTACAAAATAGCCAGGCTGGCACATTTAATTTTTAAATATTTTTGTGATATAGGTACTATGTTAATTTTAAATGGTTCTGCTAACAGGAAACTACCGTATTTCCCGCATCCGGTATGAGCTGGATAGTGTCCAGATTTCTGGAATATTTTCTCTAAATTCAAAAATGATAACATGTTGTAGGTAAGCAGGTATATATTATTTAAATTCGTTTTCGTAAATTTTAATTCTAAAGACTCTGTGGGATTTGGATAGGAATGAGAATGTGGTGTGGAAGTTAGTGTTGCGACAAAGATGAAAGTCAATAAGTTGAGATGTATTGGACGTGTGAAAAGAATGGAAGCAAACCCAAAAGAATGGAAACAAGAATGATAGCCCATTGAGAATGGCATGGATCAAACACATCGATTCCATCCTCAAGGAAGGTCAGAATAATGAAAACTAGGAGAGGTTTTATGAGAAATGGTATGTCGGTGGAAGAAGCGAAAGAAGTGTGCTTGGATAGAAAGGACAGGAGGTACATCCTCTCTGCCTACCCTTTACGGGACACGGCGTGATGGGTAAAAAAAATCTAATAGGGTTATAGGTTGGTTGAAAGAAATTGCCCCAGGCAATTTTAAATTCAACCGCCAATTTTGGTTTGTTATTATTCTATATTCATGCCAATAAAGTGTTTATTATTATTTTTAATATGTAGCATCAATAATTCTGTTAGCTGAAGGTATTTTTTTCGAATATGTCTTGTAACAACTAAAAACTATAAGAATTCATTTCTGATGTTCGATTTTTAAACGGAACAAACGACTACGGGCTTAGGACCGTCTTCTACTGTTATTTCGATGGCTGACTTAGTGTGATCACTTTATGTACCTACTTTAAAAACGTTCGCCAAAAAGGTGGTGACATTTTACTCTCCGAAACTCCTAATAATGAGAATGCTCAACATGTCCAAAAATCCCATTTATACAACATGTAGATATTTAATAATAATTAATGAAATAAAGAGATAAAAGTTGGAAATTATTGAGAACTAGCTGACCCGTCGAACTTCGTATCGAAATAAATAATATGGGTACTCTAGGTTTTATGCAACAGAGCTCAAATTCGTTTTTTTAGTTATTTAACATGAATGACTATTTACTGGCATTAGCAAAACCTGCATACCACGCTGCATTCATTGGGTCTGAGTTTATTTTTACATCAAAAACTTATAACCTATGTTAATATGACGTGGGAAGAGGTCATCATTGCGCAAGATCGAGTGCAATGGAGAGCTCTTATTGCATCACTTTGCTCCTGAGTGGAGTTCAAAGGGAGTTTTAATTTTGATTGATTTGATGTTAATACCTTTGTAAAAAAAAAGAATTTAGGTATGTCATTATATTCGATATTTTAATAGTTATTTTGCTCAGTTAAAATAATATTGATTGATTAATCAATGTACGATAAGGAACATCTCCGTACCGATTCAAAATACACATTGAGGTGTCAATACTTTTTTTGCCCATCATCGCTAGGCAGAGAGTATGGACTTTCATTCTTTCCAATCCAAACTCATTCGCTTCCTCCAAACGCATAACATTCCGCATACATGCTCTTCCTTTTGCTCCTGACTTTGCCCTCCCGTAAGACGGCACCGATATGGTCGGTCGTATGTCATTCCAGGTCGGCCTCGTCTGCGTGCACCTATTCTTTCAGATTTATATATCCTTTTAGTCATTCTCTTTTCGTTCATTTTCTTTACATGTCCAAACCTTCTTTGTTTATTCACTCTCATTCTAGTCACTACACTAACATCCACTCCACATGTCTTTCATATATTATCATTCCTCACCTTATCAATAAGTCTCTTTCCGCATATCCTACGCAGTGATCTCATTTCCACAGCATTTATTCCAACTTCAAAATTTTTCGTCCATGTCCAAGTTTCACTCCCATTACTCCCATAAATCATGGATAGTATCAGGATTGCATTGTACATCAACTGTCGATTTCAGAGATATCTTCTTAGAGCCAACCCTTCTCCCAGCCAATTTTCTTCTTTCAATCTCTTTTCACACCTTGCATCTCTTCTAAATAAATTACCGATATAGACATACTTCCAAGTTCTCGACATTCACTTTCACACAACATTGCGTTCTTAAATCTTCTCTTTCAAAACAGTGGAAATAGGTAATATTTAAAAGCATGAGCTTTTATTAAATGATTATTAAATGATTAATGCAGTATCTGTGATTTTTTTTCTAACTTCTATTACAACATGGTGAAAGTGTAGCAATTTTTATTTTCAAAAAAGAAACAAATGCTAGGTCATTAGCAAATAATATCCAGCTTTTTTTTTAATATTAAGGATGCAGATTATATTTACGTTATATGTATGTACTCATCCTCTCTAAAAATCAGCCCATAAACGAAGAATTGATTTTCAAACAAACAAACAAAAAAATATTCTACTTGTTCTTCAATATGATCATGTATTCCTTGTGTTAAAACTTATCAAAACTCCTTATAAAATGAACTTCAATTAAGTATAACTCCTTAATAGCAACGTTATATATACGATTCTGTTTGCTGGCGGTTTTAAAAATCTCTGTAAATAAATAAAGATTTCAAAATTCCTTACACTTCATTACAATAATGTATTCCTTGTATTAAAACTTACCAAAACTCCTTATAAAAATTAACTGCAATGAAAATTATATGACTTATCCAATCAATCTATTTCATACGACATATTTTACATTCGCATTCTATCAATTGCAACAACAATCAATCCACTGACAGTTCTTTCAAATGTAGAACAAAATTATATTGTAAAAAGTACTAAAAAGATTACCTACTCTCTGTGTTTTCTTAAATTTCCTATTTTTTCTTAATTTTTTTCTTCTAATACAACCTTCTTCTGATAAGAGCCTACACGCCAAAAAAAGAATTAGCGAAATCGGTCCAGCCATTTAGGCGCGATGCGATAACACCGGGAAATAGCTCTCCATTTTTATAGTGTTCTTAAATTTTCTAATTTTCCATACATTTTGCTTAATTTTTTTTTCTAAATCAACCTTCTCCCGATAAAAGCCTACACGACAAAAAAGAATTAGCGAAATCGGTCCAGCCGTTCAGGCGTGATGCGATGATATCGGGAAATAAATCTCCATTTTTATAGTTTTCTTAAATTTTCTAATTTCCTATGCATTTTTCTTAATTTTATTGTTCCAAAAGGACACTCCTGATAAAAGCCTACACGACAAAAAAAGAATTGGCGAAATCAGTCCAGCCGTTTAGGCGTGATGCGATGATATCGGGAAATAAATCTCCATTTTTATAGTTTTCTTAAATTTTTTAATTTCCTACGCATTTTTCTTAATTTTTTTGTTCTAAAAGGACACTCTCCTGATAAAAGCCTTCACGACAAAAAAAGAATTAGCGAAATCAGTCCAGCCGTTTAGGCGTGATGCGATGATATCGGGAAATAAATCTCCATTTTTATAGTTTTCTTAAATTTTCTAATTTCACATGCATTTTTCTTAAATTTTTTGTTCTAAAAGTACACTCTCCTGATAAAAGCCTACACAACAAAAAAAGAATTAGCGAAATCAGTCCAGCCGTTTAGGCGTGATGCGATGATATCGGGAAATAAATCTCCATTTTTATAGTTTTCTTAAATTTTCTAATTTCCTATGCATTTTTCTTAATTTTTTTGTTCTAAAAGGACACTCTCCTGATAAAAGCCTACACGACAAAAAAAGAATTAGCGAAATCGGTCCAGCCGTTTAGGCGCCATCCGATGACAACGCGAAATAGCTCTCCATTTTTATATATAAGATAAGAGAGCAACCAAATTTAAAAACAGCGACTGCTGTCATGTATTTGGCGCCAGGATATGAAAAGGATATCAATTTTTGTAAATGTCTCATCTTTATTGCCTATTGGCTGTTTTGGTGCACAACGTTCTAATTATGTTTAGATTCTAGTGACATTTTTTCAGGACTAGATCTTAACGAATACACTTATGTAAGAACTGAAAACTCTAAGAATTCATTTCTGATGTTTGATTTTTAAATGGAACAAACCACTACGGGTGTATTCTTTTTTGTTACAAGAATACAGTTGATATGAATAAAACGACCTGTCGAAACTAAAAGAATAAGTTAAACACGTAGAATCAAAAAAATATTTTTTTTATCGTTGTTCTTTGTTTAAGAGTTATACGGTTTGTTTCTTTTATTTCGGAATTCCTGTGTACCTGATTGATAGATCACCCCCGGGGCCATCCGACTCACCGCCTTGTTACAAAAATCTTTTTTGGATTTATTTTACGCTACCTACTTGTTTTTTTTACAGCCAGTTTCAACAATATCCGATATCTGAATTATAATATTACTTATACAATTTATTCACTGTAAAAACCCTTTAATTTTTTTTTCGCCATAAAACACAAGTAACAAAGCGTATTATTTATTTATTTATTAGATATACTAACAAAAATGGAACAATACAAACAAATCAAAGCACGAAAGAAAAATATAAACCTTATGCCTGCCTTTTAAAAGAATATGAATTAAGTAAAATAAAAAAATTAAATTATTATTATAACTTTAAAAAAGCTGCTAACCTAGGGTAGCCCAGAACTCATAGTATATTATAACAGCCAGAAGACAATTATTATGTTAATGCTTTAGAATTTAGAACTACATATTCAATATTAATCGGTACTTTAATGGGGACCCACTGAAGTTACGGACCTCAAATTTTACGTGCTTGTGTAGGAGCATAAGACTAACCCGTATACCAATGTATGAAAATCGAAGACTTGTTTTTTTCTTTTTTAGTCGTTTTTCTCGAACAAGTGAAATTTTCTTTGGATACTTTAAGAGGGTTCCCCTGAAGGTACAGACCTCAACATTTTACTGACTCATCTACATCGAGGGGCTAACCGTTCTACCAAATTTCAATCAAATCGGATAAGAATTACTATGAGTTATGGGTGCGCACTCATTTTTGGCGTACGGGTACGGGTACACGGATATTAATTTTTTTGCATTTTTGGAATCCACACCCTCTAAAACGTCGAGAAAATTAATTTCAGCGAAATCTATTTTTTTTTTTGAAATCCGATCACAAGACTCATGTATATTCCATATACTATGAGTAAAATGGTGCAAAGGTGCACTAAACGAACAAAGACCCAGAGCTTGAAAAAAGAGTATATTATTTTCCTAATCGTAGGTATACGTACTTAGCATGCACTGGCTGGAGTGGTGATCAGGGAGGTCAAATGATGCCTTCAGCATCAAAAATAAGGTCCGACTATACAATGCCTGTGAAGGCAATTGAAGACGCGGTAGGCCCCTCCAAACAATTAAAATGCTCTACGAAGCTGACCTTAAGGGCGTTGGTGTTTACTGGGGTGCGGCTGCTTTAACCGCGGGAGACAGGATCGCATGGCGAGGACTTGTGCAATCCATATGCTCCAACTAGGGACCGGACATGGATAAAGAAAAAGAATCCGGTAGATGGCGACATTTACCTTAAAAATTCGTTCTCTATAATAATAGTTGGTTGGTTCTATAATATCTAAAAACTTCTAAGTTACATATTAATTAAAGAATATGATTTTGGTATTAGAGCAGTTATTTGCCTTAAAGTTCATTTCCTATCTAAAAATTAATATATTTATTTAAAAATCGAACATTTTAAAATATCCGTTCAAAATACTCTTGTATATAGTTTGTCTCTTGTGCTTTTGTTCATACGACTACCATTTTCAGGCACTGTATACCGACACAACAGGATACCAATTTGTTTACATTGTGTGCTCAAAATATGACTCGTGCGTAGGTACTAATCTGTTGTATTGATTTGTAGCTGGCTGAGTGGGTGTTATTTTTTTCTCGTTTCCTTTGTATTTTCTCTGTGACGTGGTTTAAAAATTTGCGTCGTTTGAAACACTTGAATAATATTCTATGATTTATATTTCGAATGAATTCTTTAATTTTTTTTTCATATAAAATTGTATAGGTACTGACTTTTTTCATAAATTTTTTTGTAGTCTTGATTCTATAGTTCTGTTTTATAAAGATAATGCAGACGTTATTGCGTCATATGTAAAAGCAATCTAATGTCGGCTATACACGATCGAGTCTACCGTCAAGTCTGCAGCGGACTGCCAACTGATAGCCATACACCATCAAGTTTGCATGACAAGGCCGCATCAATACCACTGCTTGCATGCGAGGCTTGATTGTGTGTGGCCGGCATTATTATTTTTATCATTATACATTAAACATACACGTCTTGGCCTCCTCTAGAAGATTTCTCCATGCCACCCTGTCCTCCGCCAAGCTCTTCTAATCGTCCACCACCAGCAGTCTGAGGTCCATCTCCGCTCCGTCCAGCCGTCTCAGTCTAGGTCTTCCAATTCTCCTCCATCCAGAGGGTCTCGCGCAGAAAATTCTTTCATTCTTTGTTTGAGAATGGATGGTTGCAAACAAAATTCATGTTTTTTTTGTAAGGTTTGTGTATTTACTTAGTCTCTATAAAAAAATCGTGAAAGCGCTACTGTATTTGCACAAATTCATAAAAATGCTTAATGCTTAAATAATCAGGCATACCGGTTTACGACGCCAAATTTTGCTCTTCTAGTTACCGCAAACTTGCTTGAAGAAGAATCATATCCTGGAGACAGCTCAACCAGCAAGGGACAAATTTTTAACAAACTTAAATTTTTAGTAGCTATATTCTTTTTTTTTTGTAAAGAGAATATGAATCTCGATTTACTCAAAGTGAACACAAACATACTTTCGACATCATTCACAGAAAGCAGCCAAGCTTGTGTTGTGAAAACGGAGATGGTCGGCACCGGGTTTCGAACCCACCACCTTCAGTGTGCTGTACATACGAAAGCCGTCGCTGATACCGCTAGTCCACTAACTTCTTCTCATTTATTTTGTAGATTTAAAATATTCTCGATCAAAAATTAAGGCTCAAAAAGACGTTTTTGAGCCTTAATTTTGTAACCCTTGAGGGCTATTTTCTCCTTCCGGGTCTAAATCCGTAGATTGGTCTGTACCAAAATGTCTCCGTCTTCACGCACTCTTGTTGTCAGCGAGCCTTATTATATCTTTATAGATTATAGTTTTTAAAATATTTCCTTTAAATTTGCGCTACCAATTCATTACGCAAGAACTACAATATTTTTTTATACGCAATATGAATTCCTTATAATTGCAATATTCGGCTCCCAAATAACAAACTTGATTCTTGCTTCTGATGGTGGCAGCCAATGACAGATCAGGATGGAAAAGCTTTTTTGAGGCAGCTAAGACGGGTTGTAACACTGAATAATATGATGATGATGAAATTAATTTGCAGTATGCGGGGAGTCTTAAATATAGAAGCAGTTCCTAAAATCACATTAGTGTCCCAATATCGCAATAGATCCGATGTGGTTATTTTTTTTTTCAGCCAATTTTCGCAATGACCCATAATCATTGGGAATTTGGATACATAAGTAGGTACCTACCTATCTGATATCCGTCAGTAACAACAATTTATAGGTGCGCTTTACTCAAATCAAAACTAATCAATTACATAATATCATTTTATTTATTTTTGATGGTTTACATACATACATAACACACATTAAAATATAATATACTTATCATAATTATACCTAATTAGATAATTCAATTGTTTTTGTAAGTGTAATTTATAAATAAAATATTTACAGCGTGATAATCATTATTAGAGACTATTTTTAAGTAGGTGGGTACTTATAATAAAAATAATATTTTAGGTATACATGGAATTTAATTGATATTTACAAGATTTTTTTTTTTGATGTTTCAATTTTTTCACATTTACAAGCAATATCGCAAAAATAAAATATAAAGGTAAGAATGTGAAAATTATACAAAAAAATAAAAGATTGCTTTTCCCTACATACATTTTGAAGCATCGAAATAATATTACTTTCTGCGTGTTAAACTACAAATAAAGTCAATTAGAAAATAATTCTGTGAGATTCAAAATATTTTTAACAGTTACGCATTACAAGGGTGCGTTTACACATAAAGAGCATAGACCCAGAGCCAGAAATATAGATTACTGACAATGATACCACATCAACGACCAAGAATAAACAACAAAGGCAAAAAAAACAAACAAATCAATTGGATTGATCAAACATGGATTACACGTACCGGAGTTCAAGTTCTCGCTCTCTGTTGTTTGCCCGGTATCAAAATCAACCATGCACAAGTTACAGGAATAAAAAAACATTCAATTTTAAAATGATAAGCGGATTGGTTGAAATTTGTATTCATATCGAAAGATATTGACACCAATTTTAATTATTACGATTAAAAATGGCCAAATTAATATTCGATAATCAATTACCTAATTATAATTAATTAAATGAAATGTACGGAAACTGTTTTTATTATAGAGGAAGGTTTGTTGGGTTAGGTGATTTCAAAAAGGGAGTATTTTATGTTTTGTTAGATATTATTATGTTTTTAGTTATTTCGTTAAAAAAACGTATCGTATGATCCATAGACATACATTTACCCTAATTTCCTATCAGTTCCGCTAATATTTAGCAGCAACTAAAATGTTGAATTTCGCGGGCAATACCATGTGATTTCAACCAATCCGAGCAATGTTGCTTAAGAAATCGATCCAAGTGAATATAGCTGTAAGTGATTTCAAACAAATAATTTCCCCATATCTTTTGACTTATCATCATGGCCGCCAAATTTCCTTTTTTTTCAAACAAATTCATCTCGATCAAGAAACATATCCACTATTAACGTATCTTTTATGATGAAAACAAGAGCAAAATGATATTTTTACTGAAAATAATAACTTATTTTGTTTTGATTGTTGTTTTTAAGAGAGGTATCTGAGAAAAAATTGACATGCGTAGTTTTGACATAAAAGCTGTTCCTCTAAAATTTTGGCGGGTCTTTCCAAGGTGCCGCTTAAATTGATCGAATAACGGGTCATTTAAGAGGAATTCCGATAATTTAAGTGGAATAGTCAGTTAGAAATTTTGAGTTTGAGTTTTTTTGTTTTGGAGTTTCGGAGACAAACATAACCATCTAATGGCGAACGTTGTTAACGTAAAGTGATCATACTAAGCCAGCCTTCGAAATAAGAGTAGAAGACGGTCGTAAGCCCGTAGTGGTTTGTTCCATTTAAAAATCGACCATCAGTAATGAATTGTTAGTCATTAGTTGTTACATATTCTTTAAGATGAAATTTACTTTTTTCATAAGGATAGGAAATCGGGGTAATTGTAAAAATGATATTTTCATTTTATTTGCGAAGGTCTATAAACTAATAAAAAACATACAAACAAACAAACAACATCAATTAGATATCCGAATTCATATAACCGAAAAGTAAGTCAAATTTGTCTCGAATTGAAGAATGGCGAAGAATGCGAAACACAAAATGAGGAGAGTGATTGAGTGAGGAAAGAAAAACACAGAGAAAAAGAAAGAAAAGGTCAACGCTCTTGTTTGGTGTGTACAAAACGAGGTATTGTGTCCGTTAAATGATCCAGAGAAACATTTGTCACAACACAAGGGAGGGAGAGAGAGAGAACTGGAAACAAATTTAATCCAACATCTTGGCATTGCTCAGGGATGAGAAGCTTTTATTCACACCCTTGCTGAATTTCAAGTCAATTTGGTGACAACACTTGATTGTTCTCCTTCCCCCAAGAGACTTGACTTCACGATGCTAACACATAGCTTTGACCGTTTTAAAATCTTTAAATTAAAAACGTTTTGCACACAATAATGATTTTATTTAGTAGTTTTACTGATTCAAGTCTACAGTTAAGTCACATATTATCTCTCTTTCAAAATATGAAGACAATCACCTCGTTTCGCCGCTATAATGTATCGATTCATTTAAGAGGATTCAGGATATTTTTAAACGGAAGTGTCAGTTAAAAAAATAGCTTTGTAACTATTACGCCTACATTATATAAATTAAAATGAACTTATAATAAATAGGGTTAATGTCTGTGGAAGGTCTTTGCAAGGTTATATCTCTCATGACTTCATTATCTCGTCTAATAAAACGGTCTAAAAAAAGATGAATTAAGTCATTCTTTTTTTAATCTACCTACATCCAGTAGCTTATATCGACTAAAGGTATTGTACAAAAAATCGGAACGAAATTCGAATCGGAATGATTTTGAGTCGGATTTTTTTTATCAAGCCTTGCACTCTATTTTCGAGTGATTAGATTGCAGACCCAGAAATTAGATTAAAAAGAAAACTCCCAAATTAAATCACAAATGCAAATTTTTAAAACAAACAACATATTTTGACAAAATGGAAACTCGAAATCCATAAACGTTACATCTTTTTTGACTACAGGATCATTACAGAATTACATACAATGAGTTTCATATTTTTTAAAATCTCATAATTAAAAGGATTTCATTGTGCAATTATGTTAAAATGAATAAATTATTTTCAGTTTAGAATACATTGTATTGAATAAATAAATTTATTTACAATTATTTTTAATAAACCTTTAAGATTTTTAAGTACCTATGTGCTTAATTTAATAAAAAATATCATTAGTTAAATATTTATCTGTTTAAAAAGTATATTTGTTTAATAATTAATTTAGATTTAAATTTATACATATTGTTTGACTTACTTTAAGTAATTAGTTAATGTTGCCATTTAACTAATTGTCATCTGTCTGTCCTCTTTTTAATTCCAATAATTAAACTACACACAAAGTATAAAAATAATATTATAAGTTAGCAACCGCGCCAAATTGAGTATGTTCCAATATTTTTAGAAAGAGGATCCACAGAATGACACTTTGTGATGTTTTTAAGATTTTTTCTAGAGATGTCGCTGATGATCTTCTTGAAGAATCGTCAGCCATGACGCTTGAAGCCACCAGCACTGTACCGGGGCTGGAACTCTTTTGAGAAACGGATGCTCTTCTCGGAAGAGAGGATTCGTTGCAATTCAGAATCTGTGGACAAAAGAAAAAAAACTGGTTATATATCGATGATAGAACACTGAACAAAAGATCAAGCGCCTTGTACATAATATAGCCTATGGTGGCTTTCTGAAGACAAAATAATTCTCTGATTGACTGACTTAAAATTGCTTCGTTATTATTCAACTAATTTCTTACAGCTTTCCTTACAGACGTTGTCCTGTAGTCCTTACTATGAATATTGATCTCAAATTTGTAATTTACAAAAATACGTTTATAATGTGTTTGAATGTTAAAAAGACTATTTCTGAAAGCTTGAAAGAAATTCTATCAAAAATCTGCATACCAATGTTTTGAAACTCAATGGTTGTCAAAATAAATAAAAATTGTGTTGTTATGGACTTTTTCGCAGATGGCGTTGTGGTTGTTGTCAGTAAATCCGTTCCATACACCAACTTTAATATTATCCATTTTTCGAATTTTTAATAATTATTATGTTATCCAGAGGCGAGAAGAATCCAACAAACTAAGCATCATAAAAGTCTGCTCAGCCGATCTTGAGTAATAAATGTTCGCACTAACCCGACTTTCTTTCATATTACTTATAAGATCTTTATTTTGGAAGTCTCATTTGCATCAGCGAAATGAAAGTGTTACTCAGATTTTTTTGGCAAAAAACCCTTCGAGGCAGAGTACGGTTGCAGAAAAATATAAGGGCATGCGAAATTGAAGACTGTCAGTTGGGGCGATGGAGAACGTTCTGAAACTTCTTACATCCAGGATTGGTGGACACAAGGAGGATAAAGAATGGCTATCTGCAAGGGTGGCTAAAGATATTATTGTCCAATTCGGCAGATTTTCAGGAAGACCACTCAAAAGAAGGAAATAAAGTGGAGAGTCCATTTCCACAAGAGGCTAACATAGTTGGAACACAACAGGCCTAGAGGAATTAGAAAAATATGCATCTTAGGAGGAAAATAGATAATTCATATCGAAAATATCAAAGTATAATGAAGCGATACAATATGAAAATTAAATTTATTGATACACACTAAAACTAAGTAAGGCAGCTTTTGTGATCAAGGCCTCAATTTTTCTCAATAATTATCATAATGATTTATATTGATTTTTTACTAAATTTTTCAACACTACCAGCAGTATTCTGATTAAAATGATTCACCTATCGAACAAAATCAGAAGATTGTTGCTTTTTTACATATTTTTCAACATAAAAACTTTATAATATTGGTGAGTACTGAATTTATATTTTAACAAGAATAATGATTCTCATAATTATTATTGGTTATAGAAAGATAAAACTTATGTAAAATAAAAAAAAAACATAAAAAAAGATTTTTATAACAGAGTATGATTGAATGAATCAGTTACTTTATAAAACAACTTAAATAATGATGTACCTACTCGGAAAATATGAGTAGGTTCCTTATTACATTTTCATTAAAAAGAAATTACTTTAATATACATAGTTTGTCATACGTTGAAACAACTGCTTTTTTCAAGCGGAATTAAAAAGCTCGGTACTCACTTGCGCCGCGAACGTGTATCATTATATTATCAATGGGAGGTTTTCTAGGGAGCTTACGACAATACACACTAGGTGGCAGCGCTTCTAATCAGGTCTATTGTCAAATTATGACAGCTGTCAAACATACCATCTAGCATTGACTGATGAATATTAAGTATGCTAATATATCTCCTCTCTTTTTTGTTTTCTCAATTAAACAATTTAACATTTTAATTATTGATGATTGCAAAGGTATCTTTTTCTAGGAGGTAAACCATATGTATGTATGTACATATATATAAAATAAAATAAGATAAACAATTTTATTTGTAATAATATGTAAAAAAATGTACAATGATTATTGTAAGTTATCGTATAATAATATATAAGTTGTTTAATTTGAAATAAACTAGAATGATAAATGTTTTTTTCATTACTGTACAACAAAAAGTTTAAAGTATTTATTTACGAAAGACAAAACCGACCATAACACAGTGACACACACGGTTGAGGTTATAAACGTTAATTTGACCAGTGTTGCGAACGCCGTTTTTCAAACGCAAAGTAGCCCAGCTGAAAATTTGGTAGGTATTTTAGTATCCGAAGAGAGGTGGGAGTTCACTAAAAAAAGGTCATTTAGTATCCGGAAATGTGAAAATTAATCCGGAAGTATTAACCCAAGTGGCTACCTGTCGCCTTTTAAATTTTTTCGTCGCCTATTCTCGTTCCAAATAGCCCAAATAGAAATTAATCGCCCCCTTTGGCAACACTGGATTTGACAATAGACCGGATTAGCTAGGGCGCCTCTAGTGGCACAAAATGGAAAAAAAACATCCCATTTTATCAAAACGATGCATGTGTTCCGCTCGCGTTCGTTTTTTCAAATCACATAGATACTTAACCTTTCGATTAAATTGATGCAATGTCACACGTTCGCGGCGCAAGTGAGTACGATGCTTTGTACACAACGTATGGCCACTAAGCAAAAATATCAAATATTACAATTCTCTCACAATTTTTTTTACATATAATACTTTTCTTTCCAACTCCAGTTGTAATTATTTGAAAATGAACAGAGTGTAGTTGTTTCACAGAAGCAAATATCACATTGCGTGTAGTTACACAGACACCCAATGGTATTGTTGGAAATTCAAATAATATGCTTTGAACTTTTCATAAGATTTCGTGTTTCCGAGAATACCTATATTAGATGTTGAACACGGTGTAGTAAAAAATATTTATTGTATGTATCATGAAGGGAAATAAATGTAATATTACAAATTATTGAGCTATATTAATCTTTCCCCTTAACTGAATAAAACTTTTTCCTTCATCACTGCGACAAAAAAAGTCTTTTGTGAAATGTTCCAACTCGGCCTTGAGGCCGATGATCTGTCTTGGCGTGAGCAGTCTTGCTTTGTGGCCAGTTGTTCATCTTTAGTTTGTGGTACTTCTTACCAATTGAAAAATAGGCCATATTATATTTTTTCTCTCGATATAATAATATGATTTATCCTGTCTCATTTGGTCTTATTTGACTTAAATTTTATTTTTATTAAAAGTTACTCGTAAGTTTGTTCCATATACAAAGTGACTTTTAATTCGACCTATTCCTCAAATGTACCTTTTTTATTATTATTTTTTTAAATATAAATTTTATCAAAATATCAAATATACATAATCAAACAAAAAATAATAGATTAAAAAGACTTAATTACAGAATATTGTATACACAGAATCAGCGCAACAAATGAGTGGAAGTGTGAAATGACTTGTCAATAGGAAAAATAATAATAATCAGATGGTTATAAAAAATAGCTGACGTGCGATTACATAGGTACAATGTAAAAAAAACCTACAGAAATTTGAAATTAACCCACCTGTGGTTTGTATATCCTAGAATCTTGACACCTCTCTGCTTGATCCCCTAAGCAAGCAATGAAAGCCACTGCGTGAGGGATGTAGCTCTGCTCGTAGGTGCCAGAGAAGAGGATTGTAGCCAATGGCCCTGTGGACAATTGAATGACATTAAATTAGTAAAAAGGTGCTGAAATCAATCAAGACTTATAAACCCTTAAAAGAAAGAAAAATTCCATTATACAACAGGCCTCCCCAACATTATAAAACTGGCAAGTAATATAATAGATACAATAAGACTGAAATGAAAGCGTTGTTGGATAAGATTAACATGGATAATTTGGATTAATCCTGTCTTTTGTTCACTCATGCATCGTTCGTTCGCTACAAGACTTTGGCCTTCTTATGCTGAACACACCATTACATCCTGTTAGGCGCACTGCGACTCTTATTTGCCTTTTCTAGAGATTGCAGATCAACGCAATCTGGGTCTGCCAACAATCCATTCTTTAGCGAAGATTCTTTTTTTTTTTTTAATGAATCTGTGCTCACTCAAAGTGAACACAAATACATTCTTTGGCTCTTTCACAGTAAGCTACTTAAAGCTTGTGTCGTGAAAGAGGAAGATGGTCGGCACCTGGGATCGAACCCACGACCTCCGAACGAAATAGTACGAAAGCCGGCGTCGTAGCCGCCAGACTACCAACCACCTCAAGTTCTGTCCTCATGGAAGACTGATAGTTATTCTTTTTTTTTGTATTGCCACTCCTCTAACCACACAACCAGACTTAGCCTCAACTACCAACCAGAAGGCAATCGGAGACGCGGTAGGCCTTCCAAACGACTTGTGGAGGCAATATGCTCCAACCAGGGAGCGGACATGGATAAAGAAGACTGATTTAAATCCTAGGTTCGTCTTACAAGAGCTAGCTACTAAAGTATCTTGGAATCAAAGTGAGTACTGTACGTAAAAGAGATTATAACTAAACCAGATGAATGATGAAGTTCGCAATAATATTTTCTTACAAAACTTTGATAGCGTAATATTTTTGAAGGTTATAATATTAAATAGGTTCGGCAACTTTCTTTTCTTATAAAACTAGTTTTTTAAAGGCGCCCGTGGCGCCCACCTATGGCCTTTTTTATGCAAACCTTACTTTCTCATAGCTGTGAGCATTCACATGTGAGACTTCAAAACACTTGTTTGATTCAATTCTTTATTAACTCAAAAACAACTTAAACTTTTAATTATTCTACCGTCGTTTACAAATGTGAGACCATTTATTGATTCACTGAGCGACTTGCTACATAGGCATGAGCAGGGCGATATCATTTTGGCTGGTGACATGAACATAAATATTAAAAATGTAAGCGGTGCAGTTGAACAGGAGTACATCGATATGTTGGCTTACCATGGTTTCGTGTCGGCTATTAATGAGAATACGAGGGGTGAGTCTTGTCTGGATCACATAATGATCAGAAGCAGGTATTCTGCGGCTTGCGCTCTGGTATGTAGAACGGCCATCACAGATCACTTTCCTGTGATGTTGAGTATTGACCGCTTGAGAAATGAACCCGGGGTGAGGAATAGAACAGATTGCGTAAAGATGAATTATGCACGACTGAGTAATAACCTAATAACCTAAGGAGAGTCGACTGGGACGATTTTGGCGGTCTCACCGATACTAATCGGGCATACGATTCACTAGGGGACACTATTCAGAAATGTATGAGGGATAGTGCATCTATGTGTCGACGACATAGAGCTAGGTTGGGATTAAAAGAGTGGATAACAGAGGGCATTATAACATCAATACGAAAAAGAGACAAAATGCACCTTGCTTGCAGGAGAAACCCACTCGACAGTGAGATGGCTAACAACTATAAAATATTCCGCAACAAGTGCTCCAACATTATTCGAGCGGCCAGAAAAAGGCATTACGAGCTGCTGATTGAGGAACAGCGTCACAACCCAAAAGGTTGCTGGAATGTGATTAAGGAGTATCTGGGAATCAAGAGGGGAGTGCAGTCAGGGGTGGATAGACTGGTGAGTGGTCTATCAGAGACTTCCCTGCCGCAGAGGCTTAACGAAATTAACAATTATTTTGCGCACGTACATAGGTGAACAATTGGCCCAAAATAAACTGAATGAACTAAGGACGGACATACATACTATTGAAAGATTGATTCATATCGAGGGTGGACCCACTCATTCATTTTTCATTGTGCCAACGAACGAACAGGAGGTGTCCAAAGTTATCTCCACACTAAAAAGGAAAAGCGCCCCGGGTTCGGATGACATAAGCTCGAAAATGTTATTCCTGAATAGACACTCTTTGGCGGGACCAATCGCACATGTTTTTAATGTGAGTGTTGCAGAGGGAGCCTTTCCATCGTCGGCGAAGATTGCCAAAATTTGTCTCATTTTGAAGAAGGGTGATCCAGGTGTGGTCTCAAATTACCGCCCAATATCCCTATTACCATGTGTGGCAAAGGTACTGGAGAAACTGATGAAGGTGAGATTGGTTGGCTTTCTTGAAGGGGTTGGGTTCTACTCAAGCAACCAGTATGGTTTCAGGAGTGGGTTTGGCACAGAGGACGCATTGTTATCTTTGAACGGGTTTCTGACACGGGGACTTGACAATGGGAAGAAATGCACTGCTGTTTTCCTGGACTTGGCTAAGGCCTTTGATACTGTCCCTCATGAGATATTATTGAAAAAACTTCATCAAGCTGGTGTGAGAGGACTGGCACACGAATGGTTCAGGAGCTATCTGTCTGCAAGGATCCAGTTTGTGCACCGGGCGGACGTTAGGAGTGATCCCTCAGAGATCACTTTTGGTGTTCCGCAGGGCAGCGTATTGGGACCAGTTCTCTTTCTTGTTTATATAAACGACCTTTGTAATATGTCCTTGCAGAGTGGTCGAATTGTCACCTTTGCTGATGACACGGTGCTTCTCTTCGCTGGTGACACATGGTCTGAGGCGATGTCTCGTACACAGAGTGGCTTCAACGAGGTTACGGGCTGGCTCCATAAAAATCTTCTCACCTTGAATGCAGACAAGACCGGATACATGTGCTTTTCTATCAATAGACACGGTCGGCCGGTTGACGAATGTGACATCAAATATCATATCTGTGACGCCCGGAATGGAAATGATTCCTGTGGGTGCGGTGTGATTGGCAGACTCGGTTCGGTGAAGTATTTGGGAGTTACAATAGATGAACACTTAAATAGCATGCGGGACTACGCTCATTACTCTTGAAAGAGCTCACAGAATGGTTCTGAAAACAATCTTCCGTTTGGAAAGAACATTTCCCTCAATGGAACTATATCGAGTCACCGAATTGCTAAACGTTAGACAAATTTATCTCCAGAGACTGACACTATACTATGCTCGAAGGGTTACCGAGGTGCCTACCGCTGTTTCTGCTCATGAGCGCGTCACTCGTCAGATGGACAGAATGCTTATTCCAAGACCGCATACAACGTTTTTCCAAAGGTTTCACCTATACTTGGGACCGAAGGTTTTCAACGACGTGAGTGAAGGCCTGGGACGGGGAAGTGGTGGATCGGGGTTCCAGATGAATCGCGGAGCCATTCGAAACTTTTTGGTTGATATTGGCATCTATGAATCCGAAAATATGGTTAAAAATATGCTCATATAAGCCCTCTCATTTATATTTTATTTATTTATTTTTTCTCCTTCCCCTCATTATTATCTATTGTCTTCAATGATCATAATATATTGTGTAATCGTTCAATTCCTGTAATCTATTGTTCAGTTTGTGCTTTCATATAGGTATTTTAAATATTATTATTATTTATTTTTTTGTTTTATATTTTCTGTAATTTTACATATCGTTCTTATTTATCTTTTTGAGTTTTTTTATGCTTCTAAAATTGATATATTTTGTGTATTTTTGTGAATTTTGTTTTTTTTTTCATTTTTTTGCATTTTATGTAGTATGTTTTGGATCTTATTTTATAATTATCTGCCTATATTTTAACTTGTAATTTTATTTTCTAATCTTCGAATTTTACTATTTTATTAACTGACTTGCTTTAACTGACTAATTTTACGACTTCCGGTACTTTCATTTCTGTTTTTTCGGTAACATTTTATTACATGCAATAAGTTTTTACTCTTTACTGAGTCATGATTAACATTTTTATTTATTTTGTCTTTTTTGTATTCTGTTCTGACGTGTTCTTACTTAACTTGAGCATGTATTGTATAATTTTTTTTTGTGGCTTTTCAAGAGGAAGGGTGTTGCTTCGGACACCACTCGACACAGGCTATGCCTAGTGAGGGTGTCCGAGGTCGCACTTGAATGTATTTATTTAACTTGAATGTTTTAATTGCGTTTATATTGTTTTTACATGTCATATTTGTTGTAATAAAGTTATTATTATTATTATTATAAACTTTGCATTCAAATAGCTTTTAGCATGTGGGTATTTAACTATTTGATTGATTAAACTTTTTCATGCAAACATTACTTTCTTATGGCCGAATTCATATGTCAGACTTTAAAGCACTAGATAATAGACTATGAAAATTAAAAAAAAAATGAACTTTTTATAACAAACTTTGCATTCAAATGGCTTTTCAACGCTATTAATTCACATGAAAATCTTAAAAAAAATACTTTCGTGTGTAAACTTTTTATTTCAAACATAGCATTAGTAAAGCTTTTCTCCTTTATCATGTCGCGTCTGTGCGTTAAACTTATGATTTGGTAAACTTTTTCATGCAAACATTTGCTTTCTTATGGCCGAATTCATATGTTAGACTTTAAAGCACTTGATAATAGAACTCTATGAAAATTATAAAAAAAAACTTGAACTTTTTATAACAAACGTTGCATATGTATGGCTTTTCAACGCTATGAATTCACATGAAAATCTTTAAAAAATTACTTTACTGTGTAAACTTTTTATTTCAAACATTGCATTAGTAAGGCTTTTCTCCTTTATGACTTTAAAGCACTTGATATCAGAACACTATGAAAATTAAAAAAAAATGAACTTTTTATAACAAACTTTGCATTCAAATGGCTTTTATCATGAGTTATTATTTGATTGATTAAACTTTTTATTCCATTTATTGCATTCGTATGGCTTTTCTCAGCGCATGTCATTCTTTAAATTACTTGAGACCGCAAACTTTTTATTGCACTCATTGCATTAGTAAGGCTTTTCTTCACTATGAAGTCCCGCTGTGCGTAAAAGTTTCCTAATTTGGTACACTTTGCTTTCTTATGCCTGACTTCGCATGTGAGTTTTTAAATAACCCGAAAAATTGTTTTTCTCTACATCAGACCTTTAAAAAAAGTGCTCAGCCAACAGGCATAATAATATGTTACTGTCAGCTGTCAGCCGTATAGAACGTAGTAGAACAAAATTTGTCTTTAGTTGCGAGTGGCGCGCCATCTAGCGGCGTTAATGACATCAGTCAGTCAGTCAGTGAGTCAGTGTTTAAGGCAAATATTATATAGATAATGAGAGAATTTCGGGTTTTTTTTTGGAGACGCGACATTTGATTTCTCGCTCATTTTTTAAGACTTTAATTACGTCGCTGAGAAACAAACTGAAGGAAATATGAGTAATTTTAATTAAAATACGAAATTTAATAATTGGTAACCAAATATTTTTTTCTTGAATTCTTACCAAAAGGGGTGAGATGCCGCTGAACTTTTAGGCATTCTTGGAATGACTTAGAAAAGTGAGTTTTGAATTTTTTTCATGATTTATCTTGAAATTTTAAAAGTTTAAAAATCAACCCGTAACTACCTTAGACCGAACACCTAATATTATTCTTCTATTTTTAATACTGGCTTTCCCGACAGACGTTTTTGTATCTGTGCTATGAATATTGAATTTGAATTTGTAAAATGATAAATAATTAATAACCTATTTAACCATAATATTTTTCTGAATAATGTATCTTTTTTAAGTTATGTTTACAGGTCATTCTGACAATAGCACCAACTATCAAACAACTGACAGGAAGGGTACACGGCAAAAACAGGCTCATTGACAAATTATCATTTTACAGGAGTGCAAATATAAAGTTTAAAGTTTGAGACATCATTTCTTGGAAAAATATCGCTTATTTTAAATAATAGACATTATGTTAATGAAAAACAATTATTTATTTATAATGACATTGAAAAAAAAATCAAACAAATACAAAATTACAAAAACAAAATTAATGTTATCAAACTAGTATGGGGAAGTAACGAAATGTTTGCAATCAGCTTGTTTTTGCCTAGTATTTGATGCAATGAGCCTGTTTTTGTGCGGTTTCACGTATAATGAGCCAGTTATAGCCGTTATCTTATTTCTTTTATGGGCCAGTTTTTTTTTTCATTTTTATTTATACCTTGCTAAAGAACTCATTAAGGGGAACCAAACTGCATTTAAATCACGAAAATGAAAAAAAAATCAATGAGCTTGTTTTTGCCGTGTATACCCTTTAATTGTCTGATGTCACAAATGCCAATAAAATTACGAAAACATAGAGGTGGAGTATTTCGCTGCCTTGGATCCCCTCCTAATGCTGGACTTCCTGAAGCGTCAAGGATCAGTGGAGAAGATCGAATTGAGAGAATCTCGGTGCAAGCAGGGGAAGCACAAAAGACCACTATTGGTCGGAGTGCAAAACACCCCTTAAAGAGAAATAAAATCCTCAGCTCTGATTCAAAGGGAAGGATTACAGTTTAAGAGGCTTTAGTTATCTGAGAAACAACAGCGTTTTTTCCTGCCAATAATCCTTTGGCACCTTTGACACATACCTCTGCCCCATTATTATATCCATACGAGTACATATAGTTGGCTTTGACTTTCAATTGTTGTTTTGCGCATTAAGCAAAAAGTACAATACTACGTTTTTGAACCCAATTAGGGGCATAGGGAGGCAACAAGGGCCCTCCACCGCGGCGCGGCTTCAATGACGTCCTCCTGCAATATCTCAAAATCCCTAAGGTCTGCTTTGAAGAAACGGAATGAACAGGGTGCGAGAGGGTCATCCTCGTCTTCGGGGAGGAAGAAAAGCGCTCTCCTTGGCTAACTGTCATTCGGCATCCCATAAAATAAGACTGTGCAAAAGCAATACATATATCAAAACCATCTTCAATCACCTGCTGATGATTACAGTATGTTCAACCCACTTGAAAGATTGAAATAATTGTATTCTCGCGTTGATCCCGTCTGAGCTTTGAATACGAATGAAATATGGACGTTTTAGAATTAATATTTTAATTTTATTATTTAATTAATTTATTTTTGTTTCTGGAAGCGCAGTGCACATTATGCACATAATATAAACGGGCCGCCTCGGGTTAGGACCACAGGGTCCACAGGACAACGTCTGTCGAGAAAGCTAGTTTTAAATTAAAAAAAAGTTAACTATAAAAGCTGTTAATTTGTAATCTTTTCTGAGGTTTCAGGGATAATTGCACATAAGTATGTATGTAAGAGTTTTTGGTAAGAGATTGGCCGCCCTTAAAATCTGGCCGCCCTAGGACCGGGCCTACTGGGTCTTAGGGTGAGGTGAGGTGAGGAATGTGTTTGAGGAGTGCTAAGCTAGAAAATTCACGGGAAGCATTCGGGACATCCACGAGAGTGAACCGGATGAGACAGCTTGACTTGCAGCACGGGAGCCAAAATTCCAGGTGCTTGTGACAACGCAGCTTGCATGGACAAAGAAGAATCAAATTAAGTAAACCGAATGCTTCATAAAAATAGAAAGTAAGTAAGACTGAAGTGCAAAAAGAAGCAATTTCAATGTTGCAGAATCTTGTATAAAAATAAATCTTAATGAATTCATTATTGGCTCAGATTGAAATTGATCCAGTTGACTTTGAGGCGAATTAATAATTTGATTCAATCCAATTTGCGGAGAGGTTTATATACAGAAATCTGTCCTGAAAGCGGATGGTTTATAAAGTAATATTTAATTATAATTTAGATTGATAAAATATTGTTATTTGTGTGCAATGATTCGTAATACAAAAATTACAAAATGACAGCTATTTTCAGCACTCCCTCATTTTATGAAAGGTGGATTTATACCAAACGAATAAAGACCCAGAGCTTGCAAATAGCGTAAATATTATTATTTTCCTCATCGCTGATACTGGAAACCATGGAATAAATAATTTATTAGTAGGCGATGACAGTTCTATCTGGTTATTATTTCCTTATCAACGATTAGGAAAATAAACTCTATTTTCAAGGTCTGGGTCTTTGTTCGTTTGATATAAATGCACCTAAACATATTGTAAATCAGGCCATCAACACGAGTGTTCCACGTGTGACAAACAGAGGACGACCAAAGAATTCCTGGGTGGTGCAGAGGCGTGACCGGATGCGAAGATTGGGATTGGAAGAGGTGGTGCAGCAGAGACGGACTTATAGCCTAAGAACGAGGAGGGCTGACCCCAACAGTCTACTTAGACGCTAAGTTGGGAGCAAGCTTGGGAGAAGAAGAAGATATAAATGCACCTTAAGGAGGAAGAGTGTTCTTAAATTTGAAGAATATCGCAAAAATTACATAGGTACCTTCTAAAAATGTATTCAGATTTTCGATTTTTTGGGCAAACATGCTATTTGGTAGACTTTTTGAAAGAATACCACACGCATTTTGAAACTGGTAGAACTACGGGAGGGGGGGGGGGGGGGTGATTTGTTTACCTTGATAAACTACATTAACACATCAAAATTGATTAACCCAGACTAAATAAGTTAATAGAAACATTCAAAACAGGTAGTTATCAGTTTTATGAAGCAATACCAAGGAAGAACACCAAGTTACACTGTTACTTATAAGTCTGTTACACCAAGGCTAAAAGAGCAATAACAGAAGACTGGTTTTGTGGACGTGTATTCGAGTAAGTATGTTCCTATATACACATATACAAACGATGTTTTGATGTTTGGCAGACATTGAGTATGTCAGAAAGATTTATTCCTACATTATTTTATTACTTTCTTACAACATATCAGAAACTTTCTGTTTATGGATCAAATATTCATAATGTCAGAAACATACTCTATATTCTTCGTAAGGCATAGATAAATCGCGAAAAATGGAACTGAATTGGAGAAAACAATTTTGCCGTCATCTGCACGGCTACTCTTGAAACTCGATTCCAATCCTAAAATCGTAAAATACCAAAATGGTACTCTTGAAATGCGACGCTAGCGCACGATTGGATTCAAATCGAGTGGTGATTTGAAGAACATGTGAAATCGTGTAAAATTTGAAAATTGGTACTCTTGACGTCGTTTTGACAACTACTCGATTTCACGAAATTGTGTTGGAATCGTCTAACTGTCATTATTTACAAGATCGCAAGAAAGTAACTTTTTTGAAATCGAGAAGACGTATTTTAATTATATTAGGTACTTAAAAAATGGCTCGTCTTGTATTATTTTTTAATATTTTAGAAAAAAACGCGCATCAAGTCGATATGCGTCAACGAAATAACTTGCGTTGAATAGCAAGATATTCGCAAAATGCGTTTAGCATGAGTAGTGGGGAATTTATAGCAAATAGAATATCAAAAAAGGTGTATGAAGACTTGTACGGGATTTTGTAACCTCATATGGCAAAACCTATAAAAGACGAAGTGATATTTTGTGTGCACAACATGCAACTCGACATCATTACCAATGGAAGTCATGAAAATCATAATATAACCATACCCATAGTACCAAAAGTTCTTTCTGCAGCTCATGACTTAGAGGAATGCAAGCCAGATATGATTTAGTTCATCGACTGTGGAAATCACATCATAGACGAATATAATTAATTTAAGAGAGTTTAAGAAATAACAATTTTATTATAAATAGCTTCTGTATTGTGAATTTTATTACAAATTTCACGTAGGTATATAATAGTAGGTATATTATGTAAATTGTCAAGGTTTGTAAAAATAGCAGAATTGTAATTTAATGTAATACATAATAATTTTATTGACTATTTATTTTAGATATTTAAATTATAAAAAATACAAAATAAAAAAATATTAAAGCTATTTTCTGTTGGAATTTATTTTTTTCCTTTGCAATCTCCCTCAAGGCTGCCGCCGCTACAGCAGACCGTGAACGAATGGCAGCAGTAGTTGCGATTAAAGATTCGGCACACTGTCCCAATTTTTCTGCAGCTTCTTTAAACGCAATTATTGAAGCGTTGTGCTTCCACCCGTTTTTCTTCCATTAATGTGAGACGCTCTCGTTCTTAAAAAGTATATACTGTTTTGATATTAAATAAATCAGCAAATAAATAATGCTAGCATTTTTAATAATTATAATAAAATATAAGTAAACAAATAACGCAACACTCTAATACAGAAACGTCAAAATGTATATTTGAAAATAAATATAAATGAGTGTTTCCATTTATAGAAAACAAATCCTTAAATATTATAGCAACGTCAAATTATTATATTTGTTGAGTAGGACAGTTATTAGTAAATCGAGTTCGACTTATTTTATGTTTCAAAAAATATATACCACTCACGGGTGTCAGGATTACTTCCGTACAGTTTCTTTGAGAATAACGCGACATAACAACAATTATCAATTCCCAATTTACAGCGAAAATATTTTCATATTGCAATAACAAACTCGAAAGGAAAACGTTTTCACGGCTTGGAACGCCAATCTCAAATCCGATTCCAATCGCACGGAATTTGGTTCAAGAGTACGGTTTTGGAATTGGAATCGAGTTTGTGATTGAAATTGGAATTGGGTTCGAATCGAGTTTCGAGAGTAAGCCTGCTGAATTCATAAGAACTATAAAAATATACCTCATGATTCCTCAAAAAAGGTTCATAGATTTGTGTAAAAAATGAACATTAGACTGAAAGTTATAGAATATATAGAATATTTGAACATTAGACTGAAAGCTATATTTATTTAAGTATATTTAATTTTTAAATATGGAAATCTGTAGTGTTTCTCACGACAATAAATTTGAAGATTTACCTACCTATTTAACCAACGTAATTCTAAATACATTTGTTTTAAGCCGTATATTTTCATAATAATCAATAGTACCTACTTACCAACTATAAAAAAACTGACGGTTTTTGTCAAACACCAATTAAATTTCAAAATTAGAATTAAAAATTATATTGTTAAAAGCACTAATAAGGTTACCTCTTTAAGTTTTCTGAAATTGTAAGCAGATATGTAAAAGCAACCATTGGTTGCGTAGATTTCAAATAAATAAATAAATTTTCTAATGTTCCGCACAATTTTCTTTAATTTTTTTCATTCATAATAACCTTTACCTGACAAAAGCAAACACAAAAAAAAGAATAACAGAAATAATCATTGGTCCAGCCATTCACGCATAATGCCATTTACCACGGAAAATAGGTCTCCAATTTTATATATAGAGATTACACTGAAAGTTATTGAGGTGGATGGTAGTCCAGTGGTATCAGTCGGCGAATTTCGAACAGCGTAGTGGAGGTCGTGGATTCGAATCGCGGTGCCGACCATTTCCACATTCACGACACAAGCCTTGTTTAATGTGAAAGATGTCAAAAGTGTATTTGTGTTCACTTCTAGTGAACATAAATTCATTTATCAAAAAAAAATATATGTATAATACCTTGAAACACTGAAAGCTATAGACTTGTGAAAATACAAAATTATGAACTAAAAATAAATTATGTTATATCAAAATTGTTACAGTTCTATTTTCTACAAATTATTAAATATTTTAGGCTGAAAATTTGTTAATGAGTTGTTGAAAGATAAAAATTACACATAGCTGCTTCATACTTACCATATATATGTACGATAAAATACTTTATTAAATTTTTTTTATTTTTGTTATTTTTTATTTATTAAATTGTAACAATTATTATTACTAAGCGCAAAATTACTCTCAGAATGGCAATTTTGCTCATAATAACAAACAACAACAAAATTAACGAATATGTAACAACTAATGACTCTAAAAATTCATTACCGATGTTCGATTTTTATATGAAAACCACTACGGGCTTACGACCGTCTTCTACTGTTACTTCAAAGGCAGGCTTAGTGTGATTACTTTACATTACCAACGTTCGCCATTGGGTGGTAATATTTATGTCTCCAAAACTCCTAATCGTGAGAATTCTCGACATTATTATTTACATATTTCAAAAGAAACACCTCTCATCATAACAGCGACAAGCCTTTGCGATGAGTGATAACATGTTCAACATGTCGAAAAATCCCATGTATACAACAAGTAGATATTTAAAAATTAATAAAATGAAATATAGAGTTAAAAGTTGGAAATTATTGAGAACAAGAGAGCAACCAAATTTAAAGACTGCGACTGCAATCATGTATTTGGCGCCAGGATATGAATATATCCATTTTTCTAAATGCCTCATACTTATTGCCTATTGGCTTTGTTGGTGCACAAAGTTCTAATTATGTCTAGATTCTTGTGAGAGATTATGTCTAGATTCTAAGAGTCATTAGTTGTTACATATTCGTTAAGATCTAGTCCTGAAAAATGGTCACAAGAATTAGAACGTTGTGCAACAACAAAATTGTTTTGACATTTTTCAACAAAAAGTCATCATCCAGCTTAATAATTTTTGCTTTTTATTGAACTTTAATTAAAATGTTAATAATACACTATTTCTCATACTTATTAACTAAATGTTCTTTTCGTGTAAATATAAGCGCCCTTCTGAATTATAATAAGGGTATCTTTTGATTGAAAGGTCAAGTGAGAAAAAGGCCGACAGCAAGCTGTTATGGAACTTGATATGATTAGGAAACCATTCAAGTCGTTCTGTTATATCGCCCAAAAAAGTATAATTCGAAACTATATGAGCAAATAAAGGTGGGCCAGACCCGCTATCACACACTCGTCATAAACATCTGACTGACAATCATTTTTATTGAACGAAAGTGCAATGACAAGCCTTTAATTGCGCAAAAAAGTTTTTTTTTTCGATTAATGGCATTGCATCCACAAAGGATGATACAGCCAGATTCAAATCAAATAAAGCCAAAACAAAACCATTAGGTTAAAAAATAGAAGACAAATTTTTATTTTATAAAATGAAATAAAATTTTATTAACATCTGGACATTCTTTTGGAATTATTGAACCACGGGCGCGGAGGTAAATCTGGCTGTATCTTCCTATAGTGTAAACCTTTAGTACTCTTATGCCAAAAGGAAAGCCATAACCTTCCACATTCTCGTTCGAGTACTTTTAGTAAATCGCTTTCGGGTGGGTAAAAATCAGTAGGTGGTTCTCTCTGAGAACACGCCCTCGCAAAAAAGTTTTAATAACGTATATTTTTTGTGGTCATCCCGTCCACCTGAACAACCGGGGTTAAATTATCTGTCTGAGATTTTTTTTTCGAAAGTTCAGGGTGCCTATGCCCCTTATGTCACCGTGACCAGAATATGTCTATTGTGACGTCCTTTGATGTTACAACTCGCATTCAAGGCCGATGTGAGCCATGTAGCTCACTATCTGTCTCGGTTAGAGTAGTCGTGTCTTTCAGAGTTTAATTATTGGTCCTCCAAGTGCACGACTTTTGTGGGCCAGTGCATCACAGTAGCAGAGGATCTGAATAAGTGTTTAATCTTCCTCTGTGCAGAATCTACAGGATGGGGTGTATGCTAACCCAATTTTGGACATAATATGCCTCCTAGGGATTGCAATCCGGAAAACCGGATCCGGAAATCCGGCGGATCCGGCATCAAAATGCTCATATCGGATCCGGCACAAATTAACGGATCCGGAGATCGGATCCGGTTAATCATATCAAAGGATTTTTCAACAAACTCGACATGTACAGAACTCGAACCCGTATTCCTAGCAATTCCACAGAGTCATTGTAGGTTAAATTGTAGGTACCCATAAAGATAAAAAGAGAAGAGGAGGAAAATGCTAACACTATAGGCGCAGTGGAATGCTGTTTTTGCCTCCTTTATATGCCCAAGGTGGGGTTTTAAAGGCAGTGTTGACTGATCGTATATTGATCGTATTGACTATCGAATGAAATGACATCTGTTGGAAAAATGGTGAGAGCATTAAACAATTTTAGCCAATAAAATATATGTATATTAACCTATTTAAAAGCAAAATAATTATGATTATTGTCGGTTCTGTAATCTATGATAATGTGTGTGCAGTTATATTCAAGGATAAAACTGAAATAATTTCTCAAATACTTATTCTCGATATAGGAGTGTCTCTGATTTTTCCCGGTTATATAATAGTTATCTTCTGGGACGCGGATGTGTAATTGCCCATCCATCTCTTTGGTGCTCGTCCAAGGGTCTGCTGGTTGATGTGATTTCATCCTTTTTACCAAAATCACCGGATCGTTCTATTGACGTAATCTTTCCAGTAATGCCTTCTGTTTCTACCCCATTGCCTGACGTTCTCGATATCGCAGAAACTCCGAATCCGGAGTTTCTTACTCTGCCTCAAATGGTTTATTTCACTATGGGTTGGTGATTTTTTTAGAATCTTTCTTTTTCCTGGTGTCGGTTCTGGTTTGTACATCGTAAATCATGATCAATCAAGCAGATCATATAAATATGTTACTTATTTTTGTTAAATTTCAATTCGACTTTTATAATAAGTAATCTAATTTGTTATTTTATTTTATAAACTAAAAATTTCATAGTTTTCTCCATTTAAAAGTGTCATACCCTAATTAAATGAATTTCATATACGAACCGTTTTATTTTAAGCCTTTTTTATTGTTAAAATGTTAATTCATCAAGGCTAACTCAATCCGGTTGGATCCGGCCGGATTCAAAATGTGACCGGATTGCAATCCCTAATGCCTCCGCAATCTGCAGAGTCCAATCAAGGTCCTTGTAAGGATCCTTATTTTTTTTTAGAAAACTTAAGTGCTTCGTTGGTGAACTTCAGCGAGTATGTTGTAAATAGTTTCTTTTGCATTTTCAACCCCGTACTGTTTGCCCAAACTTCGCAACTGATGTCCCTGGTTCAGTGAACAAAAGGTCGTTGTGACGAATTAATCAAAATTTGAATCTTTTTGCTGAACTATTAAGTAGTATAATAATATTCCTACCATGTGAGTTTAAAATTTGAACATTATTTGACTCGGGAATCTTTCCGAACAGTTCAACAAGTTACCCAAAGTTTTATTCCTAAATGATTCTTGATGAGATGAACCGACACAGATGATTGACGAAACAACTCAACTCTATTCTTATTAAAGCAAGTTTCTTAATTATTGTTTCTGCTACGTTGAATAACATAATTATCCGTTAGGTTTTACAAAGACATATTAATTATTATAATATGTGTAGTTAGACGTAACACATGTAAGTGTACAGCGTATAAGAATACAATTATATAAATTTGGGAAGATAATAATATGTATACTCGGAGGGCACATTGATGAAGAATGAAGATGGAGAATCCGGCATAATGATAAACTGTACCGATTATACGATTACAAATTCATAAAAATATGCCGTCCACTGACTAGGGCATATGGAGAGAATGGAAGCTCCTGGAAGGAGTGTTTGCAGACCGAGGCTGAGAGGGTTCGATTGCGTGAGCAGAGACCTGCAATCTATGGATGTAAGAAACTGGCGTCGCAGGGCAGCTGATAGGGTGGAATGGCGACGACTGCTTCAGGAGGCCAAAACTTACCACGGGTTGTAGTGCCATAGATGGATGGAATATAGGTACCTACTATGTACATAAGTTATTTTACAAAAAACGACTAGGTACGCTGAATAAATTGATCGTCCAAAATTGTTAGGTACTTAATAAGTTGATATGGTCTGGACAAAGATGAAAGTTAATAAGAATGGATGCATTCAGGATGACTTAAAGAATTTGTAAGGCTGAAAGGAAAGGTGTAAGAAAGCGTGACCGGTCGAGATTGGCGTGGATAGAACACATCGATCCCATCCTTAAGGAAGGCAAGGTCAGAAGTAAGAGAAATCGGAGAGGTTGTGTACGGGAAATGGTATGTCGGTAGAAGAAGCGAAAGAAGTACCCTTTACTTGGAGCGATGATGTCTACTCCACTCAACGCATTGCAAGTGGAATGTGCAGAAATGCCTCTTGCTCTTAGGAGAGAATATCTTGGATTAAGATATTTCCTGAAAAGGATAACGTATTCCAATCATCCTCTATTTCAAGTCCTCCTACATCAAAGAGGAATAATCCTTTCCTCCTCTCTTGCTATGAATGGGTGTCCTCTCTTTATGTGGGCCCTAAACAGGATTATCCATCGCAATGTTTTGAGTTATCTGATTTAAAAGCATCTCACCCTATAAAAACCGTTAGAAATTTAGGATTGGAAAAACATTTAAGGTACCTACTCTTTGTCTCATATCAACCACCTATTTAAGGATAAAGTCTTTGATAATTGGCCTACACACATACAAATATTTACCGATGGTTCAAAGGATACTGACGATAGGTCAGGATCAGCCATATACGTCCCAGATCTCAAATTAGAGAAGATATACAGTTTACCTTTGAATCTCTCGGTCTATACAGCGGAGTGTTTTGCCATAAAGCAGGCACTCTATGTATTGATCACAAAATTAATGAGCCGGTGATTTTCACCGATTCGCTTGCCTTGGTGAGAACCTTGTCTTCTCCCTTGTCATGGGAGTCGAGAAATCATTCAGTTAGAAATATCAAATCGAAAATATATTACTTAGAGAGTCGGGGGGCAGATGTCGTATTGGTATGGATACCATCCCATCGTGGTATCATTGGAAATGAGAAGGCAGACGAGCTTGCGAAGAGGGCATTAACCATGGGTGATCCTCCTGATGAGTTTATACCAACAGAGGATGACCTTCTAAATGCCATCGCACTGTACACTTTTTCAAAGTGGCAGTCGCAGTGGGAATCACAATCGGAGGGAATATATTACAAAAATATCCAGAGATTCATTACTAAAAGACCTTGGTTTTCTGACGAGAATTTATCGCGTGAATATATTAAAAACATTTCTAGATTGAAGTTTGGACATAACATACTTGACGCGCACCTTTACAAGATTGGCCTGTGCTCTTCTCCATTTGCGAATGTGGCATGGACGAGGAGTCGGCTGAACATGTTTTGTTTGCCTGCCCCATAAGAAATTCAAACCATCTGGACTATTTTTTGTTCGTAGATGACACATTGTATCCAATAAATATTGTTTCCTGCTTGTTATCATTAAATTCTAAAGCGATACATCAAAAACTAAATGATATAATAAGAAGTAAATTAATTGTTCTATGATTTCTAATCGAATTTGAATACTCATAATGGAATAGCGTCATTGGCTTCATCATCTTTTTGGATGCATTGCCATTTAAAAAAAAAGTACCCCTTACGGGACACGTCGCGATGGGTAAAAAAAATCTCTAGAAGCGAGAGATTGCTTGAACGGGTCGAGTTGTGCCATCGTTTAGTGAGAGGGTAGATATTTCACGAAAATACGAACATAATATTATGTAAAGAGTGTTCCAGACAAGACAAGAAGCGTCTTAAAACTTTCAGCACTGAATAATGTAATTTTCTGAACAGAGTAACTATGTGATATGAGATATAAGAGAAAAAAACATAGAAACTTTCTACTGACAAGGAGCGAGTTGTTCTTAAAACTAAGATTGATAGATAACAACGGCTAAAGGATAATATTATTCTTTTATACGTATAATATTTCGGATGTTACATCAAATTGTATTTTTGTTCATTAACTAGCTTTTACTAAACATAATAATATGTTGTCATGTCTTTGCTGTGACTATTGAATAGAAACTTGTATAATGATAATTTATTATCTAACTGCTTTATTCAAAAACTACGATCAGTGGAAAAAATAGCTCAGCGATAGAAAATATTACGATCAAGCTGTCATCGAGATAGTAAGGTTTCGTAAGATTTAAAAAGGACTTACCTTTATTTTATATAAATAAATTATTAAAAAATAAGGTACCTATTCTGCATCAATAACTCGAAATCATTCATATCTGACATAGCGCATATTGGTAGTAAACACTCGCGTCATCTTTCATCATGTTTACCTAGGTTAACTTTTATTTTTTTTTATGTTAATTATTTTGTAATATGCCGCGATACTTTGTTATTTAGCAAAAATGATCCAGCAGTCCACGCGTGATAAATTGACCAAGAGAAATAGGCCTCCATTTTTTGAAGAACAAATTCAACCGTTTTTTTCTCCTCTATCGAAAGTTGACTTTCCGTTAACTATGACAGAGAAAGAATAACAACTCTTGATTCTTTCACTATCATCCAATTAATTTTTCATTAGTAATAATTATTGTCTTAATTTAATTTAATAATTTATGTTTTTATCGACAGAGAGTGTGATGAATATAAGAAACCCAGGGATTTCCAAAATCATGATTGCAAAGAACTTTGTGAGGATAATGGAAAAATTGTATTTGCCAAATATCATCATCATCATTCTCCCTTAAAGGCCCCCCGCACACCGCAAGTCGGAGGAGACCAATCCGCAGCAAACCCGACCCGCACGAAATCGACCCCCTAGCTCGATCGAAGCAATCAAACCAAAAAGCTGGCCACACACAATTCAAGCCCGCCACGGATCCCCCCCAAGCCAACTCGCAATGCGGAAGGCCTGAGCCCCACTCAGGAGCATAGGGAGGCTTCAAGAGCTCTCCATTGAGCTCGAAGGCGTCCGAGGCTCATTGTACCTTTTCTGACCGGTTGAGGTTTAAGAACGAAGAAGAAAAGTGGTCAACCTCACGGTTCCGATCTGATTTTTCGATTTCCTGCCTCTTACGGGTTGCTCGAAAAACCAGCAAAAAGAGCAGAGGTGCTATTCTTAGCCGGCAACCCCACAGCATTTGCCAAATATGGCGACTTTTTATTATATTCATATATTCAATTTGTAATTTGAAAAAAAAAAACACAATTGGTTTTAGAGAAAATGTTATGATTAAAAGGAACTCATACCGATGATGTGTGTTTTTGTCATTTCATCCAAGAAATTAAGGGTAGAGCAAATTAATTACTTTAAAAAACACGTCCATACACAAACAAACACTAAAGTTCATTAGGAGCGATTTTCAGAAGCTGTGGAGTGAGTTCTACCAATATTTTTGTTAAGTAATTAAAGAATAACAAATAAGAGAAAAATAACAAAATATAATAACGAAAGAGTTTGCGAGATGGGAGGGCAAAATATACCAAGAAGACTTTTAAAAATTCCGTCAAATACCTATTTGAGGGGTGCCAAACCATAACGTTGTAAGTGCCATATGGGTTCAAATGTGTTTTATTGGTGATTTGGGTTGTATATGCCAATCTTTACTTGCACTTTTAAAACAATATTAAAATGTCGCCACCTAGTGATAGAATCATGAAGTAGCAAGTCATAACGTTGTAAGTACCTAATTAGTTGCACTTGTAGAATAATGGATTTTATATCCTCAATTCCAGCTCAGGAAAGTCACTATTGCCGAGACCATTCACCCAACAGAAAATATCTTCCGACAGAACTAAATGTTTCTTGGAAAAGCACCGCGATGGAGCTAATATACCACCTGCATCTTGTCAATGGGGTACCGTGCCCTGGGGGGGTTGCCGGCTAAAAGTAGCACCTCTGCTCTTTTTGTTAGTTTTTTCGAGCATCCTGTAAGAGGCAGGAAATCGAAAAATCAGATCGGGACCGTGAGGTTAACCAACTCACGTCCTTAAACCTCAACCGGTCAGAAAAGGCGCAATGAGCCTCGGACGCCTTCGAGCGCAATGGAGAGTTCTTGATGCCTCGCTATGCTCCCGAGTGGGGCTTAGGCCTCCCGCATTGCGGGTTGGTTCGCGGCATTTCGGCGGATATGATACGTCTCACTAACTTTACTATTGTGCAAGTTAAGTGGTACATACGAGTACAACGTTATGAGTTGCACAAATGGTGGCACTTAAAACGTGTTTCTTATTTTTTTAAATTAATTTTTCTACAGTCTAAGATTTTTTTATTGTTCATTGAATGTTTATAATACATCAATAAAGAATTATAATTTGTTAATAAATGATGAATGAATGAAGATATGCAATATTTATTTACTGAAACAGTTTTAAGTCTCTCCTGAAAAATGAACTTTTTGACACTTGAAATGTTATGGTTTGGCACCTCTTATTTTTATTTTTTGTCTGTTATTTATTCAGAAGTAAAATTGTCACCATTCAGGATAAGGGTCTGTACAGAGTACACAGAGTACAGACCCTTATAGATGATACCATCTGAGCTGATCAAATCACTTTATTCATGCACGTGTGCAAATGTTTTACCTTAATGATTGTAAGCGGTTTGTAATCCTGTTGATTGGAGACTGTATTTATATTTTTCAGCATTAAAAATGACAAAATTAAACAAATATTAAAACTATTTAAATAGGTATCGATAGATGTCTTTTGACTAGGAATCCAAATTCCATCACTCGTAAATAATAGGTATGCAAATTATATAAAATCTATTTGGCTTCATTCAAAGTGAACGCAAACACACTTTTGCCAAATTTCACACTAAGCAAAGGTTTGTGGTGTGAAAGAAAAAGATGATCAGTGCCTGGGATCGGACCCACGAACCCCAGTACGAAATAGAACGAAAGTCGGTTTCCAACCACATATTGCAATGTAAAAAGCCTTTAATCAGAGCCAATATAAATGGTCAGCCCTAAGCTCGAGTCCGAGATCTGACTGATTAAAAAAATATAGGTAGGTAGTTGTTTATTTTCTGTTACATTTAATCAGTAGGGTTATTCTCGTAGCGGTCTTAATACGCTCCTATCTTGATTGACAATATTAAAATGGCGGATTGGTATTCACAAAACAAGATATCTAGCAGATCTCTTAAAAATTCGTTATGTTTGAAATATTAGTATGAAATTCTATGTAATCGGCATTCCCGTAACTATCATACAAACGTCAAATTCAAGGGCGACCTGATTGCGATCATGTCTTAATCTTATCGTTAAGTGATTTTTAAATGCGATTAATTACGGGAATAAGGCTCCAGATGGTTTATTGCCATTTGAGAAATTCTTCCAATCAAGCAATTGATGAAAATCATTTCAACTGTTGCATTCTTCTTCTTTTTCTTCGCCCCCCCTCGCCTTTGTCTCATTATGCATTTGGGGCCAACTCTCCTCCTTCGCCAAGAATATCTATCAAACGCCAGCTCTGGTTCCACTTCGCTTTCCTTGCAGTCCCTCTTGATGCCTAATAATCACGTGGTGGGTATTTTGCCTACAGAATACTGCTATATTATGTCTTTGAGCCAAGATAATAATATACTACTCACTTCTTTGGTCTCCTGCGCAATTGATTACGCATCCATTTGAAATAATTAACCAACGACAAATGGGATTTTCAAGGCTGCTACAGTTAACATTAGTAGGTAAATTCCTCTCCTCAAGTGTAATTACTGTGTCAAAAACTTAGCTCTCTTGTGCCGTCCAAAAAGTTCCTCTTATCTTATCCCTCGGTTCTAGTACGAAGGTTCCACAATCTACACTACAGGTGATAAAAGAATGTAAACGAAAAAAAAATATGATATTTACCCATAGCGTATACTGGTACATCTTCAGCTCCGTGAGTTGCCCACTGTCTAGGCGCTGCTGATGCATGTATCCTATTACTTTCTGAAGTCTGCACTTCTTTCGGCGTGGTGTCCTTTGGGTTCCTGACAGTGTAACCGGGACCGCTGCCGTAGAGAATGCTGGTGTAGGGGAGACCATCTATATCCGATGGTTTCGCATCATTCCCTGTGAACAATGAAGATAGTGGGTAGTATTTATTTATTTATTTTTACAAAAACATTTCAAAGTACAACTATATATTAAAAGTAGAAACAATATAAAGTTTTGGCATTAAACTAAGTTGACCTCCATCGAGATGTATAAAAAATGATACATCGTTATAATATTTATTAAAACAGGTAGGTAAAACATGTTCAAAAGAAATAAAAATATTATTAGGAAATTCTATAGCACAAGTGCAATATGAAAACAGAGAAAGATAAGCACAAACACGAATGGAGAGTGCAAGAAGAAGGGAAGGAGAAGAAGGGGAAAGGGGTGTGGGAAAAATTAGGGAACTGCAAGTAATTATAGCCTCTGGACATTCGATACAGAGGTCTCCTCAAACTCACGTTCGTCCTTATTGTGTATAACTGAAAAATATCAAATTGAGGATAGATAGAAGTTCGGGAGTGTCGAATTCCGACCTATATATCTTACCCAGAGTACAAATTTCCTATAGGTAACTCACGTCTGAGCTCAAGTGTGGGTACCAAACCACATGGTGGACCACCAAAACGTTTGCGTGTCCTTCGATCCAACGATCGAATATACCTACGTAAATTCAAATAACGTGTTTCTAATATACTGATTATGAGGAAGGTACTGAAACACTGAGGGCGAACACAACTATTAAAAGCGGCGAGTCGGAAATACGATTTTGAGTTACGAAATATTCAGAACGATCAGAAAAATAATTCTTAAGAGAATAAATTACAGCTCAAATTATATTCGACATCTGGCATAGGTATAGGTATATTTTTATTCCTTGCGTGCAAGAGATTAATACTCTCTAAGATGGATAATAATTTTTCCTAGCGAGATATTCCCCTAGTTTACCAATTATCCCAACCTGAGACAGGATTCCAAGCCGAGAAAAAAATTTGAAAATTCTTACCGGGACCCCATTAGAACTCTTTCAGAATTAACAAAGATATTTCTCGGCTTTACCTACTTGGTGAAATGCCTGATGGTAATGGTCTGTTTTCCTACGGGTACGCCGCTACTATAAACAGCGGTGAATATGTCAGTTGAGAGAATATTGTTTCCGTATTAACAAAAAACATTGTCATATAATTTTGAAAGACGCCGTCTTGTCAGACGACGGACCGTTCCCTAGGAACCCACTGCATAACTCCAAAACGGCCCACCGTTTTATTGAACAACTACATCATTAGTACCTTAAAATGAAAGGAAATACATTCAGAAAGTCACAGACACCCGGGAAGGCTTGGACTTGATATCTTGGAAATAGAATGCAAAATTAGCTAACACTCAAATCTCAACAATATGATATTTATTTTACACATAATAGATAGAGGAATCAATCAAATAAAAAATTATGTACTTAGCTTAAACTAAAACACAAGTTTCATTGCACTCAAAGTTTAGAAATTTCTGATTTTAGTTTCTTGCTTTTAATTTTAATTTCTGATTTTACATATTATTATTAACCGTGAAATTGACTAAAATGGTCGATTTATTTTAGTGTGAAATAGCAACTAGTTTTTTTTTTGAATATTTCATTATTATTTTATTTAAAAAATGAAAAACCACATGAGGCATGAACGCGTTATGATAAGTACAATATCAATATTTTGGAAACAAGGCACTGCGTGGAAAAAAATATCGATAGTCACGTCAAAATTTTAAAACATGTGGTTCTGTTTTTAGCACGCTTCGTTTATCACAATTATTATCAAATTGTCTCGAAATAAAAACTGAAATGTGGTTTATAGTTTTTTTTTAATGTAATATAATATATACCTACCCCATTATTTCGAAATAAATCTTTTTAAGCCCAGTTTTTATAGCAGTTAGTAAAATTTTGATATATTACCCCCTATTCGGATTTTAGAACGTTCTTATTAAGAACGTTCCAAATGATTTAGAATTAAGTTCACTCGAACTAAAATTCGTATTCGGAATTATGCCGTGTTCTAAAAGCTAAAAGCGTTCTAAAATTTCTCGAATACCAATCCGGCTAACTAAAATAGGAACGTTCTTATTTTAGTTTAGTGCGCACTTAATTTGAATTGGAATAGGGGGTATTATGCACTTTAGTAAATTATAATGTATAAACGATATAATGTTGTTGATATTACAACAAAAATATCAAAAATCTTATTCATGAAGTAACAAAGATTTTGATTAAAAAAATATGAAAATATTATCGGCTACACGATGACTTTGTATTTTATTCCATGTCAATTAGGACCTACATAATATTATGAAATGACAATAATTATTATTTTTAAGAGTCTTAAAACGCCTTCAATTATCTCTGTTCTCTGCAGTCCGCATCGTCAAGTAGGTATGTAGCAATGACTCCCAACAAGTACATTATATAAAAAAAAAATGTATTTTTTTATTTCACTACGACGAAAAAACTTTACAAAGAAGAAACACATTATTTATTAATAACTAGTTTTCACGACAGACGTTGTCCTATAGTCGTAGTAATGAATATTGATTTCAAATTTGTAATTTATACAATAATACGTTTAAAATGTGTTTGAATGTTCAAAAATATTTCTGAAAGCACGAAGAAAACTCCATCCAAAATCTGCGTAGCAATATTTTTAATGCCAATGGTTGTCAGGTAAACAATAATTTTGTTGTTATAGAATTTTTCATAGCTGGCGTCGGCGTCGCAGGAAATCCGTTCCATACGGCATTTAATAATAATTTTATTTTATATTATTTGCTATCCTTTTTTCGAATTTTCAATAATTATTCTGTTATCCGGAGCGGAGAAGAATCCAATAAATCAAACATCGGAAGAATCTGTTCAGCCGATTTTGAGTTATAAGTGTGCGCACTAACCCGACTTTCTTTTTATATTATAAAAAATAAACAGCTGCTTTGTTTAAAAAAATCCTTGGATATATCATTAAGAGAAATCTTTATTTGGTTTAGGATTATCGTTATCACTGCATTTGGATGAGAAAATATCCCAATTTATGTGAACAGTTATCGGGCTAACCGAAGCACTACATCTTCCCTCATCCAAGAATTCTGTTTGTTATAAAAATAGAGTTACTATTGCGATAATGGCTTTAAGAAAACATGGCACGGGCTTCCAGCATAAAGAGGGTCTACGTTGAGACGGTGATGGTAAATTAGGGTGATTTCTGGGGGGTGGGAAAGAAGGCGTGGGGACTATTAAGGGATGAGTTAAAAAGAAAAAACCGTTTGACCGTGTAAAAAGGTTATCAATCCAACGCAAGAAAAAAACGTAGATGAAGTAGCAGTACCTACTGTAAAAACATATCGGAGCCTTTCAAATAGAGAAAGGAAAAAACCTTCCAAGGATACGTTTGATGAAAATTAATTGTTACCTTCTGAAAAGGAAACAGAATATGTATTATAGCAAGAGGACTATGTAAGTATAGTGGCCTGGAAGATATTATGGTCTGGTGATTTCGAAAAATCTCGAAATTAATCATGACGTCATATGCACACATTCCAGTAGAATTTGGATCATCAATTTTCATTTGTCCAAGTTTCGACGTTCGGAGAGAATGTTCATACACAGATTATTGTCTGCGACCATAATATTATTACTGATCTTAGACATATTATTTAAGAATCCATCATCATTAATCGATACCGGAACTATTCTTGTTCGATTGTAAATCGGAAGCACATTTAGGGAAACTCGGGTGTTGCTTATGATGAGAGTAGATAAAATAATATCATGAAGAGACAAGAATTAACTGTATCTGTACCTGACAGCCAACTAGTCTACTGAAAAAAAAAAAAAACAAAACAAATTTGTAGAGTCTATTCTACGCGGAGAATATTACGGATATGCAATTAAGTAAGTCATCTCTACCATATAAAATTTTATAATTTTAAATATCATAAAGAGACAAGAATTAACTGTAATATCTGTTTCTTCATAAGTGTTTGTACCTTCTTTGTTTGTTTGTTTGTTTCGAATTTAGTTACTTAGTCTCCTGTGACCATGTACCTAGGACTTGAGCCTACGAAACTAGTCGGGAAATAAAAATTTGTGGAAAAGTTAAATATTTTTTTTTATTTGATCTTTATTTTCAAATAAACTCCACCAAGAAATGCATGTTCATCACTTAGTGAATTTAATTTAAGTACAATCATTTACGTATTGCCCATCATTTTTTTGGTGTGCATGATTTTTAGGTGTGTCGTATGGCATGATTTTTTGTCGCATTGATAGAGGATTTTAATCGATGTTGAAGTTATTTTATTGTAAGCATCGCATTAAATTATTGATGATGATGAAAATTTCATTATTTAATATTGAACAACTAGTAAAATATCAGATTATTTACATTTTCACCATCTGATTTCGAGTGATTAAGGACAAAGTTATACCTAATGAAAAACCAATTAATTATTTTGTGCCAGAGAAACTTCCAGAGATTAAAAAGAAAATTCTGAATGTAAAAATTGATCCCAAAATCATGGCAATCGTGTTTAAATCTAGAAAAATAATTAATACCTACCCACTTTTATTAAGGTTAATTTGAAGGTTTTTTAGATTCTTTCACGTATTTTCAGACGAACAAAACACCGAGATATATTTAATTAGGACAAAAAGGTTGTTTGAAAAATTAATTAGACATTTTAATTGACATTTCTGACTCATTTACAAATTGAAGGGAACGACTACCATATTGTGGAAGATGTAAATGGAACCCGACAATAGTCCAATATCATAATAAGGCTCGGGCTAATAATGATCATTTTACGAATGTCTAAACTAGTGGTCGGCCAGTGCCCAGTACTCGAAATTCTACCATAACTAATTTATAAGTTCGAACATTATTAGATTCCTTTATCAAAGACTGAGCGAGAGCTGTTTCATAATTTTCTTTCAAAAATAATGACATGGATACGTCAAATTTTAAATGTACAAAGTTTTTTCTATTATTATTATTAAAGACGAACATTATTAATCTTTTCTCACTTTATGTATATCCCGCCATTTCCAGCTCCACCTTCCATTTGAATAAACCGCCTTCAAAAAGCTTTCTGCACCCATTATAATAATAATAAATTTATTCAAAATTAATAAGTGCATCATTAACAATGATTTTACAGTTATAAAAAAACAAATTAGAACAAAATTATGAGGCGTTTATAATTTTATATTTGTTTCTATGAAGTTGATGATCTTTATAAGTAGTCTGTGGAAGTGTGTGTGTGTGAGTATCAAATACATAATATTACAGCAGTGTTTGTTATATTTTTTGTTTTTAATGTATTTTTATACATAATTAAAAAAATATATTAGCTTCGCCACTCCTTTTCTATATAAACTATAAGTGTGCGAAATTTCATACTCCTCCGTCCGCGCAATTTTCGTAAAAATAGGTAGTCACAAAGTTTTTCCTTCGCATACTAATATTATAGATTATTTCGTTTGACCCAAATGTGAAATGATGTAAAAAACCACAATTTCCACTTTATAAACTCCATTGAGAGTTTCGTACTGTGTGTTTAAAGCCAGACATCGCCCAAATCCTAACTCTTACACTTATTCGAGTACCATTGTACAAATACTAAAGCTAATTGGATCAAATAGCTTTTATTTTAATTTACTCCTCATAGTTTGTTTGGCTAATTTGTTTGAGTTGTCTTGAAAATTTCTTTATTAAAGAAGTAGATACTTAATAATTGTTCTAATTTGATTATTTGGAAGCTTTAATTATGAAAGAGTTCTTAAATTATTTGAATTTTGAAGTGTTGAATGTGACTGGGAGGAAATAAAATACAAACTATTTCAGAAATGACATATTCTGTAGGCTTACTAGGTTTCATTAAAGCTGCGCTTTGGAGGGCTGTTGTTGCCTCCCTATGCCCCTAAGTGGGGTCGGACAGGCAGTATTGATTGATTGACTGGAGATTTACGACATTGAAAGATGCAAATATAGGAAGGATTTGTTTTCTCAGTCATTCAAATAATAAACACAACTCCTAAAAAAGTGGAAAGATAGTAGTTGTGTACCTTCCTAAAAAAATACAGGAGATGGCGGTGTAGTAGGAAACAAGTCACATATATAAAACTTTTTAAATTTTTTTAACTTAAATTTTTTTTTTATTAATTAGGCATTCCACCCTCAAAGAGTGATTTGTGCCATAAAATGTCGTTGCAAGAATAGCTCCATTAAAACCAATTTTTACCGAATTATAATGGTGAGATTAACGAATTGAATTTTGACATATTATTTTTTTTTATCTTTCTTTATAGATAAATTCGTAATTTTTTAATTTTTTTATTATTTTTTTTTTATTTCATTTCTCTCTCTCTCTCTCTCTCTCTCTTCCTGGTTTGCTCCCAGCTTAACGTCTATAAAGACTGCTAGGGTCAGCTCTCCCCATCCTCAGGCTGTAGACTCTCCTCTGCTGCACTATACTTCCCCCACCCCACATCTTTGCATCTGCTCGCGCCTTTGCGTCACCCAGGAATTCTCTGTCCTCCCTCTAGTCATAGAACGTTAAACATTCAAATTTATTGCCTGTTGTACGATATGCTCCTGTGGTCGTCGTTCTATGTGTCCATACCATCTCAACTGCCTTTCCTCTAGTTTACTATTGATGTCTGACACTCCTAGGCTTCCACGAATGTGAGCACTTTTGATCTTATCTCTTAGGGACACACCAGTGGACCATCTCAGCATACGCATTTCTGCTGTCTCTAATTGTCTATTATAGGTCTTGTACATTGTCCACCATTCGGAGCCATACAGGAGTGCGGGTCTGACAATTGTCTGATAGACTTTCCCTTTCAATTTGATTGGCATTTTATTTTTTTATTTTATTTATTTAGGTATATAAATAAAATAAAAAATAAAATAAAACAAATAGTAGGTATATAAGTGGTTGCATCACCCAAAAATGGGTGCAAGCCAACAATAGATAGATAGATTAACGAATTGAACGTACATTCTTGGTGAAATTATTTAAAAAAAGCAATTTAAATGAAACAATGAATTTGTTATATTGTATTCCGCAATTTATTTAATACCCTACAGATACAAGGGCCAGGAAACTGTCACGTGTGTTATTTTTAATCAATATCAATGAAAGTCGGGTTAGTGCGAACACTTATAACTCGAGATCGGATGAACAGATTTTTATGATGCTTGGTCTATTCGATTCTTCTCCGCTCCGGATAACAGAATAATTGATAAAAATCGAAAAATTGATAGAAAATAATATACAATATAATATCAAAAGTTAGTATGGAAATTTCGATACAACAACGCCATCTGTGAAAAAATCTATAAAAACACAATACTTAATAATATCTACCTCACAACCATTGACAAAAAATATTGGCACGCAGATTTTTAATGTTTTTTGTTTTCAAGCTTTTTTCTAATTTGTTAACATTGAAGGGCAGTTTTTATAAATTAAAAAATTCAAAATTTTTATAACAACATTAAATACGCACATACCAATCAAAATAATCAAACAGAAACTACAGAAATCCTTTAAAGACTGGTCAACAAGGGGCATACGTGTCTCGCAGAAAAAACTTTTTGAGTTATATAATTTAAGGAACTACGGTGATGAAAAGCTCAGAAATTATGTCTCTAAGTATAGTAAAATATTTAAGCAGGTCTGTCAAATGGCGAAAAAAAATTATCTGAGCAATAGAATAAGTAAATCTAAAAATTGTATCAGGGAAGTGTGGAATGTTATAAGGGAGGAAACTGGAAAAACACTGGAAAAAAAATGCCCTTTTGTAAATTTGAGCGGAGGTCTTAGTGATGATATAACTGTGGAAACATTTAATAATTTTTTTACTAACATAGCGGGAGAACTAACAAATAATATTGAATTTTCAGAGAAATCAGCCATGAAATACTTGCACATTCAACCTAAACTAGAAAAATCATTTAAATTCCATCCCATCACAGCTAATGACTTAATAAAAGTTTGTAAACAACTAAAGTCTACATCGTCCAATGATTTGTGGTATGTAACCAGCAAATTTATTGGACGTATCATACAAGAAATTGCACCCATATTGGCGACGATTTTTAACAAATGTCTACTTGGGGGCGTCTTTCCCAGCGATTTAAAACTGGCTCGGGTCATACCCATATATAAAAAAGGCAATAAATCAGATCCAAACAATTATAGACCCATATCTGTACTGCCAGTTATAAGCAAGTTATTAGAAAAAATTGTAGCTGAGCAATTGACTATCTTTTTTGTAGAAAATGACGTGATACACCCCCAACAATATGGCTTTCAAAAAAACAAAAGTACGGCACACGCTATGGAGAGTTTGGTTAGCAAGATCCTGGAGGCGTTTGAAGAGGGTTCTGATATGTGCGGAATCTTCTGTGACCTCTCGAAAGCTTTTGATTGCGTGAATCATAGTATTTTGGTAAAAAAGCTAGAGCATTGGGGGGTTCGATCAAATGAAAAGAAGTTCTTCGAGTCATACCTTTCAAATAGGAAACAGATAACAGAAATAAACAACACTCGGTCCTCTTGTAAAAACATTAAGTTTGGTGTACCTCAGGGGTCTATTTTGGGGCCTCTTTTGTTTCTAGTTTATGTAAATGATCTACCTTATACGATTTCAAACCCCAGAGATGATATTGTCATGTTTGCTGACGACACATCTTTGCTTGTGAAAAATCACAAATCCGGGGGCCATGTTGATGGGGATGTGTTAAAAGTATTAGATGACGCAAACAAATGGTTTGAAGCGAACAATTTAGTGTTAAACGTGACGAAAACGAATGCTATCTGCTTCTCTCTTAAGCAACACCCGAATGAGCCGCTACAACATGATCTAGCTAGCAGGGACTTAGCTGTGGTGGACCAGTGCAGGTTTCTTGGCGTGATTGTTGATGAGAAGCTGCAATGGACGTCTCATATTGATCAGTTGTGCAAGAAACTAAGTTCTGCAATATTTGCGATCAGGAAAATTGGGTCTCTCTGTGGCCCTATGACTGCAAAATCAGTATATTTTTCTTATTTTCATAGCCTAATGGCGTATGGTGTTATAGTTTGGGGTAATGGCGGAGACTCCTCTAGAGTATTCATCCTCCAAAAACGGGCGGTGAGAGCGATTCTAGGGCTCCAATCCCGTGACTCGTGCAGAAACGCGTTCAGTGACCTTGGGATCCTGACATTGTCTAGTTTATTTATCCTGGAATGTATTAAATTCGCTAAAAGAAACATAAATGACTTCAATTTAAATTCCGATTTTCATGAGTACGAAACAAGACAGGGTCATCTACTGCGGCCCATAAAACATAGACTAACAAAGGTATCCAAAAGTTTTGTCTATTTAAGCGTGCGTTTATACAATAAGCTGCCGCAAAGAATAAGATCACTGGAAGGAGAATTGTTTAAGAGAGAGGCTAGAGCACTACTCGTTGAAAATTCCCTATATTCAATTGACGAGTTTCTAAACCAAATATTTGTTTGAGTTCTTATTCTTGACATCAAGAAACAGGGTCCACATTACAATATCCCAAAACAAAGGGCACCTTCCTAAATAGATCATCTCTGTTATGACGATATGCGGGGTGGCCCTTTACACCATCCCGCATTGAGAAATAAACCCTGTGCTGTTATATTTTTTGTAATTATTGATAACCATATGATTAAGATTTCTGACGACTGCAAAAGTGGCTTTTTACACCACGCACGAGCGAATGCATGATGTATCTGACTATGATTTTTATTTCAATTGTATATATATTTTTTTTCTCTTTTTTTTTTCACAATTGTTTAATTGTCTTTTGACAACTTTTTGTAATTTTTTGCAATTTTATAGTCTTTTATGTTAGTTGTTGTTTGTATTCGTGTGCATATGTATTTATAATTTTAATCATAATTATGTTGTTTCTGACACTCCTAAGTGCCTGAATGGGCCTATGGGTGGAAAAAAATAAATAAAAAATAAATAAATAAAATAAAATAAATAAAACGCGAGAAGTGAATAAAAAATCTTATTTTGAAATCAAATTATCGTTTGACACAAACAGTCAGTTGTTGCGATTGACAGCTTTCGGATGGAAATAATGTGGTTTAAAACAGATGCATCGGTCAGAATGACATTGGCTAAAAGTCATTTTTATCATTTTTTTTTAATTCGAATTCAATATTCTGAATTAGATCGCAGGACAACGTCTGTCGGGAAAGCTAGTAATTTAAATAATTTTCTGGATTACCTATCGGTTTTTTTTCCTCCTCAATGTCACGGTTTCATGACATTTGCACGATAATGAAGAGTTGAACTCTCACATTTTGGAAAGGTGACTCCAGTAGGTTGTTCAAACTCCATCTTAACAATCAACAAAGATAATATTCTATTTCTTCTCGATGTCAAACATTTTTTTTAGTATGTTTACTGAACTAAAATGTATTCCTGCTTACAGAATAGCATTTTGTTAATTTTTTTTTGAATTTGATAGTTTCTATCTAAGTACAAGAAGGTATTAGGAATGGTAAAATATCAGAGGTCACTGGTCAACACGTGACGCCGTTCAATGCTAAAGTTCTTAAATTTGGTTGCTCTCTTGTTCTCAATAATTTCCAACTTTTATCTATATATTTCATTAATTATTATTAAATATCTATTTGTTGCATTCGTGAGATTTTTCGACATGCTGAACGTGTCGAGAAATCTCATGATTAGGAGTTTCGGAGACTCAAACATTACCACCTAATGGCGAACGTTGTTAACGTAAAGTGATCACACTAAGCCAGCCTTCGAAACAACAGTAGAAAACGGTCGTAAGCCCGTGGTGGTTTGTTCCATTCAAAAATGGAACATCAGTAATAAATTTTTAGAGTCGTTAGTTGTTAGATAATTCTTGCTAAAGTTCTTGTCTAAACAAAATTAACAACAGAATAATTGACACGGTACCTGTATGGGTTACGTGCGTGTATCCACCCGTCCAAACCACAGAACTTACGCACATTCATCTACCATTTAGAATACAGACATACTCATACAAGTTTATATAATTATCGTACTGTCAGCCCGAAAATTACGCGACATTTTTACCATTTAGTTTCCCTTAAATAATAATCCTATCGCAGGCCATTAGGGTCTGTACACATCCGAACACTCACGGTAACGTAACGAATTCTTTTGATATGAACAGTTTTAATAGAAAAGATGGAAGAAAAATCTAAAGTAAATTATATACCTATATAAATAAATACTCACCCAGTATTGGTTGATCTCTTGGCGCTCCATGCCCTCCGATTGTCATGACATGTCCATGATCAGAGGTAACAAGGAGCAGATCAGCTCTGGCTATTGACGCCCGCACGGCAGCTTCTAGCTGAAGAGTCTCTTCCAGCGCTCTGTATGGATTGTTGTAATGATGGGCGTGGTCTATCCTACCACCTTCGACCATCAAAAAGAATCCCTTTGGACTCCTCTCCAGGATGTTCAGTGCCACTGTTGTCATTTCTTGAAGTGTTGGATCTGCGTTGGGCCCTGGTTTTCTGTCTGATGTGAAACCCATGTGGGAGTACTCGAACAGACCTGTCAAGAAAAGAAATGAAAAAAAAATGTCAAAAATTTCAACAGCAGTTATGCACCTCTTGCACCATTCAGAGGCATCCTTATCCAAACAACTCCATCTTCTCTCCATAAGGGTAGAAGTGATGGGCTAACGCTGTGTGTGCCGAGCAGGCGCAAATCACGTATAATAAAAATTTTAAAGGCGGAGCAAGACAAGATTGTAAAATATTTTGATCTTGCTCACAAGATCAAAGATATATCTACCACCCACATAATACCTTTAGTGATATCGACGAATGGAGCTAGTCCCAAGTCTCTTTAAGAAAATTTTGGGAATCTGACCCTCTTTAGAGGTCTCGTGCAGATACCTATGCCATTCAAAAGGTGTGGTCCTGATTTAGGATGTAAAAACAGTTCTTTGAGAAGGTCTCACATGATTTAATTACGTCGTGATGTATCATGAGTGACTGGAATGATATTTTTATAATAAACATTATTTTATAAACAGCGTTGTATTTCTTTTTAATTTTGTTTTTTTTAGTATTTTTTTGTTTTGTGATGTATCATGAGAGACAAGTTCTATGTATGGTAATATGGTATCTCTTCTGATATATGGCTCGGAAACCTGCACCCCGAAAGTATGCACAATGAACCGGTTGGAAGCATTCGAGATGTGGCTCCATATAAGAATACTTCGTATACCGTGGACAGATTTAGTTAGTAATTAAGAGGTACTCAGGAGAGCAGACTGCAACAGAGAGTTGCTTAAAATTTTTTTAAGTCCGCATGGTTTCATATTTGGGGCATATTATGCGTGGTATGAAATCATCTAACATAATTTGATGGGCAAGATAGATAGACACCGTGGGCCTGGAAGAAGGCAGATCTCTTGGTCGCGCAATGTGCGTTATTGGACCGGAATAGGGCGAGTGCAGGAGCTGTTACGAGTGGCAAGAGATAGAGAGGCCTTTAAAGAAGTGATTGCCAAAGTCAAAAGATAAAGAAGAAAAGGTATTTTTTATACAACGATGTAAGCTTTTTGTGATAATGTGTTCGGAACAAATGCCTTAAATAATAATAAAACCATATATATTTAGTAAATAGTAACATTTCATATTCTCATGCAAAGACTTCTTACAAGCTGGTATAAATAAAATTTAGGAAATACCAAGTGATTTTAATAAACCTATTGTTAGATTTGATTTTGTGGTCTGACATTTTAGTATCGAGGCCCCAAAGCTAAACAGTAAAGGTAGGAGCCTTTGTCGTGGGCTAACGACAGAGCCTGTGTCTGTCATAACTCCCGGAGACTACAAACAGCCTGCTTATAGATTAGGGGGTTGACATGGGTCCGAACCCCGCAAACACACTGAAAGCTGTAAGCGTGTTCACCTCTTGTCTACATGTGTATGTATATTATTGGATATAAGTTTTAACGATATTTATAATGTTCAAAGGTAACAAAACATATTATCATGTAAATATAATTTAAGTGGAATTTAGGTTGTAAGCTATCCGGTGAAGATATTATTGAGTTTCATATGTCAAGGGTGAATCGATGAATCATGTAGGGAAGTTGATTGGTATCACACAAAAAATATGTACACTTTTGCACAAAAAAATATAAAAAATAACCACGTTCATTGCGTGTAATCTTTCTTTCTCTGGCCACAATCTTAGGATGGTTTTGCAGCGATAATGGCCCATATTCTTCTCAACCAATGCAATTATTTTGAGTTCCTTGTGGGAGTCACATATCTACATACATAGTGGTCGGCCAGTGCTCGAAATTTGACCATAACTAATTTAGATTATAAGTTTGAACATTATTAAGATTCCATTCTCCTTCACGTATTAATATATAGATATACATTACTGGCTTTCCCGACAGACGTCCCGTGATCCAACTATGAATAAAGACAAAAATAGCTTAACTAATGTAATTCCGACCGATGCATCTGTTTTAAACCACATATTTTCCATCCGTATTCTGTCAATCGCACCAACTATCAAACAACAGACACTTTTTGTCTGTTGTTTGATAGTTACGACAATTAGAACGACAATTTGATATCAAAATTAGATTTGTTCACTTTACGCGTTTAAATTTATAAAAACAATGGGCTTCAATGTTAACGAATTAGAAAAAAAAATGAAAAAAGTTCCATCATACGTTTGCCTGACAATATTTTTAATGTCAATGGTTGTCAGGTAAATAAACATTGTGTTTCTATAGAATTTTTCACAGATGGCGTTGTTGTATCGAAATTAGTTACATACTAATTTTAATATTATTATAATTGCTATTCATTTTTCGATGTTTTATTCCTTATTCTATTATCCGGAGCGGAGAAGAATTCAATAAACCAAAAATGATAAAGAATCTGTTCAGCCGATCTCTAGTTATATATATTATCGATATAAAGTATTGTATTCATCAGTGCGAGTGCAAGAGAGCACGAATCGGGATTTTGAGTAGGTATCTATCCATTTTCATTGAAGGAATGAAGAAATGTTGTAAGAAATCTTTTCGTCACTAGTTTTTGGCTGGTTTCTAATCCCCTCCCCCTCCCCTGATATATTTGTTGATATTTTTGGAACGGTGATACCAGGGATTACACAAATTCATTCTATTCAAAAATAAGTTTTACATAAAATTTTATAATAAATGTAAGCTAGCATGTGTCAGCTGGGCAGGGTCCAACCAGTAGCTCATGCAGCTACGAAGGCCCTCAGTATCACCGACACGCTTACGCACCAGATGTCGATAGATCGGGAGACAGCAGCGGTTCCATCATTGTTGAAGCTCCGATCACCAGGGGTTGTGAGAGGTTGTAGAAATGAAACAAGCTTTCAATCTTGAAGGCAGACGTCCGGCGAGTTGGTCTTCTAGAAGTGGTCCCAGTGAATAGTGGAGTATCTCAAGTAGATTCCAGTAGTCGACTCAACTCGCCGTACATTTTGCGATTTTATTTATATAAAAATCGAGAACAAAGAAAACCAATCACAGGACTGGTTTAAATTAACCAATCAACGGTCTCTATTTTAGGAAAAATGGTCAACATTTTTCACTATCAATTTGTGACATTTTTCATCATATCTTTTTAATTACAGGTTTTATATTGATTAAATAATAATGAAATCATTCATATGTAACAGGCAATAAAAACTAACAATCAAAGAGGTACGGGACATGTCTGGCTGGCATGATATTTCAAATAAAGTACCAAAAGTACATAAGTTCTCTTTTACGTGAAACTCACCAGCTCCCATCGAATTGATGTTCGAAGGCAATCATCTCGGACGCAGCCACAGCTTTTGGTCATTAATTCGCCAGGCTTTGTCAATTCAAAAACCCTGGCCGTTCCAAAAGTTTTAGTACTTTTACAAAAGTTAAATTTATAAATTGATATTTAGGCATCCCTCTGCACGTAGTGTATGATACTCTTAGTAGTACATACTATCCTATACATTATTATAATCAAAAAATGTAAATCAATAATTAACCCATTAAAAGTGTTTATAGTTACTTCAAAAGATTCTAAAAGCAATGACTCTAATATGTATTAGGAAAAGCAACCTAAACACGATATAAAAATCTAATATTTCTATACTTAGTAATTTGATAACTTTTCATACAAAAATTAATTCCAATAAAATCTGGACTAATTAACCAAGTTGATTATTCCTGTTCGATTTGACATCAAATGCTTCTCATGTTTACCAGCAGACAGCAGTCTCCAGAACGAAATATACTTACATCATATGTGTACTTTGCTTATAGATATGTAGGTTTTCACGTTTTCCTAGATATGAAAACTTGAATATCTCCAGTTACATTCAATGTATCAAGTTGCAATTTTCACCAACTTATGTAAGACTTAATTACCCACAAACTAGTATAAAAATAATCCCCATACGAATATATTTATGTACCTAAAAATGATTAGCAATGGTAATAAATCCCTCTAAAATGTACTCTTATCTAGTGCCGTAATTAATCTTGACCTTATTTTCCAAGATTTAACACATATTCTTGTTGATACATATAGAGAACACTAATTACTACAAATTAGTAAAAGAAAAAATATAAAAACATTTAAAACAACAAGGAAAACTCAAAATCATTACAGCAGTGCAGATAATTAATCATGTACCACAACACATCGATATTGTGAAGTGTACACTCAGCGCTTGTCAAAAATTGGTATGACAGTGTTTTTGTGTATGTGTGAGTGAATACATATTTATTAAAAATGTGAGTGTATGTGTGCCTTGTCCTCCTATAATAGTATAGTACATGTCGTGAGTAACTACTCAGCCATAAACAAAGATTTCTTCGGCGTAGGACAAAGGTATAAATATGGGTCACAGTTCATACAGATGCTCATTAATAAATATGATTCGATGCTGGAGTGATGTGTCCAATACAATAAGTATATAAATTCCAGTTGCGAAAGAAAATTCCAGGAAATAAAATTATGTTCACACAAACTTTATAATTATAATAATGATTTTCAAGGAGTTAAATATGCAGAGGTGTAAATTAAAGAAGGGACAAAAAATTCTGAAAATAAATCCTTTTGACATTTCCCCAATTAAAACTTTGAGGAACGCCCCACTAGATTTTCTCCAGAAAAATATTCCCATTCGATCGTTTAGAAATAAGTAAATCCAATTTTCCAGCTTATCCCACCCACGAGGCTTTGTCGTTTGAAGTGTCTTTAGAAATCGTCGAAAACAGTTGAGAAATAATCCGATTGACGTTTATTATTTTTGTTTTTATCATCTTTTAGAGTCCCATTAAATATCAATGGCGTTTGCAAATCTTCACTTCATTGATCATTGCTCACACAAAAATATGGAATCCCGCTAAAGGGCTTAATACAAACGTTCAAATGCTGATTTGTGAAGCGATCATTTTCAAAAATTTACATACTTCAAGAAGTAAGGAAGATTCTTATGATCAATTTTTTGTAAGGTTTGTGTATTTACGAAGTGAAAACTTTTATGATGCCTTTTTTTATCAAATGTCGAGCGCTTTTATCTTACTCACACTCTCATGGCAACTGTGTTTTCTTTCAAATCTTCTTCTTCCTCTTTGATAATTAGGTCTGTTGACCTGTTGTTTCTGCTGGATTATCCTCTTGGAAAGTTGACTGCCAACTTTCCTTCTCTCTGTGTTATCTTTAAAATTTTCTAATGATTTTATTATTGTTATCTTATGATTATCTCTTTAAATAACAGCTGGCGTCAGTTTTGGGAAGGAATGGAGAAATCAGACACCGAACGAAATAAACAGACGCCATAGATCGGGTAGCCGGTCTCAAGTGGCGAGACAACATATTAAGAGATGGACTCAAAGGGTACAGAATTGAAGGTCATGAAATAATTGTAGAAACGTCAGCAGACTTTAAAAAAAGCGGGCTGATGACATCGCTCCCGTGGACGGAAAAACGTGGCTGCAATTCACAAGGAGCAGGGAGAAAGGGAAAAAAATCAAAGAAGTCGATGTCCAGTAGTGGAACAAAGAGTGTTGAGCAAGAAGAAGAAAAACTGCCACTCAGGAGCATAAGGCATTAGCTATCCACAGCACTTAATCTTGCGCATGCCCAATAGCCTCCTCCCCAAACCATGTCAAAATTACTCATGGCGAATGCTAATATTTTTTTTTTATTGTAGGTACATAAAAATGGATTAAATGAATAAAGAAAAACATTACAAACACTACTGTAAGGTTATGTATTTGATACTCACACACACTTCGATGTATTTAACATTGAGACAGACGCACATATTTTTTTGCTTATCTGTGGTCAAATTGAGAATAGATTGATATTGTTTGTCTTTAATAATAAAAGAAAAAACTTTATAGATATCAACATTTCAAATTTGACGTATCCATGTCATTGTATTTGAAAGAAAACTTTGGAATAGCGCTCGCTCAGTGTTTGACAATGGAGCCTTACGTTAGCTTAAAGCACTGGTCGATCAATAGTTATAATTGTTAGGTCTTTCATCTCCATAGTAATTTGATAATCTCCATTGCTTAGATATTCCGGTCATCACTCATACAAAACCTTTACAGTTAGTAGAATTCAAACAAAACAAACTGTCTGACACAGATCCTTCAAATATTGCTGCTAATAGAAAGCAGGGGTGTACAACTGTACATAGGAAGCCCTTGCTGATGCCAATGACAGGGCCATACAATGGAGATTCATGGTCTGACGATCCGGACTCGGAAAGAAAGCAAGCTTTCTTTTACAAAAATTCTAAAAAATAAGATTTTAACTATGTAAAGTTCGATTTGTAGAATGAGTTTGGGGTGGAAATAATGCATGTAGCTATGTACCAACAATTCATGGGAAATGAGATTAAATTTTTGAAATTCTCTTACCTAGCAAGTAATCTACATTATTGGTGTCTATCGCGTCCAGTTTCTCCTTGTTCCACACATACTCGGCCCTCAGCTTCCTCCTCTTCTTATCTCTCAGCCAATCGTCCATCAGGTTCCTACCATCCAGTCTTCTACCTTCTGAGTTTACTTGCTCCGGATCTTTGGTGACTTGAGGCAACCAATGTCGTCTACCCCCACCCAACAGCACCTGAAACAAAGAATGGAGATAAAACAATTAATTGAAAATCTTGTTTTTTGGGTATAGGTCGTGGTCAGGGACGTATATGATCGCCGACGTTTCGTCTGCAAACTTATGGCAGGCCTCTTCAGGATTTGAGTGGTCTTAATCCATACGTATGTGTTGGAGTCTCAGCGCGGAGGTGCCGGTGGTGATCCGTGCGCTTCGTCGTGTCCGAGTGTGATGTGTCCCGTGCAGTGGAGAGACGTTGTCCTTATAGTGGTTGCGTGGGACCGTACTCGAGGGACATCAGCGCCCTCGTTGTGCCTCTCACAAGATTTAAATCACTTCTCTAGTCATTTCACGGCAATATGGCTATATTTAAGCCACATGGTCAAGCAACTCTCTTTACACCACACTAAGAGGCATAAGAAGGCAACAAGAGCCCTTCGTTGCGCTCGATGACATCCTCTCACACCATTAACAAATCCATCACCTCTGTTTCGAAGGAAAAGAACACAGTATGAGAGGGTCTTCCTTGTCTTCGGCACCATAATGGAAGGAAGAACAGCGCTCTCCCGGGCCAACTGTTATTCGGCATCCTTAACACATGTCCCAGCCAACTCCATCTCTCCACGATAGTAGAAGTTAATAGAAATTACTTTTCATAATTTCTTCTTATTAGATTTTTTTCTTATAGTAACAGTCAGAGATGCGAAATTTTAAAACAATAATAATATAGTAGAAAAATGTATCAGTAGGTAGATCCTACTACAAAGGAAATATCTTATATTTAAAAACATACAGGTATAATCTCAGAGAAGATGATGCGCAATTTGCAGCTTGTGCTGTTGTATGGGGATACGATATTTTATATTTTGCCCTCAGTGGAAACAAACGATTAAAGCGGTTCCACTTGAAGTTCCACGCATGGAACGTGGAATAACGACAGTCGTTACATAAAAAAGAACGCAACCTACACTACTACAATTTGTATTCATGGAATTTTGAATAAAACTACATTATATTATCCAATGTTATATACACCAGTGGCGTTCGGAAAAAAAACATCTAAAATATAAATTTTTGTCGAACCGGCCAACCAGTTCTCAAATATTTTGGCGTTTCGTTGAGAATTCTAAATTAAAAAATAAGTATGTGTAATTTAAATCAAACGATTTATTTGTTATCCCACAAATAAATAGTTTCGTTTAAATTCCAATCCAATCCAAACTCCCTTAAGACTCCACTTAGGGGCATAGGGAGGCAACAAGAGCTCTCCATTGCGCTCGATCTTGCGCAACGTTTATGACCTCCTTCCACACCATGTCCAGATTCCTCAGCTCTGCTTCGAAGGAGAGGAACACAGTATGAGAGGGATTTCCTCGTCCTCGGGACACTGATGGGAGGAAGAACAGCGCTCTCCCAGACCAACTGTTATTCGGCATCCTTAACACATGTCCCAACCAAGTTCATCTCCTCCACATATTAGTAGAAGTGATGGGCTCACGCTGGGTGTGCCGGCGTATAGCGTCGTTCGTGGTGCGGTGGTACCATCTTACACCCAAAATTCTCCTAATGTACTTCGTTTCGAATGCAGATACTTCATTTAAATTACTGTATTTAAATAATTCCACCAAGAATGCACGTTCAATTCGTTAATTTTATTAAGTTGGTGTATTTGAATTTCGAATTAAGTGATTCATCGGTGTCATTTATTTTATTTGATCATAAAATATCTCAGTCTTTGGAGAGATGGGCACCCAGAATTTTAAAATGGCGACCGTTTGAAAGCAAGAGGCCAAAATTAAGATCTTAAAAAAGATGTGTCGCATAAACGGGATCGACATAAAAGTATTAATGCTTTTTGGGTTGCGATGTGCTGCGCAGGTACTAACAATAAGACGTATGACCGTTTGGTTTTCTATTCCTCTCTGTTTTGCAGTCCATCTTTATGTTACTTGCTGCAAATACTTCTAAAACAGACGTAAGAACCGCCATTGCCTGTCTGACGTTTCAATGTCAGCGAAACAAAACAACACGTCAAAAGTCCGCGCGACTGCGAGTGTTGCCTGAATGCAAACCAACATTGTTGTAAGAAATAAAAATAAAAATCCGTTTCGGTTGTTTAATGTGATATATTGTTATTTTGTATTGTTTTGTGTACTTATTATACATACACTGTTATCTTATATTGTTGTATAGTGTTGTAAGTTGAACTAAAATGTATCATTACTATTCAAGACATTCTGCCGTAAATAAATAAATAAATAAAATAAATAAATATCAAAGTGATGGCGAAATTACTTTGCTATTATCAATGCACATACTTTTATAATAGATTTTCAGTTTAAGGTTTAAATTTATGTAAGAACCTTAAATAATATTATATTGATTTCAAAGTCAGAATACCGTATCAGCACTCAAAGCATGCCAAGAATATTTGCTTACTGTACTGGCCGCACGCCACTGATACAAACAGTAGTTCTGTTTCTTATGATACGAGTATGTTGTAATATGGTGGCGTACAAGCGGAGTGAATGTATCTGCTTCATATACTTAATTGTTTAATATACAGAAAATATATACTCTGTGAAAGATAATAATACAATATTTATATAGGTACTTGCTCGTGGAGTTGTTTCAAAAGAAAATGATAGAACTTGGATAGAAAGGTTGTTGCGCTGAATACAATATGTACTGTGAGGCACCGTGCCCAAAATGGTATCTTTAATGAAGACTAAAGATTTAATTTTATATGAAACTATTTTAGTTGCTCTATGAAGCATATATTGTGTATTATGAACAAAAATTAAGCAATCCAGCGCTAGCGCTATTATTAATTTGGAAATCTAAAGTTTTGGAAAGTGTAATATTTTATTTTTTTACTAGCGATTCTGAATACCTCATAAAGGCATAATAAATGCATAACGTTTTAATACTGAAAGAAGATCACACTAAGCCAGCCTTCGAAATAACAGTAGAAGACGGTCGTAAGCCCATAGCAGTTTGTTCCGTTTAAAAATTGAACATCAGTTATGAATAATTGTTAGAGTCATTAGTTGTTACATATTCGCTATTTTAGTTGTTTTGGAAAGTGAAATCTTTTTAATTTTTCACTAGCGGTTCGGAATGCTTCAAAAAGACATACTTAATCAATAAAAATGCATAAAATTTCTAAACTGTTCCTATAGATTTTTGTTTTCAGCTTTAGTTTAGGGATCTCTCAGTGTTTTTTCTTGTAGGTGTAATTTGAATAATTATATTTTAAAAATAATATTAGCGCATGCTATCAACTAGTGGACGCGATTCTTATGAATACACGTTCTATACCTATCTTATATTTTCTAGTTTTTGAGATGCGAAAAATTGAGTAAAAAAATAGGTTATGTGTTATGTTTTAAAACATGTGGAGAAAATAAAGTACGGTGAAATCCTTCAAATTCATCATTTTGTTTGAGCTTTATGAAAACTCCTTAGATACAAATAGAGTTTAAAGAAAATACTGGGTATCTTATCTTGGAGGAAAACTATTTAATAAAACTCAGTTAGACACTTAAACTGATTTAGGCGTTGTCAGGTCAGACAGAATTTCCAATAAGAATTGATATTTAACTAAAAAAATTCTCTACTCTCCTAAAGTATTCCCTATCTTCGTGATTAAATACATAAAAATTTGGTTAATTTTCTAACTTAACATAATTCATACACACACATACATACATTCTCCCTTTAAGGCCCCCCGCACACCGCAAGCAAGCCCGGAGGAGACCAATACGCAGCAAACCCGACCCGCACGAAACTGACCTCCTAGCTCGATCGAAGAAATCAAACCAAAAAGCCGGCCCCGGACAAATCAAGCCCGCCGCGAATCACCCCCCAAACCAACCAGCAATGCGGGGGCCTAAGCCCCACTCGGGACCATAGGGAGGCATCAAGAGCTCTCCATTGCGCCTGAAGGCGTCCAAGGCTCATTGCGCCTTTTCTGACCAGTGGAGATTTAAGGACGTGAAGTGGTCAACCTCACGGTCCCGATTTGATTTTTCGATTTCCTGCCTCTTACAGGAATTAATATAATTCATATGTGACTAAAATTCTACTACATCGCCATATCTTGATTTATTATAAGTTACAGTATCACTTTTATAATATCACATCAAAATCAATAGTGATTGACGCATTAGCTTGATTGAAATCACACTTTTCATAAATCACCATTATTTTCAAGGGTCGGTTTTTTTACTGTTTCGTTAGTTTTTGAATTCCCGAAACAAAATGAAAACAAAATATTCATCTATGGAAAACGAAATTGAATTCAGCTAATAAGTTAATTAGAACAGACTTTTATTCTGGAGTGAGATTAAGTTCGACAGGTCAGCTAGTATTAAAAAAAAACCAAATCCGTCAAGCAGTCCACTTAAGGGGTACGCAAAGAGAATGGACTACTATTATTCTTTTCAACGCAGATACATTTAATTCGCTTCTTCTTCTATGATCCAAATATTACAGATAATCAAGAATAGATGGCTGACAGTGGACAAAGTAGAACTGATAAGAGTTTCTTGTCCTCAACAAAACAAATCAGAGATTTGGATGTAGGTAAGTACCATAGATAAAAAAAAAACTTTTCTATATTTTTCTCAAAATACATAATAGCCAATATAGACATAAAAAAAAATTGTAAGCATAAAAAAAAACTTAGAGGAAAGATCTTCCTAGAGAGGAAAAATCCAAATATTATGTGTCAATAAAGATATACGATACGAGGCACTTCTGGAAGTTTTTATACGTTATGAAGACATCAAGAAGTATGTCATGGCATCAAGCGTAGCATTCACCCTGCCAAATGCCGTAAAATACTAACGTAATGCATAAGAAAGTCGTGGGGTTGAAATAAGAACCAGCTAAAGGTTGATGAACTTCAGTGTTAAAAGAGTAAACGCCATCAAGGTCAAATTAAATCTATTTGCATATTATAAAAACTTTTAATTTTACTGCATTTCTTATCAACCTTAATCCTTTAAAACCAATCTAAGTGTTGCAATACAAAACAAGGTCATCAATACAGCTCTCCTCATTTTTTCAGCCTATTTCCAGCCATTCTGGACAAAGACCTCCTCCATATCTTTTAACACCCCTTTATCTTGGGATTTCTGGATCATTTTGATACCAATGTGCTTCACGAAGTCGTCTTTACAACCAAGTGATGGTCTCCCTACGCTACGGGTAGTCGTTCCTCCTGGTCTTCTATCACTTTATTTCCTGGTCTCTTTTCATATGTCCTGCCCACCGCCATTCTAGAGATGCTATACGTTGGACAATATCAGTGACATTTGTTTTCTCACTCAGGGTCGATGATAGCCAGCATACCTCTTTCTGTAATTGTATCTTTGGGTAACCCTAACTTTTCAATGCTTGGTTTAGTCAAAACAGTTACACTTTACAAAGATGTACAGCTGTTTTGAAAGAATGGATGCTTATCTTCTTTAGCCATGTCCGCTCACAAGTTGGAGCATATGAAGTATGTAGTCCTCACCATGCAGCTCTGTCCCCCGAATGCGTAAGAAAAAATCCTAGTAGACGCAGACCAGTCAACACCAACGGCCTGAATGTCAGCTTCTTAGTGCCTTTCAATTGTTTAAACGGGTCTACCACGTCTCCGATTGCCTTCTTGGTGGTAGTCGAGGCTCAGACGGCTTGTATCCTCCATAGGTTTTCTTAGTAAATTACTCAACCAGGTGAATCGGCGAAATCTTATAGTATAGTAGTAGTTACCAGCGGTTGGCCGGTAATTTCTGATAGCCGTGTTTGACACAAAATCGTTCCTACGGATGTCCAGCAACTACCAATCAACTTAAAAATAAAAGAATAAGAAAGAAGAAGCGTCGGCGTTTAGTGTCGAGACGAAATGTTAACTGTTTGATGCGTGTGTGTTGCCCATCCTCCTGTATGGGTGTGAGTCCTGGCACCTGACCAAAGCCCAGCCACAAAAAGTCTCAGGTTTCGAAATGAAGTGAATTAGGAGAATTTTGGGTGTAAGTTGCCATTGCGCATCACGAACGACGCTATACGTCGGCGCACCCAGCGTGAGCCCATCACCTATACTATTATGTGGAGGAGATGGACTTGGCTGGGACATGTGTTAAGGATGCCGAATTACAGTTGGCCGAGGAGAGCGCTGTTCTTCCTCCCATCAGGGTCCCGGGGACGAGGAAGACCCCCACATACTGTGTTCCGCTCCTTCGAGGCAGAGCTGAGGAATCTGGACAAGGTATGGGAGGAGACTATAAGCGTTGCGCAAGATCGAGCGCAATGGAGAGCTCTTGTTTCCTCCCTATGCCCCTGAGTGGGGCCTTAAGGGAGTTTGGATTGGAAGAATAAGAAAGGTGTTTAAAGAAACCGTCCTCAAAAGTCAGAAGCAAGCCAAATAAGAGAAGATGGATGTCAAATTGTACTTTTGTCAAAGATAAGCCTTAAAATGTGTCAGGATGGAAAAGGGTGGAGGGCCATTCTCCACCTATCACTTTAGGGACACTGTGTATTATTTATGTATTTTCCGTATGGTTATATGAGTACATCACATATTTACAGGTAGAAACAATTCAGGTAATTATAGTATCGATCTTTAAATAAATTATGAACGTCAGTTGTAATGGCTTGGAGTATCTTAAGACGCTGTGTTATAAACAGCACATGGAATTAAAAATAAAGTTTTACAATCTAGGTTTGGTAATGTATTATGTAGCTTTGAAATCCCAATTTATGTATATACCTACTGTTAGGAGTGTATCAGACCATAGATCGTATTGAAACTTCGCAAACCGCATCGAAGTTGTTTCCATTAAAGCAAACACTTATTATTGATCGTTGTATTGTAAATACCAGAGAATTCGAAGCCTCTATATTGGATACTAATAACATGATAAAATATGTGGATGTGCCAGATACCTATATAGATACCATTAGCAGTAATCGAAGGGCTAAACTCACAGATATAAGCATTTTAGCGTGTAAGTGTTAACCCTTCTAAAACCTACCGTCATATAACTCAATGGGGCTTAAGTTTGATATAGGGTTGAAAAATTATTTTTATTCTTGCAGTTATATAGCTTAAATGCCCGTTTAAATAGTTTTAAGTACTTCGTAATTTTTTCGTATGATTCATGTTATTATAGTTTTTTTATACTTAACAAAAGTCATAAGATACTGTCAAAATCAAAATGTACTGTTAGCAAAAGAACATTCGAATCACATTGTTTTCCCCAAATGATTTGATCAATCCATGAAAAAGCATTAATCAATAATTCTATTGTTCAAATTAGGATTATTAATTATTATTTACTACTAATATAATAATATATAATTTATAATATATTTTCAATATGTAATTTGTCATTTTAGGTCGCACAAAATGACAATAAAAATAAACTTGTTTCAGTATTCTACAAAGTTTGTATAAAGCAGAAGGCCTACGACAAGGCCAAAACAGTGGATAAAAGACATTGATGCCCTAGACTCTAGAAGTCTAGACACACATTGCTTATTATAAGTGGAAGTTGGTTTTGGAAGTATGGCCAAGGGACCTTAGATTCCTGGTTCATCAGATTCTTAAAAGTGTTTTTCGTATAGTTTCTTACCACGGTTGACATCATGTAATGCAGATAAACTTTCTGTCACAAAAAATATCTTGGAAATACGTTGTAAGATGTTATTAGTTTATTAAGCAACTCTATCACTGTCATTCATTCTGACAATCGATGGTCACCAGGTTTTCCGGGTGGATAAATTTAAGTACCTAGGAGCAACCATTACCACCTCTGGTGACGAGCTCTCGATACGTATCGGTATGGCAAGTGGCGCCTTAAACAACATGACCAATATATGGAAGGCGTCGGCCGGCGTTTAGTGTCGAGACGAAATGTAAACAATTTGATGCGTGTGTGATGCCCATTCACCCAGGCACAAAAAGTATCTGCATTTTAAACGAAGTGCCTTAGGAGAATTTTGGGTATAAGATGGTACCACCTAATCACGAACGACGCTATACGCCTGCGCACCCACCCCAGGTCTATCACTTCCACCATTACGGAGAGGAGATGGATGGATGGATGAAGAGGAGATTCCCATCAGGGTCAACCTCTTCAAGGCCCTGACGGGAAGAATTCCTTCGCGGCAGAACTGAGGGAGTTGGATACGGTGTGGGAGGAGGTCACAAGCATTGCGCAAGATCGAGTGCAATGGAGAGCTCTTCTTGCCTCCCTGTGCTCCTGAGTAGAGTTCAAAGGGAGTTTTGATTTGATTTGATCACTGTCATTCTTAGTAAGCATTCAATCACATTACCACTTTCCACAATAGAAAAAACAAACCCTAGGTATACATTTTGGCGAACTTGAAATACACACGCAAATAATTTTATACGTAAAATCTCATCATTACACAAAATAAAAACCTCGATATGAGAATGAATTTATTTTTTCCAAGAATAAATATTCATTTATTTCATTCATTACAATCCGAAGTTTTTATCTGTTCTAAGAATCACTTCATTTGTACCTACATACTTGAGAAAAAAAATAGGTTATTCATCCCTTTGATTTTTTTTTTACCAAGTGACTTTGAAATTTTCTTAAGAGAAGATTTATTTCATAAAAATAAACTTATTTAAACAGTTCTGAAGAGTTCTTCTTTGAAGTGGTTGGTGACCCAGCGGTTACAACGCCGGTTTTCGTTTATTTCTCATATTTTCATAGCGTTATGTCCTCGGTAGCCTAGTTGCACTAGCGTGGACTTCAGATCCGAGGTCCCGGGTTCGATTCCCGGTCGGGTCAGTTTTTCTAAGTGTTTTTTCACTTGAAATTTCTACCCGGGGTTGGCCTGTCTCAGATTGGACGGGACCGGTTGACTGGAAAAAATTGCCTCAGGCAATAAGTTCCGCCGGCTATACTGACACCTTTGTATAGAAAAGTGTTATATTATTATTATTATGTCATATGGTATAATTTTTTGGGGAATGCTTCAGAATCAAATAGAATATTTGTTTTGCAAAAGAGAGCAGTTATAGCTCTTCTATGTATGAAATACAGGGAATCTTGTAGAACTGTATTCATAGAGCATGGAATCCTGACTATGGCATCCCTCTATATCTATGAATGTTTATGCTATGTATATTCAGAAACATTTGGATAACACACCATTATTTAACAAAGATTTTCATAGTGATAATACTAGAATAAAACATAAGATTAGTCCTATAGAACACAGGCTCTCTAAGCTGGATCTAAGTTACATTACTTGTCGAGCATAGTAATTATGACTATTTGTGACTTTGTACATGGTCACTCCTTTACTTTTAATTTTTTTAAATAATTTAAAATAAAATGAATACCTTACCCTCAACGTCCCATCACCGTACAGACAAAAACAGTGACAGAAAATTTCGAGTGTTTTGTTCCGAATGCCTTGTCTAGTACGTCTTACTTGAAGTTCATTAGTTTGGATCGAAAATAGCGGAGTTTCGTTTTCTCTGCTTAACCCATGGAAAAGATACAGTGTGATGGGTAAATAGGGTTATGCTGGTAAACTTACATTGATATTCTTTCCTGGATGGTTGTCCACTAGCTGTTGGGCGATATCCTTGCAGCTCTTCCTGCTCGGCTGCGGTACCTTGCCATCGTCCTCCCAATATCTTGAAGGAGAATGGGCGAAGAGCGCTGCTGGAGTGGCGTGGGTTATCCTAGTTGTGGTCACAATACCAGTCCATTTGCCTATAATCAAGGAAAAAAATAATATAGTTCAAATAAATAATTATCATTATTACTACGATGAAGGTTGACCGTACGAAAACATCATAACATCACGTCCAATAATTTTTTTTTTTTTTTTAAAATGAATCTGTGCTCACTCAAAGTGAACACAAATACACTCCGTGACTCTTTCACAGTAAGCTACTTAAAGCTTGTGTCGTGAAAGAGGAAGATGGTCGGCACCTGGGATCGAACCACGACGACCGCAGTACGAAAGCCGGCGTTGTAACCGCTGGGTCACCAACCACTTCAAATTATTTGGTGTATGCATTGTGTTTGAATTTGGGATGTATTTTGATCAAATTTGAATCAAAACAGGTGTACACGCAGAACCGATACATATCCATAACGATTGCACATCTCTATTTACATGACCTGCCCAATTTTGGTATTTTGTCATATTATGATCCCGAATTGAGCAGTTGTTATTGTAATATTGGTTTTACTATCCATTAGTTTGAATATACATAAGTCGTTGAACAGTTGTTATGTTGGTTTTATTATTCACTAGCTGACCCGTCGAACTTTGTATCGAAATAAATAATATGGGTTTTATGGTTTTTGCAACAGAGCTCAAATTCGTTTTTTTAGTTATTTAATACGGATGACTATTTACTGGCATTAGCAAAACCTGCATACCACGCTCCATTCATTGGGTCTGAGTTTATTTTTTCATCAAAAACATTTAACCTATGTTAATATGGTGTGGGAGGAAGTCATCATTGCGTAAGATCGAGTGCAATGGAGAGTTCATATTGCTTCATCTTACTCCTGAATGCAGTTCAAAGGGAGTTTTAATTTTGATTGATTTGATCTTAATATGTAAAAAAAGAATTTAGGTTTGTCATTATATTCGATATTTTAATAGTTATTTTGTTCATTTAAAATAATATTGATTGATTGATCAAATTACGATAAGGAATATCTCCGTACCGATTCAAAATACGCATTGAGGTGTCACTGGCTTTTTTACCCATCACGCTGATTCCCGAAGGAGATATGCAGAGAGTATGGACTTCCATTCTTTCCAATCCAAACTCATTCGCTTCCTCCAAACCCATCACATTCCGCATACATGCTCATAAATTTCTTTTGCTTCTGACTTGGCCCTCTTGTAAGACGGCAACGATATGGTCGGTCTATGTCATTCGAGGTCGGCCTCCTCTGCGTGCATCCATTCTTTCAGATTCATATATCCCTTTCGTCATTCTCTCTTCGTTCATTTTCTTTACATGCCCGAACCTCCTTTCTTTATTCACTTTCATTCTAGTCACTACACTAACATCCACTCTACATTCCTTTCTAATATTATCATTCTTCATCTTATCAATCAGTCTCTTTCCGCATATCCTACGCAGTAATCTCATTTTCACAGTATTTATTCCAACTTCCAAATTGTTCGTCCATGTCCAAGTTTCACTCCCATAAATCAGGGATGGTATCAGGATTGCATTGGTATTTTCATGGGTATTTTATTTTCTTAATATTTTTTATTCCTTATCAATTTTTCATTTTTAATAGCTAGTAGCCTATTCGGGACGGAGACGAATACAACAAATCAAAAACCATGAAAATCGGTCCAGCCGAAGTGGCCCGTTGATATGTACAATGTGCACTGCGCCCCCGTGAAACAATACAAAATTAATTCGATTGAGTTAAGCTTATAAAATAATAACATTAAACTATTTCTGAAACATCCATATTTCATTCGTATTCAAAACTCTGGCGGGAAGAACTTGAGAATAATGCGCTCGCGCACACACCCTACCTCGCCTATTACCAACACAAATGTAGCGTGCCCGATAATATTGTTGACTTTGTATGAAAATTTTCTAACGTTCGAATCGATGCGGTGGAGTAAGTGGGATGGGCTACTGTAGGAGCGTTTGCGAGAATGAGAGAGAACTACCCGCGATGGCGTTTTGGCGCGTCATAGGTAACCGTTCCATACAAACATAAATATTGTATTTTACATCATTTCTTGCCAAGTTTTTAAACATTTTATTAGTTATTCTGTTATCCGGAGCGGAGAAGAATCCAATAAATCAAAAATCAGAAGATTCTGTTGAGCCGATCTCGAGTTATAAGTGTTCGCACTAACCCGACTTTAATTTATATAGTAGATATGTCGGTTAAAAAAATAAATCATTACCGTTATCTATTGAATCTTTCTACCAAAATTTCACTACTATTACGATAGATGGCGGTGGCAGTTCTGTCTGATAATGCTTTCAATACTAATTAAAAATGTATAATTTATATCTTTCTTATTCATTTATTCAACTTTTTATTAGTTATTTTGTTATCCGGAGCGGAGAAGAATCCAATAAATCAATCGTGCGAAGAATCTGTTCGGCCGATCTCGAGTTATAAGTGTTCGCACTAACCCGACTTTAATTTATATAGTAGATTAGATTTGAGTATACAGTTGTTGTAATGTTGGTTTGATTATCCATTAGTTTGAATATACGATTGTTGCGATGTTGGTTTGCTTATCCATTACAGCTGTTGTAATCTTGGTTTTATTATCCATTAATTTGAATATACGATTGTTGCGATGTTGGTTTGATTATTCATTACAGCTGTTGTAATGTTGCTTTGATTATCCATCAGTTTGAGTATACGATTATTGTAATGTTGGTTTGATTGTGCATTAGTTTGAGTATACGATTGTTGCGATGTTGGTTTAATTATCCATTAGATTGAGTATACAGTTGTTACAATGTTGGTTTGATTATCCATTAGTTTTAATATACTTACTGTTATGTATTCTCCCACGCTGCACTCCACTGGCTCGCCAACACACGGTATGCGCAAGCGACACTCCCTATCTCGCCCGTGGCTAGGAGCATACTACTTTACCGCTCCGTCTCTCTCCCCGTCATACCGTGGCACGAGACAGTGTAAGGCTTTATTACGGTTATGTAAGTTGTGTTGGGTTATGCTATTTAGACCCAAACACTACACCTACAGTTGTTCTAATGTTTCTTTGATTATCCGTTAGTTTGAATAACATACAGTTTGTTGTTTTTGTTATTTTTCTCATTTTTGACTTTTAACTGAACCAGCCGGTCTGTAATGGCTCAATCGATAGACAACAACACATACGGTAGGTCTCACCTGTCTCTTGCATATAAAGTCAATCCCTTTTTCCTGATGGTCATGCCTGTATAAACAACAGGCTTACAAGGTTGATGCGATAACTTCAGATTTCTCATAGTAATTCCCAAATGACAGATTTCCAGGAAGACAAGCAAAAAGACAGGAGGATAGTTATGTTATATTCTACATCACAAGAGGCTACAAGACATAACAGGACAACAACTGGCTTAGGAAAAAGGAAGAATAAGAAGTAATCCTCGGCTTATCTCAGTGGAAAACTGAATTTCAAGAGATTCTGTTACCTCCCAAAACCTTTTAACAACCTTTCTAGAACCTCCTGTGCTGATTGCGTTATTACTGTGGTAACAGATACGGCAAATGAAAAAAAGTAACATATCTTCGTTGAAAGATTAATCTAGAATTATGAATTTGGAGCTCGAATTTTATAAGGAATGAAAACACTCATTGAGGGGAAAATACGTACAAAACGTACAAGTAGGTCCTACTCCATAAATAGCTGTCAGGAGGTTCTCTAGCCTTCTCAACAACCTATTTACAATCTTTTAATAACCTCCTGTGCTATTTCGGTAGAGAATTCGACACACGACATATTTGTTGTGTAAGCATTTTTTGACGATGCGGAAATATGTAGATGAAAGCTTGATAATATGAATATTGAACGAATTATGGGGTTTTTATGGACTATTCTGATATTCTAAATCGTAAGTAATCTCGGAACCTACTTCATTTGACTAATAAGAAAATCACAAGCCCTTTTATTTGTATTCAACAAAATTTCGAATGTTGAATCAGTCTTGCTGGCAGCAATTTTTGACCATTCGTATTTTCAACTCATTATCTAAAGCAGCCTTTTATGTTTTTGATAGGTGGCATAGAAATTCCCAAATATACATTCGACTTTTTCGTTACCTTAATGCAGAACTATCCTAAGTATCTCAAGAGTAATTTTTGACAGGAGCAGTTTAAAGTTTGACATATTATGTCATAATAATTAAAATATTTTTTAAATTCAACCCAACTTTTGACATGCATTAGTACATTGTACATGTTAAAGCTCACATTTATTGAAACAATTGTTATCTTTATTTAACATTTTTTAATTTTATATTTTCACTACATAGTGAAATTCTGCAGGAGATTAAAATTAATGCATTAACAATCACGGTGTCATATATTTAGGATCAAAATGTTTATGAGGAATTGGTAAAAAAAATAATCAATGTGAGATGGGATATTTCTGCACATAATATATTGGTCTATGCTCGACATTTCCTCATACTCAACTCATTTTGACCAAAACATGAACATAGGATAGTTCTGCATTAAGGTAACGTTTTGTCCTCTGGATTTTGTCCCTTGGTCATTCCCTCAAACGATGGTATGTAGAGGACCTCTATTTCGAATCAAGAGTCCTATTGCAGGCTTTTGGGACATGGTTTTGAACAGTTTCCTTTCTCCTTTAGTTCTTTGGAGAATTTCGTTGTTTGCTTTACAGTGATTATAACCTAATGGGGAACGTTGTTAACGTAAAGTGAACCCAATAAGCCAACTTTTGACATAAACAGTAGAAGACGACCGGTAGCTTGCAGTGGTTTGTTCATACCATTTAAAATCGAACGTTTTTAAAGAATTGTTAGAATCGTTGCTTTTTGTGTATTCGTTGACACATTGATATTTCTTGATCTTGAGATATGCGTCTAAAGAGTCCGAGTGCGTAATAGCAATCCGGGAAATTTTCTGAGGTTGGATTGAGGTGAGAACGTTATCAGATGGGGTCGGCAACGGCGCCAATATTGGTACCAGAATGTCTACAGAATGAACAATCTAAAAATGTCAGATATGACATTGAATACGGCGGTCCGAATGGACAACGACAGCTGGGAGGCCCCCAAAATATCAAGAGGCTACTTATTTCTTAAATTAAAACAGACTCTTGAGTCTACAAGAATATTTTTTACTGTTTTCATACATAAAATATAAAGGGTCTAGGAAAATTCATCGCTGTCTGGGTACAACTGTCAAATTGTTTGACCTAAAAATAAGGTAAAGCTTCAGTTTAGTCACTCCTATACATTAAAGATGGCGGCGATTTTGACATACGCTGGAGTATTACCGTGTTATCACTCGGGGAGGTGTCCAAAAAGGTATGGGGGGTTCCACCCTCCAAATCCCCCTTTTTAACTACATTCCAACCTTAGCCTAACCTATTCAAATCGTATATAAAATAACTTCGAAATCAAAAATTACAAAAACTCAGAACCCGGAATCGAATTGCATTCTAAAAGTACCTACTCGCGATGAATTGTACTGACGATGAATTGTTCGCGATGAATTTACCGGCTACCAAAATATAAAAATTTGGGAAAATGCAAAAATTAAAAAAAAAATTGAAAAGTTTTGCATTTTTTCCTACAAACCGAACAAACGCCACGGGAATGACCAAAATGGAGTATTGCCGTAAAATGAGTATTTGCTTACCGGCTTGTTGTGCCCATTCCAGTATAGAAGGCACCCTGGCTCCAAACGAGGACGAGCAGTTTTCAAAGCTCGCAGTACCATCCAAGCCAACCGTCTCATAATTGGCTTTGACCCCACACAACAAAGCTGTCGCGCAGGCTGAAGATTCTCCAGTTTGAGCATTCAAGTTGTAGGTCTGAAACAACAACAAAAAAATCCGTTAATCAAAAAAAAAAAGGTACCATTTTAAGTGGTTGGTAGCCTGGCGGTAACTTCGCCGGCTTTCGTACTGGAATCGTGGGTTAGATCCCAGGTGCTGACCACCTTCCTCTTTCATGACACATGCCATAAAAATCTTACGGTGGAAGTGTCAAAGAATGTATTTTTGTGTTCACTTTGAGTTAGCACTGATTCATTTTTATAAGAAAAATGACCTATTTTTTCTAAAAAAATAGTTTCTTAATTTGGATAACTACAGGTCAAAATTTGTTATAATGAATATCGAAGTAACCAAATTTTCGGTAGGTATATACCGGATTTGTCTGAACTGCTGGATATCTTTGAGAGAAATATACTCAAAATTCTGAGGCCTATGCAATATGCGTAATGGTTAAACCTGGGAAATGAGATAACGAATAGCTCCACAACATCCATCCATGCAAGATTAAACAGGCTGCGATAGGCCGGAAATGTGCACAGGCTGCCATCCTCAATGGCAACAAGGAATTTTATGGCCTGTCTTTTGCACACCTCCCTTTTTCCCTTAAAATTTTCCCTTGAGAAAAATAGATAAAAAAAAAATAACCGAACAATATTAAATAAAAACTTATAAGTTGTCATGAAAATAATTAAAAAAAAGAAATATTCGAAAGTTTCACAACGTGTTAGAGATAATTTTCATGTATAGTGGAAATAAAATGCGCACTAAACGGCAAAAAATTCATTTTGAGATTTATTTATTTTATTTATATACTTAATACACGGCGTTAACGCCTTTTACATATAAAAGTTAAAACAATAATATAATAATAATTCAGTGGTCATCAATAATAATAACAAATAGACAACAACAACAAAAAAAAATCAAACAACAACCAATACTCAATAATAAATAAATTAGCAATTCATATACAGTGATGTATGCTCTACAATGCGACTCAATGAATAAATGTTTGGAAATAACAATAAACGAAACAAAAAGGAATATAAAGGAAACATACCACCAACATCACTACAAACAGCAGAGAACACGCCAAAAACATCCAGCAAAACAAAAAGATAATCTAATAAAACCTAATGTTGCCCCCATATAGACATATAGTACTACGATGATTTTTGGATGTGTTTTTTTACGCCTTTAGATCATCGATATGGACTTAGTGCAATATTAATGCTATTGGCAATGGTTTATAGAACATTTCCTCATACTCAACTCATTTTTTTCATTTTTGGCGCTTAGTGCGTATTTTATTTCCACTACCTAATACCTATACATATTATACAGTTTTTTTTTTTTAATTTTTTTTTAATAAAAATCACTCACATATACACAATAATAAAATTAACAAATTCTTTTTTATATACATGTTACATTTTATTTTTATTATAGGTAGGTACTCACGCCGGAGTGCGTAAGTATTCGAACGGAAACTGATAAAATATCTTTGGTATAGATTCACGGAGTTCAACGTGTGTGATAATGGCCCACTCACTAAATTATTTTATCGGATCGCATTAATTTTTCACACTATTTTTTTCCCCAAGAAAATAAATATCCGTTTCAAGAATGGGGCCAGAGATAATGGGGGAGGGTGAGAGTAGAAATAGTTGGCAACATCTTTCATTATCGGAGGGGGAAGGGGGGGGGATTAGGGGCCCCTCTGGTGGACGTCTGAAATAATTACCGGTCATCTTGATTAACGGGACACTTTTGCCTTCCATTATCATTTGTTCACGGATAATCGATTGACCGTTAAGCCGAGAACAAAAGAGCGCGCGGGGGATAATCAGCCGGATCTTGCCAACTATTTGTCCCGATTAAGACTTAACCCAAGCACACTTTGTACGAAGCGCTTAACTAGGCGTTAAATTTTAACATGAGGTTCACCAAAAATGAAGGAAGAACTTTAAAGTTATTCATTGAAAACGACCAAATAATGATATTTTGGATGGTTAAGACATTATTTGATACTTCTATCACTCTAGGAAGAAGAAGAATATGACGTATATTTTGTATACATGCTTACGAATTTTTTAGACTCAGCGGCATGTCACACTAAACGAAGCTGGAGATGGAGAATACTTTCTTGATCGCTGATATGGTCACCAAGGAAACAACAAAGAGAAAAAACCAATGGTGCTAATACGATTTTTTTTTTTTTTTTTTTAAGCCTTCACTCGTTTGCGAGTGTTTTAGGCAGGGTAGGGTAAACAATATTTAAAAGCAAACTCAGTCAGCTAAATTACTCTATCGTTAATTTTCAGGAACTTTAAAATTTCAATATAGTTTTTAATCGAATTTGTCGCGATAATTGATTTGATACATAATGGAAATGTATTGAATTCATTCTTTAGATATATTAAAAACTCCACTCGATTCATTGAAGGACAGCTAAAAAATATATGGTCGAGAGTCTCGTCGTCCTGCCCACAGCTACACACCGGGGAAGGCAGGACTCCGATTTTCGTCAAGTGCGACGCTGTTATGCAGTGTCCGATACGCAATCGTGACACCAATGATATGCATAGTTTTGATAGTTTTACCGTCTCAAACCACGGCACATGAGGGATATTGGACTGGACCGATTTATAAAAAGAGCCAGTTTCCGAATTTTGCCAATGAAGAAACCATTCTTGTTTTAGTTGGGGCTTTAAATCAATTATCAAATCACTGACAACAGGCAAGGGTATGTGAGGGTGAACCCCACACGAACAACCGCTTCTGGCAAGCTGATCTGCCCGCTCGTTTCCAGAAATACCAATGTGGGAAGGTATCCAACATAACTGAACTCTTAAATTTTGCTGGGAAGCTTTAAGGAGGAGGCTTCTGATTTCACACATCATATTGTCCCCGGGACCAGAAGGTATCGTTTCAAGAGCTTTAAGAACACTCTGTGAATCAGAAAAAATAACCGAGTTTGGGATTTCTCGGCTGAGTATTTCTCTTAGGGCTTCTATAATTGCAATACTTTCTGCAGTGAAAACGGTGGAGAAACTATTAAGTTGGTATTTCATTTCAACTCCAAGGGACGGAATCACCAGTGCAGATCCACACCCGTTGGAATCTTTAGACCCATCTGTGTAAATGTAAACACAGTCAGGCCAAGTTTCATTAGCTTTGACAAGAAAATTTTGATTGTTGGCGTTACTATTACAATTTGAGAGAGATTTATGAAGACCAAAATTCAATTCGATTTGTGGAGAAAAAACCAATGCCTCAAACGGAGCCAAGAACATTGGTAAATTCATTTTCGGAATGATGGTGTAATGTTGCCGAATAATCTGCAAACATTCCACAAGCAAAGGGACACGTCTGCGATAAGTAGCATTTTTAAGTAAATCATTGAACTTTTCCGCTGTTGTGGTGAGAGGGTGTGAGAAAATATCCAGTCTTTTTAAAAGGAATCTGAAACAGAGGAGTTTTCTTCGTAAATGCAGTGGCATTTGCCCTGTTTCCACTTGAAGAGATCCTACCGGGGAAGACCTCATGGCTTCAAGTACCATACGTAAGCATTGTGACTGTACTCGTTCAAGTTTCAATTGTAGATATTTGGGCAATGGTTCAAGTAGGAAACTTCCATAATCTAGGTGGGATCTAACTAATGCCAAGTACATTATTTTGAGTGTTACCGGGTGTGCACCCCACCAGACTCTTGACACTGAACGCATAATGTTGATGCTTTTTTGACATTTAGCGATTGTATATTCAATATGTGAATTCCACGAAAGCTTCCTGTGAATTACCATACCCAAGAACTTGACGGAATCCTTGGTCGGGATTCTCACTTCGTTACTCTCTATGTTTACCGAAGGAATTTTATGTTTATTTGAGAATACCAAAACCTGGCTTTTTGCGGGTGAAAGTTCGAGACTGTTAGTCTTCAACCAATTATTAATATTCCCGAGTGCAGTTTCGACCACCGTGGCTGCTTTATTAATATTACTGTTCGAATTATATACCACAAAGTCGTCTGCATACTGAAGTATCTTACAGGTATCAGGGACAGATATGTGCAGGTCAATTGTGTAAAGATTAAAAAGGAGGGGACTTAAAACAGATCCCTGGGGTAAGCCCCTAAAGACTGTTCTTTGAATTGTCCCACCTGGGGTTTCTATTATGATTTCTCGCTGAGCAAGGATACGTAGTATGACTTTAGACAATTTATCTGGAATTTTCACACCTTTTAGTTTTCTTTCCAGTATTGGCAAACTAACATTGTCGTAAGCTCCATTTATATCTATAAAACAGGCCCCTGTACTTGCCTGTTCGAGTCTTGCCATTTGAACGTCCGAAACCAATATATTTATATTATCTATGCATGAACGACCCTTTCTAAATCCAAACTGTGTCTGAGGGATTAAATTTTTATTTTCTGTAAACAATTCAATGCGAAACTTTATCATATGCTCCAAGATTTTGAGCATACAAGATGACATAGCAATTGGGCGATATGATGACCCCATGGAAGGGTCTTTTCCTGATTTAAGGATAGGAATGACTACCTGCTTTTTCCATGCCTTGGGAATCTTATTTGTATTCAAAATTCTATTATACAGATAAAGCAATCTTAATTGAAATGATTGTGGACAATTTTTTAACATTGAATATGATACTGAGTCCATACCAGGAGATGAATCCTGTGTACGTCCCATAGCAGCTGTCAGCTCATCCAGACTAAAATCCTTGCACAACCACAAATTGTGATCTGATCTGCACTCAGTGTTCACAAACATTTCATCCTCGCAAGGAGCGTAAGGAGGAGCGAGTTTGTCAGCGAAATCCTCGATCCACTTATCGTAATTCTGAGGCGAGGGCTGAGATGCAGTTCCTCCCTTGAATTGTCTTATAGTTTTCCAGATTTGGCTGGTTGGTGTGTCAGGGGATAAAGAGCTGCAAAAACTTCTCCATCCCTGTCGTTTTTTCCGTTGAAACGTTCTTTTGGCTAAGGCCTGGCATCTTTTAGCTTCAATAAAGTTCTCCTCCGAGGTATCATTTCTATAATTTCGAAGTGCCTGTCGTCTACCGTTAACAACTTCATTGCATTGAGTATCCCACCAGGGGGGAGGAGTTTTACGTTTTCTTTGGTTTCGCATTTTGGGGATAGAAATTTCCGCCGCGTGAATAATACACTTCGTGATACTACCCTCCAATTCATCAATATCATCGAAATCCTTATCACAAACATTTTGAAATGCTGTCTTATATGAATCCCAGTTTGCCGCTTTTATATTGTATTTTTTCCGGAGTGTTTTCAAATTATTTGATGGATGTGTAATACCAGATGAAAGAACTATAGGGAAGTGGTCACTAGAGTGAGGGTCTGTTATTATCGACCAATTTAAGCGACCCGCCAAATCAGGCGTACAAATTGTAATGTCTACTGCGTTGCTTTTTTGTGAAGGAGGAGCCAATCTCGTTGGGGATCCGTCATTCAAGATGCACAGATTGTGCTCATCCATGAATTCCAGTATAGCTTTTCCACAAGTATCAGTGGAACTGCAGCCCCAGGTCACAGAATGTGCATTGAAATCAGACAGTAATATAAATGACCTACATAATCTATTAATGATATTTGTAAAGAGACCCTTGTCAAATGTTGTCCTAGGTGCGAAGTAAATAGATGCATATGATATATTGCCGATAGTGATAGCAACAATTTGAAAACTGGGATGGCTGGGAAGGGTGACAATATCAAAAGGAATATCTTTCCTTACAAGAAGAGCAGCCCCACCCCTGCCATCTGCCCGATCGTCACGTACCACTACGTAACCCGGAATGCAGAAATCAGTGCCAGGAGGAAGCCAAGATTCAGAAATTGCTGAAACGGATATGTCAAATTCTTGTAATAGGGAAATAACTTCATTTTTGTTGGACACAATACTTCTACAGTTCCACTGCAGAATGGAAATCTTATTGTGATTGAAAGTTTGTGGGTTCATTGTTGGATAGGAAAGATTGAAGTGAAGAAATCAAATTAGCAGCGTTGTACGGTGAAGAAGTTTGTGAGGATAGTAATTCAATGAGCATCATTATCATGGAATTCATGAATTTAGCATTGTCATTATACAGGTTATTTCTCAATTTATTATGGCTCAAATCATCATTTTTTGAGGTGGGTCGGTCTGATTGCAGCGCGAACCCATTCGGAGCTGATGACCATTCTGCACCGTTTGGGAACAGAAGGTGAGAATCATACTCCGTTTGGTCGTAACCTGGGGTGCGAGTTGCCTTAGGTGTTTTATACCTAAATGTTGTTTTACGGGAGGATGTTATGTTGTTATTTTTCACGGGAGAAGAAGAAGAAGAATCTTTTTTTAGTACATCTGCATAAGATATGACATTTGAATGGAGCTTGGAAGCTTGGTAGTATGATATGTTATCTTGCGCCATTGAATTTTTAATTCTTTTTTGTCGTAAAAGTTCCGGACAAGAAAGGCTCGTGGCTCTATGTTCCCCACCGCAGTTATTACACTTCTCTTCCTCAGATGTGCATTGAATCAGTTCGTGGTCTTTTCCACATTTCGTACATTTAGGGGCTGAACGACATGCCGTTTTGGTGTGTCCAAACTTCGTACATTTGAAGCACTGTACAGTTGGGTAAAAATAAGTCTCAACAGCAAAGGAGTTATAAAACAAATATACATTTTTAGGAAGCGACTGACCCTCAAATGTTAGCACCATGGTTTGAGACGGTTTCCAAACTGGTGGAACCACCGACTTATCTTTATAGCTCAAGCGTCTTATTTTTATTATTTTCCCCGTGTTTGGGTTGGACTGATTTAAACATGAAATAATTTCCTCATCGGGAATTTCGACGGAAATACCTCTCACGAGACCCATTCTACTAACGTTAAATGTCGGGATGTACGCCTTGTATTGAGAATTTGATTTTATGAAAATATTTTTAATGAACGAGTTTGCTGCTTCATAATGGTTGAACTCCAATGCAAGTTTGTATCGGCCTTCCGATTTCAAAGAACCGTTTATTACATTCTTTATATTAATTCTAACGATGAACCTTCCCAGCTCCATGGGGTGTACAGGTTTGCTACGAGAACTCTGTACGAACACTAAAAAGGGACCGGTAGATGTTTTCGAATAAAAATTTGTAGGAGTTGGAGGGCCTGTGGGTTTATTCACATCCGGTGTTTTGGGAGTCTGAACATTTGAAGACGAAGTATCTGAGAGAATTTGACTTGCCGACAAATCTGTAGACATGCCGTCATCTCCTACTCTTCTTCGCTTCATATCTTTAACAGGGGTAGGGGGAAATATAGGGGGGTCTGGTGGATCGGGGGGTAAACGAATTTCTAGGGGGGAAGGATCCATATTTGAGAAATCACACTATCTACTTAAAACATTTTAAGTTTGGTCTGATGATGGCTGGTAGCCGAAACCGGTAACCAAAGAAATAAATATATAAATAAAAAACAGTTAAAAAATAGTTAATTTTTCCAAAACATAAAAATGTTAGGAAACTGTTTTATAGTAAGCCCAAAAAATATAGAAAAAATAGTGCACACTATCTACAATTAAATGTGCTTTATCAGCGTACAAAATAAATTGTTATAGAAAATACAGTGATAAAAACTCACTTTTACGTGTCTACAAAAAATGCAAAAAACAAAAAAAACAAAAAAAGAAGAAATACTTATTTATATGGGTTGCGGCGTCGTGTATTTATTACCACACGGGCCGCAAAATAATAATACGGCAACAATAAAAATAATAAAGAAAAAAAATATTTCTGCTTACCAGCGAATGAAAACAAAATTAAGTATAATATATTTACAAATTAACTTACCCAATTTGATGAGAAAAAAAAGAAAAAAAAGAGTGAAAAAAGAAAACATAAACTTTCACCTGCGGAGTGTACAAAATTAAATAATAATTATTTATATAAATGATACTGTGGTAATCATCGATTCAAAAAAACTCAACAAAACACACGTCCGTACAGCAGCGTTCCCCGCACATCGTCCCGCTAATACGATTAGAAGAAGAGTTTTTTGTCCGCAAATAAGCGCATAGTAGAGTTCATATTATCGACTCGTTCGATCATTTTATATGGATTTTTTTTCGATATTGGATCATCAAAACTGTCATCGTTCATTAATACGTCCTTGCTCTTGTTGTTCCCATGGTGTCTAACACCAAACATAAAATAATAAAGTATGCTATGGCTCTATGTTTCGTTTGGTGCAAAGTCACACAACTTACTTGAGTGTTTTTTTTTTATTTACTGCGTAGTTGTACCTATCACTCAAATAAAAAAGTGTATCAAATATGTTGGCTGGTTTTTGATATTGTAGTATTTGTTTATGTTTTTTTTTTGTAGTGTTTATTGTTACACTTTATGTTTGTGAATTTTGCGAAATAATAACTACCTACAGATGTCTTCATGTTTGAAATCTGGTTAACTAAAACTGCGTGACGGAATAGTGAATCCTTAATCAGTGTTCGATCTGGCGTAATTTCAATTATCTCTTCCCACAGATCTGGTATACCGACTCCTCACATGTTCCAGAAAAATCCACTTGCTCTTAGCAGTGCTACTAGGGATTGCAATCCCGCACCATTTTCAATCCCGCGGGATATTTGCGGGATTGACGTCAATACCGCGGGATTTTTGCGGGATTGACTTCAATACCGCGGGATCCCGCAAGGTTAAACAGAATTTAAAAAAAAAACGTTTTTTTATTGTATTTTTTTTTTTTTTTACCCATCACGCCGTTTCCCGAAGGGGGTAGGCAGAGAGTACGGATTTCCACTCTTTCCTATCCAAACAAACCTCTTTCGCTTCTTCCAAACGCATAACATTCCGCATACATGCTCTTCTATTCCTTTTACTCCTGACTTGGCCCTCCTCTAAGACGGCACCGATATGATCGGACCATGTCATTCGAGGTCGGCCTCGTCTGCGTGCACCCATTCTTTCAGATTTATATAATAATTATCCTTTTAGTCATTCTATCTTCGTTCATTCTCTCTACATGCCCAAACCACCTTATTTATTCACTTTCATTCTAGTCACTACACTAACATCCACTCCACATTCCTTTCTAATACTATCATTCCTCACCTTATCAATCAGTCTCTTTCCGCATATCCTACGCAGTGATCTCATTTCTACAGCATTTATTCCAACTTCCAGATTTTTCGTCCATGTCCATGCTTCACTCCCATACATCATTGATGGAATCAGGATTGCATTGTTCATCAATTGTTTGGATTTAAGAGATACATTCTTATTTCTCATTAGAGGTCTTAGTGCACCGCCAACCCTTCTACCAGCCAGTTTCCTTCTTTCAATTTCCTTTTCACACCTTCCATCTCTGCTAAATAAACTACCTAAATAGACAGTTTATTTTTATGGTATGTAATAATCAAATAGGTATTTAAAATTTGCGAAAATCAACAACGCCTCACTGTACATAATTGAATACCTATAGTTAGTGCTACGATTATTCTTAGCGGACAATTTTTTTTATAGCCATCACAAAATTCACACACTGATATTTTTTTTGTAAAATATAATCGACCAAAAAATACCTACATAAATAATATTTTTGATTATTTATGTATTTTTATAAAAAAAAAAATTGAATGAATAATAGTCGTGTGTAACAAGAAGAATGGTTATTTAATTTTTATTATTATGAACTTGCAACAATAATAATTTATTAGGGAAATTCGAAACATCACGTTCACATCGCATTAATCATACTTCATACACGAGGAACTGACGAATAATAAAATACGTCAATTTAACAAAATATTTCGTAATTCCTACGCCCCGTGAACAAACTCAAATTGGCGTTCGACTACAAACGAAGATTTCGCCAATGTATAGTGCGAAAAAATTAACTGTCTACTGGAACATATAAACAAAATTTAACAAAGTTCCAAGACTTCCAAGTACGTAATAATGATATGTAATTATTGAAAGGTTAATAAAACATGATGTTATATTTGAACACTGATTTTTTTCGATTACATTAGATGTAGGTACATATTTTAGTTCATCACTCCATGACCGACACCAAAGGAAGTGCTTCTACATACAAAAGTCACTTCCTCTTTTTTGGGCCATAGAAAAACAACTTTTACAACAATAATTATTATATTACCAACAGTAATCATCAGGATTGTATTGTTTTTGGGTTTAATGACTCCAGAGACAATCTCTGATTTGGTGAAAGATGTCATTGGTTCGATGACGTACGACACTCTCGTTCTAGCTAGTGTATTTTTGATAATACTTGCATTAGATTAGAATGACCGCACGGGTTACGCATGAGTCGAACCATGGTCAATTATTGAAAACCATATACCTAATTATGACAGAAAAAATGTTTTGTGAATGTAAAGCGTAGGTTAACAGCTAGTGCAACGGTAACAATTTTAAATCAGTTAGACACATAGCTACAAAATAAAAGTGTTTTATGACCACGTGTAAGCTATTACACAAAAAGCTCATTTTGCGCCCAAAACATTTTGAATCAAATGATTAATGAAAAAATCAAGCATATTCTGATAAAATGTGTCAAAATCTGTTTGAACGGGTGCATATTAGTCAAATAAAAGGCGTTGGCTTGAATCATGTAGATACCTACCTACCAAACAATTGCATAAGCGTTTTAATTTTGAAAGTTCTTGTCAAGATTACGTTCTGGAAGAAAGTAAGTATCTGCCCTGTCTTAATAGCAGAAAATCTGTGTCCCTAATGAATATATAACAACTAATGACTCTAACAACTCATTACTGATGTTCGGTTTTAAAAGGAAGACACCACTACGGGCTTACGACCGTCTTCTACTGTTATTTCGAAGGCTGGCTTAGTGTGATCACTTTACGTTAGCAACGTTCTCCATTAGGTGGTGAGTAATGTTTGTCTCCGAAACTCCTAATCATGAGAATTCTCAACATGTCGAATAATTCCATGTATGCAACAAGTAGAAATTTAATAATAAATGAAAAATAGAGATAAAAGTTGGAAATTATTGAGAACAAGAGAGCAACCAAATTTAAAGACTGCGACTGCTGTCATGTATTTGGCGCCAGGATATGACTATATCCATTTGTGTCCCTAATGTCATATATTTACTAACAGTTTAAAGGACAAAGATAACGTCCTGATGAAAGGAAGCGTGTGGACCTACAAAAAAAAACTCCAAAACTTATTTCTTCCTTCTCGGTATCTTGAGTGACCAGGTATTTCATCTATGGTCATATTACTTTACACCGCACCTACAAGAATACAAGAATATCTTACAGTCGGCTGACAGCCTCAGTGCCAGTTCAATACGAATATTGAATTTCTTAACGACGAATCTAAGATTCGAATATCGTTCGAATCTCGTTCAAGTGAGAATTCACAGACTATTTTTTTACTTGTAATTTCTACATAATATGGTTGGCGTTCTGTATCAGACAAAATATACGAGTTACCTATATTTAAGCGTTAATCCAAAAGGCGTAAGTCATGCTGAAAGCCGTTTATCGTACGCGCCCTTCTATTTGGGGGTTGGGACGATTACAAAAAAGGTTTTTAAAAGGTTTTAGCGTTTTTATTGGAAAAACAGAGGTCATGCATTTTGCGGAGAATAAAGATCTTTTAGCGTGTGAGTACCCAGGGCATCAAAGGCTGTTGGAATGCCCCCGTAACGGACACTGGAAAGAGTAGGTAATAATAAAAGTAAAAACGAAAGCAGGTGTACAACAGGGGGTTGTATTATGTACCTATTATGATAATATATCACCGGAAATAACAAGCCCACTTATTTCCCTTTTCAAACTGAAAACAAAAGACGGTTGAAAACATCTGAGACACGCTGAAAACAAAATTATGTTGTTATATTTTGTTATTCATTTGTTTTGATTACTTCCCAAAGGATACACATGCTGTTTTTTTTTAGCCTTGAATTTACAATCTACTTTTGAGTGATTGATGATAACACCAAGGTAGTAGAAGGCTGTTACACCTCATCGATAAACATATAAAAAATAATAATCATCAAAATCATCAAAACCAATAGGTCTTGATGGGAATCGTTTTTTATTCGTGATTCATGTATTGCGAAGAGAGAAACACGACCATCTGATACTAAAAGGAAAATCAAGTAGAAGCTACTATGTAGAAGGCATTATGCAATAAACTTACTCTTCAAGTGGCATAGTGGTTAGATTGTTATTCGGAGTAAGAAATAATTGTTCCGAGCAGAAAGATCCAACGTTTGGGGATCTAAAAAATCAGAATATTAAGAAGTTCCGAGTAAGAAGCCGTTTAAGGTATTGAGTTATAATACAGACAACGTAGATAGATACTTATACCTAAGGGGTATTTAAAACTAAATGTTAAGCTATATTTTGGTTTATGAAGTACGAAGTTGAAAGAATATCGAGGGGTAGAAGAAGTTAAGACTGCGGCAAAAAACTCCAAAGATGACCTAGAAGTCAGTCCCAGCTTGCACGGGTAGATAGGTATTAAAAAAAATAATTCAGTTTGCTTATGATCTTAATAGATCCCTAACTTTATCAAAATATTCTATAGGCTATTTAAATCTGGAATATAGCATTCTAATGGTCCCCTCCCGTTCGGCTCGTACCCCAGTGACGCCTATATCTCTGCCGGATTTCAATAAAAAAAGAACACTTATTGTGGCATAGCTATTAAAGTTAGACATATTATTATGCTGTCGCGACATTTTTTTGTAAATAATGATGTCTTCTACAAAGTCGTAGTACATTATTTTATTCTATCATCAATAGTTTTCTAGCGTAGGCGATGTAAAGAATATTTTAGGTAATTTTTTTACACCTTGGGTTACATTATTGGAGTTTTAGTGAGGATCCCAAATATTTTTGAAAATTCAATATAACCTATGTTCACCGGGGATAGTGTAGCTTCCCAAAAGTGAAAGAATTTTTTTTAAATCAGTCCAGTAGTTTCGGGCTTATTATTGAACAAACAAACAATCAAATCTTATATTGGTATAGATTACGTAATAGTTTCACCATGTGAATGGAGAAAGTAACTTAGGTAGGTACCTACCTATGTATGTGCGCGGCGGGCTGGCGCGGTATTTCTTCATCTATAGGTACGTATTTGTATTATTATTATTTACTAGCTTAAGTACCCGTGCGTTGCCCAGGAATAGTGCATTATGACCATGATACTTCAATTTATACCTGTGAAGTTATGTTTGATTAGGGCAACCAAATGCAAAAACGGCGAAGAACTCACAGATGAGCTCCTAGATGGCCAGGGTCTCAAGCAAGGTGACTGACTGGACCTCACATACATACCACAACAGTACAAATCCTAATACTTATTTCCAAAGTAGCCAAATCATCAGATATGCTTATGACCTCAACATAGTAGGACGATTCCTGATAGCCATAAGAGAAGTCTTTGACTCCTTGGAAATAACAGCAAAGGAATTGGGACATATTATAGAAATCAAGCGAAGGATAGCAACAGAAAACAAAGCATTCTTCTCTACTCTACTGCCTGTACTCTAGTCAAGAAGTGTCCATAGAAAAACAAAGATCACTCTATGCAAAACTATTATAAGAACAGTTATAACATATGTATAGGAAGCATGAGAAATGACTGCAAAATCCATGGAAATGCTGGACACATTTGAGAGAAGAATGCTTCGTAAGATTTTGGAGCCCACGAACGATAGAGAATCCTAGAGAGTATGGTTTTACCATGAGCATTACAATGTTTACAAAGCTCCCAGGATCTATGAATATGCTAAATTGGGCAAGGCATATTGTTGCTTGTTTTTATTTGGTTGGTTGGTTTTTAAATGAAACTCTTAATTTCACTTATAAAATTTAATTTTTTGTGTCGCCATATTATACCTACTGATGTCAAATAAAATATAATTGCTATTATTAGGTGAGAACAAAAACAAATTTGAAGGATTCATTAATCACGTAAAGGAAATAATATGTTCGGCAAACACTTTCAAACTCACCAATGCCAAGGACAAACTGAAGAAATTTTATTGCCAATTGATTTTAAAACTTTTAAACAAAAAAGTTCGCTATACTGAGATCGACTTCGTTACAACAAATTTTGGTTCAGCACATCTTATATGGAAGTTTTTCAGGGACAAATTGACGATTCGTTATACTGGAAATTTCATTAGGTACTTCGGTATTCGCAATAAAAAAATTTGACCTGTATTTGAATTTTTCATACTTCAATAGTGACTATGCATAAAATACAAAAAAATATATGTAGTAAGTTGAAGTAATAATATTCCAAATCATTAGAAAGAGTGCACTTATTTAGTCCTATTTCTTAGCTAAAAATCAAAGACACAAACAAAATACAATAAGATAACAGGCGTCTAAAGAAAATTGAACATATAATATTTAAGGATACATTGTGGTCCTAGTTACATAACCTCATCATCGCAATATTAAACTAAACTAAATTATGAAGTCTCAGGTTTGTATCCATAAAAGTAATGAAAAAAAAGGTTCCTATAAGTTGAATAGATGTAAGGTGTGATAGACTATATTATTATATCTATAAAAATAAAGCATTGTTCTTTGAACATATTTACAATGTAACATATAGGATTGTGAAATACTATAGCTAATTATATGCAATTACACATATTGAAAAGATTTAACGAATAAAATATTTAGCGTACAGTGTGTGCTGTTTATAGTCTATCTAATTATTATATTGTCTATCCTATTGAAAGAAGAGCTGCTGGCCTGTCTTCTGTTTGTGTCGTATCGAGTCTCACGACATTGGCAACCACTACTTCAACACCCCCGCTGTTCAGGGTCCAGTCCAATCTCTCATGTTGGGCATCTAAGATATTTGTCTTCGAACGGGACCACTTTGACCATCCAACATTTTCATCGGCAACAGTTGAAGGACTCATATTGATCCCGATGCACTGTAAAAAAATATTATTCAATTAAAATAAACACAGAATCCATGAGCAACACATATTTTTTGTTGGGTTTTGAAGACTGGTAAATATTTAATGAAATAGTGGAATTATAAAGAAGACAGTGACAGAATTCTCACTTTTTAAATTAATATTTGTTAAATTTTGTGTATGAAAACAAAAAATGGTAATTATTATTAAGTTTGCGGGCTTCTTTTGATATTTGACAAAAAACCTCCTAAATGAATATGTTTTAACCTAACAAAGTGTCCAGAGGAGGTGTCCAGAAACCTCCCTAAAAACTATGTTCCAATCTTAAATTAACCTATTGAAATTGTAGTATTATTATTCGAAGATGTTATCAAATCCTTTAATTTATCCAAATAGAATAACCAAATGACAATGGCCAGCAATATCTTCATTTTTTAAACAAAAACACCAAATTCAGAATCAAGAGATTGTATAAGAAAATATGCAACGTTTATATTTGATTTTTATTTAAAAAATTGGTTGATAAAATGCTTCAAGTATTATCAAATCACTCCATAACATGCTTGTATAAAATAAAATTACCTTTAAATCTTTAGGATAGGTATTTTCCATTCATAATTTGCAGTGCAAAATATCCTTGATTTTTCATAATTGGTAAACACTCACGATTCTGTAAACGATGATAATAAAACATTAGTTTTGAAAACACAATTTATATAATAATTTATTATCCCATGTAATTTTACTTACCAGTTCGTGTGGATTTTTCTTTTAAACATTATAATCCATTATTTATTCTTATGATTGTAATAACTCGTACTGTATATTTTATTTGACATGTGTGATGATGTGCTATTAGGCGCGTAGACGTCAGTAGCTTCTTCTTTTTCTTCTTTTTGGCATATCACCCTGCCATAAACTCAAATGTTCAATTAATAAATAATGTTTTTTCAAAACTTTTTGATATATTTGGAATATATTAAAATAATCCGAAAGATCATTAAAAAATTAGGTGTTTGTTTATTTGTATTACATTCTGTACACGAATTGTAAAAATAGGATTAAAAAACAGGATCATTACGTTTGCGTTTTTTTTTTTGCTGTCCTCTCTCATTGTTGTTCTATTGTCTGTGGTTGCCATCGCCAAACGTCAAACTTTTTATAGACGTCAAAATCTGTCAAAATACATTTCCACAATTCCTTTTTCAAAATTCAATTAATGCATTCTGTTTCCTTTTATTTTTATTAGATAGGTACTTAACTAATTGCACAACTTTCTTTTTGCTTAAATGTACTTATATTTTGTAACAAAGACTTATTTTATAACAATATACTTATTGCAAACATTATACAGTATACCTTCAGGAAAAATGTTTAATATGAGGTTAAATACTTATAATAATAATTATTATAGTAATTTAAATGAATCATTCATTTCACTTACACATGTGTATATTAACTGTGGTCTTTAATGAAATGATAAATTTCCATTAAAGTAAATAATATTCCCCCCTTAAACATGCATACATAATCATTATAAAAATTGTATTCTGATGTTATTTATTTATTTTAGGTTGAATTATGAAGACCACAAAATGCCACCTAAAAGAATATTCTCCAAGCCATTATCGTCCAAACTTTGACATTTTCATTCTGGTTTCAACGGAGCCCACAGAGATCATTCTACCATTAAAGCGTTGATCTTCTGAGAATTATTCTACTTATCAACAGAATGATAAAGCTACTCCTGCTTAGGAAGAATTGATTTATTACTTATATATCTGTGGTGGCATGGTAAAAGGCATTAAGTCAGTGGGATGACATTTCTCAGTATGGCGGATTTACTTGTCAGTATTTTAAGAGGTTTCATTTTTGTCAAATATTATTTAATACAAATAAAATATATCAACTTTGATGCATTTACTTCGTTAAAAAGGGTTCACTATACGATAACTCATATTTATTTCTTCAATATTTCTTTGTTTATATGCTTTATTTATAATGCGTGTCTTTTTACCTTGACAATTTTGGCTCATAGGTTGAAAAAATTTGTACTTAGGTCAAATTTTACAAGGAAATATACCCAGTTACTCTCTATCACATGCTAATTTATTATTTTTCAACACTTACATTTTATTCTTCATAAATATTAGTTATTTTTTAGCTTGCCTATTATTATTTTCTAGCATAGCATTCTCGGAACATCAGTAGGTATATTTTTTTTGCTCAGAATGTAATATTGTTAAGTAATAAATGAAGAATATTCTTTGAATAATAAAATGAAATTAGTTAATTATAGGTATTATTACCTTTGTTAAGAAAACCCTCTCTCACAATGTACCGATCCTTCAAAGCAGAGCTGAGGAATTTATACACGGTTTGGGAAAAGGTCATACAAACTGCACAAAATCATGCGCAGGGGAGGTTCCAACATCAAACCATTGCAAACCAGATTAATATTCGGAAATTTGAACATTATGACCTAATGGCGAACTTTGTTAACGTAAAGTGATCACACTAATCCAACCTTCGAAACAACATTAGAAGATGGTCGTAAGCCCGTAGTGGTTTGTTCATACTATTTTAAAATCGAACTGTATAATCAGTCATCAGTTGTTGATATAAGAGTTCGCACTAACCCGACTTTCTTTAAATTATATTAATAATAGTATTATAATAGCAATGAAAAAATATTTAAAAAATAATAATATGCAGATAGTATTACCTATCTATTGTCTATAGCTTAACAATTAAAACAACGAAAGTCGTAAACAGATTGGTCGACAGATAAGGCTGATACCTGCCACAAAGTTCACAAAATACATTATTTAAACACATTTTAAAAAGGTTCACTTTTAAAAGAACGGCTTCTCACGGCAGCTCTATCATAGATAACACCGTTTTACTTCGTGGTAGACAAAATTCGACGCGCGTCGTTTTACCTTGCCAAATAAAATTAATATTGAGTTATGCCGGAATGAAAAAATGCTTTTAAATCCTTTATAAGTGGATTTTTTTAAACTTATGTTTTTGAACTTTGTTCTGTTTGTGATAATGTATGATGTAGCGCATATAACTCAAAATGCTGAAAAACACGACTTAATGCCTTTTACCATGCCACCACAGATATTATCTTCTAATTATTATAAGTATGAAATGTTGTTGTTATTTTCATGCGTTACTACATCACGCTGAAACTACTCAATCATACTCTTTGTAGTTAACTACTTCAATGCATTTCAATATTAATACCTACCTAGTACCTACATATTCATGCAGACCTTATTATTACATTCCACAGGTTTTTTTTAAAACGGCAACCCTAAATTTTCACAATATGGAGGTATATGATGACATTTCATAAGTAAAATAAGCTAAATTGTTTTACTTTGTTTCAATGTTTTTACTTCTATAGTGGAAATTTTTTTGAAATAAATAGAAAGTTTAAGCATTGTAGATTAAAACAAAACCATACATGAGTAGCGACGGTGCAACTAAATGAGATTTAAATACAGTTTCAAGATACCTGATTCTGACAAAATGGCAGGATGAAAATCTTAATTTGTATGGGAGATTTATGAAAAAATCTAATATTTTTATCGATAAATAACATTTTCCAAATATTCATAGCCTTAAACGTCCACTGGTATTATGACTCGCTATAGAGGGTATTACTTTACTTCTGGTATCCCTAGTTTAGCCGTCTATAAAGGACGTTACATATATACGAACGGACTCTTTTATTTATATTGATTACCACTCCACGCATGGGATATATGCGACAGATTATAAACCCTTATATCTTCTCTCAAAATTAATCTTTGTTTGTTGAAACACGTACTTTATTTTAATTTTAAAGGTAGAATCTATATATTAATTTACAGCTTTCTAACTTCATTTATCTAAGAGATATGGTTGTTCGAAAAAAAACACCCCCCCACCCCTTCCCCCCTAATTAATGTTATCGTTTGAAAACAGAATAGTATAATTTGACTCTTTATGAAGATATCTTTTTTGAAAGTTCGATAAGACCAGTTTAAAACTTATTATTAGTAGCCACTTAAAAATCATCAATTTTTATATGTGCCCTTTTTTATCCTTTTTAGTAAAATTTTGGAAAAATTGCCGAATATGATAACACTCATTTCTATAGAAGAATTCATATGCCAAATCTCAAGTTCGTACCATGTCTTGTTTCCGAGATATTCGCATACTTTGAAAAACATTCAACCATATTTTTCACCCCCTTAGGGGTGGAATTTCCAAAAATCCTTACTGATTGACTGACATACTCACTCATAAACGCACAGCCCAAACGGCTAATCGTAGAGAAGTGAAATTTGGAAATCAGGTAGGTTTTAATACAAAACCTTCCACTAAGAAAGGATTTTTGGAAATTCCATCCCTAAGGGGGTGAAAAATAGGATTGAAAGTTTTTTCAATATATACGAATATCTTGGAAACTAGACATGGTACGAACTTGAGATTTGGTATATGAATTCTCCTATAGAAATGAGTAGTAGGTTTCTTAGACATTTTTTCCAAATTTTCACTAAAAGGGATGAAAAAGGGCACATATATAAAGGGATGATTTTTAAATGGCTCCTAAAAAGTTTAAAACTGGTTTTATCGAATTTCAAAAAAAAAAATCTTCAGAAAGAGTCAAATTTTATTATTCCGAAAATATTTTGGGTGTGTGGTAGTTTTTTTTGAGAAACCATATCTCTTAGATAAATGAAGCTAGAAAGCTGTAAATGAATATATAGGTTCTTACTTTAAAATAAAAATCGACCGGTTTCATTGTTTTGTAAAAGATTTATTTTAAGGGATGTTAAACAGTGATAAATATTTCACAAATAAGTTTAACCCACCGCGGCTAGCCGGCCGCGCACATAGGTAGGTACCTACCTAAGCTACTTTCTCTACTTCACTAACTTGGCGAAACTATTGCATAGTAATAATAATAATAATCAGATCATAGGAACGGGATAACGTATCTCGTGGATATCACTATACCGTATGATGAAAATTTGAAAAAAAGCCGAGCAGGACAAGATAATTAAATATCTTGATCTTGCTCACGAAATCAAGGATATGTGGCATACACAAACCACCCACATAATACCTATAGTGATATCGATGAATGGAGTTATTCCTAAGTCTCTTAAAGACAATCTAGGGAAACTTGGCATCTGTTGTGGTCTCAGATATGCCATTCAAAAGGCAGTTCTGTTGTCCTCATGTAGGATGATAAGAAAGTTCCTTTCTCTGTAGTTCGAAGATCTCTCATGATTACATTACATCGTGATGTATCATGAGAGATAATACCGATATTTTTATATTTTAGTACTAGCTTTCCCGACAGACGTTGTCCTGTGTTCCTTACTATATGAATATTGAATTCGAATTTGTATGGTGATGAATTAATGATCATTTTATCAATGTGATTCTGAACGATGCGTCTGTTTCAAACCATCTATGTTTCATCCGCATTTTCTCAATCGCACCAATTGACAATTTCTGTCAAAATTTCAAAGTTTGAATAAATTTAAGGTAAAAAGTACTTATATGGTTGTCTACGTAGAGTTTTCTTTAATTTTCTAATTTTCCAAGCATTTTTCGTATTTTTTACTTCTAAAAGGACATTCTCGTGATAAAAGCCTACACGACAAAAAATAATTAGCGAAATCAGTCCAGCCGTTTAGGCGTGATGTGATGACATCGGGAAATAGCTCTCCATTTTTATATATAAGATATAGCATTGTATTTAATTTTAATTTAATTTTTTTATTAATGTTTATACAATGATGTATGCTTTATATGATATTGTGATTTAATGAATAAATGTTTTGAAATAATAATAATATAGTTTTGAAGTAGCCGACCCGTCAAACTTCGTCCCGCCTTGGAATCTTACATAATAATTCAGTAATGTATGTATATTTATTTATTTATTTATTTGTTTCACTCCAACTGTATGTCACAGCATCACGCTAAAACCGTAGGTTCTGCGTTGAATATTTTTCTTCGCAGTTTTTCGCAAATACAATTGTGGTAATCTGAGATACAAATATTTACATTTCATTAAATATATTTTAAATTATTTACAAATTTCTAAAAATTTAAAATCTTCATACAAAAATTAGAAAGTCATGTTTTAAAAGTAAAATTATACGTCTAAATTTTGTGTAGAACTGTAGCATTACGGTATGAAAATGTACAAAATCGATCGAAGTTTGATTTGAAATACAAAAAATTTAAGTAAAAGTCTTTTAATTCTTATTTTATAAAGATTTTCACCGAAACTTCTTATAAAATATGTACGCCATGACAGATGACTAAGGCCGGTAAAGCAGAGTTCGCTTGCACCCTCTCTCTCCTAAGGTAGGTACCTCATTAAATTTATCACTACAGTCATAAGTAGGTCAAACTAACTATACATAATATAATACTAGGTAGGTAGGTACCTATATCTACACACAGTATGAAGGACTTGCATTAGGAACAACTACACGTATTATAATACTAGGTAGGTAGGTACCTATATCTACACACAGTATGAAGGACTTGCATTAGGAACAACTACACGTATTATAATTTAAAAAGATTTCGATAATGTATAGTGCGAAAAAATTAACTGTCCTCTGGAACATATAAACATTTATTCAAACCAAACAATGATCCTTATAGTATAAAATATAAAAAGTGGACAGTTAATTTTCTTCCTACTCTACATTGTCGAAGAATTCGTTTGTAGTCGATTGCCAAATGCATTTTGTATAGGCCTACTGGTCCTGAGAAGGGGAAAGCTGCATACAAAACCTGTTCAATAACCTACGGCTCAAGTCTGACTAGCCAAATCAACAACGTAAAGCAAGACGGGTATCAGCTAGTAAATAATATGTTCGAAATTTTATGTAAAGCTTTAAGTTGATTTCAGTTTTAAGTTATTTAGAGGTGGTTGATATACCAGCGGTTACGAAGCCGGCTTTCGCACTGTTTCGTGCGGAAGTCGTGGGTTTGAATCCCGGCCGTGTCGACCATTTTCCGCTTTCACGACACAAGCATTTGCTTACTGTGAAAGATGTCAAAAGTGTATTTGTGTTCACTTCACTTAAAGGCACCAGTGGTGGCAATGGTTGCTCCCAGGTACTTATATTTATCCACCCGGGAGACCTGGTGACATTCGATGGTTATCGGTAGCTGTTTATCGGGGCAGGCATTATTCGCCATAAGCTGAAAGTACTAAATATAACACTTCCAAATCGAGCTTCATATAAGAAGGTACCATGCGAGTAAGATCAAATTAGTAAAACGTTGTCTTTTCTACTTATTTTCATAAAGTATCACATGAAAAAATGGGCGCTCCATAAAGGCAATACATTCATGTACAAGAAAATTCATGTTTCCAATATCAAACGTCTTACAGTGTGGCGTTATCAGATAACGGGAGGGAACATAAATATTATTTCGAGAGACATTTTCTTATTTGATTTCACTGCCTCGATATTTCGGTGGCTTTTGACCTCAAAACCCGATATGTCTTTAAAATAAATGAACCTTTTTAACTTATCGGCATTTTCCGTTTTGTTTGTCTATTTTTTTTTATTTTCGTATTTTAATACATATTTATGGAATTATTTCGTAGGTATGCTACTTATATATGTAGATGTTCACAAAGATAAATAAATATGTATTTTATAGATTCAGAGTTTTTCATATTACTTAGTGTTCTTGTCAATACACATCATTTTAAAAGATAGGAAATTTGTTTTATTTCGAAAGAATAAATTTCACTTATTTACTTAATTTCTTTAGAGATAGGTAGGTATAGGTACTTAGGTTATTTTAATAAAGCTAAAATTTGTTTGTTCCAACACGATTTAAAAAAAAAAGGAATTTGATAGTCCAACTCCTGAAATAGACCTTTAAGGTTGTTTAAAACGAGGTTATGACTTTTGAATGCTGATTGTGTAAATAAAGTAAAAGTTGTAGTTAGCATCTAAATATACCACTTTTTATCTCAACACTCTTGATGAAACGAATAAAAATTTATCGATGAAATATTTTTTTTTTTATAGATGATATTTTATTCACACAAATCCTTTGATCAACTGTCGACAAAACACATTGTATCAAACGAATTTTGCAACTTCATCAATGAGAAAAAACACTCTTGTTCGAAAAAATTCCAACTACTAGCTACTACTTTGAAATTCTATTACGTAGATGAAATTGGATTTTTTCAGTATAGAAAACTACCTACCTTAGAACAATAACTTTTTTCAAAGACATTTTTATTTCTTTTTGTGAACACTTTGACATCCTAAATTGATTTAAGTAAGTTTCAATAAAATTTTGCCATAAAAATATTTATGTCACATGCGCACCTGTCAAAACCGTTTAAGATTGTCTGGTTGAATTATTAGAATCATGATTGGTGAAACATTTCAGGAAAAAATAATATTGTTGTCAAGCGACTAGGGCCGGTCAATGGAAAGTTTGGAAAAAACTAATTTTATTTATGTAAAATTTAATTCTTCTTCTTCAGCCATCTCTCCACTGCTGGATATAGGCCTCTTCCATTCCTTTCCACTCTCCTCTATCCTGGGCTTTTCTTATCCACCCCCTGCCCGCGACTGGGATAATATCATCGGTAGGTTGGATCGATTTTTTTTTCTTCACTGGACGGTTATGTAATAGTCAAAATTTGGTGCCTTTTAGGCTTAATTTAAGCCATGTAAAATATTATTCTATTTGGTTTAGGGTAACTGCCTCCGCAACGGCATTGAAGTTTCGAAAATAGTTGGTTTTACGCTCTAATTGGAAGTCATGTTTATGTACGATTTTTTTTTAATAAACATAGGTGCCAATTTTTATGAAGAAAGTTTACTTGGAACAATATAGATTAGAAACAAAATAAAAAGAACTTTAAATTTGTGTTTTATAAGGGGGGGGGGGAGGAAGCACAGGAGGTGATCCTTGCACTTCTCGCGTCGTCAGTGATCTGATGTTCTTAGTTCGGGTCGGTCGCACGCAGCTTTTATCCTTTAATAAAAATACGTTCGATCTTCTATCGTGGCAACTATGCAAAGAACTCGGAGTGTATTCAAATGCCCTCTATTTGGTGATGTTTGTGAGATGAAAGAGAACGTTCTACCTACTTACGAAGATGTAATGAAGTACTATGAGTGGACGAGACATCAACTGAAATTGCAATTAGAAACTGTAAAAGAACCAATTTTTAGCGAGATAGCAGATATAGTAACTTCAAAAATTCAAAATATATGGCAAACTGCATCTATTCCAACAGTGACAACAACAAGGATCGTTCAAATGTTGAAATCATACCATTTAAAGTGTAAAAATGTTCTCAAGTCTATCAAGAGGCTCTCCCCGGATAAATGCAACAAAAAAAAAGCAAAAGACTTTAAAAAGGAAACATAAACGAGAGAATCGCCGAAACACATCCTTTAGCACTTCCACGTTAGCTGATTTAAATATTATTACTTCTTCAGCGTCATCATCAGTGTCGGAAAAATCAGAATGCTCCACGATCAAAGGCGTTATTGAAAATAAAATGAAAAAATCTAAACAGAATTTTCCTACGTTATCGAAGACATGCGATAGGTATGGAGTATCTGATATAGCAGCAGCAGCAATAGCATCATCTGTTTTGTTCGACATTGGGTCTAATGTTGAGGTAATTGATCGTCACAAGTTGCGAAGAGAGAGAACTAAAACTAGAGAAAAAATAATGGAAAGTGCAACAGTTAAAGAGCTCTTGGCGTTATACTTTGACGGAAAAAAAGACAAAACTTTGAAAATTGTTAAAAAGGGCGGTAAATTCTACAGGACTATGGTTGTGGAGGAACATATCTCACTGATTCAAGAGCCAGGATCCATTTACATGGGATACGTGGTACCTGATGTTGGTACGGCAAAAGGAATAGAATCCGCGATAACAGGGTTTCTGTTACATAAAGAAGTTTCCCAAGATAGAATTATGGCAATTGGTTGTGTACGAATGTTAATACTGGAAAATATGCTGGAATAATAAGACTGCTTGAAGAAAGGCTACAAAAACCACTTCAGTGGATAATTTGTTTGCTCCACATGAACGAATTGCCTTTGAGACATCTGTTTCTTCATCTCGATGAGTGTTCTTCGGGTCCTAAATCTTATGTTGGTCCTCTGGGAAAATCACTGGAAACCTGTGAAAAGCTTCCTGTTAAAAAATTTGAACGCATCGAAGGTCAAATACTACCAGAAATTGCCAAAGACCTGAGTACAGACCAACAGTACTTGTATAAAATTGTCTCGGCCGTAATTTCAGGTGAATTTCCAGAAGACCTAAGTAATAAATCTCCAGGAAAACTATCACATGCCCGTTGGATCACGCGTGCTAACCGAATACTACGTTTGTATGTATCAACGGAAGAACCATCTGAAAATTTGAAAACTCTGGCTACTTTTGTGGTGAAAGTTTACGCACCTTCTTGGTTCCGAATTAAAAATAAACCATCATGCAAAGATGGCACGCGTCATCTGTTCAACATTATTAAGGCCTCCAGGTACCTTCCGGAAACTCTAAAAAAAATTATAGATCCTGTTATCCAAAGAAACGGCTACTTTGCGCATCCTGAAGGAATTCTACTTGCGATGATAACAGATGATAAAAAACATATCAGAGAGCTGGCAGCCCGCCGCATACTAAAGGCACGCAGTATTGCTCAACCTTCAACACCTAGACAGTTTCAAGTGCCATTGATAGATTTCAATGCTTCTGCATACATTGATTTAATAAATTGGCAAGAAAATTTAACCGAACCACCGATTTTGAAAAAATTATCAGACGAGGAAATTCACAATATCGTCGAAAGTGGTGGTGAATGCGAACTGTTTTTTATAAGTCTTCCCTGCCATACTCAAGCAGTTGAAAGAGCTGTAAAGATGACAACAGAAGCCTCCATTACTCAGTGCACTAGAAAGTCGCGATTGGGTGCAATATATGCCAAGCTGGAATTGCGGAACAAAATGCCGAAATTTGAACCTAAAAAGGATTTTAAACCTAAATAATAAATGTATAATTTTTCAAGTTTATTTCAATTATTTTTTAAAGCAATGCCTTAATAAAATAAATCTGATTTATATATTATTATTGTTGTTTATCATTTAACCGTGTAATTTTGCCGTGGGGTTGCCGGCTAAGAATAGCACCTCTGCTCTTTTTGCTGGTTTTTCGAGCATCCTGTAAGAGCCAGGAAATCGAAAAATCAGATCGGGACCGTGAAACTGACCATCTCACGTCCTTAAACCCCAACAGGTCAGCAAAGGCACAAGATATAAGCTTCGTTCGCATCAGGGGGAGTTCAGGCAAATGGTATCCCCTGTAAAGGTGCATGATCCAGCGCAATGGAGAGCTCTTGTGCCTCCCTATGCTCCTTAGTGGGGCTTAGGTCCCCCGTATTGTGGGCTGGTTTGGGGGGGGGGGCCCGCGGCGGGCTTGATTTGTGTGGGGCCGACTTTTTGGTTTGGTTGCTTCGACCAGACTAGGGGGTTGGTTTCGTGCGGGTCGGGTTTGCTGCGGATTGGTCTCCTCCAGGCTGGCTTGCGGCGTGCGGGGTGCCTCAAGGGAGAATGTATGTATGTATGTATCATTTAACACCTATTTACCACTAAATTAATCACAATTATAAACATTAAACTTTTTGAACTTAATTTTCAATTTTAGGGCTCACTGCGGAGGCTGAAGATGTTAATCAAATGAAATGAAAAATTCCACAAATTTTAACTTTAACATAAGGCACAAATCCCCCCCTATTAGAACTCTGAATCTTAAAAAAAATTTTTTTTCATACATCCGTGCTCCAGCCTAATCATCGGCCCATCTTTTTTGGGGTCGGCCCACTCCTCTTCTTTTATACCACGGTCTCCATTTCTGGATTCTGGGTGCCCATCGCTCCGTTCCCTGTCTGGCGACATGTCCCGCCCACTGCCATTTCTGTTTAGCAACAAGGTCCATGATGCCTATGACTTTAGTTCTGCGTTTTATTTCTTCATTTCTTATTTTGTCTTTTAGACTCACGCCTAACATCTGTCTTTCCATGGACCTTTGTGTGCATTTTAATTTATGTACAGTATTGGCAGTGAGCGTAATGGTTTCCAGGCCATAGGTAAAATTTAATGAGTACTAGAATAAATGGGAAAATCCATTTTATTTGTTTCTTCCATATGTTTTTTGTGAAGCTTGTCTTATTATTTTTGGGCTTGCACTCTAATTAACGTGATCGCTCCACGTCATTTTCTACCGAACTCATAGGTAATTAAATAGAGAAACCATTTTTTAGTAAAAAATGTGACAGTTTTTTTATATTCTTCTCTCTGTATTAATCCTCAGTGGTATTTTTGTACAACGAATAAGTTCAAGTTTCAATAACGCATTTTTTTTTTCAATATTGATTGATTGTAATATAACATTAGAAAGAGAAAATGAAAATGAATCAAACAGTTTCATTTTCATTCAATTTTGATGGCCACTTCACAATCGTGTCACTTTAAATATGCAGTGCCGTGATGTTGATAATAATAAATTAAATTTTATTACAAAGCTTAGCTTGGCTAAAATAACATTGTAAAATAAAATAAAATTACCTAAAAATTACCAAATTGTAAAATAGAAAAAAAATAAATACTCCACAGGCCAGTGACGCAACTATATGTACCATCTGGAGCCCGTGAAAATTTTTTTAATCCCCCCCCCCCCGCCCCCCTCTTCATACTAAAAATTGCCGCGTTTTATTGAGACGTGTTTGTTTTGAATATGTGGAATCTGAAAGACATTTGTGTTTGGTTTTTCGATGTATATCGCTATGATTGATTTAAAAAAATAAGCATTTGGTTTTTTATTTAATTTAAAATAGATTATGAAGTAGCAACCTCTTGGTCCGGGGCCCTCTCGGATCGGAGGCCGTGGCCCACCCTTGCCACCCCATAGTTTTACCACTGATACAGATCTACACATTGAAGACGTATTTCTTAACAAGAGAATCTGACTGTTTTTTTCTGATCTGATCGAAATTTCTCGTGTTGTGACATTGACGGAAAGTGTTTTTGACCGAAAATCAGATTGCAAAGAAAATACTGTTTGAATTGAAATTCCACTAGCCATTATGTAATTTTTGATACGAATATTAAATTATTCATAAAAAAACTAAAAAATACATTTTTATATAGACCCATTAAAAATGAACCACATTGTGTGTAAATAAATAAATGGATGTGTTCAATAATAATAATTGCGGACCGGTCTTAATAAAAGCTTTTAGTATAATGAACATAATCCGATTTTGATCCGAGCTTTTCCAGGTCCGGTAAACTTTTTTTCAGCGTGCGACAGTTAATAAAATTATTTCTGACTGATAAAAGATAAATTATTAGAATCACCCGCCCCAAAGCCCGACAATGTACAGCGCCCCCGTCAGAAGTATCGGAAACCCGTTTTATGTCAAACGTTAAATTTTACAAAAATTATTTTTGTTAAAGGAATATAAAAATATTTTTGTATTAGTTATTTACAACATAATACCTACCAACATAATCGTTTCATGTAGGTATACGAAGTAAGCTAAGAGTAAAATAAGAAAACATCAGCCAACTTTTGTAACATAATAATATCATCGGTCTATTTTAGAACTGGACTTGAACGTAGTTGTTCGATGGACTACAAGAGATGCTGCAAAAAGCGTCGCGTGTTTAAAAATCATGTTGAAGTATGGTATCTATATCTATGCACACTCCCTTTGTGGCCCCGCTTAGGGGGCAAACACTAAACAGGCAATAATAGTTCTTCACAAGTGGCGTGACCTCTTCCCTTACCGGGTCTTTATCGCTGAGCTCTGAAAGAACGTTATACAAAGTAAGAGAGTCTTTGGGAACATGATGGGAAAAATAATAACATTCTTATCTCATTTCCCGAACTAGTCCATCTCTTCTCCAAAATAATATGTAGAGTGATAGGTACAGTTCTATTTTAATCTTACAGTGTACTTATTTCTTACTAGCTTTTTCCCGTCTTGATTTACGTTTTTGATTCCGATTGTCAGGCTTGATCGGTAGGTAATTAAACAGGTTCTAGTCTAGCTTCCCATTGCTTAACCCATTTTTCGCTGACGTTGCGTTAACGCAACAGGTATAAAAGTGTCCAGTGCTAGTTCTATTGTTTTCGCATGGGCAAAATCTCTTTGTTTATGTCATAAACAAGATCCCGTTATCATCCCAGGTATGCAAATACACACATTTGTTTCTTTAGTTTGTGTCGGGACTGCTTTGAAGATACACATATTTCGTAACTCAGGTATGTCGAATTATAAATTTCAATATTTAAAAATCCATAACATATTTTTAGTTCATATTCTAGATTTGTTATAATAAAAGCATACATTTTGCATGTAAATACATTGAATCACATATTTCCACTTAGTGTTACATATATTCATAGATTTATAATGGCGTTGCGTAAACGCAACGTTAGCGTAAAGGGGTGCTATGAGTTGGATATCACAGATTTGTTTTTTTCTTCCTAGATACGACATTATGAGTCACAGCAAGAATTTTTTTATCGCCGAAGAAGCCGCTTTGTACATTACTGAACACCAAGATAGTGATAATGAAGATCAGATTGAAGAATTAGTTGTGCTACCTCCTGATTTATCAGAATTGACAGATGAGGAAGACATTGATGAAAATGATTTGGGAGAAGTGATGGAAGAAAGACAACTCAAAGATACCGTTGGTTCATTGGAAGGGCATAGTTCAACAATGGAAGAGGATTTACCAAGCTTACCTATCGCTTCAACGTGGAGAAAAACTCATCCATCCTATAATGATGCACCTCAAAACAACGAAGCTGAAGACAGAGAACACTTACGGAATCAATTGGCTGGTAAAACAATGGCTGATTTTTTAAAATTATTTTTTGACGCAGAAGTTTTTGAGCTGATTTTGAGACAGTCGATTCTATACGCCCAACAAAAAAATCGAAATATTAATTTAGATATGTGCGATATTCGTACTTTTGTTGGGTTTCTTTTTTATAGCGGCTACCACAAGCTTCCACAGGAGGAGATGTACTCGTCGTTAGATGAGGATTTATGTAATGCATTTGTCAGGTCTTGCATCAGTAGGCAAAAATACAGAATTGTGAAACAAAATTTGCACCTTGCAGATAATTCTACAATGGATGTCAGTTACAAACTATATAAAGTACGTCCGTTTTTGTCAATCCTGAATAAAAAATTTCAGCAATTTGGATATTTTTCTCATGCAATGTCGATTGATGAACAAATGATACCTTATCGTGGAATGCATAGCTCAAAAATGTACATGCATGGAAAGCCGATTAAATTTGGATTCAAATCTTCGACAATGGCATCTTATAATGGCTATATTTTTGCCTTTGATGTATATACGGGGAAATCTGCTGGAAACAGTAAGATGGAATATGGCCTAGGTGGTCAAATCGTAATAAATTTTTGTAATCTGATTCAAAACCCATATGACCCCATAAATATGGTGGTGGAGTATTTTCTCCAACTTTTGTGACGTTGCCTTATATAATGCTTGGCGATTATACGTGATAACTCATCCGGAAGAAAAACGCCATTCTTAATTTTCAAACGAACTGTAGCCACAAGTCTTATGAAGGCTTCAAGCACATCTGGCTAGTATGCGACAGGGCGTCCAAGCAGCTTTTCTGTAGATTCTTGCCGTTCATCTATGCCATCGCCATCACACTTTATCAAGAGAACAGAAAACCGAAGAAGATGCAAAGTTTGTGGCTCCCAAACGATATTTATTTGTGGTAGATGCAACGTTTATCTTCATGCAAAGTGCAGCAAAAATTTCCATAAAGAACAAAAAAAAAAATTTACTAACTAGATAAATAACTTTAAGCATTTTATAACTTTTTGTTGTTATTTGTAGAAATGTGTAAATGTTTTCAAATAAAAATAACAAAAAATTAAAGTGTAATAACTATGTAGTACTAAATTTCACAGTACCCCTTTACGCTGACGTTGCGCAAACGCAACATTCTATATTTCCAAAATGAGAAAGAAAATATTACTTTTTTCGACAAAAATAGTTAATTCATACCTCTTTTAAAAATATATCAAAGTTACAAACAAATATTTAAAGGATTTATATGAGTGGCGAAAAATGGGTTAACAGACCTCTATAACTGACATAAGCACAGAAAAAGAAGAATGACACTTTTACAATATTTGTTTTACCGACCTCATAATAATATTATACGAACCTACCGACATAATTTGCAAGTTTTCATAGAGAGAGAGCTCTGTGGTTTGAATCTTAGCTACATTCCCTAATGTGTGATAATTAATTAGGCTCTCCACCCATATAGGGTGATTTGCGCTATCTGTCATACTTCAAAATGGAGGAATCATTTTGCAAATTTTTTCATTAAATCTTTATTTATTGAGAATAATAAGATTTGAATAACATTTATATGTATAACAAATCAATCTACAATTATTTTATTACATTTTCATACCGTAAAACCAAGATTCCATTCAACTTTTACATGAGTAATTTTGTTTCCAAAATATGGCTTACTGTCTTTTTGAGAAATTTGTATGAAGATAAAAAAATAGAGTTTTTTTAAATTGTATTTAAGAACCTTCTCAAGCAAATTGTACCGCTCTGCGCAGATAAATATCTGACGTAGCATTTGTATTTTGAGCGTGATGTTCACATATACGATAGAAAGCACACAAACATTTCTCAATTATTATGTAGATATCTCGTGTTGTCTAGTTGAGTGGACTGGTTTATGTGAGTTTTTCAAACAAAAAATATCATAAAGAGGTACCTGCGTATCTAATAATTAACCTTGAAAACTTTCTGGTATTCTCTTACTTAGGTAACAATCTTGTGTTGGATCGGGAATAAGTTTTGACATTATGGCACGACCTTGGTAAAGTATGTATATTGTCTGAAGTATTTAGCAGCCTAGCCTTTAAGCTAGGTTCAAGACACTATGGTTAGAAGAAAATTACCTGTGCAAGTGAGACCGCAGGAAAATGATCCCATATGAGTCCCCTGCCACCTTCCATGTCCTCGTCCGTTTGCATCCTTCTTTGCTCCTTCAGTTCCCTTGCTGCTGTGATGGTTGCTAAGCTCATGCCATCTCCGATAAACATGATCACACTCCTGCAACAAAACGAAAAAAAAACTGAATATTACAAACATATTACGAAGTATTTTGAATATAGGACTGAACATCACGAGATTTCTTCAAATTAATACTAATTATACAGGAGACAGAAGCTGTGTTCAATTTTAAAAATCTTTTTTTTTTTCGGAATTTCCAACAGACAGATCTATTATTTAAAGAACTACAATAGGGATGCAGAATCAAGTCCTGCCGGAGGAATAGGAATTAGCGGACTTCAACTGAGTTGACCATTTGTATTTATGAAATATTAGAGGCAATTATTATAGCTGGAGTAATTAATTATTCGTCTAGGTATTCCTTAAAATTAAACTAGATCGTCAGTTTTACTCGATTGTCTGGAAATGTTAAATTCCTTTTTGACTCGCAATTTATGAGACAAATGACGGGAATTTAATATTTTGTTAAAGGTCAAATAAAATCGAAGCGAATGACGTCTAATGTTTTCTTTTCTCAATAAAGACAAAACGTATCCAATGGCTGACGATAATTAGGTAGGTACCTACTTAATATCAGAATATTTAAGTAAGCCCAAATACCTTTCAAAATATTTGGTTGTATCGTTGATAATTTCTCGTTTTTTTTTAATGGATACTAATGATAATATGGACAACAACAACGAATCCTGGTCACAGCTCAACTTTATTTTTTTATTTTTTATTTTATTTTTATTTTCAATAAATATACGGCCGAGGCCTTTTACAATTACAATATAGTCAAAAACAAAATAATTGGCAAAACACAATAGACATACATTTTTTTTTTTTAAATGAATCTGTGCTCACTCAAAGTGAACACAAATACACTCTGACTCTTTCACAGTAAGCTACTTAAAGCTTGTGTCGTGAAAGAGGAAGATGGTCGGCACCTGGGATCGAACCACGACGTCCGCAGAACGAAAGCCGACGTTGTAACCGCTGGGTCACCAACCACATTATAAAGTTAACAATTAATTCGCCCACAATTAAGGGACATAGAGATTTCCAAGCCTAAAGAGCAAGACAGGCAAGCAGGAAGGGCTGAAGATGCAGACTCCGGTGAGTGCATGCATGCAAAGGATGGACTATCAGAAGTATTCTTTGGTGATCTTCCTAAGTTAACTTATTACAGTTTCCAGCTTTATTTTCTTTTTGCAGTTCTCTTAGATTCGTTGAACACCCACCACACGAATCACCGCTCTCCAGCTTTCAACAAACACAAACAGTCTGATTGGAAAATGTTAATAAAGAAACCCGAAAATAAAAACATCTAACATCAACTAAACTAACGATGATTGGAAATACATTAGTCACGGGGCTAAATCTCTGCAGGATGATCGATGATGATCAATTACATATTATTATTTTGACACATCTCGAATGTAGAAAATTCGGTATAGCCGTTAGATTCTACCGTTTTCATTATGAATTTACAGAATCTTATCCTGTGTGATGTGTTTTGTTATAATTATTATTATTAATAATTGTAATGGGCAGGCAGCTCAAGCTGATAGGCCCATATCATTGTCTCTCTAATAATCATCCAGTATGTTCTTAAATTGATTAACACTAGTAGCAGACACAATATTCTCAGGCAATTTTTTCCACACGTTCCTTGGATTGCATTTGAAACGAGATTTGCTCAACTTTAGGTGGTGTGCTCTAAGGTTTTCATTGGCATTCCTTGTGAATATATGTTCCAAATCAGGCACACTGTATAATCTAGGCAAAATCTTGAATGTTTCAATATCTCTCCGGGTATTCTAGGTTTTTAAGTCCCAGAGGCAACTTGGCAACCCGTCTCTGAACATTTTCTAGCAGGGTAATGTACTTGAGGACTCCAGATCTGAAATGCGTATTCGAGGAGAGTTATAATGAATAAATTAATAAAATAAAATTAATAACGAGCTAGCTTTAAGTTAATAATGTACTTAATTATATTGGTCAATTTATTTCATTATTTTGATTAGATAATCGCCATATCTCTGACGCAAGTCGGTCAAACTACCACAAAATATGATTATTCACAGTAGTTATTGGTTTTATTGACGTAAATTCTCACATTTTTTCTTAAATAAAATAATTATCGTATAATTAAAGTACGTCATTTGACCAAATAGTTCCTGTTATTGTACGGGGTTTTTCTTTTTGAAATGAGATAACCCTTTTTTTCTGCATTGGCCTGCTAGAATTGTACCTATGTAGATTTTTCGACACGTTGAATAAATAATTGTCAAAGATTCTTATGGTAAGAATTTCGAGTAGGTATTCAATAAATTTGACGTTTCATACTCCTCAGAGACTTGGTCGACATCTTTGAACGGAAGATACTGCGAAGAATCTACGGACCAGCCAAGAGATGGATAACACTGGCGCATTCGGCTTAACCGCGAACTTTATGAATTATTTGATGATATCAATGTCGCAAAATTCATAGAGTTTAGCCGTATCCGATAGCTGGGCCATGATCAGAGATCGAGCGAATCTTCCGTTCTCAAAGAAATTTTCTATGGAAGAAGGAGCATTGGAAGTCTCAGGTGACTGGAGCGGAGATAGACCTCATACTGCTGGGAGTGGACGATAGGCGGACCATCGCGAAGGACAGGGTGGCATGGGGAAATCTTCTGGAGGAGGCCACGACCCACACGGAACCTTGAAAAATTAAGCTTACCACATTGCAGCATTTTATTTATGCAGTTATAATATGATGCCTTTTTTACACATTTCATCATTCAGAGTTATACAGTTCGTAATTAGGTAGATATCATTTATTTATTTAGGTAGATACCTATCAAAGATTGTTATTAGCATTCAATAGACACAATCCAGATAAAATTATTTGGCAATTAATTCGAAGATTTGACAATCGACCCTTGGTGAAAGTTGAATTATTAGATTTGAACCAATTAAGTGTTATCGTTATGGGTATTGTTCCAAAGTATTTCGAAATGGGTTAAGGTACTTCAGGTACACTGACAAACTATTTTGTATTTCAGTGCCTATCTAGTCTAGTATTGAAATATACAGGGTGTCTCGGAAAGTACGACTAAGTGGAAGTCCAGAGATAGAACACATTTAGGGGCTTTAGGGCTATCCAAATACCTAAACATATGTTAAGCGATTTTTCATAGTTTTCGATTTATAATCATTTTAGTCCATTGTATGGCAAACTCTGACTTACAGGATAATATAAATGATTACAGATTGACCAATTTTTGAGGTACCTACATTAGGGTGGTCCAAAAAATTGTTTGTTTGATTTTTCATTTGGCCACCCCGTGAATTTGTTACATGTAGGTATTCATAGTAACAACATATTAAAATTTCAGCGAGATAGCTCAAGTAGAAGAGGGTGCTCAATCGAGTGTTATTTTTTAATATTGTGTTCTTAATTTTTTTTTTCTCGCAGGACAGTTTCATATATTATTATGTTAAACTTTGAAATAAAATGTTAAAATAAGCCACTGAAGAGTTTTATAGACAGATTCAAACAGTTTTGATAGTTATTTTAGGGGACTGTGAAGTGAATCAGCGTAGTAAAATGTGTATCTACTCGAAAAAAAACGACAAAATTTTTCTAAATGGTATTCGAGATATTAGCATAGCCAACTTCCTACTCTTCGGCAAGTTTTTCTCCGTTATCACCATATTATTAAATCTATAGGTATCCAAAAATGCGAAAGATACCGCGCATGTAACTCCTTATTAAAGAACTCAAAGAATTATGTAGTAAATCAGATATTTCGACCAGACATTCACTGAATTTATAAATTGAAGTTTCATAATGACTAGCTTCTATTGAAGAAAACAGAATACAACTCCGTGTAGTAAGTAGAGCGCCTTTCGATTTTTGTATTCGGTAATGTTTGTGAAAAAAAAAAACTATTAGGAGTACCTAATACTTATTGCGGGAACGGGAAACAAATAATTGTTGCTAGTTTTGAAGCAATGCAACAGTGAAATATCTTAAATAAAGTAAGGGCTATGAGTTTTGACATTACTACTTATACAGCAGTGCCAAAAGGGGACCTTGAACTCTTTTAGAAGAAAAGATAGGATGTAATCTTTTGTGGCTTGCTTGTCGTCATCACATATTTAAAATAATGATTTTAAATATAGTTTCTCTGTGTTTTGGACCCTCATCAAGCTCTCCTCAAATCCCGATTTTCAAAAGATACAGCGATATTTGGGAAACATTATTGAAGGAGCCCTAACAGTTCGTTGAAAATAGGTACTCTTGAGTTTTACAATCGCTCTATTTGGAGAGGATCAAGTTTGTATATTACGAGGAGCTAATACAGCTCACAATAATTGTTTTGAACAAATCACCTGCGATGGCGCGTGCAAGGTTGGATTCATCATGCTCATTGGATGGCGAAATTGCTGAATGCTTTGAAACTTTGGCGCTCATCTACACCAGAGTTTGGACGAAGCGCCTTTAGTAGCATATGCACCAGTAAAAAACTAACTGCTTTGGAACAGCTTAACATTGTACAAAGCTATTGATTCCGAAATCAGTATAGCAGCTAGGGGTGTCTTAGAGCGTTACTTATGGTATTTGTCAGATGAACTAGTTGCATTTGACTTATTTTCTGACAAGCTGTCTAAAGCGTCTAATGCTGAGAAAACGGCTATTTTTTATTTAAATAAACTCTGATAGCGGTAAACGATCAGTACATACGAGGTGAATCTGCTAATCTTGCCTCAGATGTTACATTAGAAACTTTTGCAAGCCTATTTGGGTTGCAAAGAAGAGTGTTCTCAACGTTATATACGTTGAAAACACTCTTAGTTCTTGATATCAAAGACTCTTTCAATTACTTCCTGAGACTTTGAATGACAATGTTGATGACCTTCAAGGTAAAAGCTGCGTAAAAATACACTTTGGAGACGTTTAATTATTGGAAGATTACAACACGATACTCACTTAGAATAATGAAGAATAGCAATGTATATTTCAAATCGTTGAACAAAACGGAAAAATCTTTACTACTGAAACATCTAAAAAGTAATACCTTTAAAAAGTATAGTTTTATAAGATTGCGACTGATTTTATATCAATTATTGCATTGTCATAAAATTTAGTTCACATTTAAGTACTTTGCATACTCATTTGATAATAATAATACTTTGTAATATTAATAAACCTTAAATTACGTGTTTTACTTAATCCTGAACATTTTGTCAGAAATTTCCGATTCGATGAGCACTCCCTTGTAAATAAGATAGGGAGCTGATTTTTTTTACACATAATAGGAATGGTAGGTGTAAAAAATTAAGGGGGTGGCAACATCGATATTCAAAAAAAATATTTTTTCCATACAAGCTTGGACCACCCTAACCTACATAGATAATTTTGTTTTCAAAAGATATCCATCTGTGATTACTGAGATTTTACTATGAAGTTTTTATAATTTTAGAAATTTATTAATAACTTTAAATATATTTTTGACGAAAAGAAATATTTGTATCTAACAAAACCACATTTGTATTTGTGAAAAATGCGAAGAAAAAATCTAACGCAGAGTGTGCGATTTAAGCGTGATGTGCCAACATACAAAAATATAAATAAATATATACATAAATACATAACTGAATTATTATTAAGATAAATCCATTGAACATTGAACCTGAATGACAACAGCCGGTCGTGAAACCTTCAGACATTATCTACAACGACATGTCAAGGGTGCCTTAAACGGCATCCTTTTCGTAGACGCATTTAAGGAGGTGCCATTTTTAGTGCGTAGTACATACATACGTGTATTATATAATTCGATAAAGAAAGTTTAGGTAATTATTTTGTTGTGGAGTATATAGGCAAAGAGGATGAGTAAATTCATTTACAACCTCAGCTTCTTCCATTTCATTCGGCTTAATTTTGGCCAACTATTGCGTTGGTTGAAATCTCGTGTTAAAGTGAGGGGAAAAAGAAATTTGCCATCATTACAAGAGTACTCAAGGAACACTTGTTACAGTTATAAATTAGTCCTGGGGCGCGGGAAGGAAGGACATAAATCGCAGAAGGGTTCGTTAACGCTGTTAAAAATATCCGCCAAAAGTAGTAATACGAAATAAGTCTGTTAATAAAAATAATAGAGCCATAATTATAATAGAAGCAGCAATAATCCCGCTAAGCTGCCCAGTTCAATTTATTGCGATTGTTATGGGGTTTTTATCGTTTGGGGCCATTACCGAGCCTCATATCACACGACATCTGTATAGGCGATTTGTTCCTTGAATAAAATAATAAAAAAAAGAAATAAACATTACTTGTGTATGACTTTGTTGCTATGGTCCGCTCTTAAGGTCACCGTATTTTATAACAACTGTCTCATTACTAAAAATTCATTCGTTTATTGACCCTTCTCCATCCAGACCCTTCAAATCATTTGCAGTGGTACTAATATAAACTGCGTTAAAACACCGTCATGACGGGAATAGTTTATTACGGCATAAATCGCTTATATCACGCGTTACTAATAATCAACCCTATACCGTGTCATAAATATGCCGAAGAATACTTTGGCAATTTCGAATTTATCAATGAAGTTTGTGGTTCTTCCATTCTACGGGGTTGGTTTATAAGCATTCCGTACGAATCCGATTGGACCCTCGGGAAAGTTTGTGTGCGGAATATCGCGAGTATATGTACGAATCGGTACAAATATTTCCGGTTAGGTCGATTCGATTCATTGACAGCTTGGACTTGTTTTCGTATGTTAAGTGTTAAAATATGAAGAGTGCAGTGGTTGTCTGCCTTATTAAACGTCGTTATTACTTCTTTATACCTGGGGTTAGCCAGGAATAAAGTTAGCATGGCAATTATTCTTGATATAGGGTAAGCAGTATAGTAACTGGCCACTTAAGAATTCAAACATTTATATCTCGCTCATTTTTCAAGATATTTTTCCAAAAAAAAACATTTTATACAAAACAATTGTTTTGTTTACAATTTGCAGTATTAGATTTTTCAGATATATTGAGTTTTGTATTTAAAAAAAAATAATTCCTAAAAAGTGGTCAAAAAGTAAAGTAACTGATGGCCACCTGATACAGTAACTGGCATAGGTTATATGACAGTAACTGGCCACCATACATGTTTTCAGGATTACCTGAAAAACCATCAAATTATTTGTTTTAAAGTAAAATTAAGTATACCTACAGTTAAACAAAAAAATGTTTAATCATACTATTTTTGTATAAAAAATGTTGTTTCAGTACGAAAAACACAATTTAAAAACAATATAAATAAAATACTTTGAATTTTTTTTTATAATTTGGCACTTTTTTGCAAATATGTAGATTTAAACATAATATAATACAATATTAAGTATTTCAATTAAAAAGTAACGAAAGTATGACAGATAAGTGAAGCTCAAAACATTGTCAAATGTTGTAGAATGATGGAAAATGATACAAAAATAATTGGAAAAATAAGTCCTGAAAGATTTCCTAATTTATAGAGATGCGTGAGACACCCGGGGGACGTCAAACTCAGAAGAAATGAACGAAAAACTGACCATCCACTTCCCAATACCATGACTAAGGTTTCTAAATAATCAGATTTAAAATTAGTACATGTAGCGATCCATGGGTAAGTCAATGCCAAGAAGAAATTCCTACGAATAAATGAGAAACAAAACTTGATTGATAGACATCACGAATGGCAGGCAAAATTGAAGAGACAATGTGCAGGACATGTATCAAGGCAAGATCCCGTTTCCCTTAAGGACTTGCCTTCGCAGAAGACGATAGAATAGGGTTTAAGATGGATGGAATAGTTATGATCTGGATCGCAAGAGGAGAAACTTTGCATAACATGGCACCATGGTGTTGATAAAGGAAGCAGAAGTAATAGTGATTATTTAAATACTTTCAACCTTGGGAAATATCTGTGACGACCCAGAAAAAAATGAGCTTAAATCATCAACTTAAAAATAAATTAGAGAGAGGAGATTCCCTACTTCACCTACGGGAATACGAACTCGGTGTAATCAATTTTCCTTTGTTGACCCCAAGTAGTATAAATAAATAAATGAACACTTTTCTATACAAAGGTGTGAGTATGGCTGAAGCAATTTTTTCCTTTTTTTTTTTAAATGAATCTGTGCTCACTCAAAGTGAACACAAATACACTCATTGACTCTTTCACAGTAAGCTACATAAAGCTTGCGTCGTGAAAGAGGAAGATGGTCGGCACCTGGGATCGAACCCACGGCCTCCGCACGAAACAGTGCCAAAGCCGGCGTCGTAACCGATAGAACACCAACCACAACCTGTCATCGGGTCTCGTCTAATCTGAGGCAGGCCAACCACTATGCGAAAATATCCAGTTACGAACGAACTTAACGAGTTATATAGGATTATAAACACATATACCTATCTTACAGAAAAAGATGGTTGCTTTCAAAATTTCTCTCCAAAAGATGTCGCAGATGGTCACAAGGGAGACATGCATGACTACCTGGTTTTTCTGGATCCCTGACGAGCCGCTCGCAGCCCAGTGCTAGCGACGGCATACACTCGGACATCGTCGGAGTGGCCTTGGTTCGAATCCCCAGCGTGGCACTGGGAGAAAATATTCGAATCAGTGTACTTAAATGGTGAACGTTGTATACGTAAAGGTGATCACAATTAAACCAGCCATCATGATTGATGAAGCTCGTAAGCCCTAATGGTACACATAATAACATTGAAATAGCACTCATACAAATGTGATGTTTGCAACAGATATTGAACGTGTATACACAATACATACCTATATTGACAATAATGACAATCATAAGGAAGAAGGAACGGAAAATACTATTAATAATCATGAAATCCTTTTGCCCTCTTACATTTTCCGTAATACGTCACGGCGGTTAATTTTTTTCGGAGCTGTTGAATGTTTTGTTACGATTAAAGGTCAGGTCAGAGATACAAACTATTTAGTTTCACTCCAAAAACAGTAATCTACCAATCTGACTGTATATACATACGTAACCGTTGTTATGAAACCAACCATCTCTTCAAAAACCCCAAGCCTACTATACGGAATTATACCTAACCCAGTACGGCGCATATGGTCACCGGCGAACTCAACAAAACGCTGAAGATTTAATTCTTTTACATAATCCTTTTATCAACAGCTTGATATGAAAATTCTGTATGACAGGTAACCTGAAGTATCTATATTCCCGTCCAAATGCGTATAATGCGAAGCCATGAATATAATAATATGCCAACATCTACAAGACCCTCTTTTTCTCTAGGCACAATCCCGAAATGGGTCAACCTCGGGAGTTTTTCCCCTCAATGACAGTATATAGAAGACCTTTATTTCGTCTCATGTGTTTTATCAATTTTGTACGCCTTTCGAATAGGATTTATAGCAAATGCCTGCCTCTTTTGATTCTTTGGATAATAATCTTTTCACTGGTTTTTTATTCCTCTAGGATGTATCTAGAAAAATACTCCACATCTTGCCTCAGTTCTCATAAATTGAACCAAAAAGGACACATTAGATTTTGAAAATATTGCTCATAAAATCTGGCTATGAAGAACTGTTGTGTAGCTGACTAAAAGATTTCAGGGCTTTGTCACAGTCTGCTATGCATCCACTTTTGGAACGCTTCCAAATCTTATTGCTTAGTTTTGAAGGTCCATAATTTTACTTTATGTAAGATAATAATAATATTGTAGTGCTCTTTCACGATAGTTATAGCATTTTGGAGCCGTTTTCGAAGTTTTAGATTGATATTATCGTAGCAGACCACCTGTAATATTTTATTGAATGCAGCTTCAGTATAAAGTAACATTATCAAAATTGTGGGCAGGGTGCCCGGCGGAAAAACTATTTTGAGGTCAATCCTGAACAAGGTAAAGTAATATGATTCTACTTTTGAATAGAAAGCTGGCTTAAAGCCAATAGTAGACGTGGGTCAGGAGATGATGGCACCGGTGTAATACACGGCATACAACTAGTTGAAGTTGAGTATACTTAAAACTAATCTCTATACCTGGAGAGAATGACCAAGAAATTAACGGAATTTGAAACTTGTTTACGCTATTAAGGGCGAGTTACACCCGATTACCATACAACCATCATTTATATCGTAATAAAAAGCATTTTTATTGTACGAAAGTGCAACGACTACCTTTAATTATTGTACAACAATGTTTCAAACGTATATTTTAGTCAGCCAGAAATAATGAATGTTCTAAATACTTGAATTTGGCAATGTCGAAGGGATTTTTAAAAACAATTGCCCTAATATGAGCTAAAATATGGATTTGCCGTAACATTGGTAACTCAGGCCTACTCTTTGCCATTTTTTGAAGGAATTGTCGGAGGCAAAAACCACAGTGCCGTCTCGAAGATAATAGTGGGTCTAGGAAAATTCAACGCGAACAGTTATCACTCGGGGAGGTGTCCAAAAAGGTATATCTCCCCTTTTTAACTACGTTCCAACCTAAACCTAACCTATTCGGATCGTATATAAAAAAAACCTCAAAATAATTAGGAGTGACTAAACTGAAGTATTACCAAAAATAATTACAGTTATATACAAAAACATAGAACCCGGAATCGAATTGCATTCTCAAAGTAGTCGCGATGAATTGTACCCACGATGAATAATTGTACCTGCGATGAATTGTACTGACGATGAATTGTTCACGATGACTTGTTCGCGATGAATTTACCGGCTACCGATAAAAGTTATAGCCCATGTGATGGAGACATGCGCTGTAATTAGGACCCAAAAAGAACTGACGAATGACATGGAGGAGTGGAGGAAAGGAGTTAGGATCTGTTGCTCAGCCATGTCCCATTCAGCTTTATCCCGATCCAAGGTCTTTGTTTTTTGTTCGTTTAATTAATGACTCTATTTCAGCTGAGCCGCTTAACTATATCTACAAAATTAATAATTATTGTATTTTCACCAGAAACACCTGTTAATACTTAATTATTTCTTAAAGCACGAAATAACGGTGTGCCAGGGTTAAGGAGTTCTATCTGCAGATTATTCATCATATTCGTTTTCTTTCTATTATACTCGAATAATTACGTGAACTACCTTCGATTTTTTATGAATTATACAGTCTAAATACTCTAAGAATTCATTACTAATGTTAGATTTTTAAATGGAATAAACCTCTACGGGCTTACGACCGTCTTCTACTGTTATTTCAAAGGCTGGCTTAGTGTGATCACTTTACGTTAACAACGTTCGCCATTAGATGGTATTGTTAAACTCTCCGAAACTCCTAATCATGAGAATTCTCAACATGTTGAAAAATCCCATGTATGCAACAAGTAGATATTTAATAATTATTAATGAAATAGGTATAGAGATAAAAGTTGGAAATTATTGAAAACAAGAGAGCAACCAAATTTAAAGACTGCGACTGCTGTCATGCATTTGGCGCCAGGATATGACTATATCCATTTATTTTTAGATTTATTATAATATTATCTGTTCAAATTTTAATCGTGATTTTTGCATTTTAATCACAATGAATTTACTTCCGTTTCTTCTGCAGTATCAAAAATTTGATTCGATGACCTATTTTTCTCCAGTATAAATCATGAGGATTGATTTTTGCTATATTCGTGAATCTCTATTACCATTCCTTTTTTTATGTTGCCTTCAGCTCAGCGTATGTGGTGCAATTTATATTCATTCGGATCTGGTATCTAATTGAGCAATTTAAAGTTATGTCAAATTACCGAGCCATTTTGAGTTCAACCAGTCATTGGGTTAATACATTCCTCTTCAAAATTAGTCACAGAAAGTATTTATTTATTAGAGACACCAACCGAACACTGAACAACAAAAATATATAATCTTCAGTGCTACAATAACAGGAATCTCCTGCATGACTATTGTGCATGGTAAAGAACCGACCGACCTCGGTAGCTTAGTTGTACTGGCATGGACTTCAGATCCGAGGTCCCGGGTTCGATTCCCGGTCGGGTCAGAGTTTTTCTATTCTTTTTTCACTTGAAACTTCTACCCGGGGTTGGCCTGTTACAGATTGGACGGAACCGGTTGACTGGAAAAAATTGCCTCAGGCGATAAGTTCCGCCGGCTATAGCCGGCGGAACTTATCGCCTATAGTATACTGACACCTTTGTATAGAAAAGTGTTTATTTATTTAAAGAAGCTACAAGCAACTTTCTCCTGAGCTTTCAATTTAAAGTCAACCCAGTCTATCTTGGGGTAACATTGGATCGCACACTAACCTATAAAGAACACTGCCATAATGTCAAAATGAAAACAAGTGCTCGCAATAACCTCTTACAAATCATGACTGGAAGCACTTGGGGTGCAAAACCACATACTCTACGTACAACTGCGCTGGCATTATGTTACTCTGCTGCAGAATATGCATGTCCACTATGGGCCCGCTCCCCACATGCAAAACAAGTGGACGTAGCACTGAAACATGCCGACTAATAACTGGCTGCCTGAAACCAACCCCAGTTAATAAGCTGTATTGCTTAGCAGGAATTGCTCCCCCGAATATCCGACGCAGTATAGCAACAGATAGCGAAAGAACCTCACAGGAGACGAACTCAAAACATCTCCTGTTCAACCATGTCCCTCCACCACAACGACTTAGCTCCAGACGATCCTTTTTAAATTACTCAACACCACTGCAGGGCCCTGCTTCCTCTGAGCGTTTACGCAGGTGGGAGGGGGACCAGCAAATATGTGAGCCTTTCAGAGCCCAAGAACATCTTGTTGCTGGAAGCGAACTAGACTATAGAACGTGGGCAACCCTGAACCGGCTGAGGTCTGGTGTGGGCAACTGCCGTGACAATAGGGAACGATGGGGCTTCCTACAGGACGAATCCGCTGCGTGTGACTGCGGCGCGGCGCAGACAATGCCACACTTGCTGGAATGTCCGTTGTGCCCTGTTACATGCACTATGGAGGATATTTTTGACGCATCTCCACGCGCTGTGCATTTTGCGCAGTACTGGAGATCAGTTTAATTGGTTTTACTGGTTTCGACACGATAATAATAATTTAAGGTATTGCTTAGATAGTCATATTATTATTATAGCACCTATATAAAATCTTGATCTATGATTTTGACGAGTGACAGTCTCTATAAAATATACTGTAGGTACCTACTGTAAATTTTTCTTATTCAAATCAGCGTTGTTCATTATAAATTCCCTTTAAGTACTTCAAAATAGAAGTTTTGAATTAAAAAATTTGGAAGGGTGAAATGGAATTATTAGGTGAAAATAAAAATTAAAGTTTGAAGGTTGTACAGTTTTGCAGGTACACAGCGATACTGTGTCCTTACGTAAAGGTAACCGCGGAAACATGAAGTGGTTCAACCATCTTGTCTTGCTTATCTTACATGGCGTTGCTTTTAGCATAATCTTGAACAGGTCCCTCAGCCCGGATATTTAGCTCGCGCCATTGCTCCGGGGCAAGATACTAATATTTAGAATATAATATTTAATATGAACATCAAAGAGTAAAGATTTTCTTAAAACAGAATTATTAGAATTTGACTGGTGTGCCCTCATTAAATTTTTTAATCCACACATGGTCTATATTAAGAAGAAAAAGAACATTCCTGTTATCTACACTGAGAGAAATTTTGTCATGATGAAGGCACGTACAGTAAATGGTTTTATAAAAACCGCAGAATACAAGAAAAAATCATAAACTTTTATGAAAAATACCATTATCAATGAAATAATCAATTCACCTTATCTGCTTATTTCCATTCCCAAGAATGGAATTTCCGAAATTCTCGTATCAGGGAATTATTCAAGTAATTCATAGAAAGAAACAAGTTTACTTGTTTTACGTTTTTCTCAGTAAGAATAGAAATAATGTAAATGCTGTATGTCATTGATTAAACTAATGCAACTGGAATAAAACAATGATTCAATTTATAATAATTTAAAATATCCCGTACAGGAATTGTTTCTTTCTATTACGGAGATGGTTTATATGAAAACGCAACATCATTGGTATTTTCAATGATGGAGCATGGAGTTTTTTCCTGGACATCCGTACAATTTCAAAAACCTATGCAAGTCAAATATATTTCTGTTGTAAATTCCATTATTTCTTTGGTTTTGAGTAAAGCCAGTACAAATAATAGGATACTAGGTAAGAGCTGGTAGGTAATGGAAAATAGCTAGTAAACTTGAAAAATCCAATGACAATAATTAATTTCAACAGAAACAAGTAAATACGAGAATTTCGCAAGGATAACGTGAAAAAATCCAGGCCCTTGACTTTCTCCCGTGCGGCACCTGTTAAAACCAAGTTCGTACGGGGTTTTCACAAGTACGTCGGTGATTTCCAGACGGAGTAGGGATATTTTTTTACCAGACGCAATCGACCTACCTCTTAGATCTACCATTAGTTTGCTTGAGCTCGTAGATGCAAGACTTGTTTACTCATTACTTAAAAGTTTATACTAAAATCATTTTACAAATTATGTACCTAGTTATATTTCTCTATAAAATGTGTTATCTGGATAATTATTGATCAAACGAATTGTACGAACAAAAGACAAACATTTTACGTTGAAATTGCAATTGGCACTTTAAATTGAAATAGATTAATTCAAACTCCGTGTTCATATTTATTTTCTCTTCAGGTTAACAACCTATTTTCTTATAAATAAGTAGGTATACTTAACAGTTTTTTTTTCAATGAATTTGGAAATTATTTTTTGGGAAATAATTATTTTTTTTCTATTTTATTTTAAAGACCTTCAATTGAGATCAAGTGTTTTTTCTTAAAAAAAAAAATAATATTATCAATTTATTGCTATATTTTTTTTGTAATTAAGTGCCGTATAAGGATAATAAATAAATATAAAAGACAAAATAAAATATCTATGAAATTGCGATTTTTTTTTGGGAAATTCTTCTTCTTTTTCTTTTATAAGTGAAGTCTTAATAAAGAAGAATATTCCAAAAAAACTTCCGCAATTTCATCGTTAATTTTTTATTCGTACAATTCGTTTGATCAAGTTTCGAAATAACCACATTGTAGATGTTAGGTAAACATGTGTGATCCATACCTACGGAAGACAACTGATGGATAGCCTGAGAAGACGGTGTATTCTCCCAGCTGTTTGGCGAGTTTCCTCAAGCAGGCTATGCGTCACCAACTCATCAGTTTTTAGATGAAACTTTTAGATGAAACTTCACAAAACGAGCTGAATGTAATCTAGGGAGACGCAAAAATTTCATCAAGTCATCAATACCTCCATAGTGTCTTGCTTTGATCAACTGGGAGAAAACGTATCAAGTACGAAGAAGACAAACTCAATCACCTGGATGTGTGGAATTTTTAGATCTAGGTAGGTATTGAGAGCTTAGATAGCAATGATGTAATAGGTAAGAAAGGGGTTGCTACCTGGTTGAATCAATTACAGCATTGTTTTTTGCTCGTAATGTACTAGAAAATAAAAAGTCTCTTCCTTAGGTATATCAATATATAATGGGTTTTACCAAGCACGGCATTGCTATTTCCTCGTACTATACTAGAAAATTTAAAGGACTTTACTTAGATATATCAATGAAGTAACGGGTTGTACCAAGTACGTCATTGGTTTTTTCTCGTACGCTACTAGAAAATATACAGGCCCTTACTTAGATTTTTCAATGATGTAACGGTTTATACCACGTACGGCATTGATTTTTTCCCGTACGTTAATAGGAAATATGAAGTCTCTTACTTAGATATATCAATGACGGCATTGCTTTTTCCAATGAACTATCATTTAAAAATTCAATGACATTGCATCGATCAATTCCTCTCCAATACCTGCTAATTTCCAGTAAACCGTACGGGAAAATACCTCGTATGAAAATTCAATGACGGAGCATTGAAAAAACCAATGCTTCACTCTGAGTCAAAAAAAACAGTTCTTACGAGAAAAAACTCCAGAAATACGAGCTTTTCCCCCTTACTTTTCTCTCAGTGTACCCTCCATTTTTTAACTTCCGGTCTGTGTTTTTTTTTTTCGGAACGGAAATGGTGGATTCAAATATTTTTCACCCTCCTACTTTCTAATAAATTTGAGATATTAATATAAATTAAAGATACCTGGAGTTTGTAGTGAATTTTGTGTTGGTATTTTCGTCCAAACTTTATGCGAAATATTTTCTTACACAATAATATTACAAAACTAATCCAACTGCAAGAAATTTATTTCATATCTAGGGAGAAATATTTTATGGACGAAATATGTGATATGGACGATTATCAGAGGTTCCTACATACAACTACTGTAACGAGTATTATTGTCAGATCGTCCACAGTCCCTAAAGTGAGTACAATTGAGAAAGAGATGATTTATTGGTGAGCCTATTCTATGTAAAGATGTTATCCAACAGGTTTGCTGCTAATTGATTGATAGATAAAAAATATAATATTCCATGAAATTTTTAGGTTTTGTAGCATCTTATGTAAATTGAACTGTAACGTGGTGCGCGGTTTCCTAGATAGCTGTAACTTACACTTTTACAATGTTTAATGTTTACTCCTCGTCCGTGATATTACAGTCGCTGTACGATGGTACCGGCATCCTAGGAAATCAGACCTTCAGTATCCAAATCAAGAGAGGAAATCAAACATCACATCCAAAATTGAAATTATGAGTAGGTAGAGAACGAATGTGACCTATAGCTTTTGACCTCATTCCCAAAAACAATCTTCTAGTATTCTCATTATATACTTTTTATCTATAGTAGAAAATAACTCAATCGTTTTTGACAAATTCCTGACAGTTGACTTTCGATGCCTTTTCATAATCAAGGCTTTAAAGGAATATCAGGGAGACAGATTTGCCTTACTATTGTAATTCTCCAATTACAGCTGAATAGTCAATATTCATTCAAAGAATTACGAATAACACCCACGATAAGGGCAAAAACTCTATATTTTAGATGCTACTTATTAAAAGATTGTTGTTGAGCATTCCAATGTTTGAAGTCTCGCTATTTATTTCAGTCCGGAGTGCTACAAGGTAGTATATTGAACCCCTTTTTATTAACAATCTGGCAATTAACGAGATCTAATGATCAAGATTTTTGTAATGGACAGGCATCATTACGACTAACACGTTAAGAGCAAAAACTCAATATTTTAGATACTGTCTACTTGTTCAATGATTTTTGTTGAGCATTCAATTGTTTGATGTTTCGTTTTTTTTCAATGCTTAGTTCTACAAGTAGTATATTGAACCTCTTTTATTAATAATCTGGCAATTGAGGAGATAAAAAAGCAAGATTTTTGTAATCGACAATAACAAACACTCTAACGCCATTGCTGATCTTTAAAAATACTATACCTAATTATTTAAGAATACTAATTCTATACAAGCGTAGAAAGACCTACAAGGTAATTTTTGGACCGCGTGATTATTGGATCAGGTTTTCTAAATGGTTGAAGAAAACGCTATTGAGAGGGTGAAAACTGTTAAATACCTTTTAAGCATTAAGATAGAAGCCCTCAAACCACACGCTGGAGATTAAATTCAGAATCTAGGCAGTAATACTTGCTTTCAACAAAATGGAATCACCATTCACTAACGGTGCACCTAATAAAAAATGCAGAAATGAATGCTCTGGTAGTCTGTGAGCTTCTCCTCCATGTAAGTACTCCTCATCCATTGTATGAGAAAAAATGTTAATTTATGTAGGTTTTATAATGTTCAATGAGTGATTTTATCCTTGTCATAATGTGGTTGGGGACCTTTTCAGTGGTAGTACTGCGACTCTTTACGGATATTTTGTTCTATCATTGTTAAATTATATTTGCGTCGATATTTTAATGAAACTGAAATATTCTAGGCATCACCTGACTGAATGTCCCTCAGTCTCACCTTGGCTACTAAACCACTAAAAAATAGTGATCCTTTTGTAACATTTGTACAAAAAGACTCCTGATCTAACACGTGACCAGTTCGAGTCCAATTATTTGACCATGAAATTATCAGAATTCTTACTGTTTACTGGACTCCATGATGTCCAATATCAACGATTAATAAATTTATGAAAATCTATATAGGTAGGTACTATTATATTAATATGTGAAGGCAAAACTTTGTTACGAATCATTATTACGCAAATTGCGCCAATGGAGTACGCTCGCTAGGTTTTTGACAATGGAAACTTAATAATGTTCAAACTAATAATTTAAATAAGTTAAGGGCAAATTTTGACCACTAGTATAGTCTAATTCTAGCTAGGGCTCTATGTTTGTTTGGTGTAATGCACCCCTAAAAAAAAGAGTTTGTTCAGCGGAAGTAGCAAAAAAATTTGGTATGGATATAATAAAAAAGATGGAGTGGGTATTGTTATTATTTTAATAAAAGGCAACCTTCCAAAACTCGTTTAGTCAAGACCACCTTATTCTAAGAGTGGTATTAATTCAAGACAATTAATAATGGCCTCTCTTAAATCTTCATTTTGTTTCACATTCCTTTATAATCTGAAGAGATTATCCCAGAAGTAGTCCAGGGTATTATTTGTAAGAGGAATCTCATCTCATCTATCATAGTGAATCACTTCAGAAAAAAAAATGTAATCTCTCAGCAATATTTTTCTTACAAAACTAGGGTGGGTCATGTAACACTACAAGAAAAATTGAATATCACAAAAAAATGTTTTTTTTGTTGTTGTTATTTTTTTTTAAATTTATTTTATATGTTTACTATGTACAAGCATTTTAAAGCGCATGACATACTATGATGTTTAAAATAAAATAAACATATAAACAATTATTTTTTCTCTTCGTCCTTTGGAAAAATACGGTGCATTATTCCTTGTCACCATTTTCTAGAAAATGTGTTGCGTGGAGAATTATTACTTTATGCGGTATCAAAATAATATATCAGATCAGGGTCCATTCTCCAAGAATTCCAAAGATGTTGTAATCAAACCATTTGTAATATCTTCTTTGCTTCTTGGTCTCTTATCCACTTGATCGCTTTTTTCAAGATCCTTGATATCCTGGATGCTTAAAAATCTTCCATAATGTGTTTCTAACGGGTGTTGAGATTCTTTGGTCCGACTGCGAGAGGATAGCGATAAAGCAGCTGCGTGATTTTGTGAAAAGATTAAGTAAATGACTGGTGAAGTATTACACTCAGCAATACGGGCCGCAGAGGGTGGTGAGGAGTGGAGACGTTTCTTTGACTACAACACAAGCATCAGAAAACAATAAAAAAACATATTCTGGAGTTTCTTCTATTAGAATCATGTCGAAAATTTTCAATACACATGTTAAACTAATTTATTATTTTGTAGTTAGGTTAACACAACAGATCACATTTCAGATATTATAATTAAAACGCAGATGTCAGAATTATTCACTGTATTCATTTGAATTGGAACAAAAACCGCTCAAAAGTTAGCGACCATGGCTGCTACTCAGCATCCTGACACATTTACATCTTGTAAATACGAATGTTGTCCCCGGCGGACAATTCTTCGTGAAAGGCCTGACTCTGCCATATCTACACTGCGAGTTCAAGGGGTCACTTTCTGAGAAACCACAAAGCAAACACAACATGAAAAACCAATACAAAACTCCTACAAATTTCATCGTAGGAATATTTTAACCACTTAACCAAAGTGAGGGTATGAGACGAACGACATTTTGATTGCAGTTCCAGCTGCTTATATACTAAACAAAACTAACCGCATGACTTCATCATCAGTACTTACCTACCCCGAGTACCAGTCGAGAATATTATAAGCTAGGAATAAAATATTCGGTAATTTAATTAAAACAATTTATTTGTTATTCCACAAATTTAATAACCTGACTAGTTTCGCAGGCACAGGTTCTGCATGGTCACAGGTGACTTAGAAACTCCACCAAGAATGCAAGAAACTCCACCAACAATTCACGTTCAATTTGTTAATTTTAATAAAATATTCACCAAAATGAACGAAATGAAATCAAAGATACTGTAGATTGTGGAATCCCTTTTCCAGGTTAGAAAAAATATTTATTGAAAATTACTGCGTTTACAAAGTGTTTGGTACAAAAAATCGCATCCGCTCCAATCGATGTCACGCAAGAGAGAGATCTAGAAAGCAATGATACCCAAATTACGCTGACAGCGACCAGTGTGACAGTACGAAAACAGATACGCTAGGTAACTGTCGAAATTGTATCTATTGTCGAAAAAAATCTAAATTTGAAGAAGTTTTTTTTTTATTTATTTATTTTCGGCATGATTCAAGTGACTAAAAAGATATTAATTGAATACCAATAATACTGAAAAATAAGTGGTACTTGGGATACAGGATTGACCTTTTAAGACCAATAATACAGAAAGATCTACAGATGTGCAGAACCACAGTCTGGTTAAGTAAAAACACTTTTCTATGCAAAGGTGCCAGTATAGCCGGCGGAACTTATTGTCTGCGGAAATTTTTCAGTCCCGTCCAATCTGAGACAGACCAACCCCAGGTAGAAATTTCAAGTGAAAAAACACTTAGAAATACTCTAACCCGACCGGGAATGAAATCCGGAACCTCGTAATTTGAAGTCCACGCCTATCTCATTAGGCTACCTAAAGTCAACGCCTATATATCATTAGGCTACCGAGGACGTATGTGGTCTTAACGCTTATCTTTTACAGATATCCCATGCAATCAAATTTCACACAGTAATTGCGGTCAATTATTTTGTGCAGTCGCCAAAAACCTTATCTTACCGCATACATATTATTTCCTACCAATTTGGCTTATCTCGTATTCCAAGAAAGATTCATTCGTGAAATAATTTTTAAGAATCCTAATTCTTCATTTTTCTTCTTTTTTGCCGGGCCTCGAGTTCGAGGATCCCATAACACTCACCGCCTTTAGAGAAATAAAATACCCGGCGCGAACCAAAACCAAACAAGACATGATGGCACAATTTCAACTAAATCTACCCCAGGAGGGTACCGACCATGGCGCGGAAGGAGAATCCCTCACTGGATATAGTCCAGTCAGCCCCACGGATTCTGGGGGGGGGGGGGGCAAATTTTGCTATGATGATACAGACTCGTTTAAAAGGCGAGATAGTATCAGGAGAACTCCACCAGGACAACTCCTGATCGAAAATGACGAAATGGAGGCAACTGAAAACAACGATGTATTCGAAGTCACTCGAGAAAATACACCCAAAAGATGAAATAAAAAGCGAAAAACAATGGCGAGTCCGACGGCATCAATAGAAGGGGATCCTCAACTCCCAAGCGAGATAATAAATCTTCAAAAAAAGTCTGAAGAACTGATGGTATTCCTTAAAGAAAATAAAAATATTCGCAGAGAGGTCAAAAGATTTGCATTTGACATGAGTAGGCTTATTAATCAAGTCTCAGAAAATTATAAAAATGAAGCCATAAGATTCCAAGAGCTCAATCAACAGTTTACGCAACACAAAAAAGAACAAGAACATAAAGAAAGAGTACTTGAGGACAAAATTACAAATATGAAATTAACATATGATAAGAAATTTCAAGATATAATGATAAATAGGGCCGCTTGTAATACCTGTAATTGTAAAGAAATGGTAGATTTTAAATCTATAAATAACTATGAAGACCTTGTAACGATCAGTTTTTGGGATTGTTTTTATTGAAGTTTAAATCAAATTCGCGGGCTCTGTTTGAATAGAAATCTCGCCGTATTGTCGGTAGGTACCCTCCGCGCGGGACATTATCAACGCAGCTCGCGGGTGCGTTGAATGCTAATGTTTCTATCCAATGAAACGGCGGCCGTGTTAGCGCCAAGCTATTGTGGGATTTGACGTTTGCAAACGTCAAAATTTTGCTGACTATATATTGCGTCCACGAATGCGTTGGAGCAACACTCTGTGTTAAAAGGGGGGGGGTTAGGGGTGAAAACTACCCTTCCTGAGTGATTTGTTAATAATTAAGTCGAATATATTTATTGGAATTTGATTTTGTAAAGTCGTCTAAGTGAAGTGTCGTTTGTGAACTAAATTTAGCCCCGCAAGTAAAACAGGTGAGAATCTTACGTTTATTGTGTCTGTCGTGAATTCTATTTCTTTTTGTGGGTATTTTTCTAATCCCTAATTGTAACGCATTTCTTTATCGTATTACAGAAGTGCGGGAACTACCCTTCGGGTTACAAACGTAATTCTTGATCTTGGAATGAGATTTTAATCTGGGGACATTTTATGTATTACCTACGTCGATGTACCGAAACGTCTGTATCGAGCCATCTGAAGCCAATTCTTGTTCTGAGAAGTCCATTTGTACGTGAGAACTCCAGCTAAGGATTCTTTGAAACTATTCGACATTCGTGGAGCCAAGTTATTTCTTGAAGAGATCAGCGCGAGATAGATTAGGGGATCGAATCTTAAGTTAAGTGATATATCAAATCATACGTTTTATTCTGTGAGACCTACCGCCGACACCTTTTCATTCTTCTTTCGTGGAGAGCAAATGCACCAACCTTAATTTGACCTTCGACCCTGTTTTATACAAAACCTGAATTTAATGTTTTCTCATTTCGATATGTAATCTATAAAGGGAAAAATCTCATCCCTATTAACTGAAGCCTATTTGATATATTTGTATGTTTGCCTAAGAAGTTTGGAATAGAGGCTCAAAAATTGTTGTAAAACATCTGACGAGAGTTTAAGAAGTAAAATATTTTTTTGATTATTAAGAACAATATAAATGGCCTTATACTTTAGATACTGATATATATTTTTAATGATTGAAATTTTAAATTTTATCTTTCCCATTTTAAGGTAATTTTTTTATGTTTGTTTATTTGGAGCTATCAAAGATCCACAATTAGTTTTATAATTTGTTCAAAGAAGGATCTATTTGTTTGTATTTTAGTGCAATAAATTTTATTCGTTTTAATTCTAAATTCTTTCTTTAAAATTCTCTTGATAATTCCCCACTTGATGAGAGGACATTTTGGGCTATTGAACCACGACCTGGGTAGAGTCTGAAGTTGAGTATAGCTGGGCTGATTAAGGATCTGTTTTTTTTTTGTTGGATGAGACCAACAACTCTGTTTAAAGCCTTCCGGGGGGTGAGACCACAGAGGTTCGTTTGCCTTGGAGTCGGTGACTCTTGGCAGACGGTCCTCAGTGTGAGGGTTCTGCTCATCTCATCTGAGATCAGTAGAATCCCTCACATAATTTGGCGCCCAAAGTGGTCAGCCCATTTGGAAGAGCAGAAAAAAGGCTTTTTGCTGAGAATCTCCTCTTGTCAAGCTGTGGGATCGATGTACGAATTTTTATGTTTTTTTTTTGTATATAACTATATAATGTTTCTCTTCCATTTTCAACGCAGGTGTTACCATTAACATAACCCTTTTAGTATTCTCTTGAATATTTTGTTTGTTATTTGTACAATTTACACTGGAAAAGTTCAGGGGTCACGAGGTGGGTAGTAAATTTTTCTGTTGAACTTTTATAAACCTGCAACATAGTATACCCACATTATCAAGTCGAATTGTCTTTTCTATAAGACAAGATTAACACGAATTGGAATTTACTTTTTACTAATGAACTTTTAGAAGAATTTTTTGGTATTCTCAAAACACTTAGATTTTTGTAACCAAACCCCATGTATAAAATTTTAGTTATACGAGAGACTCAAAATATATGAATTGATTTCAGCTTGTACGAAGGGTGTAGTCATCGGTCATTCAGCTGCTCGTGTCCTGGACTCGTGCCGTCTTCAGGGATCTTTCTGTGCTGATTGGACTTAGCCTCGCCGAGTATTATTGAACCGAAAACCAGTCTACCCAATGTCAAGGGATCCGGTCGGGTAAAAATTAATAATTAATAAATATTTTTTTAACTTTGATTTGGCACGCTGTACCTTCCATGCCTCTGTGTCTTGAACAGTGATCGAGAGTGGAGGGTATGAATGTATTAGATAAGCGTATGCTTGATGGGTGACCTTGAGTGACTTCAGCTTCAACTTTACTATTAATACTATTTAGTAACGTCTAATAATGGAAGGCGAGAAAGATTTAGAACTGAAAATTCCGGTAACTGACTCAGGCGTCAGGTCCGTGGTATCTGGGGAAAGTGTCTTAGGAAATGCAGGTGATTTTATAATGGCAAAATCAAGCCATGGAAATTTTAAATTAAGGAGGAGCGCTGGCCGAGTAGCGCTCATGGTGGACATTCGGTCGCACCTGTTTTCGGACCATGGGGTGCAGTGGCTCTTAGACGCCATGTTTGGTACGTTCGGTGATTCACCATTGATGATTTTATTTATATTAAATTTTAGTTAGTTTAAATTTTATTATTAAGTCGAAGTATTAGGTATAAATATTATTAGGTTAAGATCTGCAATACACCAGGTATTTTATGAGATTATTTTGGATGATGATGTGAATCGACTGAAAATTTTAGTTAGGTTATAAGTGTATATTTATATAGATTTAGGTGTGTAGAATTTAGTTTATAAAAGTTATATTAAAAGTTGATTTCCCAATGTAAATATATTAAGTTTTAGTTATGTTATAGTTGTACATATTAGTTATTAGGTATAGTTAAGCTAAGTATTTTTTTAAAATTGAGTCATAGTTGTAAATAGGAAATAGTTGTGAATATTAAGTGTAGGTTAGTAAGAAGTCAGACGGCTGTGTTTAAGATGCTTATGTTTTAAATTATTAATTACCCTATTGAGCTAGTGAGGGTAATAAATCTGTAAAATCGATTTAAGATTTTTTGTGAAGAATTAGAAGGCAGTAATTGAGGAATAATGGGGAACTGACATATTTCAAATATGCAACCCTAATGGGTGCATGGAAAATAGCAGTCCTTATGTTTTATACGTCGTGGTATTTAGTGAATAACGAGCTGCGTCTCGCCTTCGTTAAAATCGTGATTGTGTAGTAAAAAGGAATATATCTTAAATTGGAGTTTGGTTACATGAGTATGCAGCTCTCATGAGTGCATTAGGGAATCAAGCAACACTACGGTATTTCGTTAATACTGAGAGAAATCGGAATCTGTATCGAAGGGAATATAACTTGTTGTATGTAAAGAAAAAAAATTATAGAACGATAGTACTGAGTTCGCTCATAATAATATGTAACCCTCCGAGGGTACATGGTACATCGAACTAGTCGGCTACGAACCGCTGTTGTATATGCAGAAGTCAGCTCCTTTCCATCCGATAAGTACATGTCGAATCAATATGGGGTACATATGTGGCAATCTCACTCTGTATGCATGGTATGGTTGGTGATGTATGGTGGAATGCGAATAAGTTGTGTTTTTCAAGGAAATCCTAGGTTTGTTATTTTGTGATCGTATGAATGGTCGGTGATTGAGTGGGTATATTAAAGAAGGGAAATGTTAGAAGAGGTAGTGTATAAAGGCTCTGTAGAGTGAGAGGCGAGACCTAGTAAGTACTAAGTGGTTGCTGAGCGATGTTCAAGGCACGGAAAGGAAAATACAGAAATTGTGTCCGAGTAAGAGTTATTATTTTTTGGTTGAATCGTATCCAATCCCAGGGGTGGAGTCCGATTAGTGCGGGGCGGCCTTGAGAGTGGTCGTGTTTGGGCCGAGTGGCCTGTATGATATAAAATATGTAATATTTTTGTTTTGTGAAAATATGTTAATATATCAATCTAGGGTCCATTGTGACCCAAATAAAAGTTTAGTTCTGTAAATTACCACTGCACGTATTAGCATAAGATATTTAGTAAGCATTTTTATTGCAATAATTGATTATTACCAACTTTAATTGGAATTTTTTTGTATAAAATATTACGTTTAGTTTTATAAGTAAAATATAAATATTTTGATATTAATTTACTACTTATTTGGTATTGAATTTTGCTCTCTTCTTTTTGTGTAAATTTTGTAGTGTTAAGTTTATCAATATGAGTTATGTCGTTTGTGCATATCGGGTTGGGGGCTGATGCGGGTCAGGTGCAGATGTTTCGTGTGGGTCAACGGGGTTGTTCTAGAGGGAGGTTGATGATGGTCAACTTTCTCAAAACTTATGTGGAAAATTTTTTATGATTTTTATACCCACTGAACCTGGACGTCACTATCTTGTGAGACTTGGTGAACAAAAAAATCATATGGCGCCCTTAGTAAACATTGAAACTGAGATGTCTGACGAGTTAGTCGGCAACAGGACACTCCGTTGATCTAAGAACTTGGATGGTTTGAACTACCAAAGTAGTTGATTCAATACGGTATTGTATTTGATTGAGGGGTGTTGGCGGCGGCGCGTCGCGAAACGGGTTGTGTAGATGAAAAAATTTCAAAACTCTGGTTTTCAAATTTTTTTGCGGGTGAAGGGGTATTGTAACGATCAGTTTTTGGGATTGTTTTTATTGAAGTTTAAATCAAATTCGCGGGCTCTGTTTGAATAGAAATCTCGCCGTATTGTCGGTAGGTACCCTCCGCGCGGGACATTATCAACGCAGCTCGCGGGTGCGTTGAATGCTAATGTTTCTATCCAATGAAACGGCGGCCGTGTTAGCGCCAAGCTATTGTGGGATTTGACGTTTGCAAACGTCAAAATTTTGCTGACTATATATTGCGTCCACGAATGCGTTGGAGCAACACTCTGTGTTAAAAGGGGGGGGGGGGGGGGGTTAGGGGTGAAAACTACCCTTCCTGAGTGATTTGTTAATAATTAAGTCGAATATATTTATTGGAATTTGATTTTGTAAAGTCGTCTAAGTGAAGTGTCGTTTGTGAACTAAATTTAGCCCCGCAAGTAAAACAGGTGAGAATCTTACGTTTATTGTGTCTGTCGTGAATTCTATTTCTTTTTGTGGGTATTTTTCTAATCCCTAATTGTAACGCATTTCTTTATCGTATTACAGAAGTGCGGGAACTACCCTTCGGGTTACAAACGTAATTCTTGATCTTGGAATGAGATTTTAATCTGGGGACATTTTATGTATTACCTACGTCGATGTACCGAAACGTCTGTATCGAGCCATCTGAAGCCAATTCTTGTTCTGAGAAGTCCATTTGTACGTGAGAACTCCAGCTAAGGATTCTTTGAAACTATTCGACATTCGTGGAGCCAAGTTATTTCTTGAAGAGATCAGCGCGAGATAGATTAGGGGATCGAATCTTAAGTTAAGTGATATATCAAATCATACGTTTTATTCTGTGAGACCTACCGCCGACACCTTTTCATTCTTCTTTCGTGGAGAGCAAATGCACCAACCTTAATTTGACCTTCGACCCTGTTTTATACAAAACCTGAATTTAATGTTTTCTCATTTCGATATGTAATCTATAAAGGGAAAAATCTCATCCCTATTAACTGAAGCCTATTTGATATATTTGTATGTTTGCCTAAGAAGTTTGGAATAGAGGCTCAAAAATTGTTGTAAAACATCTGACGAGAGTTTAAGAAGTAAAATATTTTTTTGATTATTAAGAACAATATAAATGGCCTTATACTTTAGATACTGATATATATTTTTAATGATTGAAATTTTAAATTTTATCTTTCCCATTTTAAGGTAATTTTTTTATGTTTGTTTATTTGGAGCTATCAAAGATCCACAATTAGTTTTATAATTTGTTCAAAGAAGGATCTATTTGTTTGTATTTTAGTGCAATAAATTTTATTCGTTTTAATTCTAAATTCTTTCTTTAAAATTCTCTTGATAATTCCCCACTTGATGAGAGGACATTTTGGGCTATTGAACCACGACCTGGGTAGAGTCTGAAGTTGAGTATAGCTGGGCTGATTAAGGATCTGTTTTTCTTTTGTTGGATGAGACCAACAACTCTGTTTAAAGCCTTCCGGGGGGTGTGACCACAGAGGTTCGTTTGCCTTGGAGTCGGTGACTCTTGGCAGACGGTCCTCAGTGTGAGGGTTCTGCTCATCTCATCTGAGATCAGTAGAATCCGTCACAACCTATCGAAGGCAATGAATTTGTTTTGGAGAGAAAGTGATCTCGAAGACGTGAAAATAGAATACAATGATATGTTTGAAAAATCGGGAGAAAATGTTGTCTTTTTCTGCAATGCGAATAAAAAAAATCAATCAAAAATGGACAGTAAAATTCTTAACCATTTCCCAGAGGCAATGGAAAGCGAATGAATACTTTGTAACGGAGGTGAATACGTTACAATGGAAAGATCAGTCTCGTTCAGAACGAACGAAGGAATGAAGCAGAGATCCAAAAATGTGACGATATTCTTCGGAAATGTTACAGAAGAGAGAGTCCTTTATGAGCAATGTTTAGAATTGAAGAAACTGTCCGAGAACTTAAAAAATAAAAGCATAATTATCGTATCTCCACAAAGAATTGAAAAGATTCACATTAAAAGAATGCTATCAGTAGTGTTCCAGAACTCGGATACTAAAATCACAGTAAGATTTGAAGAAAAAGACCTTTCACCAGTTAATATGAAGAAAAGTTTCAACATGGACGAAGTTTTAATAGTCGAAAAGGGCGACAACACATATGCCGATACTCAAAGAAAAATAAAGGATAGTCTGGGTTCAGAAATAATTCAAAATATCAAAGGGACAAAAAAGACAAAAAACGATGAATTGCTCATACGTGTAAAGGAAAATAAAGAAGAGGTCTCCAAGACTATCTCTACAATCGAAGTATATAAAGTCAGGGAAAATGTACGAATACTAAAAATTCTTCACATAAAAAACATAGGTGGGGCAACAGAGAGAGATTAGATAGAGGATGCCATACGAAACTGCAGAGAAGTGAAACGAAAAGAAAATCTCGAAGTTAAATCTATTCGACCTATATGGAACGGGAATCAAATCGCCACCGTAGCCGTAGAAAAAGAAGATGCAAGAAGATTGATAGAACTTAAAAAAATAAAGATTGGTCTGAACATCTGCCTTATTCAGGAAAGAGATTTGATGTAGAAAAATGCTATAGATGTTGGAACTATGGACACAAGGCTTCTGCGTGCAACGAAGTAGACAGAAGCCAAAAATGTCGCAAATGTTCGGGGGACGGACACACAGCTGCGGCATGCAGCTCAGAAGAACACTGCCCACTCTGCGATAAAGCCGGCCATATAGCTGGGACAACAAGATGTGAGATTTTTAAAAAGGCTTTGTCAGCAGTGCGAAATAAACGGCAGACTAAAAAGAAAGGAGTCCGGCTAACCCAACCCATGTTGCCTCTTAAGCAAAAGTTAATAATGGATTTGATAATAATGCAACTGAATACCAATAGAAGTAGCGCATCTCATGATGTTGCGATGGCAGTTACCGTGGAAAGAAAATGCGACTTCATAGTAATAAGTGAGCCAAACCTAACAAGGTGCAAAGCAAACTACGTAAATAACTATGTCAATGAATCAGAAAATGCCATGATAACAAATGTCAATGGAAGACACCGAGTAATAAAATATCGCTCTGGAAAATGCTTTGTTTGCGTAGAAACAAAAGACTTCAATCTATACAGCGTTTATGTGAGCCCCAACAAATACACTACTCTACAAGAATTCGACAACATTCTACATGACATACAACGAGATTTCATAAGATTGCGTAGGAAAAAAATCATTATTATGGGTGATTTTAATGCAAAGCACGCTTGCTGGGGAGGCGAATCAACAAATAATAGAGGCAGAGAGTTGCTGAAGTGGACGCACTCTTTAGATTTGGACATACTAAATGATGGAAAAATTCCTACGTGCGTGAGGCCGAATGGGGTGTCCTTTATAGACATCACAATAGTCAATAGTGATGTGACCCAAGAAAACCCTCTTTGGGCTGTATTGACAGAAGAAGAATCAATGAGCGACCATCAGATTATTTTAATGCAAATAGGAACGTCAAAAAAATCTCAGAAAATCAGATCAGTTTTCGGAAAACCTGATATAGAGTCACTTGACAGAGTATTTAAAGATAAAATCAGCTATAATCCTAATGATGCAGATGCTTGTGAAAGAGTATTAACGGAGGCCTATTTATAGGGCTACTACTCCACGAGTCAGATGCGACGAAAATTATAAATTGCCATATTGGTGGAATGAAAACATCCAAAACCTTATAAAAGAAACAAGGAAAAAAAGAAGAATCTTTCAAAAATGTCACAATGAACACAGAGATACATTTCACCAACTGTACAAATCTGCAAGAAAGGAACTGAAATATACTCTCTTTGAAGCAAAAAAACTGGCATGGGACGAACTCTGTGAAAACCTAAACGGTGATGTTTTCGGGGATGCATACAAGATTGCCAGGAAGAAAATGCAAATTGTCAACCCAAAATCGGAATTAACGCTAATTGAAAAAACATCCATATTTAAAAAACTATTTATCACAGCAAAATGTGGAGAAATAAGGAAGATGGACGTGCTTAAATCCGAATATATAAATACATAAATATAATATACCTAGGTAGGTACCATTTTTATCGAATTCTAAAGTTAACGAAAGTCGATAAATAAATAACCTTTTCTCTGACTTATCGAGATGTTAGCGAAGACAACCGCACTTCTCGAGTTCGAAAATATTATGAGTGTGCTACCTGGTTAAGGGTGGCTACTGTTACCGCCTCTCAATAAAACAATAAATCTTATAGAAGTGTTGTGTCTCTTTCTTATGTATGAAAAGAATGAAATGGGAATATGCCGAAATATTTCTAGCACTGTATCTTTAAAAAAAAAGAACTATAGTCTATAATTAATGAATCTCAGCAACTTGTTCTGTACTCTTTCAATATTGCGCACATGAACATCGTAATAAGGAGACCATAATACCGAATTATACTCCAAGATTGGTCTTACTAAACTAGTGAACAGTGATTGATTTTAATTCCATAAGAACTGTTTATTTCGCTCTTGTTCAATCAATCCTTCAATACGACATATTTGGGTGGGGAGGGGTCTACCCGTCCACACTCAAACCACTTATTACTGTTCAAAAATTAATTATTAAAATCATTCTGAAAAAAACGAGGGATTATCCAACAGAACAAATTTATAAGGAACTGAAAGTGCACCCACTTGAAATCATTTTCAAGATGAATTCCATTATTGCAATATTTAAAGGCTATAAAACGAATACTCTAAGTAGCATCAGGTATGAAGGGATGCTTTTAATTCCTAGATGCGGCTCCACAGCCGCTTAACATCACTTTTGTTATTTGGGCATAAAGGAATACAACAAACTGCCTCTAAATAATAATATTAGAAAAATATCGGGAAAACAGCAGTTCAAAAGGGAGTTGAAACGGCATTTATAGCATGGGAGGCTTGAACGGTTCGATCTCTGGGCTTGTTTCTGGTTTCCTTTTCTGCATTTTTGATAGATGTGAGTTGCCCTATATTGCTTTCGGATTGCCTTTCACAATGTGGCCGATGGTAATCTAATATTTTAATGTTAAAGAAGTGATGCTCAATTCTTGTTTAAACATATTTTTCACTCTTTTTATAAAGCAAACTAACTCTTCACATTGAAGGTGTTAGTGTATTGGTTTCATTTTGTTTGCTTCTTTTTTTGTTGCTGTAATGGATTGTGATAATTTAAGACTTAAGTAAACTTTATATTGTAATCTTCATTGTTAATGTAAATATATAATTTTGTATTATCCTCATCTTCACACAAATGCGTACGCATTTTTAAGGGGGGAATATTGCCTTATTAAATAAATAAATAAATAATACAAATGTATCCACACCACGGAATTCTTTGCCTATACGCAAATCCTAATGTTTTTAAGGCCTTTCCAACGGTCTCCGCGATATGTGGCACAAATGAGTGCGTTCCATTTCCTTTTGGATTTAGATTCATTTGCTATATCTATATAATATTTGCCTTGAACACTGACTGACTGACTGACTGACTGACTAACTGCCTGACTGACTGACTGCCTGACTGACTGATGTCATTAACGCCGCTAGATGGCGCGCCACTCGCAACTAAAGACAAAATAATACTATTGTTCTTCTAATACAATATGGCTGACAGCAGTGACAACTGACAGTAACATAATGATATTATTATGCCTGGTGGCTGAGCACTTTTTTTAAAGGTCTTGACGTAGAGAAAAACAATTTTTTGGGTTATTAAAAAGCTCACATGCGAAGTCAGCCATAAGAAAGCAAAGTGTACCAAATTAGGAAACTTTTACGCATAGCGGGACTTCATAGTGAAGAAAAGCCTTTCTAATGCCATGAGTGCAATAAAAAGTTTGCGGTTTCAAGTAATTTAAAGAATGACATGCGAACTCATATCGGAGAAAAGCCATACGAATGCAATAATTGCAATAAAAAGTTCAATCAATCAAATAATTTAAACAACCAATGACATGCTAAAAGCTATTTGAATGGTAAGTTTGCAATAAAAAGTTTAATTTCATTTTTATGTTTGCATAAATAGTTCAATCAACCGTGTGCTGTAAAGTATCACTTGCGAATTCGGCCAAAAAATTGACAAATCAGGAAACTTTTACGCACAGCCGGACTTTGCTTTACTAATGCAATCTTCTTCTTCTTCTTCTCCCTAGCTTGCTCCCAACTTAGCGTCTAAGTAGACTGTTGGGGTCAGCCCTCCTCGTTCTTAGGCTATAAGTCCGTCTCTCCTGTACCACCTCTTCCAATCCCAATCTTCGCATCCGGTCACGCCTCTGCACCACCCAGGAATTCTTTGGTCGTCCTCTGTTTGTCACACGTGGAACACTCATGTTGATGGCCTGATTTACAATATGTTCCTGCGGTCTCCGTTCCACGTGTCCATACCATCGCAACTGTCTTTCCTCAAGTTTGCTATTTATATCCGTCACTCCTAGGCTTCCACGAATGTGTGAGCTTTTTATCTTGTCTCTCAATGACACTCCTGTCGACCACCTCAGCATGCGCATTTCTGCCGTTTCTAGCTGTCTGTTATAGCTGTTGTACATAGTCCAGCATTCGGAGCCATACAGGAGTGCGGGTCTGACAATTGTCTGATAAACCTTTCCTTTTAATTTGACTGGCATTTTTGAATCGCATAGAACTCCTGACACCGATCTGAATTTCATCCATCCGACACTAATTCTGTGTTTTACATCCGCAGCACAGCTTCCATCATTTTGAATGACTGATCCAAGATATTTAAATGAGTCGCTATTTGGTAGTGTTACTCCATCCATCTGTATTATGGGTAAGTTTGACGTGGTCAAATTTTGTTTCTCAAACGGTAGATAGAGGTATTCCGTTTTCTTCCTACTAATTCTCAGTCCGTTGTCTTCCAGTGCTTTCCTCCACCTCTCCAATCCTTCTTGCAGATCTTCGTGTTTGTCACTAATCAATACTATATCGTCCGCAAATAGTAGGATTTTTAGGAGGCTGTTCATTTCCTGTTTGGTTAAATAGTCCATGACTAAGATGAACAGTAGCGGGCTGAGGACGGATCCTTGGTGTACCCCCACTTTTATAGGAAATTCTAGGGAAGTCCCTGATGTGCACCTCACTTGAGTTTTGACATTGTTGTACATATCCTGAATAGTGTGTACGTATATTTCTGGTACATTATGGGCTCTAAGTGCTGCCCATATCAGGCTTCTTGGGACCCTGTCGAACGCCTTTTCAAGATCTATGAAGACCATGTGAAGGTCTTTTTGGGCGTCTCTGTGTTTTTCGACCAGGGTCCTAACAGTTTGGATGGCATCAACTGTAGATTTTCCCGAAACAAAACCACACTGATTTTCATGTATCTCTACCAGTTTCCTTATTTTTGTGTTTATTATTCGTTCATAGATTTTCATTGTGTGGGACATAAGTTTGATGCCCCTGTAGTTGTCACACTTTCTTGAGTCTCCTTTGTTTTTGTAGAAAGGCAACAGAAAGCTTTTTCTAAATTTTTCTGGCATTGGGTCTCCAGCCAATATTTTATTAAAAAGGTTACACAGCCAATTTCGTCCGCTTTCATCACATTCTTTCCAAAATTCAGTCGGGATATTGTCTGGTCCTATAGCTTTTCCCATTTTCATTTGACATATGGCTATCTTAACTTCTTCTGGAGTTATTTCTGTAATTGGCCCTAAGATCTGTTGTTCTTTAGGATTTGTGGTTCTCGGGAATTCTTCATACTTTACTAATGCAATGTGTGCAATAAAAGTTTTGAAACTGATAGCGGAGAAAAGCCATACGAATGCAACCATTGCGATAAAAAGTTTAATCAATCAAATGATAAAAGCCATTTAAATGCATATTTTGTTAGAAAAAGTTCAAAATTTGTTTAAAGTCTGACATATGAATTCGGCCAAAAGAAAGCATAGTTTGTATGAAAAAGTTTACCAAATCAGATCTTTAACTCACAGACGCGATTTCATTGCCAAGAAAACCCTTGCTAATGCAATGTGTGTTATAAAAAGTTTTTTTTTGCATTTTTATAAATGGTTATATTATCATGAATAGTTATAATCTATCATCGAGTGCTTTACAGTCACACATATGAATTCGGCGATAAGAAAATAAAGTTTCCATGAAAAAGTTTACCAAATCACGAATCGTGCCAACCAACCGACCAACACGAACCAACACACACGAGATCATAGCGGAGAAAAACCATACGAATGTCATGTTTTCAATAAAAAGTTTACACACCTAGAGTAATTTTTTAAAGATTTTCATATGAATTCATAACGTTGAAAAGCCATACATATGTTAAGTTTGTTATAAAAAGTTCACGTTGTTTTTTGAGTTTTCATGAAGAATTCAATTAATCAAGTGTTTTAAAGTCACATATAAGAATTCGGCAATACGAATGCAAAGTTTACATGAAAAAGTTTAATCAATCAAATCGGTAAATACCCACATGCCAAAAGCTATTTGAATGTACAGTTTGTAATTAAAAGTTTAAGTTGTAGGTATTTTACCAAGTATTTTGAAGTCTCACATGTGAATGCTCACAGCTATGCTATGAGAAAGTAAAGTTTGCATAAAAAGGCCATAGGTGGGCGCCACGGGCGCCTTTAAAAAACTAGTTACCTAATAATTTCTTGTATAGCGTCTATAGTGGTTTTTCCTTTTCGAAACCCATACTGTTGCGGACTGAAGTCCCCGTTTCTCGCTATCTCTGATATGAGTCTTTCATTAATGCTGCTCTCGTATAGTTTGGCCAATACATTCAATAGGCCAATTGGTCGATATTTAGTTTCCTCGTTTGGGATCTTTTTTCGCTTGTCTATGAGCACCAACTTAGCATTTTTCCATTGTCTTGGGAACTTTCCTACTTTCAGCAGGTGGCTAAAGAGGTTAGCGAAGTATTGTGCATTTCTATGTGCAATCTCCTTCATAACTCCTGTAGGTAAGCCATCTGGACCGGGTGCTTTTCCGGGTTTTATACGTGCCGCTGCCATCCTTACTTCTTCTTCCGTAACTCTAATCTCCACATTTTGCTGTGATAAATAGTTTTTTAAATATGGATGTTTTTTCAATTAGCGTTAATTCCGATTTTGGGTTGACAATTTGCATTTTCTTCCTGGCAATCTTGTATGCATCCCCGAAAACATCACCGTTTAGGTTTTCACAGAGTTCGTCCCATGCCAGTTTTTTTGCTTCAAAGAGAGTATATTTCAGTTCCTTTCTTGCAGATTTGTACAGTTGGTGAAATGTATCTCTGTGTTCATTGTGACATTTTTGAAAGATTCTTCTTTTTTTCCTTGTTTCTTTTATAAGGTTTTGGATGTTTTCATTCCACCAATATGGCAATTTATAATTTTCGTCGCATCTGACTCGTGGAGTAGTAGCCCTATAAATAGGCCTCCGTTAATACTCTTTCACAAGCATCTGCATCATTAGGATTATAGCTGATTTTATCTTTAAATACTCTGTCAAGTGACTCTATATCAGGTTTTCCGAAAACTGATCTGATTTTCTGAGATTTTTTTGACGTTCCTATTTGCATTAAAATAATCTGATGGTCGCTCATTGATTCTTCTTCTGTCAATACAGCCCAAAGAGGGTTTTCTTGGGTCACATCACTATTGACTATTGTGATGTCTATAAAGGACACCCCATTCGGCCTCACGCACGTAGGAATTTTTCCATCATTTAGTATGTCCAAATCTAAAGAGTGCGTCCACTTCAGCAACTCTCTGCCTCTATTATTTGTTGATTCGCCTCCCCAGCAAGCGTGCTTTGCATTAAAATCACCCATAATAATGATTTTTTTCCTACGCAATCTTATGAAATCTCGTTGTATGTCATGTAGAATGTTGTCGAATTCTTGTAGAGTAGTGTATTTGTTGGGGCTCACATAAACGCTGTATAGATTGAAGTCTTTTGTTTCTACGCAAACAAAGCATTTTCCAGAGCGATATTTTATTACTCGGTGTCTTCCATTGACATTTGTTATCATGGCATTTTCTGATTCATTGACATAGTTATTTACGTAGTTTGCTTTGCACCTTGTTAGGTTTGGCTCACTTATTACTATGAAGTCGCATTTTCTTTCCACGGTAACTGCCATCGCAACATCATGAGATGCGCTACTTCTATTGGTATTCAGTTGCATTATTATCAAATCCATTATTAACTTTTGCTTAAGAGGCAACATGGGTTGGGTTAGCCGGACTCCTTTCTTTTTAGTCTGCCGTTTATTTCGCACTGCTGACAAAGCCTTTTTAAAAATCTCACATCTTGTTGTCCCAGCTATATGGCCGGCTTTATCGCAGAGTGGGCAGTGTTCTTCTGAGCTGCATGCCGCAGCTGTGTGTCCGTCCCCCGAACATTTGCGACATTTTTGGCTTCTGTCTACTTCGTTGCACGCAGAAGCCTTGTGTCCATAGTTCCAACATCTATAGCATTTTTCTACATCAAATCTCTTTCCTGAATAAGGCAGATGTTCAGACCAATCTTTATTTTTTTAAGTTCTATCAATCTTCTTGCATCTTCTTTTTCTACGGCTACGGTGGCGATTTGATTCCCGTTCCATATAGGTCGAATAGATTTAACTTCGAGATTTTCTTTTCGTTTCACTTCTCTGCAGTTTCGTATGGCATCCTCTATCTAATCTCTCTCTGTTGCCCCACCTATGTTTTTTATGTGAAGAATTTTTAGTATTCGTACATTTTCCCTGACTTTATATACTTCGATTGTAGAGATAGTCTTGGAGACCTCTTCTTTATTTTCCTTTACACGTATGAGCAATTCATCGTTTTTTGTCTTTTTTGTCCCTTTGATATTTTGAATTATTTCTGAACCCAGACTATCCTTTATTTTTCTTTGAGTATCGGCATATGTGTTGTCGCCCTTTTCGACTATTAAAACTTCGTCCATGTTGAAACTTTTCTTCATATTAACTGGTGAAAGGTCTTTTTCTTCAAATCTTACTGTGATTTTAGTATCCGAGTTCTGGAACACTACTGATAGCATTCTTTTAATGTAAATCTTTTCAATTCTTTGTGGAGATATGATAATTATGCTTTTATTTTTTAAGTTCTCGGACAGTTTCTTCAATTCTAAACATTGCTCATAAAGGACTCTCTCTTCTGTAACATTTCCGAAGAATATCGTCACATTTTTGGATCTCTGCTTCATTCCTTCGTTCGTTCTGAACGAGACTGATCTTTCCATTGTGACGTATTCACCTCCGTTACAAAGTATTCATTCGCTTTCCATTGCCTCTGGGAAATGGTTAAGAATTTAAATGTCCATTTTTGATTGATTTTTTTTATTCGCATTGCAAAAAAGACAACATTTTCTCCCGATTTTTCAAACATATCATTGTATTCTATTTTCACGTCTTCGAGATCACTTTCTCTCCAAAACAAATTCATTGCCTTTGATAGGTCTTCATAGTTATTTATAGATTTAAGATCTACCATTTCTTTACAATTACAGGTATTACAAGCGGCCCTATTTATCATTATATCTTGAATTTCTTATCATATGTTAATTTCATATTTGTAATTTTGTCCTCCAGTACTCTTTCTTTATGTTCTTGTTCTTTTTTGTGTTGCGTAAACTGTTGATTGAGCTCTTGGAATCTTATGGCCTCATTTTTATAATTTTCTGAGACTTGATTAATAAGACTCCAATCCAAAATCCAAACTCCCTTTAGACCCCACTTAGGGGCATAGGGAGGCAACAAGAGCTCTCCATTGCGCTCGATCCTGCGCAACGTTAATGACCTCCTCCCACACCATGTCCAGATTCCTCAGCTCTGCCTCGAAGGAGCGGAACACAGTATGAGAGGGTCTTCCTCGTCTCCGGGACCCTGATGGGAGGAAAAACAGCGCTCTCCTCGGCCAACTGTCATTCGGCATCCTTAACACATGTCCCAGCCAAGTCCATCTCCTCCACATAATAGTAGAGGTGATGGGCTCACGCTGGGTGCGCCGGCGTATAGCGTCGTTCGTGATGCGGTGGTACCATCTTATACCCAAAATTCTCCTGAGGCACTTCGTTTCGAATGCAGATACTTTTTGTGCCTGGGCCAGAGTCAGGTGCCAGGACTCACACCCATACAGGAGAATGGGCAACACACACGCATCAAACAGTTTACATTTCGTCTCGACACTAAACGCCGACGCCTTCCATATCTTGGTCATGTTGTTGAAGGCGCCACTTGCCATACCGATACGTATCGGGAGCTCAGCCCCGAGGTCACCAGTGGTGGTGATGGTTGCTCCCAGGTACTTAAATTTATCCACCCGGGAGACCTGGTGACCATCGATGGTTATCGGTAGCTGTTTATCGGGGCAGGCATTATTTGCCATGAGCTCCGTTTTACTGGCATTGACTCGAAGGCCGAGGCGTGCTGTTTCGTCGCAGAGTCTTGAAACACTGCGCTGTAATTCCTCCACTGTCGTACTGAACAACGCTAGGTCGTCCGCGTACTCCAGATCGCACAGTTCGCCCATTAGACCATCTCTCTGTGTTATCGGTATACCTCTTGCTCCTTGCATGGACTTTCTCAACAGGAAGTCCATGACAATTATGAATATAAAAGGAGCCAGTACGCAGCCCTGTCTGACTCCCGTGGTGATCCTAAAAGCTTCAGTAGGACCACCTGGCGTTTTCACGCTACACTCGGAGTCTTCGTACAGGGACTGCACCATTTTAACTATCTTCGGAGGTATACCGTACAGAGCTAAAATTTTCCATATCGATGGTCTATGTGGGCTGTCGAAGGCCTTTTCAAAATCTATAAAGCAACAAGCGACTGGAGAGTTAAACTCCTTGCACTGCTGAAAGATGCACCTGGCACAGAAAATTGGGTCCGTGCAGGACCTTCCAGGTACAAAGCCGCATTGTTGCTCTCTCAGGACAGCCATGACAGGCCCCCGAATGCGGTGTAGTAATATCTGAGATAATACCTTACCGGGAACACTCAGCAGAGTAATTCCACGGTAGTTTCCGCATTCAAGGGGGTCCCCCTTTTTAAATATTGCGACGATGGATCCATTCCGCCAATCTTTTGGGCACCTCTCCTCTTCCCACGCCATTTTAAATATATCTAATAGTGGTTGGCCAAGGGTGTCTATGCCTTGTTTGAGGAGCTCTGCGTGAATTCCATCGTCTCCTGGCGCTTTGTTGTTCTTAAGTTGTCGGAGAAATGACTTGTTCTCCTCAAATCACCCCACAGGTGGGCGACAAATGTCGGAGAAACGACTTCTTCTTAACTGTCGGAAGTTTTCTCTCCTTCCAAAATCACCCAGGTGGGCGACAAGCTGTCAAGAGTAATTCCTACCTTCTGGTCTTCTTCTTCGGTTCTCCTCTCGTAGTGCTGCTTCGTCTATCGTCGAATCACCTATCTCAACTTGAAACTCTATGAAGACTTATTGAAAGATGTCTATAGCAGTCCACTCTGAGGTAGAACACCTCTGACAAGAAACAATTGTCTTAAGGAGTTGGCTAGCTCACCAAACTCAGAAATTAAAGAGATTTTCTTAGAGATGTATTTACTTTTGTTATGTAGCATGAGACTGTAATCACTGTAAACCAATGTAATGGTTTATTTTTATCTCAAGGGTTGTGAAGTCCGAGATTTGAAGAGGAGATTCTATAACAAATGTTTGTGAGATAAATACAAAAGCACAGATCACTTTGAATTATGTATAGTTCGTTTTATTGCAGGATAAACACATTTATTGTTACAGCAAAGTATGACACAAATACATACACTATTTATAAGGTTTTTAGTGATTATTTTGTGATTTAGTTATTATGGCAATTATTATTATTAAGTTACAATTGTTTTCTGTCCTTTCACTGTATCAGCACTTTGTAATGTTATTTTTAATTATGAAGTTTTGCACAAGCGATACGAATATTGCGCGGGAGATGCAACACGAACGTAGTTTTTGATCTGAAGCACAAATAAACAAATCGGGAGATCACTGTTTGAAACTGTAATCATTAATTTAAATAAATGATACAATAATTTACGTAATCTCGAATATAATTCACGACATTTGATGTTAATACGATTTGCGCGGCAAAGACGCCTAGAGACCGGCGGTCTCTCTTCCGCGGCTAGAGGCTTGTAGTAATTGAATGCGTGCCCGTCCAGGGGAGAGGGGATATATATATTCTTTATGAGGGAGACGCGGGTAGTGCGGTGTTGTTGCATCAGCCGAGGGTAGTTTTTGAAAGTGGACTGTTCCAACAGTCAATTTGCCTTATAAAAATGAATTTACCCAAACCGGAACATATTAATGAACCAATCACAGACCCGTATTCAATGGTCTCCTTATAAGGAGCGCTACCCACTCGTACAGTCATGTGATATGACAACACACCCGAAAACTTTAGTGGTTGACGGAAAGTTTAAGTAATAAACTTTCTATTGATAATATGATTTTATTTCAATATTATAGTAATTCAAACGATTTAAATTTTGAATTACGACATTCCCCTCTAAGTTATCAAAAAAAAATTATAAAAAAAAGGAGCTGAAGTAATCCTAGGTGGCTATACCTGGAATGGGTAACCCTTGGAGTACACAACGAAAGAAAATTAAATTCAAAAATTTTCAAACTTAAAGATGACCAGAAAATTAGGGGGTAACAAAACTAGTAACGTAGTGCTGATAGGTGAGGCAGGTTGACATAGGTTTAACAAAATTAAAAAAATTAAAAAAAAATTATTAAAATAATTTGTAAGTGAAGTCGAACCTTAAAGCTAGTACTTTTGTATGGGATTCTAATACATACAGGCAATCCTTTCTTTATGTTATGAACAAAAGTGAATGCAGAATACAATCCACTTTTCGTTAAGGACTCAATTTACTCTCTTTACACTTATACAATTCAAGATCTCTTTTTATAAGAGATTATCAAAGATTATTTCATGAGGGAAGCAGGATTCTAATTAGATTATTATTTCAAGTGAGTAGAAATGTAGCAAAATTTATACATATACAAAATTAGGATGCAACAAAATGCAAAGTTATACAGTAGTACAGCAGGTTTTTTTAATTTTAAAATTATTAGCAAAATGAAGAGTGAATGCGCTCTTGACACAATCACAATGATGGAAATTAACAAGTAGGAGTTTCTCACACATAATACTTTCGCTTAATGTACAGGCTTCATCTATCATATCATTCTATCATAATTCAAAAAAATGTGTACACAAGAAAATTACTATTAATTCATTCATACATCCTTGACTCCAACTTAGTGAAATGATAATTTAAGACACTAAACTCCATCATGAGACCATATCGTAAGCTTAATTCACATAATATATTACACATAGAATTAATTAATATACATTTACATACAATACATAAGTACATAGTCTTAAAATTAAGTGAACCTATGAGTGTCCTGGAATTTATTATTATGTATGGCTTTAAAATGCTTCTGTCAGAATACAGAGTGTATCCTGATTATCACTTATTCACACTTATATATCACTGGTAACAAAATTATTATTTGAGACACTTCCTGACTTAGTTATTGGAAACTCAAAGTTTTATAGAGATACCTAATTTATTGTTTGACAAGAAAACATACCGGAGGTGCAATGTACAGGGTTCACTATTTTAGAGACATATAAAAAAATAATAAATATTAAAATTTTCTGTTTGCCCATAGTTTCACAGAAGAGTTTGAGGATGGTTTCTCAATGCTAGCTGAACCTAATAGGTGACCATAGGTTCGAAGTTGCTGAGCGCCAGTAATTTTTTACAAAAAAAAATTACAAAAATTCTTAACTTTAATCTTGTCTTATAGACAACTAAACTTTTTTTTAAAACTTAAACTGACTTAGTAAGCGTCCTTACCTTGTCGAGTGACTAAAATTCTACAGAACTAATGTCTTTAGTCGTATAACAGTCTTATACGCATTTGAATACTATACGTCACGACGAAGTACTTAATTGAAACGAACGTTATTTCCAAACGTTATCTTTCACAGAGAGGTACGTATTTTATCAAGGCATCACGCAAGGGATGACCAACTGACACATGAAAGAGAAAATTATACATAACAGGGAAAATATACGAAATCTTACGCTATTTGGCAGATTGCGGGATGTAACGCTTTTGCGTCACATAATTAACACGTCTGTCCAAAACTTAGACTAATAATGGACTTATTTTTAGCCAATCCATGCTATAGTGTGTGACGATCCGGACTTTCGTCAAATTTTGTAGTAGGCCTACTTACAATTAAATTTACCACAAAGGTCTTCCTCGTAAGATACTCTCATGGTTTCCTAGAGGGAATTCACCAATAACTAATATCTAATTTATTGATTCATTATTGAATTCAACAAATCATTCCTGATAAATTCAGGAGTATCGAACATTTTACATTAGTCATTAATTTCTCTTTGAATCAATGACTCTTTCCTTGCAGAGTTCTTCAACTATACAAGGAGTATCAAACACATTACATACATTTATACATGAGAATGCATAAAAAAAAATCATTATAACTAACTAAGGTCTAGGACATGAGTCTTAGACAACTCTAAAAATGACTTAAGAGTCACGAACAACTTGTACTACTATTCCCTCCACAGTCCTTATGACTGGGCAAGTTTGGGTCAAGTACTTCGTTGGGGAGGGAAAACAAAAATTTCTTCACACAAATAATAAACAATGGGTTAAGTAACCTCCATATCCCTCTCCTGAGCGGTAATTTATGACGTTGATATGTAAGGGATTTCGTTCTTTACAGGACAATCCACACGTTGGAAGAAAAAAGAGTATGCGTCGTAACACTTGACTCTGGGGATTACTAAACTTCTATACTATTGGAAACTATTGGAAGTATATAAGAGACTCCTTCAATTAGGTTCATTAAAGAAAATTGTACTAGGGTTGACGATTCCTGACTACAAGGAATAACAAGGAAAAACCTTTATTTAACACTCAATACGTAACAACGGAAATTTACGAGAATACTCTTCTGATGCATAATATGCAAGAAATGGGAAACGACCATATAACACTGTTGTAGACCAACTGGTCTAGAAATCTAACTTTGGCGAAACTTAAGTCTGGTTTATGTTTCATTACATTCTCAATCAAGGTAGTATCGAGTACCATATACTCTCTAGAACTAGATCATGTCTTCATCCAATGTAGTTATAATATAATATTAACCACTTTAAATTTCAACATACGCCAATCCCGAACACATGGATTTCACACGAGAATAAAACAAATAATACCGCAATTAGAATTCGTAACCATTCATTATATCATTCTACACGAAGGTAATTAACATAGGGGTGTAGACGGAGACTTTAATTCGTTATATCACAATAAAAGAATTTCACTTATTCCGATTAAAACGGTTCGGTTTTTCAAAGATGAATTTATACGAGTCGCTATTTACATATGCAGTCACTGAAACGTAAAGGTACAAGAATATATTCAATTTAATATGTTGCGGACACAGTGAGCAAAGTTAACAAAATCTATTTCAGTAATTCTATACGGAAACTTAGGAAAAGTAAGGCAACCAGCTATGACAATCATTACATCCTTGATAATTGGTATCTACTGAAACCGAACTCTAATGGTTATGTCTATGAGTTTTCCTTCATAAATCAATAAATTTTCCTGCAAAAACTCTTAGAAGGATTCAAGAATTACCCAAACAATAACGCATACTTCAGGTATTTATTATGCATTAACGAAATTATAACTAAGAACTATGGTTTGAGACTAGAAGTCTCAAACAACTCTAATATTGACTGAATAGTCACAACTTATCCTAACGATAACTAGGGTCAATGACTGAAGACCAAGTTATATATCTTATACTACAGTAACATTTTCAAAATTATAAGAAACAAAAAAAAATAAACAATGGGGGTTTGCTTCATGCCGGTAAACGGGTTTTGTTTTTAAACGTAGGTTGGCCTTAAACACACATTCTGAAGCAAAGAGAGAATTATGTGAATAAAGTTCTACAGGGTTGATAGTCGGAACTAGCAGGTCAGCTGTTAGGCCGAGTCAACCGAAATCACTCCAAGTGGATATTTGACATATGGTCAAGTCCTCGAGCAAACAAAGAATATCTGGGTACGTGCGTATTTTCTACTGAAATATACTTGAAGAATCTGGATTGTCTCTCGACAATAGAAACTATGCTCCTACTCGTAGTTTACATAGCAGGGTGTCGCCGTCGAAATGTAAACTACATGTGTTTTGGCTAGGCTATAGGCTTGCACAAAACTTGTCACGTTCAAGAGAGATATACTTGTCACAATTTGACTATATCTTTCGTATGGAATTTTCCTACGTAGGGTCCCGTAAAATCCTTTAATTCATATATAGTACGTGATAACCTTTTTACAACAATACATTTAATAAACCGGGGCGCTAACTTCTTTGAGTAATACTGGCCAGCGTTTGACTGAGTATAAGATTTTCTCCATACGACTTGACCTATTTTTAGAGATATATCTCGTCGGCGTAAATTATAACGTGCGGCGCTTTTGTGAAAGGCCTTTACTAGGGTATGAGAGATTGAATCATAAAATTTCTCTAAATGCGAGATATCGTTAAGACGCTGTTCTATGGGATCTGTACTATCTGAAGAAGGAGATTGATTGACTTGAAGAGTTCTGTAAAAAGATGCATGTGGGACGCTTTCATATCCGAACATTAATAAGTGAGGCGTGTGACCGGTAGCGATGTTCATTGTAGAATTGAGACAAGAACAAATCTTAGGTAGATAGGTACACCAATCTCGCTGATTCTCTTGTACTAACATGGCGAGTAGGGTCACCACCGTTTGGTTATATCTTTCAGAAACATTATGCTGGGGGTGGAAAAAGGCGTTATAACGGAGATCTTTAATACCATAGGATGCAAGAAAGGAACGGAATTCTTGCGAGACAAACTGCTTTCCGTTGTCCATCACAAGGCAGCGGGGAACAGAATAAGGAAGAAATATGTGGTTCTCCAAAAGTTGGATTACATTACGGGAGGTAGCCGATCTCAGCGCAAACGTCCACAAGTATTTTGAAAAATTATCGACCACAGTCAGAATAAAAAGGTTCTTTTTATGACTGAGGGGGAAAGGTCCAATGAAATCTAAGCTAATTGATTCTAATGGTCTGGTCAGGTTCTTGGGGAATAGAGAAGTACCTTGGGGAGGTTGATTATTGTGCTTGTATCCCTTACAGGGTTCACAATCGGAAACTATCTGTTTGACGAAAGCTAAAAGACCTTTACAATAATACGTACGAGAAATGAATTCGTAGGTTTTCTGAACTCCTGGATGACATTGTTCGTTATGATAAATTCTAATAAGTTCCAATATGTGACACTTAGGAACTACTATTTTCCACAAATAAGAAGGATTGTTAGAAATAGAATCCTTTTTGTACTGGGAATATCTGTACAGGTGACCATCATTTATCATGAAATTTGGATAGCTCTGAGGTTGTTTTTCGCAAGAAGAAAATAATTTAATATAAGCCGGATCTGTAATGTTAGAAAAAGGTTCGGGAACAGAAACTGGGGAAATAGGTATTCTGCTTAGACCATCTGCAAGATGATTTTCGCATCCTTTCTTAAATACAAATTCAAAATCGTACTGGGATAATCTGCAGGCCCATCGCGCAAGGCGGCCGCTCGGCGATGAAATTGAATTTAGATACTTCAGGCAACCATGGTCACTCATGACTGTAAAACGCGTTCCCTCTAAATAACTTCGAAAGTGATGAACAGAATCTACTATTGCTAACAATTCGCGCTCTGTGGTGCTGTAATTTTTTTCTGGGGGGGAGAGTTTCCGGGAATGATAAGCTATGATGTGTTCCACGCCGTTAGCATCCTTCTGAGAAAGGAAGCTTCCCAAGGAAATTGCACTGGCATCGCAGGTGAGAGTGTACGGTAAACTGTAATCGGGAGGTTTTAAAACCGGTGCTGACGTCATTAATTTTTTTAAAGCGTTAAAAGAAACTTCAGCCTCTTCTGACCATACGAACTTACGACCGTCATATTTGTTACTGGTTAATTTAGTGAGGGGGGAGGCTATTCTAGAGAAATCCTTAATAAAGCGACGATAATAGGCCATTAAGCCAATAAATGCCCTTACATGCTTGCTGTTTGTTGGACGCGGATAATTTAACATTACTGATACTTTGTCTGGGTCTGTTTGTATCCCATTACGGTCTATTACATGCCCTAAATACTTTAAAGTGGACTTACAAAATTCTGACTTACTTAGTTTTATAGTTAAGTTGGCTTCCTTCAGTCTTGACAGGACAATACGTAGGGTTTTTAAATGGGACTCGAAATCTTTAGAGCAAATCAGAATATCGTCTAAATAACAGAATATTTCACTCCTTAAATCAGGAAATAGGGTGTCCATCAGACGCTGCATTTCAGCTGGAACATTTTTGAGGCCAAACGGGGTCACGCAAAAATGGAAAAGACCACGGTTCTCTACAAAGAATGCGGTTTTCTGTTTACTATCTTCTGCAAGCGGCATTTGCCAAAAACCAAGGCTGAGATCTAAAGCTGTTAGGTATTTAGTGTCACGCAAGTTATCCAATATGTGATTAATGTTCGGGAGTCGGTAACTGTCAGTTTTCGTAATTTCGTTTAGTTTGCGGGGATCTAACACTAGTCGACCAGTACCGTTTTTCTTTGGGACAATAAATACGTTGTTCAGATAGGGTGACCGTGAAGGCTCGATTACGTTCATTTGTAGCATAGAATCTACCTCTCTGCAAAGTTGTTCTCTACGGACGTGGGAGGCCGGGTATGTACGTTGTTTTACTGGCAGAGAATTTCCTGTGTCAATCTTATGGCTAACTAAATGGGTACGGCCGAGACCTACCTTTTCAAATGCTATCTGGTCGAATTCTGTTATAACTGATTCTAAAACTAATTTTTGATTGGGAGAAAGATCATCTATTGAATTTAAACATCGAGGGGTATTAGTTACCGAACTAATTTGATAAGACGATTCAGGATTTGATTTCGTGTTTGGGAACAGAGGAGGCACTAACTGTGATTTTTCTAAGAATGGAGTGCCCAAGATGAATTGATCGGTCAAAGAAGGAGCTATTATGAATTCTGTCATTAATACCTTATTATCGAAAGACAAGGGAAGAGTGATCTTGCCGATGGTGTGTATTGGTGAGTTGTCAACACCACTAATATTCCTAGGGCAATAAGTTGGTGTAAAACCGACTTCCGCGAAAGATAGATAAAGGTTCCCTCCGAGCACATTGATTGCCGCTCCGCTATCTAAGAGACCACGATAAGATAAATGAAAAATTTTAAAATGTAAAAAAGGTCTACGATCACTGGCATTGGAAATTTTTATCGAATTTACCTGCAAAGTATTATAGAATAATTTAACACAAGCAATCCATGCTTTTCTCTCGTTTGTGCAGGTTGTAATATCAGGAGAGGTTCTAACTGGATTGCCTACAAGTTTTTTGCCTTAACTAAAGGAGGTGGACGGGAGAGATCAGGCACGGAGGTATTGGAAGAATTTCTAGAACGAGTAAACCTTATTCGGTTGACCGGGGCGACCGTTGGTCTCTGAGGAGTTCTACAATTACGCGCTATGTGTCCCAATTTACCACATTGGTAACATTTGACCACTGGAGTAAGGGGTTTCCTAAATTGAACAGGGTTTGGTGGTCTAGTATTTATACGAGGAGGACTCTTCACCAAACGCTGTGGGAGGGCTACCGTAATGGTTTCTAATTCTGTACATAATTGTTCTATCTCTTGAAGAGTCGAGGGTCTTCCGGCTACCAAAGCACTCGCATAACGTGAGTCCAATCCACGCTTTATGGATTTAACCAATTCTGCACTCCTGAAGGGGGATTCCAAAGATTGGTTCAGTATGACTATTCTAGAAATGAAATCTCCTGCGCTCTCTAGAGGTAGTTGAACAGCTGTTAAAACTTTTACTCTTCTCAAGCTATTTGCGTCAGGAGTATCAAACCTTTTGATGTATGCTTGCTTGATCTCTGACCATGGCCGATTTGTAAAATTGGAAGCTCTATGGAAAGTGAGAGCTCGTTCAGCAATGAACTCAGGCAAGGAACTGCCCAATGCCTCTATAGGGTAATTTCTAGAGATGGCTACTTCTTGTAAACGCGTGAAAAATTCGCGAACGTCCGATTTTCCTGAGAAATGATCAACAGGCCACGATGAAAAGTTAGTTGAATGAGGCACTGTCCCAACATGGCGTGTTTCAGCGGGTAGTTCAGTAAAAGAACTAGGTTTGGCTGATAATGTATTAGGCAATGGTTCCTTTTCTGCGGAAGATTCCGAACGTAATAGATTTGTGACGGGTTCATATTCTGAACAGGAGGCGGCTGTGTCTATGCCGGAAGAAGAAGAGGAAGAGTTGGTATTCAATCCAGCATTGTATTCCAAACACTGTCTTCTAAGAGACGATAAACCCGTGGTGGGTTCTATCCCTCTTTGTCTCAACGCTTTTGACAATGTTCTAGAGTTAGACTTGTCCACTCTAGGTATCAAGATGTCAACGGGTTCCATTGTAGTATTTAGGAGCAGGAGCAGAAAAGAAAGAGAAAAAAAAATTGAAAAGAAACAAAAATTCAATTAACAGAAAAATCAGAAAAACCCAACTGGTACCTACAGCAATAACGTGGTTATTATAAATCGAATTTATTCTGAGCGTATTTTAAATCAACATCAATATATACGTAACAAGTGGGCCGTTGTTGATGAATTTATTTTAACAAAATTTATCAATATCAATAAAATTGGTTTTAGTCAATTTTGCTTTAAAACAGTAGTATCCCATTAAACTATAAGATATTTGAAAAGAGAGAGAATAAGGTGATAAGGTATTATCACCAAATAACAAACAAAAAAAAACTATACTGGTTTCTTAGCAAAATTATTAACTCTTCACCAAGTACCTATTTATAACTGAGAAGATAGCCTCAAACCATATTGATCAATATGCGAAAAGCCGTACACACATAATATTCACATACACAGGTATATTCCGCACCTTGAAATAGCGAAAGTCCTTGTTCTATAAGTAGGTATGTATGTCGATGAGGAAAAAAAAAATATCAGCTGATGAGTTCACGGTCAAACTGTTATGCCGAGAAGAAGGTATATTTATACTTATGGGTAGGTACGTACGTAATCACTAGAAAGTTCTGGATACTGAATTGACCAAATAACTCTTCAGAGTACATTAATGATAGACAATCCAGCATCGATCCCACTTTAATCTATATCATAACACGGCAAGTTTCACTGTAACACAAGGGGAAAATTTCTATATCTTGAACTCAAGATAATGACGCGATTTATACATGGCATTAGAGAGAAAAAAAAATCTTTTTCACGGCTTGACAGCTAGGAAAGAATTGTCGTACAAACAGATATACAATTCTATACCAAAATTATCTACTGAGACCTTAGTATGAGGGAGACAGTACGTGTGAAACAAAATTATCAATTTGGTAATTCATTTTGAATATAAGGGCTGTCAATTTAAACTTCTCACAAGCGCGTCTGTCACAAAATAGCAGTTCTTGTGTGGTAACAAACAAACAATCTATTTATGAATTTACAACTGTAAGTGAACAATGCTATGCACTTGGTATATGAAGCACAATACGCTAATTTTTTTCTTGTCAAACGGAATTTTACTCTAGTATGATTTAAAAAATTTAAACAATCATCTATTTATTTATATGAAGAATCTCACCCAATCAAATCCATATGAGCCCGCGTTGGTTGGCGCCAAATGTCGGAGAAATGACTTGTTCTCCTCAAATCACCCCACAGGTGGGCGACAAATGTCGGAGAAACGACTTCTTCTTAACTGTCGGAAGTTTTCTCTCCTTCCAAAATCACCCAGGTGGGCGACAAGCTGTCAAGAGTAATTCCTACCTTCTGGTCTTCTTCTTCGGTTCTCCTATCGTAGTGCTGCTTCGTCTATCGTCGAATCACCTATCTCAACTTGAAACTCTATGAAGACTTATTGAAAGATGTCTATAGCAGTCCACTCTGAGGTAGAACACCTCTGACAAGAAACAATAGGAAGCACAATTGTCTTAAGGAGTTGGCTAGCTCACCAAACTCAGAAATTAAAGAGATTTTCTTAGAGATGTATTTACTTTTGTTATGTAGCATGAGACTGTAATCACTGTAAACCAATGTAATGGTTTATTTTTATCTCAAGGGTTGTGAAGTCCGAGATTTGAAGAGGAGATTCTATAACAAATGTTTGTGAGATAAATACAAAAGCACAGATCACTTTGAATTATGTATAGTTCGTTTTATTGCAGGATAAACACATTTATTGTTACAGCAAAGTATGACACAAATACATACACTATTTATAAGGTTTTTAGTGATTATTTTGTGATTTAGTTATTATGGCAATTATTATTATTAAGTTACAATTGTTTTCTGTCCTTTCACTGTATCAGCACTTTGTAATGTTATTTTTAATTATGAAGTTTTGCACAAGCGATACGAATATTGCGCGGGAGATGCAACACGAACGTAGTTTTTGATCTGAAGCACAAATAAACAAATCGGGAGATCACTGTTTGAAACTGTAATCATTAATTTAAATAAATGATACAATAATTTACGTAATCTCGAATATAATTCACGACATTTGATGTTAATACGATTTGCGCGGCAAAGACGCCTAGAGACCGGCGGTCTCTCTTCCGCGGCTAGAGGCTTGTAGTAATTGAATGCGTGCCCGTCCAGGGGAGAGGGGATATATATATACCCAGTTTTTGTTGTTGTTTTTGCCGGTTGTCAAAATCGGTGGCAGTGAATAAATCGCAATATCTTTGTAAATAGTTATCGAATATAGATTGTAATTCATGCAAATGATACACTGATTGTGGGACTGGAAGTGATATTAAACGCAACTTAACAGAAGCGGTGAGTGTGTCGCAATCTCTGTAAATAAATTGACATTTTTCACATAACTAACACGTCAATAAGGGCGATAATTGCAGAAAAATAATAAAACGCCTCCTATTGGGCAGTCAATAACCAATGGTCAGTCACGATCGCTGACTGATACAACCTAGGAATAAAGTTTGGCAATTGAAGCAGGGTTATCGCACGCTCACAAAGAAAAAAAAAAAAAGATATATATATATTTTTTTTTTAATTTTAATTGGTTTATTATTGTTTTTATTTTTTTTACTGCACACGATATTAACATTTCATGATGATGGAGGTGCATCAGATCATAGATAGAGTGCAGAAGGCGGCGAATTCATTATCAAAATTAGCGACAGATCCGAAATTTACAAAAGACATTATGACGAAAATCTCGCCAATATCGAACGAGTTCATGGCGGCCATGAGCTTGGCAACGGCCATAATAGCAAGCCAGGAAGCAGAGGTGACGGCCATAATAGCAAGCCAGGAAGCAGAGACAGCTGAAAGAAAGAGTCGCATACCTAGAGGGAAATCCAACTGCAACGAAGAGTAAAACCTTGGAAATGTGCGAGACCCTGACTGAATTGGCAGAAAGGGACGAAAGATCTAAAAATGTGATTCTTTTTAATGTTCCTGAGGTTGACCCAAAGTTAACAAGCCGCGACCAGATCACAAAGGAAAACGAACAAACATCAAAATTATTGCACGACATCGAAGGCTTAAGTAATGTGTCAATAATTAAAGTTCAGCGTCTTGGCATTAGACATAAAGACAAAACTAGACCACTAAAGATCTCATTTGGTAACAGGGATGATGCAAGATCGGTCTTCTTCAGCAAGTTTAAATTACCTCAGCCCATGAGAATTAAGCAGGATTTGACATCAGCTCAAAGAACGCAAATCAGAATGTTGTGGGAAGAATTGGAAACAAGGAAGAAGAACGGTGAAACAGACATTACAATAAAATTCTTTAATGGCTCACCAAAAATTGTTCCTATGGGAAAAAAAAACTTATAAATGTGATGGATTGTTATTATCAGAATACAAGAGGAATCCGAACCAAATTGTCATTGCTGAGACAGAATTTGCTGGTGTTGAACCATTCTATATACATCATGACAGAAACATGGCTTGACTCCTCAATTAAGAGCTCAGAGCTGGGCTTTCATTCTTATAGTGTATATCGCACTGATCGCAGTCATCTTTCAAGCAACAAAAAAAGAGGTGGGGGTGTACTTATAGCGATTAACAAGAGTATCTCATCTTCGTCCATTAAAGTAAAGAACAAACAAATCGAACAGTTGTATGTATTGATTCGGCTCGAAAATAGAGAAAAAATTATAATTGGATGTGTCTACATTCCTCCATCCTCTCATGCAGATATATACAAGTGCTATTGCGAGGAATTGGAAACTATCTACTCAAAACACCCACAAGCTAGATTCTACCTATTTGGCGACTTTAACCTGCCGGGTATAACCTGGAGTGCTGATGCGGATGGAGCTCATTTGAATGGCGATAGCAATGAGGGTGCAAAGGAAATTTTGGAGAGCTTATACTTCCTGGGACTGAAACAGTGCAACTTTGTTTACAACTCTCAACATCGTCTGTTGGATTTGATATTTTCTAATTGCGAATCCATGTGTGTTGAACTTTCAGATGAGGAACTGTTGCCTGCAGATGCTTACCATCCACCATTACTGGCGGGGATTGAAACGAGATCAAGAACCACGAAACAGGAAACTACATATTCACTGAATTTCAACCGGGGCAACTACGATGATGCAATAAACTATCTTTTTAACTGTGATTGGTCTTTTCTGCGAGGAGACAATATTGAATTGGTGACTGCTACATTGTATGGAATAATATATGATACGATTAACAAGTTTATACCATGCGAGAGATACAAGGGGCGGTCGTTCCCGGTGTGGTTCTCCGCTGAATTGAGAGGACTAATTGTGGAGAAGAAGATGATTCATAAGACTTATAAAGAAACTCGTGACATTAGATATTATCACAAATTTACTAATTTAAGGACTAAATGCAATCATCTGAAATCGCAATGTTATAGAGACTATATAAAGAGAGCGGAGGACAGCACTGTGGATGCAGGAAGTCTTTGGAAATTTCGCAACACATTGGCCAATACAAATTCAGGTTATCCTGAACATATGCATCTCGAACGAAGAAGGGTAAGTAATTTGCAGGATGTGGTCAACCTGTTTGCTGATTTTTTTAAGAATGTTTATGAAACCGATGATAATAATATGGAAATTGCACACATACCTTATAAAACTTTTATAGACTTACCAACTTTTAAAATACAGTCAGATCGTGTTAGAAAGAGTATTTTGAAACTGGACATTAAAAAGGCAGCGGGACCTGACAATGTACCACCCATTTTTATACAGAAATGTGCTGATGCTCTCATAGTTCCCTTAACAATTATTTTTAACAGATCTCTTGAGATTGGTCATTATCCTTCATCGTGGAAAATTGGCAACATCGTGCCTATCTTCAAAAAGGGTGACAATGATGACGTTAGCAATTATAGGCCCATATGTCTCCAATCTACTCTTGCAAAGCTTTTCGAGTCTTTAGTCCTGGAACATGTGATGCCATCTGTTTTGCCAATAATTGTGCCCCAGCAACATGGTTTCATCTCCGGTAGGTCCACTATGACAAACCTAGCATTGTATGAAAATTATATTGCTGAAGGCCTTGCCTCGGGCTGCCAAGTCGATAGTATTTATCTGGATTTTTCTAAAGCTTTTGATAAGGTTTCTCATAGTATATTGTTGAATAAACTCTCAGTTCTTGGTATTGGTGATAAATTGTTGAAGTGGTTCTCCAGTTACCTGAGCGATCGTACTTTGCGGGTAAAGATTAATAACTTTATTTCCCCGAATTTTAATGCCACAAGCGGATTGCCCCAGGGGAGCCATTTTGGACCGATCTTGTTTCTCATTTTTGTCAATGATGTCGCATTTGAGTTGAATAATGTAGAATTTTTGATTTTTGCGGACGACATTAAGTTGTTTAAGAAAATTGAGACTGCCGAAGACAGTTTCGTAGTACAAAGTAATCTTTATAAACTGAACGATTGGTGTCGCAGAAATAAATTGTTTTTAAATGTAGATAAGTGCAGCTATGTTAGATTTGGCAGATTGCGAAATACTGTGGATTTTAGTTATTCACTGGATGGTAGGGAACTCGCCAGGGCAGCGGAAATGCGTGACTTGGGGATTACTTTTGATGCTAAAATGTCATTTATTAACCATATTGAAGATATGACAGCCAGGGCAATGAGGACGCTCGGGTTTGTTCTCCGTACTGTGACTGATTTCCAAAATGTTCATGCTATTAAGCTGTTGTACACATCGTTGGTACGAAGTCAGCTGGAATATAACACTCCCATATGGTCACCGTCTTACAATGTCCATATCAATAGTATAGAACGCGTTCAGCATAAATTTTTGCGTTTTATCAATTACAAATTGGGTATACCAAGAGATGAGTTAAATTACGATTACTTACAAACGTATCTTCAAATAGAAAGTTTATCCGATAGACGAATCATGAATGATATAATTTTATTGTATAAAATCGTCAATAGTCTTTTTGACAGCCCTGATTTAACAGAACTAATAAAGTACGAAGTACCTAGACGGTGTACTCGGGGACATCGGCTGTTTCATTGTAGCAATCACACTAATTCAACAAACTACATTAGGAATACGGTGATACCTCGATTGCATCGACTGGGAAACAAATGTTTAAATACTGTAGATGTTTTCAATGTTAGCATGTCAGCTCTTAAGGACCATCTCAGGGATACATTTTAGTCACCATTGATATTTTTCTTGAATATTGTTTCATACTTTGAATGTGTTTGTTTTGCTTGAATATTTAAAAAATGGAGAAAATAACTGACAGATGGATGAACTTATTTTTGTAATCGGTGTCTTATGTTCATATTTGTACCAACTGAGAATGTTTTTAATTATCTTACTTTTTTATATAAATAATGTTGTGTATTTTTGTATTTTTGCATTGGGAACACCCATTTAGCGTTATGATGGATTTAATAGCCTATATCGGCGTGTCAAAATGTTTTACATATGTATACCTACCTCTGCATAATTGTTTTTGTGTGTTTTTATGAAATTGACATCTCGTTTAAGTAATGTTTGAATCGTGTGGATTTTATCTTATAAAGGAAATCTTTTATATGTATGTATGGTTTTATTGGATTTTATAGTGTTTTATAGTCTCAAATTTGTGTATTGATATATTTAATGTTTGTATGATTGTAAATTTATGATTATTGTATATTGTTATAAAAAAAGGCTCTTAAGCCGTACAATGAATTAATAAATAAATAAATAAATAAATATATTCTTTATGAGGGAGACGCGGGTAGTGCGGTGTTGTTGCATCAGCCGAGGGTAGTTTTTGAAAGTGGACTGTTCCAACAGTCAATTTGCCTTATAAAAATGAATTTACCCAAACCGGAACATATTAATGAACCAATCACAGACCCGTATTCAATGGTCTCCTTATAAGGAGCGCTACCCACTCGTACAGTCATGTGATATGACAACACACCCGAAAACTTTAGTGGTTGACGGAAAGTTTAAGTAATAAACTTTCTATTGATAATATGATTTTATTTCAATATTATAGTAATTCAAACGATTTAAATTTTGAATTACGACAAAGTCTCATCACGGCCAGCACCATCTCACTGTATGTCGGCGGGTCCTCACATATCCCAGTTGCCTGAGGTATATTCAGACCAGTCAACTCCTCCTCAAAGTTGTAAGGTGAGGAGGGCTCGGGACGGTTTAATATTGACTCAAAGTACTCCCTCCATCTCCCTTTAATCAGTTCGGGGGCAGTGACAGTGGCTCCACGAGAGTCTCGTATTGCCGTCACGGGTCTTTTTTGACCCCTGCCCCCAACCTCCCGGGTGATTTCGAAAAGTGTCCTTGAGTCATTTCCGAGTGCAGCAGACTGCGCTCGCCGTATCTGAGAGTCCAGGTGTCTTCTCTTATCTGTTCGTACAGAGTGCTTCACCTTGCGGCTCAGCTCTCTGTACTCAGACACCAAAGCAGCCAGTTTTTGAGGGTCTTTTTCGCTGTCTCTGAGGGTCTTAGCCTTCTGGCGATCTTCGATGAGGCTCCAGGACCCATCGGACATCCATATTGGCCTCTTTTTGCTCTTATAGCCGACAGAAGAACGTGCGGATTCCATAACGGCGTCACGGAAGCTATTCCAAGCTGTCTCAATCGGAACAGCTCCGTGTGAATCCTGCAAGGGGGCAAACCTGGTGCGTAACTCAGCCTCGTACGTATGACGACACTGAGCACTCTCTAACCTGCGTATGTCCAGCGGGCGAGAGGCAGACGGCCCCTGCTGGAAATGGGTAAATCTGAATCTCAACGAACCCACAAGGAGTTCGTGATCAGTATCCATGTCTGCCCCTCGGTAGGTGCGGACATCACGCAGGTCAGTTCGGTTGCTGGCCCTTACCAGAAGATGGTCAATCTGGTTTTTTGTTCTCCTGTCAGGCGAGGTCCAAGTATATTTATGGATATCCTTATGGGGGAACAAAGTTCCCCCTATTAAGAGTCCATGGAGTGTGGCGAAACCAATCAGACGGCTTCCATTATCATTTATCACTCCCATGCCATGCCTACCCATGACGCCTGGTCCATACTGGGGGTCACTGCCAACCTTGGCATTAAAATCCCCCAGTACTATTAAGCGGTGGCGCCTTGGGACATGGGACACAACTGCATCCAGACTGTCATAAAAACAGTCCTTGGCAGCCGCATCCCCATCCTCAGTGGGAGCATAGCATAGGAGGACCGTCAGTGTTTCGCCTGTCATCTTGAAGGACGCACTCATCAGGCGGTCAGAAACAGGTTCCCAACCAAGAAGGCGAGAGAAGGCATATTTACTTAAAAGTAGAGCGACGCCACGCATCCGTGCAGTTCGGTGACCAGAGTGCAGCATGACATAGTTGCCAGCGTCACTCTGCCCCGTCCCTGGGATGCGTGCCTCGCTCAGCCCCAGGATATCCAGTCCATATTCTCCCGCCAACTTGGCAGCAACAAGCTCCCCGCCCGCCCTCAAAGTGCGGACATTCAGGGTCCCGATTTTCAAGCTCTTGTTAGAGCGAGCCGTGGTCAACACAGGGGGGACACTAGCTGCCTGGACCCCCCCCTGGTGGGGCCCAGGCGTCCGAGGCTTAATTTTGTTGCCTTTTCTGACCGCTTGGATTTAAGGGTGTGAGGTGGTCAACCCCACGACCCCGATCTGATTTTTCGATTACCTGCCTCTTACAGGATGCTCGAAAAACCAGCAAAAAGAACAGAGGTGCTATTCTAAGCCGACAGCCCCACGGCACTATACACGGATTAATAAGACTACTCATGTCAAATGCAAATCTTTTGACCTCTCTGCGAATATTTTTATTTTCTTTAAGGAATACCATCAGTTCGTCAGACTTTTTTTGAAGATTTATTATCTCGCTTGGGAGTTGAGGATCCCCTTCTATTGATGCCGTCGGACATTGTTTTTCGCTTTTTATTTCGTCTTTTGGGTGTATTTTCTCGAGTGACTTCGAATACATCGTCGTTTTCAGTTGCCTCCATTTCGTCATTTTCGATCAGCAGTTGTCCTGGTGGAGTTCTCCTGATACTATCTCGCCTTTTAAACGGGTCTGTATCATCATAGCAAAATTTGCCCCCCCCCCCCCCCCAGAATCCGTGGGGCTGACTGGACTATATCCAGTGAGGGAATCTCCTTCCGCGCCGCGGTCGGTACCCTCCTGGGGTAGATTTAGTTGAAATTGTGCCATCATGTCTTGTTTGGTTTTGGGTCGCGCCGGGTATTTTATTTCTCCGATACCACCACAGAGGTTTTAATTCTGTGAGGCATTCCCCAATCCACCACGCGCCCGATGCGGGACCAAGAAACCCCACACGGGGTTGATTTCCCCTGACTGAAAGAAAATTTCAAAATTCTGAGTAGGTATATAAGTTTTGTAGACTTAAAGTATATAATATTTTCTGAAATTTTAAGATCTGTGCATCAAGCGAATCAAAGGTTATAAGGGGGGGGGGGGACACACACACAGACACACCAAAAAAATTTTCTCCTCCGAATTCCGAGTAAATCCATATATGGAACATAATAATAATTATGCTGCAAAGCCTCTAAATTGGTGTTTTTTGTCGACAAAGTTTGAATAACCGTTTAAAATCTAGACCTAGCCATACAAATCTCACGTATCTTGGCTTGATACTGCCGATCTGTCCCGAGAAATAATTTCTTTTCAACAAATCGACAGTTGGCTAATAATATGACAAAACTAATCCAACTGCAGGAATTGTTTTTCATATCTAGGTACTGTATTTTCATCTGTAGGTTGATATTCGTTTCTATGACAATAATAACAGGTGTCCGGGAGAAATATTTTATGGACGAAATATGTGATATGGACGATTTTATGGACGATTATCAGAGGTTCCTACATACAACTACTACGAGTATTATTGTCAGATCGTCCACAGTCCCTAAAGTGAGTAAAATTGAGAAAGATATGATTTATTGGTGAGCCTATTCTATGTAAAGATGTTATTCAACAGGTTTGCTGCTAATTGATTGATAGATAAAAATATAATATTCCATGAAATTTTTAGGTTTTGTAGCATCTTATGTAAATTGAACTGTAATGTGGTGCGCGGTTTCCTAGATAGCTGTAACTTACACTTTTACAATGTTTAATGTTTACTCCTCGTCCGTGATAGTACGATCGCTGTACGAGGGTACCGGCATCCTAGGAAATCAGACCTTCAGTATCCAAATCAAGAGAGGAAATTAAACATGACATCCAAAATTGAAATTATGAGTAGGTCTCTACCTAAATGAATGTGACCTCATTCCCAAAAACAATCTTCTAGTATTCTCATTATATACTTTTTATCTATAGTAGAAAATAGCTCAATCGTTTTTGACAAATTCCTGACAGTTGACTTTCGATGCCTTTTCATAATCAAGGCTTTTAAGGAATATCAGGGAGACAAATTTGCCTTACTATTATTGTAATTCTCCAATTACAGCTGAATAGTCAATATTCACCCAAAGTATTACGCATAACACCCACGATAAGGGCAGAAACTCTATATTTTAGATGCTACTTATTAAAAGATTGTTGTTGAGCATTCCAATGTTTGAAGTCTCGTTATTTATTTCAGTCCGGAGTGCTACAAGGTAGTATATTGAACCCCTTTTTATTAACAATCTGGCAATTAACGAGATCTAATGATCAAGATTTTTGTAATCGACAGGCAGCATTACGACTAACACGTTAAGAGCAAAAACTCAATATTTTAGATACTGTCTACTTGTTCAAAGATTTTTGTTGAGCATTCAATTGTTTGATGTTTCGTTTTTTTTCTAATGTGACCAGTTCGAGTCCAATTATTTGACAAATATAATTAATACATAAAATTATCAGAATTCTTACTGTTAACAACGATTAATGAATTAATGAAAATCTATATACTATAAATCTATATAGCTCTTGTTGCCTCCCTGTGCCCCTAAGTGGGGTCTGAAGGGAGTTTGGATTGGATTGGATATACTATTATATTAATACGTGAAGGCAAAACTTTGTTACGAAACATTATTACGAAAATTGCGCCAATGGGGAAGGCTCGCTAGGTTTTTGACAATGGAACCTTAATAATGTTCAAACTTATAATTTAAATAAGTTATGGGCGAATTTCGAGCACTAGTATAGTCTAATTGTAGCTAGGGGTCTATGTTCGTTTGGTGTAATGCACCCCTAAAAAAAAGAGTTTGTTCAGCAGAAGTAGCAAAAAAATTTGGTATGGATATAATAAAAAAGATGGAGTGGGTATTGTTATTATTTTAATAAAAGGCAACCTTCCAAAACTCGTTTAGTCAAAACCACCTTATTCTAAGAGTGGTATTAATTCAAGACAATTAATAATGGCCTCTCTTTAATCTTCATTTTGTTTCACATTCCTTTATAATCTGAAGAGATTATCCCAGAAGTGGTCCAGGGTATTATTTGTAAGAGGAATCTCATCTCATCTATCATAGTAAATCACTTCAGAAAAAAAAATTTAATCTCTTAGCAATATTTTTCATACAAAACTATGGTGGGTCATGTAACACTACAAGAAAAATTGAATTTCACAAAAAAATGTTTTTTTTGTTGGTTTTTTTTTTTAATTTATTTTATATGTTTACTATGTACAAGCATTTTAAAGCGCATAACATACTGTGATGTTTAAAATAAAATAAACAAATAAACAATTATTTTTTCTCTTCGTCCTTTGGAAAAATACGGTGCATTATTCCTTGTCACCATTTTCTAGAAAATGTGTTGCGTGGAGAATTATTACTTTATGCGGTATCAAAATAATATATCAGATCAGGGTCCATTCTCCAAGAATTCCAAAGATGTTGTAATCAAACCATTTGTAATATCTTCTTTGCTTCTTGGTCTCTTATCCACTTGATCGCTTTTTTCAAGATCCTTGATATCCTGGATGCTTAAAAATCTTCCATAATGTGTTTCTAACGGGTGTTGAGATTCTTTGGTCCGACTGCGAGAGGATAGCGATAAAGCAGCTGCGTGATTTTGTGAAAAGATTAAGTAAATGACTGGTGAAGTATTACACTCAGCAATACGGGCCGCAGAGGGTGGTGAGGAGTGGAGACGTTTCTTTGACTACAACACAAGCATCAGAAAACAATAAAAAAACATATTCTGGAGTTTCTTCTATTAGAATCATGTCGAAAATTTTCAATACACAGGTTAAACTAATTTATTATTTTGTAGTTAGGTTAACACAACAGATCACTTTTCAGATATTATAATTAAAACGCAGATGTCAGAATTATTCACTGTATGCATTTGAATTGGAACAAAAACCGTTCAAAAGTTAGCGACCATGGCTGCAAGTTAGCGACTCAGTATCTTGACACATTTATATTTCATTGATATGTATACTGACCCCGGCGGACAATTATTCGTGAAAGGCCTGACTCTGCCAAAACAGGACCTCACGGGGTTACTTTCTGAGAATCCACAAAGCAAACACAACATGAATAACCAATACAAAACTCCTACAAATTTCATCTTAGGAATATTTTAACCACTTGGCCAAAGTGAGTGTATGAGACGAACGACATTTTGATTGCAGTTCCAGCTGCTTATATACTAAACAAAACTAACCGCATGACTTGCTCATCAGTACATCGATGTGAATCATATATCTACGTAAGACGTCGACTGAATCACTTTAGATTTTTGTATAATAATATGCTGCATCGTAACATAATATGAGTCGAGCACCAAGGAAGTCTAGAGTTCGATATAAGAGCATGTAATGCCTCTTCTGCCACTGTATTTCATCTCTACTCTCAGCTATACGTGATGCACCAATTGCGTTGGCAGAAACCTCAGTACAAATGGTCCGTGTGGATGCTAGAGTGAACTGGTAGCCGGTAAATTCATTGCGAACAATTCATCGTCAGTACAATTCATCGCGAAGTCTGTCACGCGATGTAACTTTTTTGGTAGCAGTGACACAAGGGGCGTTTGTTTATGGATCCTTGAAAAAACTCAAATAAGTCGTCCTGTTCTAGCACGTGATTTTGTTTCATAGTATTTTTCCCCGATCAGGTATTTCGTCGCTGAGTGTCGGCATCGCGACGTCGTCAGCGTTTTTCATCATCTTTACACCGCCCACGAGACACGGCGCGCACCCTTTGTCATTAAAATATGTTTACGTTGTAAAACAGCATAAGTATTACCATAAGCCCGAAGTGAGGGGGATACTTGAAATTTGTGTGTTTTTTTTTTGTACAGTGTTCCCATAATAAAAAAAATAAATAAATACGGGTGTAGAACGAGGGCCTACATAAATTATTATCGATGACTTTTGCACATAGCGCGATTTATTATACAGACGCCATAAATTTGAATAAAGATCATATAAAAACACGTATTATTTCTCTTTAATGTTGGCATCTGCTTTCTTTAGATAACAACTGAATCGACGATTTTATCCTTATTGTGTCGTGTGAGGTGTTAAGCAGGAACCCCAAACCTCACATTTGTTCCCTTTACAGACATTCTTGCATTTTTCAATTAAATAGGTACATCATTTCATCCACGTGCTCGGGCTCTGTTATTCTCGATACTATTTTGTAGTCTTGTATGAAGGTAAAATAAAAGGAAAAGCCTGGCAATAATTATTATTTCCTCTTTCTCCTTCTATGCCCCTAGTTCCTCTTCCTAACCTTTAGACAACATCCCTTTACCCCAGCTGCGCCCACATAATATTATACTATAACCTTCCAGCTAAAATAAAATAAACGCAAACATTGTCAGTATTACGATAAATTTAAAACTGCTATATTATTATATTTTCGGCCGTCTTAGAAGAGATTGTTTTATAAGCCAAAAATTATTATTTTTGGAGTTCCGTAACGTATATTCCATCTTCCTCTTTCACGACACAAGCTTTAAGTAGCTTACTGTGAAAGAGTCAAGGAGTGTATTTGTGTTCACTTTGAGTGCGCACAGATACATTGAAAAAAAAAATAAAAAAAAAATATTTATTTATTTACTCGAAATCATATCACAATATTCACAATCTTCTGTGCTTACATAAGTTATAATCTAATTAACATTACAAAATACAAAAAAGCTGCTAACCTAGGGTAGCCCAGAACTCAATGTATATTATAACAGCCTTTTCGTGTAAAACATATCTTTGTGATAATTTTGATTTAACAATGATTATCCATTGAATATCAATATGAACCTAGTTAAATTTTTTTTGTACAAATTAATTTACAAGAGCAATATTCCCACCAAATTTCATCCAAATCGGAAGACAATTATTATCTTCTCTAGAACAACATATTATTCAATATTAATCGGTACTTTACAGGGGACCCACTGAAATTACGGACCTCCAATTTTACGTGCTGATGTAGGAGCATAAGACCAACCTGTATACCAAATTTTATGAAAAATGAAGAATTTTTTTTTTTTCATTTTTAGCCCTTTTTCTAGAACAAGTGAAATTTTCTTTGGATACTTTAAGAGGGTTTCCCTAAAGGTACAGATCTCAACATTTTACTGGCTCATCTACATCGAGGGGCTAACCGTTCTACCAAATTTCAATCAAATCGAATAAGAATTACTATGAGTTATGGGTGCGCACACATTTTTGTCGTACGGGTATTAAAAAAAATTTTTTTTTTGCATTTCATGGAATCTACATCCTCGAAAACGCCGAGAAAATTTATTTCAGCGAAATCTATTTTTTTTTTAAATCCGATCACAAGACTCATGTATATTCCATATACTATGAGTAATAACAAGGAAAATGCTACCTCACTAGGTGTAAACCTGTATCGAGGATAGCTAATGCGATACAATAGAAAAACAATCAAAAACATAAGGCGAGTCAAGATGATAACCCTGATAAAACTGACTCATAAGCATTAATAATCTATAATATAAATGAAAGTCGGGTTAGTGCGATCACTTATAACTCAAGATCGGCTGAACAGATTCTTTCGATGTTTGATTTATTGAATTCTTCTCCGCTCCGGATAACAGAATTACTAATAAAATGTTGAAACATGCATACAACATTAAATAAAATATTATTAATAAATATTATTAGACATTAAAGTTAGTATGGAATGAGTATCCTACGACACCATCTATGAAAAAATATAACAACAAAATTATTGTCTACTGCACCGGCAACGTTTCGGGCGTTTTAGATAGTTTTCATACAAAGTCAACAAAATTGTGCGCATATTATTATATTCTCGCGTTTTTCCTGCCTGAGCTTTGTATACGAATGAAATATGGACGTTTTAGAAATACATATTATTTTGATGTTATTGTTTTATTAGTTTATTTTTGTTTCTGGAGGCGCAGTGCACATTTTGCATATATGAACGAGCCGCCTCTGGTTAGTACCACAGGGTGCACAGGGTGTCGGGAAAGCTAGTATAAAAATATAATATTAAAGTAAGTATGGAACGGATTTCGTACAACGCCAACGCCATCTATGAAAATTATATAACACCGAAATTATTGTTTACCTGGCAATCATTAACATTAAGATATTGGAACTTGGATATTTCGGAACCTTTCAGAAATATTTTTTTAACATTAATACATAATATTATTTTAAACGTATTTTTGTATAAATTACAATTTTGAAATCAATATTCATAGGACTACAGGACATCTGTCGGGAAAGCTAGTAGCTGAAAAAACAAGGGCTGAATGCAATTAGTAAAAAAATAACCAGGAACTTAACAGAATGGGCGAAATCAGGGGTGTTGTTATGTTGGTAGGTACTTATAAATGTCAAAATAGCCAAAGGCCTTGCCTACTTCGCAAATATTATAGTAGTAGGTACCTAGATACCAGGCAGACTCATTCGGAGCTGTCAAACGATTGACATAGAGCTGTCTTCCATTTTCAATCGCCGTACTCGCATCAGTAGGTATATTCCTTTTGGAATAATTTGCAAAATTAGCCATATTATTATTATTTCAAATCATTTATTCATTAAATCACAATATATCATATGAAGTATACATCATTGTAAAAAAAAAATAAAATTAAATACAATGCTATATACTAAATATAAAAATATCGGTATTATCTCTCATGATACATCACGATGTAATGTAATCATGAGAGATCTTCGAACTACAGAGAAAGGAACCTTCTTAACATCCTACATGAGGACAACAGAACTGCCTTTTGGATGGCATATCTGAGACCACAACAGATGCCAAGTTTCCCTAGATTGTCTTTAAGAGACTTAGGAATAACTCCATTCGTCGATATCACTATAGGTATTATGTGGGTGGTTGGTGTATGCCACATATCCTTGATTTCGTGAGCAAGATCAAGATATTTAATTATCTTATCCTGCTCGGCTTTTTTCAAATTTTCGTCATACGGTATAGTGATATCCACGAGATACGTTATCCCGTTCCTACGATCAACCAATACAATGTCCGGACGATTTGCGTTAATCGTTCGGTCAGCTTGTATTGGTATATCCCAATACAACTTTGTATTACTGTTTTGCATTACCGAAATTGGGGTGTACCTATAATAAGGTACTTCAAGATCGAGCAAACCATATTTCAAGGCAAGTTTTTGATGAACTATTTTAGCCACATCGTTATGTCTGTGCAGATACTCAGAACCACACAGGAGAGAACACCCAGACAAAATATGTCTGAGTGTTTCTCCTGTTTGGCCACATGCACGACATTTATCAATTATATCAGGTGCTTTAATAATATATTTTTTATAATTATTAGTGACGATGACCTGGTCTTGTATTGCACAGACAAAACCTTCTGTTTCGCTAAATAGTTCACCAAACCTCAACCATCCAGTCGAATCTTCAAGACTTAGGTACATGTGATGAATTTAAAGTTTCGAAGAATCGACCGTGGAGAGACTTGCCTTTCCATATTTCAACCCGATCTTGTACCCCAATTATCGGTGGCGAAACAGGATTTGATAAATTTAAGGGCGTGTACTTCAAATCACACGCAATGAGGTCTTCATAACCCAATTTATTCCTTGATGAGATAAAGTAAGATTGGAGGAGGTTTATCTCTTTGTTATTCATGTTTTTGATGTTTAACATGCCTCTACCACCAATCTTCCTTGGTAAATATAATCTCATCAAGGAACATCTTGGATGATGCATCCTATATTGTGTGAGCAAACCACGTACCCTTAAATCCATCTTGTCTAGTTCCGTTTGGTTCCACTTAATGATTCCAAAAGAATACAAAATTTTCGGTACAACCCATGAATTAATGGCCATAATTTTATTTCTCCCGGAGAGAAAACTTTTCAAAACTTTTTTTAATCGTTTAATAAATTCATTTTTAATGTTATTTTTAATAATTTTGTGGTCAAAAACTAGATTTTGTTGAAAGCCAAGATATTTGTAATTTTGATTATCTAAAAGAGGAATGTTTGTAACAGATGAAGAACTATTTTGATGATTGTTTCGGATTATTCCTTTTTGAACATTAATTTTTGCACATTTTTCTAAGCCAAATTCCATTTTTATATCATCACTAAATTTTTTTGTAATTTTGATTAATTTTTCTAATTCAACTAAATTTTTACCAAATAATTTTAAATCGTCCATATAAAGTAAATGACTAAATTTAATACCAGACCTTTTTAATTCATAGCCACAATTTGAGGATTCCAATAATTTACTCAGTGGATTTAGAGCTAAGCAGAACCAAAGCGGACTTAGACTATCTCCTTGAAAAATACCTCTATTGATATGGATTGAATCGGTAATATATTTTCCAGAAGGTTGAGAAACAGATATTTTTGTTCTCCATTTTGACATCAAAAATTTTAGAAATTCTACGAGTTCATTGTTAATTTTATATATTTCCAAAACTTTTATTAGCCAAGAATGTGGGACTGAATCATATGCTTTTTTGTAATCAATCCATGCCATAGAGATATTTTTCTTTTTGTGTTTCACCTGCTCACAAATAATACTGTCTATTAAGAGCAATTCCTTTGTCCCACGAGATCCCATTTTCATCCATTTTGTCTGACAGATAAAATATCATTTTCAATTAAGTATGAATGAATTTTGTTTGAAATTATAGATGTCAAAAGTTTATAAATTGTTGTTAGGCATGTAAATTGGTCTAAAGTTATTTGGAGTTGAAGCATTATTGATTTTTGGGATCACGTGGGTTAATCCTTCTGTTAAGAATTCTGGAAAGTTCAAATTTTCAATTGCAGATTGAAACTGTCTTGCCAATATTATATGTGAATTTGTAAATTTTTTGATCCAAAAGTTTTGTAGCCCATCTTTTCCCGGAGATTTCCAATTTTGTATTTTTTTTAATGCATTTTTAACGTCAATCAAATTTATACTAAAATTTTGCATTTCTGGATGTTCAGAATTAATTTCTTCTAACCAATCACTATTAGTGTTATGGGATATAGAATTCGACCAAAGATTTTTCCAAAAAGTTTCCATATCATCTTTATTAGGTAAATTATCTGTTTTGAAATTTGAATCTTCCAGATTGCTTTAGCTAACGCCAAGACTCGTTGTTTAAAAAAGTCAATTTTTTCTATTATTTTTAAATTAAAGTTATCAATTGTATATATATTTTCGATATCAAAAATTTTCTCAACAAACAATTTTAATCTTGGTCTATGGTTTCCAGAATTAAATGATGTAAGTTTTCCAATTATTGAGCGAAATTTAGTTATTCTATTTTCTATTCTTTTTTGCCAACGGGGGGTACTTGAATGGTCAATGATGTTTTGATTTCGACTTCGATTAAATTTAATATTAGCCATATTTATGCAAGTAGCCGCTGCACAATAAAGAATAGAATGAACGTCTTGTAAATTTTGACAGGAGTTTAAATCATCTAAAATAATATTATTAACACGACAAATAATTTTTTCAATATTTGGAAAACTTTTGAATTTTGGCAATAAAGGTCGAAGAAAGGGTTCTTGATTACGAAACAACAAAAGCATCTCTTCATATTTGCTCTTAATAGAGTCATAATCAGGGATATTGAAATATTCAAAGTTCTCGTTTGAAGCATCATTAGAATTTATAATATTTATATTATGAATGTCATCAGAGCTTGTGTTGTGATGATTAAGTTGTGAATTTATGTCCAAAATTGTGTTATGATGATTCATCGGAGAACTTAAATATTCCGATCTAAGAACGTCTAGTTCAGATTCCGATAATAATTTGTTTCTAATTATTACCCGAACCTGATCGGACAATCTTTGGGTACTAACATTTATCGTGGGCTCCAGAAGAAGCCATTCCTGGGACAGCCTTTGTCTGTAGCCAGTCAAGAAACTGCCCCCCTCTGTAGCTCGGTTGTACGCCCGGATGACATTTTTATTCATTTCTCTCGTCCATCTCATCCTGCGGCGTACTTGACCACCTGCAGCGGGGCCTGCTGAACTACGAGGGTTCACTCGGCCCAAGCATGCAGGTGTCGATGGTGGTGTCCGATCTTCTTCCATCACAAACAATAATTAACAGTTAGTTTGGCATTATACATTTTCTTCTTTTTTTATTTTTTTTATAAAAGTTCTTGTTTTCGATTTTATTTGACTGATCCAAAAAAAAATCCAAAAATAAATAAACCATGAAAAATATTTCAAAAATTGTTTTTTTCACAAAACAGTTCCGTTGTCAAGTTAATTTTTATTTTCCAAAACACTGATAATAAATTTTCAATTTTCGTTTTTCCAAAGCGTAGAGTTTTATAAAAGTAGAGTTTTTATAGCACAAATTATAAAACAAATAGTAAAAAACACTTTTTTAATAATCTTGAAGATAAATTATAAAAAATAACTATAAAAATTTTTTTTTGAAAGATGGAGATCTTTTATGTAATGTATGATGTCAAACTGTTGCTAGGTGTCTCTCTATTATTATTATTATTATTAAATTGAGAAAAATACAATTCTAATACAAAACAAAAAGATTTTCAGTACAAACAGCAACATTCCGCAGTGACGGTAGAAATGAAAATTGTGGAGATTACTGATGGTCACGTGGCACACATGTTAGTCTGATTTATATTATTTAAGTTCCCCTCATAGAATGACATATTATACATAATATACATTTAAAAATATTTTTGGAGTGTTTACCAAAATATAATGATCCAGCCATTTACGTTAGTACAATTATTTTGATTTGTAATTTAAGGAAAACATGTGTAGGTTTATCCTCCATAATATATGTAATATTCCGTAGCGAGAAATGTTTCATATCTTATTGATATTGTTTCAATCTAATTAAACTTTAGCTTTAGGATTTTCATGTCTGTACCGACTAAAGAGATACGTTTGTTTCAAATAGAATTTATATAGAATTGTGATAGCATTTACATAGAATCGACATATAATTTTCATAGAATTGCGGTAGAATCTGGAATTTAATGTTACAGACCTTAAATTCTTTTGATTTTTTAATCATTTTTACTGGTTTATTTAAAAACGACGATCAGTGGAAAAATTTCCAAATTCTTTTTTATACAAGTTTTACTACTAAAATTTTATAAACACGATTCAATTAATAGTAGATCGTTAGAAGTAGGTAGGTACCTAGTAATGTGACTGCATTTTTTCGTATGGGTGGCATTCTATAGAAACTTTCATACACGATCATGGCTACTATATCGTAGAGATAGATGTGTGAAATATTAACATTCACTGTTTAAAAAAAATGTGTGGAAATCACAAATGATGCTATTTCACAGTTCCACTGGTGCTCTTCCCACTCAAGAGTCAATAGACGAAGAGTTCCATGAGAACATGGTCTGTTATAAAAAGGGGATGTTCAGGAAACGGAGCATAAGCCTTGAAGAGGGCAGCTCGGCGGCATGTAGCGATGGGCAGGAAAATGGCCTTCATGAGGGACGGTATGGCTATTGTTTTTAAACCGATCGACACGTTCGAATAAAAATCGACGAAGTTTGACCGAAAAAAAGAATTCGGTCATATTCGGTAGAACTGATCAATTTAAGCTTATATTATATACTCATGCCTGACGCATATTTGTTAAAATATAGATTTTTTATAGGAATGAAAATATTAGGAAGGAATGTGGTATGGAAGTAAGTGTTGTGACAAAGATGAAAGTTAATAAGTTGAGATGGTTTGGGCATGTGGAAAGAATGGATGCAGACAGAATGACAAAGATAATTCATAAGGCTGAAAAGAAAGGTGTAAGAAAGCGTGGCCGACCGAGAATGACGTAGATCGAACACATCGATTCCGTCCTCAAGGAAGGCCAGGTAAGAAATAAGAGAAATAGGAGAAGTTGTATGAGAAATGTTATATCGGTGGAAGAAGCGAAAGAAGAGTGCTTGGATAGAAAAGTAGAGGTCCGTTCTCTCTGCCTACCCCTTGCGGGACACGGCGTGATGGGTAAAAAAAAATTACCGTTAAGACTGTATCAAAATTTTTATATAGATAGTATTGTTGATTCTTCTTTTCGCAACTTTGGTAAAAGTTGTTGGTAGCCTTGTGCTTCAGTGGACAGCTTTTGTATCTTCAGCGTACTTCTGACGGCAATGGGTTCGAATTCCGGTTTCACAACACAAATAAAAAGTTTATAGCTAGGTATCTCAACAGGATATGTACTTTTTTAACCATCACGCAGTGTCCCGTAAGGGGCTGGCAGATAGTATTTAGTATTCTTTTTTTTAGTCCATTCGTATATTTCGTACGTTTATACTCCATTCAGGATATAGGTATACGATATTATTATATTCATGCATTTGCTGTGCTTGGAATATTGAGAACAAAGATGGTAGCAAAGTGTTCCATTTATGCTGCGACTCTCGTTTTGGGAATATTAACCACAAAGATAGGAACAAAGCTTAAGCAGCTTCCATAGGGATGCAGTGAGCTCTGAAAGTTTTAACCTAAACTTTGGTCCCGATTGCTTGAAACATACGATTTTTGAGATAGAGTATTTTCTGCACTATCGCTACTGTAGATGGCATTAAAAATGAATTGATTCACTTATACATAGGATCGTGTCTCTGTGTGCATCCATCACTACATTCTGTTTATAAAGACGGCTTTGTTTAAAAAATTTAGACAATAAATCGATACTTTAAGCACTATTTTGTCTCTTGAAAAGTTTATACGTGAAAGCCTCCATTGAAAAATAATATTCTCCGGAAAAGTATTCCCTTGATGGCATACACGACAAGGTAGTAGTGCCTTGTTCTCATATATTTATGAAAAATCAATAAGTACTTCTTTCAGCCTACGAACATGGTTAAGCTTTCGAGAGAGACACACAATATATTGCCAGAAGAAAAGGAGTATCTGAGCTCACATATATTATATTTCCGAAAAAAAACGTTGTTATCCTAAATCTGCTGAGATCTCAAAAAAAAAAACAAAGTAAGTAGTTAAATTTGTTTCCAGCAAGCATTTCATGGGTTTATTCACCTGGATTACTACACTCTACAGATCTTTGATTTTTAGTCACAAGGTCAAAGATGTTTATCTTTTTCTTATATGGTTTGTCATTTATTGTCTCTTAGTCTGCTACGATGGACTTTGTGGAACAATAATACCTTTACCTAAAGGTGCATTTCAACCAAACGAACAGTCCCAGAACTTGAAAATAGAGCATATTTTCCTAATCTTTGATATGGTCACCAAGGAATGAATAACCAGTAAGAACTGTCATCGCCTACTAATAAGTTGTTGTTTTCATGGTGATCAGTATCAACCATTAGGAAAATATGCTCTTTTTTCAAGCTCTGAGTCTTGGTTCGTTTTTTATAAATGCACCTTGACATAATCTCGGTTCCTACCTATGTGTTTTGTACACTATTTTTTATTAAATTGCACTAGAATTATGAAATATATTGGAATTATTTAAAGTTAAAATGGCAATATAATATGTATATTTATTGATTAAGGTTTTTTTTTGCTATTATGTTTATCATTCAGAATTCATTGTTATTTTAGTTTTGAAGTATGGCTGTACTTACTTACTTTTTATCATGTTATTTTGTATTAAAAGGCATCTTACGCCGTTTATTGATTAAATATATAAATAATAGGTAATTATAAAAAAATGCGTATCTGTAGGTAAATCCTTAAATTTTGTACAGATTTTGAAAAACCAAAGCCATTTTTAAGGACTATTACTGATTTTGCCAAAGGAATTTCGTTTTTCAAAACCGTTTGACGAAGTCATTATGAAAAAAACCAAACTTCCTACTAATTCTGTTTCATCTTAATGGAATAATGTTTGCTCTAAAATTTTGCTATTTTATTTATTTTACAAACCAATGGATGATATTTTTACGTGCTTATCATTTTTGAATTTTTTTTTTAAATTATCATGATACACCTACAAAAAGACCATGAGATGAATAAATAAATAATCTTCTTTAGAACTATTTTTAAAAATTTTATGAGAAAAAGTATACGAATGGGACTAAGTTGATGCGCAACTGCGTCATTTTCCTTTAGGATTAAGTTTCTGATTTCCGTCAGTTTAATTACCCCCATAACGAAAAGCGGAGAAGCGTAAATACAAAGTTTAACTGTGGACTTAAAGGAAGGACTTCCGTCAAGATAAGTTAGGCAAAGTTTCAGTAGGTAGTACAAGAACTTGCGATAACTTTGCGATGTTTGAGGTTGTATCGATTTTCAGTTTTTTTGATATTCCTATGAGAATTTCCGTCAACGGGGGTACGAGAGTAAACTGTTAATATTGTTTTTATTTTCGTGGTGATAGAAAAACAGCATTGAGATGAAGAATCTAAGGACAGCTCGGGGATTTAACTTTAAAAAAAAACACAAAGTTAGCTGATTTCTAAGTTTCACGTCTACTAAAGCAGTATGTTTCAACTAGCCTGAAAAAGAAGACAAGACAAACGCAAAAGAAGAATGATTAAAAAAATAAAATAAATGAAATATGGTATTTTTATGCCCCGATTTGTAGCGAGTAGCAAACATAGAAAGTAGTGGTCTAACGAGAACGTGTGGATCGACCACATAAATGTTACATATATAACCATCTATTTGATTAATAAATAAATGAATGCTGAGGGAGTTGGACAAGGTATTGGAGGTCATAAGCATTGCCCAAGATCGAGCGCAATGGAGAGCTCTTGTTGCCTCTCTATGCCCTTGAATGGAGCTCAAAGGGAGTTTTGATTTGATGCAAAGGTGTCAGTATAGCCGGCGGAACTTAATGCTTGAAGTATTCTCTACCAGTCAACCGGTCCCGTCCAATCTGAGACAGGTTTCCAACCCCGATTAGAATTCAAGTGAATAAACTCATTGAACATATCTGACCCGGTCGGGAATAGAAACCGGAACCTCTTGATCTGAAGACGGCATCTTTGCCACTAGGCTACCGAGGTCGGTGTATGATTTCAATACACATACAGCTTCCTTAATCATTATACCCCTACGGGCCCTAAGTGAGGTCAAAGATGGATATTTTTTTTCGCACAGCACTCGTTTTCGAGTAATTCGGCTAGTTGAAAAGGAATACCTAATTGAATAAATTAATTTAAATTATAAAGGGTGGCATTTTTAAATTTTCATAGTAATACTAATAGTTTTATTTTTTTACCCATCACGCCGTTTCCCGAAGGGGGTAGGCAGAGAGTACGGATTTCCATTCTTTCCTATCCAAACAAACCTCTTTCGCTTCTTCCAAACGCATAACATTCCGCATACATGGTCTCCAATTTCTTTTGCTCCTGACTTGGCCCTCCTCTAAGACTGAACCGATATGATCGGACCATGTCATTCGAGGTCGACCTCGTCTGCGTGCACCCATTCTTGCAAATTTATATATCCTGTTTGTCATTCTTTCCTCGTTCATTCTCTCTACATGCCCAAACCACCTTAATTTATTAACTTTCATTCTAGTCACTACGCTAACATCCACTCCACATTCCTTTCTAATATTCTCATTCCTCACCTTATCAATCAGTCTCTTTCCGCATATCCTACGGAGTGATCTCATTTCCACAGCATTCATTCCAACTTCCAGATTTTTCGTCCATGTCCATGTTGCACTCCCATACATCATGAATGGTATCAGGATTGCATTGTGCATCAGCTGTTTGGATTTAAGAGATACGTTCTTATTTCTCATTAGAGGTCTTAGTGCACCGCCAACCCTTCTACCAGCCAGTTTCCTTCTTTCAATCTCCTTTTCACACCTTCCATCTCTGCTAAATAGACTACCTAAATAAACATACTCATCCACTTGTTCCAAGTTCTCATCATGCCCACAACATTGCGTTCTTAAATCTTCTCTTTCAAAAACAAGCACCTTTGTTTTATTGACATTCATCTTAAGACCATTCATTTCACAATTTCGATACACAAGCGTCACAAGTTCTTGCAAATCACGTTCGCTTTCAGCCATCAATACTATAGGTCGTCTGCATACAATACATCAGAGCATATTAATACATCAGACAGAAGGATTTAAAAATATTTAAATGAAAATTGCCGGTGATGTTACTTTCTAAGTGTCCATTTCAAATAATTTCAATTGGACTAGAGTAAATAAGAGCTCAGAGCGCTTGCCAACATTTAACTGAAGATACGCCCCGGTAAACAGACATATAACGTACACAGGAAATAAAATTTTGCTCTTTTCAAGGTAGATATTTACAGTATGCACCCTCAGTATCGCTTGTAAAATAAATTTTTTTTTAAAAGATGGAATAATAAATGATTTATTTACTCGTCAATAAGTTTGTAGAAAATGTTTAAAACACCTACTTAAATGAATTATTATTATTGTTATTCTTGGTTACACTGACGGCCGGTTTCATAAAAAATAAAGGAGACTTTAAACTCCCTTTAAAAAATAACGAGTTTCATAATAACAAAACGACATTTAAAACCGACTTTTAGCTAAAGTACCGTTATTGATTATTATTTTTCGTTAAAGTCGACTTTAGTGAGTTCAGATTTTTACCACCGGAGTTCATAGAAAATTTCGTGGCGCTTTCTCTGTCACAAAGATAAACATTTTGTATGCGGTGACACGGTGGACAAAAATGACTAAAATAGAGCGGAAAACATAGCAAAACGGGAAGAATATTATTGTTTACAGATTTCGTTTACTAATTCATAAACCATAATAATAAATTAACACAAAAAACGGCACTTTGATGCTCTATTGAGAAATGAAATTGACAGATCAACGGAAATTCCGCGAAAATATTAGTTACCTATGCTTTCCATAGATTTCCATGGTAATACTACCAACTTTCAAATATTTTTTTGACATTTCTAATTTTAGCTGGAATATTTTTTATGAAACGCGTCAGCTTAAAGGAGTCTTTAAATTTTAAAAGGAACTTTAACTAAACTGTTCTTTTGAAGCTTTTTTTGAAACCGGCTGTTGAGTAGTTTATTTTTTAAATAAATTTATATTGCATTCCACTCACATGTTATTATATTTTTACCGAGAACTGTATTAGGAGACCTTGTTTTTTAAAGCGCTTAGACTTACATAATATGGGTGATTTCTCACCTTACGAGTTATAAAATGAAAAAAAAAATGAAACAATAAAATGCAGACTTATTAAGGTCATTAATAAGGAGTTTCCATGTACAAAAACTAAATTAATATTTCAATATTATTTTTTAATAGTTATGAAAAACTATTAAGTAATTGACCCATTTTTATCATAGGTAATGTAGTAAAAATTCCATTCTTTTATCTTGCTATTTTTTTTTACCCATCACGCCGTTTCCCGAAGGGGGTAGGCAGAGAGTACGGATTTCCATTCTTTCCTATCCAAACAAACCTCTTTCGCTTCTTCCAAACGCATAACATTCCGCATACATGCTCTTCTATTCCTTTTGCTCCTGACTTGGCCCTCCTCTAAGACTGAACCGATATGATCGGACCATGTCATTCGAGGTCGGCCTCGTCTGTGTGCACCCATTCTTTCAGATTTATATATCCTTTTTGTCATTCTCTCCTCGTTCAATTCTTTCTACATGCCCAAACCACCTTAATTTATTAACTTTAATTCTAGTCACTACACTGACATCCACTCCACATTCCTTTCTAATATTCTCATTCCTCACCTTATCAATAAATTTTTGTTATCTGTCATGCTGGAAATAAGTTTTTTTATTTATGGTTTTGAAAGTTTTTCGTTCCTTAGATTTATCAATATTAAGTATTTTTGGGTATTATTATTTTAAGTATTCCCTTTATTCTTACTATCATTTTTTGATTATTCTCTCTCGTTCATTCTTTTTCTAATGGAAATGCAAAGAATATACATACATACAAAAGGTGTGTTATTGTCCATTGTCCATTAGATCCTCACATTGATTAAAGTTAGAACATGGGAAGAGGCGCAAAGTCTACAATCTACATCACACTTATTCAAAATTCTTGTATTTTTCAAGTTTCGATAGATCCTCGTAACCTTATTGGCCTGAATACAAGTAGTTATGGAGACAATTCCCGAACAACAATTACTTCATCGATCGTATCTAAAACGGTTTCAACAAGAGCAAATTATAATATGCTCTAATAACTCATACTTTCAGTACAGAAAGTCAATGCAAAACACAATCTATTGACTTTTATTTTATTTTATTGACTATTAATTGCTTAAAACAAACTAATAAAATGACTCTCTGCGTAGTCAACAGTCAGACTCAGAACATATTATTTTATTGCTCTTCAGTGATTGCACGATGTCAAGGAGATAAACCTTGTTTATAAAATGTAAAAGCAAATACGGATGTTAAATGTATCGTTCAAGGTTTTTTGAATGCTGAATTCAAATATTTTTTATTTATGATTTCGAAAAAAAAAGACTATCGATAGTCGATTGAAGTTAGGTACTGTTGCTACTATATAGGTACATAATATTGAATTTGGAAAAAAGAATTGCCATATACATGACAGCAGTCGCAGTCTTTAAATTTGATTGCTCTCTTGTTCTAAATAATTTCCAACTAGTATCTCTATATTACATTAATTATTAAATATCTAAGTACTTAATTCATACATTCTTCTGCGAGAATTCTCATGATTAGGAGTTTCGAAGACTAACCACCTACTGGCGAACGTTATAAACGTAAAGTGATCACACTAAGCCAGCTTTCGAAATAACAGCTACAGATAGCCTGTAGTGGTTTGTTCCATTTAAACATCGAACATCAGTAATGAATTGTTAGAGTCATTATTAGTTGTTACATATTCTTTAATGATAGATTCAATTTTGAATTTGAATTAAGACTAATCTAAAGTATGGTTTGTTTAAAAGTTCTCTGTTTCATACCAATTAAGTACAAGTAATTGAGCTAATAATTCTTCTACTAGATATGGGATAGATTTTTACCTAATTTTTTATCGTCCATTGACTTCCTTTAGGGTAGGAACTCAGACTCGTCAAACGCAGTTATAATATACCTACCAATACTGGACAAGTTATTGACACATGCAGACGGCGCACTATAGAATTGTTGTCCCAAAAACCGGTGAAACGTTGCGAAATCATGCATAAAATAATATTTTTGACCGATTTGCTAGACTTTTTACTCCATTCTTTTTTCAACTTGTGGGCTTAGACTTCCACCCAGAATGAACACTGTGCATGCTCAGAGATTCTCAGTTTTTCTCGCGCCTAGGATTTATAATCGTCTTGATATCTCTGTTAGGGGACTGCAGAACAGGGTACAGTTCAGTAGGCTGGTATTTGAATGGCTGTTTGAGATGGGAAGAGTGAGGACGGAGAGATGATGTCTGTGATGCGATGAAGAGGATGAGGGGGAGGGAGAGAGATGGTGTGGTACCTTCTACTTTTTGTCAAATTTTTTGCGTTTTTAATTGTTGACTTTTGTATCTGTTGACTCTGATTTTGTTGCGTGTTTTTGGAATGGTGTGTTTTGATTTGTTTCAGTGGGATTCCTTTTGTGATTTTTGCCAAGCAGTCTTGGTTTTTGCGAGTTTTATTATTTTAATATTGACTATTAGTATTATGATTATTTTTGGGATTATTTGTATCATTGCAATCTGTCTATTTATTTTTGAAATTTTTCCTTATTTTGACGATTTTGGGATTTTTATTTTGATTTTTTTTTTAACACGAGACCTTCAATGCTGTTTATTTTTTATTGATAGGTGTATGTCTTTTATTTGTTTTTTAACAGATCATGACGTTTTAAGTCGTTTTTTCCAAGATGTAATTTTAAATCTTTTTGTATAATTTTGTATTTGTAATGTATTGGATAACTAGAGCGTTTTGTTTTTGGAAGCTATGTGATAATAATATAACGATTGTGAACAAAGTGTGCCGTAAAATACAGTTTTTACTAGCTTACTGCACACATAAGAATTTTATTGTAATTGTTATGAATAAATGTAATAAAATATTGTAAAATGTTACAGATGAAATAAATAAATAAATAAAAAAAAATAAAAAAAAAATAAAATAAAAAAATAGTGCGGCGTGCTTCCCAAATCCCTTGTTGGCATTTGAAACCAAAGTAACAAACAGTCAAAAATATTGCATACGAATACCACGATTTTGGTTTATAAAACCGGCCCGAAAGAGATCAAATTGGAAAAACTGTAAATTTCCGTATCCCCGAAAGGACTCGAACCCCCATCCCTAGCTGCCCCAAATATTGATGCTTGCCATTGGGTCTTTTCTTCATGTGGCAATCACTTTACCGAGAGTGATCTTCGATAACCTTGCACTCAGAAACTGGTTTCATACAAATATTTAAAAACGAATGACTCTAACAGTTCATTACTGATGTTCGATTTTTAAATGGAACAAACCACTACGGGCTTACGACCGTCTTCTACTGTTATTCCGAAGGCTGGCTTAGTGTGATCACTTTACGTTAACAACGTTCGCCATTTTTTAAGTCTCCGAAACTCCTAATCATGAGAATTCTCGACAAGTTCAACATGTCGAAAAATCCCATGTTTACAAGTATATATTATTTAATAATAATTAATGAGATCTCATACAATGGTGAGACTTTTGTAAAAACCTTTTTCATAGATATTATTTGATCAACAACTGCTGATACTAAATGGCTCAATAATATATCGACTTATATCCATTTTCAATTGTTTTTTATTTTTACTTTTGATTTAATTGCTTATTGGTTAAGTTGAACTGGAAAAAAAATCCTTTTTTTTTATTTTTTGCCGTTTTGAGAGAAACATATAATAATGTCTTACTTACTTACTTTGATAAAAAAAAAACAGGTCAAAGACTGAAATGTATGTATATCATTATAAGTTTGAAGACCGTAAAGGATATTTTTCCACTCCTGTGATCTTCGATTGAGTGCAAAGAGATTGAAAAACAAATATATCAATAAGAGGGTAGGTACTTCTGGGCTTTAGAGGATCGCAGATGTCAGATCAAAATTCAGGTGGAGAATTCAAAAAAAATTTTTTTTCAGTCATAAAGAAATGGGTTAGTACAAAATATAAAAGCATTTTTGCTTTTTGAGAAGTTCTATTCAACTAATATTATTATGTACCTACATAAAAAATACAGATGATGTGTAGGTAGGTACACAGTTTTTAGTATCTCATGTACAATCAAAAGGCAAAATATATACCTAATATCTAAGCACGTAGGTACACTGTCTGTACAGTCGTCGTATAAAATTGCTGCAAATATTGTAAGCAAATATCGAAGATTTCGTCTTTAAGTGATTTTTTTTTAGAAATTTTCACCCCCGTCCTCATTCATGATGATACATACGTGGTGAGGTTTAGACAACCCTCCTCCCTTACAAAAGATCACAGGTATTTTTTTTTTGCAAAAAATGAAGTATAAACGCGTTTTCATGTAAAGAAAAAAAATTGTTCTGATCACTAAAAAACTCTGTTATTTTTATTTTGAAATGGAATATCACCAAGCACCCTCTGCCCAAACCATCGAAGAAAAAATAATACACGTGATGTTCTCACTTTATCTTCCCCCTCCCCGTAATTTTTTAGAAAATCTTCCCTTGTTGCGACCAAGTTCGAAGAAAGACCAAACATACGGATTGCAGACGATGTTGTTCGCATTCTGCAATTTCATTTACTGCTTGGAAAAAGCGCATCAAAACTATTCAATTGCCAATGCAATATCTTGAATTTTTCACACCGCTGTTCCAGCTTAAAACTTTCACAAAAGCTCAGACGTTTTCTGTAGGTTTTTTCTATTTCGATATTTTTTCAGCTAAATATATTATTTTGTAGATGAAAACTCATTCAAGTACTATTGTTTTCTTTGAAAGGATATTAAGTATAAATAATAGATCTCCACGAATAGGGTTATTTACTCGATAAGAACTTTTTGATTACGTGCCGTAATATAATTTCTATGATTTAATTTATTAAGAAAGTCTAATTGTTATATTGTCTGGTTTGAAGGATTCTTACGTCTTCACTCAAGGACTCTTCAAGTCCTTAAATTAATCTCCGAAGCTCAACAATTCGAAAAATGTTTCTTTATTATAACAATATTGAAATTAAAATGTATAATTGGAAAACACCAGACAAGAATTAATAATATCTATTGCTTTATGAAAAAAGTCTTTGTTTTCTCTCAAGCTCCTCTTTTTTGTCAAGTTAAACCAAATTGATGCTTTTGACATGCTAGATAATTTTGTTGTTGAAGACGTTCTACTTGTTTTGAGACAAGATTGAACATTATCCAGCTGGAGGACTTTTCATCGTATTGACTAACATGGTTAAAGGAAATGTAAATAAAACCTAATAGAGCGCAGTCATCCAGCACAAAGAAAATAAACATTTGCTGTGATATTTTCTTCGTATGAGCGAACTTAACTTGTTTTTCAACGGAGGGTAAAGTTTTTCCAATGCGCTATGAGTCTTGGTAAATAATTATAAGACTGTAAACCAGAATCTTAATAGAAGAAAAATCGTTCCAAATCGTACACTAAAAAAACTATGGCAGAGTGATCATGACATCAGAGGTGGACATCTTTCCGGTTGGATGTGAGTAAAACAGGCAGGATGGTTTCTGATGTGTTTATTCGGTGATGATTTGACGAAAATGAGACCGAGCCACAAGGCTCGCTTACATTTATAGATTTCATTCAAATTCAGTGTTTACAGAGCACCAAAATATTCCTTATAACATATAAATATTCCCCATAAATCAATTATTTTTGTAAACTGACAAGGTTGGTAGCGCCATCTATTGATGAGAAATTTGAGAAGTAGGTACCAGCTGGTTATTCCATCTTTTATAAACCACAAAGATTCAGTAAATAATAGAGTCTGGTACTTCAATCAACTACCTTTGAGACCACTCTTAGGGGCATATTGAGGCAGCAAGAGCCCTAGAATGCGCTCTATCTTGCCTGGTATTCTTTCTCGTGTCCTGCCTAAAGAATAAATATTTTGTCGTGTGAACAGTATTATTGGGTAAGAAACAAGATTGTTCAAACGGTATTACTGGGTAAGAAACAGGATTGTTCAAATTTTAAACAGTATTATTGGTTAAGAAACACATTCACCTTTTTTTTTCATTTTCACTGGGAAAGTAATACCTAATCGTACTAAACGAAATTCGATAATTTGTAACCAACTGTAGAAAGGTAGGTTCCTATGTCTAAAATATAACAATTCTATTAATTCTACTAATCAAAATATTATTTTGAAACAAAATAAGAGTGTATTGTTTCAACATTTTGAATGGCTGAATCTAAATAATAATCAATTAAAGAGTAAATACTAAAATCAACAATGGGCTTGGCATTAGGCGCGATCATTTGTCCGTTAATTGAATTAATTAATTATCGATTATTTTATTGTATTCCTTCTGTTAACAATAATATCCTTTGGTACAAAGCAGTTCCCCATTCCTATCAAATAAAAGGAAACAATCTTAGATTTTAAGGGAAGGGGATTCTTGACTCGTATCAAAGTTGGACAAAGGATTGGATTTACAAAGCTTTTATAAATACAATATATTCATAGAATTATGAGGTATCGATTAAACTCAATCAAATCTCCCTTTACATCCCACATAGGGGCATAGGGAGGCTACAAGACCTCTCCATTGCACTCGATCTTACGCAATGTTTCTGACCTCCTCCAACACCATATCCAAATCCCTCGTCGTCAGGACCCTGATGGGAGGAAGAAGAGCGCTCTATTCACTGTCCTTCATACATATGTCCAGCAAGTCTAATTTGATTTCTTCTACTTCTCGCAAATCTGATGGGTCTTCACTGAGAGAACTGGCACCCTTGTAAACGGTGGCACTTGTTGAGTAATGTTATTTATTTGTTTTGGCATTTCATTTTTCTTTTCTTTTCGTTCAGTTATTTCTCCTCCCACTTCTTTCTTAATCCTTTCTATACTCTCTATTCCTATCCTTTTCCCTTTCCTAATTCGAATACTTTGTTTAAGATAATAATATAATTATTATTATCATATTACACCCAAGATTGTCCTGAGACCAGATATTTTATAGCCCCGATAGTGTAAGTAGCCCATTAGATAATTTTATTAATCAGGAAAAAAATCTGTAAAAGTGCGCGTGCACAACTAACCAGCCGTCAATAGTGAAGGTCGAAAGCCTTTATGGTACAATAAACATTGAAATAGTAGGTACTAATATAACACAATGTAATATTTTGTTACATTATAATGCACGTATACCTACTCATTGGATCGTGTTACAATATATTTATTATTCATATATACATCCATGGTGCTACAACCCTGTGTGGATCGTGGCTTTCTCCATAAGATTTCTCCATGCATGCCCCCTGTCCTCCGCCATGCTCCGCCAATCGTCCACCACCAGCAGTTTGAGGTTCCGTCCAGCCGTCTCAGCCTGGGTTTGCCAATTCTCCTCCTTTGAGAACGGATGATTTATTCATAGACACCTAAACTAACTTGACGAAAAAAACAAGCGTAAAAATGTATTATCCAATCGAAAGCAATTACAAACGTTGTGTTAAGAAAATACCTATACAGAAATTACCCAAAATGTTTAAAACTTATAGTGGTTCAATATGGTAATTTCTGACTACTTAATGCTTCTAGAACCATGATGATTATTTACGATTGTAACAGCGTCTAATTTAGGCCTTGTAGAATCGCTATTGTAACACTATTAGCTTCATTAATTACATTGTTATTTTAATAATATGAAGAGCAGCGGGAGACCTTTCCTAGGACATATTGTAAAATTATTATATTCTACTAGCTTTCCCGACAGACGTTGTCCTGTGGCCAAATTAAAATTTAAAAATAAAAAGAAAAACTAACAAGTAATGACTCTAACAATTCATTACTAATGTTCGATTTTTAAATGGAACAAACCACTACGGGCTTACGACCGTCTTTTACTGTTATTTCGAAGGCTGGCTTAGTGTGATCACTTTACGTTAACAGCGTTCGCCATTAGGTGGTAATGTTTGTATCCGAAACTCCTAATCATGAGAATTCTCAACATGTTCAATATGTCGAAAAATCTCATGTAGGTTAGAAATTTAATAATAAATGAAATATAGAGATAAAAGTTGGAAATTATTGAGAACAAGAGAGCAACCAAATTTAAAGACTGCGACCGCTGTCATGTATTTGGCGCCAGGATATGACTATATCCATTTTTGTTAATGTCTCATATTTATTGCCTATTGGCTTTGTTGGTGCACAACGTTCTAATTATGTCTAGATTCTTGTGACCTTTTTTCAGGACTAGATCTTAAAGATATAAAAATGACATTTAACCATCAATGTCATTCCGACCAATGCATCAGTTAGAAACCACATAATTATTTTCCATCCGAATTTTTTCAATCGCACCAACTATCAAACAACTGACTGTTTCTCTCAAACGACATTTTGATTTCAAAATGAGATTAGTTAACTTTTCGCGTTTTCATTTATAAAAAAATGCGCTTCAATGTTTTATAATTTTCACAGATGGCGTTGTTGTAAGGAAATTAGTTCCATACTGACTTTAATATTATATTTTAAATTATTTGATATCCATTTTTTTATATTTATGAGTTATTCTGTTATCCGGAGCAGAGAAGAATCCAATAAACTAAAAACGATAAATATCTGTTCAGCCGATCACGAGTTATCAGTGTTCGCACTATCCCGACTGTCTTTTATATATTGTATTATAGACACCTACGTGTGTTTTGTTTAAGGTTGACATAATATCCTGCCGCCACAAGCCTCTCGTTAATAATAAATAATAATTATTACTATGAATAGTGGTAGGATGTGTCAGCCATATTGTTAACAATGCTGTTAACATGAGGGATCAAATTGTCAATAACTATCAATCTTTCAACGAATCTATCAAAACAATCTAGACTAGAAACTATCATACAATACGACCGATAAGTTTGTTATTGAATTTTTTTTTTTGAAAATGTTGACAGATAGATTTTGTGACGCGCTGCTTGTAGGTACACAGGGTGACTGGTGATTCGAAATATTCCTTGAAAGGAGTTATACTGGAGCTTATTTGCAATTTCGTACTATGTTCTCATTAGCCAGGGGTCTAATGCCAGTGGTTTTCGGGTTATTTAACTCATTGTTTAAAAGAATTATCTAACAACTAATGACCCTAAAAATTCATTACTGATGTTCGATTTTTTAATGGAACAAACCACCACGGGCTTACGACCGTCTTCTACTGTTGTTTCGAAGGCTGGCTTAGTGTGATCACTTTACGCTAACAACGTTCGCCATTAGGTGGTAATGTTTGAGTCTCCGAAACTCCTAATCATGATAATTCTCGACATGTTCAACATGTGGAAAAATCTCATATATGCAACAAATAGATATTTAATAATAATTAATAAAAGTTGGAAATTATTGAGAACAAGAGAGCAACCAAATTTAAAGACTGCGACTGCTGTCATGTATTTGGCGCCAGGATATGACTATATCCATTTTTGTTAATGTCTCATATTTATTGCCTATAATTGGCTCTGTTGGTAGACAACGTTCTAATTATGTCTAGATTCTGGTGACCCTTTTTCAGGACTAGATCTTAAAGAATTATCTAACACCTAATGACTCTAAAAATCGTAATTGTTTAAAGTTATTTTTTTGTTTTTTAATATTCCCATTTTTGACCCAAAACTGAAAATTTTAAAAAAATATTTCACTTTGGAAACGTAAAAATACATATCTAATGTATAATACCTAGCTGAAGAATGAAAAAAGAATTGAAATACAAAAACCAAGACCAAATTTTCTCCTTCTTCCTAATAATAATAAACTGTACAACTTATATGGGACCATTTAGTAAACAATTTTCTTCTTTCTTTACTGCCGAGACCGGGAACAGACCACCGACCAGCAGCAATATTCGTAAGCTTGAAAATTTTTGTATAAAAATTTATTATATTTAATTATATTGACTATTTAACAAGAAAAACAAAAATATACCTAAAATTGAATTATATGTATATAAATTGTGATGAAATGACCATACGCTTTAAATAAATAATTCTTGATAAAGACTCCGTGCTATTCTGAAAGGCATAGAGCATATTATATTGAAAATACTAATCATCTAACCTAACCTAACCTAATTAATACATTTATTTTTTGAAAATATTCTCCATAAAATGTTTCAATCCAACTGAAAATAGCAAAGGTCATCAACCCAGTAAAAATACAATTTATTTATAACTTAATCTGGAATCGAACCGAGACATTCAATTAGGGAATAAGCCATCACAGCCAGACTAAGCTCAACCAAAGATAACACACACTTTCGATATGCTTTAACACTAACGATTGCGTCATTAGAAAAATATGTCGGAACTCAAACCCCAGGTTTCGATACGTTGCACTAAATGTAGTCCACGACTTTAACTTTAACATCACGGCCATTTCGCTGCTTAAAAAGTGGACATTAATGCCCTCAAAAGTCAGTTAATTTGATATCTTAAATCCTCTATCTTATATATAAAAATGGAGAGCTATTTCGCGTTGTCATCGGATGGCGCCTAAACGACTGGACCGATTTCGCTAATTCTTTTTTTGTCGTGTAGGCTTTTATCAGGAGAGTGTCCTTTTAGATCAAAAAAATTAAGAAAAATGCATAGGAAATTAGAAAATTTAAGAAAACTATAAAAATGGAGATTTATTTCCCGATATCATCGCATCACGCCTAAACGGCTGGACTGATTTCGCTAATTATTTTTTGTCGTATAGGCTTTTATCAGTAGAGTGTACTTTTAGAACAAAAATTTAAGAAAAATGCATGTGAAATTAGAAAATTTAAGAAAACTATAAAAATGGAGATTTATTTCCCGATATCATCGCATCACACTTAAACGGCTGGACCGATTTCGCTAATTCTTTTTTGCCGTGTAGGCTTTTATCGGGAGAAGGTTGATTTAGAAGAAAAAAATTAAGAAAAATGCATGGAAAATTAGAAAATTTAAGAAAACACAGAAAGTAGGTAATCTATTTAGTACTTTTTACAATATAATTTTGTTCCACTTTTGAATTTTTATTAATTGACATTTGAAAGAACTGTCAGTGGATTGATTGTTGTTTCAACTGATAGAATGCGAATGTAAAATATATCGTATGAAATAGATTGATTGGATAAGTCATATAATATTCATTGCAGTTATTTTTTATAAGGAGTTTTGGTAAGTTTAAATACAAGGAATACATTATTGTAATGAAGTGTAAGGAGTTTTGAAAACTTTCTTTATTTACAGACATTTTAAAACCACCAGCAAACAGAATCGTATAATATAACATTGCTATTAAGGAGTTATACTTAATTGAAGTTCATTTTATAAGGAGTTTTGATAAGTTTTACCACAAGGAATACATGATTATATTGAAGAACAAGTAGAATATTTTTTTTGTTTGTTTGAAAATCAATTCTTCGTTTATGGGCTCATTTTTACAGAGGATGAGTACATACCTTCATATAACGTAAATATAATCTGAATCGTTTATATGTAAAAAAAGCTGGATATTATTTGATAATGACCTAGCATTTGTTTCTTTATTGAAAATAAAAATTGCTACACTTCCAACTTCCACCATGTTGTAATAGAAGATAGAACAAAAATCACAGATACTGCATTAAATGTGCTTTTTATTTATTTCCACTGTTTTGAAAGAGAAGATTTAAGAACGCAATTTTGTGTGAAAATGAATGTCGAGAACTTGGACGTACCTATGTCTATTTAGGTAATTTATTTAGAAGAGATGCAAGGTGTGAAAAAGATATTGAAAGAAGGAAATTGGCTGGGAGAAGGGTTGGCGGTGCATTAAGACCTCTAATGCATTGGGTTCCTAGGGAACGGTCTATCCGTCTGACAAGACGGCGTCTTTCAAAATTATTTGACAATGTTTTGTCGTTACTACGGAAACAATTTGACAACGTTCTCAACAGACATACTCATCGCGATTAAAATAGCGGCGTATCCGTAGGAAAACAACCCATAAGAAGATATCTCTGAAATCGACAGTTGATGCACAATGCAATCCTGATACTATCCATTATTTATGGGAGTGAAACTTGGTCATGGAAGATAAATTTGGAAGTTGGAATAAATTCTGTGGAAATGAGATCACTGCGTAGGATATGCGGAAAGAGACTTTTTGATAAGGTGAGGAATGATACTATTAGAAAGGAATGTGGAGTGGATGTTAGTGTAGACTAGAATGAAAGTGAATAAAGAAGAAGGTTTGGGCATGTGAGAATGACTAAAAGGATATATAAATCTGAAAGAATTGGTGCACGCAGACGAGGCCGACCTTCAATGACATAGACCGACCATATCGGTGCCGTCTTACGTGAGGGCCAAGTCAGGAGCAAGAGGAATATAAGAGCATGTATGCGGAATGTTATGCGTTTGGAGGAAGCGAATGAGTTTGGATTGGAAAGAATGGAAGTCCATACTCTCTGCCTACCCCCTTTGCGAATCAGCGTGATGGGCAAAAAAAGTATTGACACCTCAATGCGTATTTTGAATCGGTACGGAGATGTTCCTTATCGTACTTTGATTAATCAATCAATATTATTTTAACTGAGCAAAAAAACTATTAAAATATCGAATATAATGACATACCTAAATTCTTTTTTTTATATATTAACATCAAATCAATCAAAATTAAAACTCCCTTTGAACTCCACTCAGGAGCAAAGTGAGGCTTAAGAGCTCTCCATTGCACTCGATCTTGCGCAATGATGACCTCTTCCCACATCATATTAACATAGGTTATAAATTTTTGATGTAAAAATAAACTCAGACCCAATGAATGCTGCGTGGTATGCAGGTTTTGCTAATGACACTAAATAGTCATTCGTGTTAAATAACTAAAAAACGAATTTGAGCTCTGTTGCATAAAACCTAGAGTACCCATATTATTTATTTCGATACGAAGTTCGACGGGTCAGCTAGTATTTTATAATTATTCTTGTTAAAATATTATGAAATGTAATTAAGATTACAGAGATTATTATGGTATCATTGGTCGGTTAGACTCACTGGTCCACCATTCTGAATTCCTCATTAATAGCGGCTGTAGGAAAAGTAGGTAGCGAGTGTTGGTAATGAGATATTGATAGATTTCCGAACAGCAAATCCCCCAACAACTTCTATGATTTCAGTTTTTTATTATATCAATCTACGCTTAGGCGGAGCATCTATTATGAAAGTATTTTGTCGATATCGATACTTACTTTTTTTTTATCTCGTGTTTATAGGGACCAACTTCCCTCTTCAACAAATCATTCGTCTTAATTTTTGTTCTAGCTACGTAGGTATTTTCTATTTTTCGTGTTATATTAAATTTCGTCTACATAAATTTCACAGTTTGGAAGAAGATGTAAAATCTTTAAAAGACACAAAATGGTGAGCACCTTAGTACTAGTGTGCCAAAATTTTGAGCAAAGGTCCAACATGATGTGGGTGTTTGAGGTAAATGACAAGGCCATCTTTAAACCGTAGAAGAAATTCGGTCCCGAAAATCAGTTACTTTAAACAAATAGTTAAATCATATTAGCCCGTGATCATCCACTGCAGGACATAGGCCTCCTCATGTTCACGCCACTCCTCTCTGTCTCTGGTCATCCTGTCTTCCCACACTTCCCTGTGTCTGGTCTCCAGTTCGTCACTCTTCTACTCAACCTTCCGTCGTACCTGCGGGGTACATGACCAGCCCACCTCCATTTTGAGCTTAGAGATATTTATTTCCCAAATCTATGACTCGTGTCCGCCTTAGGAATTCGGTATTCTTGATTCGATATACCCAGCATTGAGCTTTCCGCGGTGCGCTGGGCGACTCTCATCTTACGCTTGGTATTCTTTATAAGAGTCCATGTTTCGCATCCATACGTCAATGTTGGGAGAACGCATTGCTCAATAACTTTTGTTTAAAATAGTTGAATAACCAGTGAATAAAGGACATATTTTTTATAACATTGTAATAGCTAGGTACATCCTTAGCATCCTGCATTTCCAGTAGATAACTTAAACAAAACGAAATAACGATCCTGTGTTGCGACTCATTTGAGACCTGGGAACAATTTTTATGGAAAAACCAAATTGTTATTTTTCTATTTTCCTGGCAATTTTGCTTACTCGAACGCTTAAAACTTCCCTGAGTTTATAAAAATAAAATGAAAATGAATGAAATCTGTTCTCGAGTTTCATCAAGACACAGCAACAGCTACCTACCTAATAATTTTATTTTTAAACATAAGATATATAAGTTTAATGACGGGCAATTAAAGGCAATTACAGCGGGCTGCTTTATATTGAATGGGAAAGTAATTAAGTAACTGATGATCTACTCGTATGTAATACGAGTACAAACTGCTTCATGTAATACCATCTTCAAGAATTCGAGGTGTGGGTATGCGGCTGATGATATCCTGGCTGAGAAATATCAGACAATGGACCGGAATCCAGCGGGTGGAGGAACTGTTCCGGTTAGCCCAGAACAGAGAAGCCTACGCCATAGTGGTAGCCGACGTCGGGGGGACCTGGCATGGCATTTACATTCAACCTAATGTATACACTTCTTGTTATTATATTAATTTGCACACAATCTTTCAACATGATTAAATTATTTAGTTTCATCTTTGTAACAATACTTACTTTATTGTCTTCCAATATCAATAACATGACAGTGTTCACACCATCTTGCAGCGTTATATAGATACATTTATTCAAATTGTAAATCCGCATATTAGTATCACGGTCCCTGTTTCTGCTGTAACATAATGTTGTGATAAATAGAGTTACTTTTTGGCTTTCTGCTTTTTCTATAATTTTTTTGATATAAGATTTATATTCCTGTGCATTTTGAACGTTGTCTGGGCTTCCGATCGCCAGTATTACAGTATCACCACTTCTTGCTTTATCTATGGCAATGTTTATACTCGCAAGTAAATGTTTAATCCTTGCCCCAGGGTACAACGTACATTGGATGTTGGACTCAATACTGCGGCTTAGACGGGACCTTAGTCCTTTAGAACATTCGCCACCAACAATAAATATGTTTGTTCGCTGATTGTTCTGTTTAGATTTTACATTATTATTGGGGTTATATGGTTTATAAGATCTGTCTCTTCCCCTCATCTCATCACTGTCTCTAGAGGAGGTATATTTGGTTATGAGGTTTTCATAAATGTTGTCATATGAATGTCTTAGTATGAGGCATGTTTCTTTAGCACTTTCCAGCTGTTCAATGATTTTCTTTTCATTAATTTTTAAATCTAATATGACAGCTTCTTGTTTGTCGGTTGTAGCCTTAAATTCGGCGATCATAGCGTCTATCTTAGAGTTCTTGTTAAGAAAAGTTCTGATTCCAAATCCATTTTTTTGTTTTTAATAGCAGTCAACTCCATATTTTGCTATTTTATTTCTCAACACACAATTAACGTCCACATTACTCTCTGGAGTATCTCCACTCCAGTCGTGGGAACTGTCAAACATACTTATGTAGAGATTTTTTTCTCTGTTTGTACGGCTTCTGGTTTTTCTTGGAGACATTCTTCGTTTTTTTTTTCTTTAGTATGTACAAAACTGGTTGGTTGTGAATGTAAGGTAGGTAGGATTGCTTAAATGGTGGTATTTGTATAGGAAAAATGCAATTTATGTTATGAGTCGTATAGTATCAAAAATCAACAATCTCCATTATTGATAATTTTACAGGAATCAAAAAAAACGTTTAATTTTAAAATGATTAGCGGCATTATTCAGAAATGCTTATATATCGAAACATATTGACACATATGTTGATAACTACGCTTAAAATTTTAAAAACATTAGATAATTACGTATTTATAACGAAAATAAAACTGGAGAATGTTGATTTTGTTACTGAGTTTCGGATTTTGTTGTCTTTGTTACTGACGCATGGGGAGATTGTTGATTTATGATACTCAACCTTTTGATTCACGTGTGCAGTGCGTGATAGAAGTATACGGGAGAGTGGGCAGTGGCGGCGACCTTATAATATTATCAATTTTGTTTACAAAACTAATTAAGCATGATTATTTTTTTTTCATTTCTTAGTTTTTTTAATAGGTAGACATTAATATACTCAACAGTAGGTATATTTATTATTATAAAATATAAAATAATTAAAAAAAAAATTCTTCGTATGTACATATTATTTTTATGAGGATAGTAATTTGATTACTTGATTGTTTGAAAATTCTGATGTACCTACCGACTTCAGTAACCTAGTGGTGTAGGCGGTAACTTCTTATCAAGAGGTTTCGAGTTCGATTCCAGTTCGGGTTATAATTTTTTCACTTAAATTTTTTACCCGGGTTGGCTTTTCTCAGATCGGACGGTACCGGTTGACTGGAAGAAAATGCCTCGGGCAATAAGTTCCGCCCGTTTTACTGACAACTTGTATAGAAAAGTGTTTATTTATATTTTATTTATTTATTTCGAATTCACAGCCATTCACAACTTTTTTTTATTTGAAATGATCAGTACTAAAAATCGAAAATTTCATAGGTAAAGACCTAATATTTGAAATTTGTTATTTAAAAAAAGCATACCTAGTGCAAAATAAATTCAAAGTATTTACCAAAATAAAAACATAATAAGGATAATAAATTAAATATTTACAGCAAACGGTGCCGTCACTGTACAAAACTAATATCAGTTCGAAATAACCTCTTCGCTTATGTAAAAATAAAATTTATTTATTTTTACATAAGTGAAAATGAACTACTACCAAGCACCCTCGGCCGAAACTATCAACAGTAACCTCTTCGCTTTGGCGAAGTTCTGCTTCCAATTTGAAGGATTTCTTGTCCTCTTTCTAGCGGTATTTTTATTCACAGGTATAGGATGGCATTCCATTTTTTAAATAAAAATGTTTTTATTTATGAAAACACAACTCAAACACCAAATAAATGAAGAAATTCTCCACACGACGCGAGTAGTGAAACCGCCAAAATGTATTGAAATTCTTCTGGAATGGAAGCCTCCCATTGGTCCATTTGGACATTGTAGATTTTGATACTAACTTTTTGGAGATTGTTGATTTTTGACACCAACTGAAATTTTTATTTCGATTTTTTTACTTTAAAACGTTGTTTTTGATAATGTTTTAATAATTCAAATAAATCTATACTCTGAGCTCTATCTGATTCAATCATTATCTCAATTTCGATTTTGTATGGAGATTGTTGATGTTTGATACTATACGACTCGTTTATATCGCAAATAGATGTTAAAATAACTCTTCGGTGATGTAAATTTTTTTGTGGTAAATCTTTCAGGCTTTTCAGTGATATAAGACAATGTTCATAAAAAATCTTAGGGACACTGGCACTTGTCTAAAAAAAAAAACACTTTTGAATCATTCAACGCTGTATAGTTTATCTGTTTTTAGTCTAATTTTTAGGTTTAAAGTATACAGGTCGGTGTTAGTATCTGCAATGAATCATAAAAAAAACTTGAGTTGAGTTTTCACAATTTTCACAATAGTTTTCACCTGAGACAAGATTCTAAAAAACTAACTGATTCACTTCGTGTAGCACAAAATTTCCAGTAGAACGATATACAGATTCACTATTTTCGCAACAGTTTAACAGAATCTTAAATATGCAGAGTATTATGAAGGAATTTGCGTCGGGGCAGTCAGCCCAGTGGTAACCGTCTCGGCACGGTACGACGAGGGATGCAGGTTCGAATCCTACCCGAGGCATGAGATTTTTCCACATGTTGAACATGTTGAAATTTTCTCATAATATTCGGGAATTTGAACATTACCACCTAATGGCGAACGTTGTTAACGTAAAGTGATCACACTAAGCCAGCCTTCGGAGACGGTCGTAAGCCCGCACTGGTTTGTTCATACCATTTAAAAATCGAACAGTATTAGCCAGTCATCAGTTGCTGATATATCGTTAATACTTACTTCGACACCACATTCTTTCTAATATTCTCATTCTTTCCCGTGTCCCACGTGGTCTTTGCACATATAAGTATGTAGATATTATTCTTCGCAGAGCTCTCATCTCTATTCAAATTATAGATACTAAAAATAACTTAGTCATGATTCATGATATATTGTATACCTACTTTGCTACACACTACATACATTTACATTTTTTTTTAATTATCGTAAAAAGTAAAAACACATCGATATTAGAGTTTCGAATAGCAGTGCAGAGTATCATTAATAATTGGTTTTGTATAACCCTTGAGAGTGGAACTAACCTTCAACTAGCGCTGCCCCTTTTTCTTCAGGGTTTGCTTACATGACGGCACATACATAATATACTAGTTGCTGCACCCGACACTGGACCAATAAACATAAAAAATTTAAAAAATTTAAATGTAATAACATGGGAAAAAACCTTTGTTTTAGTTCAAAACTCACCCATAAAAAAAATGTGCATATTGTTTCATTTTCTAATGACAGTTGGTTGAGGAGAGCGCTTTTCTTCCTTCCATCAGGGTCCCGAAGACGAGGAAGACCCTCTCATACTGTGTTCCGCTCTTTCGAAGCAGAGCTGAGGTATTTGGAGATGGTGAAAGAAGAGGTCATACACATTGCGCAGGATCGAGCGCAATGAAGACCTATGCCCCTGAATGGGATGTGAAGGGAGTTTCGATTTCCATTCGATTTTCGATATTATTTCAAGTTTTATTTAAATATTTTTTTAGTTGTTGCGGTTAGCTGCTTAATAGATTTTTTTTGTGAAATCGTGAGTTATAATCAATGCACAGTAATGTATAAATAAATAACAATAATGGAATTTACCTTATGAAGAAAAAAAAACTGGTGAATTTGAACAGAAATACGGGGGATACATTCTTAGAGCCCAGATTTTGAAGATTTTTTTTATTACACGGCTAACTATTTTGATTGCAAGTACTACTATCTAGTGGTTTAAATTGAAAATTGTTCATAAATTAATATTACTATTTAATAGAAACGTCTACATATGCAATAAGTTGACCGTCAAACTGCAAAAAATGAGCAATTTTTAATGGAAACATTTTAATAACTTGCAATGTCCAATGCCGTGTTTCCATGTTAAACATTTGAAATGGTTATCAAATAATATGAGAAGTAATATCCACTTATAGTAGGTACCTTTGCAGTCGAGTTGAAAAGGAGGGGGTTTTAGTCGATTACTATATAGGCAGGAGTCCGACACATGAGGATTTTTCCCTAAAAACGGTTCGCATAGACAGACTTGTGGGATTCGAAGACTGATGGTAGCGCCAGTGACACTCTGCCGTGCTGGACAGAGAGAGTGTTAATAAATACTAACACATGCCTGCGCTATAATCGTCTGTTTTCCACCAAATACGGTACTACTTAAACAGCGGTGCATACGTCAATTGAGAACATTTTATTATATTAAAAGGAACATACAAACACGAAAAACAGCACAACCACCAACTCAAATACGTACAGTCCACAAACAAAGCATAACCATAACATCAATCAACAGTATAAAGAAGAAAGAAAAAAAAAACATTGTCAATATTGCTACCGTAGTAACAAAAACATAGTCATAAAATTTTGAAAGACTGCCGCCTTGTCAGACGACGGACCGTTCCGTAAGTGCATAAGCCCTACCATCTGGCGTCCTCGCCGCGAACCCTGGTAATATGTCGACTATCGACATAGCAGATAGGTGAAGGTCGCTAGGCAAATGTCTGGCTCCTGTTAAGAACGAAAGCCATCCACGGAAACCTTGAAAAAAATAAACCTGATCCTCCAGGTTAGGGGTTGGACATTGGGCAAGGGGCTAAAAACCTCTTACCGTAAAAAAAACCTTATCACGAAACCACATAACGAACCTCGGTTGTTGGAGATAAAGCTTACTTGAAGCCAAGACTCGACATGGGTTTTAGAGCCATCGGAAATGAAAGTCAGACTGGTATTAGGAGACCATGCCTGCAAGGAATCACCGAATTCCAATATATTCCGGACAGACATACAAAGATAGTCATGAATAAAAATTTATAAATCAAATGATCAGTACCTATAGTTGAACTATAATATCCGTCAATATATTATTATTGCTACGGTCGATGGGAGCCATTGGGAAATGTGGGAACAGTGGAAGCCACATGGGAAAAAGCGCAGAAAAAAGAACAAAGGCCGATATGTGTTACTGGCGTGTAAGAGGCCAGACAAAAAAACATCAATAATTAATTATTTTTATATGGAGATAAACGATTCAATAAAAACAGATGATTAGTTTTATGTTGCAAATACAGATGTCCAATATGATAAAATTGATTCTTCCAGGCTATTAGGCTGTGGTCTAGGTGGGTTTGTATTGTATGTTTGTCCAAACTAGTAGACGAAACATTGGGCAACCCATCTTGACCACGGCCTCATAGCACGGAAAAATCTATTTTATCATATTCAAACGCCGGCCGTGAAAGCCTAAGGATATACAGATGTCCAATTTAATTCTGCCTTCTGGGAAACGCACGAAGGCAACCAAGTTCAGGATATCAACATTTTTAAAGTATTGGGACTTAAAGATTCAAGAACCTAGGTGGAATTTTGAGTCAAGATTCAGGGTAAATTTAGCTTTTTTGACATGAGTATTGGGCATGAATGCAAGAAATCCTTTACAAAACAGAAAGACTGGGATATTGAAAGGAATGAGAGTATTAGGGAGGAATATGGTATGGAAGTTAGTGATAAAGATGAAAATCAATAAGTTGAGATGGTTTGGGAATGTGGAAAGAATGGATGCAAACAGAATGACAAAGAGAATTTATAAGGCTGAAAGGAAAGGTGTAAGAAAGTGTGGACGACCTAGAATAAGGTGGTTCGAACACATCGATTTCGTTCTCAAGGAAGGTCAGGTAAGAAATACGAGAAATAGGAGAGGTTGTGTGAGAAATGGTATGGTGGATGAAGCGAAAGAAGTGCTCTTGAATAAAAAAGAGTGGAGGTCCATTCTCTCTACCTACCTCTCACAGGACGTGGTGGGTAAAAAAAAACCTTCGGGGGTGCGAGAGTTTCCTGGGACAAGGCAATGATGGCTGTGGAGGACAGAAATGGATAACGAAGATTTGGTCTGGTCTTCATAAATAATGTGACTTCTGACCTTTGGTTTCAAATTGAAGAAAAAAAAAAACAGATGAGTATGAACGGATATTTTCTCGCAGCTGCAAGTTTTCTGAGATAAATAAGTGTAACGAATTTCCAACAACTCTACATTTTAGAAATAGCTACTAGAAATTTATCTACTTACAGAGAACAAAACAGATTTGATATAAAAAGGAAAATCTATGTTTTTCTAAGAAATATTATGTTTTCTAATAAGCTCCACGCTACGTATTCGGTTGAAGATCGTAAAATATATTCCGGCCAATAAATAAAACTTTTTTTTTAAAGCGATATCAGCTTACCCCTTTGTTTCACAATCAGCATAATCCTCCATCGAGCTTTCTAGTGAACATTTATTGAATATTGATATCGAAATTGGAGGCGGATATCGGAGCCAATAAGATTGGAATATGTATTGTAATTGGCTGTTATGTTTATTTCAAAAATATTCTACGGTTATTTTTTTGCGTATACACCCACCCTTATTTCCCACCTGCAGATTCGATAAAATTTAGCATCAACTAAAATTTTGCATTTCGCGGACAATGACATAATTATGATTTCAACCAATCCAAGCAATATTGCTTACGAAATCGATTGAAGCTGAAGAATGATTTCCCCATGTCAAAATTCTCATAATGGCCGCCAAATTGAGAAATTGGAAAAATTTGTATATATGATTACCATAAAAAATATACCTGCAAGGATCCAGGACGATCAAAATCAAACCTAGAGTGTGCGGTTTATGCGTGATGTGCCAACATACGAAAATAAATACACACATACATAACTTAATTATTATGTAGATTTTAATGATGAGATATATGTTGATAAATGGTGAGAACATCGGGCAATTAAAAAGATCAGCAACTGCTAACACATCCCTAATATCTTCATTAATTTTATCTCTATATTTCATTAATTATTAAATATCTATTTATTTTAATTATTTTTAATCTGTTAAATATCAGTGCAATAGACTTAACAGCTTCAAAAAGCCTTTGCGTCTATTACACTTACAAGAAAATACATAAAAAAAACAATAAACAAAGAAGAATAACTAAAAATACTAAAAATATTTTCATATTAAAGTAAATCATTTCTATTTCTACACCAAACACTCGATTCGCCTGTAGAAAAGCTCATAAGTAATATTGAAAATATCAACAGCATCAGACAGCTGATTCATCAACAGCATCGCTCGGTTGATGGGTGAATGCTTTATAACGTTAGTACGTCCTCTATGCACATAAAATAAAACATGGGAGCGAGATCTCATGTAATCGTCAGGGACGTAGAAGCTCAGCTCAACTAGTACTTGCGGGTTAATTACTAGCTTATACCCGTTGTGACGGGACTAACATTTTAGTAAAGTATTTTAGATTTTATTTATAGATTTATTCTTAAATTATAATAACTTGGAGACGCCCATGGGGTTATACACCACTGTTCTATAACACGTCACAGGTTTATCTCAAAATATGTCGAAACAAATTTTAATAAATAGGGGTCGCAAATACCTATTGGGATCACTCGGAGCCAACGTTTGGATCAGTTAGGACCTTCCATTAGCAAGCTGCCGAACAAAGGGGTCACTTTGGAGAACCTTCCTGGAGTACGGACGTCCTCCCAGCGTGCTGCAGACGGCGGATGGATCTCTCGGCTGATTCAGATAAATATAATTTTGTTTTACTAATTTATTTATTTTTTTTTGTTCAATTTGTTTATTTTCCTAGAGATTTTGATTTTAATTTTTACTAATTTAAAATAAATGAATGTTTCGTTGTGAAAATAATAACGATTTGTTTAGACATTTGATAGGGAAATATTCTAGTATAATTTAAATTGGTTCCAAATTGATTTTTATTCATTGAATTATACATTGAATATTTTGTTTTCTACAGATTAAATAAAGACAATCTTTCTTTTGTCTAAATAATAGTGATTTGTTTTTAAAACATTAGATATTTCATTTTGAACATTATTTATTTTATTTTGGCCTTCAAATTTATAAATAATTATCGTAAAATATTTCGGTTTATTTTATTTATTTTCTATTCATATTGATTTACTTTTCAGCGAACAAACAATAGTTTTGAAATATTTGTTTTCTGCAGAATTAAATAAAGACATTCTTGTTCGGGAAATTATCAAAATTTGTTTTAAACATTATTTATTTTATTCCGGTTTTAAATTCGATAAATAATTATTAATAATAACAAACTCATCATTTTGTACCTAATCAATTAGGGTCGTTAGGATTATATTTTTCACTTTATTTTGTCTTTCAATTGGAGTGATAACATTAATTATTTTATATTTGCTTTCAGACAATTTTCAGCTTTTATGGTTTTAATTTGTGTTGATTAGAATTATGAATTTATTGGTTTATTTATGATATGAATTTAATGGTATTTTAATTAGGTCGTTATTGTGTTATTAAGTGTTGCGTAATATGTCGTTATCAGATAGGTATTGCATAAGTGTTACATCATTAGGTGTAATTATGGTGAAATACTGATGATACTAATCAAACCCTTCCGTTTCAGATAAGGATCCTGGAGAAAGGATTCATTTCAAATTATTATTTTATAATTAACCATAAACTTCTAAATTGTTTGTGCTTCGCTTCTTTTGCATTCCAGATACCTAATATATTAGATTTTATGTGCTTTCGCTTGCTGTGTTTGTGTCTTGGTGGAGGGTAGTTAGAGATCATTATTTAATTATTTGAATTAGTAGATTGGTGTTTTTCTTTATAATACGCTTTGAGTAGTATTCTAACAATTATAGATGCGCTATTGTGTGACACATAGAAAAAATATATATTATTATTTTATTTTATACTAACAATAGTCCTATCCTTTTCTTCCCTAATGCAAATTGGGAATTGACTAATATTCTTATATTCGTATTTATACTTATTTTATTTAGTTGCATGGAATTTATCTTTAGTCTCTGCTGGATTTATGTAAGCATGCGTGCATATTACTATAATGTGTACTCATGTGGGTAGATGTAGCAGCGAATACTTATAAACTTAACAACCTCAGTCCAATTACCTCCGAGATTCGGTAATCGGTTCCCTTCTTCGTTATATTTCTAGGGAAGAGTCCAAGAGCTACCGTAGCGATTGCTCGTTAAGGCCCTATTATGAAATATTCTATAATAATTACTAACCTTTATTTTATGTATTGGGTGCATGCTTATTTATTTATGTATACCTTAATCTATGTGTGTTTATCCGCGAATTAGTCTAACAAGCACAGAGATTCAGCACTTGTCTAGGCCGGCTGAAATCGAAATAGGCGGGCCGTTGGGGGCCTATTTCCCCCTCCCCCATTAGGGGGGGGGGTGTGGTGTAGATAGAATTGTAGAATTTGAAACTGTGGTTGTGGTAAATAAGTAGATTTTGAATCTTTATTTCTAATAACAGACAAAATTCTCTCAAGACAATGGATTCACAGCAGACCAGAATTGTCCTTTAAATTCGAAGGGCAATCGAGAAAGATATAATTATTTGTTAGAAAACTAATAAATTATTTGCAGAATGAGTATAATCACGATGTGACGAGAAATTGTGCAATATTTATCTATTTATTTTATGTCGCTCTTATTGCAAATTAAATACAAATCAAGGAAGAAATATTATTTAAGTAATCGTTATTTAAGTATGATGTTTTACCATATTTTATTTCATAACTAATTGGACTATTTTATGTTTCAGGATTATCCAGTTGAATAATAAATCTCAATTAGATTAAAACCACAACGTTTGGGTCCTTAGGTTAGTTTCTAGACGATCACGATTTGGCCATTTCGTAGACGGTTGTTCTAGGTTTTCTAGATAGTCTTTCAGATACTAGTAGAATAGAGCTGACAACGTCATATTCAGCTTAGGATTATTCTATAGCTAGATTTAGTAGCCCTAGCTTTGCGGATGGTCTGCTTTGCTCGCAGGGCTTAGGTAGTTGCAAAATATGGTGCAATCGATAGTTTAGGTATAATGGGGTTGCGACATATAGTGTCATCGTAGGTTTAGGTATAGTAAAGCTTAGGTTTAGCTTAGAATAAGTTAGGTTAGCTCAGGTAGAAAGCCTCTCGTTAGGGGGGGCCGTGACAAATGGTGCCATGTGTCCAGGATATCACTTTATCATTGTAAAGTGAGATTTGGGTTGCTGCGGCGGCTTAGAATATTTGGGGAAGAGTGAAGAAGATGATAGAAAGTGGTAGGCTAATAATCATTTTGGGGATGGGCCTATTTTGCAAATAAATAAATTTTTTGTTTAATTTTAGCCAGTTCAATTCAATTTTAATTGATCTAATGTAGGGGGCGGAGTAAAATAGCCATTTTTCGAATATATAGTAATTTAGCTAGTCTGATGTAGATTTAATAGCTTATTAATGAAGGGGGGGGGGGTCGGGGTTATTTAGTAATTATGCAAATAAATAATAATTTTGTCATTTAAATTTGATTGGATGTATATTTAATAGCTTATTTACAAAGGGGGGGGGGGAACATAGCCAATTTTGCAAATAAATAATAATTTAGTCATTTAAATTTGGTTGGGTGTAGATTAAATAGCTTATTAATCAAGGGGGGAGGGTTTACTTGGTAATTTTCCTAATAAATAATATTTTAGTCATTTAAATTTGATTTGATGTAGACTTAATAGCTTATAAATGAAGGGGGGCGGGGTTTCTTAGTAATTGTGCAAATAAATAATAATTTTGTCATTTAAATTTGTTAAATGTATATTTAATAGATCAACAAATGAAGGGGCAGCCATTTTGGGAAATAAATATTAATTTAGTCACTTAAAATGTGGTTTGATGTAGATTTAATAGCTCATTAGCAAAGGGGGGTGGGGGCTTGGTCAGTTTGAAACATTAAATTCACTTTTGAGCAAAATGTCTTATGGATTTATGTTGTTTGGTTGACAGAGAAGAATGAGACTTTATGAAAGAGTGGAAGTATAGTGTTAGACAGGAGAAAAGAAAGAAGATTTAAAAGCTTAGTGTTAGATAAGTACCTAGTAGAAGAATGAGTTAGTATCGTAGGGGAGGAAAGCATATTTTTCTAACTAAAATGAGTTTTGTCTTAGGCATTAATTTAGATCATTAAAAATATTAAATAGTCCTCGTATTTTATAGGATAGCATCAAAAGATTTTTTTCTATAAGTGTGATCGGGGTTGTTCGACGTTGCAGGGGCGTCGGGGAGACTCGGGGAGGTGGGCGGCCCACCCCGCGGCCCGTGGACTGCGTGTAAGAAGGTGCGCGAGCGCCGACGAGGGCTGGATGTTGGTCTCGTGAGTCGTGTCGGCGTGGGGTGCGCATGCGCGTTCCATATGAGGGGCGAGGCTCTGCGCGGTCTAGGTGGACACGAAACAGCTTTCGTTCGGTTGCGCAATTCTATAATTTTGTTTCGTACCCCTCGATCTTGTTAGTAAATAAATTGATAGTAAAATGTGTTTTATAGTATTTGGGTTTTGTGTCCTTGTTTTCTTGTCGTTTGGAACTCAAGGTGGTAAATAATTGAGGTTGGTATTTATCTTTGTGCAACGGGAGCGAGCGGTTTTGACAGGAGTTGGGGAGGGGGCGTTTCTTGCCGTGTTCTGTTCCTTCGGGGCGATGCTGAGGATTTTATGGATAGTGTGTGAGAGGGACGTTAGATTTACGCAGGTCGGGAACAGTGTAGGGCTCGTTTTGGTTGGCGTTTGTTGTCGGTTGCGGTCTTTTGTTCCTTCGGTGCAATGCTGAGGATTTTATGGATAGTGTGGGAGAGGGACGTTAGATTTACGCAGGTCGGGAACAGTGTAGGGCTCGTTTTGGTTGGCGTTTGTTGTCGGTTGCGGTCTTTTGTTCCTTCGGTGCAATGCTGAGGATTTTGTTGATAGTGTGGGAGAGGGACGTTAGATTTACGCAGGTCAGGAATAGGGTAGGGCTCGTTTTGGTTGGCGTTTGTTGTCGGTTGCTGTCTTCTGTTCCTTCGGTGCGATGCTGAGGATTTTATGAATAGGGTGGGAGAGGGACGTTAGATTTACGCAGGTCAGGAATAGTGTAGGGCTCGTTTTGTTCTCTGCACCCTTGATTGGATTCAGAAAAGGGTGACTGCTTGTGAAATGTCTGTTTAGTTTGGTTGTTTTAGAGAAAATAATACTTTGCTTTTAGTTAGTAAGTGGTCCTCTTATGTTTTAATGTATTTCCTTGTGAATTAAAATACATAAACATTCTAGTTGTAGTTTAATTGAATCGATCTCGGTAGATCAGTGGTTTAGGCTTGGAATTCAGATTCAGTGTTCCCGTGTCGGTTCGCGGTCGGGTCGGGGTTTTTTCGTTTGATATTTTTACTCGGGGTTGGCCTGTCTCAGATAGAATGAGACCGGTTGACTGGGAAGAATTATTGCCTCAGGCAATAAGTTCCGCTGGCTATACTGACAACATTGTATAGGGAAATGTTAATTTAGTTATTTATTTATTCTGCATGATAATATTCAGTGAAATTCTACTTGGTAGTAAGGTTGTCGGTTGCATGATATTTTTTGTGAGGCTCTATTTCCGGACGGATTGTTAAAAAGTTTTTTTTATAACTTTTGCGTGGCGTCGGTTTGTCTCAAGACTACCTTAGAAGTTAGGTTGTGTTGTGTGTTATTAATAGCTAAATTAATAATATAACAATACATTCTTTTGAATATTTCCTCTAATTTTATTTTGCATTTATACACGATCGTAAGTTAATTATTATTTTTTTGGTTTGTGGTAATCTAATAAAAATAGAATTATTGTTTTGATTTTTATTGGATTTTTGTGTCTTTACAGGGTGTTTAATGAGTTATTTGTATATAATTTATATGTTTTATAGTAGGATATGAATAGATATTATAATGATTGTCTGAGGTAATTAGAGTGATAACTCATTTTTTTTTATTTATCTACTCTCATTAATTATTAGGTATTTCCATAGTGTGCATTGTAAAGTAGTTATGTTTTTTTTATTTTTATTGTGAGGTGAGCATTATTTTTCTTCATAACTTTTGTTTATGGGAAGTTTTTTTAGAATGTTAGCATAGTTCTTCTTCTTCTCACTTGTGTTGGATAATGGGAATGTTTTGTTTTGTTGATACGCCGGGAATTTAGTATATAGTGGGATTTCTTTTGTCGTTTAATATCTAGATTAATATAATATTTTGTATTCCTTATGAAGTGGGTAGTTATCAACATTGTAGTCCTAGAATGTCTACTGTAGAGTCCTGTTCTGAAGAATAGTGTTGAAGTTTTGCTGATACATTTAACTTTTGTTGAGGTCTGTGAGAGATCAGATTTGGCTTATCCACTTCCTGGATGATCCAATCGTGCTCTCTCAAAGGGGGGTCTGTGACGGGACTAACATTTTAGTAAAGTATTTTAGATTTTATTTATAGATTTATTCTTAAATTATAATAACTTGGAGACGCCCATGGGGTTATACACCACTGTTCTATAACACGTCACAGGTTTATCTCAAAATATGTCGAAACAAATTTTAATAAATAGGGGTCGCAAATACCTATTGGGATCACTCGGAGCCAACGTTTGGATCAGTTAGGACCTTCCATTAGCAAGCTGCCGAACAAAGGGGTCACTTTGGAGAACCTTCCTGGAGTACGGACGTCCTCCCAGCGTGCTGCAGACGGCGGATGGATCTCTCGGCTGATTCAGATAAATATAATTTTGTTTTACTAATTTATTTTTTTTTTTTTGTTCAATTTGTTTATTTTCCTAGAGATTTTGATTTTAATTTTTACTAATTTAAAATAAATGAATGTTTCGTTGTGAAAATAATAACGATTTGTTTAGACATTTGATAGGGAAATATTCTAGTATAATTTAAATTGGTTCCAAATTGATTTTTATTCATTGAATTATACATTGAATATTTTGTTTTCTACAGATTAAATAAAGACAATCTTTCTTTTGTCTAAATAATAGTGATTTGTTTTTAAAACATTAGATATTTCATTTTGAACATTATTTATTTTATTTTGGCCTTCAAATTTATAAATAATTATCGTAAAATATTTCGGTTTATTTTATTTATTTTCTATTCATATTGATTTACTTTTCAGCGAACAAACAATAGTTTTGAAATATTTGTTTTCTGCAGAATTAAATAAAGACATTCTTGTTCGGGAAATTATCAAAATTTGTTTTAAACATTATTTATTTTATTCCGGTTTTAAATTCGATAAATAATTATTAATAATAACAAACTCATCATTTTGTACCTAATCAATTAGGGTCGTTAGGATTATATTTTTCACTTTATTTTGTCTTTCAATTGGAGTGATAACATTAATTATTTTATATTTGCTTTCAGACAATTTTCAGCTTTTATGGTTTTAATTTGTGTTGATTAGAATTATGAATTTATTGGTTTATTTATGATATGAATTTAATGGTATTTTAATTAGGTCGTTATTGTGTTATTAAGTGTTGCGTAATATGTCGTTATCAGATAGGTATTGCATAAGTGTTACATCATTAGGTGTAATTATGGTGAAATACTGATGATACTAATCAAACCCTTCCGTTTCAGATAAGGATCCTGGAGAAAGGATTCATTTCAAATTATTATTTTATAATTAACCATAAACTTCTAAATTGTTTGTGCTTCGCTTCTTTTGCATTCCAGATACCTAATATATTAGATTTTATGTGCTTTCGCTTGCTGTGTTTGTGTCTTGGTGGAGGGTAGTTAGAGATCATTATTTAATTATTTGAATTAGTAGATTGGTGTTTTTCTTTATAATACGCTTTGAGTAGTATTCTAACAATTATAGATGCGCTATTGTGTGACACATAGAAAAAATATATATTATTATTTTATTTTATACTAACAATAGTCCTATCCTTTTCTTCCCTAATGCAAATTGGGAATTGACTAATATTCTTATATTCGTATTTATACTTATTTTATTTAGTTGCATGGAATTTATCTTTAGTCTCTGCTGGATTTATGTAAGCATGCGTGCATATTACTATAATGTGTACTCATGTGGGTAGATGTAGCAGCGAATACTTATAAACTTAACAACCTCAGTCCAATTACCTCCGAGATTCGGTAATCGGTTCCCTTCTTCGTTATATTTCTAGGGAAGAGTCCAAGAGCTACCGTAGCGATTGCTCGTTAAGGCCCTATTATGAAATATTCTATAATAATTACTAACCTTTATTTTATGTATTGGGTGCATGCTTATTTATTTATGTATACCTTAATCTATGTGTGTTTATCCGCGAATTAGTCTAACAAGCACAGAGATTCAGCACTTGTCTAGGCCGGCTGAAATCGAAATAGGCGGGCCGTTGGGGGCCTATTTCCCCCTCCCCCATTAGGGGGGGGGGGTGTGGTGTAGATAGAATTGTAGAATTTGAAACTGTGGTTGTGGTAAATAAGTAGATTTTGAATCTTTATTTCTAATAACAGACAAAATTCTCTCAAGACAATGGATTCACAGCAGACCAGAATTGTCCTTTAAATTCGAAGGGCAATCGAGAAAGATATAATTATTTGTTAGAAAACTAATAAATTATTTGCAGAATGAGTATAATCACGATGTGACGAGAAATTGTGCAATATTTATCTATTTATTTTATGTCGCTCTTATTGCAAATTAAATACAAATCAAGGAAGAAATATTATTTAAGTAATCGTTATTTAAGTATGATGTTTTACCATATTTTATTTCATAACTAATTGGACTATTTTATGTTTCAGGATTATCCAGTTGAATAATAAATCTCAATTAGATTAAAACCACAACGTTTGGGTCCTTAGGTTAGTTTCTAGACGATCACGATTTGGCCATTTCGTAGACGGTTGTTCTAGGTTTTCTAGATAGTCTTTCAGATACTAGTAGAATAGAGCTGACAACGTCATATTCAGCTTAGGATTATTCTATAGCTAGATTTAGTAGCCCTAGCTTTGCGGATGGTCTGCTTTGCTCGCAGGGCTTAGGTAGTTGCAAAATATGGTGCAATCGATAGTTTAGGTATAATGGGGTTGCGACATATAGTGTCATCGTAGGTTTAGGTATAGTAAAGCTTAGGTTTAGCTTAGATCTAGTTAGGTTAGCTCAGGTAGAAAGCCTCTCGTTAGGGGGGGCCGTGACACCGTCTTGCTTTACGTTTTTGATTCCGATTGTCAGGCTTGATCGGTAGGTAATTAAACAGGTTCTAGTCTAGCTTCCCATTGCTTAACAGACCTCTATAACTGACATAAGCACAGAAAAAGAAGAATGACACTTACAATTATTTCTGTTTTACCGACCTCATAATATTATACGAACCTACCGACATAATTTGCAAGTTTTCATAGAGAGAGATATAGCTCTGTGGTTTGAATCTTAGCTACATTCACTAATGTGTGATAATTAATTAGGCTCTCCACCCATAGAGGGTGATTTGCGCTATCTGTCAAATTTGCAAAATGGAGGAATCATTTTGCAAATTTTTTCATTAAATCTTTATTTATTGAGAATAATAAGATTTGAATAACATTTATATGTATAACAAATCAATCTACGATTATTTTATTACATTTTCATACCGTAATACCAAGATTCCATTCAACGTTTACATGAGTAATTTTGTTTCCAAAAGTCTTTTTGAGAAATTTGTATGAAGATCCTAAAAAATAGATTTTTTTAAATAGCTCTAAATATATTAAAGTTAATGCAGCAAATTGTATTTAAGAACCTTCTCCAGCATTTTGTACGGCTCTGGGCATATTAATATCTGACGTAGCATTTGTATTTTGAGCGTGATGCTCGGACATAACGGTAAAGTATTGTCAAAGGCAAATAAAAAAACATTTCTAAAATATTATGTAGATTCCATTTATAAGTTTAAAGAAGTGCCTACAAAGGTATTCTCTTCGTCGTCTCTCCAACGTAGTAATGTTTAAGCACCCAAATATAAATAATGATGGGTACATATATGGATAATAACCATACATCATTCTATACAAATGTCTGGCATACCGTTTCTGGACCTTCTCAATACTAAGCACAAATGTTGTTTCTTGCTGATCCCGTATAATAGAACCAGTTTCTAATATGGATCTAACCAAAGTTTCAAACAACAATCTAAATGTTTCACTATTTTGAAAGAATTTGCAATTTCTAATGACAAAACCTAATGTTTTATTTGCCTTATTTATAATATGTTCCTTGAAATTCAAACTGGTACTCAACATCACACCCAAATCCTTTGACTCACATACTCTGTTCAGTACCGATTCATTCACGTTAATTTTATTCGATTAACCGATTCATTCATGCTATTTGTTGCATATTTTTGCATCTTCGTGGATCTCAAAACTCGAAATAATTTTGGAGCCGATTTGTGTACTTAGTTTTTTTTTAAAATGGCATTTTTCTACAGTTGGTATTAAAATAATTTAAAAAAATATCCAAGTCCTTAGATCTCATACCGCTGGTTTTGGAGAAGTTATTTGTCGAGGGATGAATCATTATTTAAATATGTTTTTTTTTTAAAGGATTTTCACAATTGTACGAGAAAAAAACGATCGTACCTACTCAAAAATTCTCGAACGTATTTAAATAAATATTCTTCCTTTTATACGTTTTAGTCACAATCTTTCTGTATTAGTTACACGGCTGTTGATTGTCTTTTGTTAACATTTCTAATTTTATTTCGAATGTCAAATTTTTTTTTTTTATTATTTTTTTAGACAATAAGCTAGCACCTACCTACCTTTTTATACTTTTATTTTATATACTAGTTTTTTAAAGGCGCCCGTGGCGCCCACCTATGAACTTAAACTTTTAAATACAAACTTTACATTCAAATAGCTTTTAGCATGTGGGTATTCAACTATATGATTGATCAAACTTTTTATTTCAAACATTGCATTCGTAAGGCTTTTTCCGCTATGAAGTCGCGTGTGTACGTTAGTTTTCTGATTTGGTAAACTTTTTCATGCAAACTTTGCATATGTATGGCTTCTCTACATTATTAATTCACATGAGAATCATTAAAAAAATACTTTAGTGTGTAAACTTTTTATTGAAAACATTGCATTCGAATGGCTTTTCGCTGCTATGATGTCGCGTGGTGGAATAAAGATTCGTGATTTGGTAAAAATTTTCATTGGCAAAACTTTGTTTTCTTATGGCCGAATTCATATGTAGGTAAGACTTTAAAGCACTTGATAATAGAACTCTATGAAAATTTAAAAAAAAACTTGAACTTTTTATAACAAACTTTGCATATGTATGGCTTTTCTATGCTATGAATTCACATGAAAATCTTTAAAAAATTACTTTAGTGTGTAAACTTTTTATTGAAAACATGGCATTCGTAAGGCTTTTCTCCGGTATGAAGTCGCGTGCCTACTTTTGAGTTTCCTGAGAGTTTTCTATGTACACAGGTAATTAAACTATTAATTTATGCAAACTTAAAAAAACAAATTCAAGTTTTTATTACAAAGTTAGCATTGGCATTTAGCATGTGGGTGTTTAAAATTCTTTGATTGATACAACTTTTTATTGCATATATTGCATTCGTATAGCTTTTCTCCGCTGTGACTTCGCATGTGAATCATTAAATTAGTTGAGTCTATGAACTTTTTATTGCAAAGATTTCATTCGTAAGGCTTTTCTCCGGTATGAAGTCGCGTGTCTACTTTTGAGTTTCCTGAGAGTTTTCTAAGTACACAGGTAATTGAACTATTCATTTATGCAAACTTAAAAAAACAAATTCAACTTTTCATTACAAAGTTAGCATTCAAATGGCATTTAGCATGTGGGTGTTTAAAATTCTTTGATTGATACAACTTTTTATTGCATATATTGCATTCGTATAGTCTAGTTTTTTAAAGGCGCCCGTGGCGCCCACCTATGGCCTTTTTTATGCAAACTTTACTTTCTCATAGCATAGCTGTGAGCATTCACATGTGAGACTTCAAAATACTTGGTTGATTCAACTCTTTATGAAAACTCAAATACCTACAACTTAAACTTTTAATTACAAACTGTACATTCAAATAGCTTTTGGCATGTGGGTATTTACCGATTTGATTGATTAAACTTTTTCATGTAAACTTTGCATTCGTATTGCCGAATTCTTATATGAGACTTTAAAACACTTGATTAATTGAATTCTTCGTGAAAACTCAAAAAACAACGTGAACTTTTTATAACAAACGTTGCATATGAATGGCTTTTCAACGCTACAAATTCACATGAAAATCTTTAAAAAATTACTCTAGGTGTGTAAACTTTTTATTGAAAACATGGCATTCGTATTGAATGTATTCGTATGATCTCGTGTGTGTGAATTAAAGATTCGTGATTTGGTAAACTTTTTCATGGAAACTTTGTTTTCTTATGGCCGAATTCATTTGTGTGACTGTAAAGCACTCGATGATAAATTATAACTATTCATGATACTATAACTATTTATAAAAATGCAAAAAAAAAACTTTTTATTACACACATTGCATTAGTATTTAGTAAGAGTTTTCTTGGCAATGAAATCGCGTCTGTGATTTAAAGATCTGATTTGGTAAACTTTTTCATACAAACTATGCTAAATATGGCCGAATTCATATGTCAGACTTTAAACTAATTTTGAACTTTTTCTAACAAAATATGCATTTAAATGGCTTTTATCATGATTTTATCATTTGATTGATTAAACTTTTTATCGCAATGGTTGCATTCGTATGGCTTTTCTCCACTATGAGTTCACAAACTTTTTATTGAACACATTGCATTAGTAAAGCGAAGTCCGGCTGTGCGTAAAAGTTTTCCTGATTTGTCAATTTTTTTGCCGAATTCGCAAGTGATACTTTACAGCACACGGTTGATTGAACTATTTATGCAAACTTAAAAATGAAATTAAACTTTTTATTGCAAACTTACCATTCAAATAGCTTTTAGCATGTCATTGGTTGTTTAAATTATTTGATTGGTTGAACTTTTTATTGCATTCGTATGGCTTTTCTCCGATATGAGTTCGTATGTCATTCTTTAAATTACTTGAAACCGCAAACTTTTTATTGCACTCATGGCATTAGAAAGGCTTTTCTTCACTATGAAGTCCCGCTGTGCGTAAAAGTTTCCTAATTTGGTACACTTTGCTTTCTTATGAATGACTTCGCATGTGAGCTTTTTAATAACCCAAAAAATTGTTTTTCTCTACGTCAAGACCTTTAAAAAAAGTGCTCAGCCACCAGGCAATAATAATATCATTATGTTACTGTCAGTTGGCACTGCTGTCAGCCATATTGTATTAGAAGAATAATATTATTTGTCTTTAGTTGCGAGTGGCGCGCCATCTAGCGGCGTTAATGACATCAGTCAGTCAGGCAGTCAGTCAGTCAGTCAGTCAGTCAGTCAGTCAGTCAGTGTTCAAGACAAATATTATATAGATTCCTAATGTACCGTTTTAAAACCAAGACTGTTATCTACTATATAAATGAAAGTCGGGTTAGTGCGAACACTTATAACTCGAGATTGGCTCAACAGATTCTTCAGATGTTTCATTTATTGGATTCTTCTCCGCTCCGGATAACAGAATAACTAATAAAAAGTTAAAAAAAATGAAAAAGATATCATGTAAAATACAACATTTAAGTTTGTATGGAAAGGTTACCTGGGACACGCCCACGACATCGCAGGTAGTTCCCTCTCGTTCTCGCATACGCTCTTACAGTAGCACATCCCACTTACTCCACCGCACCGTTTCGATAGTTTTAGAAATTTTTCATACAAAGTCAACAATATTATCGGGCATATTCGTGTTGGTAATAGGCGAGGTAGGGTGTGTGCGCGAGCGCATTTTTCTCAAGTTGTTCTCGCCAGAGCTTTGAATACGAATGAAATAGGGATGTTTCAGAATTAGTTTAATGTTATTATTTTATTAGCTTATCTAAAATCGAATGAATTTTGTATTATTTGACGGGGGAGCAGTGAACGTCATGTAGATATTAACGGGCCACTTCGGGTTAGAACCACAGGACAACGTCTGTCGGGAAAGCTAGTTAATAATAAATGGATCAGATTGATTCTTTTTTTTTTTAAGTTTTTATTCCCTTTAAAAATCTGAGAAACATTTTTCTTTCACCGTTTTAAATTAATTCAACATTTTTTGAGAATTCTCATGATTAGGAGTTTCGGAGACTCAAACATTAACGTTGTTAACGTAAAGTGATCGCACTAAGCCAGCCTTCGAAACAACAGTAGAAGACGGTCGTAAGCCCGTGGTGGTTTGTTCCATTCAAAAATCGAACATCAGTAAACCCTCCGACGGCACACCTATTTATTGTGACGAGAACGGCACTGCGGGGTCCTTTGATACCCATGTTTTTAAAAATTCACAATAAATTTAATATGCATGTATTTGATTATTTAAATACACATATCGTATCTTTAAAGTGTTTTGTAAGAAATAAAAGCATTTTGTTGCAACATTATTTTTAATAGGTATTTAAACAAAAATAATATAAAACAACATAAAATCTCACCATTTTTGATAAAATTTATGTAAAATAATAAAAAAAATACAAATTAACAAATATTTTTCAAGGAAACAATACAAAATAAATCATATTATCATGTTGATAGAAAAATATGTGTATTTTCTGCTTCAAAATCATTCAGTGCATACGCGGATTCGGTGCATATTATCACACATAGCTCAATGACAATAAGTACAAGTGACAAATGTACACCACGTCATTATTTTCAGGACCGTCGCGTGGGTGGGGCGACCGGGGCGGTCGCCTAGGGCGCCGCGATACGAGGGGCGCCGCCGTGGGTAAAACGAATTCTATTTTATTTGCGGTATAGTACAGGAATTCACATGCAAACTCATAGCTGAGAAAAGCCAAAGGAATACAATATTCTCAATATAAAGTTTAATCAGTTTTTAAATTTAAATCTTAACTAAGTATTATTTTTATTTCATCCTTGATTTTCATTGCAAGCGAGCGAGCAGCAGGAAATTTTGGTTAAGAGACGTCGCTTATCCAGGGAACGAGCGGTTTCATAGCGGACAAAAGCCATACGAATGCAATATTTTCAATAAAAAGTTTAATTAACACGCATAATATGCTAAATCATCGCGTAGAAAAGCCTTTCGAATGCCAAGTTTGTAATAAAAAGTTTTAGTTGTTTTTTTAAGTTTGCAATAAATTTAAAAGCAGTTTTGATCTATTTTAAACCAAAACTGGAATGATCAAAATTACAAATTTTATGAGAGGGGGGGGGGGGGCTGATTAAAGCCTTGCCTTGGACGCGACAGCACTGATTATTTTTATGTATTTATTTGTTGAATATGTGAGAGGATGCGGATTGGAGTAAAGCTTCTTCCTGCGGTCAGTATTTTGAAAGCTATGAAGTCTTTGGCGTGGTGGAGTGATTCCCAAGCTTTCAAAGATATGGTTTATATTATCAATGAAACTGAAAAAGTGCTTACCTTGCAACTGGTTTGAGCTCAGGAAACTCTTGCAGTCTCTTTGTGATGTCTTTCTGAGCTTGTGCATACCAATATTCTCGATCTGAAAGAAAACAAAAAAATATCATTTAATAGCTACATGGGTAAGAATAATATGTATCACGCAGTCTAAACATCGTAATAAAATACGTTTAAAAAATGTATCTAAGAAAACCCCATAATTGATGAGGTCTTGCATATCATGAATAGTGAGATATACCGTTAACCAATGTGAAAATGCCATCTTCCTTTGGCCTTCTTTAATAATGTTTTGATGTAAAATCGGCTACGCTAATTGATACATCGACATACGTTAAATACTTCTGATAAAATAAAAAATAATAATAATAAACAGGTATGTATAATGTATATCCAACACTTAAAAATATTTGACCAGACCGGAAACCCACCCGGGAATTCTAGATTAGAAGTTAGCGCCTATACCACTAGAGTAGGCTATCGAGATCTTTATCAAAATATAGAGAGCGTTGAGGAATGGGTTGTGTAAGATCTCGTTGGCTGAAAAAAAACCTTCGCCAGTTGTCACATGAGCGGAATATCGCAGTAGTTTGAGCAGAGTTTTGTATTGAATTAGCAATACAAGAAATAGAACCAATCAATTATGACGTCATCAGATTTTTGAGCTTCTTTCACCAAAGAACACGATCTACTTTTACACATAACTCACTTTAGAATTCATAAGTAAAAAAGTACCTAAGCACGACCCGAAGTTTCCAACAAATATTTTCCACCAAATAAAGTTCACTACCCCCACATAAGTTCCTGCCAAAGTTCCAGCGAGTATATAGGCACGCATAGTGTGCTAATATAAACCTTATTTCTTAAAACTTAAAGAGCTTAAGAAGACTCTATACATATAATATAATATAGGAGAAGTGTTCATACATTATTTACCTAATCTCCTAAATATTCAACAATAATAAATTAACATGTTAAACTTTTGAACTACGTACATATAAGCAGAACTCCGGCCGAGACGAGAAACCTCGTTTCTACTCCATATTCTTAAAGTATTTCAAGATCTTAAGCTAAATCCATACTTGGAAATAAATAATAATTTGCTTCAATTGTCTGAACACTACTTATAATATCATGTTGCTTGTGATGTGCGTCCACACAACTTTGATGTTAATTTATTAGAAACACCACCGACACTGAACAACACACATACAAAACAAATTATGAAACATAAACATAAAATCTACAATACTCCAATAACAGAAAATGAATATGTTGAGTTTTTGCTGCTTTTTTTAAAATAGATGGTGGTTTTCAAAAACGAAAAGGATGATAATATTGACACGGATTTTTTTTGGAAAATGAACAATGGCGATGTCTGAACTAATTATAAATTAGGGTAGTTCGCGTTCCGAAATTACTACACTTTTTCATATAAAATGAAAAATGAATTGATTACCTAGCTATTAATAAATGAAATAGAAAAAAAAACATGAATGGATGACAAAACAACCAAAAATAAAATAATTAATCACAAAATCAATGAACAAAATAGTTACCTACTAGTGATATTTTTCTCATGACATTTTTTTTTCTCTGCAAGGCTTTCTCCTATCCTGAAGCGGGCATGTTTAGCATGATGACATCATCCACTAATAGCATTTCTCCATGAACCGCGTACTATGAAATTATGATACGTTGAATGCAACGTGACTTTGGTTCCGCTACCGCGAGTGTTCAGATGTGTACAGGCCATTATATATAATTATTTTTCCAAACCATGCACCTCCCCTTAATGACAACACCTCATAGATATAAAGTATTAAGATATAAAGTATAGATATGCTGAGAATGTGGTTAGAATTGTTGAGGACGTAAACCGATGGTTTGATGCCAATAATTTAGTTTTGAACATGACAAAAACCAATGCGCTTTGTTTCTCTCTGAAGCGGAATAAAAATATATTAGCGAATCAACTCCTGGAAAGTAATTCATTACACATTGTGAATAGCTATAAGTTCCTTGGAGTTGTAATAGACGAGAAGCTACAATGGTCGCCACACGTGGACAAGCTCTGTGGTAGGTTGAGTTCGGCGATTTACGCCATTAAAAAAATTAAAGACATGTGTGGTGTAAAAACGGCCAAGAACGTCTACTTTACGTACTTCCACTCGATCATGATCTATGGTGTGATGGTTTGGGGTGGAGGGGCGGATTTCTCAAGAGTATCAATTTTGCAGAAACGAGCTCTGAGGACGCTACTGGGTATGCAACCGCGGGAGACTTGCCGAAATGCATTTAAAGAACAAGGTATTCTCACATTGGCGGGTGCATATATCCGGGAATGTCTTCTTTTCGCTAGGAGGAATCTGCCGAACACACCCCTAAACTCGGACCACCATGATCACAAGACTAGATCGGGTAATAATGTGCTCCCCATCAAGCATCGCCTGGCGAAAGTCTCCAAGAGCTTCATATGCCATAGTGTGCGCACTTATAATAAATTACCTGAACCATTTAAATGCATGGATGATGATACCTTTCAGAGAGAGATAAAGAAGTATCTGGTTGAACAATGCTATTATTCTATTGACGAGATGTTAAATCAAACTTAGCCTTTTCTTTATTATCACAGGGTTTAACTACACTTGTTTGCGACTGGGCTTGCCCTTGAACTTTCCGTTTATCCATTGGTCCACATTGAATTCTCGTTGGGATGGCCCCTTGGTAGAGTGCTCTCATTTGTTGTCAGTCAAACAACCTTTTTAATCTCGGTGACTCTCGCGCTATTATGGTATATATATATATTTTTTTTTTGATTGATTGTATTTTTTTTACTGCATTTACTGACAGGAGACTGAAAGGCTCTTTACACCTTTACAGCCTCGCCCACTTATGTATTTTTCTATTTATATGCATTTTTCTGTACTATAAAATATCACCCTTTTGAAATTTTTGTGACTTTCAAGATGTTTACATAATATACCCATTTATTTTTAATTACATCTGCTGACAGGAGACTGAGAGGGCCATTTACACCCTTTCAGCCTCGCCTACGTATTCATTTGTCTATTTCGTTGTGTACTTTTGAAGATTGTTTCATGTGCGATTCTTGTTTGTTTTCCTATTATTTCGTATCATTTTTGTTTGAAATCATTAATGTAATATTTTGTATGATTTTGACGACTCCAAGTGCCTGAAAAGGCCTAGGGATGAGAATGATAAATAAATAAAAAAAAAAAATTGAAATCAAATAAGGAAAGTTTCTATACCTTCCGGGCTCACAGATCCAAACTTTGATTAGTCCGATACTAAAACAAGTTTATTTTTTCAAACCATTTGCAACTTTTGTCGGTCTGAGAAAGACACCAAACGTTTGCCTTGGAGGGATTGCTTTTTGAAACACAACAAAAACTTTTGAACAAACTTGTTGGAATTTTGTTTCTGTATCAGGCCAAACTTGGAGCAAGCAAAATTGTCCTTAAACTGTTGAAAGGTATTAAATGATTTAATTTTAGATTACGAGTAGAACGTTTAAACTCAAAAACTTATCTTGCTAATTTGCATGCATTAAACACACTATAATGGGTGACAGCATTGATGTGAGGGATTTATTCAGATGTGTTATTCAAAATATTGTTAAGCAATTTAATATTTGAAAGTTTGCGAATGCGATGGTAAAGAGTTTGAAAAACGGTGGTTGTTTGTTTGTGGCAGACTAGAAAATTTTCTGACTTAGCTCAGTTCATGAGGTTCACACTTCAATATTGCAAAAAAGTTAGTCAAGGAATGGTTAATAAAGTGTGGGTTTTTGTATAATTAGGTGTTAAACTAAAAACTGAATATTTAATTTTAGGTTATTTTAATGTAGTATTATTATGATTGAGTTTATATTTTAACATGAACATAGAAAGAGAACACGCCGACAAATCTTATAAGATTTGGCGTGACTCAATTTGTTATATTTGTAAATATTTATTTATTTTATATATAAATAAAAAAAAAGGTCGCGGGCCAAGACCGAAGCAGTTGAGCGATTTGGAGTTCCAATGAGGAAAACTTGCGGTATTATGACAGCCCGCGGTAATTCGACTAGAAGGTTAATTAGTTCGTCGATAAAGTAATTACACGGTTATTTTGATAGTGAGATCGATAAATCATTAAATACATGCGAGATAGTCAGTAAAATTGTTAATAGGCAGGATCGTGGTTTGACTGTAGCTAGTCGTGGCATATTTGTCGCGTAGTAAAATCCTGTTCTATTTTGAGTCTCTGCCGGATGTACGTTTAGGTATTTAGAGTCAAGAGTTAGATAGTTAAAAGATAGCTTCCAGCCCCTGTAGTCTGTACGCCATCAGGAACCTTTTCCATTTGTATGTACACACTATATCTGATTTTTCCTTTATCCCTTTTTGGTACCTGCTCGAGGCGTGAGGTCGCATCGAATCGGGGCCAGTCTCGGACCTTCGGAGTTTTATTTTGCCTGAATTTTGGAAAGAAGGTTCGTTTGACATGATAGGCCCTCTTTTAATGGCTAATTCCTCCCATAGACCTCGATCATGCTCATCAGCATGACAGCAGTCGCAGTCTTTAAATTTGGTTGCTCTCTTGTTCTCAATAATTTCCAACTTTTATCTCTATATTTCATTGATAATTATAAAATTTCTACTTGTTGTATACATGAGATTTTTCGACATGTTGAACATGTCGAGAATTCTCATGATTAGACTTAAACATTACCACCTAGTGGCGAACGTCGTTAACGTAAAGTGATCACACTAAGCCAGCCTTCGAAATAACAATAGAAGACGGTCGTGAGCCCGTAGTGGTTTGTTCCATTTAAAAATCGAACATCACTAATGAATTGATAGTCATTAGTTGTTACATATTCGTTAAGACACTATATTATACCTGCATCTTAAGATCAGCTTAGATCTCTTATGTTCAAAGTCGGTCTTGCGGGAAAATTTCTACTGAAAAATGTCTATATTTTATCAGGAAAACATTAAATTTTAACGAATCTAGGACGTATTATCAACAGCGGATGGCGACTAATACTGTTCGATTATTAAATGGTTACGATCTAGTCCAGTCCTTAAAAATGGACACAAGAATCTAGACAAACTAAGAACCTTAAATTTTATTAAACAAGTGGTCGATCAACTTTTTTTAAATTAGAAGTTTGAAAATTATTAACGTTCCATTGTTAAAGACTGGGCGAGCGCTATTTCAGAAAAAAAATCTTTAAAAAAAAATGACATGGATATTGGATACGTCAATTTTTGAAATGTTCATGTGTACAAAGTGTTTGCTATTATTATTGTAGACAAACAATATATATGTATATTCTTGTTGATTAAAATTGAACACAGTTGCACTTTCACAAAAATTTTATGAATCTCGAGCTCTTTCGTCCGACTCACGCAGACATTGTCAAGAGACTCTTGACAATGTCTGCGTGAGTCGCACAAAACGCTCGAGATTCATAAAAATTTTGTGAAAGTGCAACTGTGTTTAATTTTAATCATCAAAATGAACTTTCACTATGTGAATACACAAACCTTACAAAAAGTAATATATATTCTCAATTTGACCACAGATAATCAAAGGATTATGCGTCTGTGTCAATGTCAAATACATCGAAGTGTGTGTGAGTATCAAATACACAACATTATACACATAAATTTTACTCTGCCATATAACTAATTAAGTTATTTTATTTATTCCCAATTGAGCGTTAATCATTTAGATGTGCAAATCTTTGGCTATAAACGTCAGTGATAAAATATGTAAATGCGCTTCGTGTGGATTTTCTTCGTAATGAATTTACAAATAATAATATATCTAATAAGTAGAACTGACCAATATTGAAAACTGAAAGGTGCCCTATTTGAGTCTACTGTTGCGAGAAGACCCCAACACCCCTTGATAAATAATATTATTATGATAATCAATGGAATGTTTAAGAGTTGAAAAGCTGATCATGGAAGAAATTTCAAGAAATGACGGGACTGGGAAGTGTAGAGTGACTAAGTTTCAAGTTATAGTCTACGTCAAAGCGACCTGTCACGAAGAGGAAGAACTAAAATAAAGTTACTTTAAAATTTACAACGCAATCCTTATTTCCCCCAATTTATTCTATAGTTATTTTTATAAAAAAAAAACACTTTTAAGCCCTAAAATAATAATCGTAAGATATTCTCTCTGGACGACGCCGACGATTAAGCTTGATGACCAATAAACGAATAAAATTATGAACAAATTTGTTTGAATGCCCCTTTAAATAACTAAAACAAATAATAGTTATTACACAGCGATCCCTTAATGCTGTGTCCTTTGCATAGTAAAAAGAGCCTTTTTTCAGGAATTTATTTAAGAGGCTTTTTTTCTAAAAGTTAGACCCGTTAAGTACCTAGTTCCACGCAATAAAACTCAATGGTGGAAATACATAAAAAACACAAAGCTAATTATTCCGAGCGAACTAAAATAAGGTATTTGGGAAATTTAAGACTGTTTTTTGCGACTTTTTTTTTAAGAACGATAAGCGTTATCCCGTTTCACTCGACTATTCGACGTGAGTGTAAATTTTTAATTACCACTCAAATTAAGCGTTTTGTTTCAAGCTGAAAATTAAATTTCGGTCATAAAAGATAGAAAGAGGCCTAGACGCTTCAAGCGAAAAAATGACTTTAGTAGTGTTCCTATTAAATCTGTGCCGCTAGTATAAGTTTTCGATGATCGAATATCGAAACGATCATCGAAAGAGTTTCGAAAAATTTCAATACAAAAATGATCGAATGATTCGATCGTTTGATTTTTGAACGCTATTTGCACGGTAATAAGCTCTTATTAGCGTGCAATTAGCTTTCGATTAAACTCGTACTAGCCCCACTAAGAGGAAGATTGTCGACACCCGGTACCGAACCCATGACCTCCGCACGATATAGTATGAAAGCCGTCGACATAACCGCTAGGCTACCAACAACATCGTTATTCATATTGGATCTGAATCGTGGTGTTAATGCATAATAAGGCCTCAGAGCAATACACCAGCCATTCAATTTTACACGTGTTCGAAAACATATTTTTTTTGAGCTGTAGAAAGTTACTTTCTGATTCCCGAAAACTTAACGCAGATTTTGATCCTCTCAATGTTACCTACTTTATAACAGACACAAAGCCAGCTACTTAAATGATTTATTCTGAGAAGATTGAATATTAAACGTTTGATATGGTATATTTTTATTTTTAGACTAAATTTCACATATTATATTATGTTTTGGGTATATCATAAATAGGGTAAAGTGAGGTTAACTGGGTACAGGTATTAACTGGGCCACACGCTGTTTTATGGTCCTGCAGTTTGAATACCCCACATTTATTAATATTTTCTATACTAACCAATAAATGGCATTACTTCTTGCTAATTTTCGGTGCGAATGCCAGCTACATAAAATTTTTATTCCGCTTTTGTCGTTTAAGGTAGTCACGAGGTTTTTTTCTCTGCTGCGTTACAAAGTTGATAGAATTTGTGTTTATAAAGTTATTTAAGTTTTGATAATTGATTTTTAAACCATAATATATTGTCTATTCGACTAACCATCACAAATTAATCGAATATTTAAAATACTTTTAACTTTTTGTTATAATATTAATTTTGATGTCATGGGGTTAAGTGGGCCGACTTTGCATGTGGTTATATGGGACTGCCCACTTAATCCCACCAATGCAAAATAAATTAAAAATAATAATTTAATTAATATTTATATAACATAATCAATCAAATCAATCATAATATAATATTTTATTTATTTATTTTTAGTTTTCAAATAAATTACATGAAAATGCCCCGTCAACGTACCATGACACATTGATCCTATTCCGTCGGGGCTTTGAAAATAGCAACGGCAAATATTATAAACGGTGATTTTTCGATTAGAAAAGCAGCGGCTATTCATCAAATTAAAAAAAAAAAACAATATTATTGTAATTTTACGGAGTAGGTTTCCAGTTAACCCCATAGGGTGGCCCAGTTAATCCCGACTCTGTGGTTAACTGGGCCACAAAACACATGTCTAAAAAATTTAATATTTGCAAAGCCACAGAGTAGACTGACAACTTATTTTAGATTCATAACTTAGAATATTAATATTCTCATAACTAGGAACATAAAACGTCATTAAAAGCAGTTATTTGTTATCATTACATCTCCTCTAAAAAAATTGTACCCAGTTAACCTCACTTCACCCTACAGTTAAAAATAATATTTTAGAAATTTCTTCCGACAAAGGGGTATGTTTCACGAAAAGCATTATGAGGAAAGAAACTAACGTTCGTATTGTTCTTAAAGTGTTAGAAACGAAGAATTGAATAGGATATTGTTTAATACAAGTACTTTGTATTAAGTAATATTTGTTTAAATATTGCAAACAAAGTTCTTAATAGGTACCTAGGTACATTAAACAAAACAAAAATAAAACTGTGTAGGTAGACGCTAAAATAAATCAAAAATGTCAAAACCTAATTGATTTCAGGATTCTTGTATAAAGTATACTAATTAATAATTTTCTTATGCTGTGATAAAACATTTTTTTAGTATATTTTACCCCTACCTACCTCTTTATACCCAGAATTAGTATAATCGTTTTAATTATCTTTATTTTTTTTTTTCAAAGAGAAATGTTTGAATTTTTTATTTCTAAACTAATTAACCTCGAAGAATAATAAAAAAAGAACAATTTACGTTAAAAAAACTCTCAATACCTATAATAATTATAATATTTTTCGTGTTTATTTTCATTTTCAAATTTTGATCCGTGTTGATTATCCAGTTCGGTTGACACGATAAAAACGGGATAACACATTTTTATTAGATGTGTTGACGAAATTCAAAGACTCTTCAATATCACACAAACAATGACACAATGGCGAACGTTATGAATACCAAAGTGATGAAAAAACTTTTCATTTTCCTTTTCACTTGGGTCTGCGATCTGATAAGTCAGATCAGTCAATTTGACTCATGTGATAATGATGTCCATGAAGGATACTCGTGAATTTCAATCCCGGTTTTAATGTCGACCGATCCTGTTTGAAATTGTCGTGCTGTCAGAATATTCAATCGCGAGCTAATAAACTTTTTCGTGTTGTAAATGTTAGCGTTTAGAGAAAAATTTCAAAGATATCTAATTATTAAAATATTTATATTTAAATACTTTCAAATATTAATTGCTGTCCGTAACGTTACTAAGGATTAAATAATTAATTAATTTTCACACATTTCTAAATTAATAAAGTATTTTTTTACATTTTAAATTCATTTTATTATACCTTAATACTTTTTTATGAAAGAATATAAATAAAATACCTTCATACTAATGTACGAAAAGTACTTTTATAAATCCTCATTTATATCATTTTTTGGCAATGCAATACCGGATTCAAAATAGACTAATCGTGGAACTATTTTCATGTTTAGTTCTCAAAATCTAAATGTCATAATTATTACATCGTTATTGAGATTGAAAATTGGATCGGAAACGTGATGTGAAATCAGAGTAACACCCCTGTTCTCTATGTCATGTTTTTTGGCATTTAAGATCCCATGCATCACCAGTTAAATTTTTCAGATTTTATTATCTTGAGATCCAATAGTCGAGATTGTAGGATCTGAAGAAATTATATTCAAGAAATCTGCAATATCGCTCTTAGGCAGCATTCTAGCACAATGTGATGAATGGTCTGCTTCTCCGGTCCACATTTAGGTACATCCTGTTCAAAGCATATGAAGGCGTTCATAAGCCCGTAGTTGTTAAAATAAAGCTTTACCATGATGAAAGATTACCAAGTTCAATCCTCTGCAAGAAATTCAGGAAAATATAAGTTGAATTCATAATAATTATTATAAGCTCTTTGTGGTTTAATGACAAAATACACAACGTAAATATGAAAACCATCGATGGTCACCAGGTCTCCGGGTGGATACATTTAAGTACCTAGGAGCCAGCATTACCACCACTGGTGACCTCGGGGATGAGCTCCCGATACGTATTGGTATGGCAAGTGGCGCCTTCAACAACATAACCAAAATATGGAAAGCGTCGGCGTTTAGTGTCGAGACGAAATGTAAACTGTTTGATGCGTGTGTGTTGCCCATTCTCCTGTATGGGTGTGAGTCCTGGCACCTGACCAAAGCCCAGGCACAAAAAGTCTCAGGTTTCAAAATGAAGTGCCTCAGGAGAATTTTGGGTGTAAGATGGTACCACCGCATCACGAACGACGCTATACGTTGGCGCACCCAGCGTGATCCCATCACTTCTACCATTATGTGGAGAAGATGGACTTGACTGGGACATGTGTTAAGGATGCCGAATGACAGTTGGCCGAGGAGAGCGCTGTTCTTCCTCCCACCAGGGTCCCGAAGGCGAGGAAGACCCTCTCATACTGTGTTCCGCTCCTTCGAAGCAGAGCTGAGGAATCTGGACATGGTTCGGGAGCGGGTCATAAACATTGCGCAAGATCGAGCGGAATGGAGAGCTCTTGTTGCCTCCGATGCTCCTAGGTGGGGCGTGAAGGGAGTTTGGATTTGGAGATATGAAAAATCTCGTGAATAGCTAATTCTTTTTATTAAATTCAAATTGTTGAAAAAAATGTTTAAAGAAATCTTGATGAAAAATGACTTTTTTGCAAAAAGTGTAAACCGGAAACACAACACAAAACGGATCGTGAGAAAACCGAGCGGAAACACTCGCCTTGATTATTTCACTAATGAAAAGTAAACAGATAATTGCTTTTTTTTATATTGTTACTTCGACCCAACTGCGGTGAAGATAAGGGGGACGTTCTTATTTTCATTATCTATTATATTTTTTATTATTATTTGTTAAGTTTTAACAGTGCCGTTTCCCTTTTAAACCGGCACTGTTGTAAAATAATCAAAAATTATTTTATTGGAGAAAATTGTTTTAATTTTGTATTTGGGGGTATCAATGATTGGTGAAATGTGCTTACCTTTTCACACCCCGTTGGTGATACGATGAAATATATTCACCAACCTCTATGGATAATATTGATCCTTGGATCGTTAATAAGAAGGAGCTCCTCGTCATATCGAAGTGGTTAGTGGCCTAGCTGGCGGATAGGTCTCCGACTTTCGTTCCGAAGATCTTGGGGTTCGATGCCCGGTACCAAACATCTTACTCTGTTACAATACAAGTTTTTCTTTTGTGAAATAATATGTCAAAAGTGTACCTACTTGTAATAATTCGGGTGCGCCCAGGTTCATTTTCAAATAAAAAAATATATTCGAAGATTTTTTCAGAATTGCCACTTTTTTCTAAAGTTTATTGTTTTTTTACGCGTACTGCCGAGGAAGACCCTCTCACACCGTTTTCAGTTCCTTCGAAGCATGTCTGAGGGATTTGGGCATGGTGTGAGAAGAAGTCAAATCGTGCGACGTAGAGGGCCCTTGTTGCCTCCTAATGTCCCTAAATGGGATAAAAAAGATAATATTGTATGTGTACATTGTTTTATCTGATATTTGAGATAAGAAGTCAACCAATAAGTACTTAATTTTAATACAGCAATGCAGCTTTTGAGCGTTTTAAAATTGATTTTGGGTGATGGAGGGAAACAAAGGGATTTTTTAAATGAATCTGGGCTCACTCAAGTGAACACAAATATACTTTTGACATCTTTTACACTATCCAAAGGATTGTGTTGTGAAATTGGAAAATGGTCGGCACCGGGACTGGAACCCACGACGTTTAATACGTTGTGCGTACAAAAATCATCGACTGATACCACTGATCTACCAACCACTTCTGCTTCAATACCTTTTTAGTATGCTCTGAACTGAGGCCAAAAATTCACAAGTACTACTTAGCAGTTAAAGATAATAACACAATATGCATTTTTAGTTACCTTTCAAAGCTAGCCTTGCTATATTTCACCCCTAACAGTGAATTTAATATTCAGCCTATAATGTGGTTGATGCCGTGATATTTTGTATGAATGCTTATAATTGGGTGGTTTCTCCGGACGTTTTGACATTTTGATCGTTAGTATTGTTTGAAATATGAATCAGCAGACAACGTTTTGCCGAGATTATTTCAGAATGCATTTCACGATTCACTAGTGCCGAACGGCATGCATGAAACATTTTACTTCCTTGCTGTCTTGGATTGTACCGTAATACACTATTAACTATAATTTATAACAAAAATGAACCAAAATTTAATACTTTTACCATGCAACCTGAATTTTCTCAAATTATTATTTCTTTTTTACTATTGGATATTTAAAAGATCGACATTTGGTCAAAAAAGGGTTTAGTCCTCTTCAAATTAACATTCATTTTAATAGTCGCAAACCACCCCAAGAAAAAGGCATTTGATACGTGCATCCTTCTAGTATTGACAAAAATGGTTTTGACATACCTATCACCTTTACGGAATTGTCAGTACAAAAATTCCAAGTAACACAACGAGCGATGGAGAGAAGGATGTTAAATATTGGTTTGAGAGACAAGAAGCGAAACGAATGGATTAGAGAGAGGACCAAAGTTACCGCGATGTGACTCAAAAAATAATATAGAGTCATTAAAGTGGAACTGGGCCGGCCATAAAGTAAGAACAACGCATGATAAAAATGAACCAAGAAAACCCTGGACTTGAGACCAAGAACAGGTCTTAGAAACCCAGGTAGGCCACAGCTGAAGTGGTCTGACGATATTAGAAAAGTGGCCGGCAAACAATGGCATAGAATAGCAAGAGAATCGTGGAAGTCAGGAAGGGAGACCAATACCTCGCATTTTATTACCAAAATACTAAACTTTTATATTGGAATCTTTAATATTCTTATTTTTCAATCTGTTTGATTTAATTTAAGATAAATAAACCAAGCTGTCCTCCATTATTCTTCTTCTCTCTTCACATTTAAGAAATAAATGGCAGAAATTTTCCTCTCTATTTTTTTTCTATACTCTGCCATATCCTTAGATCTTTTTAAGTCTCTCATAGGAAGGAACAGCACATGTCTGCATTTACGTCTTATTGACACTCTTAACGTGTTCTTCCCTAGTAGTCAACTTTCCATTTTTAACGAGCTCTCACTTACTCTCTAAGGACTTATAGACTTCAATCTATCCCAATTTTTCTAAATTATATGAGCACGGCAACAGTTTATTTTTTTTTCTGGTGCCTTCAACATTGTTTTACTTTGCGATATTGTGTCACTGTGTTCAGGTCTGAATTTTGACAGTTGGTCTGGAAATCAGTTAGACTGCTGAGTTCTTCTCTGCTTTCTCTTACAGCTGTTTTTTTCTAAGCTACTTCATCTTTTTACAAAAACATTCAGCCCAGGCTCAATCGATATTTTCATTTCCTAATTTCTCTTCTCTTGTAATTCATTTTTATACTTCACCAAGGTTTCGTCCATATTTTGATGCACACGTGTCTCCGTGTCTAGTTTTTTGTAAGACACAAAAGAAGATTGTAATGATAGAAATATCAAGTTATTGTGAAATTTGATGGGTAATTTTAATGAGTTTTATAACACTATGCGCAATTTTATGAATACCAGTCATTGGGCACGGGACATAACGGAGAATTTATGTGCAATTCTTAAGGATTTACGAGTGCCGCGGAGAGCTTAATCGAAACTTTACCGCGCCACTTAAAATTACAAAAAAAAAATACCAAGAAAATGTCTTTCAACTTTTTATTACAACAATGAAATTTTTTACTCAAACATTTCAGCTTTTCATTTAAATGATAATTTTCCACATAATTATACAGCAATATCGCCGAGAACTTTTTTGTTCAATCATTATTTTTTTTTCTCAAGAAAACGATTCATTTATTCAAATACTAGCTGCCATCCAGTGCATTGCTGCTGAGTTAAAAATATTTACTAATTATGGTTATGTAATAGATTTTAACGGTAAAGTTAAACTTTGACAATAAATCTTATAAGTTTTTAGCTGTTTCGTCAACTTATCGAACACATTATCAAATGACTGAGATTTTTTTAACGTTGGCAACCTTTTCAACGCAAGATTAGCGAAGGTGCTAGAACTGATAAAATTTATTTTCAAAGTGCAATAACTTTATTTAAAATCTTTTGAAATATTAATAAATATTGATCGTCTAAATAAGGTCGAAAAAATTCTATACTTACTTTTATCAAATTTTTTGAACCTTTTTTTTCTTTTTTAATTGAGATAATGATAAAAAAAGTTCACAGAATTCATTCATTCATCATCAGCACGACAGTCCTGGGTGGACCCTGGCTGAGTCAAGAGATTTTTTCCACTCCGTCCTTCTGAGTGCCGCAGTCCTCCAGCTCCTCAGTCCAATGACACCTGCATCCGTGTTAACACCGTCCATCCACCGTAGCTTGGGTCTTCCTGCACGTCTACGACCTTCGGGATGTGTGAGGATTAATCGTCTGGTCTGGGCTTCTTCGTTCATTTATTGGCCCGTAGATTTTTCGGAGAATCCTCCTCTCAAAGACCGCAAGCTGTTGCTCATTCATTTTAGTGAGCACCCAGGTTTCAGAGGCGTATGTCAGCACTGGTCTTATGAGTGTTTTGTACAGCACTGTTTTACTATTTCTACTGAGGTTCCTTGACTGGAGTTGTTTGATCAGTCCATAGTAACATCGACTGGCAGCCATTATGCGTTTTTGGATTTCCTCAGTAGTGTTGTTATGTGTGTTGACAAGAGACCCGAGGTATACAAAGGTATTAGATACCTACAATAAACTGTAAATTAAACAGTGCGTTTTAGCTTTTACATGGCAGTAATGATTAAGTGTGAAAAATTTAACGCAATCGGATAAATCGTATTTCAGCGCATAAAATACACATCAACTCAAAGCTTTTATATATAAGATTTTACAGAAACGAACCTACTGATTATGATCAGATTTCGATATTTTTTCATATTATTAGACTGCTGAGATAAAAGAAACTCGTGAAACTTTGAATGATTAGGTACTGGACTCTCATCCAGTCTCTTCACAACATTCCTAGCTTAATTCTTTGCTTTTTGTGAACCATGTAAGTAGGTATATACATAGTAGGTTTTTTACCTACTTTTTTAATATTTTATCGTAAACCGTACTTACTATTTTCGGATATGCGTCCGCCTTTGGCGGGGAGTATTTCACAACTTGTGAGTTAAACATTCTTTACGGCTGCCAAACCGACACCGAGGATCTTAGCGAACTTGACGGATAGGGTTGTTGAGGGGAAAGATCAATGTATACCGGATCGCACTTAACAGCGAGCAGTGCGCCCGTTGCAAACAGGGAAACCTATTTTACGGAAAACCCGTATCTACCGTATCTAATAGGACATCTGACACATGTGTCACACATCTCGATGGAGGTCAACTTAGTTTAAGGCCATAAATTTATATTGTTTCTACTTTTAATGTATAGTTGTCCTCTATAATGTGTTTTGTCAAAATAAATAAATCTGCCGAATCAAGAAACAATACTTACTGACAAGGGCGTCGCCAGCCCGAGGCCTAGAGGGGGGGGGGGGGCAATTTAACCCAGTCATAGGCTATTTTCCGTATAACCTATATTATGGAGGATGAGAAATATATGAATTTTAAGTAGGTATAGTCAAGAGTATGAAGATTTTTTTGGGATTTAACGTCAAATCACGGTCTTAGAACTTTGGTTGCTCTGCAGTTGGCTACATTTTTTAATCTCTAGGGGGGGGCAAGAGCAGGGGGAGCTGCCCCCCCCTGCTCTTGCCCCCCCCTGCCCCCCCCTGCCCCCCCCCTTGGCGACGCCCTTGCTTACTGATTTCTTTTTCTACAATAAGTATCATCTTCTTTTACTATCCCAGTTCTGATGCTGACATCTTTTTACAGAATATCAGACTGTTTTGTCAACTTTTGATGGCCCTGTCAGATAGTCTTGTCAGATACCTTGAAATGTGATTTAGAGACTGTTGTCTGACATTCTGGTGTTCACTCTAACACGTGTTATTTTTTTACTTCAGACATTAATTTCAAAACTCGTGTAGGTATTAATAATTAATTATTGTACCCCACACAATCTTTGCAACATTGTGATAAATACATTTATTTTATCTTCTTTATACTGAAGAAGAAAAAATACACATATTTATCCTTAAAAATTGTTATTCATTTTTTTTTAAATAACTCGAAGGAATATTATTACAAGTAAAACCTAAGAATTATTTTTTTTTATAAATAAATGAATCTGTGCTCACTCGAGGTGAACACAAATACACTTTTGACATCTTTCACAGTAAGCAAATGCTTGTGTCGTGAATGCGGAAAATGATCGACACGGCCGGAATTCGAACCCACGACCTCCGCACGAAACAGTGAGAAAGCCGGCGTCGTAACCGCTGGTCTATCAACCATTGTCATTACTTATGTTCGATTTTTAAATGGAAGAATTCGATTTTTAAATGGGTTCGATTTTTATCTCGAAGGATATTAAACATACAAATATTACAACCCGTCTCTATTATCGAATTGCTATTTTTGTGTACAGAACTCACAGTAAAATAAATTTTGAAAAAAAAGCAGAAATGCAATGTAAGTACAACAAATTCTTGGTAAAGCTCTCATCTTCACTGGAAATTCAGTACTATTATATATTCGTCGAGAGAAAGACTTTCTCACGCATGTTCACGCCCTTTTTGAGGCGGTATTTTTTAATATTTAGTCTCCGCCTGATTGTCAGCCATTTTTTAATTTGTCTGACAATTTTTAAGTGTCTATTCTTATTACATTGACATATTATTTGTGCATGTCTTGTTGACTATTTTGTAATTTATTGATCCTTGTTGAACTTTATTTCAATTTATATTACTTATAATATTTTACATTATTTTTTATTGACGTGTTGAGTCTTATCTATTATTTTCCTTAATTCCATTGCGTGCATGCTTTTGATAGATACACAGCACAGTGTTTGACTTTTCTTTGATTTGTTTAATTTATTCTGATACCTCATACTCGTTTGTTTAGGGATTGTATTAGATTGATTGTAACTATGTAAGCATTGTATTTCTCCTTATATACGCTAAAAATTAATAAATAAAATTAAAATATAATGTAATTAAGAAATAAGAATGAAAGGAGGATGTTTTTACTTATATATTATACCCCTAAAATGAGCGTTGAATAGAAACCGAACACATTCCGTGTTGTAGTGGGGTAAAAGGCAATGTAAATAACTTGTTGGAATAGTTGTTTCAAGCCCGAGTGAAAATTAATTATTATTGGGGCTGCAATAGATGGTTCCACAGGAGTTCGGCAGCAGCTGTGTAGTAGCAACCCTCTACCCTCGAACTTATCTGCACCAAAACACATTAATTAGGAATTTCATTTATACATATTGCAGGAAGCGAGTGGAATGGAAAAGTTCAAAACTTTTTTTTAGTATTGGATCTTTTTTACAATCTTCAATATATAGTGCTGGTCTTAAATTTAATGTCAATCCTATTCAACCAACACGTGGTAATAATATTATAGTGTTTGTACACAGATATTGGTTATGATTATAGACTTGTTCATGATTTACTTTTGTACTTTGTAACTGAGCTGTGTATCTAGCAAAAGCATGCACGCAATATTCATGTATTCTTGCACCAAATTTTGGACTAAATCTTATATATTGAACCAACGATTTGATGCTCTCTGCTGTTTCGAAGGCTGGCTTTGTGTCATCACTTTTACCATTTTTAGGACATACGTGGCCAAATTCGTCGAAACCCCAAAATACATAATCATGAGAGTCTTGGACGTGATAGATGAATTCTACCTAAACAGGCAGACTTTGAATCAAAATAAGAAGACGGCCGGTAGCCGTTAATTCTAATTCTAAGACATTCAGGCAAATCATCCAAAAACAGAACAGGCTTTCAATAAGGAGTGGATTAGGAGGAGGAAAAGGGGGGTTCATAAAAAAGGCAGTGCATAAAAAGTAAGATTTAGGGGCCCGCAACCTTGTGATTTATTTACTGAAAATGGGCAAAGTTGGGCCAAACAGGTGTACATTTCCAAGAAAGAGTTGTAATATTGTTGCATGTTCTGTATATAGGAATTATGCGCATAGTTGGATCTACAGCAGTACAACCTGAATAGTAGAGGACTTCGGGAGATTCTTAATGGACAAACGTAACAATACAATGAAAGCAAATGTGGGCACTCTGCAAGTCCATTTGCAAGCTTGTAAAGATATCAGCTACTCTCTATTTTACAGTTGTACGATGCAAAAAACTTTTAGCAGAAATACTAGGGCTAACAAAGGGCATTCTGCTTTTATAACATATGTGTTTGAAAAATTCGTTTTGAATATTCTCTATTCGGTTTATGTATGTAATGTATTGTGGGATCCAAACTACTGATTCTTAATATTTTCATAGCAAAGAGGGCGACTAACAGACGAAATTTAACATTATAGAAAATATTTCGCATGGGGTTAGAGAGTGCTTCAATGAAATTACGGACGAACTTTATAGGATTATCACTCTCCTAAAAAATTCTCTTTCACCCAACCAATAGAGCAACAATATTAGTATGAGTATACCGTAGTTTTATAAGCATTTGTATTGAAACGTCATTTGAATATTGCTTTGAGTTAAAATGCAGCATGCATTTTTATCTGCATAGTTTTCAAAATTGATGCATGCGGAGAAATTTATAAGTATTATTTATTGAGAGCTTAGAAAGAGCATAATATTATTTTTAAAAAGTCCGGACACGTCTTGGGAGTTTGTAAGGAGATATCAGCTGGCTATGCGGATGATGTATATTTTTATGAAAGCCACGTACACATCAGCAGAACATAAAAATAATACAAAAAGATATAAATAAAGGAATGCCCGATAAAATGCGAAGCGGTCCTCGCTACTTTCTTTCACGATTTATATCGTTCTTTAGTAGAAGTTTATTTATTTTAATGGCTCGCCTGTCCATTATTCCGGCCGACTCTAATAAGAATTACTCCGGTCCAAGTTCTTTATCTTTATTACTTCTTCTGTTAAAAAAGATAAATTCTGGTTTTATCATTCTTTTGTTTTTAACATCTCGCCAGGCGACATCTCAAGTTGTTGAATGCTGTCGTTCGTCAATTTATATCTACCCCTTTTAAAGGGGTTGAATGAGTTAGTATCGTTAAAAATAATTTTCACCCCTTTATCCTGATGTTTTTTTTTTTTTTTTTTTTATTTTGTCCTTACAGTGACTTATTATTATTTCATCGTTAAATTAGGCCCCAAATTGAAAAAAATCATTCATGGTGTGTTCCATTTGAAAATCGAATATCAGTATTGTATAGTGGAAATAAAATACGCACTAAACGCCAAAAACTTCATTTTGAGATAATCTAATAAAACTGATTTTTCCCCCATACAGACATAGTACAATGATGATTTTTGGATCTGTTTTTTTACGCCTTTAGATCATCGATATGGACTTAGTGCAATATTTAGGCTATTGACAATGGTTTATAGAACATTTCCTCATACTCAACTCATTTTTTTCATTTTTGGCGTCTAGTGCGTATTTTATTTCCACTATACTATTGAATTTTTAGAGTCATTCGTTGTCATACATTCGGAAAGATTCGTTGCTTTATTAGTTAACATTCCACCACCATTTTTTGTAGTTTTAATAGTGTTTTATAATAGATTCAGTTTATTAAAAATTCTGTTTACCCGATCTCGAGTTGTAAGTGTTCGCACTCACCCGACTTTCATTTATAATAGAGATTATAAGAAAGGTCCAGAAACTGAATAAAATAATTTATTGTGAGCATCAAATACCTAATACCCAATGTTAAAATTAGAATCAATATATTATCATGAAACGGTCTAAAACGATCTAGTTGCGATCTTATTCAAATCTTAACCAATTCTGACACCCTTTGATTTTACAACATATTTTTCAGACTCACTATTAGTCACTAAACTAAACCTTGGTGGTTTTACACATGCCATAGTGCTTTAAATAATAAAAAAACGTTCTTCAAAACCTACTTCAGCGAACAAAAAAAAACATTCAACGTTAGGTTCATCGTTTCAGTTTTATTTATGCCAGGTTTAGAGAAAAGCCAAAAGTGATTCACAAAAACATCAACATTATTACATTTCTTCTTCAGCTGTACCTAAGCTGCCTCTAACACATTAAGTAGGTACTGTTAAAATTAAATGCTGTTAGAATGGGTTAGATTTTGAATTAGATTGCTTACTAAATCGTATTTGGACCGATTCATGAAAACCCTTCCAGTACTTACTAAAAAGAGGACATAACAACCTTAAAAAATAATATTAAATGATTATGAACTTCAGACCCTCTCACAATGTGTTCCGCTCCTTCGAAGCAGAGATGAGGGATTTGGACATGGTGTGGACGGAGGTCATAAACATTGCACAGTTCGAGCGCAATAGAAAGCTCTTTTTGCCTCCCTATGCCCCTGGGTGGGTGTTAAAGGGAGAGTTAGTTAGATTATGAACTTGACTGGGACATGTGTAAAGGATGCCGAATGACAATTGGCTGAACACAACGCTGTATTTATTTATTTTTTGTAACTCTCCTTTTTTTTGTTATTGCATTTACTGACAGGAGGCTGAAACGGCTTTTTACACCTTTCAGCCTCGCCTATATAATTATTTATTGCTTTTACACAAAATCCCTGGGCTATTTCTATTTTATTGTTTCTTTGTAACTACATTATAATATTGCCTCGCTTATTTATTTGCACTGCATGAAATTTGAAAATTGTTTTTGTTATAATAATTGATTTTGTTTCTTTTTGTTTGTAATAATGATGTGTATCTCTGACGACTCCAAGTGCCTGTAAAGGCCTAGGGATGAGCAATAAATAAATAAATAAATTTCTTCTCGTCAGGGTCCCGAAGACGAGAAAGTTCCTCTTATAAATAAAAAAATAAATAACCCTCTTCTATATAGGTACCTATAGGTGTCAGTATAGCCGGCGGAACTTAATGCTTGAAGCATTCTCTACCAGTCAACCGGTCCCGTCCAATCTGGGATAGGATTCCAACCCCGAGTAGAAATTTCAAGTGAAAAAACACAGAAAATTTCTGGTCCGATCGGGAATTGAACTATTCCTGCTCCTTCAAAGTAGAGCTGAGGGATTTGGGAATGCTTTGCGACGAGTTAATAGACATTTCTCCAAGATTATGCGCTATGGAAAACTCTTGTTGTCTCCCTATGAATGCCCCTAAATAGATTTGATTGGATTGATTGATTGATTGATTGGATATGAAATAATCATATTTCTGAGTAAAAATTATTTTTATTGTAACTTTGTAAAAGTGTTAACAATTAATTGAGTATTAAATAAAGCACGACCGGTTTCGGGAGGATCAGACCTCTCATCATCAGGTGCAAACTTAAAACTTTTACAAAGTTACAATAAAAATAATTTTTACTCAGTTAAAATGAAGTGTTACAAAGTAACTGCAAAAACCCTTAGTGATAATCATATTTCATTCATTAGTGCACTAATTTAGCATAGTTTTTCGATTTTTCGAGTGAAATCAATCATAAGATCCCCCATACATTCATGATATCAATATCTTTATAATAATGTCGGAAAACCGCAACGCGATTTAACTCAAAGGATCTTCAGCGTATCTAGCTACATACTTGAGCAACGTCGGATGGGTATACTTGAGGTCTCTCGAATATTTCGGAGTGTGTTGAGAATTTCGAGCCAAACTGACTGGAACAGAATAATTTCGTCGTAAAATATGGAGTTGCTCGTTCGGGGGTTGAGGAGTGTAGTGAGAGAGGAAGCTTCTCAAAATATTGAGGGTAAAATTCAGCAATCACACCCCTCAAATATAATAAATGATTAAGTTCGTGCGTAGCTTGGTATTTTTGTTGAAACACGCGAAATTGAGAATAATTAGGTAATAACAAGAGGTTACCGCGGTTAATATTACTACAACGAATAAATATAATTATGATAAGTTCTTGATCAGAGGTTCCTAAATTTGATATTGTTTTCAAAATTCTCTAGATACATACATACATATATACATTCGTGGCGCTACAACCCTGTGTGGGTCTTGACCTCCTCCAGAAGATATCTCCATGCCACCCTGTCCTCGACCATGCTCCGCCAATCGTCCACCCCAACAGTCCGAGGTCTCTCTCCGCTCCGTCCAGCCATCTCAGTCTGCGTCTTCCAATGCTCCTCCTTCCAGCAGGTCTCCCACAGAAAACTGCCAGGTTTCCGAGTAGTATGTGAGTATTGGTCGGATTATGGTCTTATACAGTTGCTCCTTTGACTTTTTTGAGAGCAGCTTAGATCTAAAGAGCTTTTGAAGACCAAAATAGCATCTATTAGCTGAGACAGTTCTTTGGCTGATTTCATTTGTATCTGTGACCCCATTCTAAATTCTCTAGATATAAATTTAAAAAGTTTGTTGTTTGCTATCTTTTAAACAACTATAGGTGGAAGAAGGCAAGCAATGTTTGAATAAAAAATATAGGTATAAAGCTTGATGGACGCCGAAGACCTGGCCGAATACAGACATCATGGCTACGCAACGTAAGAGACTGGACCGCCATCCGAAGTGTGGAGGAGCCGTTCCTAACGACGCCGGGGCAAGATAGACAAAGATTCGAAAAATTGATCGCAAACGTTGGGGAGACCCGACAGGCCACTAAAAGATGAAGAAATGTATCTACGTTTTGGTTCCACTTTATTATTTTCGCGAAAATTCAATTGCCTAGAGTAGTATGTGGTAATGGAGAGCTCTTGTTGCCTCCATATGCAACTAAGTGGGGCGTAAATGGAGTTTCCATTTAGAATGTAGTAATTAGTACCTAATAACAATTAAAGCTATGTATCTTTTGGATTGCCACATAAAAAATAGAAGAAAAAAAACTCTTCGTTGGTACTAATTCTCTTCCTTCCTACCTCAACGATCATGATTAAAAAAAATGACAAAATTTTTCATTTTTTTTTCCAAATGCCGTTTTCTATTTTCAGCAGGAGAGATCGGATAGACTTCGAACAGCTTTTACTTAAATTGGTCTGATTAAATAATCATTACTTTTTATAATTTTTTTTTTTATAAAATGTCTCTTTTGTTACTGTCTTGTCCATTTTTTGGATGGTTGAATTGTAAAAATTAAATGAATAGTTTGAAAAAAGTTATAAATACTAACAATCCCCATAATTCGTAGGAAAAAGTTCTTATGGATAAAACATTACTATTCACTAGCAATCGAAATTTTTACATTAAATAACCAAAAAAAAACTTTTCTCGTTAATTTTCGTCTGCTTGTGAGAACATGTCAAATAACTCCATAGAAACAATGAGCCCAGATAAAAAATATTGCTTTCATAGACAAAATGGCCATAACAGGGCGGCAGATTTTAATGCGTCCATCGTCTCCCCGTGTCCGAAGTCTACCCCGTGGTCTCCCATAGATATTTCAATGGGAAAAGAAAAACATCCAAATTTAGTAATTAAAAAAAGGGACTGCCTAGATTTAAGAAAATGATACCTACATAAGGTACGGATACCTACATCGGATATTTTCAGTGATGGGTCACCACTCACCAGTGACTCAGTGACCCTTCCCTACCTACATCGGATATTTTCAGTGATGGGTCACCACTCACCAGTGACTCAGTGACCCTTCCCTACCTACATCGGATATTTTCAGTGATGGGTCACCACTCACCAGTGACTCAGTGACCCTTCCCTGTAGCGTTGAACGTGTTTAGTTCTGAAAGAATTCATACCAAGTGTTTCAAAATAATTTTACCCGTTTGCTACCTACATATATCTACATAATAAATAACCGGGTGGTAGGTACTTTGTTTTATTTTTATTAACATAATTTTACATAATATTTACAAGGTATTTTAAGATATGAAAATTTTATTTTTAAAGGTTAAATGACTCATTAAATTTATCCTACAAATTAAACTTTATAATGAAATTTGCTAGTGGAGAGGTCCACAAAGAGTCTTCTGGATAGCAGGCCCACGGGTAGAAGACCACCTGGAAGACCAAGGCAGCGGCTTATGGACAACGTTGCCTGGGACCTGGACGTGCTGGGTGTGGGAGATTAGTGGGAGTCCATTATGCAGGACAAGACGGCTTGGAGAAACATTGTTCAGGAGGCCAAAACTCTGTCGGAGTTATATGGCCATCGGAAGTAAGTAAGTAATGAAATTTGCTATAATTTTTTTATAAAGCTTCCAATTATTTCCAACTAGCTTTCCCGACAGACGTTGTCCTGTGGTCTATCTATGAATATTGGGATTCAATTTTAAAAGAATCATAAAAATTACTTTTAACCAAATGTCATTCCGATCGCTGAATTAGCTGTTTAAACTGCACAATTTTCATCCGAATTCTGTCAATCGCACCAACTATCAAACAACTGACAGTTTGCGTCAAACGACAATTTTATTTCAAAATTAGATTTATTCACTTTTCGAGTTTTGATGTATAAAAAATGCGCTTCAACTTTAACAAATTTAAAAAAAAAAACTTGATAAAAATTCCATAAAAAATCTGCCGGTCAATATTTTTAATGTCAATGCTTGTCAGGTACATTAATAAAAATTGCGTTTCTATAGATTTTTTCATAGATGACATTTTTGTATCAAAATTTCCATACAACCTTTAATGTAGGTAATTTTTTATATTATTTTCTATCTATTTTTGATGTTAGTTATTCTGTTATCCGAAACGGAGAAGAATTTAATATACCAAGCATCATGAAAATTGGTTCAGGCAATCTCGAGTTGTAAGTGTTCGCACTTACCCGACTTTCATTTAAATTAAAATATATATTATTTTTTTATCACAGCTATTGAGAATTATTATCCTTGCGGACATCATTCTGTTGATCGAATGTCATTGAAACCATCGAATCCCCGATGAAAATAATTACCTTTTATAAGTATAAAAAACTTTGGCGTGATGTTAAAGTTTCTCATCGAAAATATCGGATTCCGGACAAACTTCCCAATAGTTATGTGAAGACAGGTGATAAATTTGAGGTTGTTTGTTTGAACAGTTTTGAGTAGCTATATGACACAATACCCGCTATTGGGATTTTAGAACGTTCTTATTAAGAACGTTTCAAAGGATTTAGAATTAAGTTCACTCGAACTAAAATTCGTATTCGGAATTATGCCGTGTTCTATAAACCAGTATTAGTTCACCATAAATATTTTTTTGAATTATAATTGTCTATGGATCGAGCATGCGCCTTATTGGTTGATGCTGACAAGCGGACAGCCAATCGGAGAAGACAAATTCAAACGAGCTCCATGTTCCAAGTAACATGGTCGCCGGAAACTGCCGAACCAACCCGACGACTGTATGATTGCATTGGTGTTCAATGATAATAATTTTTGATGCTATTATTTGTATTAATTATAATAAATTCGGGGGAAATGCTTAATATTTTTAATAAAAATAAACTTGTTTTATAATTATTTGGTTAAAAAAAACGTTTATCATAAAAATATCATCAGATATCTTTTTAGACGCATACAATTAGGTGTGAACCAAGATTAGGAACGTTTTGACAGATAAACGCATTAAAATTGACTTAAATACGAAATCCGAATACCAAAATGAACTAATCTCAAACTAAAGTCTAATTAAGAACAAATAGGAACGTTCTAAAATTTCTCGAATACCAATCCGGCTAACTAAAATAGGAACGTTCTTATTTTAGTTTAGTGCGCACTTAATTTGAATTGGAATAGGGGGTAATGTAGGATATCTCTGCCTTCCAATGCCATTGTAATTCTCTAAAACAGTTCATCGGTTACTACTTCAGATTGTACGGAAGCCGTGATGGTATCAATGAATGCATGGTTTCATTTGTAATAGTATGATTCAACAGTCACTCTCCAGGCTACATCCTACGTCATACAATGGGAACAATATGGATTAAAATATGCTCGAATGAACCCTTTTGAGCTTTTGTTATAGGTAGTTGCGAATCCGTAATTATTCTCACACGCAATACCCAACAAATTTCAATTCAGAGAGCAGAAATCATAAATCTGAGTAGGTGCATACTTAATTTACACAAATCTAAAGAATAAAATGTTGTAAAGCCATAGAAACTTAACTTTTTGAAATTAAAATCTTAATTCATTTTATACCTATCTATGTATGTCGTTATTATATTGGTGACCATGTACCAAGAAAAATAAGCCCGGGAAGCCCAATCGAACAGGAAGATGAAGAAGATTAGTATAAGAAGGCTAAATATTTTTCGGATAACCCAAAATTTTGCTGTTCTAATTACTGAGAGTGGACAGTTGTTAGTTGTACTTAAACGCTTTAACCAATACACAGTATAATTTGCTAAATAATATTAACAATATAGGTATATTAATTTTGTAAATGCATTTAGTAAAATAATGTTTGATGCGTGTGTATTGCCCATTCTTCTGTATGGCTGTGAGTCCTGGCACCTGACCAAAGCCCAGGCACAAATGTTTCCGCTTTTGAAGCGAAGTGTCTCAGGTAAATTTTAGGTATAAGATGGTACCACCGCATTCCGAACAGCGCTATACGCCGGTACACCCAGCGTATGCCCATCACTTCACTATTATGGATAGAAGATGGACAAAGCTGAAACATGTATTAAGGATGCTGTATGGCCGAAACGAGCGCTGTTCTTTGTCCCATCAGGATTTCGAAGACGAAGAAGAGCCTTTTATACTGTGCTCCGCTCCTTCGAAACTGAACTGAGGGATTTGGGCCTGGTGAGGGAGCAGGACCCCTATTCTGTAGCAAGTGTAGGGTAGTCACTTGAAAAAAGTGACTATTAGGCGATACATTTTGTATGAAAAACGTCTATACGTATCGATTGCGAGAATCACATATAGACGTTTTTCATACAAAATGTATCGCCTAATAGTCACCTTTTTCAAGTGACTACCCTACACTTGCTACAGAATAGGAGTACGTCATAAACATTGCGCAAGATTGAGCGAAATGGAGAGCTCCTTTTGCCTCCCTATGCCCCTAAGTGGTGTTAAAATGGAGAAAAAACTAGATTTTATACTCGTATTTTAGTATTTTATTATTTTCTGTCATAAACTGAAAGAAACACACCAAGACCAATAAAAAACAACATTCCGTATACTTTTCAAGGAATCGTGTTTCATGTAGGAACTTCTTATATTTTACTCTATTAGGGGGCGTTCAAGTATTACGTAACGCAATTTTTGAAGATTTTTGACCCCCCCTCCCCCCCATGTAACGCGCCGTAACGTTTTTCTGTACCCCCCCTCCCCCCCTAAATGTTACGTAACACCCAAGAGACTATTTTTTTACTGAACTCTCGTAAAAAATAAAAGGGTTTCAAAGGGTTCCTTTGCTAACTTCAGAGAAAAAAAAATACTATTTATATGTTCCATAAATTTATCTTTATTTTTTCTTTTGCTGTTTTCCAAATTTTGGCATAGCTGCGTTGGCAAGTCCAGTTGATGATGTAAATCCCCCCTTTTGACCACTAACGAATGCTGACAACGAAAATAAAATAAAAATGACGTAAGTATAATACAGTCGAGGGATTCCCCGTAAAAAATAAAAGATTTGCTAACTTGGGAGGGCGAAATAAAAATTACATACAATGCAGTCGAGGGACAAAAGGTTCCTTTTTTCGCAGAGCGAAAAATTCTTACGCTTAGGGTGAAAACACGTAGAAAGCCGATTCCGACCGGCGCAAAGAATGTTGTCTATGGTTTCAATGCATTTAAATGGGCCATGCCGGAAAGCAGGTTTCTGCTTTTTCTGTGCGTATCCCCATTCAACTGCATAGAAATATTCTTTGCGCCGGTCGGCGCGGGCCGGATTCGGCATTCTACGTGTTTCCACCAAAAGCTTTAACATCGGAGAACAAAATAAAAATGACGTACGGTACAATCGAGGGACTTCCCGTAAAACATTGTCGAAAAGGGTTCCTTTGCTAACTTCGGAGAAAAAAAATGATGTACAGTACAATCGAGGGACTTCCCGTAAAACATAAACGAAAAGGGTGCCCAACTTCGGAGAAAAAAAAACAAAAATGACGTACAGTACAATCGAGGGATTCCCCGTAAAACATAAACGAAAAGGATTGCCCAACTTGGAAGATTTATTTCCCAATTTTTTTTATTTAAGAAAAAAAATACCGTTACGTAACGAGTTGTTCAAACCTCCCCCTCCCGCCCTCGTAACGCACAGTAACGTTTTGCAAGACCCCCCCTCCCCCCCAAATTGCGTTACGTAATACTTGAACGCCCCCTTACCTACAACTGCACAACTCAAAAGAACCTACTTACTGCACAAGCGCGGTGAAGTTTGTTCAGCTAACTTTTTATGTGAAATAAAAACCGTCTTTACTTTCGCGTCAGACTTACTTAATTCATTCCATTTTCTTCGTATTTCAAAACAGGAAAAAAACCGAATGAAACTTCGCGGAATCAATTTATTTCGTTCAACCGCAAAAACAACACTAGCCCAAAGCGACTTACCACTCTCTTCCACTGTTGTTAAGCCAAGTTCAGACCAGGTCGAGTAGGGAATAATTAGTAGCTACATTGGACCAAGTTTAAAGTTTTCATACATGTTTCAGTACTAAATTACTCGTCACTCGACTAAAATACTCTATCAATTTGAATCAGGCTTTACGGAGGCTAATTAAGTGAAATCACAATGTTCGCAATGAGGTTTCGTAATCTCTTCTAAAGATATAAAAGAAAGTTCGAGTCGACATCGGCTGAACAGATTTTCCCGATGTTTGATTTATTGGATTCTTCTCCGCTCCGGATAACACAATAACTAATAAAATGTTGAAAAATATATAGAAAATAATATAAAATATACCTAATATTAATGTTAGTATGGAACGGATTTCCGGCATCGCCAACGCTATCTATGAAAAATTCTATAACAACTATTCGTTTATCTACCTGACAACCATTGACATTAAAACTATTGGTACCTACGTAGAATAATTTATGGTTTTTTCTCGAGTTTTCAGAAATATTTTTTTATGGCTCAAACATATTTTAAACGTATTTTTGAATAAATTCGAAATCAATATTCATATCAAGGACTACAGGACAACTTCTGTCGGGAAAGCCATTTACATATAAAACTGATAAAAAAAAACCTCATACCCTGATTCTATTATTTCATCAATCATTCGATACCTACTCATTATTATGATGTTAGATAAAACAGTGTTGCACTTAAACGATTTTTTATTGCATCTCGAGCGCCTAGAGAGATCTAACCCAAACAGACATTATAGAAAGACTAACTTTAATTTTGAAACAAAATTGAAGATTCATCTTCTCTTCTTCTTCTTTACAATGTGGCAATCTATGCAAAATTGAAGATGTGATACGATAATAATGGGAGAGGTTACTGTTACTAACAGATGACAAAGTTCTTATCATTCAACATGCAGCTAGGTTAGAAATAACGAAAACAAATACAATGTGTTTGAGGGCAATCATCTTGTGGAAACGTGGTCCACCGAGAATGACGTGGATCGAACACACCGATTCCGCCTTCAAGAAAAACCAGGTAAGAAGTAAGAAAGGCTGTATGAATGGTATGTCGGAAGAAGCGAAAGAAGTGTGCTTGGATAGAAAATATTGCAGGATAATTCTCTCTGCTTACCCCTTACGGGACACGGCATGATGGGTAAAAAAGCTATCCACCACCCAACTTTCACACAAATATAGATGAACAATAATTAAAAACTTTAGTTTTGAATCTACACGTGAATGTAAGAATATAACAACTGAGCATACGTCATATAAAAGGTTCTACTGCCGCTGTATATGATAAAAGTTATGTATACAAACTCGTAGATAAAGGTTTCCGCGTCTTTTGCTTTGAATAGCAGTTTGGTTTGAATGTTTTCTGCGTTGCTTCTAGACAAATGGCTGTGCCGTCAAGCTTAGCAAAATTGATAAATTGAAACGCAAAGTTTAGCGAAACAAATTTATCTGCTTATAGAGTACCACTGAGAACAGCGCCTCAAAGGCATCGTGCAGGAGGTTGTTTGAGAAAGGAGCGATGGTGAATTAAGGCGTTTCAATGAAAACAAATAAATAATATACACTATTTTATAACCTTATGCAATTTTCTTGTAATCTATATTATAATACGTGTAGCAAAAACTTTTTACCCCTTTCTAAGAAAATTGCACGGACGGAGGAGTATGAAATTTCGCAAAATTATAGTTTAGGTATTAGAGAAGGAGTGGTGAATGCTAATATTTTTTTTTAATTTTTGCATAAAAAAATACATTACTTATATAAAAAAACATCACATTACTATATTGTATTAGAGGTCGTGGGTTCGAGAATCCCGGTACCGACCATTTCCACTTTCACAACACAAGCATTGCTTTATGTGAAAGTGTACTTGTGTTCAGTTTGGTTGAGCCCAGATTAATTTAAAAAAAATGTTATATTATGTTATTGATAAACAAACTTCGATGTATTTGACATTGACATATGCTCATATATTTTTTGGTTCTCTGTGGCCAAATTTAGAATAGATTAATGTTGTTTGTCTTTAATGATAATAGAAAAAACAGTTTGCATATCAATACCTACTTTGAATTTGACGTACCTATCCATGTCATTTTTTTTTTTAAGAAATTTTGTGCTATAGCCCTCGCTCAATATAATATCTAATATAAAATCTCAATATAAAGAGAAAGTTATAGAAATTCTCGGCCCTTGAAACAAAAAGTCTTCGATGAATTTGGTTTTTGGTTGTATCACGGGATCACGAACGATGTTACATACGTAGGATTTCGAGGCATCAAGCCCATCACTCCTATATGGGAAAATGGACATGACTGGAACATGTGTTATGGATGCGAATAACAGTTGACCAAAGAAAACGATGTTCTTCCTTCCACAGGGTCTCAAAGATAAAGAAAACTCTCTCATCCCGAGTTTTTTTTTTTTTTGAAGCAGTACTAAAATATGAAAATTGTTTTAGAGTTGTTCATTGAAACTGTACAAATTAGAGCGAAGTGAACACTGTCCACTGGACAGCTCTTGTATCCTTTTGACACCCTTAAGCTGAGTTAAAAAGAGATCATGTAGGTATGTATACATGAAATGAAATTTACTATCCAAGGTTTTTTCTCGAAGTGCCAAATTTCGTCGGCATGACGTGACCAAAACCACAGCAGAGACCATTTCCTAGGATTGTGCTGTTTCTCGTCCTATCATCACTTGGGTGAAAACTATTTTGTACACCGCATTTCCTTTTTCTACAAAAAAGAAATAAAAAATCAAAGAATCTCATTAGAAATCACTAAAACGATCTCAACGAGGAAAATGCCATCTCTATTTTACTGCATAATCTCTTTGTACATGCCTGATATAATAACAATACGTATGTGAGGCCTGTTAGGCTGTGTATGAAGTAAGGTTCCTAATAAGCCCTTTCAAACCCTTCACAAAAGAACCGTCGATTTAAAACATACAAAACCTCTCCACGAGGTCTCGTTTCGTCCGGATTCTCCGAGCCATAATAGTACTCGTCCATTAATCACCTGAAGCCAAAACACTGAAGGAAGGGGTTTAAAAAATATCACAAAATATATCATAAAGAGGTTTTGAGAATATCAGGTGTATTTTCATTTTCATAAGGCTGTTAGTAAACTTCGGTCAAGATAAAAAACTGTAATATAAAAGAATGTCGGGTTAGTGCGAACACTTATAACTCGAGATCGGCTGAACATATTCTTCCGATGTTTGATTTATTGGATTGTTCTCCGCTCCGGATAACACAATTATTATTAAAAATTCAAGAAACCCATAGCAAATAATATAAAATACAATATAAAAGTTAGTATGGAACGGATCTCCTGCAATGCCAACGCCATCTATGAAAAATTCTGTAACAACAAAATTATCGTTTCCCTGACAATTATTGACATTAAAAATTTTATTTGTACACAAATTTTTGATGGATTTTTAGATCATTTAGAAATATTTTTACACACTTTAAACGTATTTTTGTATAAATTACAAATTTGAAATCAATATTCACAGTAAGGACTACACAACAATGACTATTATTCTGAAATGAAAAACAGACGATTGAGTTGCGTCGTATCCAATTTTTATTGAGACTTTTGACATTTCTGTATTCTGAAAATGTTTAATCCAATACATTAGGTGCGTAGCTACTGGCAACCGATTAAGTTCTAAGCAAGAGCGTCTTGCGTTGAGTTGGAACGTGAATTTGAGAATACCAGTCACATGTCTGTCTGGAGAGCTAGTAAGAAATAAATGTAGAAAACTTGTTGGGAGTGATTGATGAAGATTTAGATAGAGAACGCGAATAATTGAATTGAAACTTGATAAGTATCGTAAACCGAAAAACAGCGTGTATGGTGTCCCCAATAGTAGACGATGATGTTTAAATTTACTCATTATTTAAGTATTTATACCTACAATTAATTGTTTTTTTTTTCAAATGTTTGTAGTGGGTAAACGAAAAATAAGACACGTGATTTTGATAAGGGGTATGTATTTCTAAAACCAATTTGTGATCATTGAAGTGTTAAAGTTACACGTAGTTAACGTTTCTATATTTTAACAGATGTTTTATAAACATACAATATATGTACATGTTCAATTTGGAGAAAATCTCCTAAAATATTTAGCAAATATAAATAAAATTTTGAAGTGGTTGGTGACCCAGCGGTTACAACGCCGGCTTTCGTACTGCGGACGTCGTGGTTCGATCCCAGGTGCCGACCATCTTCCTCTTTCACGACACAAGCTTTAAGTATCTTCCTCTTTCACTACACAAGCTTTAGTTAGCTTACTGTGAAACAGTCAAGGAGTGTATTTGTGTTCACTTTGAGTGAGCACAGATTCATTTAAAAAAAAATACGATTACCTATAAATTTAATATGCGGAAACAATGATTTAGTTTGATGAATCAGACATTGGTTTGGTTTGGCCTTTTTAGAGAATGCACTCTTCCAGACTTCCATATCGGCACAATCGCCTTGATGCTTCATCGAAAAACACCTCTTAAAAATGGCGAGAACACTGACAAAGGCCTGTAAATCGAACTGGCTAAAAGGCCTGGATGGTAAGAGATTTAAAAAATACAATACCTACGCACTCATATTGTAAGTTTATACTCGTAATTTTCAAAAGCATTCACATCAAATAGGTAAACAAAAGATTTCAAAACCTGTCACTTAGGTCTTATTATTATTGTGAATAATACGACTATTTCAATGATCTTAGGCTCTACCTTAAGTACTCAAGGAAAATTACCCACGTCAAACCGTTAGATATAATATTTCTGCGATGATATATTGTTATTTTAGAGTAAGTAAGTAGTTACATAACTTATTCTCCAGAATGTTGGAGCACGCAAATAAGCAGCAGGAGTGGGACACGCAGGATATAATAGCAACCAATGTACCACCTTTGTGGTGCGTACCTAATGGAACCACCATCAACGGCATACCCTCCGAGTCCCGAGACGTTCTTCCAAGAATCGGAGTATAATGGACGAAAAGCGCCAGAAGAAGTTGCGCCCACAACTATCAAAACTCTTTGTAATGTGATTCGACGTGACACAATCAATATTATATTATTATAGGTGTGAATATCAACCAATGAATGAATACTCCCTGTCTAGGGGTATAGGGACTATAGGGAGATAACAAGAGTCCTTCAACGCGCTCGATCTTGTGCGGCTTCAATGACCTACCCCCACGCCGTGTCCAACGAGTGAAAATAGAGTATTTGTATATTTGAAATCATCAGCTGAAGTGGCCTACCCTGGAAAAGTAAGTTCGCAAGTAAATAAGGCTGAAGGCTGTCTAAAAGATGTTCTATGAAGAAACAAGGGTATGAGACACGCTGGACCGGGAAACGGACCAAGTGCCTCTCACTAATAATTAGTCAGAGGTGTTTGACAACTAGGTCTGTATTTACTTCGAAATTAAAGTGAAGCAATTCGTTCAGTTTAGACCATGGTTCCATGGTTGCTGATCTTATGGAACATATAAGAGATGGGAAGAAAGGAACTTTCCTCAGATTTAAGCCGGTCCATGAAGAGAATGGAAAAAACTATTATAAAAATTTGACAAAAGCGAAGCAATCAAATTGAACAAACATATTTTGAAAGCCAGTGGCACAGTCAAGTCTGCTAACCTTCATTATAATGACATCAATTCATCAAAATTGAGTATGTTGATTCAAAATAGAACAGATAGTTGTTTGGGATTAAACGACTTAGAACAATGCTTAACACAACCCAAAGAACGCCAAGATATAACCGGCGTAAATCGAGAGAGTGCGCTTGTAGCAAGATATAATTCACGTCCCAATAAAACTATAATAATAGAGTCATTATTGTGAGCGCCGCACTAAATACTTTATGAGTTTCCTCAACTTAACTTGGCCTAACTTGGCTCGTGGTACGCCGATGATGACTCAACTTGACTGTTATTGTTCTAGATAACTTGGATAACAGCTCGCACTTACCGAGTCTCAGATTCATATAGGTATTATTTTCTTGTTGGATTCTATAGACACCTTGATAAAATTCATGGAGATGCTAACCAAATATTTCATACTTGACTTATTTGGGCAATTGTCACCATTAAATTCTTATTTTCTGACCTCGTTTGCAGTGATTTCTAGGCACTGTCACTACAACAACGCATTAAAGCTATTTTAACATTGACGACGAAAGCCAGATATGTCGAGAATTGAACCCGGGTCATTTGAATTTTATGAGCGGATAAGTAAATCATAACAATTTTTTGTAATTTAAAATATTCAAATGGTGACGATTGATAATAAAATACCATCGTTACTTGACTGTAGTGCAAGGTAAGACCCTATAAATGAGTTCTTAGTGGAATTCATTTAGACGAAGAATACGCTGTCTACAGACACAATAAAGCCGTTAATAAACTGTCTACAAATGAATCCAAGCCGTGAATAAACTGTCTACAGACGAATCAAGGCCGTGAATTAATTGTTTACAAACGCAACAAAGCCGTTAATAAACTGTCTACAGACAAATTTTAATCAAGACCGTGAATTAATTGTCTACAGACGCAACAAGGTCATGAATAAACTGTCTACAGACGCAACAAAGCCGTGAATAAACTGTCTGCAGACGCAACAAGGTCGTGAATAAACTGTCTGCAGACGCAACAAGGCTGTAAATAAACTGTCGACAGACGCAACAAGGTTGTGAATAAATTGTCTGCAGACGCAACAAGGCTGTAAATAAACTGTCGACAGACGCAACAAGGTCATGAATAAACTGTCTGCAGACGCAACAAGGCTGTAAATAAACTGTCGACAGACGCAACAAGGTCGTGAATAAACTGTCTGCAGACGCAACACGGCTGTAAATAAAATTGTCGACAGACGCAACAAGGCCGTGAGTAAACTGTCTGCAGACGCAACAAGGCTGTAAATAAACTGTCGACAGACGCAACAAGGTCGTGAATAAACTGTCTGCAGACGCAACGAGGCTGTAAATAAACTGTCGACAGACGCAACAAGGTCGTGAATAAACTCTATACAGACGCCATAAGACCGTGAAGTATTTCAAATTACGTGAATTTACATAAATACATAAACGCTTATGCATAGTATTTGTTGCACAAGTGTTAATATTACATTTTTAGATTCTTTAGTTTGTACAACGACAGTCTTTCAAATAGTACAAAAATAAAACAAAACCGACCTCGGCAGCTTAGTTGTATAGGCGCTATTTACTGATCAAATAATCTCGGGTTCTATTACCGATCAAGTCAGATATTTTCCGTGTTTACTCACTTGAAATTCTACTCGGGATGGAATTCTGTGTCAGATTAGATAGGACCGGTTGACTGGCAGAGATTGATTCAAGCATTAAAGTTCCGCCGGCTATACTAACAGTCATGTATACGTAGAAGGGTTATTTCAATTAATAGAAAAGTGCTATTGTTAATTTAGCAGTTTTTGGAAATAAGCTTCAACTGCCAATAAGCACTTTCGACCGTAAATATTGATACATGATAGTTCTTTTTGTCCATTATGTTTTCTGTAGAAAACCATCATAGATAGATAAAACTTGATAGGATTCATTTTATTTCATCAAAAAATTAGGTTGCGAAACAAATCATTATTTTAATATTTATGGTGTGTTTGTATGACAGCCATTTGGCTCCAGATCCGAGGGTTGACCAGGGCGGCCATTACAGAGCAGAGGTGAGACACGTTTTGGCTATGCTGGTGTGAACACGGGAGGAGTCTGCTACGATGAACTCCAATAGAAGCAATAATGGCATGATTTATGCGATGATTATAATATCATCATGTTTAGTGGCGCTGTTTTGCGAGAGATATTATTATGTGAGCAAAAAAATACCCTTTATGTTATTTCGTCGGTAGCCCGAAAGATTTGGTGCTGCCTTGATCTTTCTCATACTTTTTTTAATGTAAGTATGTATTGCTTTGAAAAATAAAAACTCGAGCTGAGGAATCTGGATATGGTGTGGGAGTAGGTCATAAACATTGCGCAAGATCGAGCGAAATGGAGAGCTCTTGTTGCCTCCCTATGCCCCTAAGTGGGGCGTAAAAGGAGTTTGGATTTGGATTGGATGGCCTTTATATATATGGAAGGTTTACTCCTTTACGCTGTGATGAATTCGGCAGAGACTGTGCTACTGCACTTGCATATGGGACGAGGCTGTGCCCATCACCAGAATATGCGATTGGATTCGTCAAAAAGATAGTGTGTTTCGACATTGTGCGCATGTGTCTCATCTGTATTGTTTTTATTGAATAAAGTTATTATTATTATTTAAATTAAGACAGATTAACTTTTTTGGCTTCTCGTAGTGAGATTTAGACATGTCATTGTAGTTTAGGAAAAATCACTAACGATTGTTCAAAGTCTTAGTAAATTCAAATCTCCGCAACTCACATATTTTTTTTCTCGTTGTCAATTGAAGATTATCTTATAATATTTTTTCTGTCGTGACAGAAGAAGTCCTTCAGACTTTTGCCTGAAACTTTGCACATTTTATATCATCCTCTCACAATTATTTTTTCTGGTTTACAAAGTGGATAAAATAAAAAGAAAGGTTCCTAACACATTCAGGCGTATGGGAGGGTAAAACCCATAATGGTTGAATCTGGCACCATCCTGATAACTCAAAGATTTGTATTTTTTGGGTTTGGCTTTAGCTTCCATGTACTAAAGTAGTTCTCCATTGCTTCTTCGCTTAATATTTCTGCAGCTCTTTCTAAGTTGTTGTCTTGACTCGCGATAGCGATGTCTTCTGCGTAAATGAATTTCCTCGTTTGCGTATTTGGTATATCCGAGGTATAAATATTAAAATCAATGGAGCTAGTACAGATCCTTTTGGTAATCCGTTCTTCGGGTAATACGCCTGCTCCGTTGGTATTTTGGAGTCAACTACAGATTTCATTCTTCCCAGCAATACTCTTTATGATGATCATGATATTAAAAAAAAAATCTGGATCAGAAAATGTTCAGTTAAAATTCCCCAAAATTTTCCGGTTGTGTTTCGCAAGTTATAGGGTGTTTATAATAATATAATTTTACGATGTGGTATTTATATGAATTAATGTAAATTATACCCTGTACTTTTGCAGGATTACGTAACAAACGATGTCGTAAAAGTGTGGATACCCGATTCAATGGACCCGGAATGTTATGTATATTTTTATTTATTTATATCGCCCGGAATAATTCCGAAACATTATTTTTATTAGGGAAATGAATAGAGATCGCAGAGCTATATGATACAGAAGGGCGGATAAAATTTCAACCGGTTTATATTTTCAGCGTCAATTATCTTTCATATAATAATAATTATATAATTAAAGTATCCCCTCTATATTGTAAATTGTTTTTTAGGTGTTCTGTAAGCTATGGTAGTTCTTCCCGTACTGAATTTTATTACTTTGACGTAGAGCTGTGGGATAAGGGTATAGAATACAAGAATATTGATAAAACGCAGATCTAGCTCAAAAGTTGTCAATCAAGTTTTTTAAAGCGTGTACCAACACCACCTACATATTATATAGAAGGCCTAAGCGCTGGCGGCCATTTTGCCTCTAACGTCACACCCGAGGCCCAGTCCGCCGGCGCTATATGACAGATATCATAGAGTGCAGGTAAGTACATACAGAGAGGCAAGTGCATACTGGGCCTTACAAGCTGACGTCACAGTCCCAGCGCTAAGGCCTTCTTATATATGGTGTTGCGTGTACTCTCTATGCAACTATAGCCTTAGTCGTTGAATATAATATTTGCTAAAAATGTAAAAATCATAATAGGTATATTAAGTATAAAAAAAACAACCACTTATCGTTTTTGGCTGGAAACTTATTTATGGGAGAAGTTTTCTCTTTAGTTTGTACGCCAAGTGTGTTATACTTTTTTTGGAGTACCTAACTCGTTTTAGAAAAATCGAAATGAAAAAAAAATTAAAAAAAAAACTGACTTGTGATTTTAAAAGGTATTTGATTATTTTTCTCGTACATTTACTTTAACCATTCTTTCATGCATCAGCTATTAATTAAAAAACGTGTTTTAGTTAAAAATATAGTCAACCGTAACCCAGTCGTTGAATATAATCTATAATATAAAAGGAAGTCTGGTTACTGCGAACACTGATAACTCGAGATCGGCTGAACAGGTTTTAATCATTTTTGGTTTATTTAATTCTTCTCCACTTTGGATAACAGAATAACTTATAAAAAATGAAAAATGGATAACAAATGATAAAATATAATATTAATGTTGGTATAGAACGAATTTACTTACAACAACGCCTACTATGTTAATTCCATAGAAACAAAATTATTTTTATTAACCATTGAGTTTCAAATAATAGGTAAGTACGCAAATTTTTTAATTTCTTCCAAGCTTTCAGAAATAACTTTTTATCATTTCAAAAATATTTTAAACGTATTTTCGTATAAATTACAAATATGAAATCAATATTCATAGCAAGGACTACAGAAGAACGGTTGTCGGGAAAGCTAGTATTTACTAAAAATGTAAAAATCGTTCTTTGTAAAGTATAACAAATAACCTATAATATTTTATGCTGGAATTACAGAAATAGCTAAATACAGTTTTCCTAAAACATGAATAACTGTTTCGATTTACCTTATTATATTTCATATTTTTTTGGAGCGTTAACAAACTGACAAAAACGTTAAAAAATATGTAAAAGTATTTTTAACCACTCCAAACAAAGTAAAAATGTATTTAAATGCTTCTAAACCAGTATAAAGCATTGTATGAAATTTCGAATGGAGTAGCAATCACAATTACTTACCCATATACCTGTAAGTAATTATAAATTCTAATTATTTGTATTGCTAGGAAACAAAAGCGGTCGTAACATTACGAGAAAGGTTCAAAGCATTCTATGTTTATCTCTTTCACTGCCTGCAGTAAAATAATGAAAGCGAGAAAGAGGCAGTGTATGCTTGACGTTTAGTGTCACTATGCGTTGCTTGGATACTGCAGCAAACAATAAGATGCCAACTGAAATGAAATGTATGAAATTAGTTAAAACGTTACATTAAAAAATAACATTAAAAGCATATTATTTTTCTTTGTAATACGTCTGTTCCGTTATTTCAAGATTTCCTAGAAAATCATTGTATAAGTGATATTTAAAGTAGATATTATTTTTGCAATATAATTATTTTAATGGTGAACACAAATAATAAAAATATGAACACACCTTCAATATCTGTTGCAAACATCACATTTTTATGAGTGCTATTTCAATGTTAGTATGTGTACCATTAGGGCTTACGACCTTCATCAATCGTGATGGCTGGTTTAGTTGTAATCGCCTTTACGTATACAACGTTCACCATTTAAGTACACTGATTCGAATATTTTCTCCCAGTACCACGCTGGGGATACGAACCACGGCCACTCCGATGATGTCCGAGTGTATGCCGTCGCTAGCACTGGGCTGCAAGCGGCTCGTTAGGAATCGAGAGAAATCAGGTAGAAATGTCTCCCTTGTGACCATCTGCGACATCTACTGATTTTAGAGAGAATGTGGTTCGAATCCCCAGCGTGGCAATGGGAGAAAATATTTGAATCAGTGTACTTAAATGGTGAACGTTGTATACGTAAAGGTGATCACAACTAAACGAGCCATCATGATTGATGAAGGTCGTAAGCCCTAATGGTACACATACTAACATTGAAATAGCACTCATACAAATGTGATGTTTGCAACAGATATTGAACGTGTATTCATAAGAATCGCGTCCACTGTGTGGTCTAAAAAGTTGATAGCATGCGCTAATATTGTTAAAATAATAAATTAATAATAATATAACACTTTTCTATACAAAGTTGTCAGTATAGCCGGTGGAACTTATTGCCTGAGGCAATTTTTTCCAGTCAACCGGTCCCGTCCAATCTGAGACATGCCAACCCCGGGTAGAAAATTTCAAGTGAAAAAACAAATTGAAAACTTTTGACCCGACCGGAAATCGAACCCGGGACCTCAGTAAAAAAAGTCAGCGTCGTTAGTATATTAAAAATGAAATACGTCTAACTTGATAAGTTTGTAGGAGAAGTTTTCCATTTAAAAATTGAATATCAGTAGTAATGAATTATTAGTCATCAGTTATTTATTACATACTAGCTGACCCATCGAACTTCGTCCCGATCAATAAAATATTGCTGGGTAACATAACATAGCCAACTACTCATTGTGAAAAAACCAAAAGTTATGTGGTTATAATATTATGAATCAGTTATTTCAAAAGCAACAAAACTCACCCATTTCTATTTTAGATATCTATATTGAATTTTCATCATCTTACTTATAAAAAGTCATAAATAGTCTTATAGGTAATACAGACTTTTTTATAAGTCAGATGATACTAAATTAATTGCACAACCAAAACACCAGAAAAAGGTTCATTAATTGGTTTAAAATGGTTAAATTATGTGTGAATGTTAAAAAAAAAGTATTTCTGAAGCATGAAAGAAAATTTATCAATAAAATCTGCGTACCAATGCGGAATGTTTGGAAACTCGATGGTTATCAGGTAAATAAAAATTATGTTTTTATGGGATTTTTCACAGATGGCGCGGTTGTTGTGAGGAAGCCCGTTCCATACTCACTTTAAAACAGTATTATATATTTTCATACTATTTTCCATCCATTTTTTTATTTTGTAATTATTCTTTTTTCCGGAACGGAGAAGAATCCAATAAATCAAACATCGGAAGAATCTGTTCAGCCGATCTCGGGTTATAAGTGTTCGCACTAACCCGACTTTCATTTATATAGTAGATGTCGGTTCAAAAATAAATCATAACCGCCATCCATGAAATCTTTCTACCAAAATATCACTACTATTACAATAGATGGCGGTGGCAGTTCTGTTTGATAATCCTTTCAATACTAATTAAAATGTATAATTTATATCTTTCTTATTCATTTATTCAACTTTTTATTAGTTATTCTGTTATCCGGAGCGGAGAAGAATCCAATAAATCAGTCGTCGGAAGAATCTGTTCGGCCGATCTCGAGTTATAAGTGTTCGCACTAACCCGACTTTCATTTATATAGTAGATTTAATGGAATCTCCTAATCGTACGTTTCAATAAAGTAACGCATTGCGGGAGCTACTACGTATATAACCTTCAGCGACTGTTATTTTTTCCCTACTATAATTTATTCCGATTGAGTGGGTACCTACTAAGCTGGCGAGGTTAAAAATGTTAATTGAAAATGTTGAATAATTTGAATAAATTTACAAGCAGTTTAAGAGAAAAATTAATATAAAAAATAAGTCATTTCGAGCAACCGTTTATCGCAAATAATATTTTCACCGCTGATAAAAGAATCTTTGAAAGGAGTCCTTTTGGCTAAAGAGTCCCTAGAGCGTAAAAGGTATGAATTTGAAATGAATATTTATGTTTTTTTTGGAAAAGATTTATTTTTTCAAATTTCCATTGTGAATGCTCATCAATATTATTATTTACATTTCAAAAAGATAATATTTGAACCCACGGAGAATCATTGAATAATTTTCTGATATCTTTGACCTTTAGTAAACTTCCTAAATAATCAGTACCCAACACAAACTCCCTTTATATCCCACTTAGGGACATAGCGAGGCAACAATAGCTCTCTATTGCACTCGATCGTGCGCAATGCTTACGCACCATGTCCAAATTCCTCAGCTCTGCTTGGAAAGAGCGGAACACGGTAGGTATGAGAGGTTTTGCTCCTCTTCGGGACCCTGATGGGAGATAGAAGAGCGCTCTCCTTGGCCAATTATCATTTGGCATCCTTAACACATGCCCCAGTCAAGTCCATCTCCTCTTCATGGTACTTAATAGATATGATGGGCCTACGCTGGGTGCGCCAGCGTATAGCGTCGTTCTTAATGCGGTGACACCATCTTATACCCAAATTCTCCTGAGGCACTTCATTTCAAATTCGGAGACATGCTGTAGCTAGTGAAAATAAATTTCATACAAAATGTGAGAGGAGAAAATTTCACAAAGTTAACGTTATTTGTTAAAAAAAATTCTCCCCGTAGATTTTGTATGGAGAATCATTAATATTTCCACCCCCATTTTTGTTTAAATTTTTTTTAGGTATGATGCCGTAAAGACAGCTTAGTGAAATTCACAGCATACGTAGTTTGATAAATTGGCAAGTTTTTTGAAAATTTTAAATTGTATACCTCATTTTGGGATTCTAGATTTTTTTGGCACGATGGTATCAGATAGATCCATCATTGTTTTTGTTTCTGATAGTCATATATATTATTATGTACTATTCAGCTATTCTTTAAAAAAATATTATGTATGAACCTCAAAAATTAGTGTCTCTGATGTAACCATTTATATCCTGTAAGATGGGATTTGACAATAAAAGTACTAAAATAATTATAACTCGTAAAATAATTGCTTAACATTGACAACTGACTCATTGGAGTTGTGATTTTGCCTGACAGTTGTTGTTGTGACAGTAGTATTAAGATCAGACATATCAGCTTAGCTGCCTGTCTGATAACGAACTATAATAATTATAATTTATCGGGCTATTTGGATAGCCCTTAAGGTGTTCTATCCCCCCCCCCCCCACTTTCGCTAAGTTGTACTTTCTGGGATATCCTGTATAACTGGGACTGGTATCATAGAGTCTTGTAGAGTTTACCTCGCAATGGACCAAAGAATTTCATAATAGATGAAAATAATAATAAATATGCTACATATTTCTCAACCTATCAAATAATTATTGACGTATCGCATGAAAGAACGTTAGATATGCATACTAAAAGTTTAAAGATATGAAGTATGAACCTTCAAAGTTAGAACCAAAATTTTAGAGATTTCTTTGGGGTCCATTCAAAATTCTACGAAATCTTAATATATATAAATCTCGTGTCACAATGTTTGTCCTCAATGGATTCCTAAACCACTTAACCGATTATAATAAAATTCGCACACCATGTGCAGTTCGATCCAACTTGAGAGATAGGATAGTTTAAATCTCAAATTATAGTCGCAATTTTAATTTATTGCTAATTATTTGTCTGTTATTATTTGACAGTCACAATTATCTGTTAACTCCAAATGATTCTGACAGATGTCGATACCTTTCGACTGGGTTGAGTAAGTAATCAATAGATGGCGCTGCTATGGTAAATCTACGAACGTGTCATATAAGCTACATTTTAACAGCATAATTACCACGTGTTGTTGACGCTATAATATGCTATAAAATATTTAGAAAAGGTTAGGGATCTGTAAGAAAACTAAATTATTTTTAAGTATCTATCTACCCGTGCGAAGCTGGGGCGGACCTGTAGTATCTTATAAAAATATCCAGGTATATAAAATAGCCAAGCACTCAAACTGTGGGGAATTCTCCGCAATTATTGTTCTCAGTGTTAGTGGTTATTTCATACAAATTTACTCTGTGTTCTTGTTTCTCAAAATATGTCATCATGAATAATCCAGTTTATTGCGTGAAAAATAAACGAATTTAAAACCGATGAAGTGTTTTATTGTTGATACCAATAACAATAAGATACTTATTGTTAACTTTCTTTATAATATATTCATAGAATATTTACATTTGGCAAAAGAAGTGTCATAAAATAAAAAGACAACGACCATTGTTTATTTTTGTAACAAAAGACATTTTCAAAACAAACATAATTTGCCGCAGCTATTATTTTATTTATTTATTTATTTATATAAAGAAATACAATCATTTTTACACAGCATATCTGATTACCCAACTAGGTGAAGAGACCTGTTCTAGGGCAATCGTACAGTTTCTGTATGAATACAATCCAAATATGAAAACAAGATCATTGATAAGGCAATCCTACACATTTGAATGATAATACACACTGTTCGTCTATTATATAAACACACGAAATAACAACTAATCTGTAGCCCTAGTATAAGTTTTCGATGATCGAATATCGAAACGATCATCGAAAGAGTTTCGAAAAATTTTCATACTAAAATGATCGAATGATTCGATCATTTGTACGCTAATAAGCGCTTGTTTGCCTGCAATTAGCTTTCGATAAAACTCGTACTAGCTCCACTGACCACTGCAATAAATTTGAAATCCTTCCACGAAATATAATAAAACCTAAATAAACCCCACCAGACAACGTTGAACATTAGCAGGTGCGCTGAGAAAAGATAAGACCGGGTAAATGTGGCTTAAACAATAACCAACCAAACTGAATGTATTTTTATGAAATTTACGAGGAAAATCGATTTTTTGCAGTGTTAGTGGTAGATTATTAAAATTTTTGAAAATGCCAGTAGATAGAAAAAAGTCTACTCTATCGAATGATATAAAAAACCGAAAATCGACCTAATGTATACTATTCAACGTTATTCCAGGCGATACGTCGATTCTTGAGAACAAAAATCCAATTTGTTCGAAGAACAAAAATAACTATAATTTCTTAAGAAAAATGCCACCTCATGCTGAGTCATTTGGGGCTTATAATTTATAAAATATACCAACATTAATGGAGATATAAAAAAAATGTTCAGAGGTCCTCTTCAAACGAGACATGAGAACAAAGGGATGCACGTACAAAGAGAACTTGATTATGATCAAATTATTAATTATCTACTTGTGTACATTATTTTCTGTAGGGAGATTGTAGAGGGATGAGAAAAACCATTTGAATTTGGTTCATGGGTTTATAAAAATAGTGTAAATTTCAAAATTCTTTTATAGAGTGAGTATATTATATTTTTTTCGTGAGTAGTTATATTAGTAATTATAGTTTCGTGAGTAGTTATATTGTTAGTGAGTATATTATATTTCTTTCAGTACGACAGTGGAGGAATTACAGCGCAGTGTTTCAAGACTCTGCGACGAAACAGCACGCCTTGGCCTTCGAGTCTATGCCAGTAAGACGGAGCTCATGGCGAATAATGCCTGCCCCGATAAACAGCTACCGATAACCATCGATGGTCACCAGGTCTCCCGGGTGGATATGTTTAAGTACCTGGGAGCAACCATTACCATCTCTGGTGACCTCGGGGCTGAGCTCCCGATACGTATCGGTATGGCGAGTGGCGCCTTTAACAACATGACCAAGATTTGGAAAGCGTCGGCGTTTAGTGTCGAGACGAAATGTAAACTGTTTGATGCGTGTGTGTTGCCCATTCTCTTGTATGGGTGTGAGTCCTGGCACCTGACCAAGGCCCAGGCACAAAAAGTCTCAGCCTTTGAGATGAAGTGCCTAAGGAGAATTCTGGGCGTAAGATGGTACCACCGCATCACGAACGACGCTATACGCCGGCGCACCCGGCGTGAGCCCATCACCTCCACCATTGTGGGGAGGAGATGGACTTGGCTGGGACATGTGTTAAGGATGCCGAATGACAGTTGGCCGAGGAGAGCGCTGTTCTTCGTCCCATCAGGGTCCCGAAGACGAGGAAGACCCTCTCACACTTTGTTCCGCTCCTTCGAAGCAGAGCTGAGGGACATGGTGTGGGAGGAGGTCATACACATTGCGCAAGATAGTGCGCAATGGAGAGCTCTTGTTGCCTCCCTATGCCCCTAAGTGGGGTCTTAAGGGAGTTTGGATTGGATATTATATTACTTTTGTTATGTAACAGAACAACAATGTCTGTTTCTGAAAACCAGTTAACATTTGAATAAAATGAATGTACCTACCTACATTGGTAACGAAAGCAATAATTGAGATTGATAATAAAAGTTTACTCAGTTTTGTTTTGAAGGAGATGGAGGAGGCCTTTGTCCAGCAGTGACCGGGAATAGGCTGAGAAGAATAGTTTTGTTTTTGTCTACATACTCAAATTGTTCATAGAAATGAAAAAACCAATCCGATATCGGGAAATATTTCGATATTTCGTACAATAAGTCGATAACAATAATAAAAGGCCTCAGTGGGAGATGTCCTACATATTATTTAGCGCTATAGATTCGAATAAAAAAATGATAGTGCAACCGTACATTCTTCTAAACTCTTCATAACTTTCACTTAACAAACACAAACTGAACAGTAGATATAGTAGAAAAAGTATTGAAAAATGGGGCCTTTGAAAACATGACAAAAATCTAGAATGCGTCGGCGTTTAGTGTCGAGACCAAAATGTGAACCGTTTAATGCGTGCGTGTTAACCATTCATTTTTATGGGTGTGAGTCCTGGCACCAGGCACAAAAAGTCTCCTCGTTTGAAACATAGTGCCTCATGAGATTTTTGGGTACAATATGGTACCACCGCATCACGGACGACGTCATACGCCGGCGCTTCATCAATCACTTCTACTATTATTATGGAGAGTAAATGGACTTGGCTGGGGCATGTGTTAACGATGTCGAATGACAGTTGACCGCTGTTCTTCCTCTCATTAGGTTTACGATTTTAAGGAAGACACTCTCACAACATTTTCCGTTCCTTCGAAGTAGAGTTGAGGAACATTGAGCGGGAAGAGGTCATTTAAGACGCGCTAGATCCAGCGCAGTGGAGGGCTTTTGTTACCTCCCTGTGTCCCTAAGTGAGGTCATAAAGGGAGCATGAAATGGTATGGTAATACTAAAAAAACTAACGTTATCGCTGTCCACCTCATTCGAGATACTACACGTGTAAAAAATCACTGTTAGCCTGATGAAAAATTGTAGAAATTTGCTTTCAATGTATTTTGTTGTCACATAATTGAAATTGCTTTTTAAATGCGATCAATTAATTTTGATCCGATTCAATTAACTTCATTAATTGACTTTTTTTTTTTTAAATTAAAATAGCACTCATTAACGGTAATGTAGGAGATTTAATATACCAATGGCTGACAACCCATGAGGTACACGAATAATATTAGGTCTTTACCTATGAAATTGCCGTTTTGTATGAAAAACTTAAAGTAGTTTTTTTTTCAACATTTATTTATTTTATTTCTGTTATTCAAACTAATCACCCATTCAATTGATACATCTTTGCCAATGCAGTGGTAGTTTATTGATGCCCTTCTTGTACAAATCAGCTGCACCGGAGGCAACAACTACTCTCTCTCGGGAATTGAATTTTATTTCCCGCTAAAAGGTTATCCAAATTTTAGAAAAGGTAATAGTCCATTGGTGTAAGATCTGGTGAGTATGGTGGATGAGGAAAAGCCTCCAACCACAACTCTCGCAGCTTGGAGATTGTCTGTTGTGCAGTATGGGGTCGCGCGTTGTTGTGAAAGAGCAGCAGGGATGACCGATTGACCAAAACTGGTTGTAGATGTGCGAGCATCTCCATCATTGTCTTCAGTTCTTCACAATAATACACATCTGCAGTAATGCTCATCTGTTTTTTAAGAAGCTGTGATGAATCACACCGGCACTAGACCACTAAACAGTGACCATCGCCTTTCTAGGGGTCATTTTTCGTTTACGATATTGCTTTGGTACTGAACCAGGATCTAACCAATTGGCTGACCTCTTTTGATTGTCTAACAGAATCCAATTTTCGTCGCACATAACTATTCGGTTCTAAATTCGTTCATTTCTGTGCCCGATGATCGGCGCGCGGTAGATCACGACACGTACGTTGCGCTGGCGATCGTTGAGTACATGGAGCACCCATCTAACGAGCTTTTTTATCGTGTCAATTTGTCGCAAATGGACCAATAATGAAAAACGGCAGTTTCATAGGTAAAGACCTAATATTATATTATGTCTACTAGCTCTCCCGACAGACCTTTTCCCGTGGTCCTTACTATGAATATTGAATTCGAATTTGCTTAGTGATAATAAATTAAATACCTTTTATGTCATTGTTTTTGGAAGAAAATTTTGAAATAGCGCCCGCTCCGTCTTTGACAATGGAACCTTAATAATGTTCAAATTTATAATTTTAAATCAGCTGTGGTTGAATTTCGAGCACTGGTCGACCTCTAGTTTAAAAGAATGCCCCAATCTCCAGATCAGAAGGTAGATGAAAGAAAAAACGTCTGAAATTCAATGTGTCTAAAAAAGCTAATGATCAGTCGGAGAAGTTTCTGACTTGGATGTAGTGGACTTTTACCAAAGACCATGATTGGAATTTGGAATGGAGCGTCTACAGCCACTGAAGGTTTGGTCTTCCTTGTTTTCCCTTTCTTCAACACCTTCTGTAACTGTACTCACTAGCAACGAAATCTAACGGACGACAGCCAAACAAACGGGTCATTATAATTATTGTTGATAGTCATATAAATTATAAATGGTTGTTAACGCCGAGTTTCGTACTGTTTCGTATCGGAGGTCGTGGGTTCGATCCCAGGTGCCGACCTTTTTCCTCTTTCGTGACACAAGCTTTTAGTATATACATACATAACTGAATTATTATGTAGAACATAACGAATAGGTATCGACTTATTAGTTCTGTTGAGTAAAATATTTCTCTTGCGGTTCAAAGTGTAGTTCAACGGAAAGTATAATGTTTCGGACGAACTTTAACAATATTTATTATTAAACTAGCTTTCCCGATAGACGATGCGTCTGTTTTAAACCATGTATATTCCATCCGCATTCTGTCAATCGCACCAATTGACAATTTCTGTCAAAATTTCAAAATTGGAATAAAAATTATAAGGGAAAAAGTACTAATAAGGATGTCTACGTAGAGTTTTCTTTAATTTTCCATGCATTTTTCTTAATTTTTTTCTTCTAAAAGGACATTCTCCTGGTATAAGCCTACACGAGAAAAAAAGAATTAGCGATATCGGTCTAGCCGTTTCGGCGTGATGCGATGACATCGGGAAATAGCTATCCATTTTTATATCCATATAAGATGAATTATTGTTCATACAAAAAACTTCAGCATTATCGTAAAGATTTTGTAAAAAAAAATGAATAAATTTGCTCTTCAAAATTCTAAGTAGTGTTGTGGACTTAACTTAGTTTAGAAATTGAATCAAAACTATGTATACATACCTATACCTACTAGAGATCTTTTGAAAGGATGTTGAATAAAACATAATAATGCGTGTAGGTAGTGTAAAAAATTTACAAAAACTCCTTAGAAATTTCCTTTAGGAAGTCCCAGCACTATTCTTTCACCATTTTTCTTTTTGTTCAAAATCATATCATTGTTTATGTTTCTTGGAAAATCCTAGTACGTGAAAAACATATTCGTTCTATTGTTAAAAAAAAAATCTGTGTGTTTTTTTGTTCTGTTCCTTCTTACACAGGACACAATTCGAGTATTTTCCAACAGTATTGGCATAAACGGTTGCTTAATGTTTAAAAAAATCTAAAATAAACCATATTTAAAACGATATATAGCCGAAAGAGCAAATCTTATAAATACTAAATTTTTAAAGAAAACAAACTTTGCGGTATAACGATCAATTAATTGTTATTTCCGAAATATATTTTCGGAGTCCAAAAAACTCTCCGCTGAAAATGGTCGCATAGTCGGCCGAAAATATATTTCGGAAATAAAATCTATCGTAAGGCCCTGTCCTAGCTGGTCGCATGATCGCATGAACGCGGACGCCCTTTTAAAACATATAACATTGTATGAAAGTGTCCTAACTGGGCAGACGGACATACGTATATTCGATCGTCCGATCGGTGCCTTGCTTGAAATGATTGCGCGTCGCTTGTATTGCTCTGTTGTATCGATAATTAATACGACACCTACTTGCCAAAAGTTCTTACTTACTAACATTCATATTTATTTGTTTGCGTTGTCAAGGAAAATGGACGCGCGAGCATGCGACGGCAGTTAGGACACACAATTTTCCATCGTGGGATTACAAATTTGTTTATGCGTTCATGCGCAATCGTGCGATCATGCGACCAGTGAGGACAGGGCCTAATATTGCAAATTTGTTTTCTTTATAAATTGGTATAATGACAAAATATTACAAAGTTACAAATAATGTGTTTGAAGAATCTGTATAAATACAGATTATATAAATAAACGATTTAAATATCGCAATTCTGATCCTATTACAATCTCAATAACGATGTCATTATGAAATTTAGTATGTGTTCTGATTGGAAAGCGCTCGCGCGTCCACGCGTCGAGAGTCATAATATACCTACTCAAACGCGGACGGACCGTTCAAATTGAGAACATTGTATAATAAATGTTTATATGAAAATGCTCCTTTGGCAATCCTGTTTCCCTATTAATTTCACTAGGTGTCCGCGAGATATGTTACATAATAATATATCGACAAAATGCATCATACTTGATTCTGATCAACATCTGAGTTCATAATAAACATACAACTGTTTCTACTGGATAAGAAACCTGAAATGGTCTATTATTCATATTCAATGAACTTTGTAATATTTTATTTAATGATTGTAAGTTTGTTTGAATAAAAATTAAATAAGTTATAAAATTATTTGTGGTCCCCCAACGTGGTAAAGTAAAATGGGGACCAATTGAGGACAATACCTATAACAGATTTTTAGGACAATCCAAAAACGTATGACGTTTTACTAAATACCGGTCGTCCAACAGATTTTGTTGAAAGCCTTTTAAAAAATTGTTTGACTCCCGATATTTTTCTAAGTGTACGAAACTTTGCTGGTTCACACAATACACAATATCATAACAAAAATCCAACTATGTTTTCCTCCTGATTACAGCTGATATTTTACTATTTTTGGCCTCGGCTTTCTTCAATTTTCATCACTTGTTCTGCCAACTACGGCTTTTATCTTATACACTACTACTTCTCTTATCCCATCCTCCACGCTCTCACTTCATTAGAAGGCTCTCGTAATTTCATCTAGACACTTCGTGTAATCTCTCACCCATTCTCTCTTGATGATAACAGCACACACAACCTCCCTATCACACTACTCGTTCACATCAAAACAAAAGCTAATTACTTGTAGCGGGTTTCCCCTCACAAGGGAGATGTTGCTCCGTCTTCGGCTTAGCTCAATCGGTATGTTGTGGAGCAGTCTCTCTTTCACTCTCAGTTGGTGTTGTGGTCCGTAATGAAGATAGGTCAATGTGATGGAGATGATTGTAGGATATTTTATAAAAAAGATCACTTGAAGAAACAGAGTTTATTGTCTTGGTTAAAAAAGGACACAAAAATTCACAATTTCTTTTACAACAAAAGTTATAATTATTTAATTATCGGCTCTAGCAGTTCGATATAACGGTTAGAATTTATCACACGAACACTTGAAAAATAGAATATAATTGAGATACCTTAACACAGAAGGCACTCTATATATAATTCTACGTTTTAAATATAATTCAAAGCAAAGTCTTTAACCGAAATTAAGTTATTATTTATCCGAGCAAGAAGCTACGTGCTTCTTGTTCAGGGTGTAAGAGCAGAGTGAGTCGTAACTAACAGAAGAGGAGGGAGTTACTTTCTTGATCCTACCAAAAGAAATTAGAAAAAGGGTGGAGTTATTTTTCTACGTAATTCCTTCAAATCACGTCAGACCCACATGACTAATAGTAGTCATTAGTGTGAAAAGGATAGAAGATAATGCCCTCTTGCACTCTCACTTAAGAAAATATTAAATTTAGAAATATGGAGTAGGAGGAGTCAAATATGCATTTTTTTCCTATTTCCGGCTCCTCCCGAAAACCGTTGGATAATATGTTTATACATAACTACACAAGAGGTGTGTATAGCAAAATCTATTGCGTATTAAAAATTAATAATATTAAATCTTTATGAGATCTATTTTACATGCTACAAATCGATTCTAAGTTAATTGAAAGAAAAAAAAAGAAAAAAAAAGAAAACTCTTAAGTTATCTTTGGAGCATAACACAAGGACAGTGTCATATTTCTTCAAGGAAAAAAAAAATTGATAGATTAAAGGAAACAAACATTCTTATAAACATTAGACAATACATATCTCTAGATTAGAATATTCTAAGCAGGCTGGTATACAAAACTTATAAATAAAAAAAAACTAAAAATATCTAAGTGTTGAGACATATGATGTGTCCCTCGCATAGAAGTATGGAACCAGTCTCAGGAAATTAAAGGTAGTAAGATATTGACTTTGTTTTCTGTACACATTCTTACCAGTTCGTTCGTCCGCATTTGTGCTTCATTCACGCAACTTTTGCTCCTAAAATTCATTCTTCTACTTAATACAATCATTAGTACAAAAAAAAATTGCATTGTCAAAGTCAAGATATGTCTAGAGACTGTGAACCAAACCTCGTGCGAGTAAGTCACAAAGAAAATTCACAACAACAAAAAAAAATATTATATAAAATACATCAGTCAATGGGGATAAGATATAGAACATAAAAATAAATAAATACAAGAATACCTTATATAATTTCCTAATAGTGCTTGAAATATTATTATTAAATGATTTTAAAATGCCTCTAACATTTCTTCAAAGTGAAGAGATGTCCACTTTTATTTTCACTGAACACTGTTTTTATAGTTAAAAGCACTCCTGAATCATAGGACATAGCTCAAAGAGTTATGGAGATAACTAAATTAGATGTTGCCGTTTGCTGTACATTTATTTCAAATTTAAATTCATACAGAGAACAAATCACAAACAATATTTGTAAGAAAATTTATAAGCAGGTAACTTAAACAATCCGTTTGCCCTTTGAAATACGGATACGAAGAAAAGAAAAGGTGTTGTTTTTCTGGCTAGCAATCGTACATAAGATGCTTCAATAAAAAGAAAACCCAGGCGCCACTTAGTTTGATTTATAGAGAGGGCTAAACTAAGAAATACCCTTAGAGAAAAATTAATTATCATATCTTATTTTAATAAAAGAATATACCCCCATGACAATTGTAATAATTAAGTTATAGTACACAATTGAGTAGAGCGTCCTCAGTCTCAATATGTATAGGTTAAATAGTAATAATTAGACATAAAAATTACGGCGAGTTGCAACTCTATAGGAAGAAAATTTAATTACAGTAAGAGAATTAACCTAATAATCCCTCCTAGTTTCAGAAGATTAACTAAGAACCGGCTGATTGCAGACGAAGAAGAGATATAAACTAAACTAGATACAAAAAAAATAAGGTATAAGGTCTCTATACAACAGTAATCATTGATATTTCAAAACCTTATTACCAAAAAAATTATTACTGGAGCTTATTCTTAGCTAGCTGGCTGTGGCGTATAGTGTTATGTACAACACGCACTGGATCTAACAGAGTTATTTACAATCTTGGCCTGAACCACAGATGTACCAAAAGAAACATACGGACTTATTTGACAAGTACGTTTCAACATTTACACTTCTCAAACATTAGAAGGTACCAAAAAAGAAGAAGGCATTTGTAACGTCAAGATATCTCTTATACACCCTCTACTTGATCTAACCAAACCTTCCCTATTCAAGTTTCAAACAATAAAAAAATTAAACAAAACACAAAAAAAATTGGCCGCCACTGACGAACATTACAATACGGCGAATATTATACTCAGCTGAGACTGCTGACCTACATAATTTCACGGCCACAATGGTGTCCTTAAACTTCACAGCTGATGGTCACTAGGTCAATGGCGTAGAGTATACAACTTTCTATTTCGTTAGTTGTTCCGGTGTAGGAAAAGGGAGGTCCTCTGTGACGTGATATGGGGCGGAACTTAACATGAGAAAAAAAAGTATACGTCTGCACTCTTCTGGTGCATACCTCAATCATGTCATCTCACTCACCGATGGTAGCGGAGAATTTGCAATGGGTGCGGCCTTGTGCTACACCAGACTATGGGGTAAAATATTATAGGAATTTAATAAAATTTGGGGTAAAAGAGCGATGCGGATTCTGCCCACAGAGAACTCATATGTCTGTACTCTTTTTGCAAATGCAATTTATAAGTCATCTCACTTCCTCCTAGTCTAAGCGGGGCAAAATACTTTTAATAATGAACGGGTTGTTTAAACATTGGGGCCGTGGTGGACTCACACAAGGCGGGTTATTTCGTTGGCGGGACGATATCCACGCACAAATTATTAAATAAAAAAAATTATTCAATAAATTTTTTGTAGGAGATATTTTTAACTTATGAAAAACACTCAACAAAGCTTATTACCATAATATGTAAGGGATAATATAAGAGGGGTTTTTTTAAACTTATTTTGGAATATGATCAGGTGTCCACAGATATTACACATCATGAGTTAAGATATCAATTTATTTATATTTTTATTATATCCTTGACATGGTATACTCCGAGGGAGTTGTCAGTACAATTTCTCAATTCAAAAACGGTATTCGATATTTTTCGGACTACTTGGGACTTAATGAAACGAGGAGCTAATTTTTTGGAAAAATAGAGGGCAGCATTTGAGAGTACAAATGATCGTCTCCATACGTACTGACCTACTGACAATGTTATATCTTTGCGCCGTAGATTATAACGATCCTTATTCTTGTTAAACGCTTGTACTAACGTTTGTGCGACTTTATTATAAAGATTTTCTAAAGACGAAATGTCATTCAATCTTTGATCCAATATACTATCTGACTCGGACGGAGAATTCTGATTTACCTGGAGTGGTTTATAAAAGGAAGCGTGTGGAATGTATTCTCTACCGAACATCAAAAAATGCGGAGGATATCCGGTAGCAATGTTTGTCATAGAATTTAAACAAGAACAGATCTTTGGAAGCTGTTTACACCAGTTACGTTGGTCTTGTTCTACCAATATCGCCAACAAGGTTACTAAAGACTGATTATACCTTTCAGAGACGTTATGTTGGGGATGAAAATATGCGTTATATCTAAGATCATTTATTCCGTGGGAGTGTAAAAATTCTTTAAACTGTCGAGAAACAAACTGTTTCCCGTTGTCCATCACCAACTGTCTGGGAATACCAAAGATTTTAAAGATTCTTTCTTCTAAGATTTGAATTATACTACTGGTATTTGCGGCTCGGAGAGGATATGCCCAAGTCATTTTACTAAAATTACAAACTACAGTGAAAATGAAACGGTTACGTTTATGACTCAACGGTAAGGGACCGATAAAATCCATAGATAAGCTTTCCATAGGACGTTCAACCTTTTTAGGGTGTTTCATGAGACCATGAGCACCTTTATTGTTATGCTTATATGCCTTGCATACTTCACATCTGCTTACAATTTGTCTAACAAGGGATTGCAGTCCCTTACTGAAGTAAGTACGGGAGATAAATTCGTAAGTTTTTTCTATTCCTGAGTGACAATTTCCGGTATGGTAATCTACTATGACTTTTTCTATTTTACACGAGGGTACAACTAATTTCCAGTGATGCGAAGGTGAATTAGACAAGGAATCTCTTTTATATTTAGAGTAACGATACAAGTGTCCTTCACTTATCATAAAATTCGTATATGATTGCGGTTTCTGTGCACAAGATTTATACATTCTATTATACCAGGGGTCTTCAACATTTTCAAACGGTTCTGGAACAGATAGACTAGAAACAGGAATACGGCTCAATCCGTCGGCCAAGTTGTTTTCGCAGCCACGCTTAAATACAAAAGTGAAATCAAACTGTGAAAGTCGGCAAGCCCATCTGGCTAACCTACCAGAAGGTGAAGAAATTGAGTTTAGGTATTTTAAACATCCGTGATCACTGACTACTGTAAAGTGTACTCCGTCTAGATAGCTTTTAAAGTGTTGTATAGAATCCACTATGGCGAGAAGTTCTCTCTCCGTGGTACTATAATTTCGTTCTGGACCGGACAATTTACGTGAATGATAAGCAATTATATATTCTACTCCATTAGAGTCTTTCTGGGACAAGAAGCTGCCCAAGGAAACTCCACTTGCATCACACGTCAATGTATACGGAAGGGAATAGTCTGGTGGTTTAAGGATTGGAGCGGAAATCATTGCTTGTTTCAAGGCTTGGAAGGCAAGTTCAGCTTCATTTGACCATTCGAATTTTTTACCGTTAAATTTATTACTCGTGAGGCGAGTCAAGGGAGAAGCAATCTTAGAAAAGTCCTTAATGAAACGCCTGTAATAAGACATTAATCCCAGAAATGAGCGGATTTCTTTACTGGTGGATGGTCTAGGATAATCTTTCATAGCACTAATCTTATCTGGGTCCGTATGAATTCCCTCCCTGTCAATAATATGACCGAGGTACTTAAGCGATGATTTACAAAACACGGATTTACTGAGCCTAATTGTCAAGTTGGCTTCTTTCAAGCGCTGGAGAACAATTCGTAAGGTGGAAATATGGGAATCAAAATCTGAACTACAAATCAAAACATCATCAAGGAAACTGAATACTCTTTGTCCCAAATCGGAGAAAAGCTTATCCATAATTCTCTGCATTTCGGCGGGCACGTTTTTAAGGCCGAACGGGCAGGTAACAAACTGATACATCCCTTTGGATTCTACATAGAAGGCTGTCTTAGGTCTGCTTTCTGGACTCAAAGGAATTTGCCAGAAGCCGTAGCTCAAGTCTAAGGTGGTTAAGAACTTGGTGTCTCTCAGATTATCCAACATATGGTTGATATTAGGGAGTCTATAAGAGTCTGAGACTGTGACCTCATTCAATCTTCTAGGATCGAGAACGAATCTAGCTGTGCCATCGGATTTTGGTACACAGAAGCAGGAATTTAACCAAGGGGAACGTGAAGGTTCTATTATTTTTAAAGCTATCATTTTATCTACCTCTTGACACATCTGAACTCGTCGTACATGGGAAGCTGGATATAATTTCTGTTTAACGGGCAAACTATCACCTGTATTAATGACATGAGAAACTACATTTGTCCTACCCAAACCCATCTTCTCAAAAGAAATATTCTCGAATTCATTTTTCAGATCATCCAAAATTTTCCTCTGCGACACTGTCAAATCGTTTATGGAGTTAAGACATTTTGGAGCTGATTCTACATTAGACGACTGTTGATCAGATATGGATGCTACCGTAACATGAGTTTTGGTGGGGAACAACCGAGGAATTATTCCTGACTTTTCCAGAAAGGGTGACCCTAAAATGAATTGGTCAGGAATGGAAGGAACAATAACAAATTTAACCTGATGAATTTTATTGTTGTAACATAATGGCAAAACTATGGTACCTATAGATCTTATGGAATTATTGTCAACCCCACGAATATTTTGCTGACAATATTCAGGACGGAACCCTATTTCGATAAAAGACCGATATAACTGACCCCCTAGGACATTACAAGCTGATCCGGTATCAAGCAAGGCTCGGAGTTGTATTTGAGAGATAGAAAATAGCAAATAAGGGCGTCGATCTCTCTCGTTTATTACGGAAACTTTATTGACCTGCAATGTTGAAAAGAACAATTTAACACTCTGAATCCACGACAATCTTTCGCGAGCTGAGGTCTCTGGGCTCGGGAAAATTGCAGGATTCATTATTCGTTTTTTGAATTTCTAAGTGGGGGAGGCGGTTTACTCACGTCAGGTAAGCGTTGGCGTGGCACAGGATTGAAGGGTTTCCTAAACTGAAATGAATGAACATTATTGGCACTGGGCCCTGACTTAGAGTAGCAATTACGAGCAATGTGACCTATACGTCCGCAGTGAAAACATTTAAGCATAGGAGCAGAAGGCTGTTGAGAAGAAATTGATTGAACAGGGTGTTTCCTTACTATCTTAACTTTAGAGGGAGAGCGGGTTGGAACTGCAACCGAAACACACTCCAACTCCGTGCAAACTTCATCCAGCTCAGCAATTGAGTTCGGTCTCCTGGACACTAATACACTGGCATATCTGCTATCTAATCCCTTTCTGATGGCCTTTAGGATATCTGACATACGCAATGGAGACTGTAAGGACTGATTCAAAAGTGTTATACGTGAAATGTAATCACTAGCACTCTCCAAAGGTTGCTGTGATGCAGTTAAGATTTCCAATCGTCTGTTGCCCTCAGCATCAGGCAAATCGAAGCGCTTGATAAACGATTGTTTAAGCTGTGTCCAAGTTTTAACACTGTTATAAAATGTCCGGTAGAAGGTGAGTGCTTTTCCCTCCAAAAATTCAGGCAAGGCGGGGCCTAGGTTTTCCACTGGAAAATTTCGAGCTCGGGAAATTTCCTCCAATCTCAAAAAGAAATCCCTAACATCCTCGACACCGGAATAATGTTGAACTGGCCATGAACTAAAATTGACTGAATGTATGATGTGTGATTGGTTAACTGTAGGATTGGGTCTATCTAAATTTCTACGAACCGGTGTAATAATTAAATCGTTGGAAACATTAGTATTTATCATCGTCACAGCCTGAGTGGGTGGAGAAGAAGGTACAAAACTATCACGAGGTGGATTAGTTTCCGAGAGGGTATCAGGACGTTGGATACCTAACAATTCCGAAGGGTGACTGTCACGCTGACCCACATCAGACAATAAGTTAGAATTGTAAAGTCTGCATTGCCTTCGCAGAGATTCAATACCTACATCAGGCTGGATACCTCTATTCAACAGTGCTTTAGAGAGAGTCTTGCACGTGGCCCTATCGACCCTAGGAATAACTTGATCTATCACGGAGGACATATTTAAGATTTAAAAGTATTGAGGTGACTATCGCAAACTTCGTCCGCCGTCGGCAGTCCCTGATAACAAAAAAAATTAGTCCACTCCAAAGAAACTATCAATAGTTCATTCTTTCTAGCCTGCAATCTTCCGCAGTTCAAGGGAGGGAAACTCAATCCTAAAGAAATTTTATTGTGGCATATGACCGTGTCCATATGCAACAAACAACAAAAAAAATAATTGCAACTGAATTCAACTTTCCATTTGCCGTCGGCACCCTTTCAACAAAAAAAAATAATCCCAAGATAGGTAGGTACTTTCACTACCCGTCGGCAACTTTCAACAACAAAAAAAATTAATCTTCAGATAGGTATTTTCACTTCCCGTCGGCAACTTTCAACACAAAAAAAATTCCCAAAAGGACTGTATGATCTACCACACTTCTCTGTACGCATCCGAATTTCAAGGGACAGAGGTTTCTCCTCATACATATATAAAAATTATTGGTGTAGCAAAAACAATACGGGCAACATAAAAATCATCTTAACTTTTTGAATTTATTTTTAACTGTTAACTATTTTTAAAAATTTTCCTCACCCGGGGATGCAGTCCTGGTTCCTCAAAGTGACTCCTGACCAGTCTTCATTGATGCCAACACGTTGGACGACATTCTGTAGCGGGTTTCCCCTCACAAGGGAGATGTTGCTCCGTCTTCGGCTTAGCTCAATCGGTATGTTGTGGAGCAGTCTCTCTTTCACTCTCAGTTGGTGTTGTGGTTCGTAATGAAGATAGGTCAATGTGATGGAGATGATTGTAGGATATTTTTATGAAAAAGATCACTTGAAGAAACAGAGTTTATTGTCTTGGTTAAAAAGGGCACACAAATTCACAATTTCTTTTACAACAAAAGTTATAATTATTTAATTATCGGCTCTAGCAGTTCGGTATAACGGTTAGAATTTATCACACGAACACTTGGAAAAATAGAATATAATTGAGATACCTTAACACAGAAGGCACTCTATATATAATTCTACGTTTTAAATATAATTCAAAGCAAAGTCTTTAACCGAAATTAAGTTATTATTTATCCGAGCAAGAAGCTACGTGCTTCTTGTTCAGGGTGTAAGAGCAGAGTGAGGCGTAACTAACAGAAGAGGAGGGAGTTACTTTCTTGATCCTACCAAAAGAAATTAGAAAAAGGGTGGAGTTATTTTTCTACGTAATTCCTTCAAATCACGTCAGACCCACATGACTAATAGTAGTCATTAGTGTGAAAAGGATAGAAGATAATGCCCTCTTGCACTCTCACTTAAGAAAATATTAAATTTAGAAATATGGAGTAGGAGGAGTCAAATATGCATTTTTTTCCTATTTCCGGCTCCTCCCGAAAACCGTTGGATAATATGTTTATACATAACTACACAAGAGGTGTGTATAGCAAAATCTATTGCGTATTAAAATTAATAATATTAAATCTTTATGAGATCTATTTTACATGCTACATACTTCATATGATATATCTTTGTTTTTTGGATGAGGATATCGAAAATATTAATTTACAGTCAGCATTATAATAATATGTTAACTGAACGATATTAAGACAAGAGTCCAAACAATTCACTCCATTAATCGTTATTTTAGCTACAAACCAGGAAGTTCTGCACAGAACCGCAGTTGACTTTGAGATTTCTCTTCTTCTTCTTGTGCCACTGCTATCGGAGGTTGGCGACCATCTGTGTATAAGTCTTGCGGTCTTAGGCCAGTCTCACCAACTCTGCAGCCTCTGATGGCACACCAAAGCACTACCTCTAGTTCTTTGGCCACGAGCCTCTTTTACTATCTAAATGAATACTAGTTTAAAAAAGGAATAATAATGTGTCTGTGTACGGCAAGATTTGGTCCTTCATCTAGATGTTCCGCGCGTTTGGTCAATAGTTACGTCCAATTCAATACTATTTATTGGTCGATTTCATGTATTGAGTAATAGGTTAGGGTTAGAATAATCAAGAATTATGTAGAAGAGAGCACACTATATACAACAATTTGACGATTTTGTCTGTATGACTATCTATATTATTTTCATTATTAGTAAAAATAAATAAACCTAGGTGTGCCAACGACGTACCGTTCAAACTTTGTCATTAACTGGGTCGACCTGGGGAGCGCAACCATCGACTCTGCGGACCGCAACCATCGACTCTGCGGACCTAAGCTCTCGGCTTGTGCCTCTCCGCGGCTGAATATGCGGCCCCAGTGTGGTTATCTTCACCGCACGCCAAACAGGTGGATATAGCCATCAACGAGACGGGCCGAATAGTATCTGCGGCCTTATTCTCGTAGCGCTTGAATTGCAATCTAGTTGAAAAGATATCTTAAAGGGCGGCTCGGATAAGGATTGGACCAATCAGAGAGAAAGGGGGAGTGTCATGATCGTTCCACGATTGGCTATATCGTATTGTTGACACTCCCTCTTTCTCTCTGATTGGTCCAATCCTTATCCGAGCCGCCCTTTAAGATATCTTTTCAACTACATAGATTGCAATTCAAGCGCTACGAGAATAACCCTGCTGGATGCCTGCAGCCTACTCGAGTGAGCGAAATTTACCCAATCATAGGCATTGCTCCTCCGAACATCAGGAGTAAGGTTGCAGCGGACTATGAGAGACAAAAACAGGAGACGGCCCCATGACACCCTCTGTTTGGCCACACGCCACCGACAGCTAGACTTAAATCCGGGAAAAGCTTCCTGAGAACGACATCTCCCCTAAAACTACCACCGGACAAGGCAAGGAAAGATTTCTGGCACACACTTTTGAAACGTCGTTTATATACGGTTAAAAAAAATTAAACAAAAAATCCATTTCCGTTTGTCCAAAGTAATTTGAGTTTTTTTCGCCGTGTGTCTTTGAAGTGTGCAGACGTGTTCGGAGCAACGCACCGTCGATAAGTTTTTAAAACTATTCTTTACTATTTCTTTTTTATTTTGTATCATCATATCTTAAATAATTTAGAACATACTATTTTTTTCCTTATTATAATCACCTCCCCATAGGGGATGTGATTAATTAGATATCTATTTTGTATTTTTTTTTTCTTTTTTCGTATTTTGGGTTATTATTGTTACAAAAGTCAGCGTCCTCCCCGTGTGAGGCGGGCCCACACAGCCGTGTGCGGTGGGACATTATTTTTCTTCTTTTTATTTTCATTCGGCTATTTTTATTTTAAATACTGGTGAGATTATCCCAACTATATTTTTTCTTTTTTTTTCTTTCTTTATCCTTAATACTGTTCTATTGGTAATTATTAACCACTGGGCCTTTTACAATGGATGACCCTCCTCTCGGGGACCCTCCCGAGGGCAGGAAAAGAGCGAGAACAGAATCACCACCTACTGTACAAGACCCAACTTCCCTCAACAAAAATATAAATGACAATATTAACAAATACCGCGAGGGAGACATTGGTCCGTTCTCTGTATTCATATCGAATGTGGAGGACAAACCAATTTACCCAATGAACACGGGAAACACACTTTTTAAAAATAATATTAAAAACATAGTGAGCGGTGGAGTGAAGTCAGAGAGCAGATTCAAGGTCTGCGTCGACTTCAAAACATTTGCGTCTGCCAACAATTTCTTAGATAATCCAATAATAAAGGAAAATAATTGGAAGGCCATAATTCCTACTCACAAGACCTGTAAACAGGGTATTGTAAGGGGAATTGATATAGAAATAACGACAGACGAAATTATCGAAAACGCGTCGTCCCCTATAGGATACGGAAAGGTTATACATGCAAGAAGATTAAATTACAAAGATAAGTCCTCTGGTTCAGCCGTTTGGAAGGCGAGCCGAACACTGGTTCTAACATTCGAGGGACAACGACTCCCTCAGCACATATATATTTATCATAACTCTTTGGTGGTAGAGCAATATGTTTCACCTACTGTTTTGTGCTTCAATTGCTGTAAGTATGGCCACTCAAAAGTTCAGTGTCGGTCATCGCCTATATGTTACAAGTGTGCAGAGCCGCATGCTGCGGAAAACTGTACCACCACTACATTAAAATGCTTACACTGTAAAGGATCACACTCTGCAGCAAATTTGAGTTGTCCCGAGTTTACTCGGCAAAAAAATATTAAAAAAAAAATGGCTGAGAACAGTTTGTCGTTTAAAGAGGCAGCAGTGATGTTCCCTCCATCTAAAACTTCCTACGCTGAAAAGCTATCCTCTCCTCCGGCACAAATCCTGAACTTGTTTCCAAGCTGGTCTCAAAAAGTCTCTCCAACTCCAGGAAATAATCAATCTACTACTTCTTTGTTGGAAAACCAACCAAAAAATTCCAGGTTCTATCAAAAAAAAACCTCCTTTTCAAGGCCCCCTTTTGTTTTCGAAGGTAACAAACCTGATCTCAGCGAACATCTTTCTTACACAAATAGCCAACCTCTTTCAGGTTTGAAAGATGGATGTGCTCTCAATAGTGGGAAACCATCCGACAATGCTTTCAATTGCAATTCTTTTTCTTCTAATAATAATACAAATTTCTTACTAAATTCTATCATAGAAATTCTTCTCCAAATTCTTTCTAATTCCAATATTGATTGCCCACCCACTTTATTATCTTCATGTATGTCACTCCTCAAACAATTTTCTTCCAATAAAAATGGCAACAATGATGAATAAAATTCCATATAAAAACATTCTACAATGGAACTGCAGAAGTGCGGTTGCAAATAAAGGAGACCTCGTACAATTATTTTCATCGTATGACATCGATCTGGCTTGTTTATCAGAAACATGGTTCCGTCCAGGGGTCAACTTTTCTATCACAGGCTATAATATTTTGAGAGACGATCGTCCTGATGGAAGGGGCGGTGCAGCCCTCGTCATCAAATCCAAAATTCCCTACAGACAACTTAGCCTCTTTTTTAAATCCATTGTCATTTCAAATAGTAGCTGCCGAAATAGCAAACATTACATTTATTTCGGTATATATTCCTCCCAGAAATGTGTTTGACTTGCAGATTTGGAATAGAATAGTCCAGAATATTGCCACTCCCGTAATCATCTTGGGCGATTTTAACGCTCACTCTGCCGCGTTTGGATGCGCATTTGATAGTCCATCCGGTAATTCTATTCTTGACTTCATGGACCAACACGAACTTGTTTTGCTAAATGACGGTAGTGCAACAAGACTTTCACGTCCAAATCAGAGGCAAAGCGCGGTAGACCTATCAATATGTTCAGCGAGTCTGTCAACGAAATATTCATGGAAGCCTTTGAACGATCCTCTGTCGAGCGATCATTATCCCATAATAATAACATATGATAACGGAATGAATAAACAAAATGTCGACTTTTCTCCGAGGGGTCTTTATAATGAGTCTCTTGCGAACTGGTCATTGTTCAAAGAAATTTTAAAACAAAAAGCTCCGTTGATTGAAACTTCTGATTTGGATATACATTCTCTTCCTAATATTATTAATAATTTAACTAAAACAATAAGAAGCGCGGCCGATGCAGCAATTCCGAAAAAAAGAAAGAAATGTCGAAGAGAATCCCCACCTTGGTGGGACTCCGAATGTACGGAACTTGTAAATAGAAGGAAAATGGCCCATCATAAATACAAACGAAGTATTGACTTCGAAAACTATTTGGAATACAAAAACATCCAAGCATTGGTTAAACGCACATTTCAAAGAAAGAAAAGAGAAGGATGGAAACGTTACTGCGAATCTCTATCACCGGAGTCTTCGGTATCAGAAGTGTGGCAGTCCATACGGAGATTTCGCGGGTGCTCTTCCCCTGCTGGGATCTTACCTAGTAGTGGCGAGTGGCTGGAGGAATTTGCAAATGGGCTTGCTCCCGACTATGTTCCAAACGTTGACGAGATAATATCAGATAGACCACCTCAAAACACCAAATCGTGGCTTTGTGAAAATTTCTCAATGGATGAATTGATCTCAGCCATAGACTGTGCAAAAGACTCTTCCCCTGGAGTAGACCGTATCCCTTACTCATTTATCAAACATTTCCCTTGTTCACTTCTTGAAATACTCCTTAAAATTTACAATTTTATTCTACACAGCTCCGCTATTCCTCCCCAATGGAAAATTCAAAAGATAGTACCGATCCCTAAACCTGGTAAGGATCATTCAAAGGGTTCTTCTTACCGACCTATCGCCATGTCGTGTTGCCTTTTGAAGATCTTTGAAAGCATGATGAAATCCCGATTGGAATATTTTTTCGAGGGTTTGTCTCTTTTTCCTAATTCTCAGTTGGGTTTTAGGAGGGCTAAATCATGTCTCGATAACTTGTCCATACTTGTTTCGGATATCCAACTCGCCAAAATTAACAAAGAGGCTGTGGTAGCGGCCTTTCTAGATATTTCGTCAGCGTATGATAACGTGTCATTGCCACTGTTATCTAATAAAATGCATAGTCTGGGAGTACCTGGGAACATTGTAGCGACAGTATTTAATATATTCGCCCAACGCAGGATTGTTATAGATCTATTGCCTAATGGTATAAATCGCACCATACACCGAGGCTTACCACAGGGGTCGGTTTTAAGTCCGATTTTATTTAATATATACACGATTGATCTTCACAAACGCATCCCATCTACAGTCCGATTGCTTCAATATGCAGATGATTTTGTTGTCTATCTAAATAATAAAAATATCCCACGCGCTACAGAACAAATAGAATCATGTTTATCAACTGTCAACATTTGGCTCAATCAAAATAACCTCTCCCTTTCAGCATCTAAAAGTAATGTAGTAGTGTTTTCGAATAAACATAAGCTCCCTAACATTAATATAACATTAGAAAATACAAACATCCCTATTGTGGAGTCTGTGAGATTTCTTGGAATGACACTTCACCGTAAACTCTCATGGAAATTACATATAGAACACGTCCTCTCGAAATGTGAAAAAAGTTTAAATATCATGAGAGCAATATCGAGAGTATGGTGGGGTTGTCACCCTGTGACTATGCGTATGTTCTATTACGCACTTGTAAGAAGTCACATTGATTATGGTGCATTTTTGATCGACCCCATTCCGTTATACCTCGAAAAAAAGCTGGAAAGAATACAATCCAAATCCATTAGATTAATTCTGGGTGCAATGAAATCTTCTCCTATCGTCGCTATACAATCTGAGGCAGTCGAAATGCCACTTACAATAAGACGTAAATATCTTTCATCGAATTTCCTATTTAAGAGGCTAAACGGGGAAAATTATTCGATTATTGATACTCTAAATAAAATAATAAATATGCATAATTCGCACACCAATCAACAGCGTAAAAACATGTTCTTGTTATGCCATAGCCTAATATTGTTACAGGATAAATTTAGTTTTGTTGCAAAAAATAATCTTCCCATATTCAACATCCCCTACAAAGCAATAACCCACACACCAACTATTATGAGGTCAATCGGTTTCGAAAAAGAATCTTCCGCACGTTTATGCCCGTCAGTTAATGATAAAAAATTTCTAGAAATAATGAATGACAATTTTAAAGAACATATTCAAATATTTACAGACGGTTCCAAATTTGATAACTCAGCATGCGGGGCGGCATTCTTTGTGCCATCCGTTGAAACGGAGAATAAATTTCTATTGCCCTGTAATTATTCAATATTTACCGCCGAATGCATTGCCCTCAGGGAAGCACTCTCTTTTGTTGTGTGTAAGAACTTTAAAAACGTAATTATTTTGACAGACTCTTTAAGTTTAATAGAAATCCTTAAAAAAAATAATAACAAATCCTGGCATAGCAACGAACTAATATGCTCCATAAAAAGCTTGATCTACAAAATTCATGTGATGAATATAGACCTCCTTATATCGTGGATTCCATCGCATATTGGCATCAAAGGAAATGAAAGGGTGGATGAGTTGGCTAAAGCAGCGTGCCTTACTGGTACTCCTACTAACTTAGAATTACTTACACCAAATGACCGATCATCTGTCCTCAAATGTCTCTTCAGGAAGGAATGGGAAGAGTCGTGGAGTGCAAGTACAAAGGCACGTTACTATGGATCGATACAGCAAACTTTGCCCAGAAAACCGTGGTTCTTGGGAATTCCATTATCAAAATTTTGTATATCCACAGTCTGCCGATTACGGATTGGTCACTGCTGTGTGGCCTCACACCTTAACAGAATAGGTGTCTTTGACTCGCCCTTGTGTGCTTGTGGATTGGAGGATGAAACTGTTGATCATGTTTTGTTTAACTGCCCACTATTTGATAACACATACCTGATTGATTATCTTAAAAAAATGAAAATTTCTTTCCCAATTAATACTATGTTCCTCCTCTCACAAAACTCTATTGGGATTAACACATGTATCGCAAAAACATTCCAACTTAATAATAAAAAGATTTAATGTAGAGTGAATTTATTTTTATAGTTATAATTTTTTTTTTCTCTCATAGTTGTGTTCTATTTTTTGTTTTGTTAATTGCATAAATCACTCATTTGTGAGTGGAAATGCATAAAAAAAGAAAAAAAAAAAAAAAAAAGTAATTTGAAATATCATATAGGTAGTTTCGTGGACGGCAAGAAATTTGTGGTACTACTGGTACTCGATCAATCGTTCCCTTCCTACATACCTACAAGGGAAAGAAAATGTCAAATTGTCTGCAGTTCTCAACATGATGAAGTACAATAATTGGAACTCTATAAGGGATGATAAAAGTGATTTAAATCTGACCCTTTCACAATTTTCGCTGGTAGCTTCATATAATAATTCTCAAGAGCTAAGAAATTTATAAAATCTGGTAAAAACAAACATCAGATAAACTGTTCTTTTTTAATTTGACGATACTAATAATAATAATAAATCATCCAATTTAGATGGATCGCCATCAATTTATTATGGCTTCCCCATAAACAAACGAGCCAATTAAGTTGAAGTGGCTATGAAAAAAGAGTAAGACACGAGGATTTAGGGGGAGGGGGGGGGGCGAAGAACTGTAAGTTCACCCTTTTTACCCCCGCCCCCTCCCCGACTTATCAGTATCGATTGTACAATAATAGGTAACCGGATATATTATAATCGACTTGTCTACTTTCAAAAGAAGTTATGTGCAGTATTTTAAAGTCTTTGCAAAAGATCAATAATGACTTAATTATTTGTAAGAGTAATATCTGCACACTATTGATATCAGATCATCAATCTTCTTAATAGAAATCACAGATAACGCCGAGGTTCTTAGCAGAGCATATCTATATATTAATAGGTGAAGGAAACACTTTGTGACTATTTTTACGGAAAATGCGCGGACGGAGGAATATGAAATTTCGCACACTTATAGTTTGTTTATATAGAGGAGGAGTGGCGAATGCTAATATTTTCTTAAAATTATGCATAAAAATAGATAAAATCAATAAAAAAAAACATTACAAACACTACTGTAATTTTATATATTTGATACACACACACACATACACTTCCACAGAGGTGGAGCTGGAAATAGCGGGATATTTGACACAAACTCATTGTGTCAAATTGAGAATATATCAATATTGTTTTCTAATAATAATAGAAAAACTTTGTACATACCTAATATCAGCATTTCAAATTTGACGTATGCATGTAAATAGCGCTCGCTCAGTCATTGACAATGGAACCTTAATAATGTTCAAACTTATAATTTAAATTAGTTATGGTCGAATTTCGAGCACTGATGGTGGACCACTAGTAATATGAAATCCCTAAAAAATTGCCTGCCGGAAAGGAGTGAGGAAAAATCTTGTTGATAATATTAACGTACATTCTACTAGGTACTTGATTTATCAGCTGTTTAAACATTGTTTACGGCGAACTTTTGGACAATTTCGCCAATTGAAAACATTTGACAGATGTCAAACGACAATTTTTTTTTTTTAATGAATCTGTGCTCACTCAAAATGAACACAAATACACCCTTTGACTCTTTCACAGTAAGCTACTTAAAGCTTGTGTCGTGAGGAAGAAGAGGAAGATGGTCGGCACCTGGGATCGAACCCACGACCTCCGCACGAAATTTTGCGAAAGCCGGCGTCGTAACCGCTGGGTTACCAACCACTTCAAATGAGCATTGTCAAAAGCACTAAGAAGGTTACCTGCGATAAGTTTTCTTAAATGTTCTAAGGCTCGCGCAACATTCTTATTTTTTTTTCTTTCATAAGAAGCTTCTCATGACACAGCATAAAAAAATTATGAAAATTCACTCGAGATGTGATTACCAAAGGAAAAAGGACTCCATTTTTACCCACCAAAGATTCACGACGCTGGTTCCCTCTGGTGGGTAAAAGCTGAAGTGATGCTGTCGATAATTATTCAGTTCTTCTGTTGTTGTATTCCTTCTGTCAGTTTTCGGTAGATGGCGTTGGTGATCTGATTTTGGGTATAGATGGCGTTAATTATTGTGTTCTGACTTTCCTGCCACAATATAAAGAGATATGGATTAAATACCAAACTATTTTTGCAGATAGATGGTTTTGTAATTGTACTAATTCTTGAGGACGCTATTGTATTGAATTTCTTTAAATTAATATAAACTAGCTTTCCCGTCAGTCGTTGAATATTCATTTCAAATTATAATTTATACAAAAATATGTTTAAATGTAAAAAAAAAATATTTCTGTAAGAAATTCCTGCGTTGTTACCAATATTTTTTATGCCAATGGTTGTCAGGTAAACAATAATTTAGTTGCTAAAGAATTTTTCATAGATGGCGTTGCAGGAAATCTGTTCCATACTAAATTTAATATCATATTTCATATTATTTCTTATGTATTTCTCAACTTTTTTTAGTTATTCTGTTATCAGGAGCGGAGAAGAATCCAATAAATCAAACATCGGAACAATCTATTCTACCGATCTCGAGTTATACCGAAGTGTTCGCACTAACCTGACTTTCATTTATATTTTTAGATAATTTCAATTATTCTCTATACATATGGGTATGTACGAAAAATGAACTCTTTTTCCATGGTCATAGCATCACAAAAACTATTCCAAAATTCATTTTTGTTCCATAATATGTTTTTATTTATTTACTAGCTTTCCCGACACACGTTGTCCTGTGTTCCTTAATGTGAATATTGAATTCGAATTTGTATGGTGATGAATTAATTATTATCATTTGACCATGTGATTCCGAACGATGCGTCTATTTTAAACCATGCATATTCCATCCGTATTCTGTCAATCGCACCAATTGACAATTTCTGTCAAAATTGGAATAAAAATTATAAGATAAAAAGTACCAATAAGGTTGTCTACGTAGAGTTTTATTTAATTTTCCATGCATTTTTCTCAATTTTTTTTCTTCTAAAAGGACATTCTCCTGATAAAAGCCTACACGACAAAAAAAGAATTAGCGAAATCGGTCCAGCTGTTTAGGCGTGATGCGATGACATCGGGAAATAGCTCTCCATTTTTATATAAGATTTATTCTTTATTGCATATTGAAAGTATAATAAACAACACACAAAGTTTGGACGCTATGACAATATCATGGAAGATGGGGAAGATATTTCAAATATTTATCAAGATATTATTTAAAAAAATGCAAATCAACCAGATTTTCACTGCCCTGCCAGTGATAGTTAAAAAAGTTTAAGAAAATTAAGAAACCTTACCTTGCACAGTCGGCACACTGGTCTCAGAAGGTGCTGATTTCATCAAGAGGCAGCAAAGGAACAAGAAAGTGAGTTTCCTCATCACTCCCGCACTGACCATATTTAACACAAGACTTAATAATAACTAGTAGTTCTCAAATTATTATTTTTTATTAACATTTTTTACGTCGTAAATTAAAATAAATTTCACTTTATAAACATCAAAGCCGACTTTATAATTATATAATTTCAAATCACGTTATTTATTTTTTTTTATCCAAAAAAATAATCTCTCTTTAATTTCACTGAGATTGGATTCCTTAATCAAATAATAATAATAAATTAGCTGTTAATTCATCATGAAAATTTTAAATTTTACAACACCCTCCCGTCAACACTAATTAAGTATCCTACTTTTTCATTTTCTTTTTCTAACTTTTCTGTATTATTATTAAATCGTTTTTCTTTTGTTCGGTGTATTTTTCTTTGTCGTCGGTGTTCAATTGTTATTAGTATAAAATTTCAACAAATAATAATTACTTGTTAAAGTCTACCCTTTTTTTTAAATATTTTTCAATCTCTTAATAATTATTGCAATCATTCGCGAATACCCTTTTGTCTGCAACCCTCAAAGGCTTTCATTAAATTTGGTTTGTAAATTTCGAAAGGCCCAAGAATGCATTGTTGATTCTGAAACAAATAAATTTCTTCATTTTATTATTACTGATTTTTTCAAAAATAAATCAAAACGAAGATATAATAATATAAGAACAAAATGATTTGAAAGTTTGTAATAGTTTCGGCAAATTGGTTGGTGTTTGAGATTTCGTGGCCCAAAATCGAAAGGAGCATTATACAATAGCACCTCAGTAATCCAGAATCGCAGATTGAGCTGGCTTGGACACTTGGACAGGTCCCCCGAGAGTCTTGAACAGGGCCGTCGCGTGGGTGGGGCGACCGAGGCGGTCGCCTTGGGCGCCGCGATACGAGGGGCGCCGCCGTGGGTAAAACAAATTCTATTTTCTTTGTACAGTCCAGGGATTCACATGCGAACTCATAGTTGAGAAAAGCCAAAGGAATGCAATATTTGCAAATAAAAGTTTAATCAATTTTTATGTTTAAATCTTAAAAACTCTAACTAAATTTAATTTTCATTTCATCCTTGATTTTTATTGCAACCGAGCGAGCAACAGGAAATTTTGGCAAAAAGACGTCACCAATCCAGGGAACGAGCGATTTAATAGCGGAAAAAAGCCACTCGAATGCCAAGTTTGTTATAAAAAATTTCAGTTGTTTTTTTAAGTTTGCAATAAAGATGTTTTTTTTTTAAATCATATCTTGACTTAATTCATGTGATTTAAAAGCGGCATTGAGTTAGTGGGCGCCTTTCAAAAACTATTTTTTTAATAAATAATGTATTATTTATTCTATGCTAGTAAGTGTCAGAAATGTATACAAGCGAGCACAGAATAAAAATAGAGAGAACAGACGGTGCGACAGGTGAACTAAAAGAGTAAAACTTTATAAAATTATACATCAACAGTTTTCTAATTTCATATTTACAGTTTTCTCCAGTTTTTTCAAGCATATCTACACTTTTACTCTGTGATGGGGTTGGCAACATTGCATCTCACACTCCTCGCGGCTTGCGCCCCTCCCCCTTCACTACTCCGCTCAATCGTAGGTAATATTATGGTATGAAAATGCTTGGAAAACATTGACGTTTGTTATAAAATCCAAATAAATGTAGTTCAAATCTTATAATACTTGAACGAACAAAATTACAAGTTTTATGGAGGGGGGGGGGGGGGGCGGTGAAAAGCCTCGCCTTGGGCGCCTAAAAACCACGCGACGGCCCTGGTCTTGAATATGCAAGCCTTTTCTACAATCCGGATGGGCACAAGAAGGCGAGGCAGGCCAAAATCAACAATCAAGCGGTTATTCACTGCGGTTGCAAAAGAGGCTGGACTAAGCTGGGATAGTCTCTCTATCTTGTGCAACTGGCGCGAGATAGAGGGACTTGGAGGAACTTCGCGGCGTCCACATGCTCCACACTTGGAGCGAACGTGAATTAAGCAACTAAGTACGTTATGTTTTTTATAAGCGTTAAGCTATTGGATCACGAACAAATAGCAACAAAAAGAAGGCAATGTATAATAATTATAAAATAATATGTATAGTGGAAATAAAATACGCACTAAACGCCATATAATACCAGTGATCGGCCAGTAGTCGAAATTCGACCATAACTAATTTAGATAATAAGTTTGAACGTTATCAAGATTCCTTTGTCAATGACTGTGTGAGCGCTTTTTAGCAATTTTCTTTATGACACATGGATACATCAAATTTGAAATATTGATATGTTCAAAGTTCTTTTCTATGGTTATTTAATACAGAAAATATTAATCTATTCTAAATTTCAATGATTATCTACTTGTATAGATGGGATTTTTCGACATGTTGAACATGTCGAGAATTCTCATGATTAGGAGTTTCGGAGACAAACATTACCACCTAATGGCGAACGTTGTTAACGTAAATTGATCACATTAAGCCAGCCTTCGAAATAACAGTAGAAGACGATCTTAAGCCCGTAGTGATTTGTTCCATTTCAAAAATCGAACATCAGTAATGCATTATTAGAGTCATTAGTTGTTACACATTCGTTATTCTCAATTTGACCACAGAGAAACAAAAGATCTGTGTCAAATAATGTCAAATACATCGAAGTGTGTGTGAGTATGAAATAATAACATTACAGTATTGTGAGTACACAGTTCTTTCTTATTGATTTAATCAATTTTCATACATAATTTTAACAAAAATATTAGCATTCGCCATCCCTTCTCTATATAAACTATAAGTGTGCAAAATTTCATACTCCTCCGTCCGCACAATATACGTAAAAATAGTCACAAAGTTTTTCCTTCACGTATTAATATATAGATAAGGCATAGTATTTTTGTAGGTACTTTGGCTAAAAGTTTCTTCTTATTTTTTATAATTTTTATTCCAAGCAAGATTTTTGACAAATGCAAAAGAACTAAGTGACCGCTAAAGACAATATTTAGACTTTTTACGTTTTTAAGTGCATTGCTCAATCAACATTTTTATAGTGCAACATAAGCAATCATTCTTTATTTGTAAACAAATTCGAAGAGTTTCACCAGATTTAAATTATACCGGATAGGAAAAACAAAAAGGCCTTCGAGATTCTCTTCCAAGAAGAGCTTTGTAAGAATTCAAAATACCAAGCTTTGATTAAGCTTAAAGGTAATGAAAGAGCATTTTAATAAACATGGCATCCAATAAGCGTCTGTGTTATAATAGTATCTACTTATTCTATTCATTTCAAGCTTTATTAATTTTATTTATTTCACACTAGCTGAAACCACTAAATTTATACTAGCTGACACCACTAAATTCAAATTATCACAACTATAATACGAGAGTCCTTTGCTGATTCGTCCTCCTGGCCACAGATTGACCAAAATATCTAAAAGCTTTGTCTGCATGAGTGTGAGTCTTTTTAACAACCTTCCACTCTACCTGAAATCACTTGAATTTATATGCTTCAAGAGAGAGGTAAAAAAGTATCTTGTTTGCAATGGCTTCTATTCTATAGACGAAATGTTTACCGAGGATTCAGCCCAATAAACCCCTAATATTCTAATAGAATGCTAACATAAATTTGACTAGTCTAACCCTGACTTTGTTCTTGTGAAATGGCCTTGTTCTAATGCTCTCATTCCAATACTATTTATCTTAACATAATAATTCTGAAAAATTGGTTTAAATGGGTCAATTCTTTCGACTTATCTATACAATACGCAAACATACATCACATGTTATGTACTTCCTACTACACCGCCATCTATTGGATTTTTTAAAAAGTAAAGCAATTAAAGAGGAAATGTTTTGATTTCAAGCTTATGTCCCATCGTACGTCATCCTTCACCCGAATCAACGATAACTTAACATAATTCAATAACTTATAAGCTAAAATTAATTAAGTTTTTACATCGTTAATTGCATTTTATCTACATAATAATTCAATATAATAATTGAGAAATGTTTGTCTGCTTTCTATCGTATATGTGAACATCACGCCTAAACGGCTGAACCGATTTCACTAATTCTTTTTTTGTCGTGTTGGCTTTTATTAGTAGAAGGTTCTTATGAAAGAAAAAATTAAGAAAGTTGCGTGGTAAATCTACATAATAATTTGGAAATGTTTTTTTATTAGCTTTTTACTTAATGTCATCGCATCACGCCTAAACGGCTGAACCGATTTCACTAATTCTTTTTTTGTCGTGTTGGCTTTTATCAGTAGAAGGTTCTTATGAAATAAAAAATTAAGAAAGTTGCGTGGTAAATTGGGAAATTAAATAAAACTCGCATTAGCCCCTCCTTATCTATCTAAATAATAATTCAGAAATGTTTTTATATTTTGCTTTTTACCGTATGTCATAGCATCACGCTCAAAATACAAATGCTACGTCAGATATGAATCTGCACAGAGCCGTGCAAAATGCCGGAGAAGGTTCTTTAATACAATTTGCTGCATTAACTTTAATATATTTAGAGCTAATTAAAAAACCCTATTTTTTTGGATCTTCATACAAAATTTTAATAAACATTAAAAGTGTCATTCTTCTTTTTCTGTGCTTATGTCAGTTATAGAGGTCTACAAAGCAATGGGAAGCTAGACTAGAACCTGTTTAATTACCTACCGATCAAGCCTGACAATCGGAATCAAAAACGTAAAGCAAGACGGGTATAAGCTAGTTATGTATATTTTATTAATTTATGTATATATTTCCAGAAATTTTGATTATTTTGATATAGATTTTTTGTTTTTGTTATTATTGTATACTTAATGTGTGTTCATAACTTCCTTCTTATAATTTTATATGATTGTTATTCAGAATGATGAACCCAAGCGTCCTGTAAAGGACCTACGGGAGATATTGTAAAATAAATAAACCCGTCATGCTTTACGTTCTTGATACGGATAGTCACCCTTGAGCCTGCAGTAGGTTATTGAAAATAAGCTCTCATATAATAGTCATTACGTAAATTTCTCAGAAAGTCTCAGTATAAATTTATTATTTTAAGATAAGTTCTCATGTAGCCTAATGTTACGAGACATCTTTTAACAAAATAATTTGACACACAAAAGTATGAAAGTTGTTACGGATAAATCTTTAGAATTTGCACATTGTAAAGAAAATTCAATTATCCCAGGAATATGAGATACTCTCATCTTCTTCCATAAAATGACGACAGACTAATCCAGAAAAAGAAACACGAAATTCAATAAAAAAAACATCTCAGTTGAAGAAAACCTTATTCAAAAAATTTCTTTTGAAAGTACCCAACAATTGCACCTAATATTTCTCCTGCATGTAACTGATTTTTTTTCGCATTTTTTTTTACCCACCACTCCGTGTCCCGTAAGGGTATAGGAAGAGAGACCGGACCTCCACTCTTTTCTATCCAAGCACACTTCTTTCGCTTCTTCCACCGATTTCTCATACTATGTACCTCTCCTATATTTCTTACTTCTGACATGATCTTCCTTGAAAACGGTTATTCGATCCACATCATTATTGGTTGGCCACGCCTTCTTACACCTTTCCTTTCAGCCTTGTTTATGTTAATTTTGTGATTCTATTTGCATCCATTCTTTCCACTTGCTCAAATCATCTGAAGGTTTTGTTTGTTTGTTACTCTTTGCTGATGTTGGCTTTTCTCAGGACTAAAGTGTTGGTAGCTAAATCTTCTCACCGATTCGTTGTGTGGACTTACGGTTAAGATGACAGTGTCATCAGGGCCCTTATTCTCGTAGCGGTCTTAATACGCTCTTATCTTGATTGACAATCATAAAATGGCGGATTGGTACCTATTCACAAAACAAGATATCTAGTAGATATCTTAAAAATTCGTTATGATTGAAATATCAGTATGAATATGATCCAGTTCAAGATAGGATTAAGATTAGATACCGATAGTTTTGTGAATACGACTGCTTGCGATCGTGTCTTAATCTTATCGTTAAGTGATTTTTAAAAGCGATTGATTACGAGAATAGCCCTACAGTGTATCGTATATTGTTAATACATTTGCCATTTTTCTTCACCCCTTTAGAAGAATTTTCTAGGTCTTAATTTAAGGCATAATTGGAAAAGGTACATGATAAAATAACGGTGGAGATTTTATGCACCCCTGTCGTACCCATCTCACAAAATATTATTTATTAAACAACTACCCCTTCCTGACATTTCTTTCTGATTTAAACGCAGGTTACAAGATCAATAGAATGCTCTCGTAGGTTCTCCTTCTTGGTAATGAAGATCATTTAATACTAAACTTCACTATGATCTGGTAAAAATATAATAAGCCGGTTAGTTACAATGAGTCTCTTTCATAATATATTATTCGAAAATTGATAAATCTATCCTCGACAATACGTAATAATTAGAAGATCTTATTGTGGTAAATGGCGCGGAGTTATGTAGCACTGCCTCGGCCACCCTAGTGATAAATTATAAGAAAATTAATAATATTTGTGTACTTGGGGGATGAATAAAGCTTTTCAGTTACCCCTAAACCGTTTATCAATACTTTGTGATTGTTCCTGACAGGGCTGCCACAAGGGATCTTTTATTCCGGAGTCTCTCTTATTCGAAAACATTTATGTTTAGGACATTTCACGTACAACACCTGTTTAGAGATAATTTACGTTAATACAGGAGCGAAATTTCTCTTATTGACTGGTTTAAATTTAACGGGAACATTGAATAACTCTTCCAAACCGCCAAAGCTTTCTAATCGCAATCTTCTATTATGAGAATATAAAAAGTTTATATATAACAGATTCTCTGTGTTGTGCATACGACAGCATTGCGTACTGATTTTGATGCATATACTCAGAGACTATTTAGAAAGAACTTCTTGGATGACTAACAACAAATGTCACGTGACCTTGAATGTACCATCTGCGGAAGGCTTAGGTCTCTCATAATATAATTCCAAGTAGTAATCGTTGGGGAACTCGAATCCCTCAAATAAATCTATTCACTTCTACCTACACACTTTTTTTTGAAAAAATGAACTTACTTCAAAACAGAGTGATGTACCTACCAGAGGTCAGGCGGAAGTTTGTAAAAGTATGGTGATGTAAGAACGATTACCCATCATAAATAATATCCCGTCTACTTCGTTTGTGATACAACACTGCAAAAAAAGACAATCTAGGAACGCACCCAAATTCCAACTTTGCCAATACTTCCGTGTGATATTGAATTTCGGTGTCGAGTGACGTCTAGGATAGACTACTTAACGAACGCCAGTTGAAAAATCAATCGACTCTATCATCGACAATTTTCTCATGGATGGATCTCAATTAGTTAAACTGACTGTCAAAAATTAAAAAGTCTATAGGTACCTAAGTATTTTTCACATTTTTATTATATTGCGTTTTTCTAAACATTATTTCCACAAATTCCAAAGATCGCCTTCACACAGAGCTTCCGTGTGGCAACCATGACGCAACTCATATTTTATAAGAATGTAAAGTTGTAACTTGGAAGAGGTTGGCCATCCCACTTCCACAAATTGGAGAAGTATGAATTTCTTTTAAGAGGAGCTCAACAGCGAACTTGTTGAAAAGAAATTTTCTTTTCTTTTTCTTTACTACAAAGTTTTGGGCGGAGGAGTCCGGATTACCGAGCCATTTTTGTGTTTACTTTAGATATCGGATTCGAAACAATGTTCCTAATCTCTAGCCTTCTTTTGAATATTAAAATGATAAATATAAAAAAAAATTGCCAGGAGAGCTTACAGGAATATTGAACAGGATAATCTACCTGTATCATTTTGGTTGCATCTTCTACGTCATGAACTTTTGGGTTGAATAATTTCACAAAGTTTTATATTTCTAAGAATTTAAGATAAATATTCATATACCTACAGATTCTGTTCTTCCTTCCGTTAGGGTCCCGAAGACAAGGAAGACCCTCTCATACTATTTTCCACTCCTTCGAAGCAGAGCTGAGGGGTTTGGACATGATGTGGGAAGTGGTCATAAATATTGCGTAAGATCGAGTGCAATGGAGAGCTATTCTTGTTGCCTCCCTAAGGCCCCAAGTAGAGCCTTAAAAGGCCTATTATTTTGTATGTTTCCATGAGCATAGTTTAAGAAAAAACCAAAACTATACGCAAGGTCAACTGAGCAATTACGTATGTGAAGCAAATGCGTCAAAAAATCATTATGTAATTCCTATTATAGAGTGTCTTCCATTTTTAGTTTTTTAGTATACCCACCATCACTTTAAATAGGTGACATTCTATTCAGTCTATTCTTAGAAACATTGTAGGGATTATTTGACGCATTTGCCCCACAGACGCAATCATTGCCTAAGTTGACCATACTCTAAAATAATTTCCAATATTGAAAAAAAAACGTAGAAAGACCAGAAGAGGATTAATTAAATAAAATTTAACAAGATTTATCAGCTGTCGACGTTGTGTAGAAATTATAATGTCAAAGCCAACAAGTAAAACTCTAACCAAACCGAACATCGAACCCAGAACCCATGGACTCTTATTCAAACCATAGAAAACCTTAGGGAGTGGGGTCATCTTCGAGCTAGAGGTAAATAACTAATAATACGATAAAAATTATATTTCGAAGTTTTAAAAGAAATTTATTTAAAGAGATTGGCTGATCGAAGTTGTAGTTGTTTAGACACTGCATCTTATTTGACACAGTCTATCGCACAAGATACTTTATTTGTTTATTTTGAAACTCTAAAGTTGAAAGTTCAACTTAAAACATGCAATAAACAAAACATAACAAACAACATGATTTCATTCTGTTACTTTTATTCTCGTGTTTACCTAGTTGCAGTACTTAATCCCCGAAGAGTTTTGAGAAAACTTCAGAAGATAATGTAAGAAAACATACTTACTAAAGAACTAACAAACTGAAGTTGTACCTATATACCTACCTTTCTGGCTTTTCTGATCTTTGAACCTTTGCATTTGCAATACATAAATAATTTAGATCTTCAAGAATTTGTTTTCTGAATATAGTTAATTTTAATGAATAAATACTAGTCAACTGATGTTTTACTTTTTAATCAATCAATATTATTTCTTGTCTGACCCCACTAAGGGGATAGGGAGGCAACAAGATAGGTACTTGAAAACAAAAACAATAACAAATTTTTGATAGCTAACAAATCATTATTTCTCTCAAAAAATTATTTCTAATATCAATTAAATAATTATTTCTAATATACCTAATTGCTCAGGAGACGTTGATTTTACCTAACTTTGTACATGTACAATAGCTATGCGGGAGATACCTGTTATTGGAGTACTGAAGATTGTTCAATGTTCTGTTGGTGTCTCTAATAAATAAATTAATAATAATCTTTAAATAATGGGTACCTACTTACCTTTATTCCATGAGAAAAGTTTACATCGGAGCGTACAAAAACCAATAAGTATAGGGTTTACTGACAAAATTAATGAAAATAAATTAAAATATATTAGAGAATCGTTAATCCTACAAGATGGACGACATCGCCCAAATTGCGGGCCACGCATGGAGGAGGAAGGTTCTGGACAGAGATGATTGGAAGAAGAGGGGGGAGGCATATGTTCAGCAATGGATTGAAGTGGTTGGTAGACCAGCGGTTACGATGCCGGCTGTCGTACTGTTTGTTCGGGGGTCGAGGGTTCGATCACAGGAACCGACCATCTTCCTCTTTCACGAACACAAGCTTTAAAAGTAGTGGCTTACTGTGAAAGAGTCAAAGAGTGTATTTGTGTTCACTTAGAGTGAGCACAGATTCATTTAATAAAATGGACGGAAACAGGAGGAGGAATTGAAAACATACATTTTTGTTGAAACAGTATAAAATTACCACCTGTTCTATAGGTGTGTTCTTAGTATAAAGCCTTGGCTTTGTCTTTAAAGGTACAATATCGTGTTTTTTTTCTAAATGGATATAAAAAATAATATTGATTCGAATAAATATTATTTTTTTTTATTCATAAGCTTGTGACGACGATATAAGCCACCAGCGAGCAAGTAATAAATTTAAAAAAATACATAATATCAGATATAAAATTGGAAACGTGCTCCAACGACCCAACGTGCGAACCTTACAAGACAAAAGCGAAACACAAGTAAGAAGAAAAAACAAAACAAAAGAACGATGCAAGCGTGTAAAGCGAAATTGAAAACCATGTAATACTATTTTCTAGTTCCAATTTAGTTTTATATTATGCTTATCCTATATTCGACCTTTTGTAGTTAAGTCATGTTGCGATTTTATTGCATCGATGTTTTATTATTACTAGTCTATTTTAGTCTATTTTACGATATGATTTTTACAAAAAATGTTTCCATACATTTTTGATAGTGTTAATGAAATCAGTCGTCGAATGCCCTGGTCCTGTGTTCGATCCCTGCTGGGGTCAAACTTTTTTAATCATTTGATATATCTTCCTGGGGTAAGTATGCGTCAAATTGTATGAGAGTGGTTGACTAGAAAAAATATCACAGTCAATACCTTCTACCGACTATATTAACACCTTTATAAGAAAAGAATTCATTTAATCTTTCACAGATGTAAATTTAAAACTTTTTTTCTTTAAAAATATACTAGCTATGGAATTTCATATGCAGCAGTACTTACACACCGTAACTCTATACTGTTGAAATTCATACAGAATGTATCTACGCTTAATGTCATGTAGGTTGTAGAATGTGAGTAAATATAAACAAAGTTGTGACAAGTGTCATGAGAGCGTCTTCACATTCCTTACTGCCACGAATTAACCCTAAGAACTTAAACCAAAATTTGTCCTGATGCATAATAATATTATTTGTCTCACCCAAATTATTTTCTAACTTCCTTTGAATCTGGATTCTCTTCAAATAAATGGACACGGATAGCAACACCACCTATATAAGAAGTTCTTAGCCCTGAAACCGTGACGTCACATTATAAGGCCCAATATTACCTACTATACTCTATGATAACTGTCATAGTATGGTACATAGCTAATATAAATACTGAACAAGTACGTGTACTAGGCTCATGGAGAAAAAGTCATACAGCGCCAGCGCCGGCGACCTGAGCCTTCGGGTGTGACGTTACACTCAAAAAGTCCTTATTATTATGTATAGATGGTGTTGGTAATTAATAATCTTTCAACATAGGAACCTATTTAAGTCCAATCAAAGCTAATTAGGGACGTGATGGTCGAATGTTGGATTCGAGTGCGCCCAGGTTCATTAAAAAAAATACAGAGTTTATTGATAAAGTTTGAAAAGACTTGTCCGATTTGAAAGCAAGTAATTACTAGTATTAACCTGATCGTTTACACTGAGAGTACTGATTAAGGAAATAGCATATGAAGGTTGTTCGGGGCTTTGAATTAGTACGAACAGTGTAACGACTATCTACTAATTGGAACACCATTGTAACAGGATAGACAACTGCACGAACTGACCTGACCTCACAATCATACATATAAAGCGGGCCATACACGATCAAGCCTATCGTTATACCTGCAGTGGGCTTGAAGCGGTGCGGCGTCAGTCAGTGAATACTTGACCGTGTATGCCCATCAATTATTGACTGACGGAATTTTTGCCGGCTTGATCAGTTTTGAAGAGAAAAGAACTTTGACCGTGTGTACGAATGATCAAGTTTTATGTACATGGTTGAAGTCTGCATACGGCGGCAAAAACGCATTCGTATGTAATGAATACCATGCCGAATAAGTATATACCTACTGTGGGCTAAAATCAATATTCCTAAAAACTTGAGACGATCGAAAATTTTAGAGACTTATGTATGTAAACCCATGTTGTCTTCTTTCTGAATTCACCAAAGATACAATACAATTCAATACAATATCTCCCGTTTACACTCCACTCAGAGGCATAGCGAGGCAACAAAAGCTCTCCATTGCGCTCGATCTTGAGCAATATTTATGATCCCATGCCAAATCCAGATCTTTCAGCTCTGGTTTGAAGGAACGGAACACGGTATGAGAGGGTCTTCCTCGTCTTCGACAACCTGACGAGAGTAAGAACAGTGCTCTCCTTGGCCAACTGTCATTCGGCATCCTTATAACATGTCCCAGCCATGTCCATCTCCTCTAAGATAGGATTTTTAATTAATTTTCTACATTCATTCCTTTTCAGGTAATTTTTGTCGTCTCGATAACCATTTTTGATGATTTTTCTTTTCTGTTTTCTTTATTTCGAATTAGCCAGATTTTTAATTGAATGTTTGAATAAGCCTAGATACTATTACACCAGGCGCCGTCGTCTGTCACCGACGAAGACATGGTTTTAACTGGTGCTGAATCATACATACTTGACTGAGAATTAGAACATGACTGGTGTGAATAAATAAATGTACTGCACCAATTTAAACGCCGGCTGCGTCAAGCCGCTGCAGGATTGATGGATTGACTTGGTCGTGTATGACCGGAATCATCTGTTCCAGAAATAGTACAGCAGCAACTATTACTATCAGGGTTGCAGATATTTGATTACGTATGAGTTATTGAAGTATGGATGATTTTATGCTAGGAATTGTTTGACAAAGCGTTGATATGAATTCTGAAGTTTTCATGACTTAGGCGAATATTTAAGAGAAAGCTCTCAATTCTGTGCATAATTTTTAATCTCTTCTGCATTTCAAAACCCGATCGAGTACTTTCTCGGTATCAGAGAATGAAATCATACGCATAGTTACGTTTGTTTTCAACTTAAATTTTGGCTTTTTATTTTTTAGAACATCTTACGCATGATAGGGAAAAGCTATTTTTTCCATTGTAAAGGAATTACATACATATAGTTATATCTGTTTTCGGCAGCTAAATTTTTTTTCTTCTTCTAGCCCATTTTTTCGATTGCTAAAAAACTCTCTTAGTGCTTTTGATAATGTATAGACTTTTAATTTTTTAAAATTTTAATTGACGTTTGACATTATTTGTCAGCGTTTTGATACGTGGTTGGTTCGTTGTCATAATGTGACTTGAAAACATTACTCAAAACAGACGCGTCGGTTGGAATTATATTATTTAAATAGACAATAATTGATTATCACGCAGACATTGTCAAGAGACTCTCTTGACAATGTCTCGTGAGTCGGACGAAAGCGAAAAAAAAATTTTTTTTGAAAGTGCAACTGTGTTAACATTTTAATCATCAAAATGAACTTTCAATATGTGAATACACAAACCTTACAAAAAGTATAGACAATAATTTATTATTATACAAATTAGTATACAATATTCATGGTAAAGAATATTTTATACTAATGGTGTTCTGGATACGGAAAGTAAGTAAGTTGATGGTAAAGATAGGACAACGTCTGTGGGGAAAATCTATATTCCTAAACTTATTCTGTAAGGGTACGCTAAGGCATAGGTAACTTTTATCAAATTAAGCTAGTCTATGTTCCACTGGCATGAATTTGTTACCTTGTCGTATATTGTTATTACGAATATCCTTATTTTTTACTTATGTTATTTTGGGCATGGAGAAGACATTCAAAAACATATAAGCCAGCCAGTGTTAGGACGTTTTGTTCCTTGAATACGGTTTTGCATGATTCACGTGGTCTCATATTGCACATTTCTCTTATTACCCGTTTTTTGTAGGATGAATTCGATTCGATTTATGTCAGCCCATCTGCCCTAGAACATTATTCCGTACGAAATGATACTATGAAATTGTGCGAATAATACGGATCTGGCGGTTTTAGCTCCACAAGTATGTGCATGCAAACTGTTGTTTTACAAAGCATTTTTCAAATCATAATGTACCTAAACATAAATAATAATTATAATAATATTATTATGACCTTCAGGAGTAAGTACACTAACTGGAATAATAATGTTTACCAAGCTAAGAAAAATGTAAATAATATGAGAGATTATGCAGAATGCGCAGGAGCAAAGTAATGTTATTTGTTCAAAGGGTTACCCAACTTCAAACAAACTCACCTCCTTGACTTCCATAGTGTCTCAACACAATTATTTACTTTCTTTTCTGCTTTCTTCTCAGCTTATGTATAACCTTGCACTCCTGGACAAAGTCCTCCTCCATCATCTTCCACTGGCTATCACGGGCTCTCTGAATCCGCTTGACCTCAACGACATCGTCCGTCCACCATAGTGGTGGTCTCCCAACGCTCTTGGTAATCATTCTGGGTCTCCAGGTTCCGACCCTATTTCTCTGCCTGCTCTTTTGTCATATGATCAGCTCACCGCCATTTGAGAGAAGGTATACGTTGGGAAACGTCTGCGACCTTCGTTCTCTGCTGAATCGCTTCGTTCCTCGCTCTATCTCTCAGAGTGAAACCCAGCATGGATTATTTATTTATTTATTTACCAACCAGCAGTTATCATCATCATTATATTAATACGTGAAGCAAAACTTCGCGACCCTTTTTACGAAAATTGCGTGGACGGAGAAGTATGAAATTTCGCACACTTATAGTTTATATACAGAAGGAGTGGCGAATGCTAATATTTTTTTTAATTATGCATAAAAATAGATTAAATCAATAAAAAAAAACATTACAAACACTACTGTAATGTTATGTGTTTGATACTCATACACACTCCGATGTATTTGACATTGACACAGACGCATATAGCATTTTGAATTGAGAATAGATTAATAATATTGTTTGTCTTTAATAATAATAGAAAACACTTTGTACATATCAACATTTCAAATTTGATGTATACATGTCATTAGCTGGAAACAAGTGAAAAATCGGCGATTATCGGTCAAATCGTAAAGATAAATCGTTACGTGTGTATGCAGCTAATCATTTGGAAAGATGATTTTGAAATAGCGCTCGCTCAGTCTTTGACAATGGAACCTTTATAATGTTTAAACATAATGACTATTATTCTGAAATGAAAAACAGACGATTGAGTTGCGTCCTATCCAATTTTTATTGAGACTTTTCACATTTCTGTATTGTAAAAATGATTTTTTTGAGTTGGAACGTGAATTTGAGAATACCAGTCATGCATTATCATTTAAATTAGTTATGGTCGAATTTCGAGCACTGGTCGACCACTAGTAATAACAAAAACAACACAGACCAGGGAGCTAAGTCAAAATAAATAACGTTAAACGTGAAAATTGTTAACGTTCCAAACGTTAACGTTTAACAAATTGAAAATGGTTTCCAAACTAAAAAAAAAATGTGTTTTGTCTTCGATATAACAGCAGCGTCGTAATGTTTCCATAGATTTCGAGGTAACGTTTAACGTTAATTTTGAATAACTGTCAGAATTATTTTTTTGTCTCAGAATTTGGAACAACATTGTTTCGCACGTTGATCAACAGTTTTTACGTTATCTCTATGGAAATAACAACAAATTGTTGACGTTGGAGCTGTCGTTAATATTTCGACTTGGCCTCCTCAGTTTTCATATCCATTTTCAACACCAAACTGGTGTGGACGCACAAAATCACTGTCTACGTATCTATAGATACATAGCTTCCAGCATCAAATCATCTGTCTGTAACTAATTTCAGGTATGTATGTACCTATTAGACTTGTTCATTCTTGATTTGAGACATCTTTTGAGATTCGCGAGAACATTTTACCAACCGAGAAGCTGTTTAGTTAAAAAAAATATCGCTTTACACGTGGGTGTTTTTTTTTTTTTTTTAATCATTTTTATTTTTAATTAATCTCTTACCCCACAATAAGTCTCCGCCTGCTTTACCGTAGCGAATTTCATTTTTTTTACACCAAAAGTAATGTTCGAATTCACTGTGAATAAATGATAGAGTTGAAATTAGCTGGCGTAAACTTCAAAACGAACTCCGCCTGTAAAGAGTTGAATAAATAATATTTATTTACATTAAAAGAGTGCTTGAACAGCGGAACTGCAAATTAATTTTCGAAAGTCAAATTGAATTTCGCAAAATTAATTTTATAATGCGTAAATATCCTTTATACTTTATTATACGATTTAAGGAGAAAGTATGAAAAGTAATAAAAAAACATATGTATACTATTTATAAGTATACAGAGTGTTTTATTGAGACTTGTTCAAATATATATGTACCTACTAACAGAAGACAAAAATTTATCGATTAATTTTTTTTAAATTTTCTTTAACTTTATTGAAATAGAATAAATAGTTCATGTGTTTTTATTTTATTTTCTTTTAAATATGCGCCATATTTCATTAAACCAAGTTTTTTTATTTCAAAATGTAAAAATCTATAAGTATATCTAATAAGAATTAAACTAGGTATACTGGACATGGTGTGGGAGGAGATCAAGATCGGGCGCGGGGGAGGGGTCTTGTTGCCTCCGTATGCCCCTGATTGGGGTCAGACAGGGAGTATTATATTGTATACCTACTTATCAAAAATAAACATAGTTAAAAAAAACTATTAGAAAAACGTGAAATATTATTTTTGTTGGTCTCTAACTTTAAAATAATATAGCCTTATTTCTATAAAGAAATGAAAGTATAAACTTTCATTAAATTACTGAAAATCTCCACATTATATTGCAGAGAAAAAAAGTGCTAAGTACAGTCTGGCTAAAAAGAGTAGAAATTAATTATTGATGAACTAAAATGTCATCACTCTGGCAACACTGAACATAGGTTGTTGTCTGACATTACAAATGTTTACGAATGGACAGTAATTCTAACTGGTAAATACAACATCCTATTCATTTAACAAAAAATTAAGTACCTTTTACTAATTTGGATATTTTTCGAACATATTTTTTTTGTATATTCCTATAATATTCACTTACAAATAAATTATAGGTTATGTTTAAACATTTTGACATTTATATGATAGAAATTCGACCATAGAATAGTAAGCAGTTGTAAGCACTATTTGGTGGATTACAGCACCCATTATATATCTTATTATCTCTTGTTTTTTAACTCGTTTTGCGTAGATATTTTTTCCATATCGTTTTTAATGCCATGGCTGGTACAGTTCGTTATTAAATTCCTTTAAATAACTTCTACAAAGGATTTCATATGATACCACATTGAATAGTATTTTTTTTTTAATATTTTGGCGGTTACAATACTTCACTTTATAAATGTAGAGTACTTATTAAATGTTGCCATACAAACGACTGCAGCGCCCCCAATTATTTTCTACTCTTTTTAGCCAGACTGTATGTAGGTACCGTTTTTTCACTAAGTAATAATGCAGCTCATTATTTTTTACCAAAGAATACAGATATTTAATAAAATTTTAATTTCCTTGATAAATACGTGCCTCGCATAAAGAAATGATTCATACCGCTATAAAAAAATAACAAATTAAGAAAAAAGTAATTACAAAGGTAACATCATTAATTGTAAGGTTTCATCGTTGCATTATTAACGTTGTAAACCATTTCGATTTAAATTACAATAATTTTTAATCACATACTTACGTATAATTAGTACCTACCTACGTACTTACACCCTTACACCTTTACAAAGGGCAGTAGGTAAATTTAAAAAAAACAGGTTTTTCTTTGAAAATAGGTTTTAAATTTAAATTATCTAATATATAATATAAAAAAATCGTGTCAGAAAGTTTGTAATTATACCCCTCCAAAACGATTGACCAATTTTTATGATTTCATTTTATGTAGCTTTGCACTTAATTTCATTTAGTTAAGGTATACGAATAGGTTGTTTTATTCTTTCGTCTATGTGGTAAAAATGTTCAATCTTTTGTTTGTTTACAGCCCTTTATTCGTTTATTATTTTTATTTGGAATAGAAAAATATTAATAAACGCATTAATTAGGAATCAAAAAAATATCGAAGAAATGTGTGATAGGTACTGGATCAAAAGTTCCTACATAAATCTGTTGCCACGAGAAGAAATGTCATATTGTCTTTACTCTCAGAACGGTAAAGTTAAATTGGAACCCGAATACAAACGATATATTTACTGCTTTATAGGACAACAATTATTTATACAGTTACTAATGACGGTTTTTCATGCCTGACAGGTTTTACTGCTAGTTACACATGAGGCAGAAAACACAATACGTTCGGATAGATGATTTTACTCAAATACACACAAAAAATCAATAAGCATGATAGTTAAAAAGACAGTGCTGATATTATTGATTTTTTTTTATAGAAACCGGAGCAAAACATTGAATAATATGATATTTTTATCATCGAAATGAATAAATTTAATAAAATCATTTTTCTTCGGCAGACAAATCCAACTTTGTAAAAAAAAAACCAACTACAGTTTCTTTGTGTTATATCTGTATTCAAATATTGAATTTTTTATTTTTTCTATATTTTTTGGGCTTACGATAAAACAGTTTCCTAACATTTTTATATTTTGGAAAAATTAACTATTTTTTAACTGTTTTTTATTTATATATTTATTTCTTTGGTTACCGGTTTCGGCTACCAGCCATCATCGTTTCACTGTTTTAAGTTTGGTCTGATGATGGCTGGTAGCCGAAACCGGTAACCAAAGAAATAAATATATAAATAAAAAACAGTTAAAAAATAGTTAATTTTTCCAAAACATAAAAAAAAATTGAATTTTTTGTTTATCCCAAAGAGTTAATTAGGTTTTTTATCATTACATATTATGTTTGTTGGCATTTTTGTTGTTGTGGTATTGTTTTAATTTCTTAATATATTTTATTTGACTATTATTTTTATCTAATCCATTCGTTTATTTATTGTTTGGAGGAAAGTTTTTGAAGTTTGTATTGTTTTGTTTGAACTTGAATTAACAATTCTAATTTTGTGATTTTATTTTTTTGTAATTGATTTTAGCCGTATAATTTTCTATCTTTTGTATAACTGTGTTGGTTTTATTGCTCTTGATAATGAAATTGTTATTAAAATTTATGTAAAAGGCTTTAGCTGTTAATGTGATTAATAAAATAATTTATAATTTTTTTTCGACAGTTGGCCGAGAACAGCGCTGTTCTTCTCCCCATCAGGGCCTCGAAGATGAGGGAGACCCTCTCACACCGTGTTCCGCTCCTTCGAAGCAGAGATGAGGGATTTGGATTTGGACATGGTGTGGGCAGTTTTATTTCACACTAAGTATATGGAAGCAGAATAAGACAATAAATGAAGTGTTCTTTCAATAAAATTGCGTTCTTCAAACACCGTTTTTAATAGGGGGTTGATTGTAAATGGAAAAAGTTTCCGTAGATATTTTTATTTGTTTCTGATGTTGATTGATCGTTTTATTTTAAACATGTGACATATGGAATTTCGGGGAGGCAAAAGCGGCATTTCCTCCCCCCTTTGCTATAATATTTTTATAACAAGCGGTGGCCATGTCTTTACACTTCATAATTTTTATGTTACCAGTCCAAAACAACCCAGACAGCCATTGTTTTCCTTCTCATAGTTAAACGTTTTGGTATTGCCTACTGTATTGGGAAATTATAAAACGGTCAAACAAAAAGATATACGGACGATTGTTAGGCCGCGTGCTTACTTGAGCCAGAACTAAGGAGAGAAATTACCACATGTACCTTCTTATTACACAATATACACTTGCAACTATTATGAAGGCGTCTATATTGAAAGGTTAATAGTACCAGAAGTTAGCTTGTTCAAAATTAGGACATAGTAATTTGACAAATTATGGCCTTTCATGCCATTTTGTGGTACAATATTATTCTTAACCTCACCATGTAAACTTAGTTGAATGATTGAAGTTGCACTTAGGGGAACTATGTATGCAATGATACGCCCATTCTGAATAATAATTTCAGTACCCTAAATAAGACCTCCATACGATTTCACTTTTGAGTCATTGTGTAGGTACCTACACTTTGATATTGAGGATTTAGAATTCCAAAAAGAACGTTGACAAATCATGAGAGAGCCCGCTGGACTCACTAGGTTGAGACGATCACAGGTTCTCCCATGAGCATGGCATTGAGGCGAGCTTAGGACAGGGTGTTTGAAGAAAGGTGGTTTGAGATGCGACTGCAGCATATTAAGTTTGAAATTTTACTTCAGGAATGAAGTGAACGACCAGAAACAGAGTGTATGAACCTACACCCTGCAAATTTACATCTCTAATATATAAAATGGAGCCCCATTTTCTTATTCTTTTTTTGAATAAGAATAAACAAACAAATAAAATTGGGGCATATAAAAATAATTGTCAACGGAAACTTTAAGCAAATTTTGACATGATCGAATATCAGGGAGTCGATGAAATTCTATATTACAAGATTTGACAGACAGACGCAGAAAGAAACGCTTACATCATAATCATATAAAAACAGAATAATATGATGTAATATTTTTTCACCGATTCCTCATTCAACGAAGGACGTTTTTTCATTATTTAATTCTCATCGATATCACGATGAATAAGCAACATATTTGCGGGGAGGAAACAATATGACAAACAAAAAAATAATCACCATGTTATTCTTTTGTTTTTATTCGTCATTCTTTTGTAATCATCCCCAACCCTCGGCATTGTTACAAAGCGATCACTCTTCACGCTGTAATGTCTTATTTATTTATGCGAATTTATGAAAAATGATACCCCTGAAGAAACTGCGTTCTGTTTTATTTTTTATCCCCGAAAATAACCTTCATGGTTTTTGTTATCGATAAGAAATTAAATTTCCCGAAATTACAAGAAAACAGTACCTAATAACATTTTTGTGTTCCGAATGTAATACTAATATTATTAGAATTTAACGTCATATTTTTTCGATTATTTTTTCCCCTTTAGCCTCAATACACTACGAGACATACAGTCCTTGTAGAATAAAGAATTATTTTTCATCTGTAAAATGTTGATATTTTTTTTTAAATGAATCTGTGTATTTGTGTTCGCTCAAAGTGACTCTTTCACAGTAAGCTACTTAAAGCTTGTGTCGTGAAAGAGGAAGATGGTCGGATAAAAATGCTATCAGCACTCTTGCAATAAAGTTCACAATTGAAATATATTGCTCTCCAAAGCTTTTCCATAGTTTTTTTAACGCACTCAGAAGTTAATTCATACAATAAACAACCAGAAATTGCTGGTGGCCTAGCAGTTTCAACGCCAGCTTATGTACTGTATACAAGGTCAAAAGTAAGAGAAATAGGAGAGGTTGTAGGAGAAATGGTACTGCTGGTAGAAGAAGCAAAAGAAGTGTGCTTGGATAGCAGAGATTGGAGGTTCGTTCTCTCTGCCTACCCCTTACGGAAAACGGAGTGAAAAAAAAATTTAACGACTCTTTAATTTTAAGCTTCTGTGGCTACTAGAATGGGTGTTTCAAAGTCATCTTCGGACGAGACCAATTCTGAATATAGGGAGTTTGAATCAATCTATAATTCGAAACATTGATACGCGGATTTTTGATAGAATTTCTTTCGAGCTTTCAGAAATAATTTTTTAACATTCAAACGTATTTTTGTATAAATTACAAATTCGAAATGAATATTCAAAGAAAGGACTACAGGACAAAGTCTGTCGGGAAACCTAGTTAATTATTACATCAGCTATGAAATATTTTATTCCGTTATATTATATTTTTTTAATATACAGAAGGTGACTAACTTCGTACTGTATCGTTCGGAAGTCGTGGGTTCGATCCCAGGTGCCGACCATCTTCTTCTTTCACGACACAAGCTTTAAGCAGCTTATAGTAAGAGTCAAAGAGTGTATTTGTGTTCATTTTATAGTGTGCCTAGATTCATTCTGCTACTTCCATCCTTTGTTTTAAACAACTCTTCAAAATCATCCTTTCACCTTCAATCCAATTTCCTTTTCCTGTATCAACACAAAAACTTAAAATAATTTTGGTTCATTCCTTTGTTTAATATTATCACAGCTATTCATCGAAAACTATACCGTCGCAATAAACAAAGAAACAAAAGAACAAAATCAGTGAAAAGCTTGGAACAAAAGAAGGTCGAGTTATTAAGTAATGAAATTTCATACACATATACTTTATGGAAGAATATGTGTGATAGTAGATCTATGAGTTGTGTTGAATTTTTATTTTGACTAATGGTCGCCTAGAGGTCGAAATTCAACCTAATTCGGATTTATAAGCTAGTATTATACTCAGCGAGCGCTCTTTCACAATTTTCCTCAAAAAATAATGATAATGGATACGTCAAATTTGAAATGTTGATTTGAGACAAAAAAAATATCAATCTGTTATCAATTTGACCACAGATCTGAGTCAAAAATAATGTCAAATACATCGAAGTGTGTGTGATAATGAAATACATTACATTACAGTAGTGTGCGTAAAGTTTTCTATGTATAATTTAAAAAAAATAGCATTCAGCAATCCTTCTCTATGTAAACTATAAGTGCGAAATTTCATACTCCTCCGTCCACGCATTTTCGTAAAAATAGTCACAATATGTTTCCTTCACGTATTGATATCTAGATACTAGCTTTCCCAACAGACGTTATCCTGTCTATATACTATGAATATTAAATTCGAATTTGTATAGTGATAAAATTAATTGGACTTCAGATCAAGAGGTCCCGGGTGGGTTCGGATCCCGTTCGGGTCAGAGTTTTTCAAGGTGTTTTTTCACTTGGAGTTCCTACCTGGTGTAGGCCTGTCTCAGATTGGACGAAATCGGTTCACTGGACAAGATTGCCTTATAGGCAATGAGATCTGCCGGCTATACCTACACTTTTGTACAGAGAAGTGTAAAATAAAATTACTTAAATAAAAATAAAGTTATTACCGATTTAACCCATAGTTATAATTCCGACCGATGCGTCTGTTTTAAACTATGTTTACAGGGTACATTCTGACATTCGCACCATCTATCAAACAACTTTCAGATTTTCAAACGTCAATTATGATTAAAATTCAAAAATGGAATGTGTAATTTGAAACATTAAACTTAAATGAAACCAACTTACTTATATGAAAATGAATAAACACCCACATATTTTTACAGATTGCTTGGTAAATAAAAACTCTGCGATGAAGATGTCTACCTAGTCGGCCAAAAATATACTCCGGATTAAAAAAAATCTTATATCTTGTAGAAATAAATTTTTATTTAAGTTGATCTATTTTAGAATTAAAAATATTAAAATCGTTTATTCCTTCCATAAAACAAGTGTTGTTTTTCGGTATATTTTTCAAATGTTTTCCCTAAATAAGTGTTGTTATCTCTATCGTAATTATTATGATTGAAGTTTTTGGGCAGAAAAAAAATAAAAACGAAAAGGCGGTAACTGTTGAACATTCGAGAATTCTGAGAATAATAAGAAAGGAAGGGAAGGCGAAGAAGAGGGTGTAATGAAATTCATCCAATAATACGTAAACAAAGTAATTTGTAAAGTCCTAGAAGAGGAGAAGTGGGAGACTAATGGGCCTCAAACCTCAAAGAAACTCCTGGAATCATTTGCTGATTTTACCAATACTGACAACCTTTTGACGATTTTGTGGCCATGTCGTTATTTGTACGAGTAGGTACTTATCTTATTATCCTTAAATAATTAAATCTAATTTCATTTCAGGTTTTGTACATCCAATCTAATCCAAACTCCCTTTACGCCCCACATGCGGGCATAGGGAGGCAACAAGAGCTCTCCATTGTGCTCGATCTTGCGCAACGTTAATGACCTCCTCCCACACCATGTCCGAATTCCTCGGCACTGCTTCGAAGGAGTGGAACACAGTATGAGAGGGTCTTCCTCGTCTTCGGGACAATGATGAGAGGAACAACAGCGCTCTTCTCGGCCAACTGTCATTCGGCATCCTTAACACATGTCCCAGCCAAGTCCATCTCCTCCCCATAATGGTAGGAGTGATGAGCGTGCCGGCGCATAGCGTCGTTCGTGATGCGGTGGTACCATCTTACGCCCAGAATTCTCCTAAGGCACTTCATTTCAAAAGCCGAGACTTTCTGTGCCTGGGCTTTGGTCAGGTGACCGTATAAGTTTTTGTAATCTGCTTATTGATTTTTGTGTCTCATTCTCACTACTTATTTAATATGTTACTGGTACTGCTTTCTATTGATTTTTTTTTAATATAATGTTCTCGTAAATATTTCAAATATGTTTGTGGTATTGATTATCACTATCGGCGAATGATTGGTATGAGTATCATGATGGCTAACAATATTTTTGTCTATGACTCAATGTAATGTCAACACTTGAAAAGGCGTACTTGTCATGTATGCATAGTTTGTATTATTTTCAGTTGAACCTATTCTGTTTTATAATGTTTCAGTTATGTTTTTGTTTTCTTAATCGTAAATAATTAATTGTTGATTTTGTAATAATATTTGAACACCATCAGCGCAAAGGCGAAAGCTTGTTGCAATTGTAATTTTGTAAAATAAAATAAAATGTTTTGTAAAAGCAACGTTGTTGTTGCGTGGAATCAATTGAAAAAATAAAATAAAAAAGGCTTAGTAATTATTTGATTTTACTATAAATCAGTTATATCATTCCTATATGGGTCCCAATTTATGTACCTACTTTTCCACGTGGAGAACTACAGACAATTTAACATTTTTCTCCCTTTAGCACCAGACAAAAATAATAAGTATGAAAAATATTTGCCGCAGTTGGATTGGATATTGACTATTATTCTGAAATGAAAAAATTAAATTGAGTTGCGTCGTATCCAATTTTTATTGAGACTTTTGACATTTCTGTATTCTGAAAATATTTTATCCAATACATTAGATGCGTAACTACTGGCAACCGATTAAGTTCTAAGCAAGAGCTTCTAGCGTTGAGTTGGAACGTGAATTTGAGAATACCAGTCAATGTCATTTGTATGAAAAATATTTGCCGTAGTTGGATTGGATACTGACATTTGTATGAAAAATATTTGCCGTAGTTGGATTGGATACTGACATTTGTATGAAAAATATTTGCCGTAGTTGGATTGGATACTGACATTTGTATGAAAAATATTTGCCGTAGTTGGATTGGATACTGTTATTTGTATGAAAAATATTTGCCGTAGTTGGATTGGATATGGATATTGTCATTTGTATGAAAAATATTGCTTGATAAAAATGCCGAATTACGGACGAACTTAACCGATTGTGACATTGTTTGATACTGGTTAAAATGTCAGATGGTAACAGATAATTAAATAATATACATTCACTTGTTTAACAACTATTTGTAGTTTTTTCAATTCTTTTTGTTTGTACTCTATATGTTGTTATTTTGTTTTGTTTCATCTTATTTAAAACTTTAACCGTCTTATTTGTAAAAAAATTCGTTAATCGTAAGATTACGTATAACTCATTGATCAGTTTTATTTTTATGAAAAAATATTTAACCCGCCTTTTTATGTCTGAAGATGACATTTCATACAAAATTTTGTAAACAAACCAAATAGCAGCTGAGCAACGCGAGTGTTGACAACCAATATGATTTGAATGATTTCGAGTTATTGATGCAGAATAGGTACCTTATTTTTAAATGATTTATTTAATATCAAAATATAGTTAAGTCCTTATTAAATCATACGAAACCTTTATGTTTCAGCCAAAATGAACTAATTTATGTATGATCACTTCAATTTTAATATTTTTGTACCTACTTAAAATATTCTTTGAATACCCATTGTCTTCAAAATATCATTATATTTCTTATAAATTTATATGGTGCATCATGGTTGTAAGCCCTAAAATGATGACGAGAATGCATATTTGGTTTATTTCTTTAAATTTCCTGTTATTATAATGATAAACCAAAATACAATGGACCAGAATATGAAGGGAGCACATATTTGGACGGGGAAAAATATTAAATACAGTGTATTTATTACAAAAAGCGTTCTCGTATACTCGAAACAACCGTCAGTTGACATTAAATCAAATATGGCGGGAAAAAATCAGCGCACAATCAAGCGACATGCGTTAAACTATCTCGATGACAGCTTGATAGTAATATTTTCTATCGCTGAGCTATTTTTTCAACTGATCGTAGTTTTTAAATAAAACAGTAACTATTCATTCATTCACTCTCCCTTCAAAGCACAATCGGGAGCAAAGGGAGGTAACAAGATCCCTTCACTATAATCATACTTTGACAAAATCATTTCCAATCATCAATTCACTAATACATATTTTTATTCTGTTTGTGATAATTGCCGTTTAAACTGCTTTTGTTCAGCAACTACCATGTTCTGATTTTTATCATTTACAGTTTTCCCATTAACTTGTTCAGGGTATGTTATGCATATTCTGTGTTCTATTTTGTCATGTGCCTATTTATTTTGTTGCTGCATAGATATTGAAAAACAAAAATTGAAAGACTAAAAAAAGATTGTTACAAAAATTATAAAAACACAGAATGTATAATCGGTTGGTATAGAGTATAGAGTCACCGCGTGCAGTATTTGGACTGCATAGGACAATAACAATACCTCAATAACACTCGTACAATATAACATGAACACATGGCCGAATAACAATTTGTTGGACACACAGCCTCCAATACTGCGGTCATTGTAATGGGAAAATGTAAATCATCCCTAACTGACTACCAGTAGACACCATGAATCACTCGTTTCAAATTTAATTAAAAAGTCGTACACATTGAAACATTTTTCTAACAGTTTTGTTATTTTTTCAATAATTCAATTGCGATCTTTATTTTTTTTTTATAACAATGAATATAACAAAAATAGTTTATTTGGCTGTTAATCCGTAGGACCTTCAAAATAAATTATTATGTAATTCTTCAAACACATTATTCGCAACTTTGTAATATTTAGTCATTATACTTTTATTCTTTTTTTTTTAAAAATGAATCTGTGCTCACTCAAAGTGAACACAAATACACTCCTTGTCTCTTTCACAGTAAGCTACCGAAAGCTTGTGTCGTGAAAGAGGAAGACGGTCGGCACCTGGGATAGAACCACGACGTCCGCAGTACGAAAGCCGACGTTGTAACCGCTGGGTCACCAACCACTTATTTTTAAATAATTAAAACCCACTTTATATATTGTAATACTGCAAAGTTGATTTTATTTATAAATAAATTATTATGTGCCAGCGAAGTCAAAGATTATGATTTTTTTTTTAAAGTTGTTTCTAAAGATTTCGATCATTTTAAGTGTTCAATTCTTTTTTATGTAAGATGGTTATTACCGGTTTACTGGAAAAAATTGCCTCAGGCCATAAGTTCCGCCGGCTATACTGACACCTTTGTATAGAAAAGTGTTATATTAATATTATTATATTGAAAAATAATAATTTTGAACTTAAGTGTCAGTATTCTAACTTTTTTATCAATTTTATTAGTTTGCAATTATTCAATACATAGGGGTTTGAGGGTTTATTCACTCTGTTAAACAAATTGCATGAATTTTTGAAAGTAAGTCCCAGACCTAGTAGGTATAATTGAGGTCTGGTATTGATCATTGACTAAGTAATAATGGTGACCTTCACCTACGGTTCCTAACTTTTAGGGACTTACTTCCTTAGAAATCTTAGGCAGCTCTTAGCGTAAATTTGGCTATGACCACACCACCTTAGACGCTAAGATTGGTGAAAACTTAACGATAAGCTAAGAACTTACTAAGCTTAGAAAATCCCAGCTAGGTGAGAGTTTTAGTAACTTTGGTGAAAACCACCATAAGACAATCATCTACATAATAATTCAGTAATGTTTGTTTGTTTGTATTTTCGTATGTTGGCACATCACGCTTAAACCGCAGACTCTGCGTTGAATTTTATTCGTCGCGGAACCTCTCAGGTATATGAATGGTAATCATACATTCAAATTTTTACAATTTCTCAAATAAATTTAATGTATTTAATAAAATTATAAAATCTTCATAGTAAATTCTCCCTAAACACAGATGGCCATCTTTTGAAAACACAATTACACACATGTAAATGTTGCATGGAACCAAAGTTTGACTGAATAAAAACGTATTTAAAAAATTCAAGATTGTTTTGAAATATAAATAAATGTAATTCATATAAAAACACATTTTATCAACATTGAAAAATCAAAGTACATTTTCGGATTACGTTTTATTGACGTTTGAGGTCGGTAAAACAGCTGCCGTTATCATTAGTCAATCACATACAATTTGTCCCATTCCACACATAGAGGGTGTAGGGAATGCAGTTAAGACTCAAACCATATTGAGAGTAAAACTTGCATAATATTAAGTAGGTAGGTTCGTAAAATAGTAGTTTTTACCCTTCGATGAACAGTAAAATTTTAACACTATATTTCTTTCCAATTTTGAAATTTAATTGGTGTTCGACGGAAACTGTTAGCTTGATAGATGAGTTTGATAGTTGGATTGAAAAAATGTGGATGAAAAATATATGTTTTAAAACAGATGTTGGGGTTATTTAATCTATCACTAAGCTAAATCAAGTTCAATATTCATAGCTAGGACCACATGACAACGTCTGTCGGGAAAGGTCATAGCAAATAAATAGCCTTCCATGTAGTATAATATGTGTAAATTATTAGTGCTTCAGGCAATCGAAAGTATAATATGTACTTTTTTGTCGTATATTCAATTCTTGGAAGGTAGTTTTCCTTTTTTTTATTATTTTGGAAACGAGATGCCCAAACATTTAAAATTTTCTCAAATAACTTATCTTTTGAGTAACTGTCCATCAGATTTATTTGTCTCCTTCACGAACGATCTCGAAAAGGGTTGAAAATGTTTCCAGATAAGAAGAACGACAGGCTTATTTCAATGTGGATTTTCTCTGACCCTTACAAATGTCATACCGTTACCTTGAGATCTAACATAAGGACATATCATTCATACTTACAGATTCCCTTCTGATAAACTTACAAATTTCTTACCATTTAATTTTTCTATTAAGACCCTATAATAATATCCCCTATTCGGATTTTGGAACGTTCTTATTAAGAACGGTATCAAGCTTAATTTCATCGCAGACTAAGATTTTACTTTGAGATTTTTGTGACTTTTAAGATGTTTACATAATATACCTATTTATTTTTATATACCTAATTACACTTGCTGACAGGAGGCTGTGAGGGCCATTTACACCTTTTCAGCCTAGCCTACGTATTCATTTGTCTATTTCGTTGTGTACTTTTGAAGATTGTTTCATGTGCGATTCTTGTTTTTTTTTACTATTTTTTTGTTTGAATTCATTAATGTAATGTTTTGAATCATTTTGAGGACTCCAAGTGCCTGAAAAGGCCTAGGGATGAGAATGATAAATAAAATAAAATAAATAAATAAGGTCAAGGTTCAATGGAACGATCCAAAGATTAGCAGTCATGTCTGCAAAGTAAAACTACGAATAATTCTAACGTCCCAAGTGAGTTGCAGATAATAATTAATCCTAGGTAACGGACAATAATTCGTACCCTTCTTTCTTTCTTTTCTTTTCTATATTTAGCTATAAATCGTTTTTACCATTAACAATATAAATATTGGATATTTATGAAGACAACTCTTTTTTTTAATTCAAGACTACGCACATCATCGATTCTTTAAAAATAAAATCATATTTAAATATGTCACATTCAAAACATTTTTATGTTGCAGTATGGGTTTTTTTTTTGTATTTTATTTCCCAAATTAGATGTTTTATAATAAATAATTCGGTAAAATTTGATTCAAATGAGGTTTATTGTTTCAACGACATGTACAATAATATATCGTGTTTCACGTGTGAATTATTTCCTACTACAGCGCAATTTCTTGGATTTTTTTAAAGTTACGTAACTATAGAGGAATTTTTTTTTTGAAAAAAATTTCGTCTTCCCTTTTTACAGTGGAACTTAAACTTTTTGAAATCGAAATTGTTTTTTTATTTATTTTCTCTCTTATTAAGCGGAATATTTTTTCAAAGTAATCTTATTTAAAAACCAAAAGATCTACCTTTCTAGAAAAATAAATCAACAGAAACTAATAACGTTTGTTTTATTTTTTTTAAGTTTCAAGCATGATGTAGTGAACATGCCGACAAGTCTTCTGTAGAGACTTGGCGTGACACAATAGTGCAATAATTATTGTATATTACATGATATCTTTAATAATAAAAAAAATGTGTTAAGACAATACTCACAATTTTTGTTTCATAAATTCGATTTAACTACATATCTCCAATGCACTTAAGCACAAATGTTCTTTATTCATAAAGATTATGTCTTATAAAAATAGTTCCAATATCCAGTCTTAGATAAAAAAATATCCTATGAAAATCTGGTATTGTTTTCAAACCTGATAAGCTTCATATTATTATGATCAGCTTTCAATATGTACATACATACAACACAACAAATCCCTTGCGTGGGTCAGACAGATTGCATTATGCAGAAATCAGACCCATCCATCCGTTGATAACGGAATTCAGCACCTCCATTTCTAAGCGGAATTGTGTGAAATGCAATATCTCAATTCTTATTCTGGTGAAAAACTATTGAAATGCAGGCAATAAAAGATAAAAGGAAGGATAGAGGTGTGTTAATAATTATTACTGTGTCGAAGCGGCTTAATTTGGTGCAACAATTTACGCTATAGAAGTTGTATAAATTCAGGAGCAAAATCTCAAATGTGAATAGGTACTGAATATCACTTGATCAATTGATATTTTACGCGCTTTTGTAATTCCCAAACAAATTAAATATGCATACATATTAGATTCTCACCATAAATCCCAGTTAGAGTCACGGGGACTATAGGGAGTCAACAAGAGCTCTCTTTTGCGCTCGATCTTGTGCACTGTTTATCACCTACTCCCACCCCATGCCCAAATACCTCAGCTCTTCTTCAAAAGAACGGAACACAGTTTGAGAGGGTTTTTCTTGTCTTTTGAACCCTAATGCACAGGCTTATTGAAGCTGTAAAGTCTGTTTCACTGGTATAATATTTTTACTGAATTATGAGAAGAACGAATAGCGCTCTCCTAGGCCAACTATCATTCGGAATCCTTAACAGATTCTGTTCAACCACTAGGATATCCTTAGGGCAAACAAATGGTTCATTGACGAAATATGTTTAAGTCTTCTTATATAAGTATTGTTTCTAAATGCCAAATCGTATTACAATTAGTACAAAAGGTTTATAAAAATTTCAAAATATGTTTTTTTTACTCTGCATTAGTTTTAAACAATAATTAAGTACAACTGTTATATTGAGCTAAATTAACTCCAATATAAATAAAAATACTTAAACAAACAAAAATATCACTTTCATAATTTCACTGTTAGTCAGGAAAGAATGTTTAAAGAACAGTTCAAAAATAAAATGTTGAATAACGAAATGTTCATTTTGAGAGTCTACTTTTGAGACACTATACCCCCTATTCCAATTCAAATTAATTGCGCACTAAACTAAAATAAGATCCATTCATCATTTTAGTTAGCCGGATTGGTATTCGAGAAATCTTACAACGTTCCTATTTGTTCCTAATTAGACTTTAGTTTGAAATTAGTTCATTTTAGAATTCGGATTTCGTATTTAAGTCAATTTTAGTGCGTTTATCTGTCAAAACGTTCTCAATTTTAGTTCACACCTAATTGTATGCGACTAAAAAGATATCAGTGTAGGCCTAGACAAAATGAATTTGGCGATCGACTACAAACGAATTCTTCGACAATGTAAAGTAGGAAGAAAATTAACTGTCCACTTTTTATATTTTTATATAAGTTTCTTCGTTTGGTTTAAATATTTGTTTATATGTTCCATTGGACAGTTAATTTTTTCGTAGGTACTATATATTGGCGAAATCTTCGTTTGTAGTCGAACGCTAATTTGAACTTGTCTACGGGGGCTGATGATATTTTTATGATAAAAGTTTTTTTTAACCAAATAATTTTAAAACAAGTTTATTTTTATTAAAAATGTTTAAAAAGATAGTAATTTAGTATAATCTACATAATAATTCAATTACGTATGTATATTTATTTATATTTTCGTTGTTGGCACATCACGCAAAAATCGCAGACTCTAGGTTTGATATTAATCGTCGAGGATCATTGCATCAGGTATATTTTTTTCCAATTTCTCAAATATATTAAATGTTATTTACAAATTTCTAAAACTTTAAAATCTTAATACAAAAAGTTCAATTATTGAGACAGTTATGTCTTAAAAGTAAAAAAATACGTGTAAATGTTGTGTACATAGAACTGTAGCATTACGGTATGAAAATGTATAAAAACGATTGAAGTTTGATTTGAAATACAAAAAAGTACAAGTCTTATAGGTAATTCTTATTTACTAAAGATTTTCACAGAACAATATAAAAAACGTGGTACGCCATGACAGGAGGGTAAAACAGGAATCTTTTTTAAGTAGTATTGTTGTCTATGGCTCGCTTGGAGAGAACCAGAGAGAAGTTCCTTACACAATTAGAAAATTTAAAAAATTGGATTTTTTCTATAATATAGAAAGAAAATAAACTGTCCATTAGAACCTTAAAATCATAAAAAATAATCTCCACTTTCTCACATATTTTTTCCATTTTTCTGTCTAATATTAGCACATTTCACCTGATTTAGTAAAAATACCCACGTAACGTTCCCATGTACACTTACACATCCTCATTGCTTTGACATTGGAAAAAATACACTTGTATAGTTTTCGTGATATAAACGTTTTTGATTTGGATGATATTGGAAATGTGTTTGTATAAAAATAGCAGAATGTTTATGGTGAAGAAGTGAAATGGAGTGATAGTGAATCTCTCACTGGAAATTTCACCTCAAAGTGTTTACACCTGCGTAGGGATTATGGGGTGTTATTGCCTTTAAAAGGTAGATTGAAAAATTTGCAGAGGAATAAATTTGAAGGGTCGAAATCATCGTTGGAAAAAAAAATTACAAATCGTCTTGAGAATTGAAAACGTACACAATCATTAAGCTCGGTACTCACTTGCGCCGCGAACGTGTATCGTTACATCAATTTTATCAAAAGGATGCATGTCATTGTGTTCCGCTCGCGTTCACTTACCGAATCACGTATACAGATACACTTAACATTTCGATTAAATTGATGCAATGTCACACGTTTGCGGCGCAAGTGAGTACGATGATTTATATAGGACGTGGTCTGAACGGATTGAAGTGATTGGTAGCCCATTTGAAAAGCCAAGAAGTGTATTGCTGTTCACTTTGAGTGTGCGCAGATCCATTGCAAAACAAGACATGAAGGTAATTTAAGATGCATAAATCCAATAACAAAAAGAAAGATATATGTTTATTTGCATGAAGCAATGATGATTTATAACGAAATTCCTGAGAAGATTGCAAAATTAAAAACGTAGAGCGCATTTTGCAGTACCTATATAAAAAAATAAATTATGTTATAGAAGAAAAATAACCAAATGATCCTAAGAGCTTGAAGAGATGAAAAAGAAATAGGAAAAGAAAAATAAAAGGGAAAATATGTTGTCATTAAAAAAGTTGCCTAATCATTTAAAGGTGTTTGGTAGGACAACGGTTGAGTCAGAGGCTTTCTTTGGGATCGAACCCAATAAATTGTCGACCTTTCCACTTTCACAAACCAAACTTTGCTCTCTGTGAAAAATCTTTTAAACACTTGTGTATTTGTGTTCATTTTCACTCAGAATCATCAAAAATTGTAAAATGGAGAGGTCAAAACATGAGACATTGTGATTAAGGCTAAAAACCATAGAGGCCGACCCAAAGATAATTTTATAGACTAGGTGATCAGGGGAATGCGCTGTAATACCTAATGAAACCAATTGAAGAGGCTGGCTATAATGACAGAAGAAAGTGGAAGGACATAATGAACATTTTGGATGTCGAGTAACCAGAAAAAAGAATAATATAGTATCCGAAGTGGCAGGAAAATTCTATCTACTCAATACTTCTAAACGTGTCACCGTTCATTGAGAGAGAAAGGGGGATCATATTGTCTCTTCGTGTGGAACACAAGCTGCCATTATTTGGTGACGATGCTCTGCGCGGAGATTGATTTGATCTCAAGTACCTATCCACATCTCCTCGACATTGATCTCTCCTGGAAATTATGCATTAAATTATACGCCGGGTAATCAACCCCAATGGATAGTGTAGAACCATGGGCCAGCGTGAAAGGACGTCCTCTCCAAACCGAATATGTAACAACTAATGACTCTAACAATTCACTACTAATGTTCGATTTTTAAATGGAACAAACCACTACGGGCTCCGCTTGGCAAGCATGGTGTTGTATTGCCAACTACCCCTCGCATATATCAAGTTTAATTCTGAAATGTCTGGATATAATATGCGAGAGAGGCCGTCATCCAGCAGTGGATGGTTAAGGTTTAAATAGAAAGAAAGAAAAGTGTTGCCATTCTGCTATAATTTAAACCTGCACATCCTTGAATGAGTCGCTGTAAGAGATATAATTATTTATGGTTCATTTTATATAATTTTTTACTCTTCTATTTAAAGCGTGATGAGGAAGTCCATTTTTACTGAAATGTTGTATTCAAACCAAGATAAACCGCGGTGTCAACCCATCCTAAAAACAGCTTTGCAAAACATTAATAGCAGAAACGTGTAGAACGACTTAAGCGTATTCAAATGTCATGAAATTGTTATGTAAAAGGTTTATTAAAAACAATGGCAAAGTTTTAAAAACGCTGGAAATGGGAATGTTTTTTCTGCTAATTTGAATATTATTTAATAATCCTTGCAAAGTTTCTCCATCTTCTCAGTCTGCGAACACAACTTCTTAAACCAACTTACTAACACTTTAATTAGCTATTACAGTCTCTCTATGCATTTGTTCACGATTTTGTATTTTTATATCAAACTAGCTTTCCCGACAGGCGTTGTCCTGTTTTAATTAATTATAAGCATTGTATTAGAATTTTAATGGTTATTTACCCTTTTAAACAATACAAGTGGTCCCTTAGTGCTCAACATTCGACCATAACAAATTGAAATTTAAGTTCATTAAAAGGTTCTATTGTCAAAGACTGGGCGAGCGCTATTTCACAATTTTCTTTCAAAAACAATCACATGGATGGATACGTCAAATTTTTAAAATTGATATGTTCAAAGTTTTTCATATTATTATTGAAGACAATAACATAATATTAACCAATTCTAAATTTGGCTACAGATTAACAAAAGAATACCTACGTCTGTGTCAATGTCAAATACGTCGAAGTGTGCGTGAGTGTCAAATACAAAACTTTACAGTAGTTTTTGTAATGTTTTTTTTTTCATTGGTTTAATCTATTTTTTATGCATAATCAAAAAAATTAATGTGTAGCCAAAAAAATACGACGTTTGAAAAATAAAAATGATCATGAGAACTTTTGCCAATTTTGCGTTAAAAATATTGGCCTTCTTAAGTTGTTGGGTTACATCATTTTCTTATGTTCTTTCTACTTTAGGTGCAAATAGCATATTTTGTTCAAAAAATTAAAGTCCATAGGTAAATACTTATTTTTTTCTAGCCCGCCCATCGACTTTCGACCTAACCCAGAATAAAAAATAATTTTGACTATATTACATGACTAAAAGGTGATTTACGACGTTAAAACTTTATTAAATTTAGCTAATAATTTATTGCATTTTATAATGTAATAGTTATCGATGATTCGGATGCGGGATGAAGTTCGATGGGTCATAAGTTTCAAATCAAAACAATTATTCCTCTATAATTGCTTTAATTTTTTTAAAAATTCAAGAGATGGCGGTGTAGTATATAATTAATCACGTGTGAAACCTGTTAACTTATTGCATATATAATTGAAAGCATAGACCCCATTTAAACCAAATTTTACTGAATTATTATGGAAAGATATTTCTTAAAACTGTCATGTTGTATTCAATAAAAATACATTTAAAAAAAACTCAGAAAATCCTCTTATACCAACATTTATAAAAAAAATTGACAAACCGTCTTGCAAACATTATGAAACCCCCCTTGGCCTTGACAAGCCCCATTTACCAACAAGTATTACGAAAGGTATGAAATCCTTCTTACCAACGCAAAACGGCAGCATTTTGAATACATATAATTGTATGTAGGTACCTATAGGTACAAAGTAATGTAAACGTATTATTCAGATGTTAAAGTCAATTAAACTTTCATCATGGTGATGACTTTATAACTGTCAAAGTGATTCATAGACGTAGAAGACTAACCTCGTCTGGTTTGTAAATACGATAGTAGAAAAACTTTGATTGCTTTCGAAGTAAATAATGTTCTATGTAAATCTGCATAGTTGCTGTCAGTCCAAGTGACGTTTATAAGAACGAGTTCAGAAATAATAATTTTGGAGGGCGGGTGAGCACTGCCGATGAGTTGGAAAACCCTGGAATTTCATAAACATGAACCGACGTGTTCTCACAGGGGAGGGGAGGGGAGGGGGTAGACTGAGAGGATGACGGGACATGTAAATTATTGTCTACTAGTACCTACTAGTCCAAGTATAGCACGCTTGTTGTAAACCTTAATGTTGTGACTTTTCACATTAAAAAAAAATTCGATTGTCAGTGTCAAAATTGAACCACTATGGACTAGGTATGGGCAAAAAATAACGATAGGTAGGTATTTAAAAAAAAAACGATTGTCGACATTTTTTTAAATTTGTAAATATCTATTTTCAATACTCTCATGTTTTTGAGAGATATTTTTTTTCCAAATATTGACGATGGATTATTTTTAGATATTTAGGCCTTTATGGTACAAATATCGATAGGTAGGTATATCTAAATATCGATATTTTTTAGTCTGCATAAATCTCTATATTTCATATATTATTATATTTCTACTTGTTGCATAGGTACATGAGATTTTTCGACATGTTGAACATTTCGAGAATTCTCATGATTAGGAGTTTCGGAGACTTAAACATTACCACCTAATGGCGAACGTTGTTAACGTAATGTGATCACACTAAGACAACCTTCGAAATAACAGTAGAAGACGGTCGTAAGCCCATAGTGGTTTGTTTCATTTAAAAATCGAACATCAGTAATGAATTGTTAGGGTCATTAGTTGTTGCATATTCTTTATAGAACTTTCCGGGGTGCACTTAGTGGAGGCGTCTATACCCCAAATAGGAGCATAGGGAGTCTACAAGAGTTATCCATTGCGCTCGATCTTGCGCCACCACAGGGGTGACTCCAGCTGCCTGAACCCCTCCCCCCTCAAATGGGGTCCAGGCGTCCGAGGGTTTTTCTTGCGCCTTTTCTGAACTTTTGGGGTTTGAGAACCTAAGACGTTACGGGCTCTATACAATCACATAATGTGTTAAATAATTAACTTGAGTATAGAATGATAAAAGAATATAGATAGATACCATTTTCTTAAAAAAAGTAGTAGGTATCAGTAGGTACCTATAATATTATTGTCTATCGACAAATAAGAATAACAACCAAATCGCTCAACGGCGATTACAAAGGGGTTAAAAATAGATTAAAATGACTCAAATATTTGCATTTCAAAACATTCATAAAATATGTCCAAACATACTAACGTATTTAAGTTTTTAATTCATCATCTGTCTCTGTAGTTTTCAATAAGAGCGGAAAATAGCAAATAATATACACGATAATCTATTTCAAACAGGTGTTCCACTGCGTGTTTTATATCCAGTTGTTTCTATGTATGAGATTATTATTTTCCAAAAATATCTCAGAAGGAAGTTTTATTCTTTTGTTTTTATTGTCATCCATTCAATGAAAACTTTTACGTGTCCATACACTATGACTATGAAACAAAAGAACACGCGTGTGAAAAGCTTGAAATATAAAACATATCATTGAATAGGTAGATTACCAGACCTATATAAATATCAAAGCCTGTTCATTTAACTTATATCGACCTCTCTTGAAATATCATTGAAGCTCTCATAAATAATGAAACAGTATCGAGATTTGATTAAATTTTGATGCGTATATTATAATATAAACAAAATACCAATTATTTTGACTCTTAAATTAGATTGTTCCCTCAAGCGCGTCGACTAATCGACAAAGCTCAAAGACGATATGCTACGTTATATTATATTAGGTAATATGAAAGTGTATTGAGTAGCTGGTAGGCCGCACCTTCATCATTTCGATTTGACGATTGCACTCAATCAAATTTGAGCTGTAATGTTAAAGCAGAAATTAAAGTATGAAAAATACAAAACAAAAACATTATTTTTCAAATTGTAATTACCTACTTTGTAACGCAAAACGAAAAGAATATTTTTATAACATGTTTTTCAAAGAATTTTTAAGATTTCGGTTAAGTTTTAACAGGGAGGATATGAATTGTGTCTATATTTTTTCTGGAAAAAAAAACTATAGAACGCATAGAATGCCTTCATACACTTATGAACAAAGTCGTTAAAAAATCTAAAAACTTCATAACTAGGGCATTTTTGTCAAAATGTTTAAAATCATTAGAAGTATTCTTACGAATTCGAAGTTAATAAAAATATAAAACCACTAGCTGACCCGTCCCGCCTTGGAATAAATAATATATTGAAGGTTTTATGTATTTTAAGTTATTTATCACGAATGTCCACTTACTGGCATTAGCAGACTGTAGCTTACTCGGCAGACGTGATCCTTACTATGAATATTGAATTTGTACAATGATAAATTAATTACCCTTTGACTGCTATAACAGATGCATCTGTTATAAACCATATTATTATATTTTCTATCCGCATTCTGTCAATCAAACAAACTGATTTCTGTCAAACGCCGAAAAAACGAAAAAAAAGTAAAATGAAAGTTCTAAAAATGTTACCTACTTAGTTTAAATTTTATTCCGTGCAACTTTTTTCTTTCATACAAACCTTCTGACAAAAGCAAACACGACAAAAAAATAATTGTGTTTACTCGCAATCTGTGTTTACTGTGATGTTACTATGAGATTCCACAAAAATACATTTATTCAAACTGCTTAGAAAATATTATAGTAAATGCAGTAAACTGTGTTTACAAACACTTTGAGAGATTTTGCACGGCTCTGGGATGAAAAAAATTCAACCATAGGTTTCTATTTTAGGCCTGATGCTATGACATATTATAAAAATACATAACTGAATTATTATGTAGATTGCTTAGTCTCCTCTCCAATTTGTAAACAAAGATATAAATGAATTTCATCATATTTTAATCTATTCTCCCCATTATGTAACAGAAAGTCAGTCATTCGATAAACAGTCATTCTCTCTTCTTCTTCATCTTTTGTGCCTCTCCTAACAGAGGTTGGTGACCATCACTCTGAACTCCTCGCGGTCTTGGGCAAGGCTTATTAACGATATCATACCCGATACTCCAAACCACTGTTAGATTTTTGAACCAAGTCATTCTTTACATTTTAAAAATAATCTCAAATTTGTTTAAATAAAAATAAACGTCGGAAAATTCAACAGTTAAAATTAAATTTCGTAATAAAAACAATAATAATTATAACAGCTAAAATAACAAAAGAAAAACAAACAGCCCTGAAGTGGATCTCAAAAGCCTGTCCCCCACCATCTCAGATGAAAGGCAACAGTTTTCTCATCCCTATTTTCTTCCCTTACCAAACAACCAATTTGTTGGCAATTTATTTAAGTTGTTTCCGCCTAAAGAAGATAGCGAGAAGAGTTCGAAATATTAAGAATTATCACACTATTGTATTTTTGTTGGCAAAAATATTATTCGTGGTCCACGATAAATTGCCTCGAGTGAGCAATATCAATATACATAATACAATACAGTAGTGGTATTTTTGTGTTTTTCTTCTCTATAATGTCATAATTTAATGTGTTATTGACCTCTTATTAAAGAGGGAATCGCATTTAGGCATGAAAATGATCACAATGACATACGAAAATATGCATTCTATGAACTTTTTTTTCAAGCAGTATTTATTTTGCCTGTTAACAATCAATTGATGCTCCCATTTTTTAATTAAAAATGAATCTGTTCTGACTCAGAGTGATCACAAAATACATTTTTTGACACTTTCACAGTAGGCTACCAAAAGCTTGTGCCGTTAAAGAGGTAGAATGTCGGCTCCTGAGATTGAAATCACGAACGAAATAGTACAATAGTCGGCGGAACCGCTATAGGATACGAACCTATTCATTAAATCAAAACGGACAAACACATGATATTATAATGTCCAATGTCTATCCATAATATCGATGATAATAATTGTTGCAATAATCACATTCATATTGTTCAGAAGTATTTTTTTTGCTTTACTCGAAGAATGGCCCAAACTTATAAGAACACTTTAACGAATCATAAGCGCTTTGTTGCATGAAATAACCATATAACAGCAATTTTAATCGAATAACATGATATGTATTCCAATACAAACTCTCTTTACGCCCCATTTACCTCCAGGGGTATAGGAAGGCAACAAGAGGTCTCAATTGCGCTCGTTTTTTGCGCAATGTTTATGACCTCCTCCCACACCATGTCCAAATCCCTCAGCTCTGATTGAAGGAGCGAAACACGACATGTTTCTCGTTTTCGGGACCCTAATGGGAGAAAGAACAGTGCTCTCAGCCAAGTCCATTTCCTCTCCTTAAAAGTACCATAAAGTGATGGGCCTACGCTGGGTGCGCCGGCGTACAGCGTCTAACGTGATGCGGTGGTACCATCTTATACCCAAAATTCTTTACTTCGTTTCGATAGCTGAGACTTTTTGTGCCTGGATCAGGTGCCAGGACATCATACACGCAACTGATAAAAAAAATGTTAAAAAAAATTAATGATCTCGAGTCGTCACTCGCAGATAACACACGTGGTATAAACGATGTGCTTCTCCACTTGGTAGCATCCATCACATCGAAGTAACGACTCCTGGAGCCAGGAACTGTTTGGGATACGTGATGAATTATTTGGACGATGTGGTGTTCCGCAGGCTCTTGAATATTTCATTATATCCACCATAAAAAATAACGCACTTCATGTTGTTAGTGCAAATCGTGTTGGGTTATATGGGACATCAGTTTATTTAAAGAAAAGTCTTAAAATTTGGGAATATTTGAAGCTTTGTAATAATGTTTTGTAATTGACACTAATATTTATACGTGTTCATTAATATTTTTATAAAATATACATTTATTTATTCTCAAATCTCGACACCTTTCATTAAAGACAGCCAAAGATCTCCACGACTCCAACTTCAGGACTACAGAGACATAGAATTACAGATGGAAAGAGACTATGCAATATGCATACTGACTGATTGCAGCCTTGAGCATATGACGGATATCCAAAAGACTTTTTTACATTTTGCTTGCGTAGCTCATTCAAAAATTTTAATGTCTTATTTAATGACTCGCCTCGGACGCCTTCGAGCGCAATGGAGAGAACTTGATGCCTCCCTATGCTCCCGAGTGGGGCTTGTCCGGGGCCGGTTTTTTGGTTTGATTGTTTCGATCGAGCTAGGGGTCGGTTTCGTGCGGGTCGGGTTTGCTGAGGATTGGTCTCCTCCGGGCTAGCTTGCGGTATGCGGGGGGCCATAAAGGGAGAATGTATGTATGTATTTAATGACTGTGTAATTATTATACTAACCTATACTAAAGATATGATGTACTATGTGACCATACGATAAATAATAAAATAAGACACTCAAAAATCAGCGCATCTCAAGGTTTTCCTCTTTGGAAAAATACAAGTAACTGAGTTCTAGGTCAGAGAAACTTCTATCTGATATTTCAAGTATGATCTTTAATAATTATTAATGAAGACACTCGAAAATTCAGCTTTATAACGACCAAAAGATAGTAACAAAAATTTGTTAGAAAGACAAATAATAATTTTATTATTACTCACATAGATAGATCCCGATAATTTTATTGGTAGGTACTAATGAGTTGGCAATTTCGAGACAAATCGTTTTTCCTTGTACCAACACATTTTTTATCCGGATAAAACCCAGAACATTCTTCCATCCTGTCCAATGCAGGAAAGAAATCATTAAGGACAACGAATTTGAGAGAAATGGGGTGAATAAAATATATCTGAAATTTTTGTTGAATGATTGAAAAAAATAAACTTTTTTTTTCGGAAAGAAATTTACGCGTTTGGAAACTTTTAAGTGTTCAATTATTTTTATTCTGAAAACGAGAAACTTTTTTTTTACCAAAAAAAAAAAACTTCCTGTAATTTAAGTTGTTTATATTTGTTTAACTTCTACATAATTGCTTTAGTTTTAAAAAAAAAAACCTTTTTGGATAGATTTATTGTTTAAAAAACGAATAGATTTTAAAAATAAAAATGAAAGAGTCTTGTATAGTTTAATGATTCAAACATGAACCGGTTTTCGAAGACTGCCGTCTCCATTATCAAATATTTAAGACTTTAAGACGTTTAACATTTTTATTTTGAAATAGACTATCTCCAAGCACCTTCTGCCCAAAACATCGAAGAATAGGAATTTTCCTGTATTGTTTTCAGAAGAGCTACTATCCAACAGTCAAGATACCAAGTTATTATCAGTTAACCAGTCTCATAAATGAAAAACCGGAATACATCTTTGGATGAAATCACGCTTGGATAATCAAACCAGGCCGAGAATCGAACCCTTAACGCCTTTTCCAGAAATCGGCTCCAGTTTTCCAGAAGGAACTAACGTGACATAACTATGTAATATCAAAGAGTCAATTTTTTATAGTAGCTTGAGTGAAAAAAAAATATTAATTACGCGAATACAATCACAAAAAACGCATTTTTTTTGTTGTTGAAAATAACAATTTTACGGATTATTTGGTCAAGATATAAAGCATTGGCTTCTATGGACGCTTTTTCACTGGTGTTTTGGAAAGATTAGCTAAACAAAAACATAAAATTTTTGAGACTATCCGATTTTCTATCTTGTGTTAGGGTGGGTTTTTCGACGCCGCGAATAATAGTAAAGTATTAGCAAAATAGTAAAGTATTAGCACAATACTTTACTATCAGGTGTTACTCGATCTTAAGGAATATCAAAGTAAATGACAATCGATTAGTAACATGCATACCAACACCAACATCACAATGCTTAAAAACATATTTTTATCAAGCAAAATCATGCTAAAATGACATTTTTTAATGACTAAAACATTGCTATTACTTTGCTATCGCTAACGCTTTGCTATTACTAACGATCGAGAAACCCACCCTAAATCAAGTCATCAAGAATCTCCGAAATTTGTGATCAAAATGTCAACGTACACAATATTTTCATGGACACAGTAGTGGTTGATATAGTGAATTAACCAGCTTCCTTTCGGGTTATCCATATAGCGTTCGTTTGCGAGAACAATGACATAACTCAAAAATCTTGAGTTTTGAGTTAATTATGTGAAATTGTGTGTTTTGACACCAGCTATGCTGTGTCTCATCCTCAGCATAATATCACTATAAATAAGAAAGAGACACCACTACTTCGTGTTGTGTCGTTGTTTCACGCGCATTTTACTGCCTGGCGTTTTCAAAGAGAATGCATCATCTTTAGTTGTGTTCCAACCATCGACAAGTGAGATACGCGCTTTTTTTTCGTGAATAACGTATTATCTACACATTTTACAATGTTTTTTTCAAGGTAAGTTGCATTACTTGCTATCATTTTACAAAAATATGGTAGTATTTTGAGATATGTCATTGTTTGTGAAAAAATATAATTAAACTATGGGGGTTATATTTCGTTATGTGACATTATTGGTGGAAAAGTTATATTATTTTGAAAACACATTTCAACATAAGACGTTGTTTTTGAAAAATATTTTTCAATTACAAGTTTAAAAGTAATGTTATTTTGTGTTATGACTATATTTTTGACAACATCTAAGAATGTAGACTCCATTTTGTATGTATATTCAGTATGTTGATGCATGTAAAAAATAAAGTTACGATAAATTTATTTCGCAGATAGGTACTAATATGCATTCTCGAACTAAAATGATCATGGACCTGGCGAATAAAATAAATAAATCTAATGTCTCTCATCAGATTACTAATTTCAACACTATAAATAACGGTATTTTTTTACTTTTTTGTTTAAATAGAATAACAAATAATATAATTATTTTTATATTAAAGATTCTATTTTATTTCAAATAGAAGTTTATCCAACCGAAAATACAACAAATGAGCAAGCAAATACACCAAAAAACTACGAATGTAACTCTACTTCTAGTGCTTCATCATCATCAAGTAGCTCCAGTGAATCAGATTCCTCATTTTCTGAAGTTATTTGAAATATTTTTAAAGAGTTGTTAGATATCATGAATTCAATGTTTGATTGTTTTTGTATTTTAGATGGTGATGATTCTTCCAAAGACCCTGATTATGTTATATTTTGCCGTCAATTGATCAGGAGAATTTTGGAACATCATACGTAAGCGAAGACCTTAACTACGAAAATAATAGTAACAATGAACGCACTTTGCAATACACAACCAATGAAGAAAAGAAAATTAAGAAAAGGAACGTTAAAAGTTGGAGATCAAATGTCGCAAAAAAATTAAGAAATTGCGGAAAGCCTTACATGTCATTGAAGAATAAAAAAATCGTGAACGGAAGAAACCTTAAGCCTCCATGTAAGGAAAACTGTAGATTACAATGTTTTGAAAAAATTAGCGAAGAAAGACGGCAGATATTCAATGAGTACTGGAAATCGGGAAACATTGATGATCAATGGTACATTAATAACACTACTAAGATTATCCAACCCCGATATAGATACGTCAGAGAGGGTAGTTCAAGAGAAAAAAGATGGAACAACAGCTCATTTCATTTTAATTTGGCCGAGAAAGTAATACGGGTATGTAAAGTATTTTACAAAAATACTTTACATATTAACGATCGTCATATTCGAACAGCACAATAAAAAAAAACAGGATCGCGGGCTCCGTAATGGAGAAAGACAAAGGAGGGAAGCCCGGTATCATGCAAAAATAGATAATTCTATGAAAGATGGCATCCGAGAACATAGTTTATAAACTCGATTCCCAAAATAGAAGGGTATTACGTTACAGCCACATCATCTCGTGTATATTATATTGATGGAAGCAAAACCATTGAGCCTAAAACAGCATGTGATTCCAAGCCTAGAATATCACTCTAAAAAAAACAAAATTTATTAATTTTATCAATAAAATTTTAATAGCAAAGTATTATTCAACCTTTTATAATTCTCCTTAAAATTTGTTCAAGTATAATTTTTTCTTTAGTTAATAGATATTTATTATATTTTTTGGAAAATGTACGGCGAAAACACTAATTTCGATGTTGAAAAAATACAATAAAAAGCAATTTATGTCCTCATTTTTTTCTTCTTATATTTTGTTATAGGTATTGAATTAAAAAATCACTTTGATTTTTAAACGAATATTGGCTTATAACTAAATATTACCCGACAATCTCTATACAATTCTAAAAAAAAAAATCAAAAACAATGACACATCTCAAAATGATAAATGTATTGGTTTATGTTTTTGCAAAAAGAACGTCACAAATGTAACCTTGGTTACGTTTAAGCAAGATTTCTCCAAAGTTTACTTATATTTTAGAATTAATATGGTTTTAAAATATACATAACATGTCACCATAAATAATCTAAAAAGATTGATATAAATTGATCTCTCGAAATGAGATATATTTTGATTTGAAACTTTTAAACTCGAATATCTCAAAACGTCAGTTTTTGAGATATGCCAGTGTTCTCGCAAACGAACGTTCAAACTCAAGGGTTTCGAAAGAAATGTTATCAAAATAAATAATTTAGACATTGCATTTGTGGGATTTTTTACTACCTAGCATTAAAAATAACATCACGTTTTTGGTTGGACACTGGACAGATCCTGCATGTTAGAAATACGATATAATGTTTATCTTGTTGATTTAATAACGTTTAGATTCCTTTTTCCCACCTCTCTGGTTGGAAATTATACGAGGCACGTCAGGATGTTAATCAAGTCAGCTGGCAAACTTTCCTGGTCCCGAAGGACATTAACATGCACAGCGGTGACCCACCAAAGTCACCTCCTTGTCAAACTTGTTTAATCGACCTTATCATTGCGAACAGACGCCGCAAGGGCTTACCGTCAACATTGACGCTAACACGAGGATGGGGTCATTAAAAAACCCCATAATTCTTTTGATGTGTAGGCTAATAAGATAAAACAATTTAATTACATGCCTTAACAGCTTAGCTTAGACACCTTTCAAATCGAAGTACATTTGGCTTATCTTTATTGTATAAATACGTGAAGAAAAAACTTTGTTACCATTTTTACGAAAACTGCGCGGACGGAGGAGTATAAAATTTTCCACTCAACATGTATTTGATACACACTTCGATGTTTTTGAGATCGACACAGACGCACATATTCTTTTGATTATGTGAGATCAAATTGATATTAGATTAATACTGTTTGAATTTAATGCCTAAACTAAAAAAAACTTTGTACATATCAACATTTCAAATTTTACGTATCCATGTCGTTGGGGGCTATTCTGAACATCCGACCCGATACAATAGCGTGACGGACAAAAATAATAAATTTGTAATACTAATTTAAAATATTCTACTATATTTTTTACCTAAAAACGCGCATATCTTAATTAACAATACTAATAATTTGTTATTTCTATCAATGATTATTTTTTCTTATACTGTGACGTCCAGTTGTCCTGTTCAATGTGGATCCTGTTGTTAGGTGGTTGGATTGCAGTTTTAAAGGCCGATGAAGTAGTTGAAGTTGTTTATTAGAAAATTACAGTTACATTACTTATGAGTGACCTTACACTAATTACAATTATGCTGATGACCAGCACTACGTGGAATATAGAGTGACAATAATGAGTGTCGAAGATAGAGCGTGGAGTGTGTTAAGATAGGCGCTGACACCTCTTATATAGGACCCGTAGGGGTAGTAGGTACCTACTCTACCATCATCTTCTCACGGTTGCCTTGAACACCTGTACAAATAATCCTTAGTGGATATTTACATATCAATACTTCCTATTATTTTGGTGGGTTAGATGTGGGAGAAGTATTATGACAATTGTAACACCTGTGAAGACAAGTGAAGACAATAAGCAATCCCTTTGGGATGTTTACTTAAATGTTACCTGCCTTCTGATGGACCACTTGTGGGAACAAAAGCTCTTTAAAAAATATTCAACCATATGCTTACAATAGAAGCTTGTCTGAGATGGGTACCTACGTAACACCTCCGCCGTTAGACGGTGTATCATCTTGCGCACAATTAATTAATGCCTGTCCTGAGGCGGGTACTTCTCCTTAACATTGGAGAACTAGGAAGTTCTTCTAATTCTATCGGATTATTTATTTCAGTATGTAACTTCTTTCTACACGAATTTAGAGTTACATAGTTATAAATGGTTGTGCAAGGTGATTCACCGTTCGGTTTACAATTAACATAAAATCTTTTTAATATTTTATAGCACACATATATAAAAATCAGTTTTAACAACCCTATTATAAAGTAAGGGAAGTAACTACTGTTTATAATTTTATTCATTGTTGATTCATTTTGTTTATCTGATATTTTACTCAAAATATCATCAAGTCTATGGCTAGCAACATTTAGATTATCTCTACTCAAATCATTTAATTTAGAATACAATGTAGGAAGTTCCAGCATACTTTTGCTGATATTGAAATCATTGCAACAATTATCATTTAATACAAATTTAGGTGAAAAAGAATAAGTTGTAATATTTGGCTGAGAATTTATATCATCAGTATTAGTTATTACTGACGACCCGGTAAAAATTTTACATCCAGGTTTTATTGTCATAATTCCTGTATTCTTTAAATAAACATCAAATGGTTTTTCATTAGAGCATTTAAAAGTTAACAGAGTATTTTTAGGAAGTATGGTCAACCATTTGTTATTATGTAATTTATGCCATAATTCATCAAAATTCTTTAAAATCCTTACATCACAATTACTTGGTAGTATATCTTGTTTCATTATTATTTCTATTTCACAAATATTTCTATTGCTAGTAGAGTACAATGGTTTTTTGTCATCACATATGAATTTATCCTTATCTATGTTATTACAATTTTTTAGATCTTCTAACAAAATGTACTGTGATTTAGCTTCCGACAAGGCTAAATACCTTGATGTCGGTAAAATAAATACATAAAAATCATCGTTTCTCTTTATAGGTACAGATACAAGTTCAAAGATATTGAAATTAACAAAAGTTACCAACGGAATTTCATTACAAATATTATCCTATCATTAGCAAAAAATACATTTAGTTTCAACAATTTTACAATTTTTTCTATATTATCTATATTTAATGGTATTGGATAAGACATTGAATTTGGTAGATGAGGCACAGATAAAAGCAACTCATTTAGCAGTTGCTTAGGAGTAATAACATGAGGGTGTACAATATTGTTTCTAGAAAATAGAATAGAGTTTATCAACAAATTAAATTCGTTATCTAATTCATTTACAATTAACATGACGTAATCTAAATGCTCATTTAGTTCCGCGGTAATGTGAGCATCGTTTAAGTTTTTATTAACCTCACTAAAATACGATTGTAATTTCTTGAAATTTTTGTCAAAAAGTACTTCATTAATATCTAAATTAGTTATCGTTTGATTGAAATTACTTATTGCCGATTTAACTACTTGTGTTTGCTGTTTAAGCATTTCGAACAACTGTTTTTCATCTTTATTAACGTTATTGATAGCCTCTGTATAGTACTGAGCATCGTCCTCAGTTAACGTTCCGAATATGGTCTTAAAAGCAGACCCAATAATATTTAGCCAAGCTCGTTTCACTCGGTTATGCCCAAGACTAAGAAGATTTACTAACGTAGTTTTTTGATTATCGAGATTATTAAATTTATGCTTCAATATATAAAGAGTTGGATCGCACCTTTTGCTGTTGAAACAAAGTTTTTCTGCGTTGTTTAACGCATCTTGAACTATCCCAAATTTCTTAAAATATAAATTCAAATCTATAAAAGTTACCAGATTCCAGTGGCTCTCCACCATGTTTAAATCTCCAACTTGGTCGAAGTAGATTCCGGAAGTTGATAACCCAGTCCATGTATAGTCTTGAGCGGCTATTGCCAGCGGCATTAGCAGTCTGCAAGAAAAGCCCGTTTGATTCTATTCATATGGACTGTTACCGGTTTATTTTTTATAAGTATTGTACAATTTGGTTTATTTATTTCAATTATTTTGTATGGACCCGAAAAGTTCTGAGATAATTTTTTACATAGACGCGGTTTGCAATTTTCGTTCTTTAAAAATATCATTTCGTCTATATTATAAGTTTCTGACTTCGTTATCCCTCTATCGTATGTTTCCTTCGACCGTTGTTTCCCATCTAAAAGATTATTTTTAGCTATCTCATGGCATTTGTTTAATCTATATTTCAAATTATCTAGGAAGTCGTCATACGTATATTTAAACTCGGGTTTCTGAGTGATTGCGCTAGGTAGTTCTGGCTTACATCCAAAAACAAGTTCATGAGGAGTATATTTAGTAGCAGAATGTGGCGTCGTATTATAGGAAAACATCGCCATATCTATCCATTCATCCCAATCAGATTGGTTATCAGACGTATAATTTTTTAAGTAATCTGCTAAAACTGCATGAGACCTCTCTAAAGCCCCATTGGACTGTGGTCTATAAGCACTTGTTTGGACTTTCCGAATTTTAAATAATTTCGCTACATTCTTCATTAAATTTGAAGTGAAATCACTACCTTGATCAGTCAGTATTTCCGCGGGAATACCAAATTTACAAATAAAATCATGAACAAGCTTATAAGCTATCGTGGATGATTCATGATTCGGAATCGCATAAGCCTGAGAATACTTAGTCAAATTATCTTGTAACGTTAAAATGTATTTGTTTCCATTTTCCGTTAAAGTTAATGGACCTACAATGTCTAACGCGATTTTCTCGAAAGGCTTATCACACGTCGTGGTGATTTCCATGGGTTGCAAATTTTTCTTTCTAGAGGTTTTATTTTTCTGACACGTGACGCAATTTTTAACATATTTAAAAATATCGTTTCTCATTCCTTTCCAATTGTATTTATACCTTATTTTGTTTAACATCCGATGGAATCCAGGATGTCCAGATGCAGGTGCATCATGAAATTCCTTAAGAATTTCTTCTATATCCTCTCTAGAGGGGGTTACTACCTTACCTACACAAACAGATATTGAAACATCTGTTGCTCTAAATATAAACATAATTATATTCCTAACCTTATTCCAATTTAGACCATAGCCTATTTTTTCTATTGATAAACTTTTAACATTATCTGCTAACAATTTTTCCCTCAAGTTAATTAAACAATCAAATATATTCTCGTAACTTTCGTAATCCCAAAAGTTCGTCTTGGTTACTAGATGATATACCTTATAACTAGCATCTAATTCACTAACTAAAACGTCACCTAATTTAATACTACTTTCCTTTAATTTATCGTAATTATTAATCATACCCTTAATCTGAGAAGCAATTCCTTCGCTCATTTCTAAATCAGCTGAAACGCATAACCCAACATTATCTTTCCTGGATAATAAGGATTCATCTAATTCAGCAAATTTTTCCATATTCAAGTCTAGCTTAGTGCTATGACATTTTAAAAAGTCTTCGTACGAATCTATTCCGATCTTAGTTGTTTGTAAAACATTAGACTCTGGTATCACGATTCTAGACAAACAATCCGCGTTTGAGTTTAACTTTCCCGGTTTATATATTATTTCGTAATCATATTCCTGGAGCTTAAGTTTCCATCGAACTAATCTTGAACCTGGATCCTTAACGTTAAAAAGCCACACCAAAGGTTTATGATCTGTTATTATATTAAATTTTCTTCCATACAAATATGGCCTAAAATGTTTGACTGCATATATTATTGCTAACAATTCCCTTTCGGTTGTCGAGTAGTTTGTTTCCGCTTTATTCAATGTCCTAGATGCGAAAGCAATAGGCAAGTCCTTTCCAATCGGACCTTGACTCAAAACAGCTCCTATAGCAAAACTACTACCGTCAGTCGTCAGATTGAAAGGTTGGCTAAAATCAGGATATCGTAATATACTTTCGCTTGTCAAAATTGACCTGAGCTTTTCGAAAGCGGTCTGTTGGTCTTTTTCCCAAATGAAAACTTTATCCTTTTTTAATAAACTAGTAAGCGGCTTAGTTATTGCACTAAAATTATCTATGAACCTCCGGTAATACCCAACAAGTCCTAAAAACGACTGGATATCTTTAGTCGATTTTGGTAGCGGGAATTTATTAATAACAGAAATTTTACTTGGATCAGGTTTAACTCCATTTTCCGTAATAATATGACCTAGGTATGAAACTTCCTGTCTTAGAAATTCACACTTATCTGGTTGTAGTTTTAAATTATGCAACCGTAACAATTTGAAAATTTCGATCAACTTATTTTCGTGCGATTCTAAATTAGCCGAATAGATAACGATATCGTCTAAGTAGACAAAACATTTTATACCTTGAACCCCGGCTAATACGTTGTTCATTAGCCTCTGAAAAGTACTAGGCGCGTTTTTTAGACCAAACGGCATACGTGTATATTCGTAGTGCCCTTGAGGAGTTGAAAACGCTGTCTTCATAGCATCTTCTTTTTCCATTGGGATTTGATGAAATCCAGACGCAAGGTCTAAAGTTGTAAAATACTTACTATGACCGAGTTGATCAAGAATCTCGGTTATATTCGGCAAAGGATATGCATCACCGACAGTGACATCATTTAATTTCCTATAGTCTATTACAACACGCCATTTTTGTTTACCCGAAGCATCAGCCTTCTTCGGAACAACCCATAATGGCGAAGACCACGGGGATGTCGAACTCCTAACAATACCTTGCTCCAACATTTTACTTATTTGTTCATTAACTTCCCGTTTATGAACTTCAGGATATCTATACGATTTAGTGAAAATAGGCTTACTATCTTTCGTATCTATTGAATGGCTTACAGTCTTGGTACAACTTAACTTATCTCCTTCTAAATGAAAAATATCATTAAATTCAATACACGTCCTAACGAGAGATTCTTTCTCTTCATCATTAAGATGATCCGTCCTTAAAGATTCCTTTAACAATTTAACCCTTTCTAAAGAACTCGCAGAAACAGCCTTAACTTGCATTACGCGGTGCAATTTATCCATAGCCCGTTTATTTCCTCTTACATTTTCTTTTGATTTTCCTTCAACCAAACCGAAATCATCTAACCTCGATGAGCTTACTTCATCGAATGATTCCAAAACTAAACTAACTTGTTTTAACATAACTGGCACCTCTGTAGTATTCAATACGGTTACTAAAGTTTTCCCACTATCATTTACTTTACAAATGGCTCTACTTAAATAGACACCATCTAAAACACATATATCCGGTGTCAGTCCTTCCCGGATCCATGGGTTAAGAACGTTAGCTTCGATGACCGTTTCAGTTCGAGCTGCAACCATGACTGGTTTAGAGTCTCGAGATGACTGAAAGTATATCGTTAAGCTCGTATCTCCGATCCATAATTTATTTTCCGCGTAATCTAACCGTACGCTAAACCTCCTCAGGAAATCCGAACCCAATAGTCCATCGAGTGGAACATTTGACCTCGAGGGCAACAAATGCATCTTATGGCGAATCGGTTTTCCTCCGACTTGAAAAGTCGTCATCACAGAACCTCTTGTCTGTGTAAGGTTTACACCCGTATTAATACCCTTTATTATAATTTTTTCATTAATATTTATCATGGTTTCCCTATCAAGTGCCTTTGGTTGAATTAAACTAATATCTGCACCGCTATCTATTAATAATTCTAAATATTCTTTTCCCTCACTAATCTCGCTTATAGGAATCTTTATGTAAGCCGTTATATTATTTATTGTGAAAATTCTGCCTCTAATATATTGGCCAGCTTCACCTCGGCGACTGGTGCTTGGCCTTGTTGGTTTAAAGACCTTTTATAAGCATAACAGTCCTTTTTCAAATGACCCGGTTTATCGCAATAGTAACACTTAATAACTTTTTTCACATTTTTAGAATTACCCTGACTACTGTCTGTTTGAAAAACACGTCTATTATTTAACCTATTAGGTTCGTTATTATTACGTACCCTCGTATAATCACTATTAGGATTATTTCTATAACAATTCTTGGATACATGACCCGTTTTGTTACAAATAGAACAAGTAATTTTATTGCGATTATCTAAACGTAAGAATGAAGTCGAAGCTTGCGTAAGCTTCTCTTCATTGATTGCGAACTGAGCAGCCTCCTCAAACGAATCGGGATCACGTGCTCTTAATATTGTTTGGAATTGAGGAAGAATTCCCATCATGAATGTTTGCAATGTCATTTGCTTGATCATTGCATGCTTCCCTATTAATTCTGAGCTATCAGTTGTATCATTTTTAATTGCACGCATCAAGTTTGAATAGCATTTGTCGATTCGTTGTGTATATTCAACGACCGATTCATGACGAGTTTGTCTACAATTTTGTAGCTCAGAAAGCAACTGGGTAAAACATTTAATTTCTGAGAAATTCTCTAACAGAAAATTTCTACAGTCATCCCAATTATTGATTTGACGGCACGATAATGCTGCTTCAGCTTTTCCCGATATTCTTGTTACAATGAATTTAAAAAGCACGTCTTTTTGCCAACCTTGGGCTAAATTATACGCGTAGTCGCAATCTTTAATAAACTTGTGTAAATTACTATTTTTTCCGTCATACATTGAAATAAAAGAGGTTAGAAAAGTTATAGGGATTGTTTCCCCTTGATGGTTCTCTTCCTTAAGAGCCATAATATTATTTTATATTTACTGTAGAACTCAAAAACTATCAATATCCAATACCAATTTAAAAATTACTTATCAAAAGACTCTAATTTGCTCAAATTTACTTAAACAATATTATTTAATCAATTCGATGACTATAATAATATCCTTAAAGGAAATGTGTAACTGGGGTAATTACATAAAAAGAAAATATTAACTAAATCAAAGGCCAAAACTTACAAGGGTATATAAAATTGCATTGCCTAGTCTGGATCCTCTTCTAGAAGCAATCGTCTCGATGAGTCAGCTCCCAGCAATCAGCGGAAGAGGGCGGCAGCAAGCACAACAGGAACCCGCAAGGCAGCACAGCAAAGCCGCGACCAGCAGGAGAGTGTAACGGCAGAGCGTTTCACCAAAATCCAGCGGGGCAGCACAGCAAAGCAGCAACCAGCGGGAGAGTGCAACAGCAGAGCGGTTCACCAAAAACCAGCGGGGCAGCACAGCAAAGCAGCAACCGGCGGGAGAGTGCAACAGCAGAGCGGTTCACCAAAAACCAGCGGGGCAGCACAGCAAAGCAGCAACCAGCGGGAGAGTGCAACAGCAGGGCGGTTCACCAAAAACCAGCGGGGCAGCACAGCAAAGCAGCAACCGGCGGGAGAGTGCAACAGCAGAGCGGTTCACCAAAAACCAGCGGGGCAGCACAGCAAAGCAGCAACCAGCGGGAGAGTGCAACAGCAGAGCGGTTCACCAAAAACCAGCGGGGCAGCACAGCAAGCAGTAACTGGCAGGACAGTCAATGGACACCTTCGAGTTGATGATGATTCAACGTTTCGACGATTTTACCAATTGGAAGGATCGGATCCCACTTCTGACACCAGTGTGACGTCCAGTTGTCCTGTTCAATGTGGATCCTGTTGTTAGGTGGTTGGATTGCAGTTTTAAAGGCCGATGAAGTAGTTGAAGTTGTTTATTAGAAAATTACAGTTACATTACTTATGAGTGACCTTACACTAATTACAATTATGCTGATGACCAGCACTACGTGGAATATAGAGTGACAATAATGAGTGTCGAAGATAGAGCGTGGAGTGTGTTAAGATAGGCGCTGACACCTCTTATATAGGACCCGTAGGGGTAGTAGGTACCTACTCTACCATCATCTTCTCACGGTTGCCTTGAACACCTGTACAAATAATCCTTAGTGGATATTTACATATCAATACTTCCTATTATTTTGGTGGGTTAGATGTGGGAGAAGTATTATGACAATTGTAACACCTGTGAAGACAAGTGAAGACAATAAGCAATCCCTTTGGGATGTTTACTTAAATGTTACCTGCCTTCTGATGGACCACTTGTGGGAACAAAGGCTCTTTAAAAAATATTCAACCATATGCTTACAATAGAAGCTTGTCTGAGATGGGTACCTACGTAACAATACTTAATTAATTTTTTTTTTACCGCAAAATGTAAGCAATCTTTTACATGATATCTATACTCTTATATAGAACTTTTGTAAACAATTTTCATTACAATTTCCCAAATTTTTAACAAATAATTAATGTTTGTACCATTTTTTACACTTAAATTGAAAAAAGGTGATTAAACACTATTAAAGACTTGGTAGGATCACAAGCAACAGCGAAATTGGCATTGAGTAGACATCTGATAGTGTTGTGACGAATGCAACCGGTTATTCGATGTTTCATTCGAATGTGACTTGTAAATAGTAAGAGCCTGTACAAAAAGTTGGATCCTACGCGACACTATCGGGACGCACACAACTCGATAGGGTCGGATGTTCAGCTATGCAAATACCTCAACAAAATTATTGTCAAGGGATTTTTTATAGTTTTCAGGTTATAATTATTTTTAGTTTTTTTATCAAACCCTGAATTGAATTACATTAATGGTTATAGACACCATTTTTTTAGGAACAAACGTTTTTTTTTTTCTAAAATATTTGAATAGTAGGTAAGTATAGAAAAATACAAAAATAATTATGGGCCTTTCTGATACCATCGTTCGAACAAAAAATGTTGAAAATAAGATACATTTTAAGCTTTTGAAAAAACTTAAAAAAAAATAATGACATGTTTTTTTTCTAATTTTAATCAAATATTTTCCAATTTCTTAAAATATCTACCCAGTTAATTTCACTAAGCTATCTTTACGGCATCTGAAAATGTTGGACAGAGAGACCTCAGAATAAAAGACTGCATGGAAGATACTGGAAGAGGATATTCAGCAGTGGATGTACCTTCTTTTTCTTTAATTTATTTAAAGAATCTTTTTTATTAAGATTTAAAGAATCCTACATTTCACAGTAGACGGTAAAAACCTTTAAAGAAACATTCTATAGACACCGTGTTTTGAAAAAATGCCGTTACTTTTTTTTGTTTAGTGTGTAGTTAAGAAGGTATATCATATTGACCTGCTGATCTGTCACCTTGCTAACACCGAACGTTATTGAACGTTATCGAAAGGCACTATAGTTCCCATATCAACCATATTGTAACGATGAGTTATCATCCCTACTTTTTTTTAGTAAAAATGCTGAAAACGAATAAGATAAATTAAAAGAATAAATAAACTTTATTCCAAGTATTAAACTAAAATATAAGAGGAAAGTGGTTTTTATACTCGTAGATTCTGAAAACGCAATGGAGAAATTTAAAACTATAAATTTTCCTTTTTTATTTACTTAGAAGATGATAAATAGCAGTTGTGGACAGTTGCACCAATAATTAATTAAGATGGAGAGCTTTCGTTGAACTCATGTTGATATTTTCAAGGGTATCTTGGCTTTCAATGTTGCGGTTATTGTTTTTTTAATTAAACCGAGTGTTTTTTAATTAAACATAAAATTTAAAATGAATCTAGGTTTAGTCAAAGTAAAATCAAATAGGTATGTACAAACACTTTATAAAACTTACATCGTGAATTAAATTCATAGTTTTCCTATCTATGGTTTTTGACTGGGGTAGTTTGATGCATAAATCAAATTGTCCACTAGTTTCTGCATCCACACGGTCCCAAGTCCCAAATGCATAATCAAAGTTCAACCAATTATGTTTCCTGTCAACACGACACACGACTATAACCAAGGGCGGATCCAGCTTTGGCGCCAGGGGGGTCCTTTTGGCCAGTCACATTGTTAAAAAAGTTCATTTCCATAATTTGGTATCTGGAAAATAAACATAAACTTTTGACCCTGGGGGGGTCATGACCTACAAGATATTATAATTTTATTATGTTCATAATAGAAAAGTAGGTATTTTTTTGATAAATGAAAGTAAATATGGGGCCTGGACCCACTCGAGGGAGGGGTGACAACTAATGACCCCCCCCCCCTGGACCCGCCCTTGGTTATAGTCGTGTGTCGTGTTGACAGGAAACATAATTGGCTGAACTTTGATTATGCATTTGGGACTACGCGTTTAATATGAATTATTTTCACATAAATACGCAACACAAAGCACCCATTTTTTCGTTAATATTGCAACAATCAAAATTATTAGTTCATACAGGCTGAAAACCGATTTTGGCTAGGATTCAATCATCAAGTCTCCAGAGAAATAAAAAATCTCTGACCATTCACTGGAAACCACTGTCAGAGTCCATAACTAAACCAAGAAATTTAGAAAATTTGCAAGGATATAGATAAAAAAATAAAAAGAAAAAAAAATGTGATGAGAATGGCACCATGATAATTTTTGAAAACAATTTCTTTGGGCGAGTATGACACAAACAACCTATTTTCAATTACTTGGTGGAGGATTTAGCTAAATAAGTAAGAAAATATTCGTGATATACCAGACTCCATACGTATTTTGATGCGCAATGTCCTGTTTTGGATGTGAAGCTCAACGGGTTAAATTATTTTTTGTTTAGTATAAATATTTTTTTAACTTTTTTGCTAAGATTTGAGTGTTAAAACAAACTAAATTAAATCAGAGTGTATTTTTATCCCTGGAGAAGACCATGAGGCAGGCCAGGATTGAAACTACAGGCACCATATTCCGAAAATCATGTCACCCTTGCCTATGCAGACGACATAGCATAATAGCACGGACACTCAACGATGTGAAACAGGGATTCATTGAATTGGAAAGAGCAGCTGGAGATATGGGACTAAATATAAACACCTCAAAGACAAAATCTAATATGATAGCGTCCAAAATGCCAAAGCGCAGAAGTTCCCTAGAAATATCTATCAGCTTAGGTGATCACTGACCATACTATACATAGAGAGAGAGTGGAATCATTTCAATACCTGGGCTCAACGGGCGACAACGAAATTAGCATTGAGATCAAGAGGAGAATAACTGTGGCCAACAAATGTTTATTCGGCATCCACAAACACCTCAAATTCCAATTGCTTACAAGAAGCACAAAACTAATGCTTTACAAGACATCCGTATAGAGAACAGTACTAGTATATGGTGCTGAATGTTGGTTATTGAGCAGAAAGGAATAGAACGCTCTCCTATTCTTTGAAAGGAAGGTATTGACAAATCTTTGGACCTATTTGCGAACATGGAGTGTGGAGTATAAGGTATAACCATGAGCTGGAAGCACTATACAAAGAACTCAACATAATAAAATTTGTTAAGGTGTACCGCCTGAGATGGTTGGGACATGTCCAGCGCATGGAGGATGACCGAATACCAAAGAAAATTCTCAATACACGACCAGATGGTAGACGCGGGGTGGGCAGACCCAAACTTCAATGGATGGATGGTATGGAAAGGGACCTTGGGGCTGTAAGTGTGACTAATTGGAGAGTGCGGGGGATGGACAGGAGGGAATGGCAATGAATTCTGGAGGAGGCCGAGGCTCACAGTGAGCTGTAGTGCCAAAGACGATGATGATTATCCAACAAGTCGAACATTACCATTAGCTATGTCATGTTTTTGCCATGATTATTTGTCTTCGGATTTGGTGACCTCCATTGAGTTCTATACCTACGGATAATTGGAGATTTCTTGTCGAGAAGTCGTTAATCTCAGGTAAAAAATCTAACTCGTTTTGAAGTCGAATCCGACACTTATTATTCAGAAATCGCCGCCTATTTAGAGAACTTGATGAATAACCATTTTAATATAAAAAAAATACTCACAGTGAACACAAAATAAATACACCCTTTAACTCTTTCACAGTGAAAAAGAGAGATGGTCAGTATCTAAGGTTAAGGCCACGACCTCTCTAGTATGAAACAGTACAAAAGTCGACCTCGTATCCGCTGGGCTACCAACCACTTCGACGATATGAAACTACTACTTTTTAAGGCCCTGTGCTTTTTAAGACACTTTCTAAGGCCCTGTCCTAGCTGGTCGCACGATCGCATAAACAAATTTGTGATCGCGCGATGAAAAATTGTGTGTCCTAACTGCCATCGCATGATCGCGCGTCCACTTTCCTTGACAACGCAAACAAATAAATATGAATGTTAGTATGTGTCGTATTTAATTATCGATACAACAGAGCAATACAAGCGACGCGAGATCATTTCAAACAAGGTACCGAACGGACGATCGAATTATTTACGTCTGTCCGTCTGCCCAGTTAGGACACGTTAATACAATGACTATTATTGACTATTATCCAATTTTTATTGAGACTTTTGACATTTCTTTATTCTGAAAATATTTTATCCAATACATTAGTTACGTAACTACTGGCAACCGATTAAGTTCTAAGCATGAGCTTCTTGCGTTGAGTTAGAATTTGAGAATACCAGTCATTGACTGGTATTCTTAAATTCACGTTCCTACTAAAAAAAAAAAGTAAATTACTAAAAATAAATAAGTAAAAAAATAAATAAAATTATATTAAATGATATGCTCCCTTTTGTGTGCGTGCCGTTCGTGGCGAAGATTATCCGATTTTCAAATGGATGGATAATGCAAGCTTTATATACATACAGTTGATAGGTGCACGGTTTTTTTACATTAGTATTTCCTCAGCACAGACTCTTGTCTAGTGAGGTAATAAACCCTATACACAAATTATATTATATACATTATAAAATGTTAATATTTAATAATATAATGTTTTTTTTTAAATAAATATATAGGTAAATAAAAATAAAATTATTTATACGAACCTTTTGATATACATAAAGAGATGCCACGAAGAATTTTCCGAATAAATTTTCACACAATGATTTTATTTTCTTTTTATTTTGTCCCAACACCTTATTCTTTATTTAATATCTTTTATCAAAAAAAATAGATATACACTTCTTTTATATGAAATAAATACTTATAACTTTTTCAACTAATCTTGAAAACTTCATTCGATCTTTAACACATTTTTAAATTCGCATTTATCCAATTTAATACTTCTTTTTTTCTTTATTTGTAATCAAAATTTTACCAAAACAACTGAAATATTTGTATTTAAAAAAACATAGAACGTATTCGATTAGTTTATAAACTTTCAAATAACGAACGAAACGTCGGATCGTATTTTTTCCGTTAGAAATTCGCGTAGGCCGTAGTACAAACGTATCACCATCTACGCGAGAAGTTCTACGACTAACTGACGGATTCCCGTATATATTTTGAAGAGGAAACACATGCGCATAGGGTCCCCGTTACAAAACGTATTTCAAATCGTTCTAGAGACATGTTGTTTTGACAACAGTGTGAACGAATTGCATTGGTGTAACAATAATATGAGATGTCTGTGTAGTTTATTGACAACCCGCATATTATTAACAGTATTTGGATTTTAAAACGAACACCAACTTGATATATTATTATTATTAAACTCGAATGCATGCTTTTTATGGTGCAACAAACAGCAGTTTTATATTTATCTTGTTTAGTGACATTACAACTATTTATTAACATAGAAAGCAACCAGCGGAGTTCAAGAAAAAGTTTATGTTTAGAAATTGTCAAATATTTGAGACTTACGGAGTGATTTGCACCTAAACACCCGTTTTTGGCACTTTTCTTATTTAACTATCATTCTCGACAGACGTTGTCCTGTAGTCCTTACTATGAATATTGATTTCGAATTTGTAATTCATACAAAAATACGATTAAAATATTATGGTTGAATTATAAAAAAAAAATATGTCTGAAAGTTCGAAAAAAATTCCATCGAAAATCTGCTAACCAACATTTTTAATGTAAATGGTTGCCAGGTAAATAATAATTTTGTTGTTATAGAAGTTTTCATAGATGGCGTTGGCGATGCAGGAAATCCGTTACTAACTTAAATATTATATTTTATATTATTTCATATGCATTTTTAATTTTTTTTTAATAGTTATTGTGTTATCCGAAGCGGAGAAGAATCAAATAAACTAAAAATTATAAAAATCTGTTCAGCCGATCTCGAGTTATAAGTGTTCGCACTTACCCGACTTTCTTTTATATTATAAGATGATTCCGTGAGCCCCTAAAAAACGAAACTGAAATTTATTTTTTATTGTAGAATGAACTTTAATTAAATAATTAAGCTACTTTTGGTTGCTTTTTGAGTAATTTTCTTTTTTCTGGAACGTCCCTCAAATCTTTCTCGATCCATAACGCAAAAAAAGTCAATACTTCTTATAGAAACTTAAGAAGCGGGAAAATTTAAAATCATTTTTAATAATAGGTACCTAATTGACATTTGTCTCATTTACCAAAAGATTATTTTTTAGTGGTATGCATAATACCTACCCCAAATAAGTATGTTAAGATAGAACTAAACTTTTCTAGTAGGTACCTTCATAATTTCGCATTCCAAATTGGAGTTTTTTTTTCCATTTTGTGCCACTAGAGGCGCCCTTGCTAATCCGGTCTATTGTCAAATTCAGTGTTGCCAACGTGGGCTATTTGGAACGATAATCGGCGACGAAAAAATCTAATAGGCGACAGGTCGCCAATTGGGCTACTTTCCTTTCAGCGAATTTTCACCTTATCGGATACTAAATTACCTTTTTTTAGTGAACTCCCGCCTTTTAGATTTTTTGGTCGCCGATTCTCGTTCCGAGAAGCCCAAATGGCGATAAATCGCCCACGTTGGCAACACTGATAACCAGCTGTCATAATATTTAGACCTGATTAGAAGTGCTGCCACCTAGTGCGTCTTGTCGGAAGCTCCCCAGAAAACATCCCATTGGCATTCTTATATTGTGTGTTTGCACAGTACTAATCTTTCAATCAATTTTTGCTATATTTCTACTAACTCCATATTTCGACAACAATAATAAGGGTAGCGCCTCGACACGGGTCAGCTAGGGTAGAAGGTTCAAATCCTGCCTGGTACACAGGATTTTTCAACATATTATTACTATGTGTGACCTATTGAAAATATCCATGATGGGTTTAGGGACCACCCTAAGCAAACCTTTGAAACAACTCTAAGAAACGGTCGAAAGCCTGTAGTGGTCTTAATGTATCATTGAAATTTCGAATACGATTGGCAACATGTTGACTTCAAAAAGTTGATAAATAATCATTTTTTAAGATCTATTCGTGAACAGGATACGAGAATCCTTAAGTAGCTACCTACCTGGGTAAGTCTTAGAACATAAGAAAATCGTTTAAAAAGAATAATATCGTATAGTTATAAGACCTGTCATAGTTTGAAACTTAGAAACATTCAGAACGGATAACTATTGTCTATATTTAGCTGTTCAATGTCTCGAAAGACATTAAACATCTCATAAATAGGCGTTCGACTTCGGATTAACTTTCGAGTGAAAGTTTGGAACTGTTGTTCGAGTTGTTCCATCCATTACGAGTATAATTATTTGTGATCGGCATAAAGTATGATCTTTCGTTTAAGTTAGAAGTAAAGATTTGACTATGCGATTACTACATTTTCGTAAGATTATTATACGTGGGTAAAGTATTAGGTATATCTAAATCAAGATATTGCAAATCATTTTAACACCCAGCTATATGTACTAAAATCATCCGCATATTTAAGTGCTCATGCCATAATTCCATTCAAATCAACCTCAAAATTTACATATTTTAACCCACTGTACGAGTACATAGAACTCCGGCGACTTCACACAGGCAGTACTTTCCAAATATTCCATTGTTTTTTTTTTTACCCATCACGCCGTTTCCCGAAGGGGGTAGGCAGAGAGTACGGACTTCCATCCTTTCCTATCCAAACAAACCCCTTTCGCTTTCTCCAAACGCATGAAATTCCGCATACATGCATGCTCTTCTATTCCTTTTAGTTCTGATTTGACCCTCCTTTAAAGGAGTGTCAACGTCTTATGACGGCACCGATATCATCGGTCCACGTCATTCGAGGTCGGCCACGTCTGCGTGCACCCATTCTTTCAAATTTATAGTACATTTAGTCATTCTCTCTTCGTTCATTCTCTCTACATGCCCAAACAACCATAATTTATTCACTTTCATTCTATTCACTACGCAAACATCCACTCCACATTTTTTCTAATATTATCATTCCTCACCATATCAATAAGTCCCTTTCCGCATATCTTATACGCAGCGATCTCATTTCTACAGCATTTATTCCAACATTCAGATTTTTCGTCCATGTCCAAGTTTCACTCCCATACATCATGGATGGTATCACTGCATCGTGCATCAACATCCAAAATACGGATGGATATTTCATTGTTTTGTATAGAAAAATAGTTTCATATTACACGCAAGAATCTGCAAAGAATTAATCTCGCTATTAGAAGTATGACTGTACTAATAAACGCAAAATAAAGAAAGCTGGGATGTCTTTTCTCATCGCGCCAACGATTTCCTGATTTAAAACATCCAATTATGAATTAATGGAATATTTAATGGCAGCTAGGGCGCCAGGTTAAATTCCCATTAACCTTTTACTAAACTTATTTGAATATCGGAAAATTAATATTTTGGCTCTAGTATCCATCCAAACTCTTTCATCTGAATATCTGATAATTATTCTGGCTCTATGTAGAGTCAGTATTCATTTAAGCTCTTCAATGTCCCGCAAAACAGCTAAGAAGATATTTTCTAAAATGATTTAAAAGCAGCAAAACCTGCCGGACCACAGGCATGGAAAAGGGTTATTAATTGTTTGATTGTCCTCTAAATCATTTATATCATTCCTTATCATTCGTTTAGATATATCATTCCATCAAAATATCCCAATTTTACTTTACCGCAAGAGTGTTTCATATGAATTTCTCAATTTTGTAATGTCTTAACTTTTTTAACGTCCGAGAACCAAGCAATGTTCATCAATCTAATGTCGTAAATTCATATATGTTACTAATTAGAACGATAATGACTGGTATTCTCAAATTCACGTTCCAACTCAACGCAAGAAGCTCATGCTTAGAACTTAATCGGTTGCCAGTAGTTACGCAACTAATTTATTAGATAAAACATTTCCAGAATAATAGAAATGTCAAAAGTCTCAATAAAAATTGGATACGACGCAACTCAATCGTCTGTTTTTCATTTCAGAATAGCCGTCAATATTTTTTTATTTTAATTCTGGGTTAGATCGAAGTTCGACGGGCGGGACAGCTAGTATTGTAGCAATAAAGTTCAAACGAATGTATAAAAATAGATTGCAAATTTTATGTTGTTATATCAATCTCTCATACAAAAAGTTATTATAGGTATGTTTCATGGATTTCTGATTTGTTGTTTTATGAGAAAATTGATTTTAAGAGTATTTTCCTAAATACCTACAATATTCCACGTCGTTTTACTTAAATAAACAGTTCATAACTGAACATAAATATGGAAGATACTATATTTTATTGGGAAAAACATACACGCTGAATATTGTATTAACAACTATGCATATGTGGATCGAGTTTTGTACCGAAAACGCATTTTGACTTTGACTAGAATTTCATTCATAAATAAACGCAATTCAAGTGAAATATGTAGGTACCTACCTGTTAAATCAAGCCTGAGCTCAGAAACAATGAAAAGTGGGTTTGATTCCGACCAGAAAGAGAATACATTAGCGCCATGGCATGCATGACTAAGGCTGACTGTCCACGGCAGCGTAGCGTACAGGTTGCAGCCTCCAGAGTGTATCCACGACGCGTACTGCAACCGTAATGCACCCAATTTTAAGTATCTACTTAATTCGTTTATTTAAAATGATAAATGACAATAATTAATAGCATTCTTGTACAATGATACTTTTCTATTATCTGAATAAACATAAATACGTGAATTCACTCGCTGTACGCACAGAGACGTATAACATGAAATATTATTCAAAGGTCACAACAATCTAGACCTAATTAGAACGTTGTGCACGAACAAAGCCAATAGGCAATAAATATGAGACTGTAACAAAAATGGATATAGTCATATCCTGGCGCCAAATACATGACAGCAGTTGCATTCTTTAAATTTGGTTGCTCTCTTGTTCTCAATAATTTCCAACTTTTATCTCTATATTTCATTAATTATTAAATATCTACTTGTTGCATACATGAGAATTATCGACATGTTGAACAGAATTCTCATGATTAGGAGTTTCGGAGACTTAAACATTACCATCTAATGGCGAACGTTGTTAACGTAAAGTGATCACACTAAGCCAGTCTTCGAAATAACAGTAGAAGACGGTCGTAAGCCCGTAGTGGTTTATTCCATTTAAAAATCGAACATCAGTTATGAATTGTTAGTCATTAGTTGTTACATTCTCTTTAATATGCAATACAATACGACAGACGTCGCTGCTGCACCGTGAACACAGTATCATTGTGTTGTATGTGTAGCTACAAGCAATCGTATTCCATGCGGCAAAATACGAATACGCGCAGCGTACGCTATGCTGCCGTGGACAGCCAGCCTAAATTATTTCATGACATTTAGATCATGATTATATGTTGGAAGGATGTTGACCTTTCAATACATACTAGTGGTCGCCCAGAAGTCGAAATTCGACCTTATTATATCTAAGTGATATTGTGATTTTATATTAGATATTATATTGAGCGAGCGACATTTGGTAATTTTCTTTCAAAAACAATGACATGAATAATTGAATTCGCCAAATTTGAAATGTTGATATGCACAAAGTTTTTCCATTATTATTATCAAAGACAAACAATGTTAATCTACTCTCAATTTGACCACAGATATATTTGACATTGACACAGACGCATGTATTATCTGTGGTCAAATTGAGAACAGACTAATATTGTTTTGTCTTTAATAATAATAGAAAAAACTTTGTACATATTTATCAACATTTCAAATTTTACCCTTTCCATGTCATTGTTTTTTATAGAAAATTGTGAAATAGCGCTCGCCCTGTCTTTGACGATGGAACCTGTTCAAACTTATAATTTGATAAAAAGTTACGGTTGAATTTTGAGCACTAGTCGACCACTAGTTATAATAATTACTCCCACACATCTCTTCCTCTATAAATTTTGCCCTTCGTCAGTTGTTGAATAGCAGGTACTGTAATAATAGGAAAATATAAATGATAGTGTTAACCTGTTGGATTGGTCTAATTGTTATATTGACTATTATTACAATTAAACTAAGTTTAGGGTTGAAGGCTGAAGGCTGGTTTCAATAACCCAAACAGAAATTCGGCTATTTATTTGTGTAGAGACAGAACAATCCTAGACAGGGTGATTAATTACCTCTATTATGTAGGTACCTACAGTCGCTGATTCGATTCACAGCCCCTGCAAAAACAAAAATGTACTCAATTATTATTATTTTGAAGTGTTAATATTTTTTAAGGAAAAATATTAGTCTCGCCAAATTTATGTAGTCCTTTCTTAGCTGTGAATAATGAAATAGAATTTTTGTGATGAGAAATAATAATTCCAAAATCAAACAATTTATCATTGAAATGTGATTTTATAATGTAAAAAAAAAACTAGAAAATCGACCATGCACTACTTTGTATTTTATTTGTATGAATCCTTTCCTGTAATTTTTTTATTAATGTGACTGGACAAATAATACCCTTTCCTGACTATTGATTCCATATGGAATCATAATATATTTAAGACTAGTATAGACAATATCTATGGTTCGAAATCCACAAACATTTTTATTTAGGTCGGTAAAAAAGGTTTCTGCTTTCCAGTCAAATAATTTTACCGCACTTTTTGTTAACCATTTTGTCGTATTTGACATTTGAAAGTTGCAGCAAGTGATTCCCGTGCGGGGTTACGGATCCCCCATCGGGCGCCTCCCCAGGTGGTGGATAGGGGAATGCCTCACAGAGTGAGGTACTGAGAAAGAAATCGGGGCGAACCGACATCCGAGGCATGAGATTGCCTAAAGCCACATCCATGTGGACATGCTCTAAGGGACCACACCCTAACAGAAAAGGTGGCATGAACTTGCCACAGTCTATTTAGGCATGTTCTAAGGGAGATGACCCTGAAAGAAACATCCTAACAATTCTGTATGAATGTCGGAAACAAACATGGACTTACCCCAGGGGGGTACCGCTGTCACTGGCAACGGAGAATCCCCCCCCCCCCCGAAGTTTCTTCGGGCTGCCCCTCGGATTCTGGGGAGGGCAATTTTCGATTTGATAGAGAAACCAATCCCTTTGCAAGAAGGGATTCAATTATGAGAACTCCCCCAAGTTCACATCAGACGGGAGAAAGCGAGCAAGCGGAAGACGAAAATGAACTAGAGCATCCAAAAGCTCGTAAAACGAAGAGAAGAAAGAGATCCAGTCCTATGTCAAGTGAGACCTCTCCACAGGCAGGACAAAAAAATCTTGGTGCAAAGGCGGAAGAGCTGGTTAAATACGTCAAAACAAACAAAAACGTCCACAAAGAAATAAAAAGACTATTGTACGAAATCAGAGGACTTGTATATCAAAACTCCACTAACATGCAGGAGCTTAAGGAGGAGTTGAAGGAATATAAAGATAGAGAAGAGAAACGAAGGGAAAAAGAAGAAAATCCAAAACTTACCCACTGTCTGAGATGCAATTTTCAGCCTGAAGTCGATCTAATCACTGAAAATATTGCAAGTTATGAGGACTTTGAGCGAAAAAATAGACTACCCTGGAAGAAAAATAGTTTCGATCACATCATCATTGGCAAAGGTGATCCCGTTAACTGTAACGCGAAAAATGTGTTGTATTTATGCGAAATGGAGCCCGAAAAACGGGGGAAACTTGACAAAAGAATACTGAACCGGTTCCCGGAGGCTTCGGAAGGAGAGCTGGAAACGTGTTCTGGCGGAAAATACATTGATATAACGAACAAAATTAGCTTTATCTCTAAAACGGGACCCAAGACGATTGAACGTACCGCAACTGTGTTCTTTTTTAATACGCTGAAAGATATTTTTGACATGATCAATAAATGCAAAGAGGCAAATGAAGGAGATGGTGATGGGATAACTATTGTAATCCCAGAAGGGGTCGATGGAAATACCATGAAAAAAATGGTGGCAACAGCCTTCCGAGGAACAGTAGGCAAAGTAACGCTAATGAATGTCGGTAAAAATAAGCAACAAGAGAAGGACATATTGGTAAAAACAAGGCGAACAGAATACAATGGCGAAAAAGTTCTGGTTGAGAGCACCACTGACACATACGCTCTGATTGCAAAAAAACTGAAAATGGGACTAAAAGGAGATGTGGAAATGGAGAAAATAAATAAAATGAAAAAAACTAGCAGAGGAGGTATGCTTCTTGACATAAAGGGTAATGCAGAGGGTATATCTAGCAAAATACAATCTATTCTGGGTAGTAAAGTACGAGTTCTAAAGAACCGCCAAACTAAAATCCTGCACATCAGAAATATTGATCCTTCGGTTGAACTTGGAGAAATAAAAGAGACTATTATGCAAACCGAAGATCTAAAGTACAGAGACATAATCGAAGTAAGAGCTCTACGACCAATGAGAGATGGCAACCAGGCATGCACTGTGGTGCTAGAGGAAGAAGATAGCAAGAAATTGCTATCTCAAGTAAGACTGAGGATTGGACTAGCCATGTGTTACATTAGAGAACGAGTAGATGTTCAAACATGCTATAAGTGTTGGGCATATGGTCATAGAGCTTTCCAGTGCAAAGGGGAAGATAGGAGTGAAAACTGCAGAAAATGCAATAAAACAGGACATAAGGCGAAGGAGTGTAATGAAGAAGCCTTCTGCCCCCTATGTGACACAGGTGGACATGTTGCAGGTAGTAGTGTTTGCCCTTCATTCAGAAGGATTCTAAAGACAACCAATAAAAATAGGAGGAAAAAAAATGAACATTCACAGTTCTCCAAATAAACGTAGGCAGAAGTGCAGGAGCACAGGATCTGGCCATGATAATAGCACATAAGACAAAAAGTGATATGATCGCTGTGAGTGAGCCGAACTTATCTATGTGCAGAGGAGTAAACCGATACTCAAACACTAATAATGACTCACTTATAATAAATTATAGCCAATCACAATCAGTTTTTAAATATAAATCGCTTATCGGAGCGATTAGAGTAGAAACGGAAAAATATGCCATTTACAACGTCTATTTGAGCCCTAACACGTGTAAAATTTCGGATTTTGAGCTTCAACTTGCAGCCATACAAGATGATATGAAGACAATACCAAGAAACAAACAAATAATAGTTACTGGAGACTTTAACGCTAGACATCCAGCATGGGGCGGCAAAATAACGAACAGAAAAGGGAGATGTCTTCTGGACTGGGCAGATTCCGTAAACTTCAACATACTAAATGACGGCAGGGAACCAACCTGTATAAGGCCAAACGGGACATCCTACATCGATATTACGATGGTGTGCGAAAATGCGCTAAACGAGGGACTCTCGTGGAAAATTCTGGATGAAGTAACCCTCAGTGATCATCGATATACACTAACTCGTCTTTCACTAAATAATAAGCGAGAAACTAAACCACGACGGTACATATACGGAGCCACAGATCGCTCAAAGTTGAATGACGTATTTACTGAAATGGCCAATCTTCCAAATCTGCAAAACTGTGAAGCAGCAATACGAGTCGCATACGGGAGAAGCACACCCAAAGTAAGGACCGAAGATGGAGGGAAGCTGCCACACTGGTGGACAGAAGACATCCAAAGCAACATAATATTGGTAAGGAAAAAGAGAAAGGCGTTCCAGAAATGTAAAAATGCTACACGTAGATCATTCTTTAAGGATGAATATAAGCATGCAAAAGCCGAACTGAAGGCAAAAATAGTGAAGTCGAAAATGAAATCATGGGACGAACTATGCAACGGACTGGAAAGAGATATTTTTGGGGATGCATATAAAATAATTAAGAGTCAAATGAAAATAGCAAATCCGAAAACAAAACTATCACTTAATGAAAAAATTAATGCTTTTAATTCGCTATTCATAGGAGCACAAAACATAACATTAGAGAAGGTTGCTGCTGTGTGGAATTCGGATAACAATTTCTCGGAAGAAGAACTAAAAATGGTTGTGAAAAAAATTAAGGTGGGTAAGTCTCCAGGACCAGACGGAATACCTCCGCATGTCATAAAAGAACTGGTTGGAAATAACCTTGGATATTTTACCAACGTATTTAATCGTCTACTGAAAGAGGGGAGTTTCCCAAAAGAATGGAAAACAGCCAAGCTCATTCTATTGGAAAAGCCAAAAAAATTACCGAATGAAGCTACAAAGTATAGACCAATATGCCTTATTAATGTTCTGGCTAAAACATATGAATCGTTAATAAAAAATCGCCTAACAACCGAACTAGAAGGAAATGGAGCTCTATCAGACAATCAATATGGATTCCGTGCGAACAGATCTACGGTTGATGCTGTAAATCGCATCATCAAAATAGCCAAAGAAGCAAAAGCGACAGGGAGTGGAAATTTGCTTGTGCTTATAGACGTAAAAAATGCATTCAATTCTGCAAATTGGCAAATAATAAGAAGTAAATTAATAGAAAAGAAAATAAACGAGTCCATAATAAACTGTATAGTAGACTATTTAACAGGTAGGAAAATCCAAATAGACGGCAAAACTATGATGGAGGTTGGGGGCGGCGTCCCGCAGGGTTCGGTTTTAGGGCCAACGCTGTGGAACGTTTTATACGACGACGTCATGAGGATAGAAGTCCCAGAAGGTGTAGAACTTGTTTGCTACGCTGACGACCTGGCGATCTCCATTACTGCGAAGTCCGAAGATGAGCTAATAGCAAACGCCAACGCTACGCTGCACAGAGTGAAAGCGTGGATGCGTCGCCACAGCTTGGAAGTCGCACCTCAAAAAACAGTTGCAATAATACTGAGCGGAATCAGACGAGTGAAGGACGTTAAGATTCATTTCGACGGAACAGATATCACAACCTCGACGGAAGCAACGTACCTGGGTGTAGTCCTAGATTCTAAACTTAATTTCACTAGACACATAAGGAGGGTGACAGAGAAGGCTCTCGCAACAACCCGGGCACTGTCGGTACTATTACCAAATACAAAAGGTCCGAAACACCATAAAAGAAAGATCCTGGCAATGTCCGTCCAATCAGTGTTGCTATACGCTGCGCCGATTTGGGATACGGAACTGTCAAAAACAAATTATGCGAAACTTTTAGCAGCCCAGCGGCCTCTTGCGCTGCGGGTGTGCTGCGCTTACCGCACGATATCAACCGACGCGGCGCTGGTAGTGGCGGGGCTTGTACCGGTTCATCTTCTGGCGCGCGAACGCGGCAGACTATATAGACAAAGAGAATTGACACAGTCCGGAGAAGAACAACGCATCGAAAGAGAGAGAACCGTTGAAGAATGGCAGAGAGAATGGGACTCATGTGAAAACGGCAGATGGACACATCGCCTCATTGGGGACATTAAGCCCTGGTTGAACAGACAACATGGAATGGTGACGTTCAGAATGACGCAATGCCTGACAGGTCACGGTGTTTTTTCTGGCTACCTGAAACGAATAGGGAAGCTGACCACAGGACAATGCGTTTACTGTGGCGAGGAGGAAGACGACGCGGAACACACTCTATTTCGATGCAAGAAATGGAATGCGGAAAGGTTGATTCTTGTGACAGAGATGGGGGGAGCCTTAGAGCCAGAAACCCTCGTGCAAAAAATGTGCCAGTCACTGGATCTCTGGAGGGCGGCAGAGGCCTTCATGGAGAAGGTTATGAAGGCAAATGAAGATGACGAGCGAAGTGCTCAGCAGTAAAAAGTAGACAGCTTCGCATCTCTGGGTAGGCCTAATGGCAGGAACCGAGGTGTGAATGAAGATGGGGGGTTTTAGCCGGTAGGAGTCCGGCACTACCGGGTCCTCTGGGCCAGGTGTCCTATGACGGATTTCCTCCCACAAAAAAAAAAAAAAAAGCAAGTGATTTTAGGACGCCATATTGAATATAGTCTGGTAAGTGAAATATAATATTGATTATTTGCATTAATTTTGATGAATAATGATATTTTTTTGTTTTATTTGTATTACTTATTAATTTTAGAAGGAACTATTTGTATTTTCATTGAAATACATAATTTATTTATTCATATTTTTTATAAAAATATTATATGATTCCAATTGGAATCATTAGTCTATAATTTATTTATTTACAATCATACACGATAATGATAATATATACTAACCAATACTAACAGTGTAGCTGTATACATTCAACGTCATTCTTTATCTTGTTACTGTGTCATATTCATCTATATTTTGTAAAAATCGTGTGACTCTGTGGTAAATTCATTCTTATTTATTTATTTCAATTTTGGCAGGTAAAATGGCAGAAAGAAGAGAAAATGAAGTTTTCGAAAATGTGTCAAAAAAGAATATGTCAAGACTGTTGAACGAAGAAGATATTTATCTATGCATCATAGAACCGGATGGGGAACTCTCAGAAATGGTGATGAAGTAGAGGATGTGGAATGTTCTGAAAATAAAGTAACTGCTGCATCAGCCCCCGTAGACAAATTCAAATTGGCGTTCGACTACAAACGAAGATTTCGCCAATGTATAGTGCGAAAAAATTATCTGTCCACTGGAACATGTGAAATATTATTCAAACTAAAGAATGACACTTATATAAAAATATAAAAAGTGGACAGTCAATTTTCTTCCTACTCTACATTGTCGAAGAATTCGTTTGTAGTCGATCGCCAAATGCATTTTGTCTAGGCCTACAGGTGAGAATGTCCCCGATATTGAAATTTCTAACAATGAAACAAATGTAGATGAAGTGGAACCAATTGGAAATAATACCCTCCAATATCGTTGGAGGACACGTGCATTTGAACCACCAGAGGATATTGTGTGGAAGTCTTCATTACCAGATCCACCAATAGATATACCTATGCCAATATCGTATTTCAAAATGTTCTTTAGTGATAACAATATGATAGAAACTAATTTATGTATATGCCATGCAAACCACTGGCACTATTCTGGGTGTTTCCAAAAAAGAAATGGAACAGTTCATTGACATCAATATGCTCATGGGGATCGTGAAGATGCCCTCCGTTTACGGATATTGGGAGTTGCCGACACGTTTTCCACCTGTAGCAGATGTAATGTCTAGAGACAGGTTTAAAACATTGAGGAGGTATTTTCATGGCAACGATAATAGTGTTTTTATTGAAAAGGGCAAAGAAGGATACGATCCATTATTTAAATTTAGGCCCACTTTAGATGCATTGAGGGCTAATTTATGGAAGATTCCGCAGGAAGAAAAACAATCTATTGACGAACAGATGATTCCATTCAAAGGATTCCTATATTTTAAACAATTTTTAAAGGATAAACCCCACTCCTGTGGAATTAAAGTTTTCTGCCGTGCAGGAAGCAGTGGAATTGTTTATGACATAGAAATATATACGGGAAAGACTACTCAACCTGCAAGTGAGATGGTCCAAACGGCTGACGTCGTTCTGCGACTCGTTGAAAATGTGCCCAGGGATCTGAATTTTAAAATATTCTTTGATAATTAATATAGGGGTCTACCTTTGATTGCAAAATTGGCGACATATAGTATATACTCCATTGGGACAATAAGACCTAACAGATTGAAAGGTTGTGTTTTAAAAGGTGATGGAGAATTGAAGAAGATGGGCAGAGGGAGTCTGGATGCAAAGGTTGACATTGAAAACAATATTGTTGTCACAAAGTGGTATGACAACAAATCCGTATATTTGGCATCTTCGTTCACTGGACCTGATCCCGCAGATTCTTGCAAGAGATGGGATAAAAAGGGAAAGAAATATGAAGAGATCGCTCGGCCAAATTGCATAGCAGAATACAACAAATTTATGGGTGGGGTAGATTTATGCGATATGCTGATGGAGCTCTATCGCATAAATAATATAGAGGCAAGAAGTGGTACATGAGGGTGTTTTATTACTTCTTCGACTTGTCTGTCGTCAATGGATGGCTTTTATATCGCCGCCATCTTAAACAAACCGATATATCTAAATCCCACATGACATTACTCCAATTCAAGAGCGACATAGCCAATTATCTAACATGCGTCAATGGGTCATCTGTCAAAGCACGGGGACGAAGAAGTGCTGATACAGCCATAAAAAAAGGAAAGTAGGTAGCTCCTAAGCCATACGATAGCATCCGCTTTGATACTGTCAACCACTGGCCAGAAGCTGTAAGGGAAAAGAAGAGGTGCAGGAATTGCAGTGCCTATATGCACGAATTCAGTGCAAGAAATGCAAAATACCTCTTTGTTTGGTCCCAGAGAGAAATTGTTTTGAAAAATTTCATACAAATTAATTTTTTTTCTTAAAAAAAATACCTATTTCATCTTAATCATTTAAGTTCTTATACAGCTTTGTATGTGTATTATCTATGAATGTATAATAAAAGTTAAAAACATAGCACTGTGTTTGAAAAAATTCACCCAAATCTTTGTTATAAATACATTGGTCACTTCACATAATGCTAGTATGAGACTAACGATTCCGTATGGCATAACCACCATATTTTTTTTGTATAGAAAAAAAAACTCAACAATCCTCTATGCTACCCTATTAGTACTCAAAAAACACTTATTTAATGTATTTTATCTCTAATCCTCAATGCAGCCAGGAAAGGGATAATGTCAAAAAACTAAGAAGGTTTTATTAAAAAAAAGTGTATGTATGACGAATTTTTCATTCATAAGAACCTCCACTGAAAAATTATAAACAGAACAAAAAAGAATTAGCGAAATTGTTTCAGCCTTCACGAGCCGGGTAAATAATGATTTATTTTTCAAATAAAATATTTTTTGGAGAAGATGGCGCCGGCCACAAGGATAACCTACAAAAAGATGGACAGAAAGCTGGACTTAATTATTAAAGAAGCCGATTTGAGCACTTTTAAAACAGAACGTAGATCTAAAAAAAGAGGAAGAAGAAGCATTAAGACCATTTTGTGAATAATCTCCCAGTGAATAAAAATACACTTTCGACATCTTTGATGCAAAGCATGTGTTTGTTAAAGGGAAAAATAGTTCACACACTGGGAACTGAACCTAAGACTGTCAAAAAAAAATCGGCGACTGAATATACAGTCAATTTGTCTTGACTCCATTTTTAATTAAGTGAAAAATGACCAATACGCCGCATTTTCTATCCGGGTCAAAAAAAAATTAAAAAATGTTTTTCGGAGTACAGATTTAGATTGCAAATCTTTTGATGATTAAAAGTTCGTCAATGCGATCGAAGGATCTTGCATTGCTTGGAATTTATCGAAAAGAAAGAATACGAAACGAGACCATTATGGCCAGAATTAGAGTATTGGGCATATTCTAAAGAATGTTTCACCTTAATTGACGCTATGTACCTAAGTCATATTATTTGCAGATCAAATATGTTCAAAGGGCAGACTAATACAACAATAGCCTGATGATTTTGTCATGAACTCAACGACAGGGTCAAATGTGCTATTTTCTGTTTTGATTAGGTATCTAAATAAAAAGTGTTTCTCATAATTGAGCCAGGATTGGTAATGTGTAGCTTACAGAACAAACACCGAATATCCGCCTCTTGGCTAATTGAAACCCAGCTTGATGAGATACCCACACACACGTTATCAAAGCATACTATTGTTCGATTAATTACTTTCTCACATTACAGAAGTTCTCTGGGGCGGAAGATCGGGAAAGTCACTTGGACGGAGCTTATACGTGTTTCCTGAATCTCACATCATATTGTATAGGAAGTACGTACTTACGTATAGAAAAAACTTTTATGGAAACACAATAACTAAATCGGTAAAATTGTCATAGTGATTTGAAGTGAAAATACCAAGAATTAGCTAACAATAATATGTATACTCATAAAAATAATTATGTGTATTATTATTTACAATTATAAAAATAGGCCCTAACAATTTATTAATGATGGAACGAACGACTAACGCCACCTACCCAGCGATTCTATTCGGGGCATGGGATTTTTCCACATGTTGAGCATGATGAAAATTCTCATGATTATTAAGAGTTTCGGGGATTTGAACATTACCACACACACATTGTCGAAGTCATTAATTCATATCCGTTTTCTAGTTTGTTTAAGATTGCTTCTTTGCTTTTCCATAGATTCGAAGCGCTTATGCAATCTCCATACCAAAATAAGCTTCATGAAATTTCGGTTTTTCTTCTGAGATCAATCAATGTTAAGGGCACAAAAAATCATCCCCAAACACAGTTGTTGTAATAAAGAAAGGTTCGAATAGTATGAAGTATAATATTGAATTTTGTTTACAAGATTCATAATATTATTTACCTACTATTGACATTAACACTGTTGGCAGCAAGCGCGGATCCAGGGGGGTCAAGGGGTCATGACCCCCCCTGGGCTGGGTCCAGGCCTTTAATATGAAGTACAGTACTTACATTTATTAAAAAAATACCTACTTTTCGATTATAATTTCAAGTTATTGTGGTTCATGACCCCCCCCCTGGATCATGGAAATGACCTTTTTTAGGAAAAGTTTAGTTTCTAGATACCTAATTTTGGAAATGACCTATGTCGTGACCCCCCCTGGCGCCAATGCTGGATCCGCCCTTGGTTGGCAGTTGGCACTTGGGAGTGGATAAAACCAGCAGCCAGCCTACTTTCTTTCAAATAAATTCAATATCATACTACATACTATGTGAACCTTTCTTTATTACAAGAACTGTGTTTGGGGAAGATTTTTGTACCCTTAACATTGATTGATCTCAAATCAAGAAAAACTGAAATTTCATGAAGCTTATTTTTAGCATGGAGATTGCATAAGCGCCTCGAATCTACAACCCTGGGCCGATAAATCTCAGGACGGTCTTCTTGAGACGCTGATTCCCAGCTCACATTCCATCGTTTTGGGGGTATTTCTGGTGGGTGTTAACCATTTGGGACTCAACGCAAGGCCAGATATGGTAACATCGTTGCGTTAATCCATTGCAAATGTTGTTTCCAATGCTTTGCCTTAAATGTCACCATCTCATCACATCTTCGACCTCCCAGATATCTCTGATAGTTGCTAGTTCGATTCACGCAGTCTTCTTCGAGTGTTTTGTAGCTGCTATGGAGTTTACATATTTGCGCAGAGAGCGATAACATAACGCACGCAACGAACCAAATTCCATCGTAGCGCGCACGCAAACCACGTACGTACTATGGAAATTTGGTTCGTTTCATGCGTTTCTACATACCTACATACTATTAATGTCGTCGTACTAATATACATACTTAGTAACTTACATATTATATCAGGATGTAAGAGACATTCACTGTTCGGTCATCTCCCTGGAATAGAGTAGGTACGTAATTTTTTTTATTTATTTTAGTTATACATCTTTCAGTACACTGTATTGCTTTCAAGGCAGTACAAAGTTTAAACAGAACAACAGAGCCAACTAGTTTAGATTAACCACAGCTCAGCACTTCCGGTCAGTTTATTTCAAATTTTAGTAACTAACGGTGCTTTTGAGAAATCTTATTTTTGAACCCATTACGCAATGTCCTTTTAAGGGTAGGCCGAGAGGACGATTTTCCACTCTTTTCTATTCATACACACTTTCTTTACTTCCTCCGCCGATAAAACATAATATTTATATTTCTCATTCAACCTCTCATTTTACTTTTTAATACTGACGCGGTCTGATTTGAGGACGGAATCGATGTTGTTGATTCACTTCTATGCTTCCACACACATTCTTTGGTTACAAATTACAACAAATTACAATATGAAGTTTATTACGATAGATGATTGTTCATAATATTGTTTTGTTTAAATACTTACCAAAGCTTTATAATAATGATGAAATTTACCTTCTATACATTTTTAAATGTAAAAGCAAATTAGCATAGAAATAAAAATATAGGTACCTATTAAAAAAAAACAAATATCACGGAGGGTGGTGGTCTAGAGAATCATTCACAGAATTAATTTCTGAATTTCGTGGATTTAATCTTCCTTTATCACAAAAGCTTTACTCTCTATTCTCTATGAAACAATATCAAAATAGTATATTGTTCACATCTCTGGTGAGCCCAGATTCATTAAAAAAAAATATTTATTGTACAATGATAAACGTTCATACAAAACATAGTGTAGAGAAATTTTACATGATGCCACCTTATATACTACTTACAGCTTAGATTTTTTTTAAATGAATCTAAGCTCACCTACAGCGAACACAAATTAATAGCCTTTCGACATCTTGATTGATTGATATTTTACAGGAATCAACAGCACAGAGACAACATGAGTTGACTCAACTGACATGGAAATATTATAACCGATATACTTACACGACTACCAACCTGCCCTGTCCGTATTGTATAATAAATACCCAAGCATTATGCTAAGTGATTTTTTTAAAACAAAAACTTCTAGCGTTTGTTTTAATTTTGTCCGTGGTGCGTCCCACAAGGAAATATAATGTTCCGTAAATAATCTCTCACCTCCCTGGCGCTTAGCGGCGTACACTGCCTGGACGTATTTATAGGAACATTCAAAGGTAATTCACTTGCCCCTAAATCTTATAATTTTACTTATTGTGCTCGCCGTATGTGACGCAATTGGTTGATTTATCATTTTAAATTAGAACAACAGATGTATCTATTTCAGTAAAAATTAAATTCTAACTACCTACAAGATTAAAATATTGTAGGTAGGCAGTAATTTAGTTGGAGCACTAGGAACATGGACTAGTGATAAGCTTCTCTACACGCATGAGGGTGTTGGTTTGAGTCCTGCCTGGTCTAATAGTTATTGAAAAGTTCATTGTGCCTATCTATTTAATCTAGCGCGTATCATATTTTATTCAGTTGTTTGAAAAGATAACTTGTCCAATTTTTCAGGATCTATTATAGCAAAAAATCGTTGGTAAGTACCTAACAAAGTAAAATTCCACAACAATTTCTTCAATACCTACTCTATAAAAATATTGAACCCTTATCAATGTCCCGTTTTGATTTGACATAATGCAAGTTTAAAGTAATTCCCAATGCCTAGGAAATGTACATCTTAAATGTGTCCGAGTAGGAACTTGTCTAATAGACAACTCTGCTCCAATAACAGCTGCAAAAACATTGCCGTTACCCGTTTACACGTCTTACCTCACTACCATATTATTATTTTATTTTATTTTATTTTATTTATGAAATCTACGGCCTAGGCCTTTTACATGTTAAGTGTTCCATAATACAGTTCTAATGTAGAAAAATACATAACATTACATTTAGACAACAACTGTACAATTATATAAATTTAAAAAAAATATACTTATGAAAAAAATATATGAAATCAAGATTTGAAAATGGTCATCAAACAATTAAAACACAAACACAAAAAATATATCAACAAATAGTCAAATAAAGGTTACATAAGAAACATCGAGATAAAGTGGATATATTAAAACAAGACCACAGCGGCAAGACAAGGGGGACATCAGATATAAATAAAAGATGAAAAAATAACAATGTCAATAGCATAATAATTATTATAGGGTATGTATACACTTAGTCAACAACAGGCAAGCTATGCACGAAACAACGAAGTCAAGAAGAAAAGTCAGCAAATGAAAAAATCAGTCAGGAAGGAATTTCAACACTCAAATAGAACAATAATATACATAAAGGTATTAAACAAATATTCAACCCAAAGATCCGACCACCAACCAACTGCCCAACGTCAGTTCATGGAAGAAAAAAAGAAAAATTATCTCGGCAAAGGAGGAGGCTTTAGTTACTTTGGGACTTGCCCAATATTATTGTCTCTAAACACGACCTTTGCTTGTTATCCTTGACACCTAGTGACACCCATCGCGTAAGATATGGAGTGTCTTTGTTGTATTTTGTATGACAGAGATCTATCATCGCTCTATCTGATAGTATTTTTAGGTATGATATAATGGTTTGTATACTCCTGTTGCATTTCCAAATTTAGCTTTTGTAAAGCAGTAAATAGAGTATTGAAAAGAAAAAACTTATATTTTGTTACTAAAGTAAATATTACCTTCTGCGTTGACCTACGTGTAACTTTTTTGTCTTTTGTCCATGAGAAAATACAACTAAAAAAGAACAATGTTTTCTACTCATTTTGATAAGTATTATGTATCTGTGTATTATGTATTTTTTTATATTGTATTGTTTTTAATGGATAAAGTCCAGTAGTTTGTAAGCCTTTAATGAGATATGTTTAAAATAAGATAACAACTGTTTTTCTTCACTGGTTGGAAGAAATTGCCGTTCGGCAATAAGTCCGCTCTTTCCACAATAATATTATATTATATTTGTTAATATGTTGTGCGCAATAAAGGATATTTTATTTTATTTATAAGTAAGTGAACATCTGTACGGGCCTCTGGCACATTAAGAGTATCGCGTAATTATTAAATTTCGAAGTTCATTCTACTTAACGCTAAAATTTCGTTGCGAAAGAATCAAATTTTCTCGAAATCGTTACGCGTGAAGAGAGATTAACTTGAGAGTAGTCCTTATGTACTTAGTACATTATTTTAGTAAGAATAAAGTAGATTATATCTAATTTATTAAAATATTTGATAAGTATATTTTAAGTTCACAAAAGCACTCATCTTCTTCCTTGGAGACTTAAAATGTGAATATAATAATATCATATTTCCTATAAGTACCTTACCATGAAGCAGTAAATACCACAAAAAGAAAAAAAAATCCTCCCATTTGTAGCATAGAAGCTGGCAGGTGGTATGCACACAATGAATGATGACCGCAAAGGCATATTGTCAACCAACTGATAAAATTTGATGGTCCACGTTCGAAAAATAGTCGAGCGAGTTCTAAAAATTAATGATAGGTGCAAAAGATTGGATGGGAGCATTAGTTCAGCAAAGAAGAGTATACAGCCTGAGGACGAGGAGAGCTGATCCCAACATTCTATGAATGTTGCAGTATAATCTTTGGATAAGATCCTCCATCACCCGAAAGTTCCATGAATTTACGATTCAATTTTACATTCAATTTACGGGATCAAGAACAGTCTTCAAACAGTGCCGGAAGGGTCAATGCTGGAGTGAGTAAAGTAGTAACATTCAATCGGAAATCAGTGGGTGCTGAAATTCTCATCCACAACTTATCATATTTTTGTCAATTTCTTGAGAACCTCCAAGAAATTGGTATTAGTTCTTTTGCTCGACAGAAAAGCTTGGTGAAAAAGATTTAGGAAAAAACGCGCCAACATAATGGAACAACGACAAATAAACTGATAATGTTCAAATAAAACAATGTTTAACTTATCCACAAATTTTTATTTTCCCGACTAGTTTCGTAGGTACACGTCCTACATGGTCACGGGAGACTAAGAAACTAAATTTGAAACAAAGAAGGCACAAACACTAGTGAAGATACAGATATTACAGGGGTGATAAACTTTTGGTAATAAACCCCTGTAATATCTGTATCTTCACTAGTGTTTGTGCCTTCTTTGTTTCAAATTTAGTTTCTTAGTCTCCCGTGACCATGTAGGACGTGTACCTACGAAACTAGTCGGGAAAATAAAAATTTGTGGATAAGTTAAACATTGTTTTATTTGAACATTATTTTCAAATATATCCACCAAGAAATGCATGTTCACGAGTTGGTTAATTTTATAAATAAACTGATACAAGTTACTTACTTGCAGAAGGTCATCACCGAAGCACACAAGCTTTCAAATAAAGATACGGATCTTGACTAATCACTGCAGATTACGGAAATTAATATAGAATCCAAAATTGGACTATCAGACACCCTAATATGTAAAATTTGCTGTGATACACGCACTGGCTAACAAAAGAAGTCATGCACTTAAAGGGCCACAACTGAACTATGAGAAAGCATGTATATTCGCACCAATACGGATTTACACATTACATATTAAACAAATCGGTTTAGGAAGATCGAAAAACAATACAACACATATGGAAAAACCATACAAATTTTGTAAAAGAAGGATAATTTGGCTGGTATCATTTTTAAATAATTGCTTTGTAATTGATTCTTCCCATGTTTTAAAATAATAAGTAATATTATAATAATATGTTGACATTGTCCTTTGTTGTCCCGCAGGACGCTGTATCCAGAAAAAAAACAGCCTAATGCGTCAACCAAATACCTGGACAGTTTCCTTAATGCCGGGAAAAAATCTCGAAATATGGGAATATTATACAATCAGCTTTTCAAGTGTTGTTTTGTATTCCACTTTGCAAGTACCTGCCTTTAGCCAAGACTTTTTATTCCTCCCCCTGCCAACATTAAATAGGGTGAAGCGTTACCCTTGTGTTCTACGTTTTTTAAACCTTAACATATTTCATTCTGCACCCTAATTTTCTCATAATGATTTCAACTAGGGGTATGTTAAGCTGTTTTAAGAATAGCTTAAAAAACATACATACCTATTTGTATACTTAAATCGAGAGAATGATTCTACATTTAATTAATAAAACTTACATTGAAATAATAACTTCACAGTTTTTGTGTCATATATTTTACAATTTTTCTTCAATCATTAAAAATTCATTATTTTTGTTCATTGCTTTTAAGTAGTTTAAATCGCCGTTTCCATAAAATTTTCAATGCAATAAATCAATTTTCTCCTCCACTTTTATGAGTCAGTAATTATTATTTAACAGTGGCAATGAGCCAAGAGCTTAAGCTCGTATATCAAAAATACTGTATTCTTCCAGAATTCAATTGATATAAAAACGTTTATAATATGATAAAAATATTATTAATTTTTAACTTCACAATCATCCTTTTATAGTTCCAATGTTTTTCGTAGTTCCCAAATTTAATAGTATCACAATATTATCACTCACGGTATATCATGTTATGATACGACATGTGCATAGGTTAAGAATTTGGAGTGAGACATGGATGCAGAAGGGGCATCCGCAAAATAAAAAGGAGTGGAATAACATGGAGGAGGCCTATGTTCACGAGTAGACGTTTCAAGGCTGACAAGAAGAAAGTTAAAAATTGCTACAAAATTTATTTATTTATTTCAAGTAAAATTTATCACTCACCATAATAGATTTCTCCTTTGCGATGAGTGATGATAATGTTTTTATTTTTCTATACTGTGTACAAACATAATATTGTTATGTTTCGTAATCTTTTCTGTCTTTTTGCTTTTTTTTATTGTATGTTGACTGGAAGTGAATTTCAATTTAGGTAAGTAAAAAAATACATGTAGTCTTTATGATTTTAAACATGGTTAATAAGTTTATAGCTTTATATTATAGAACGTGAATTCAATCATGAGAGACAACAATATTATGGCGTTTAAACATCTGCGCTGCAAGCGTTAACGTAACGCATGCTACGAACCAATTTCAATAGCACGTACGATCTTTGCGCGCACGTGAACCACGTACGTACTAAGAAAATTTGGTTCGTTGCATGCGTTAAGTTACCGCTCGCGGAGCAGATGTGCACACGCCATTAAAATAACCAAAAAAGACAACCGATTTCTCTGTGAACCTCTTTCGGGATATTATGTAAACAAGAAATCTGAGAAATTCTTTTATAAGTTGGAAGATACCTTCCTACTGTACACTTTTTTCGTATTTTATTATTTACTAGCTTATACCCGTTTTGCTTTACGTTTTTGATTCCGATTGTCAGGCTTGATCGGTAGGTAATTAAACAGGTTCTAGTCTAGCTTCCCATTGCTTAACAGACCTCTATAACTGACATAAGCACAGAAAAAGAAGAATGACTTTTTTACCGACCTCATAATATTGTACGAACCAACCGACATAATTTGCAAGTTTTCATAGAGAGCTCTGTGGTTTGAATCTTAGCTACATTCCCTACTTTGATAATTAATTGGGCATTCCACCCATAGAGGGTGATTTGTGAATAAGCTCAAAGCTTGCAAAAGGACAATACTTGTGTGGTGGTAAAAGAAAAAAAACGTCTTGCTACTTTGGATGTTCGGTTTATAACAATGAATAATAAAAAATCACAATACTATTTTACAGACTTGCTTAAAGTCGGTAGGCAACAATAATACCAAAAATTCAAGTCACCACCGCCATCTGTGGAACCAATGCCAAAACACTCAAGGATGATATCAAATCATAACACATTTATTTATCTTTTCAACAGATGGCGATGCTGGTACTATTTTGTAATCTAATATGTGTTTATTCAATTTGTACCTGTCAAACTTCAAAATCAAACTGCAAATTTTTTCATTAAATCTTTATTTATTGAGAATAATAAGATTTGAATAACATTTATATGTATAACAAATCAATCTACAATTATTTTATTACATTTTCATACCGTAATACCAAGATTCCATTCAACGTTTACATGAGTAATTTTGTTTCCAAAAGTCTTTTTGAGAAATTTGTATGAAGATCCTAAAAAAATAGATTTTTTTAAATAGTTCTAAATATATTAAAGTTAATGCAGCAAATTGTATTTAAGAACCTTCTCCAACATTTTGTACGGCTCTGGGCATATTAATATCTGACGTAGCATTTGTATTTTGAGCGTGATGTTCACATATAAGGTAAAAGTATTGTCAAAGGCAAATAAAAAAACAAACATTTCTAAAATATTATGTAGATGTTTTTTTTTCTTTTGGTTAAGTGTATTTTTCCTTTTCGAAAGTTTTATTGAAACCTATTGAAACTTCTAAGAAGAGCTATTTCCCTGCTAGCAGCGACAGCGTGAGAGAATAATAGCAGTAAAAGAAAAAATAGTAAGAAAAGGAGATTCAAATAGTTTTCTTTTTACAAGATATACTGACAGGGCGTTTTCATAGTTGATAACGATTTTTCTAAAAAGATAAATTCTTTATCAAGCACACGAAAAAATAAATATGGTGAATATATTAATATCTCATAATTATATATTAAAAATACTTTTTTGTGTTCTTTCTAAGTACCCATCTTATCTCCAAACAAATTGGGTGGGCATCTTTTGAGAACTCAGTCAACATCTCTTTTAATTTTTGGGCTCACCCAAAGTGAGCACAAAAACAACAAATATTTGACATCTTCCACGTAAAGAAACGCTTGGTCGGCATCGAACCCATGACATTCAGAACGCTGTCCATACGAAAGCCGTCGACTAATACTGGTATCTGGAAACAAACATTTCCTAAAAAAAAAAAATAAAGGTCATTTCTATAATTTGGTATCTGGCAACATGACGTTTCCTAAAAAAAATAAAAAAAGGTCATTTCTATAATTTGGTACATGCCTATTTCGAAAACCGGACGTATATAGCGCGAGCATATTTTGCCGCCCTGCTAATAGAGGCGCCCGGGGCGGTCCGCCCCTCCGCCCCCCCCCCTCGGTACGCCACTGGTTGTATGTCCTCTTTTCTATCATAAAAACCCATCATGATAATATTACATGAACCCTTAGGTACAGAATTTAAAGGAAAACCCAAAAGATGTAAGTTTTAAGTTCTTGTGTGAGGGAAATTTATCATTGTATTTGCATGTTTGCATGAAGTGTGATGTGCTATTTTGTGTTGCTTTTATCATTCTTGAATTATTGTTGATCTTAATAAGTGTTATTTTTGGTATATAATATTTATGACAATGTTGACTGTGTGACTAATAAGGGACTACTGCAGTATATCAGCGTGAGACCTTCAGAGATGAAATGTGTCCGAAAAAAGAAAAAAAAATATTTTGAAAACTCGATGATTATTTTTTCTTATGAAAATCTCCATTTTGCAAAATTATCTTTCGAATAATTTTATAGGTAGGTACTCAGTAAGAATGCCTCTCATTCTGATTTTTTTTCAGGATCCAAATGAAAGGAACTTTCGAATGGCCAACGACTCAAATTATTATACCTACTCCATCAATATCGATTAGGTCTGTTTCCAAACATCGTAAAAATCAATGGCTCAAAAAATTTATTATAATATATTAATTCAATATTCAGAGCACAAAAATTAATAGAAATTTGACGATACGATAAAAAAAACTTTTTTCCGTATTTCTTCAAGGAATCCTATTAAAGTTACTGCTTCATTTTAATAAGTGAATATATTACAATATTTAAAAAGTAAATCTATGCTGTTTTGTGGTTGAATGCTATGATCACAGAATCTATCCATCAGATTTATTAAAAACTAGCTTTCCCGACAGACGTTGTCCTGTAGTCCTAACCAGAGGCGGCCCGTTCATATTATGTGCACAGCGCCCCCAGAAACAAAAATACATAATTAATCCGATTAAGTTACTAATAAAATATCTTATACTGTTAAAATATTTCTAAAACATCCATAATTCATTCGTACCTATTCAAACCTAGGCGGGAACAACGGGAGAATATAATATGCGCGCGCACACATTCTACCTCACCTATGAAGTAGGCCACGGTCTAATTTGGTGACACAAGGGGCATAATATTATATGGTCTCTTGACTCTCTTTTATTTTTTTAAATGGCCATATCCACCAAATGCAAATACATCTCTAATATAAATTAAAGTCGGGTTAGTGCAAACACTCATAACTCGAGATCGGCTCAACAGATTCTTCCGATGTGTTATTTATTGGATTCTTCTCCACTCCGGACAACAGAATAACTAATAAAAAGTGTAAATACGGATAAGAAATAATATAAAATATAATATTAAAGTTAGTATGCAACGAATTTCTTGCGACGCCATCTTAGAAAAAATCTAATAACAAAATAATTATTGTCCTCTGCACCTGCACGCTCTCATTCTCGCATACGTAATTACCACTCTTATAAAACAGTTCATTTCACTTACTCCACCGTTTCGGGCGTTTTAGAACATTTTCATACAAAGTCAACCAAATTGCGCGCATTTAATTATATTCTCGCGTTGATCCCGTCTGAGATTTGAATACGAATGAATTATGGACTTTCTAAAATAAATATATTAATGTTATTATTTAATTAGTTTATTTTTGTTTCTGGAGGCGCAGTAATAATAATATGAACGGGCCGCCAAAGGGTCCACAGGACAACGTCTGTCGGGAAAGCTAGTACGAAATAATAATTGAACCAATGAACCAATGTAGATTTTTTTTCTCTTATTTACTTACTTTTGTTCAATATATTCATTATTTTACATTATATAGTTCAGTAGGTAAGCAGAGCTTTCCTATATTCTTAAAAGGGGATGTGTTTCTAACCTAAGAGGTAATCTTATATCCTTGGTATTCAGGTGAATCTATATCAGTCTCTGATCAGAGAGGTAATCTCATACCTACTCTCTGTGAATCCTGTAATTGTAGCTGGAAATCATCATCGATGCAAACTCGATATCACTGATCTGTCTGTATTGTACTCGTACATAGGATACATTGTCGTGGAGAGCAAATGGCATGCCGATACATCCAATCAATATGGAGTATCTTGAATAACACGAACAACAGCGGATTTCAAAATTTTGATTCAAATCATTTTTATTTTACTTCTGAAAAATGTAGACAATGAAAATAAATAACATGAGAACGTTATTATGAAAGACAATGAGAATAACAAAACATGAGAAGGTCTTTATGAAAGACAATTAGAATAAAAAAAAACACGAGAAGGTCCTTATGAAAGGCTATGAAAATAAAAAAAACATGAGAAGCTCCTTATGAAAGACAATGAGAATAAAAAACATGGGAAGGTCCTTATGAAAGACTATGAGAATAACAAACATGAGAAGGTCCTTATGAAAGACAATGAGAATAAAAAACACGAGAAGGTCCTTATGAAAGACAATGAGAATAAAAAACACGAGAAGGTCCTTATGAAAGACAATGAGAATAAAAAACACGAGAAGGTCCTTATGAAAGACAATTAGAATAAAAAACATGAGAAGGTCTTTATGAAAGAGAATTAGAATAAAAAACATGAGAAGGTCCTTATGAAAGAAAACATAAAGAAAAATGGGCGGAAGATTAGAATCCTCAACGTAGGTGACCTTCTTCTTAGTGCGTATGAACTTTTCTATTTTCTTATTTTATCGCCGTCTGTCAAATTTCGATATTTGATGCGAGAATGTGCGCAATAAAAGCCTATAAACATTGTGAACTAACAAAGCAAAAACGTAATAAAGATGAGACATTAACAAAAATGTATATATTCATACTCTGGCGCCAAATACATGACAGCAGTCGCAGTATTTAAATTTGGTTGCTCTTATCTTGTTCTCAATAATTTCCAACTTTTATATCTATACCTATGTCATTAATTGTTATTAAATATAATAAATAAATAATAAATAAAGCTTTATTGTGTAATAAAAATCAATTTTTATAAAAACATTTAAAGATTCAAAGGGCGGACTCATCCCGAAGGATCTCTTCCAGCCAACCCAAATTACAAACAAGCAATATAAGAACAAGATACGCGAAAAGAAAAAAAAGAGATCACACAATTAAGAGACTAAAATAAAGAAATGAAATTTAAAAAGGGTAAAATTCATATAAAACTAAACCCAAATAAAATATACAAAATAAATCCTAAATAAATTCAATTAATCAAAATAACTTCAATAAACTAAAATAAATACAATAAATCAATAATTAAAATAAATCGTATAAATTAAAAATTTAAATAAATCCAGTAAATTAAAATAAATTCAATAAATTAAAACACATTCAGTAAATTAAAATAAACTCAATAGGTAGGTACACCAAAATAAATTCAGTAACTCAAAAATAAATTTAAAAGATCATGTATACAACTAATAGATATTTAAAAATAAATTTTAAATATCTATTTGTTGTATACATGGGATTTTTTGACACGTTGAGAATTCTCATGATTAGGAGTTTCTAAGACTGAAATATTTCCCCCTTATGGGTAACGTTGTTAACGTAAAGTTATCACACCAAGCCAGCCTTCGAAAAAACAGTAGAAGACGGTCGTAAGCCCGTAGTGATCTGTTCCATTTAAAAATCGAACATCAGTCATGAATTGTTACATTCTTATAAACATCGTTCAAAACAGATGCATCGGTCGGAATTTTAATTCCAAAACAATATTCAAAGTAAAGACAGGATAACGTCTGTTGGGCCAGCTTGTTAATTTTGTTAAAGTTTGAGAACCATAAGGTCAACAAAAGAAACGAAATCATTGCATATCTGTAATCCTGAGAAATGGCTCACAGCTCATTTCCAGGAAAGGTTTAAATTAAACTCAGCTCATCTCGTTGCATATTGCTCTATTCTGAATAAATACCCATATAATCTCTTATTGAGATTGTATTGCTGCCTCAATATTGTGGCTGATGCAATAAAGTAACTACTTACTGATGCTGTTTGAGTACAAGCTGTATTTAACTTCCCGTTTTGGTTGTAGAAATATTGATCTGTTTCAAACAGAGCATCTGTTTCTACAATTAGTTTCGAGTTGAAGTTTCTTTGATATTTATCCCATGAAACCCATAGATGCTAAGATTTTAAAAGTCCTTAGGAAAGCCACCAATTATTGGAGAGCGATTCTTAAAGACATGAAAACCTGAAAAAAGAAGAAGTGTGATTGCTGAACAATTCCTGAATTGCAACACTATCTGTTTGAGTGTAGGGAACCTAGATAAAAGGAGGAAGTCTCATAGACTTCGTGACCTCCACCATTTTTAAGTTTTTTTTTACTGTCACTGCGGTGTGTTGCTGTTTGTAATGAAAATCTTGCAGTGCTATATTTGAATTCTGTTTTATCAATAATTGAACGATTAAATACGAATAATAAAGATAAAATGTCAATCAAATTGAAAGGGAAAGTCTATCAGACAATTGTCAGACCCGCACTCCTGTATGGCTCCGAATGTTGGACAATGTACAAGACCTATAATAGACAATTAGAGACAGCAGAAATGCGTATGCTGAGATGGTCCACTGGTGTGTCCCTAAGAGATAAGATCAAAAGTGCTCACATTCGTGGAAGCCTAGGAGTGACAGACATCAATAGTAAACTAGAGGAAAGGCAGTTGAGATGCTATGGACACATAGAACGACGACCACAGGAGCATATCGTACAACAGGTAATAAACCTGAATGTTCCACGTTCTGTGACTAGAGGGAGGCCAAAGAATTCCTTGGTGACGCAGAGGCGCGACAGATGCAAAGGTGTGGGGTGGGGGAAGTAGTGCAGCAGAGGAGAGTCTACAGCCTGAGGACGAGGAGAGCTGACCCTAGCAGTCTTCATAGACGTTAAACTGGGAGCAAGCCAGGGAGAGAGAGAATAAAGATAATATGTGCGGCCCCAAAATTGTTGTAAAAGGATACGTATACTTTTTACGACTAAGACTATTAAAAATGGTCTGCCCGGGTTACTATCTAGGTCCGTGACGTCAGTGCTTAATTTATGGTCCTGAATATTCCTGCCTGTCAATCGCGTTCAACTTCTCAATACTATAGACGAATAATAATATTGGTCCTTCGGCACCAAATTTCGAACGCATCTACTGGATGATTATTGCAGATGAAAAAAAAACACTTATTATGTGTGCGGTGGTGCTTCCGGCGCAGTAAACATGGCTTGTACGTCCTTATTGCAATAATAAACAATTCTAACTGAAACAGTTTTATTGCCTGAACGACATTATTTCATTTTCCCCCCAAGCCGGACGTCACATATTTACACATCGCACAGAATAATATTTTTTTCCTGCAAAACATAACATGAAAATAAATGTTGAAAAATGGAGGAGAAAGTTTGTCTCTATATTCACGTCACGTTTTTAATGATCTTTTTTATGAAGGTAGGTACTGCTTGCAATGCTATTGAAAATTTCCACAGTTGGTAATTTTTATTCAAACTCTTTTACTTTAGAATGATATTCTTGAACAAAGTTTTTTTTTAGAATCTGTGCTCACTTTTGAGCACAAATACACTCTTTCACAGTAAGCTACTTAAATTTTGTCGTGAAAGAGGAAGATGGCTGGCATCTGGGATCAAAAACGACGACCTCCAGAACGAAACAGTACGAAAGCCAGCGTGCTTCGTAACCACCAGGCTATCAAACAGTTCGAGCCTGTTGATCCTCGAGTTGTCTTTAAAGCCATTAAAACTAAATTCCTTGGTCAGTTATTTCACGAAAACCGACCCTGATCCTGAATCTAAGAGAATGGAAAAACACTTCAGATACTATCTGCATCGAGACCTCTTGATCAGGGTATCTCTCATTATATTTTAATTTAAAAAATGCATTTGATATCCTTTTTCTTGGAGAAGGCTTTAGTTTATTTGAAATCACGGTACGACTCTTAAGAATATAATTTGTAAATGTATTAGGAAGAAAAACCACACGACGCGAAGCGTCATATTTGTCACTGATGTTCATGGCCATAGATTGTCGAGACATGCGCGTTTTCAATGTTGCTATTAAATTTATTACACTCAAACGTTTTAATATAAAAAATATCCGAACAACGTTTGCTGGATGAGCTAGTAACAAAATATGACGTATGGTCTATTATTATAGATTTTCATCAACCCCTTATTTCAAGAAGACCTAAGCTTGTTGTCCTCTTTTGAATTTTAGCCGTTTTGATCATTGAGGTATTTGGGAATTGTATCGTTGTTGAAATCCTCCGCAACACGATTTGTAAAATTAAGATGTTTTATTAGTGTATATTGTTTTATTTTGGAGGGTAGTTCGTGCGGAGGTGTTCGTGAAAATATTATGCACGTAAGAGCACGTAAACACGGCCGCCTGATACGCGCTGACAAGCCCCTACAAACGAGTCTGATGTGATTTGAAGCATTTAATATATTAAATAACTTGAGTGGCATCCAAGTAGGCGGCTGTAGACATTTTGATCCTGAGGTGAAATCCAAATATAGGTATCCTCGTCATACAAAGACTTATTCATTGTTTTAAGTGATCTATGACGTCATACAGTTTATCAAGATATCAAGTTGTATAGATACAGTCATCATCGTCTGCCTGTTGTGGTTGTGGTCCACTACTGAACCAAGGCCTCTTCATCTCTCCTCCAACCCTCTCTGCATCTTGCCCTCCTCATCCAACTTCGTCCGGCCGCTCTCACTACGTCGTCCCTCCATCTGGCTGGTGGTCTGCCTACTCTCCTTCTTCTGGGCTGCCAATCTTACGGCTCCAGCGACCATCCTCTCTACGACACACGTGGTAGCTTGGACTGAAATTGAAGGGACCTAACTGGTATGCTGATGGTTTTATCTAGCTTGCTAGGTAGACCGGTCGGTTCTGTGATTTCTTCATTCACTTTGAATCACCAAAAATACTAAGATAATAACATCAAACCAACCTGTTTGCTATGGTGTTAACTTCTGCACTGATTAGTATGACATATTACAACAACTCAATGTCACCAATTATTTTGTTACAAATAAATTAATGTGTAGGTCACTCAGGAGTCGAGAGGAAATAGGAATGGAAATTAATAGGACTAGCGATAGTTTCTGCGTCTAAAGCTTTATTTAATTTGCTTTCTCTAATACTGAAATATTTTTGTTACCTGAATTTGGGCTCACTCAAAGTGAACGGAAATGCACTTTTGACATCCTTCACATATATCAAAATTTGTATTGTGAAAGAGTAAAATGATCGGCACTAGGGAATAAACCCACGACTATCAGAACGAACGTCGACGACTAAATCATGGAACCTCCGCTCAAGAGACCATATTATGTCAAGTCACCCGAAACGTGAACGACAAGCATCCAGAAAGACTCAAAAGCGAGACAGAACTGAATGCTTGGCAAAGACGGTTAAAAAAAAGGGTTTCCACTACTGCTGTTGCATTCTTTGTAATAAAAAATCGCCATTGTAATACTATTTAAGATAATTTTAAGAAAATAATACCTATTCATTGTAATACTATCTCATTGCAATACTTTTTTGTATGTATGTACTTCCTCACACTCTGACATGGTACTAAAGGGGCCCTTTACATCCTTTTTGTACTGCACAAAATCAATTAATATGACTATATTCTCCACTATACCATAATCACCAGAATTTTTTATTGTTTTGATATGGATTTTTTGTTTTGTTAGTATTATAAACTGTGTGTTAATAACTTTTTTCCTATATTTTTATATGATTGTTATTTATTCGGGTGGCACAAGAAGAAGAGGAAGACAGTGCCCCACCATTGCGTGAGCCTACACCGCCGACCTGCAGAATAACGACTGACTTGGGAGGAAACGGAGCGGCTGGCGCAAGATAGAAGTGCATGGAGGGACCTAGTGGCGACCACATGCTCCACCTTGGGAGCGAACATGGATAGGTAAGGTTATTCAGAATGATGAACCCATGCGTCCTGTAAAGGACCTACAGGAGGTATTGTAAAATAAAATAAATAAATAAATGTACTGACCTCGGTAGCTTGGTTTTCTATAGAGGTGCAAATCTCACTATCTAGACTTTCCGGTCGGGGCAAAAATTTTCAGTGGTTTTACTTGAAATTTCTATCCCGATTTGGTCTGTCACATATAACAAGTGGCCGATGAACCCTTGTAAAGAAAAGATGTGATTTATATTATTTTTACGCAGAACTATACATAAACATAAATGAAAGTAGTGGGTAATAGGTTTACAGTCGTCCGTATTTGTTCGGCAAAAGTATCAGGGTAAACGATATAGTAACTGGACACTAAAGGATTCAAACATTTTTATATCTCTAAACTAATAGGTATATATAAATTAAGAAATATATTAGAACTAAATACATTTTTGATTTAGAACACTTCAGCTTGCCATTGTACAATCTCATGAAAAATCACATAAAGCAATGACCGATTTCTATGAAATTTGGAGAGTGCGTGTAAAAATGAACGAGATATCAGCGTAACAATAAATTATTTTAGAGCACAGATATACTCACCTAGGTCTTATTTTCAAAGAAAAATCAATGAGGTGGCCAGTTACTATATTACTTACCCTTTTTCGCTAAAAAAATCAGCTAAAAAACGTAAGCAAGTAAGTAATCAAAAGTTTGTTCTAATCAAAAATTCTCAACAAACTTTTTATTAAAAGCTACCGTGGCTTTAAAGATGTTTATATGGCTTCGTTTTGGATAAATTAGATTTTTTTTTCTTTCAAAAACTCCATTTTATCAGATTCACGTTTCCTTTATCACGTTGGTCTGCCAGTCGTGAAAAAAAAAACAGAAAAGGATGTTCTTTTTTTTTAATTTTATTTATTTTCTTATAATAGTCTCCTGTGATTTTTTATTTATTTTGACAAAACACATCACAGAGGACAACTATAGGTACATTAAAAGTAAAAACAATAGAAATGTATGGCCTTTTACTAAGTAATAAAATATCTTTTACAAAATAAACAACCACCAATATTTTTTTATATATTTTATGGGTATCTATGAATTCTTTAAAGGCACCCTAACATTGAAGATAGCAAACATAAAGTAATAAGTAGGTAAGTGACACCCGAGACGATATATAGTGACACCCGAGACGGTATATAGTGACACTCGAGACGGTATATAGTGACACCCGAGACGGTATATAGTGACACCCGAGACGGTTATAGTCGGGTCAGTTGGCCCAGTGACTAGCGTCTCTGCTTCACGGCTGGGGATGCTGGTTCAATTCTCGCTGGGAGCATGGCAATTTTCGACCTGTTGCAGATTCCCGTGATTCGGTATTTCGACGAATTCGACCACCCATATGGTCAACGTTGTTAACGTTAAGTGATAACGCTAATACAAAGCGAACACCCGATTGAAAATAATTTTTACTATACTATTGACCGACCTCGATATCCTAGTGGCAAAGGCTCCGACTTCAGATCAAGAGGTCCCGGGTTCGATTTCTGGTCGGGTCAGAAATTTTCAATTTCTTTTTTCACTTGAAATTTCTACTCGGGGTTGGAATCCTGTCTCATAATGGACGGGACCGGTTGACTGGTAGAGAATGCTTCAAGCATTAAGGTCCGCCGGCTATACTGACATCTATGTATAGAAGATTTTTTTTTATTGTAAAATCGAATTTTCAATACTATATACCTACTTACTAATATTGCAAAAGTTATTGTAATTAACTTTTTTACGAAGTTCATACATTTTATTTCATTGGACGTCTTCTTATTTACTGCGATATCCAAGCTACGCTATTTGACGCAAAACGTCAAGATTGCGCTGTCTCTTTCTCGCTTTCATAATTTTACTACCGGCAATGAAAGAGTAAAATATATATAATATAGAATGCTTGCTTTGTACTTGCCTTAAAGAATACTGCGTTCATATGGCTGCGGAAGTTTTTCTTTTCTAGGAAAACAAAGCATTAGCCAGCCGTAGGCCTGTGGTAGTTCAAATTTGTAAAAAAATAGATCCTAATTATTTAATTTAATGATAGCATCAAAATTTTAGGTAACGTAAAATTATCTAACAGTAAGTAAGTATTGAAATTTGAATAAAGGTTCGATTTCAGATTTGGAATAACATTTTTTTTAAATAATTGAATGTCCGTCGTTCTTTTGTTTGTGTGTATTGTTCCCAGTCCCTGTGCGTGCGAGTGAGTATCACACTCACAACCACATCCCCCCTAACCACTGTAGCCACAGCGACCACACGCGCACAGTCCAACGGCCCGACCATTGTGTCTTACGACCGTCGGAACATTATTGTTTTTAGCACCGTGTACTACCTACCTAATAAAATCGCTCACACTAGATGCGAACACCCGAAACATTAAGAAAGTCTCTTTTAATTTGAAAAAATAAAATTAGTAAAGATGGAAAGTGCCGACAAAAGAAGAAGGGTGGCAGCAGATTCGGAAAGGAACAAACAAGATAAGGACCTAAGACATCCTCTTTTTGACTTCGAACCTCCGATGAGAAAACTGAAACCACATATTCATAAGTTAACCACATACTACATGCATCCATCCAACAAATACCATCAGAAAGGAATCGTCAAGAACGCTGTAATAATCAGTATAGAAGAAGACAGGTCGTGTTGTTGGAAACCATAGAGCAGGGACATCTTCAGACCCCAGTACGGCAAATGGAAGAAACTGAATAGGTTACGCGTGGGTATCGGTTAAGTCGCTGGAAGATCATGTATCTGTGATAGGTAACAGAGAGATCCAGAATGATTATTTAATATGCCAAATTTGCTGTGTGCCAAATCTGCTCGTATGCCAAATTTTTTAACAGAGGTGTGACTCGGACGATATTTATGAACCAAATGACAAAGCGATTGTTGCTGCTACATATTGGATGGGGAGGGCCTAGCTTTACACTGACACGAAAAGTTAGTAAGTATGACAGATTTAAAAACGTCGGGTCGGTTTTTGTCATCGTATGATTTAGGAATATGCCTTGCAAATGGTTGATAATTAAAAACCTTAAATGTAAAAAGAAAACTCTGTTACGCCCTTATAACTCGTCCCCACTGTGACTGCTGTGAGATCTGACAAAATCTTGTACTTAGGTGACTGGTTATTTTGTATGGACCTTAATACGCCGCCCCTTTCGCCTCGCTGGCTATCTCAAATCATTCAGGCCTCGGCTAGCTCACTTACCTGGCCAGCGAGGTCAGGGGTCGGGTATCTACAAATTCCATCAGGTCTTCGGAGGTATCTCTCTCTGGCTCCACCAGTCTAGGTACTTAAGGTTTACCAAACAGAGCCCAGGGGTAGGGTTACTAATCTACTCAAATTCAAAACTCTAATTTAGGTATGACTCAATTTAATGAACAAGAAGAAAAAATAAAAAAACATAATAAAAAATGAAAAGAACGGATAAAGAAAATATGAAAATATGCATAAAAAAAAAATCAAAAGAAAATTACATTAAAAGACAGATTGCATTACCAGCAGTAAACAAAATAGACATATAAGAATAAAAATAAAATAATAATTAGCAGAAATAAACAAAAAATCACATTTAAATAAATCGTTGGTTATAGCATTCCTATTGTTCCCTAACTTTCTTGGAGTTGAATTCCCTGGCCGTTGATGAAGATTTTATAAACAGAAAGAAGGTTACATACATGGGTCGTTGGTTGGTCCTTTCCCCGCAATGCTAGATCTCCTAGGTCATCCCTTTGTCTCCCTGGATCGATTAATTTCGCACATGAACTATCCACAGTAATAATTACTCAGGGGTCCACAAAAACAAAATGATATTCACCACGTCTGTCTATTATCTTGGCTCTACCACATTTATTTTATTTAATACTTTAATTTTGGTTCGGTTTTCTTGTTCGGAGAGTTCACGATTAAAAAAAAATTGGAACGAAAAAAGTCTATTTTCAGGTATAATATTATTACACGTATAATTAACCAATAATTACAACCGAGTGCCTTCGCTTGTTGGCTACGCGGGTTTTTTTTCTCTTTAAGTTTTACCCACTCTGGACACTACGTCTTTGGAATACAAGAACCTGTATCGCGGTCCTCAAAAACTCACTCTGGGTTCTTTTACAACAACAACAAAAAAACTGTTAGGCGCGCAGTTCTCAAACTCATTCCTGCGCGAGAAAAGAAAGAAAGAAAACTCACTCGCTTTTTACAACATCACTAACTCCCAAAATAATTCTCAACCGAAACACTCTTAAAAGACTCAATCCAAAAGTCACACTCCCGTTCAATAACAATCGACTCGCCCGTTTCCTCGATCACGATCAACGATAACAACAACCAACTCGTGACAACCTCTCTCGGAACTACCTCTCTCGGTGGAGATCGTAACAAAATCAACAACCCGTAACAATCAACCCGCGTCCCTCCCGTGCAAGAGATTATATCTTCTCCCTTCCTAAGACAACTAGGTACCAACCCGTGAAACTCCCCCGATCATTCAAATTTGTCTCCAAAAGACCAATCAATGTCTGGAGACCGCCCGTTTGGGTCCACGTGGACTCCTTTCAGCCAATCCTGATCTAATCAGGGTTAACAGCCCCCCACCAGCTTACCCTTGGCATATTACAGGGGCCGCCTTCAGCCATAATCCGGGTACCGCTCAGGCCCAGGGTTCGACTGACAAACCCCACAAAACAAAACAAAAAAAACACAATTTACTTTCTAGCTTTCTATTTTCGCTGTCGTCTCCACCGACTTCCCCGATCGTCCATTTCCCATTCTCACAAAAAAATAACATTCTGCCCTCTTCCCCCACATGAAACCCCTTGTCTTGAGGTTTCGGTACGAACCCACGCTAGTGGCTCCCGGTTTTCCACCCTTAGTGGAAACAACCTTTGGCCCAGTGATGTTTTCTACCCATTTTTCCCAATTAATTTCGATCTTGAATTTATCTTCAGAGAGTCTGTCCTCTAACATCGGGCCACGTCGGTTTTTGGGGACTAGTCCCGGCCCTGTGTAACCATTCAAAGTTCTCAGAAATGTTATAAATCAATGTTTTTATGTCTCATTAGCCACCCCCTAACCAGTGGCGGGGAATGGTGGTCCGTTTCGCTATATTTATATTACTTCTCAATCAAAACTTTCGCGCAAAATGTTACAAAATTTCCAGTTTAATTCCTTTGTTAATTCCGTATTACATTATTTCCTTTCCTCTATACGTGCATTATTTGAGTTCGATTCTACATTTTCTAGTGATTAACCGAATTTTACAATTCAACCGAGTAAATCGCATTATTCTCCCTCCTTCTGGTGACTGTGAACAACTATTGACCTTAGGCCTCCCGCGTTTGTAAGGAACCCTCATTAGACGATCTTTAAATTGGTAATTTTGTATTGTTTTGTATGTTTCGTCTAAACTCCCCCCAATTTTCTACAGAGTCGTGAAAGCGGACGCCACTGACTATTTGATGGCTTTGGTCACACGTGTGCCATTTCTACGACCCATCAGAATTCTCCGTAGCTCTTTTGTTTTGCATTTTAAATTTCATGAGAAGTTTTCTGTTTATTTAAGCCGTGAGTTATTACGGTCTAAATTCGATTTTAAGATCCATACAAAAAAAAATTGACTATCCGATTTCAAAACCATTAACATTTGATCTTTAATTGATGACCCCTAGAACACGAATTTTCATCTTAATATTTCCGTTCCCATGATGTAGCTATCTGCTGGACCACACACCCTCAGCATGATTCCTCTCATTGCTAGTACAATCTAACTATTTAATTATTTTAAAGTAATGAATTTTTATCACTACATGCCTCCCTACTTGGGTCATATCAACCTGTTCACATATATCCTGCCAACGATTTTTTGAGATCCGACAAGAACTGTTCCTACACCACAACTGTGGGAATAGAGACGGCGAGATCCGATCTGCCAGACGACGGAGAACAAACGGACAGTGGGGCGTTTGTGTTCACATTTATTTATTTTTAAAAGATTTAGTGTGAGGTATAGAGGAGGTCATAACCATTGTGCAAGATCGAGCGCAATGGAGAGCTCGTGTTGCCTCCCTATGCCCCTGAGTGGGGTGTAAAAGGGAGTGTTGTTGTTGTGAGGTATAGACAACATGAGAAGATAAATCATGGACTGATATAGAAAAGGGAAGTCACCGAGGTTTTGCAAAAAGTTACCAAACAATTAGAATTATTAGGGTTAGATTCCAGGAAAAAAGGTATATGAAAGAAAGATGTCGGCTAAATGGATGGATGGATGAGATTGGCAAAGCATAATATGAACCTTTGGAACTCCAAGGGAAAGATAGACCTCGTATGTTCAAACGCACATAGATATTTGTCCAACAAAGAATGCAAGAGGACCAAAAAGAAGAAGTTGGTCTATGAGAACAATTTTTTTTACCCATCACGCTGTTTCCCGAACGGGGTAGGCAAAGAGTACGGACTTCCATTCTTTCCTTTCCAAACAAACCTATTTCACTTCTTCCAAATGCATAACATTCCGCATACATGCTCTTCCATTCCTTTTGCTCCTGACTTGGCCCTCCTCTAAGACGGCACCGATATGGTCGGATCATGTCATTCGAGGTCGGCCTCGTCTGCGTGCACCCATTCTTTCAGATTTATATATCTTTTTAGTCATACTCTCTACATGGCCAAACCACCTTAATTTATTAACTATTTGCTAACATCCACTCCACATTCTAAGCCTAATAATAGTCTCCATATTAAAATTAAAGTGTTGTTCAACAAGTCTTCCGGCTTCTTTAGTCATATAAATACAATGGTCAAGCGTATTTTTATTCATATTTGCTCCCTATGTAGAGTAAGTGGTCTCCACAAAGTCTTGCCAAGCATTTTAATCAGGCCGGCATGCATCCTGAAGTTCTGCATCGAATGCTGTCTCGATAGTGAATATCTATATTTTGTCTGCCACGATTGTAAACTCTATGAACTCCAGAATCATACAGAGACAGCTCAGCGTACTACACAAAATTTATTCCCAGGATTTATTTAAGGAATACGCGTTAACGAAGAAAGGTTTTAATTGGTCATATAGTTGAGAACAATTCGCAAAAATATATAATAATATTCATTCAGTTTGCGAATCACGTGTACGTATGTAGAATCATACAATATAGGGTTAATTTTTAGAACAAATGGTCGGTACTTAGAAACCACCAGAGGTGCCTGCCGAGAGTTTTTCTTTTGTTTTAAATAAACCACCAGGATTTATGAGCGAAATTATCGCATTGTAATGCGAGCTGATGTTTTGTGGAGCTAGGGGGCGTCCCCTACAACCTGCCCATGGAGAACTCACACATATATACGGGCTATTGAATTTATTTTTTTGATAATGCTTTATTAAATTTTGAAATCGGAAATTTTACGATATACTCCAGTTCGTTTATTTTAAGGTTAAGATTTTTAGTCGGTTGGCCAAATGGCTAGCGTCTCTGCCTTACACGGCTAGGGATGCGTGTTCGAGTCCTGCGTAGGGCCTGGGATTTTATTCATGAGAAGATAATACAAGACGGTCACAATCCCGTAGGAGTTTCAATTTTGCAAAATAATAAACCTTCTAAAAATCGGTAACTGACTTTTTTATTTATTAACTCCCATCAGTGGAAACATAGCTCTGCGGTGGTTGGTAATTTAACCCATATTGATTCTAACCCGCCATGTTGGATTTTTTTTTTATATTAAAATATGAAAATTAAGATTACAAAATATAATATAAATACAATAACATAATATTAATTTTTTTAACAATAATTCTCTCTCATAAAGCATAGAGCTTGTGTTGAGAGAGTGTTTTCACTAACTTGATTTTTATGTCACATTATTGAGCATATAAAACTTAACTTTTTTTACATCAACTGATAGTTGTTTCGAGTGTACAAGAATGTTTTCTGTTATTGAAACACTGTATTTAAGCTTTTTTTTCAATAATTATGCGAATCCCGTTGTATTTTGGTTTTTATTTTGATACCTAATGGAAAATTTGAATATGACTTCAATAATTATTGATTAATTTATTGCAACAAATATTTGGTTATTAAAGTAAATATTTGTAGAAACTTTGTTTGACTTTGATCGATCATAAATTATCTACATTAAGCCTAGATCACAAACCTTTTTTTATACCCATTATCACAAACCTTCGTCATTAAGACGAGTCACCGTTTCAGAAATGGCACATAGAGAGTACTTGCACACAAAACACAACCGACCATCGCAAGCCCTAAGGGATGGCTTAGATAACCTTGAAACAGGAACATATGCATGCACGCATGAAAAAATGGCATTGATTTTTCCAAAGTGGCGTCGTCAATTTGACGAAAATTTGTGATATTCGGTATTAGGTAATACCAAACCTTAAAATCTGGTTTTCAGTAAAATTACGTAAAAACTAATATTACGTTTTGTTTCAGACACATGAGTGAAAAACGATAAAAATATTCTAGGCCTCTTTACAAGTTAACGCGGAGTCCTCGAGGTCTAATATTCAGAATTGGTCTTCCCAATGTACCCCACAACAATCTATAAAAGTTTCATCACCTTCGGATATTTTCCATTTACTCTATCCTTTTACCGACATTATTTAACGTACCACTAGTATAAGTTTTCCATGATCGAATATCGAAACGATCATCGAAAATTTTCCATATAAAAATAATCGAATGATTCGATCGTTTGATTTTCGAACACTATTTGCACACTAATAAGCGCTTATTAGCGTGCAGTTAGCTTTCTATGAAACTCGTACTAGCCCCACTGGTTTATACGGACAATGTTCCATTTCGTTAAAATCACTCATTTGCCGTTTTTAATTCTACTAGAGGTCGGCCAGCGCTCGAAATTCGACCATAACTAATTTACATAGATTATAAGTTTGAACATTGTTAAGATTTCTTTTTTCCTTATCAAGAACTGAGCAAGCACTATATATTTCACAATTTCCCTTCAAAAATAATAAAATGGATATGTCGAGTTTGAAATGTTATGTTGAAAGTTTTTTCAATGGTTATCACAAAAATATTAATCTCTTCTCAATTTGACAACAGATAAACAAAAGATCTGTGTCAAATAAAGTCAAACACATTGAAGTGTGTGTGAATATGAAATACATAACATTACAGTAGTGTGCGTGATCTTTTTTTTTATTGTTTTAATATATTTTTATGCATAATTAAAAAAATATATATTAGCATTCGCAACCCCTTCTCTATATAAACTTTAAGGGTGCGAAATTTCATACTCATCCGTCTGCGCAATTTTCGTAAAAATAGTCACAAAGTTTTTCCTTCACGTATTAATATATAGAAAATTTCGTTAAAATTTTCATTATGATACAGAATAAAAGGTTAAAACTAAATAGATAATTTTACTTTTGTAAATTCCATTTCGATTTTTTTTCATACGGTCAAAGGTTCCAAGAGGATTAGAGACGTACCTACTGAAAAAATATCTCCTTTTCTTTTTTTAAATCATGCGTATATTATGAGTGATGAGGACATCTTGGGCAGCGGGTAAGATTAAGGTAGGTGGAATCTGGTAATTTAAAGGACATCAATCTTAGACCCCTGCCCCTCACATCCTCGTTGAGATATCCCGACCTCCCCCCCCCCTCCTACAGACCCCCATCACTGGTGCCCACTGAAATTTGAACTGGGGAATATTTCACCTGTCTCGTTATTTCTTTTAATTCAAGGACTGAATATACCTGCTGTTTTATTTTGTATAAGATGCATTGAACTTACCTTTACAGCACCAACCATATAACCATATTACTAGTAGATACCCACATCATTTTAGTGACATTATTGTCTTCTATTTTAGAAAATATTTTTATAAGATCTTATATTCTAATTATGTAGAGTAAATATAGCTGCGAGTGATTTCCTTATGTCAAAATTATCATCATGGCCGCCAAATTTCCTTTTTCTCAAACAAATTCATTTTGATCAAGAAATATAACCACTATTTTTTATGATGAAAATAAGAGCACAATAATAATTTTATTTCAAATAATAAATAATTTTGTTTTTGTTTTTAGGAGAGCCATTAGTGAAATCAATAAAATTGTAGACGCAAATCCCTCCTTTTCTAAGTTCCTACCTATTTCCTAGTTCCTACCTCTGTCCTACTATGTGTGACCTACATAATATTTATTTGGAATTATTGTCTATTATAAAATTATTACATGGATTTTTGAAAATGGAACGTTTATTGTTTTTCTTTGTGAAAATTAGTTGTCATGTTGTTGTTGGAAAAAGAGTACTGTTGAGTACTGTGTGTTACGTGTTGTGAACAAAATTGTGTTGTTCGGTGAAAAACTATTAATAGAGATTGCAGAAGAAAAATTACAGAACCGGCCGGTCTGAAGACATCCGTTTACCAGCATCCCAGGTAGGTCACACTCATATCCCTCTTCGAAATACAGTTCACACCCAACACCTTTTCTGAGGGCTACCTGCGTTTACATATTTTTGGTCCAATCGAGCCCGGATGCCTTTAGCGCATGTTTTGTAATTTTTTGTGTGAGGAAATTCTGCATTCATTGATAGTTAGGTATTTGTGTTTTATTGTCGTATACATTGGTATACATTTGATTTCGTATACATTGGTATACATTTGGTTTCGTATACATTGGTATACATTTGAAGTTGTATAAAGATTGTTAGGTACAATTTGCTAGAAAAAATGGCTTTAACTTTAAAGGCAAAGTTGAAAACTGTTTTTTCAAAAGTTAAAAACACATACGCGATTAAAGATTTGATAATCAAAGGAGAGAAGGAAAGAATTAGTACATTTATGTCTCGGTGTGAAAGGTTTAATGACTGGTATGTACAGTTTGAAGATTTGAATAACGAATTGACTGAAATTTATGTCTTAGAAAAGCAGGAAAAAGAACTAGATGAGTTAAGTTCTTTAGTAGAAGAATTCGATGATATGTTTTTTGAAACGTGTGCTTTCAAAAAGCAATTGGATGATGAAATTAAAGTGAAGTGTAAAGTGGAAACAGAAACCAAGCCTGTTTACTCCGTACCAAGATTGCCAATGATTGATATTCCGAGTTTCGATTCGAATATTGATAATTGGAACTCTTTCTACAGTTTATATAAGTCAGTCATACATGATTCTGATGCCTTTAGTGAGGTTGAGAAGTTTCACTATTTGAGGACATACGTGAAAGGCTATGGAGCCACTTTTATTAATTTACCATTGGTCAGTGAGAATTACAGTGTCGCCTGGAACACATTGTGTAAACATTATCAGAATTCAAGGGTGTTATTTGAACACTATATGAATAAAATAATGAATTGCCATTCAGTGAATAATGAAAATATTGAGCAGTTAAGTGGATTGTACAATGTGTTTCATGATAATATTTTAGCTTTAGAAAATATGGGAATTAAAGATTTATTGAACCAAGTTTGGGGATATATTTTCATAAATAAATTGGATAGTCGTACACGCAGAATAGTGGAAAGTAAAATAGATTTTCAAGAAATTCCATCAATTGATAAAATATTTGATATTATTAAATCACAATTGCAAGTATTGAAATTCTCACAGCCTCAGAGTACACATATTGTTAAAACCGGTTGTAGTAAAAATAATAGTAATAAAAATGATAAAAAATTTATTGGAAATATTAGAAAACTAGAGTGCTTTTTCTGTAAAGGTGAACATAAAATTCATAGTTGTGAAGATTTTATTAAGAAAGATGTGTCTGAAAGAAAGTCGTTTGTTCTTCAATTGAAGTTATGTTTCTCGTGCTTAGGTAGACACATGATTAAAGATTGTAAGTTTTTAAAGAAATGCCCACATTGTGATAGTCATCATAACGTTTTATTGCATGTCAATAGTTCGCCTATTGTAGGGGTGTGTCACAATAAAATTGAACAGAGTACAGGTCAAGTTTTGTTGGGAACAGTTGTTGGTTTTGTATTGGGAAGTGATGGAAGATTTTTCAAAGCCAGATGTTTAGTTGACTCTGGGAGTCAAGTCACATTGATATCTCATACATTTTGTAAAAAAGCCAATTTCAGAATTAAGAATACGTGCATGAAATTGACAACGTTGTCAGATTCAGATATGCATATAAATGGTTCTGTTGAATGTGGATTGTTTGATAGTAAATATGATAAATCTGTGTTTATTAAAAGTGTTGTTGTGAATTCTTTGCCATCTCAGCTGCCGCGAGGGCGCTTGTCTCAGAAAATAAGATCATTGACTTCACATCTGCAATTGGCAGATGATGAGTTTTGGAAACCTGGTGGCATAGATATTCTGTTAGGTGCAGATGTATATGGACATTTGTTTACTGGTAATTGTAAAAAATTGTTAGATGAATTATTTGCATTTGAAAGTATCTTTGGTTGGACAATACTTGGAAAAGATTTTGTAGAGAATAATGATTCCTTGTTGTCGTGTTATGTTTCATGTGATGAAGCAAATGATACTTTGAAACGCTTTAGGGAAATAGAAGAGGTCAAATGTGATTTTCCGTGTAAGGTTTTGTCATCTTCTGAAGAAGAATGTGAACTTATGTTTACAGATATGCATTATCGCAATGAGAATGGTCGATATGTTGTACCATTATTAGTTAAACAGAGCGAAATAGTCTCATGCAAAGGCTCATTCGGAATCGCTTTGAAACGTTTATTTAATATGGAACGTATGTTTATACGCAATCAGGACTTGCACATTGAATATGCAAAGTTTATGAGGGAGTATGTAGAATTGGGTCATATGAAAGAAGTTCCATTGCAGAGTAATAGTGATGTGTATTACATCCCTCATCATTGTGTGCTAAAACCTGAAAGTCCTACCACTAAGCTACGTGTGGTGTTTGATGGGAGTTCTTCTTGTAGTGGTAGTAGATCGCTGAATGAAGTGTTGCATGTGGGCCCTAAGCTTCAAAGGGATATAGGTGCTTTGTTGTTGAAATTTAGAATCTATCATGTTACATTTACATCTGACATTACTAAAATGTATCAGCAAATATTGATTAGAGAGGAAGATAGGAAACACAACATATTGTGGAGGAATAGCCTATCAGATCCTATTAAAGAGTATGAATTGTTAACGGTGACATATGGTTTGGCTAGTTCTCCGTTTAATGCCATTAGGACATTAAATCAGTTGTCTGAGGATGGATTTGATGATTATCCTTTGGCGGCAAAAATGTTGAAAGATCATTGTTATGTAGATGATATTATTTGTGGGGCAGATAATTTTGAGGATGCAATAAACATTAGAAATCAGTTAGTTGCATTGTTAAATACAGCTGGTTTGCAGTTGGCAAAATGGGCCAGTAATAATTGTCAAGCCTTTGTGTCAGATATAGATTCGGTTAGTTTTGATGATGAATGTAGCAAAGTGTTGGGTATTAAATGGAACCCGTGCACTGATTTATTTATGTATAGTGTGAAGTATGGAAATGTTCCATGCACAAAGCGAGGTATATTGTCATTTACAGCTGGTATTTTTGATCCTCTGGGTTGGGCTTGTCCATTTACTTTCTTACTTAAGTGTATAATGCAATCATTATGGAAAATGAATTTAGATTGGGATACTATGATTCCGGGACATATGTTGGTAGAGTGGAATAAAATTAGAGAACAATTATGTTTATTAGAAAACTATTCAGTTAATAGATATTTGGGTATGACACAAAATAGTTCATGCTACCTTGTAGGATTTTCAGACGCTTCTGAGAAGGGCTATGCAGCAGTTTGTTATTTAGTTACTTGTGATAAAAAGGTTTCTTTAGTGGCATCCAAGTCAAAAGTGTCTCCACTTAAGGCACATACGATTCCTCGGTTGGAATTAATGGGAGCACGTTTGCTGTCAAAATTACTTAAATTCGTTTTGCATGCACTTAATGAGTTGATTGACATTAAGGGAGTTATAATGTTTACGGATTCACCTGTTTTATTGTCATGGCTTATGACTCCAACTTATTGTTTAAAAATATTTGTTGCTAACAGAGTACAAAAAATATTGGAAAATGTTCAAAATGCTTCTTGGTATCATGTCAGATCCGAAATGAATCCCGCGGACTGTGCGAGTAGAGGACTTTATTCTGAAGAATTGATACATCACTCATTGTGGCTTAGTGGGCTTGATTGGTTAGCTAATGATGTTGATAGTTGGCTTTTGAATGATGTTTCTGTTTTACAGACAGAAGAGTTACCAGAATGTAAAATAGTTAATAATGATGTGGTTAGTTGTTCATTGTTGCAGGATAGTGATGAAAGCAAATTGAGTTTGTTTAAAATTTCAAATAATTATAATAAGTTGATTCGTATAGTTGCATGAATATTGAGATTTAAAACAAATAGTTTAATAAGTGTAGGTAATTGTAAAATGGGTTTGTTAGGTTCTAATGAAATGGATAATATTTTACAACTGATTATCAAGTATGATCAAAATTTATATTTAAAAAATGAGATTCACATGTTGAAGAATGAGAGCAAGTGTGATAATGTCCAATCACAAAAATTAAACTGTTTTATTGATGGCCGTGGTATTCTCAGGGTGGGCGGCAGAAACTGGGTAGAGTCGTAGAACTCATATCAGGAAAGGATGGAGCGGTGCGAGTTGTTAGGGTGAAAACTAGTTAGGAAATTTTCACACGCCCTGTTGTTAAGATCTGCCCTCTGGATATATTATAAGTTTGATGTTTTTACTTCTTTTAGTTTTATGTCAATTTTCATCTTTTGTTTAAGTTTGAGATGTGGTTGGTATACCACAAGCATTCGTTGTTTAAGATTCTTTGGTTATAGTCTTTAGGGAGAGACAATTTTTAGTTTATATTTTATAGCCATAATAGATGTATAAGTATGTGAATATAGTTTTGATTAAAAGGTATTATAAGGGTATGATTGCTTTGGTTTTTTTTTGGTCTGGGTAGTTTGTAGGAATGTGTGGGAATTATGTGGAATGGGTGAAGGATGGTTGTTTTTGGTAATGATGAGTATGAGTGATTGACTGTGCAATCTTTCATGCTCTCCTGATGGTTTACTACTTCGTACTTGATTGTCAGTGAGTACAGAGCTTCATCAAATTTTAACTAAAATTTGGGTGGGCGGTATGTAGACGCAAATCCCTCCTTTTCTAAGTTCCTACCTATTTCCTAGTTCCTACCTCTGTCCTACTATGTGTGACCTACATAATATTTATTTGGAATTATTGTCTATTATAAAATTATTACATGGATTTTTGAAAATGGAACGTTTATTGTTTTTCTTTGTGAAAATTAGTTGTCATGTTGTTGTTGGAAAAAGAGTACTGTTGAGTACTGTGTGTTACGTGTTGTGAACAAAATTGTGTTGTTCGGTGAAAAACTATTAATAGAGATTGCAGAAGAAAAATTACAGAACCGGCCGGTCTGAAGACATCCGTTTACCAGCATCCCAGGTAGGTCACACTCATATCCCTCTTCGAAATACAGTTCACACCCAACACCTTTTCTGAGGGCTACCTGCGTTTACAACTAGTTTTGACATAAAAAATTCCTCAAAAATTTTCACTAGTCCTTCTAAGGTGCCGCTCAAATTGATCGAATATCGGGTCATTTTAAATGACATATTATGATAATCTAATTAGAACAGTCGTTAAGATTTACTTTTTCATAAAATATATTTTTGGCGGATTCCATGCTTTGGGGAATCGGGGTATGTAAGTCAATTTCTTATACATACCTATTTTTATAGAATACTTATACCAATCTGCGATATACCTTGAATGTTGCATATTATAAACCCCAATACATAAATAAATATAATAACACTTTCCTATACAAAGGTGTCAGTATAGCCGGCGGAACTTATTACCTGAGGCAATTTTTTCCAGTCAACCGGCCCCGTCCAATCTGAGACGGGCCAACCCCGGGTAGAAATTTATGAAAGTGAAAAAACACTTAGAAAAACTATGACTCGACCGGGAATCGAACCCGGGACCTCGAGATCTGAAGTACACGTACATTTTTCCTGAGTAGTAAACTACAGTATTATTGCAATTTACACGGACATAATGTTTGTCAGAATGAATAATTGTTACAATACGAGGTTTGGGCGAACAGTCCGCATAATTTTGACTCAATGAAAACACAATATGACTGCAGAGCTCAACAAACATAATTTAAGCCACAATTGCTCGCATTACAACAAACAAACGAGCAATTAGTTCAAATTTAATCACCGTCCTAGATATAAGGGTGTACCTTTACAATTTCCAACAATATTGCCTAGGTTCCAAGTACATTATTGAAGTAAAATTACGTGTCAGATGTCAGATCTATGTCCCGATAGTTCTGTACTGTTAATTTATTAAGATGGCTAACAGTGACACTATAATATTGTTTAGGTTTTCCTTTTGATGAAAAGTTCAAGTGTTGTGTGCATTATATTACGTAATGACACTTTTCTGAATAATAGGTAATTCCACAATACCGGAAAATCCATTTTGGGGTTGGCCAGTCGGCTCTCTGTCAACCGGCCGTTGAAATCTTCGGACTTACAGTTGCTGTAATAATTCAGAAAATACTGTTCGTACTGGATATTATAAAGTTTTTTTTTATATATATATATAAATGATAAAGGCTACAAATTAGATATTAAAAACCATTCATATTCAAAATATGTAATACTTAGGTACTTACTTTCCGAGTCCGGTTCTTGGTCTCTCCGGTGGTGGAAGGATTGGCCGACATGATGTCGTTTCCAGGGACGCCCGATCGCTCTATTACAATAAATAAAATATGTAATTGTAAAAATTATCTCCCAAATATCCAAATCCCACCAGTCACCTCCCCTCTCCTGAAATTGTTAGGTACTGACACCCTCTACCATTCCAACTAACACCTAATTTTCACCCCCTAGAGACCCGTCATTTCAAAATACATGTACTATATCCTGTCTTGATAATTTGTAATTTAGTATTGTTAAGGTTACTGAAGATGGACGGTTGTCCGAAAACGTTTTAACCAAATATACATTATATTATATAAATATACTCAAAAGTAGAACTAAGTTCTTGTTTATTTTAATTTATGTTTAATAAAATGTTCTACAAAGTTGCTTAATCAAAAAATTTGAAGATTTCTTATTAGGTACCCTAAGTGGGATCAAAAGAAAATTCAATGACATAATTTTACCTTGAAAAACTTTTGTTCAACAAACCCCTTACGTTCAATCGATCACTTGTTAGCAAACCTTCGAAAATTATACAAAAAAAATATGTCATGTTGTTTGGAATTTAATAATAATAGTACTAATGGACTCATCTGGTAAATTGATACTTTGAATTACTATATCGTAAATAATAAAAGGAAATATTATTTATTTTATATTGTGTTATTATATCGGATGACAAAATAAAGCAATAAACGTAATTCAATAAAATTATGTTGATTATCAACGAGAGCCTCTGTAATAAAGCTTTTTTTTCGATATTTTGTGTTGAAAAAATGGGCAGATTGATTTTTTTTATCGACTCTCAATCGATTAACCCATATCAGCCCAACCTACTATATGTAGTAGGTCACTTTGAAAACTCGTGTAAGTACAAATTGTGAAGATTTTTTGGTTTTAGTTCAGGTAAACGAACAACCCGAAATAAGCTAACTGAGCTTGAAATGAACATATTCCACCAGCCCTATTGTGTGAATCAGAGCAACGTATTATTGTTGGGAAATTATGCTATAAAGTTCTGTCAGACATTCGATTTGAACATGTTGGACATTTTCATTAACAACATTTAAAAAATAAGTTCAAAGATAGCAAATCTAGGCCCTCTTAAGCCTGCTTAAAAAGTAATATAGCGGTTTAGTTATCAAGTAATATTTTGTCTGCTAAAGGCTTGTTTTGGCAAAGGATTGTCCTTGACCAGTTTTTGAAAGATGAATATAAGACAAGACCGCGACACGCTCATAATACTAGATTTAAATTAAATGAAGGATATATAGTACCAAAATATAATAATAAATACGGTAAGAGAACTTTAGAATATAATGTGCCTAAATTGCTTAATATGATGCCGACATCTATTAAGAAATGTGGTAGTAAAAGTGCAACTAAAAGACTTGTCAAGGAATGGCTCTTGAAATGTGGATTTGTTTATAATTGAAAAATCTGTAAATAATTATGAATAATATTAATTTATTTAAAGTATTTTTATCAACTTTGTGGTACTTTTCCATAATGATAATAAAAAACACAACTTTGCAAAGTATCACTTTTATTTTTTATATAAAAACCAAAATATTTTCAACCACAATGTGGCCATCTTCAGTGGTGATTTAAATTAAACTTTTTTGAGTTTAATTTAAATCACCACTGAAGATGGCCACATTGTGGTTGAAAATATTTTGGTTTTTATATAAAAAATAAAAGTGATACTTTGCAAAGTTGTGTTTTTTATTATCATGAATAATATTATGTTTGCTGCTGTTGGTTAGGTTTTAAGTTACTATTTCTTATTATTGTTTTTATTTCTGTAGAAGAACGCGCCGACAAATCCATTTGTATGGATTTGGCGCGACTTCATTATTGTACCTTAACTTTGTAATAATTAGTTTTTGATCTAATAAATAAAAAAAAATAAAAAAGTGTTTCATTCCATACCGTACAAATAATAATATTGTTATGTTTTTTAAAAGAAATGTCCATATGTGTCATTTTGTACTCACATCTGCCCAACCTACTATAATAATAATATATACATAGTATGTGTGAAAACAAGCTCAAAGTTTTTTTTTTATATTTTTACCGTGTTATTTAGATATCTTTTAAGCAGAAAAAACGGAAACATCACAAAAAAAATTTGGGCAGATATGGGTAAATACAAGTTTTGAACTCACATATTTTCTTCTTTCCTTTCGTAGACTCGGGAGTCTGTTAAAATATCAAGTTTGTCATCTTGAGATGCTTAATTCTCTTTCAGGGCTTTGATTTGGTATTCTTGCTAAGTTTATCCTTTCCACATTTCGGTTCCAATATCGCCGCTTTGACGTTTCCATCAAACCAGATCTGAGTTGAGATCTATGTTGAGAGAATGAATGAAGAAAGAACGACAAAATAGATAAACAAATCTGAAAGGTTGGGTGCACGGAAATGTGGCCGATCATATAGGATACTCAAAATACTCAGATACTCAATAAAAATACATACGCCGTCTTAAAGGAGAGCCAAGGCAGGAGTAAAAGAAATAGGAGACAATGTTGTATGCGGAACGTTATTTTATTTTTTACAATACCCTTTTGTTATGCCCTTAATGAACGAAAGAGGTTTACATGGATAAGAATTCATGGAGTGGTTGGTAAAAAAAAACCTCATTCACCATATTATGTAGCTAAATAACCGTTGATGAAGTGTGAGTGAGTTTTTTTAAATCGGCGAAACACGTTAGTACATAAAGCCAATTTTTTTTTTCGAAACAATGGAATGCGGATTCGAATACGATCGGGCACTTTCAACTAAAATTTTATTCAGAAGGTTGTAGTTCCATTGCATTCTCTGTGCGAAATGAGAAATATAAAAATGTGCAAAATAAAGAGAAATCTTTATTCCCTTCACCAGAAATATGCCTCAAAAATACGAGAATATCCTGAGAATAGAAAGGACCTACCTACATACGCACATTCGCCCAACTTAAATTGAAAACATTTTGGTCCTGATAATAATAATATAATCCACTTGAAAAAGGACAAAATATCAATCATTGAATATCTTCATAACAGTGGGTTTGAAATATCTCTATATACACGGTTTTGAAAATCTGCGAAAGTATTTTGAGGATACCCATAATAATATAATAGGGATTTTGAAATTAACCCCTAGTTGGATAAACCTTATTAGCTTCACACTTGAAAATTTCTTTCACGATAATAGGTTTATTAGTTGTCTGCAATCAGATATATGATTCAAGTGATTAAGCGGTTTTCTGCTGAAAGAACTTTACCGGCCAGTGATTCAGTGATCTGCCTCTGAATAAATTAATCTTTTCAAGCTATCTTTTTTGCAATGCAGTATTTTTTTAAAAATGAGACTCTTTCCCTTCTTTATTCAAGGTGTTTCAACTTACCAAAATAGGAATATCGTGGTTGGTCACCAAGAATATTACAGACTCTCACTTTCCTTGCTTGGTAGCTCTACCTTAGTCATAGAGCAATTTTTTACATAGATTTTAAATTTTCCTTTGTCATGTAGGTGGGTCTACAATCATGATATTAGTCTATACTTTATAAATTTGAAGATATATATTATCTTAAGTTAATTTTCTACTCATTTTTTTAGATTGCATCGGTTCGAGCAGTCCACAAATCAAAATTTTTGCCTCTTCACTCTTTATGCCAGTTTTTTTTCAATGTTTGAAAATGAATGATGTAATAAAATGGGACTTGACATGCATCCCTGGCGAACACCGGTGGTGAACACCCGTGTTTATCTTAAATTCACCTGAGATGTTTCCATCTGTTCTGACTGCTTTTTGGTCCAATTTTAATGAAAACTTTTAGCAAATAATTACTAGGGTTTACTTAGCTTTAGATATATATATCATCGAAAATAAAGGGTTCCGTTTAAAACGAAGTCGTTTATTTGGAGGCGATGGTGAAATTCCTAGTTCCTGTTCTCCAGAGAGCCCCACTAGTGACACACTCCCGATATTATGAGTTGGCAAGGGGGGTGGATGATGTAGGAAGAAAATATGTCGCTAAGATTATCTACTTAGAGGATAAGTAATATTAGTGGAACTACGGATCACCATGAAGACTGTTCCGTTCTTTGGAGGATCCATTTTTGCAATTGTTATACACTAAATATTGCTTTCGAAAATGTCTAGATAATAACAGTATTTTTTAATAAAAAAAGTTATTAGATTTTGAAAGGGAAAGGAAAGGGGATAAAAGATGGGCGAGCCCAGATTCATTTAAAAAAAGGTAAGGATTGGAGAATATGGGAAGGAAAAGGGGAAGAAATGGGAGAAATAACTTAAAGTAAAAAAGAAGTCAGAATAAATAAATTAATTCGTACCACCGCTGCTAATAAGAGTACTGACTCTCTTAGCGAAGACTTAAATTTGCAAGAAATAGTAGAAAATAAATAGGTATATTCAAGATATTATGAATGAGTTATCTGCTTTTTCCATAGATAAACCGTTCTTCTTTAATTTTTGACATGTTTACATTTAATCATAGTCGATTCACATCCTTCTAAGATGGTAACATTTCCTTTCAACCCATCAGCAATTCCGCTATAGAAGTTAGATATTTTCTTCTAAAAATATCTTTTAAATTTCTTCTCCACCTTCTTAAAATTTAAAGATTTTTCAACAAAAGCATCGTGTTTTGAGACATTAAATCTTAGAAGGATAATTTTTCGTGAAGGTAACAGAAGACGCGGTAGGCCCCTCCAAACAATCAGGAGGCTGTACGAGGCTGATCTCCGGGGTGCTGGAATCGGCTGGGACGAGACGGTGAGGACCGCAGGGGACAGGGTGGCGTGGCGAGGACTTGTGGAGTCCATATGCTCCAACTAGGGAGCGGACATGGTCGAAGAAGAAGAAGTCTTAGTAGACCAAAACGTTGATAGAAATATCGTTTTACGTTGATAAGCAACCTCCCAAAGTAAACACAGAGCACTTCGAGTGCAGGCAAAAATATATTATTCTTGAAGGATCCCAAACTGTAATCTGTCAATGTGACAAAATTGGTGAGGGTACTTACCCAGAAGCAATAAAACCTACCCTGGAAGCCCTAACCTACCTCCACGCGCTTCTAATTTCCAGATATTTCTCATTTTACAGCGACACGCCCCGATAAATAATTGTCTATTTAGCTATTTGCTACATGAATAATCACAGGTATTATAATTTATTATTGTAACTAAGGGTTACTTGTCCCCGAGTGACTTCGTCGCCCGTTTTGACAGTGGCACAATGAAAGTAAGCAATTGGTTAATTTGGTTTTCCATTCAAGGCTGTATCTATGTTACCTATTGTATATAGGTAGGTACCTAAAGACCTTATCCACACTCATGTTGAGAATTTATTGGACAATAATAATTAACTCTTTATAATTTACTTGGCGTCAAATATATGACAGCAGTCGCAGTCTTTAATTATTAAATATCTGGTTCTTGTTGTATATATGTTCTTGGTATACATGAGATTTTTTAAAATGTTGAATATGTTGAGAATTCTCATGATTTGGAGTTTCGGAGATTTAATTTAAACATTACCACCAAAAAAAAAATTGGCTAAATGGCAAAAGTTGCTAATGTAAAGTGATCAGACTAAGCCAGCCTTCGAAATAACAGTAGAAAACGATCGTAAGTCCGTAGTGGCTTGTTCCATTTAAAAATCTAACATCAGCCATGAATTATTGTTATATTCATTTATTTTCATACCTATATTCGTGTAAATAATTTAAATTCGTTCCTTTTCTCTTGTGGACGCCCGGAGAGTGTAGTCGTGTCTGGAGCAACGCTCTGTCGATAAGTCTATCAAAACCATTTTTATTACTTGTTTAGTAGCATTATTTGTTTATACATTATTTGATTTATATTTACTTTAGTTTTTGAGTCACTTCCCCTTAGGGGATGTGATCGTAGTTAGTTTTTAGGTTTAATTTTCGTAATAGTATTTCGTATTGTTTTATTATTGTTACAAATAAAAGGCTGCCGCGGTGAACGCGGCCGCTATGTCATAACATTTCTTCTACAGGGTACGAGCTGAAGATTTGCCCACTGTATATTTTTTTTTCTTCTTTTTTTTTTATTTACTAATCCTTTTTTCTTCTTATTTAGCTTATACTGCATTTTCTATATATTGTTTTAAACAGTAACTTTACGTTTTATCATGGAACCTCCCGATCCCGGGCTCGTGCCCGGGGATCGGAAGAGATCAGGTAGCGTGGATTTTCCACCGTTACCTCCTTCCAAAATAACACTCCAACCACATCCATCTTTCCTCCCTCCAAACCTTTCCTCTCTTTCTCCTCAACCATCGACCCATTCACAACCACCTTCCCAACTTCTACAATCCCAACCGTTATCCCCTATCCTATCTGATTCTTGTCAACCTGTCACTCCTCTGCCAATTATTCCTGAAAACCAACCTTCTCAAGTATTTACAAGCATAGCACCTTCTCTTTTTTATAAAGAGACTTCCCCTGGGCCTTTCGTTGTTTTCGTTACCGGGAAAAACGATTCCCCTATTCGCCCCATGGCTTTCGGTACTCTTGTTTTTAAAAGTAGGATTCCCAACGTCGTGTCGGGCAGTATTAAATCTGAAGGTAGATTCAAAGTGTCAATTTCTTTCCACTCAGCTTCTTCGGCTAACGATTTCATCTCCTCTGATTTTATAAAAAACAATGACCTCAAAGCTTTTATTCCCAGTTTCAAACTGTCTAAGATTGGAATAGTGAGAGGTATAGACGTAGACATCCCAATCACTGAAATCATGGAGTACGTACAGGTTCCGATGAACATGTGCAAGGTAATTGGAGCGAAACGTCTCAGTTACAAAGACACCACCAATGGCGATATCGTATGGAAGCCTAGTCGATCAGTCCTCTTAACGTTTGAAGGCCAAATTCTGCCGCAGAAAATCAACCTGTTCCATATTTCTATTCCCGTGGAACAATTTATCTCTTCAACAATCCTTTGTTTCAATTGCTCACGTTTTGGGCACTCAAAGAAACAGTGTCGGTCTTCACCGCGCTGTTACCGCTGTTCCGACAACCATCCAGGAGCAGAGTGCACTTTAACGGAATATAAATGCGTTAATTGTAAAGGCAATCATATGTCTAAAAGCTTTAGTTGTCCAGAGTATGGAAGACAGAGATTGATAAAACAAGATATGGCTTACCAAAATATGTCATATAAAGAAGCTTCCGAACTACATCCTCCAAACAGCAGTTATGCAGATAAAGTTTCTCTTGCCCCGAAAAATAGTTCTCAGTCCTCGAAAATAAGTTCAGTTCCAGAGTATTCCAGCCCAAATTTAATTGATTCCAATCCAGCAAAACCCAACAAATCCCAACAAAATTCCAAAACAACAAAATTTAGCCCCAAAAATTTAAGTAAATCAACAGCACATAAATTCCCTCAACGTCCGTATTACCATAATGAACTGCAATCACTTTTATCATACAATAATGACCATCTAATTAATAGTCCCTCTAGCGGTCTTCAAGCCCGCGATTCACAGACTCCCAATCCGGTCATTTCCACGACAACTTCAAGTGAATCCCCAGTCTCCTCTCAAGACAATGAACTAACTATTGGCTATGCTCTACATCTTCTTGCTCTGGTCATAACTGATCGTAACAATAACCTTCCTCCTTCTGTGGTATCTGTAATATCGGCTCTTCTTAATATGATGTCAAGTTCCTCTACAAGTTTTGATGAGTGCTTACAGTCTACGAGTAATTAGCTCGTACATTGTGAGAACCATCTTCTTATAATACCTTAATAATTATAATGTTCTCTAGACCAAAAAATAAACAGCCTTTGAGAATTTTACAATGGAATTGCCGTAGTGTTCACTCAAGTAAGAGTGACCTGATAGATCTTATAAACAAATATCACATAAACTTAATTGCGCTTAATGAGACTTGGCTTTTTCCGGAATGTCCTTTCAACATTCCCTCTTTTCATTGCCTCCGCGATGATCGCCTTGAAGCTAGAGGTGGTGGGGCGGCCCTTCTTATCCACTACTCCCTTGTCTTCAAACCAATCCATTTACCCAAAAATGAAGTATTTCAAGCAGTTGCAGCAAATGTAGCGGACATTACGATCCTATCTTTATATATTCCTCCCCAAAAACCTTTTGTGGAAAACTACTGGAACTCCTTAGTCAAAGATATTCCGAAGCCATATTTATTATTGGGTGACTTCAATGCTCACTCACCGGTATGGGGTAGCTCCTTCTCAGATCGAGCAGGAAATTCTATCCTCTCATTCATGGACTCGAACAATCTCTGTGTTCTAAACGACGGTAGTCCCACCAGATTTTCATTTCCATCACAGAATCCCAGTGCGGTGGATATATCAATTGCCTCAGCTCCACTGGCATCCACTATCAATTGGATGATCACTGATGATCCTCTGTCCAGTGACCATTTCCCAATAATTTTAACAACTTCAGAATCTATTTCATCACATATTGGGTCGGGGCGGAAACGTCTCGCCGGGGGCGTTGATTGGAATGTATGTGCTGAACTATTAAAGGAAAAATTCAAAAACTTATCGACAGAATCCCATTCAGACAGTGCCGCTTCATACAATTCTTTAGTATCTAAAATAAAAAACTCAATTTCGGAAGCATCTCTTCCCAAATCTAATAGTAGTCAGTCCCAGTATCCACCGTCTCCCCCTTGGTGGGACGCAGAGTGTTCCGCCATGATAAGGAAAAGAAAGAGTGCTATGCGGAACTATAGAAGGAACGTTACCGAGGAAAACTATTTAAGTTTTAAGCACTTACAGGCACAAACTAAAAGAGTACTAAAGAAGAAAAAGAGAAAAGGTTGGGTGGATTTTTGTAATTCGTTATCACCTGATTCCCCTTTGTCCACTGTTTGGTCTTCTATCCGAAAATTTCGTTCTTCCTCCATTCCTCCAAAATTCAACAGTTTAACGGACTCATGTTTGGAACAGTTTTGCGACAATCTAGCCCCCCCTTACCCCCCCAATTTTTCCGAATTACGTATAATTCCTTCTCTTTCTGCCTCATCACCCAGTCTGTCTGAGTTGGATTCCCCATTCGTTTTGCAAGAACTTTTGACACCATTAAAATATGTTAAAAATACTTCTCCCGGCTTAGATAACCTGTCATACAAGGTTCTAAAACAGCTCCCACCAAACGCACTGTCCCAACTGCTTTCGTTTTATAATTATTGCCTCTCCTCGGGTACAACGCCTGAAGAATGGCACATCCAGAAGATTATTCCAATCTTAAAAAACGGAAAGGATCCTTCCCTAGGATCATCATACCGTCCCATAGCTTTATCATCATGTGCCTTAAAATTGTTGGAACATATGATAAAGAATCGTTTGGACTGGTATATTGAGAGAAATGGTCTGGCCTCCCCATTCCAATTTGGTTTTCGTAAGGCTCGATCCTGCCTCGACAACTTGAGCATATTGACTACGGACATAAGAACGGCATTCGTAAAGAAAAATTCTCTTATAGCGGCGTTTTTGGATATAAATTCAGCATACGATAATGTTAGATTGGAGCATCTTAAAGAAGCTTTAATGAACATTGGGGTGCCCTCTAGATTGATTTCCCTTATTCACAATATTCTTGCTGAACGACGCATACAGATATCTCAAGGCGATACGATACATACTAGGAACCTGTTTAGAGGCCTCCCACAAGGGTCAGTATTGAGTCCAATTCTTTTCAATATCTACTGCTGCGGTCTTGCAACAGTTATCTCTGGAGGATGTAAATTTTTACAATACGCGGATGATATTGTTATATACTGCTGTGATAAAAACCCGGAAACGGCAAAACGTATTGTTGAACAAAACCTCGCTTCGGTTTATGATTGGTTAGGATCTGTAGGTCTAGGTCTTTCCCCTACTAAGTCTCAAACAGTCGTTTTCAGTAAAAAGCGTAAACTTCCTCCCCTCCAGTTGCAAATCAAGGGAACGCCAATTCCTTTAAAAAATGAGGTCAAATTTTTGGGGATGATCCTAGATAAAAAACTATCTTGGAGACACCACATAGACTATATTGTTTCGAAATGTGAAAAAAGTGTCAACACCCTGAGAGCAATCACAAGAGTGTGGTGGGGATGCCACCCTTCTACCATGAAACTTATGTATAATGCCTTGGTCCGAAGCCATCTTGACTACGGGAGTTTCCTGCTAGAACCTCTTCCTAAATATTTAAAATTAAAATTGGACAGAATTCAATTCAAATGTCTCCGACTGATATTGGGAGCCATGTCATCCACTCCTACATCTGCACTGCAGGTGGAGACGGGTGAGATGCCTCTCCAGTTTCGGAGACAATTTCTATCAGATAATTTTTTACTTAAGCGATTAGTCTTGAGCGGCCACGCTCTGGTGGAGTCGATTACGTCGTTGTCGTCAGCGAGAGCGTCGGGGCCTGCTTCATCCGGGGGGGTCGACGGAGACTGTCCAAATCTATTGAATAGTTTTACTTATCTCTCGAGTTTGCCACATTTTCCAAAAAAATCTGTCTCTGTTCCAATATATGAAATCCCATTGGAAGCGTTCTCTCTGGAGGCATATGTAATAGAAAATATAGGATTAAATAAATCTGTGGCCAACACCAAAATAACACGAATACAGTTTCAAAATTTCCAGTCAGAATATCGCGAATTCACAGAAATTTATACGGACGGTTCAAAGTTTTCACCAGACTTAGATGTGGGTGTAGGAATTTATGTTCCATCTCTCAATATTAATTTAATGTATAAACTGCCACCTTCTACCTCAATTTATACCGCGGAACTGTTTGCAATCAAAGAAGCTTTAATACTAGTTCACTCAAACAAAATTAAAAAAGCCCTAACTTTATCGGACTCATTGAGTTCGATTAAATCAATTACTGGAAACATTTGGGGGCAACCAATGAACCGACTTTTAGCTGAAATACTAACTGAGATCCTCGCCATCCGCTCTGCAGGGTGTGAAGTTTGGTTGGCGTGGATTCCATCGCATCACGGTATACATGGAAACGAAAAAGCTGACGATCTGGCAAAAACTGCGGTTTCAGAGGGTGGTGTCCCAGGGTCTTTTGGTTCCTCGGTTGGTGACACTTCTCTTGTGTTAAGGGCTCGAGGAGCCAGGGCTTGGGATCTGCTTTGGGAAAATCCAGAGAAAGGTAAACAATATAAGGCTATTCAACCAAAAATACCTGGGAAACCGTGGTTTTATAAGCATAGATACCATAAAAACACCATATCGGTTATTTGCCGGATGCGTCTGGGACACTGCCTGATGGCCTCCCATCTTTACAGAATCGGAATAGTCGATGATCCATACTGCGAATGCGGTCTGGACGTCGAAACGTTGGATCATGTTTTTTTTGGTTGCCCTATCGCTTCTAATACGGATTTTTACAATAGTCTGGTTGGATGTGAACGTCCAATCAACATCTCATATCTTCTTTCATTAAACTCTCAAAAAATATTTAAACAACTGGCGGGTTTTATTAAATTAAATAATTTAAAGATTTAAATGTGCAGTGGTCAGTCTAATCGCGTCGCAGAGTGTAGGGTGGTGGTGGTGGCGATTCGTTGTCGATGTACCCGCGACTGCTCCTGCACTGTGTGTGGATAGGCGTGTAACAATATTTACTTTTTACATTTTTGTTCCTCAATAATTCTACTATTTTTCTTTTAACTTGTGTCACTTGTATATGGATGAATGGCCAAAATCACTCGATATCGGGTGGAAGGCCTCAACAAAAACAAAAAAAAAAAAAAAAAAAATTCGTTCCCTTCCTTTCCACGAGGGTACCTACCTATTGTGTGTGTATCTGCCCGCTTCAAACAACAGAAATAACGTACATATACATACATAGGTATGTACTTGAAACTATTTTTATGCTTAGCAACCTAAATTTAAATTGGATCGGTATCGCGATGTAAATGTTGAGAAAGGTCCCTGATTAGAATGGTGTGATGAATCTGGCGCAAAATAAAGTATGTAGCATGGAGGGACTTTGTGGCTAGCGTATACTCCCCTAAGAAAACAACGTGGATTGAGTAAACAAAGAAGATTTTGTACATTTTAGATGATGAGGACTATGTATCTTTAAGCAGATCCCAAAACAAACGTTTCACAATATTACAATACGTAATGACAATTGTGCGATATATTTAGTTTGTGGGTAAATCTACATAATAATTTAGTTATGTATTTTTATATGTCATAGCATCAGGCCTAAAATAGAAACCCTTGTTGAATTTTTTTATCCCAGAGTCGTGCAAGATCTGTCTCAGAGTGTTTGTAAACACCGTTTACTGCATTTCAATCAATCAATCAATTCTCCCTTTTACACCCCACTCAGGGGCATAGGGAGGCAACAAGAGCTCTCCATTGCGCTCGATCTTGCGCAATGTTTATGACCTCCTCCCACACCATGTCCATGTCCCTCAGCTCTGCTTCGAACGAGCGGAACACAGTGTGAGAGGGTCTTCCTCGTCTTCGGGACCCTGATGGGAGGAAGAACAGCGCTCTCCTCGGCCAACTGTCATTCGGCATCCTTAACACATGTCCCAGCCAAGTCCATCGCCTCCCCACAATGGTGGAGGTGATGGGCTCACGCTGGGTGCGCCGGCGTATTTCGTGATGCGGTGGTACCATCTTACGCCCAGAATTCTCCTTAGGCACTTCATCTCAAAGGCTGAGACTTTTTGTGCCTGGGCCTTGGTCAGGTGCCAGGACTCACACCCAAACAAGAGAATGGGCAACACACACGCATCAAACAGTTTACATTTCGTCTCGACACTAAACGCCGACGCTTTCCAAATCTTGGTCATGTTGTTAAAGGCGCCACTTGCCATACCGATACGTATCGGGAGCTCAGCCCCGAGGTTACCAGAGGTGGTAATGGTTGTTCCCAGGTATTTAAATTTATCCACCCGGGAGACCTGGTGACCGTCGATGGTTATCGGTAGCTGTTTATTGGGGCAGGCATTACTCTCCATGAGCTCCGTCTTACTGGCATTGACTCGAAGGCCGAGGCGTGCTGTTTCGTCTCAGAGTCTTGAAACACTGCCCTGTAATTCCTCCACTGTCGTACTGAACAACGCTAGGTCATCCGCGTACTCCAGATCACACAGTTCGCCCATTAGACCATCTCTCTGTGTTATCGGTATACCTCTTGCTCCTTTCATGGACTTTCTCAAGAGGAAGTCCATAACAATAATAAATATAAATGGAGCCAGTACGCAGCCCTGTCTGAATCCCGTGGTGATCCTGAAAGCTTCAGTAGGAACACCTGGCGTTTTGACGCTACACTCGGAGTCTTCATACAGTGACTGAACCATTTTAACTATCTTCGGAGGTATACCGTACAGAGCTAAAATTTTCCATATCGATGGTCTATGTGGGCTGTCGAAGGCCTTTTCAAAATCTATGAAGCAACAAGCGACTGGAGAGTTAAACTCTTTACACTGCTGAAAGATGCACCTGGCACAGAAAATTGGGTCCGTGCAGGACTTGCCAGGTACAAAGCCGCATTGTTGCTCTCTCAGGACAGCCATGACAGGCCCCCGAATGCGGTGTAGTAATATCTGAGATAATACCTTACCGGGAACACTCAGCAGAGTAATTCCACAGTAGTTTCCGCATTCAAGGGGGTCCCCCTTTTTAAATATTGCGACGATGGATCCATTCCGCCAATCTTTTGGGCACCTCTCCTCTTCCCACGCCATTTTAAATATATCAAGAAGTGGTTGGCCAAGGGTGTCTATGCCTTGTTTGAGGAGCTCTGCGTGGATTCCATCATCTCCTGGCGCTTTGTTGTTTTTCAATCTCATCACGGCCAGCACCATCTCGCTGTGGGTCGGCGGATCTTCACATATCCCAGTCGCCTGAGGTATATTGAGACCCGCCAACTCCTCCTCAAAGTTGTAAGGTGAGGAGGGCTCGGGGCGGTTCAATATTGACTCAAAGTACTCCCTCCATCTCCCTTTAATCAGTTCGGGGGCAGTGACAGTGGCTCCACGAGAGTCTCGTATTGCCGTCACGGGTCTTTTTTGACCCCTGCCACCGACCTCCCGGGTGATTTCGAAGAGTGTCCCTGAGTCATTACCGAGTGCAGCAGACTGTGCTCGCCGTATCTGAGAGTCCAGGTGTCTTCTTTTATCTGTTCGTACAGAGTGCTTCACCTTGCGGCTCAGCTCCCTGTACTCAGACACCAAAGCGGCCAGTTTTTGAGGGTCTTTTTCGCTGTCTCTGAGGATTTTAGCCTTCTGGCGATCTTCGATGAGACTCCAGGACCCATCGGACATCCATATTGGCCTCTTTTTATTCTTGTAGCCGACAGAAGAACGTGCGGATTCCATAACCGCGTCACGAAAGCAAGTCCAGGCTGACTCAATTGGGGCAGCTCCGGGTGAATCCTGCAAGGGGGCAAACCTTGTGCGTAACTTGCATTTACTGTAATATTCTTAAAGCAGATTGAAAAAATCTATTTTTTGTAGAATCTTCATAGTAATATCCCAGTACTGCATTTACTGTAATATTTTTAAAGCAGATTGAAAAATCTATTTTTTTTAGAATCTTCATAGTAATATCCCAGTACTGCATTTACTGTAATATTTTTAAAGCAGATTGAAAAAATCTATTTTTTGTAGAATCTTCATAGTAATATCCCAGTACTGCATTTACTGTAATAATTTTAATGCAGATTGAAAAAATCTTTTTTTTTTGTAGAATCTTCATAGTAATATCCCAGTACTGCATTTACTGTAATAATTTTAATGCAGATTGAAAAAATCTATTTTTTGTAGAATCTTCATAGTAATATCCCAGTAAACATAAATAGCCATAATATTTTAAAAACAAAATTACTCATGTAAGTATTACTCAATGAAAATGTATTAAATACCTAGATCAAAGATTGATTTAAAATAAAAAAAATAAATGTTAATCAAACCATAAATATTTAATAAATAATTAAATGAAAATATTGAGTAGTTCATTTTCGGAGATTGACGTTTCGTCGTCGGTTTATCAATTTATTTCACATAAAGTTTGTACAATTCCACACATAGAGAGTGCTAATGCAGTTAGTCTCAAACCATGTGAGAGTAAAACAGTTCAATAAAACTTGCATACTATTATTATTTAGGTAGGTTTCTACAATATTTTAATAATGAAGTATTTTGCCTCGAACAGCGTAAGATGTAACATAACAGACGATTTTTTTTCCATGTGAGTGGCAAACTATTTTTTTTTCTTTCTTTTTTTATAAACATTAAAAGCTACATTCTTCTTTTTCTTCTCTCTTTTTATGAATTGTGAAAGTGAGATTCTTCTTTTTCTGTGTGTATGACATTTACATAGAAGTCTCTTAAACAATAGGAAGCTAGACTAGAACCTGTTTAATTACCTACCACACAAGCCTAAAAATCCGAATCAACAACGTAAAGCAAGACGGGTATTAGCTAGTAATAATAACATAATTATTCCTTCGCATGTAAATCAACACAAGTGGAGCCGCAAACAAAGTCTCTCTCGACACAACATAATAATCAAAAGCTTTATCCGAATTAAGTCTAATTTGAAAATAAATTTTGAGGTTAGGTTCGTCTGGATGAGTTCGTACGAATGAAGTATCATGAAGTACATGACTGTCTCGAGTAGCTAGGTTTGCTTCATACGTCTTGAAGAATATTAAAGGTCTTTATTTTGGAATCTTTTCTTAGCAAACCGAACAATTAGAAATTAAATGCAGTGCCTTTATTCTCGTAGCGGTCTTAATACGCTCTTATCTTGATTGACAATCATAAAATGGCGGATTGGTATTCACAAAACAAGATATCTAGTAGATATCTCAAAACTTCGTTATGTTTGAAATATCAGTATGAAAATGATCCATTTCAAGATAGGATTAAAATTAGATTCCGATAGTTTTGTGAATACGACTGCTTGCGATCGTGTCTTAATCTTATCGTTAAGTGATTTTTAAAAGCGATTGATTACGAGAATAGCCCTACAGAACGTTCTTGACGAAAAATCATCCTTAGTACCTACAACCATATGTCTTGAAAAGATGCACAAAAACCGAACACAGTTCCAATGTCGAATCGCAGTTATGATGATCTAATCTTGAAAGACAGCAAATCTATAATATAAAAGAAAGTCGGGTTAGTGCGAACACTTATAACTCGAGATCGGTTAAACAGATATTTATTTTGGTTTATTGGATTCTTCTCCGCTCTGGATAACAGAATAATAATAAAAAATCGAAAAAATGGATAGCAAATAATATAAAATATAATATTAAAGTTTGTATGGAACTAATTTCCTTACAACAACCAACAACGCCATGGATGAAAATTCTATAGAAACACAATTCTATTTACCTGTCAACCATTGACATGAAAAATATTGGCACTCAGATTTTTTATGGATTTTTTTTTCAAGCTTTTTTTTTAATATTTTAACATTGAAGCACATTTTTTATAAATTAAAACGCATAATGTGGTTAAATCTAATTTTGAAATCAAAATGTCGTTTAATACAAACTGTCAGTTGTTTAACAGTTGGTGCGATTGACAGAATTCGGATGGAAAATAATATTATGTGGTTTCAAAAAAAAGCATCGGTCGGAATGACTTTGTTTAAAAATCATTTTTATCATTCTATTAAATTCGAATTCAATATCCATAATTAAGATAGGACAATGTCTGACGGGCCAGCTAGTATAGAATAATACTCGTATATTCTATTGAAGATTTGTTTAAAAATTGGTTCATCAGATTCCAGCTTTATATTGTGTTTCCACAACGCTCCTACGATAATGAAGTTTGCTGCGATTCAAACTCAAGAGATTCTTAAATTTTACAGACTTCGACGATATTTTTTATTATTGTTGTTATTTCCAGTCAAGAAGGGGTTCAATTTAAAATTGATCCAAGATTGCTAAACTTTTGTGTTTCTAACGTGTTCATATTTTAAGTTATTTACCTTCTCAATTATTATTATTATCAACACTAATATTATTTATTGTTTTATTTGTGTTTTTTGTTGTTATGAATACCTATACAAAGCGTCGGCGTTTAGTGTCGAGACGAAATAACGTAAACTGTTTAATGCGTGTATGTTGCCCACTCTGGCACCTGACCAAAACCCAGGCACAAAAAGTCTCAGCTTTTGAAATGAAGTACCTTAGTAGAATTCTGGGCGTAAGATGGTACCACCGCATCACGAACGACGCTATACGCCGGCGCACCCAGCGTGAGCCTGTCACCTCTACCATTGTGGGGAGGAGATGGGCTTGGGTGGGACATGTGTTAAGGGTGCCGAATGACAGTTGGCCGAGGAGATCGCTGTTCTTCCTCCCATCGGGGTCCCGAAGACGAGGAAGACCCTCTCACACTGTGTTCCGCTACTTCGAGGCAGAGCTGAGGGATTTGAACATGGTGTGGGAGGAGGTCATTAACGTTGCGCAAGATAGAGCGCAAAGGAGAGCTCTTGTTGCCTCCCCGTGTCCCTGAGTGGGGTGTAAAAGGGAGAATTGGATTGGATTGGACCCATTGAATCATACAATTTAATGTTTATCTTTCTATCTTCTTATTTATTTTTATATCTTTATAGAGGACAAAATTATTGAGTTTTTTCTTAATAAAATTTATCTGTACTCACTCAAAGTGAACACAAATACACTATTTGACTCTTTCACAGTAAGCTACTTAAAAGCTTGTGTCGTGAAAGAGGAAGATGGTCGGCACCTGGGATCGAACCCACGACCTCCGCGAGAAACAGTTCGAAAGCCTACGTGCGTCGTAACCGCTAGTCTACCAACCATTTCTACCTAACAACCAACCAATTTAATATTACATATATTTTTATGAATCGGAAGTGAATCACCCAAAGTGAACACAAATACACTTTTTTCATCTTTCACATAAACTAAAGCTTGTGTTGTGCACGACCCTCAATAGGATGTGCGAAAGTCGTCGACTGAGCCACTGGCCTATCAACCACCTCCACTGATTTATTTCCAAGGTGAAAGCCTACATTGACAATTGCAGGACAATCGAATTATTGATGTATAGTGTTTGTATCTTCACTTGACGTTTACCAATATTGGAGATTGATGTCTGACTTTGATTGTAGAGGACCGGTTGGGATCCGGCCAATTTGACACTTTTGTAAAGTAGAGTAATTTTCTTTAATCATACCTACTTCTTTGGCACTTGTTCCTGCTATTGTCCTTTGATAAGCTGACTGCCAGCAATTGCTTCAGCGTTTGTGGTCTTCTTAGAGATCCTTGAAATTTTTGCAGCTCCTATACGCTCAATTCTTAACAAACGGTCGTTCCAAAACCGTATTTTCTGTCATCCTCACCTTACACTATCTTCGACTTCACAGATCCTTTAGATCTTGTACATATTTCTAACTTTTATCTTTAAAGAGTTTTTTAGAATCCCACAGTTCTTGGTTCAGACAGAATTGGCTCTGAATTTGATCAAAGAGTGTTTTAACTCTGGTGACTTATACAGATTTTCACTAATTTATATTTAAGGTAACAGCAACGCGTCATATAATATTGGAAAGGATTAAATAAATGAAAGAAAATTTATCCAATAGAACCCCTTTGAACAACCTTAAGACTATAAATGTTGAGTTTCGTAGGGGTGCATTGAGATTTGCAGAACCATCTCTCCACCAACCCCGAAGTATAGGGTTATCTCTTTTTAAAATACAATTTTGTATTATGCATGTAATATTTTTATAGGTAGGTACATACGTCCATGTAGATCTTTAATATTATTGTGATGTCGGTTTTTTTTTTTGGATTTTCATCTTTCTGATAAAGCAGTCTGATAATAAAATGACTTTTATGGCCTCCAACTATGTTCTATCGAGTTCAATAAAATTTGATAAAAATTTCAAACAGAGTATTTCGTTATCACCTAACATATGGCAATATCAATAAGCTGGCTATAGGTGGGTTTGTTGTAAGACGCTGACACTTCCACCATTGTGGACAGATGACGGATATGACTGGGACACGTGTGAAGGATTCCATATGACAGTTGGCCGAGAAAAGCGCCGTTACATCAAACTCTCAAAGACGAGAAGGTCCCCTTTAAGATATGTCGTGTTGCGTTCCTTCAACAGCAGAGCTGAGGGATTTGGACATGATGTGGGAGGAGGTCGTTGAAGCTGCGCGAGATTCAGTGCGCTGGAGAGCTCTAGTTGACTCCTTAATCCTTATGCTCCTAAGTGGGGTTTCAAAGATAGAATTGAATCGATTGATTGATATGTGGGATACCTAGTATGTAACAAAGCTTGCTTTATTATTCTGATTTATATTTATTTAACTAAACTGAATTGGGTAAATTCAAACTAAATATAAAGAAAACTATTCGGTAGGAGTTGCTCATTGATTGTTGGCTCTGTTGTTTGTATATTTTAATCCGCTATTCTTGGGTGTATTGATTTTTTGCTGTATTGCGATTACTTCGTTTAATTTTATTATTTTATTTTTATTATTCTGGCTTGAATGTATGTATCTTAATTTTGACTGTTGACCGTCGCTGATGATTTTGTAATTGTTATTATCATTGCAATCGTTCTTTTTGTTTGCATGTGTCTTTTGTAATTCTTGTTTATTGTATGTTGGTATACGTTTGTATTTTCTCTTGTTTGAAGTAACTTATACTTATTAAATAAATAAATACAACCCTATAATTCCCCAAAGCACGAGCTCTGCTCAATTTTGGGGGTAAAATATATATTTTAAAAAATGTATAAATTTATTATTTTATATATGTATTTTTAATGTTTTTTTTTATTTTCTCAATAAAAATATTTGAATTTGTAATCCTAAACACATGTCCTTTTTCAGTACAAAATAAATCTATTTCAATAATATATGCTATTCTTCAGACATCACACAAAATTCCTTTGGAAAAAATTGTTCTCGGCTTTCAGGGGTACAAAAAATCGACAATAATTCTGGGCTCACATGAGTAAAGTTGACAACCTGCACTTTATTCGCAACTCGCAGTTCTTTCCACACGTTTTTACAACTTGCTACTTCGCACTCACATATACATAAACTTGATACTTGTTGATATATATAAATGATAATTTTCGTACAATCCCGAAATACCTTCAAAACAACAAGTAGTTGGTAACTACCTACAACAATAAATTCCTACTAAACCTTTCTGTGTATACCTAATACACTAATACACTACATTCTGAATCTTTAGAAGTTTTTGAATTGTTCCGCCGAGAATACAAGCCGTCTGACATACTCGTAAGCGCAACAAATCACCCTGCATTTAGTTGATTGGATTATATTTTGCAAACATCTTGTATATTTTATGAGCGTGAACTTCATTCATTGCCAACGTATTATTGTACTATTTTCTTTTATTTCATATCTATGTACCTACTAGGTATATGTTATGTTAGTCATTTATGATAAATTTTATGTTAATATACGAATTGTGCATATTTTTATTTGTCGATATATAATCTCTATCAGCAATTACTCATAGTATATGGAATATACATGAGTCTTGTGATCGGATTTCAAAAAAAAAATAGATTTCGCTGAAATTAATTTTCTCGACGTTTTCGAGGGTGTAGATTCCAAAAATGCAAAAAAAAATTTTTTTAGAAGAGGAAGAAAATTTCCGCGTACCCGTACGCGTACACCAAAAATGTGTGCGCACCCATAACTCATAGTAATTCTTATCCGATTTGATTGAAATTTGGTAGAACGGTTAGCCCTTCGATGTAGATGAGTCAGTAAAATGTTGAGATCTGTAACTTCAGGGGAACCCCGTTAAAGAATCCAAAGAAAATTTCACTTGTTCTAGAAAAAGGGCTAAAAAAGAAAAAAAAATTGCTTCCATTTTCATAAAATTTGGTATACGGGTTGGTCTTATGCTCCTACACAAGCACGTAAAATTTGAGGTCCGTAACTTCAGTGGGTCCCCTGTAAAGTACCGATTAATATTGAATATGTTGTTCTAGAGAAGATAATAATTATTGTCTTCTGGCTGTTATAATATACTATGAGTTCTGGGCTACCCTAGGTTAGCATCTTTTTTTTCATTCTCATAATTAACAAACTTTTAAACTGCCTTATTTAAAAACTACGATCAGTGGAAAAAATAGCTCAGCGATAGAAAATATTACAATCAAACTGTTATCGAGATAGTTTAACGCATATCGCTTGATTGTGAGCTGATCTCTGTAGATTTTGATCCGCCATATTGGATATAACGTCACATGACAGTTGTTTCGAGTATACAAGAACGCTTTTTGTAATAAATACACTGTATTTAAGTTTTTTCCTCGTCCAAATATGTGCTCCCTTCATATTTTGGTCCATTGTATTTTGGTTTATCATTTTTATGATAGGAAATTTAAATTAAAAGCAAATATGCATTCTCGTAATCATTCGAGGGCTTACAACCATGATGCACCAACTAAATTTGTACGAAATATAATGACGTTTTTAAGAAAATATTTGAAGAATACTTTTTAAGTGATTATTAAATTATTTATGTTTGAGTAGGTACAAATATTAAATTTGAAGTGATCGAACGTGAACTAGTTCATTTTGGCTGAAACATAAAGGTTTCGTATGATTTAATAAGGACTTAACTATATTTTGATAAAAAATAAATAATAGGTATACCTATTCTGCATCAATAACTCCAAATCTGACATAGCGCATATTGGTTGTAAGCACTCGCGTTGCCCGGCTACTATTTTGTTTGTTTACAAAGTTTTGTGTGAAATGTCAGCGAACTTCATAACAGACGCGGATCTAATATTTATTTTTTTATAAATGAAGTAAAAACTGATCAGCGAGTTATACGTAATCTTGCGATTAACGACTTTTTTCATAAATAAGAAGATGTAGTGATTTCGAATTTCATGTTTATTTTTATTTTTCAGCAGCATACGCCTCCAACAGCTCACCATTAGGGCAACTCGAGAGGATGTGGCCCAAATCGTCACGTGACTTGATTAAAAACTTGATCCAACAAAGACCAAGACAGAGTTCATCATCAGCAATCAAACAACCCTTCCGCCAGTGTATACACGTGTTGCTGTTCTTATAATTTAATAATATAGCAAAATGTGTATTTTAACGTGGTGAAATTTCAGTTGGAATGTGGCAGCCAGTGACATATCATGATGAAGAAGCTTTTTAAAGGCAGCTGAGACCCACGGGTTGTAACAATGAACATGATGGTGACATTACCTAACGGATAGGTGCGCTACAATTTTAAAATCGAATAAAATTACATAACTATAGTATAGACAGTAACTATTATGAGAAGTCTAGTAAAGATGCGAGTTCCCAGCTTGAAGTGAATCTAAGCTAAGTAGCTTGAAGCTATTTCCATGACAATCCAATTACGTTCATCACCTCCAAGTTTGCAACACTAACCGCTTGAGCAAATATTTTGTTGGCTTGTGTGTATTATCAAGTTATAAGCCCATTTATAATGGAATGTTTCGTATATGTACGGAAATTGTATTTCTCACTGCGAGACACCGATCCAGAATACTTGTATCGTAATAGCCGAATTGAAATTTTAGACATCGATAAGTTTTGCTGAATGAATTGGGTAAGCATATTTTTGCAAACAATCGACAGATATGGTTAGCAACACAAGAGACCTGCAAAGGGCTTTTAATAAAGTTTACTTTACTTATTATACCTAGATAAAGTATGGGAAAATCTATAGGTACTTATGTTAAAAAATTCGAAGCCGGTAAAAATGGTAAATTTAAACAAAAGACAATGAGGGTGGGTATATTATCGTGATACTGTCTTGATAGTGTAGTGTATTGAAGGTGGACAGGGGCGAACTAACAAATTTTAATATAAAAATGGTCAAAATATCTGGATATTATGGAAGGTCACGTCCAGGGCCGGCCCCGTTATTCTTATTTAATCCTACCTCCGAAAAACAGGAGCGACCCTCTGAATATCCCCGCACATGCGGAATTACGAATCTTCTTACTATTATTGTCTTTACTTATAAATATTATCATTTCAAAATTTCCATTTCTCCAGTTTTCGTTCAATTTTTTATTCCACGTGTGTTCTAAATTTAAATTGGACCCAACTGACTTTAACGAATATTATGTAATAGCTAATGACTCTAACAATAATTCATTACTGATGTTCGATTTTTAAATGGAACAAACCACTACGCGTTTACGACCGTCTTCTACTGCTATTTCGGAGACTGGGTTTGTGTGATCACTTTAAGTTAACAACGTTCGCTATTAGGTGGTAACGTTTAAGTCTCCGAAACTCTTAATCATGTCAAAAAATCTCATGTACCTCTACATATACAACAAGTAGATATTTAATAATTAATGAGATATAGAGATAAAAGTTGGAAATTATTGAGAACAAGAGGGCAACCAAATTTAAAGACTGCAACTGCTGTCATGTATTTGGCGCCACAGACTTTCTTTGCTTGTAATCTCTCATTTATTAGGTGTACACTGAGTACAGTGTACCCTCATCCCAAATTTTACTCACTTACGTCAGTGAAAAACTCACGGGAATTTTGTATGGACTGCGAGCTGTCTAAAGTATTCCATAGGGGCGCAATACACATTTCCATACAAAATGTTGTAACTCCACGCCTGCGTAAATGTCTTGAAAACATAGAATTGGCGTTCAGCTCAGAATTAGATAACAATGCACAAATACTTTAGCAGAATCAAATAACTGGATATTTCTATAATACTTCTTTCAATATAACAAAAATATTTCATCATTCGCAACCGTTTGTGCAAGTGCACGTGTGTAAAAAAAAAAAAAAAAAAAAAAAAAAAAAAAAAAAAAAAAAAAAAAAAAAAAAAAATCAAATAACTGGATATTTCTATAATACTTCTTTCAATATAACAAAAATATTTCATCATTCGCAACCGTTTGTGCAAGTGCATATTTTTGCGATGAAAGATTTTTCCCGATAGCTCGAGAAAAAAAAATTCTTCGAAACCTCGAGAAATCGCGTAAGCTTTGGAACCTCGATGAAACCATTATTATTTCCCAAATTTCTTTCTTACTGTCTCCGCTTAAGATAAAACTCCATATTTATGACACGACCTGAGCCAGCAGTCTATGAAATATAAAGAAACACTTAAACCATGCCTTGCTTCTTAGTTTATGGTGCAAAAAGCTGGTACGCAGAAAAAAAAATCGTATTCATTATTCAAACACAATTCGTTCGGTTTTTGAATTCAAATTCTATAGCGTTCTTTTGTTTTCCGTAAAAACTTCACTTCAATATTTTAGTAGGTACCTATCTATATCAATAAAATGATCATCTTTCGAAATTGAAGAACCAGTGATATTTAAACTGTTTCTTTTAAAAAATAAAGTTTATTACGCTTTTATATGATTTAAAACTAACAGGCTGCTTATAATAACAAATTTCTATCAAAAACTTTGAATGTATGACGAGATAAATGTTAAAAATAAAACAGATTAAGTTTGAAGAGATGTGGTATGGTATATTATTAAGTGTTACAGGCGCGACACGAAACATCAAAAGTTCCCGGGTTCGATTCCCGGAATAAGTTTCGCCGGTTTTAAATAAAAGTGTTAATTAATATAGGTATTATTTCAGAAACAAATGATGGGTGTTTCGGAATAAAAACATGGAAAACAGTTCTCTCTGTCTGACCCTTAAGAGATATACAAAATCACAAAAGTGTAAAAAAAAATCACGTCCAAATCTTCAATCGATCAACCTGCCTATGGGTCAGTTTTTTTTTTTTGTAAAAATTAACCTTAGGTTATGACAGTTGGCCGAGGATAGCGCTGTTCTTCCTCCCATCAGGATCCCGAAACAATGAAGGCCCTATCATACCGAGTGCCGCTCCTTTGAGGCAGAGCTGAGGGATTTGGACATGATGTGGAAAGAGATCATAAACATTGCGCAAGATAGAGCGCAATGGAGAGCTCTTGTTGCCTTTCTATGCCCCTAAGAGGGGTGTAAAGATATATTTGATTGATTGGTGCATAAAAATATAAACACGTTGCTACTTATATAAAGGTACCTATATCTTTTCTATCACTATTTTTATCTAAATTATTATATCTCGCAAGAAAATGTCGCAAACATTTTGCCCAACCCGCAATGGATGCGAAAACTCAAAAAACAAATTGACGTACAGAATGTAATGACAATCATATGTAAATCCTATAAACTGGGTGTTTTGTTAAAAAATCCTCTACCAAAGCTGTGTGTAAATTTACATATTATTTCTTACTACTTTGTAGGTAGTCAATGCTCGCCTCTTCGTTCGAGTTTTTAATAGCAGGGCTAGGAAACCATTGGTTCAGTAAAACATTAAAAAAAATATTGTCAACTAGGTACTAAATCTGTACCCAGCTGATGGTCCGAAGGAAAACACCACAGGATGACATAATTAGAACCTATGTAATTCAGTAAATCCATTGAGTTCCTAATACAATATTTATTCATAAAAACCCCGGAGTTGGTACTATCTACTGCCTCTGAGAAGACAAGTAATAGAAGCATGGGAGGTAGAGTCCTGATTGCTGTCACTAGAAAGTATAAGTCCAGACTAATCAAGATTCAGTACAATAATATTGAACATCTATTTATTGATATAATTGTAAAATACTGAATTAAAACTGTTTGTCGGTTGTGCTTATATACCTCCTTATTCAAATAACTCTCTTTATCTAAATAATTTAAGTGATGTTGAAAGAACTTTCCAATCGCTACCCCTCGTAAACAATATATCATCGTTGTTGACTATAATCTACCTGGAATAAACTGGTCAATTGGAGGATCTGCTCCGCATAACGGGTGATGTGATGCTCTCTGGCATGGAGAGAAAGGTGGTAGACTCTATAAATTTGTATTTTTTTTTTGTTTATCCTTTACACTAATGTGCACTTACTGTATTAAAATACTGTATTAAAATATTTTTCAAATTGTAAAAGGCCGGTTGGCCGTTGAACCAAATAAAATAAAATAATCATAAGGACTGGATCAGACACAAAAAGATGCAACCATATATTAAGATGTCTTAGAGAGGCGATATGGTAAAACGAACATAAGAATATCCCCAGTAAGGTCAAAACATACACAACGTGCTTCCGTCCAATTTTCACCTATGGTATAGAATCTATTAGGGCCGTCATTATGCGAACCAAAAACCACAGATAGATATGATATAAGATTCTTAGAAACATATTCGAAATCAAAGAGTTAGAAACACGGAGATCCGAAGGATCTGCGAAGCTGAGGATGTTCTAAGTTGGGGAAGAAAGAGAAGACGGTTTTTGAACGATCATGGGCATCGATCAACTTTCCAAGAGGATTATGCAGCAGGAACAAATGGGCTGTTACTCTGCATAATCACAATACCGATCCAATTTCAATCTTAGTAACGATGTCATTATCACATTTTGATTTTGAATTCTACACATTAAAATAATTCCACGTAGGTCTATTTAAAATTCGGCATTGCTTTACGAAAAAAAAATGATATAAATAAGGATTTATACAAGTATTTATAGTATTAAAAGTTGAGATCGTGATTGAGTTTCAAGAGTAACCCCCAGCTCAATAGACCTAATCAAAGAGGAGAAAAAGATTAGTGATTCAAAATATAAAAAACAGAGAAAACGGATACAATTATTCAGTCTCTATTTCCTAATGTCCATCCACTAAATCTCTCTATTATCAAGAAGCTTGCTATAATAATTGCATTATTATTATGTTGAGATGAGGCTCAATTTACTATCGATATGATCAAAAATGGTTCCGAAAACCTAAGGTTGCTTAGGAATGTCACCTCGGATACCCATGAATAAATAAAGGGAAGAACCACATAAGTCCCACTCCTTTTAACTCTCGCAATAAAATTTTACAATTTTCGAAACAATGTGATGGAGTCTCCATCCGCCATTTTCGAATAGCACATCACTATCGAATAAAGGACACTTTATTTCTGCAGGTTTTAGGGATTCTCTCTTCTCTACTATCGTACCTTATTCTCTCACATTCCGTTTGTACGAAAGCCATCGCTACACCGCGTGAAACGCTTGAATAGAAGATTTTACGAAACTTACTCTTTCGAAATGTGAACATTTTTTTATCATCGTACTAACATCAAACGATCGAATCGTTCGATCATTTTGTATGGAATTTTTTTTCGAAACTCTTTCGATAGGTAATCATTTCGATATTCGAAAACTTGTACTAGGGCTACTGGCCTATTAGAGATGAATTTGAAAAAAATTTCGAGTTATTTAAAGTGTTAATGTCTGTTATTCGAAAATTTATAGGACGATTAAGGACCGAACGAACTGGGAAAGTCAGATCCCACACATCGACGAATTTTGAAAATAAAAAAGTAAGCCTTTTCAACAATCCTTTATTCATTATTTTTGTTATTTTATTCAATCAATCAATCAAATCTCCCTTTGAACTCCACTTAGGAGCATAGGGAGACAACAAGAGCTCTCCATTGCGCTCGATCTTGCGCAATGCTTATGACCTCCTCCCACACCAAGTCCATTTCCCTCAGCTCTGCCTCAAAGGAACGGAACATAGTATGAGAGGGTCTTCCACGTCTTCGAGACCCTGATGGGAGGAAAAACAGCGCTCTCCTCGGCCAACTGTCATTCGGCATCCTCAACACATGTCCCAGCCATGCCCATCTCCTCTCCGTAATGGTGGAAGTGATGGGCCTGCGCCGGGTGCGCCGACGTATAGCGTCGTTCGTGATGCGGTGGTACCATCTTATACCCAAAATTCTCCTGAGGAACTTCGTTTCGAATGCAGATACTTTTTGTGCCTGGGCTTTAGTCAGGTCCCAGGACTCACACCCATACAGAAGAATGGACAACACACACGCATCAAACAGTTTACATTTCGTCTCGACACTAAACGCCGACGCCTTCCATATCTTGGTCATGTTGTTGAAGGCGCCACTTGCCATACCGATACGTATCGGGAGCTCATCCCCGAGGTCACCAGTGGTGGTAATGGTTGCTCCCAGGTACTTGAATTTATCCACCCGGGAGACCTGGTGACCATCGATGGTTATCGGTAGCTGTTTATCGGGGCAGGCATTATTCGCCATGAGCTCCGTCTTACTCGCATTGACTCAAAGGCCGAGGCGTGCTGTTTCATCGCAGAGTCTTGAAACACTGCGCTGTAATTCCTCCACTGTCGTACTGAACAACGCTAGGTCGTTCGCGTACTCCACGTACTCCAGATCCATCCGCGTACTCCGTACTCCGCGATCCGTCCGCGTATACTCCACGTACTCCGCGTACTCCAGATCCAGGTTATTTTATTAGTACTGCGTATTAGTCTGTTGAAAGCTTCTCCACCTTACGCCGATTGCACACAGGTTCATCCCAGACTAGGCCTACCCCTTGTAGGTCCATAGAACTAAGAAATCTCTCGTCTTATGTGACCATTTAGGATAGTTGCCTAAAGGGACTACTCCTAATCTCCTGTATGGGTGTTAGTCCTCCTCCTCGAAGACGTGGAAGACCCTCTCATACCTTGTTCCGTTCCTTCGAATTAGAGCTGAGATATTTGGACGTGGTATGGGAGGAGGTCATAAATATTGCGCAAGATCGAGCGCAATGGAGAGCTCTCGTTGCCTTTCTGATGTACCCCTAAGTGGGGTTTAAAGGGCGTTTGGATTAAATTGGATTCGGATAATTTATTCAATTTATGCACTCATTTCCGAAATATTTGAACCTAAGATCGTGTATGTGGAGGGTTTGTACTTTCTATCATTGAAGAGTGGTGTTTAGGAGAGTACCTATAGCAGTTTATGTGTGTTCTGAACCAACTTTGATGAGGGATTGATGTACGTACAGAGATATAGGGAGGTATTTCGTCTTTCCAAGGACAATGATTCCCGTCAATATAATATAATATTCGTAGATAAAAGGATATGAGCGAAAATTTCAGTCAATATTATAATGTTACAAAATACTGAACAAAATAGTTATTGTGCATATAGGTACAATATTGTGTAGGTACTTAATAAGCTTGTGTGCCAGTGTAGTTAGAGATGCGAATTCGAATTTTCTCGACATGTTTAAGAATCTCATTACGGGATAAACAAACAAGAATACTTCAAACAAGTCACTTAAGGGGGGGAAGGCAGAGAAGATAACGGACCTCCGCACTCTTTTCTATCCAAGCACACTTCTTTCTTTCTTCCACCGACATAGGTACAGTTTCTCATACAACCTCTCCTATTTATTTTGCGTCTGACCTGAGACCTTACTCTATTTTTGGATAACGACGCCAATCCAATTGCGATCTTAATAACGGTGTCATTATTACACTTAGTTTTTAGTTGCCAAGCATAAAAATAGCTTCACGTAGATCTAATTTGAATCCGATATTAATTTGCGAATGAAAGAATTGGTATAAATTTGAATTTATACAAGTACTTTCAGTATTAAAAGCATGAGGATCAGGATTTAATATCAAGAGAATCCATTCTGGCCTTCCTTAAGGATAGAATCCATGTGTTCAATCCATATACCTAGGTCGCGGTCGACCATTCCTTATTCTTACGCCTTCCCTTTCAGCCTAACCTATAAATTCTTCTTGTTATTCTGTTTACGTCGAAATGTGGATTCACATGCGGATGCTATATCGTGGACTGAGAGTGTTACAATCTCGGAAGTCCTGCGCAGAGCCGGAGTGGACCGTGAGCTACTCATGACAATTAAGACGCGTAAGATCTCATATCTGGGTCATGTGCTGAGGGGTGATAAATACACCTTACTCCAACTAATTACGAAGGGGAAGATTGAGCGGAGCAGAGGGGTTGGGAGAAGGCAGATGTCTTGGCTACAAAATGTTCGAGACTGGACAGGAATAAGAGGCGTGAAGGAGTTGTTCCGGGTAGCGCAAGACAGAGAAGCTTTCGCCGAAGTGATCGCCAACGTCGAGGTGGCCTGATACGGCACGCCAAGAAGAAGAATTCTGTTTACGTCTATTCATTCAACAACATACCCAAACCATATCAACTTATTTACTTAGATACATCTTTGTAACAACTTTAACTTCTATATCATACTCGATATCGGGTGGAAGGCCTCAACAAAAACAAAAAAAAAAAAAACTTCTATATCATATACTTACCTCATTCCTTGCCATGTTCCTCATTGCCATAAATCTTTCCACATAATCTTCATAGTGCTGCATTTATATTTTATTACATCCGAAACAAGAATCCAATCCAATCCAAACTCCCTTTAGACCCCACTTAGGGGCATAGGGAGGCAACAAGAGCTCTCCATTGCACTCGATCTTGCGCAACGTTAATGACCTCCTCCCACACCATGTCCAGATTCCTCAGCTCTGCCTCGAAGGAGCGGAACACAGTATGAGAGGGTCTTCCTCGTCTCCGGGACCCTGATGGGAGGAAGAACAGCGCTCTCCTCGGCCAACTGTCATTCGGCATCCTTAACACATGTCCCAGCCAAGTCCATCTCCTCCACATAATAGTAGATGGGCGCCGGTGCGCCGGCGTATAGCGTCGTTCGTGATGCGGTGGTACCATCTTATACCCAAAATTCTCCTGAGGCACTTCGGTTCGAATGCAGATACTTTTTGTGCCTGGGCCAGAGTCAGGTGCCAAGACTCACACCCATACAGGAGAATGGGCAACACACAAGCATCAAACAGTTTACATTTCGTCTCGAATCCCGAAACAAGAATACGACAAAAAAAACAGTAGATAAATAATAAAAAAAATAATGAAATAAATAAACAAATTTATTCATGGATTAGTTTGATAACAGGGAGGCCGTCAGGAGAGGGAACACAGATAATATTATATTTAATTCAAAACCCGCTTAGGGATTAGCTAAACTATATAATTAACTATTGGGTTGAAAACACCCTTATAGATAAATAAAAAAACGGACTTAAACTGAGATATTTATTATAGTGATATCAACTTAAGTAATTTGTATGTAATCAAAACCTCAATTTAAGCATAAAGGTTGCTACGTAATATAACTTTAGTTAAGCAATCCGTTCCTTAAATACAAAATCCATACGGGGTCCACTGAAGGTAAAAGGTGAGCTTACACTGTATTATAAAACAAAATATAAAGTTCAGTTTACTGGCGTAAGTATTATTGTACCCTTTTGGACATTCAAACATTTACCAATATCATTTTAAATTCCATTAAAACAGACCTTCCCCCTGCCACTCCGTCCCTTCTGCCTACCCCTTTATGAATACGTTGAATAATTTCTTTACTGCGAAGGCATTATGAAGTAAGAATGAAAAAATAGGAGAGCTACGAATGAAAAAAAACATAATGGTGTTTCAAAAGTTTCGTCAAGTAGGTAAACACCCAAATCGCAATTTCGTGTAAAAATTAATTAATTTGTAGGGTTAGAATAGCATAGGTATCTGCTCTTTTTATTTTTTTCTAAGCGTCCGGGTGTCCGGGAGAAACCTAAAATATTGACCTTTTTTCTAAACGAACCTTTACCCTTTTAGCACGGACGTAGCAATAGCTTTCATATGGAGGAGTTCCAAGGGTAAAATCTAACCGCACAAATCATAGTCGTATGCTAAGGGGGGGGGGGGGGGTCCGGACCCCCAGAACCCCCCCCCCTTATATACGTCCATGCCTTTTCGGATTCCAAATTTTCGGAATGATATTCTTTTAAGTTTGTGTTCGTATCAAAAATTTTATAAAGATGGCAACACTGGACAGGTAATTGAAAAATCAGTTTATATATTATTATAAAGTCTCACTATGATTGATTGTAAAAATAAGCAATTTGTGTTAAAAATAATTATTATTTATGAGCTCACAATCTCTTGGGCTGGGGGTTCTTCGGGTCGTGGACTCATAGCATTTTGCCATCCTGTAGTTTCGCCACTGTAAGAATGTGAAGAGCATGTGACTCAAGTTAGAGCCCTGTGGAACTCCTGAAGTAGACAAAAACGTTTGCCAATGATTTCTGTCTCTCTCGTTTGCATTGATCTCCTATGCCCCATGCGATAGAGACAGTAATCTCGAAGGTTTCGATGGGACGCAAGCCTTATTTTTTATTTTATTTTTTTAAATCAATATAGACCCCGTAAAGACGCTTGTTTAAAACGGGGATTTATTGTCGGACCTCTGTTCTCATGCCAAATATACTAGATTTCCAAAACCTCACATGTTACTAGACGTATAGAGAGAGTATTCCGCACTAAAAATAATAATTGTGATAATATGACTAAAGTTTGAAAAGTACTGATTAAAACAACAAAATAAAGAAAAAAAGTATTGCAAAGTTTCCCTCCCCGATGTTCGTTTATGAGGCTCTTATCTGTTTGTAGTCTCTCCGGAGACATGAGGGGAAGGGGAGGGCAAAAAAATATCTCGAGGAAATTTTACAGGTCTCCTTCCGTAACTACGCCCTGAAATATTAAAATGAAATCAAGAGTTCCTCCAGATAACAGCGCGAGTCCAAAAATATTGTTTTTAAAAATAACCCTTTATTTTTAGCGACCTACTAACTATACCTTTATTCTACGATTCCATAGCCTTTACGCTGGTTTGAAGTAACAAAACTTTGTATAGAAACGAATATAGAGTACCAATGGAACACTTCGAATAGCTCGTGACTTTCTCACTAACGCTAGTGAGTAATTAATATTCGGAATAGAGATAACTGTGCAACTAAAAATAAGAGCCCTATTTCTCTTGGTCATCGCATCATGTGTGAACGGATGGACCAATTTCGCCAATTCTTTTTTTATTGTGTTTGTTATTAACAGGAGAAGCTTCTTATGAAAGAAAAAAATAAAAATGTGGCGTGAAACATTAGATAGCTGAAAACTTAACGCAGGGAACCTTCGATCTTAATAATTTTGACAATATCCAAATCCAAACTCCCTTTAAGCCCCACTTAGTGGCATTGGGAGGCAACAAGAGCTCTCCATCGCGCTCGATCTTGCGCAATGTTTATAACCTCTTCCCACACCATGTCCAGATTCCTCAACTCTGATTCGAAGGAGCGGAACACAGTATGAGAGGGTCCTCCTCGTCTTCGGGACCCTGATGGGAGGAAGAACGGTGCTCTCCTCGGTCAACTCTCATTCGGCATCCTAAACATATGTCCCAGCCATGCCCATCTCCTCTACGTAATGGTGGAAATGATGGGCTCACGCTGGGTTTTTTTTTTTTTGTGTTCTTGCACTCAGATATTGTGTGAACCATTTTTCTTCATTTTCTTTAATTCCGTATTTGCGTAATTTTGTTATTAAAAGAGATCGATCTATTGTCTCGAATGCTCTTTTTAAGTCTAGGAACACAGCAATTATTACTTTCTTCTTATCAATATTTGTTTTCCAGATGTCAATAATACTATTTAGAGCTGTTTCACACGAAAAATTATTCCTAAATCCTGATTGTTCTGTCGTTAATATTTTATTTTTTTCCACATAATCGCATAACTGGTCTCTTACAATACATTCAAGGATTTGCTCATATTTTGGCAAGCACTGGCAAGCAGTTTATTGGTCGAAATTCATCAAACCTTTTGGCATCTGTGATTTTTGGTATCGGGACGATTGTAGACGTTTTCCAAGTGTTGGGAAATAGTCCATGTCTCAGGGAGTTATTGATTAGACTAACTAAAAATTCACCGGTTATTTCTAACGAACCGTTTATGATTTTAACAGTAATACCATCGTGTGATGGTATTACTGTTAAATTTGTGTTCACTTTGAGTGAACGCAGATTCATTTTTATAAAAAAAATGTACCTACAGCCATCATTTACGCCTCGAATTGAATATCAAAATACGCACAACATGTATTCATCCAAATTTATGGTCTTGTATATTCAACATAAATAATCACATTTTTTTTGTCTCTTGGTGTATAAGCGTAGAATGTCTGAAAGATTTCCAATGTAAGCAGTAAGTTTAGGGTTTAAACTGTTAAGCTAACCTGTTGAATCCGCTACAGCAGCTTTCCACCTTGCTTGCCTTAGTATTCAGCTTGCATTCGGATGATACATAATAAATAAGGATTTAAGAAATCCAAAGAGCTCCTGAAATTATCACACTTTTCTTTTTTTCTCCTTTTCGAGATAATATTGTATTTTTATCTTGTTTGTATGCACAACATAGTGTACCTTTACGTATTGTATTTTAAAATACACATAGGTAAAGAATCCCACTTTTTTTAAAAATCTTGTGCCTTTTTTTTCAATTTTTAATCCGGTTTTTTTTATACTTTTTTTTTTTTTTTTTTGTTCAATGCGTGTTTTTCAAATCGAAAAGCAACGTGCGACCTTGCGAACAATGTCTAAACCAGTGGTTCCAAAAGTGCTCTACATAATATATTGACCCTCAGGAGTCCACAAGGAACGGGTCTATGACTTAAAAAATAGGTATCCGGGAAATTGAAATACACTGCGGTTAATTAAGATTTTTTTTAACCCATCACGTCGTTTCCCGGATGGGGTATGCAGAGAGTACGGAATTCCATTCATTCCTATCCAGACAAACTCCTCTCGCTTCATCCAATGAGATAGCGTACCGCATACGTTGTCTCCAATTCGTTTTACTCCTGACTTGGCCTTTATTTAAGTCAACACCTATATGATCGGTGCATGCACATCTATCTAGCTAGGTCGACCAAATCTCCGTGCAACCATTCATAGATACGTTTTGTCGGTATTTCTTAAGTTATTCTTTCAACATGCTCGAACCACTTCAATTTATTTACTTTCATTCTATAGTGTCTACAAAGCTCACACATTCGTGGAAGCCTAGGAGTGACGGATATAAATAGCAAACTTGAGGAAAGACAGTTGCGATGGTATGGACACAGAACGGAGATCGCAGGAACATAATTGTAAATCAGGCCATCAACATGAGTGTTCCACGTGTGACAAACAGAGGACGACCAAAGAATTCCTGGGTGGTGCAGAGGCGTGACCGGATGCGAAGATTGGGATTGGAAGAGGTGGTGCAGCAGAGACGGACTTATAGCCTAAGAACGAGGAGGGCTGACCCCAACAGTCTACTTAGACGCTAAGTTGGGAGCAAGCTTGGGAGAAGAAGAAGATTCTATAGTGTCTACGCTAACATTCACTCCACATTCCTTTCTAAAATCATCATTCGTCACCTCTAATAGCAGTCAGTTTTTTTTCACACATCCTGCGAAAAAATGTCACTTCTAAAGCATTTGTACCAACTTACAGATTTTTCGTCCATGCAATCCTGATACCATCCATTATGTATGGGAATGAAACTTGGACAAGGTTAAAAACTTTAATCATTTAAAATGAGTAGAAGCGGATCTACCCAAAATCAAAAAGCATGGCAGGAGGTCTACGAGAGACAAGGGTTTGGGAGCCATTGGTCTAAGCTTACTCACATCAGCCAACTATAACAAAATAAATATTGTTATTTTTGGAATAATTTCCCATAAGTGGAGTTTTTTAAGCATTCCAAAATTTTGGGGCCTTGTTAAGATTTGCGGTAGCAAATGTACCTATTGTAGGTAAAAAATAAAAGTCATGGAAACAAAATAATTTGTTATATTATAATTGGAAAAAATACCTTATTATTATCAATTAATCAGAATAATTACAATAGATATTTACAAAAATTTTAACATGACATTGATCCTGGGAATACAATTTTTATTTTGTTAAACAATTAAATTTCAGACGAAAATAAATTGTTTACCATTCAGAAAATATTCAACAAAAACATCATTAGCGAATGTAATGAAAAAGAAATATAAAATAAAAACAAAAATTTATATATCGTTATTTGTAAATTGGAACCGCTGGAGATGAAATTCCACTTACAAGAAATGTTTCTCAATCTTGTAATAGTCACGTAATAATTTTAATTACAGAAGATTACAAAAAAATAGGTATAAACAAAAAGTTTAGAAACTGCTAAAAATCGTTTCCTTTCAATACTCATATAAGCGCAAATGTTCAAATCAAAGTTTTTATCTTTTTGCAAAATAGGTATTTCTCATAAGTATGAAATTACAATGAAAATGCAATGGATTTTTCTGACGAATATCACAGATTCAGCAAACACAAAGCACAAAAATATAGGTTATCCAGAGATTAAAATCTTGGGACCAAAATAAGTTCGCATACCGTTAAAACTAACAAAGGATATCATAAAATTTTATTCCACATGAATGATAAAAATCCAGAGATCTCGAGACCACCAAACTAGCAACGTTAAATAAAATAACAAATTTACAAACAAAACAAATAGAATGAAATATAAATTTCAACCATATTGTTGCAGAGTATGCAAAGTCAAATTTCTGCAAATGTGAATGATTATGCTGACTCTAAGTTATGGGTCTGAATCTTCGATAATGAACAAATGAGGCATCTAAATGCTACAATTAGCATCACACAATGACTTTTTTGTCTTTATTTGTTGGATTAAATGAGCAAAGTAGCCCAATAAAGGCTTGCAAAAAATTAATGAATCAACAAATTATTGAGGCAGTTCAAATAGTTTCAAGCAAAGACCGAGGCTACATTAGATTATTTAAAGTTGAGCATAGTCGAGATGGAAATAAGAAAAGAACATCTCAAGATTAGAGAAAGAATCTCCACCCCATAGTTCACACCCTGTAAGAGGACCATAATGAAAATTTTGTTGGAATAAAGCTTGATTAGAAATGCTAAAGGCCTGCAAAAACCAGAAAGGATCGACGTTCCTCATGGCCAGGTCCCCAAAAAAAAAACCGCAAGCAACTGAGGCAAGAAAGTTTTCTGGTGGAAATGCATGGACAAGGTGCAGATGGTCAGCTCCTAAGTTTTGCTGGAAGGAGTTACAAACCACATCTTCAGATTCCACAGTTCAACCAAAAAACAAACGCAATCATATCAAGCTGAGATCTAAATCATGAAAGAAGAGAATTTTTGCACTGCTACAAAAAAAACATAAAAAAATCACCAGCACTCGATCTGATTCCCCCATGAAGCAGTCAGAAAAGCCATTGAAGCTGTCTTCAAAAAGTTAAGTGACCTGATGGGTGCAATATTAAGATCGGGAGAATATCCAGCAGTATTGAAATGTGCACAGTTGATGCTGTCAAAAAGGCCTAACAAACCACCACCAACTTAAACTCCTACAGGTCGGAAAAGGCGCAAGAAATGAGCCTCCTGTAAAAAAGAGCCCATCATGGGAGGAGGGGTTCAGGTAGTTAGTGTCGTCGTCCCCTGTGGACGGCGCAAGATCTCTTGTTGCCTCCCTATGCCCCTAAGTGAGCTTTTAAAGGGAGAATGTATATATATTACAATAACCTGAAAAAAATTATTCAACGCCACAATTATCGTCCACAAGATAAATACAATGGAGACGAAACTGGAATATCTATGGTAAACAAACCATACAAAATAGCTCCAAAATCTATCAAACAGTTAGGAAAATGACATCTGGTGAACGTGGTGAAAATGTAACCATGATAAATGGTATAAATGCATCAGATGGAAGCATACCCCCATTCTTACTAGAGTATTTTACAAAGAAATGATGATGAAAAATGCTCCACCAGGTGCAATTGGAATAGCAAATAAATCTGGTTGGTCTTGTGGGAACAAATAACCTAAAGTGGGAGGATCATATTTAGTAAAATTGTTAAGAAACCCAACTCCGTATTGTTCCTAATCGGGAAATCCTTCAGCCAGATCAGCATTAAGATGTTTCCGAAAATCTGTAAGTCGTATTTACGTCCTTCGTTAGAGTATGGGTTGCAAGTGTGGTCACCACACTTCGTAAAGGATATCGATCATTCACATCCACCACATAGGCAGCCCCAATATTTGTTTTAACTATCAAATGAGAGTTACACAAAGGATAAAACCTTGAACTGTTAGTTAATATATTTGATGAGTATTCCTAGAAAAAGGATACCCAAGCCAAACTTTACATAGAGAGAGTAGGTATTTCTACCTTATTCTGTTCTGAAAATCCTCATACTAGACAATGCATCTTATTTTGTTACTTACGGAATACAAAAAGTCCTCTATTCAGCTTATTATTCACCCCAATCGAACACCGTAGAAAGGTTTAACCAATCCATAGGCACTGGCTTATCCATCTATCGTACAAGCCAGTCTGAATAACAATGTCTCCTTTGCAACCGGCTATACCCCGCACTTATTAATGCATGGGTTTGAAAGCATACAACATGCTTCGCTGTATCGACTGGATGAAGTACAAAACAGGTATCGTCGGAACAGGGAACGTGGAAAGATTACACTCGAAAGCTTGTCGAGCTAAGAGATGTTTACAACAAGATCACTGGCATTTTGCTTGAATCGTTCGCTAGAAACACTTCAAGGAATAATCTTTGTAGTAAACAAATCTTTCAGCCAGGCGACATGGTGTGGGGTCAAACTTTTGTTCAATCAAATACTGCAAAAATGATTATTCCCAAATTGGCACCCAGATTCGTAAGAAATAGAGTCAAAGAGAAAATTTCAGATAAAAATTATATTTTAGAGGATATGAATGGTAAAACAAAAGTAAAATACCACATCAAGGATATCTTGAAAGAGGGACAAGAATAAACGCCTTGAGAAGAAATAAATATAAACAAAAAAAAACAAGTGATAAAAAGTGCACATACGTGAATGTAACGAGTTTTGATCACTGAAGATCCACCACATAGCCAGCCCTAATATTTGATCTACCTGCCACCTACAATTTCAGAGGGGATGTGCGAGTAGGAAGCGTGGACAGCACTGGTGATGCACAGGTCAGGGGCAGAATATTTTTTTGGAGGACGGCGAGAAAGCACTAGGAACTATAAAAATGCCTCTTTAACCGACTAAGCGCGAATCGTCGTTATAGCGAGCCTTCCCGACTGATTTGCAAGAAAGAGGTGCATGGCACACATGTTGGAAAACACAAATGTGACTAAATGTAGAAAAAAAACTGGTATTTTCATCTCCCAAATATACAATTCATGATAATGAAAAGGTAGCAAACACGTGATTCTCGATTATAACTCATGATTTCGTCTACAAAAATCAATAAGAATTATTGAAATACCTGTCATTTTTAAGGTTTTTATGCTTATATTTGTAAAGTTATGAATGAAACTTTTTTTTCACAATTTTACTAAATTTAACCCAAACCCATAGAGCTCAAATGGTTAACTTAAAGTTTAGTTTAAGATTTTGAAATGACATGTAAGTGAAAAATATTTTTATTTTTCATAAACTGCTTGATAGGTCATTCCCATAGCACCGAAGGATATACCCTTCTACCCTTAGAAAAAGAATATCTAAGTCAGGAAAGAAATGTAACAGTTTCTAGCGGTTCAAATTTGAAATTAATTGTAATGCTTGGATCAAATAGTAGTTATTACGTTACAAAAAATTTATTGAAAAGATAAACAAAAGACATTAGGTACATGGAATTTTATAAACATTCAACAATACTGGCGTTCAATTATAGGTGAGATGAAAGGACCTCTCGTTGTCTCTCCTCAAAGTGTTGTGCATGGCAGACAGCTGCTCCAGCTTGCCAGAAATCTGCGCTGTGGCGGAATCAACCCACTGCATGGATGATATGTGGGCATTTAGAATTTTTCCAATTTGAACAATCTGAAAAAGAAGAGCTTGGGTTTAGTTTAAAGCGAGAATTACCTAAAATCACTGAGATACAAGCCTAGAAATATAACTTGTAGGTTGGTTTCTTTAAATTGCACTAGAGAAATTCTAAAACCCCAAGCAAAAATTCTGTAATGAACAAGAATCGTCAGTATGGTAAGGCGAAGGTCGCATACTATACACTTTTGTTGGTTTATTAACATCATAAATAAATTTGAAGTGGTTGGTAGCCTTGTGGTTACGACGGCGGCTTTATAACCCTTTCATAAGGAGGTAATGGATTCGACCATCTTCCATTTTCACGACACAAGCTTTAAGTAGAATACCGTGAAAGAGTCAGAGTGTATTTGTGTTCACTTTGAGTGAAGACAGATTCATTTTTTTTTTTGAAATACATAAATCAAACACTTTTCTATACAAAGGTATCTGTATAAGCGGCAGAACTTATTGCTTGAGGCACTTTGTAATTTGGAAATCAAATTGACGTTTGACAGAAGCCAACCTCACGTAAATGGGATAAAGGCTAGGGCAAAGAAGAAGAAAAGTTTGACAGAAACTGTCAGTTGTCTGATAGCTGGAGCAGAATGACATTTGACAGAAAGTATTATTTTACGCAACAGATGAGTGCATACAAACAAATCAATGATTCCCTTATATTCAAATTGTACATGGTGCTGATATTGCAAAATGAACTGTTAGTGTGAGTCAATTGAATAAAATACTAACTGGATCATTATTATCTTCGTTTCTGTTTGATTCATTGAGATGTTCGATAACTTCCTTCAAATCTTCCGACATTTGCTTCAACTGGGTGTCCACGTTCTCCGCTAATTGGTAACTGCAATAAAAAAAATTTTCATGAATCATCATACCAAAAATTGAGAGACTTGCCATAAAATGGCTAACGTGGTTACTATAATACAATCGCATTAGGCTAACCATGAAAATAGTCAAAAGGCGGAAACAGATTACTAAAACGCGATGTGACGCAACATGATTCCATGACATATTAGCAATTTCTGAATCAGGTTAACTGATAGGAGTGGCCCATGTAGCCCATGGCTAATAACGCTTGGCCAAATAATAATCTACCAATGACAATGGTCACACAACCCTAGAGGGTGGATAAATTGAAATACTTGGGAAAAACCATCAAATACAGCAGTGACATCGAACATATTGGTTGGGTAAAAAGTGTCTTTAACAACATTAGCTAAGTATGGAAAAAATCTGATTTAGTTCCATTAATTTTTGATGTGCATATTATCTTACACATTGTACAATAAGAATGTGAGTACTGAAACCTGAGCATAACCCAAGCACCAAATCTCTGCCTTTAAAACAAAAGTACTCCAGAAGAATTATGGAAATAAGGCGGTACAACAGCAACCATTTACGATCAAGCAGAGCGGTAAGCTCTTGTTGCCTGGTAAAACCCTTAAAGAGGGGTCACAAAAAGTATACGTACATAGATGATTTTCAATTATATAAGTAAAATTTCTTTTAAGGAAGAAGGTGATTGCAAAACTAACGTGTGCTCTCGCTCCGGATCGGTGATGGTGACATTCCCTAAATCTTTCTCTAAAGGCACTAACAGCTCCTCCAACTCTCTCTGTTGGCTGATGATGAAGTCCATTTCATGGTCCAAGCTCTGCTGCTCCGTTCTAACACTCTGCAGCATCTCATTAAGAGAAATAATCTGCAACAGTAAAACACGTTTATAAAAATTTCATTGTCATTGTGGGCTAAATAAACATACGGCGACTATGAAGATTCAAACAGCGATATGTGCCGGATGTGTGAAGAGGCCTTGAAAACTCTACTTCACATTCTGTGCGAGTGCATACCATTGATGTGAAAACGGCGATGCCACCTGGGGAAGTTTATACTATACCCAGAAGATATCCAAACATTGGCGCAAAACCATTGTCGACTCTTGGATGGACATTAAGCTCGACTGTGATCAAATTGGCAAACACAATAGACCCATCAAGGAGTATTTATGTTTATGTTATCAGAGCAAAGTTCCAGATATCTGATGAGTTCAAAGTAAGTTCAGAAAGAACTTCATCAAACTAACCTTTTCGCCGTTAGCTATGAGCAATTTGTCCCAAGCGTTGACCTGAGTGGCTTGATTAATAAACACCTTCTCCTGCTCCTCCAACTCTAAGCTCCACTTGTTTATTGACTCCTCCAACTGTCCAAAGTTCATGGATGTGATGGGTGCAGATTGGCTGGTGGTCGACGTTGTTCTGAAATTGATCAATATTTTCTTCAAATAGACATACGCATATAGAAGTAATTCTTCAAACACATTATTTTCAGCTTTGTAATACTTAGTCATTATACTTAGTCATTATACTTTTTCTTTTTTCTTTGGCAACACTTCACAGTGACTTCACTGAAAAAAGCAGTTCTAGCGAAAAACACATATATAACGGAAATTAAGACCTATTCAAACAGTTCATACATTGCAACATCCTCGCAATTGACTGGTGAGCATTTGTGATAAGTTTTTTCTTGTTTCAATTCGAATTAAATCCAAAAAGGGAACATTTTATTCAGACGAAGTGACAGTTTCCTTTGTCTCTCTCACACCTATAAATTTCATGTGTACGAGAGCGAAAGAGAGAATAAAGATTTTGACTGGATGAGCGAGCACATATTGAGTCCTGTTGGGCCCATAAAAGCACTCCACTTGCATACATTCATGCCGCACTATTCCACAAATTTCACACCTACTTGACCGCTGACCGGTTTCGGAACATTTTAACCTCAATTTCTAAAACACCACCGAACAACAAGTAACTCAATTCAGGAATCCGGCAGTGATCACAGGGGGCTTCCTGGCAGCGGACATCCAAATCCTTGCGCACAGTTGGAAAAACACTGATAACTAATGAGGGAGCGATTTTTGACATTTATAGCATCGAATGTAAGATCTCACTTGACGGCTAGCACATAAACAAAGTGAACAGTGTTCAAACCGTCAAGATTGATTGACTTGATTTAAAGTACCTACGCTCTATCAGTAGTGTTTTCGTCCATAATATTTTTCTTTTTAATAGTTACTCACAATATTTTATTCTATGTACTGCTACTTTTCACTCTTATATATAGTAGAGAAATAAATATACAGATTCTAACTGTCTACTTTTGTATCTTTAACTTGTATGGTGATGAACGTGAATGATATTCTCTTGTTATCTCTTATAGTTGATAAATATTCACCAATTCATTTAACATTCTTTTGCTTACTTCTTCCTTTAATTCGTCAGTTTTTGATATATTTGTTGTTTTTAGTGTTTTTATGTTGTTACACTCATTATTTATACTATTTTAACACAGGATAATATTATGTTTTTATATTTTTTATAATTTTCTGCATGCGTATCGAGAAAGTAAAAATCTGAAGATACTTTTGTAGTGTATTTCCTTTTTTTATAGAGTAACTGTCTTTTTTGTATTTATTATTTTACTGTGTATTTTTTATTCATTCTTTACGATACTGGGGGTTTTATTTAATGAGCATTTTTTTTCTCTCTATTATTGTTATTCTTGGTTGGCTTCTTTGCCTTCTGCATTGGTTTTCTACTTCTTCTTGCTCTTATACACTAATATTCCAATATTCTCTATCCTTTCTAAAACAATACTCCTAATAAAATGACCGATAAGATCTGTAGAGCATGTAATGAGAATGCCGATGGTGCTGATACCATAACATGTAGCTCATGTGGCGGTCCGTATCATAACCTCTGCATACAGTACACCACTGAATTAAGACCGTCCAAAAGGAGGTGGAAGTGTCCTGGATGCCTTTCTAGGACTGTTAATGCGGACAATACACCGGTGCGTGGTTTGATGCCATCCACTTCATCGGAGACTAAGCACAATAATGGTGAACTACTGGACGAAATAAGGAGGGAAATTAGAGAGCAGATCAGAGACGTCTTCCTTTCCGAACTTGGCGCCTTCCGACAGGAGATGTCTCTTAGCAACGATAAATTAATGAAAATTATCGAGAGTCAATCTGCGTTTATCAATGAAAAATTGAAAGTTATCGATACCATTAAGGAGGAGAATGAAGAGCTGCGCAGCAGAGTTTCTCTCCTAGAGACAAGATGCGACCCACTTGTTCTGGCTGATGAGATAGAGGACAGAATCGGCAGGTCTAAAAACGTTATTATCTGTAACCTGGAGGAGAGCTCTAATATCGCCGATGACAAGAGAGGAGTGGCCGCACTACTCAAAGTGCTTGACCCTGCAATTACTCCAGACAATATTGAATGCATTCGTCTGGGAAGAGGCGGTGGTGACAGGCCAAGACCTCTCAAAGTCTCATTGAATTCCGCTGAGCGGGCTTTGCTCATTGTCAGGGGTCGAAGAAGGCTAAATGGCGATCTCCGTGTTTATCCAGATCGCACACTCATGCAGAGAGAGCAGATGGCGGAACTCCGCAGGCAGCTGTCGGATAGAAAGGCGAAAGGAGAGACCGACCTCTATATCAAGTACTCTCGGGGTAGGCCTATTATTGCATATATGAAGTCTTCAAAAAACTAAATATATACTATCAAAATGCACGGGGAATCAGATCCAAACTCGGAACGCTGCGATCCAGTATCCAATCCTCCAATTATCAGATCATAATCTTGACAGAAACTTGGCTCAATGCAACGGTTTCTGACGCAGAATTGGGAATGTCTAATTACAACATCTTCAGATTGGACAGAAATTCACTTACAAGCCGCAAAACTAACGGGGGCGGGGTTCTCGTTGCTGTTAGGCGGGACATTCCAGCAAGGGTAGTCAAGCCGTGTCATAATGATGTTGAACAATTGTTCATACTAGTAAAACCTGGAAATGGGATAAAGCTCGTGATAGCGACTGTTTATATCCCGCCTGCTTCCAGCTCTCTTTTGTACGAGCATCACTGCGACGATGTGGAAAGAATATCATTCTCAATACCCGAGGCTGAGTTGCTCATCGCTGGTGATTATAATTTGCCGAGCTTAAGATGGGAAGACCAGATGTGTGTTTTGGGTAACACTCACCAAGACAGAAATCATTTTGTTGCTGATTTGTGTAACCTCCTGCAACTCAGGATGGTTAATGAGGTATTGAATCATAATCACATTGTACTGGATCTTGTCCTGACTAATTCTCTTAGCTCCAGTGTGCTTCGGTCAATTGATCCTATTTTTCCCTTGGACCCCCACCACCCTCCGCTTGATATTAGACTTTTGCGAGATATCGATTCTTCAAACAGCGAATCCGCTCCGACTACATTCAGAAACTATAAACGTGCTGACTATGGAACAATTGTTGAGCAGTTGAGGTCTATTGACTGGATTGAAGTGTTTCGTGATGGTAGTCTCAACACAAGTATCGATGAATTCTACCGAATAGTCAAAGACGTAATAGAATCTTACATTCCGGAGCAGACTTTTTTTTCTACATCCTTTCCTAAATGGGTAAGTGTTGACCTCCAAAAACTTATCATTGATAAAAAATTAGCACACGCTCAATATAAAACAACACTTAACCCAGCCGACTACAATAGATTTTCTAACTTACGGAAGACCTGCAAAAAACTTTCCACTCAGCTATACAGGCGGTACATTGCTCAAATTGAGGATGATCTAACTCTGAATCTGAGTCACAAAACATTTTGGAAACATGTCACTACCCTCAATCCATCGGGAAAAAAAGGCGGAGATTCATCCAACCTTCCAGGGGAACTGTTTTGTGGTCAGAATAGTGCGTCTGATGACGCGGGTAAGGCCGAATTGTTTGCTAGCTTCTTTGGAAGTGTATACAGGGGGAGTACTGGTTCGGTCCCTTGCACTGGTCCGGCAACTGTGGGGGACTCAGGCGTGGACCTCTCTGGGATCTATATAGAGGAGGGTGTTGTCGCTGAGTTGATGAGATCTCTTGACGCATCAAAGGGAGCTGGCCCTGACGGCTTGCCACCAATCTTCCTAAAATGTTGTTATTCCGTGTTGGCTTTTCCACTTACATACTTATTTAATCTCTCACTTCACATCGGCGAATTCCCTCTTGTATGGAAGCGTGGCTTTATCTGCCCCATTTTCAAGAAGGGAGAAAAAGCGAACGTCGAAAATTACCGACCTGTTTGTATTCTTTCAAGCGTTGCTAAGTTGTTTGAGAAGGCATTGATACATTATGTCCAACCAAGCATCGTCCCTACTGTTTCCGAGAAGCAGCACGGCTTCATGCCGGGCCGATCCACAGTTACCAATTTAATTATATTCAGTGACTATCTCGCCTCTTCGATGGCGAAAGGTTATCAGATTGACTGCATCTATACCGATTTTTCGAAGGCTTTCGATACCGTTAACCACTCAGTTCTGTTGAGAAAGCTCGCACTCCTGGGTATATGCGGTAACTTGTTGGAATGGTTTCGAAGCTATCTCAATGGGCGTGTGCTCTTTGTCAGGGTCGGCAAGAGTGTGTCGGGTCAGATTGTCCCTACCAGCGGTGTCCCTCAGGGATCAAACCTCGGACCTATGCTCTTTAACGTCTTCATCAATGATATCGTCACGTATCTGCATGACGTAGAGGTCCTGCTGTATGCTGACGATCTGAAGATGTACCGTGTGATTGGGGGATGCGAGGACTGTAACACGATCCAGCGGAATATTGACGAACTGCAGGTTTGGTGTCGTAACAACGACCTGGCGTTAAACGCAGCCAAATGCAGTGTTATTTCCTTCTCACGGCTAAGAAACTGTATAACGCACACATATTTACTAAATGGGCATTTGCTTTGTAGAGTTGAAGAAATTGGTGACCTTGGTGTAACATTCGACAGCGAATTGTCCTTTGTTCCACATATCTCCCGCATAAGGGATAAGGCAATGAGGATGCTGGGCTTCGTGTTGAGAATTTCTAGAGACTTCTCTAGAATATCCACTCTTAGGTCCCTGTACATCGCTTTTGTTCGCAGCCAGTTGGAGTATAACACGTCTGTGTGGTGTCCATACTACGCTGTCCACATCGACACAATTGAGGCGGTACAGAGGCGAGTTTTGAGGCAGATACATTTCAAAACTGGCAACCAGGCCGAAGACTTTGACTACAATGAGTTGATGCTGGCTCATGGGTTAACTAGGTTATCTGACCGTCGCTTGATGTATGACGTTATTCTGCTGCACAGGATTCTTAATTCCACATTAGATTCCCCATGTCTGGTCGGTCGTGTTGATATTCGTGTCCCTACACGACCGACCAGACAAAGAGCGTTATTCAACATCACAAATTCCAACAGGAACTATGAACGTTTCTCTGTTATGCATAGATTGCACAGTCTGGGGAACGAATTTGGGGAGATGATCGACTTATTCCACGATAGCGAGGCCCAAACTAGGCTAAAGTTGATTGCTCATTTTCGCCAATCCTACACGTAGTATTATTTCTTTTTTTATAGTAATAATTGTAGTTATCTTTTATTTTATTTTCTCCGTTGCTTTGAAATATATTGATTGCTTATTATTATTGTCCTTGCTATTTTATTTATTTTGTTGCTTTTATTGCCAATTGCTAATAATTGTTGTTTTTACTATTGTATTTATTCCGTTGCTCTTGGGTATATTGACTGCTTACCATTGTTGTTTTTGCTGTTTTGTTTATTTTGTTGCTTTTAACTATATTGACTGCTATTCATTGCTGTTTTTGCTATTTCATTTATTCCGTTGCTTTCAATTAAATTGATTGCTAATAATTGTTGTTATCTTCTATTTTATTTACTCCGTTGCTTCGAAGTATATTGATTGCTTATCATTATTGTTTTTACTCTTTTATTTGTTTCTTTGCTTTTATATATAACGACTGCTACTTATTGCTGTTTTTCGTATTTCATTAATTCCGTTGCTTTCAAGTGAGTTGATTTCTAACAATGAAATTGTTATTTTTACTATTTTGTTTGTTCCGTTGCTCATAGGTATACTGACTGCAAACCTTAACTGTTTTAACTATTTTATTTATTTCGTTGCTTTTGTCTATGTTGACTGCTACTCATTGCTGTTTTCGCTATTTCATTTATTCCGTTGCTTTTGAGTGAATTGATTGCTGATAATTATTGTTTTTACTATTTTATTTATTTCGTTGCTCTTAAGTTTACTGACTGCTAACCATTACTGTTTTACTATTTTATTTATTCCGTTGCTCTTAAGTATACTGACTGCTGACCATTACTATTTTTGCCACTTTATTTATCTATATTGACTGCTACTCATTGCTGTTTTTGCTATTTCATTCATTTATTCCGTTGATTTTAAGTGAATTGATTGCTAATAATTATTGTTTTTACTATTTTATTTATTCCGTTGCTCTTAAGCTTGCTGACTGCTAACCATTACTGTTTTTAATATTTTATTTATTCCGTTGCTTTCATGTTAGTTCATTGCTGATATTTGGTGGTTTTGCATTTTATTCATTCCGTTGCTCTTAAGTGTAATTACTGACTGCTAATCATTGTTATTTGTTACTATTTTATCTATTCCTTTACTCTTAAGTATACTGACTATTGACATTTTTGTTGTTTTTACTATTTTATTTATTCCGTTGCTCTTAAGTGTATTGACTGCTAATCATTATTTTTACTATTTCATTTATTCCACTGCTTTTAAGTTTGTTGATTGCGAATCATTGTTGTTTTTAATATTGTTTTCATCATTGTATCTATGAATAGTTATTTTAACGAGGTTCCTATTTTTTTTTCTTTTCTTTTGCTATATTGCAATGGCTTTGTTTTGCATTTTTTTTATTATTTGATTTTGTTATTGTTTTTTATTTTATTCATCACGTTGTATATGTGTATTTGACTGTTTTTACCGTTTCTAATATTTTTATAAATTATTGTTGTCATTGGGATTGTTCTTTTTGCTTATTGTATGCTGTTATTTGTATGTTGCTGTGTATGGTTAATCTTGTTTAAAGGCACATTTGTGCCGTGAACCTATTAAATAAATAAATAAATACTTATTTATAAATAAGGCATATAGAAGTGTTTGGTGGAATTTCCACAGAAAGTTCTTAGATAGGTTTGAATTTTTGCTGTTCAAATTTTTCTTAATGGCATTACCTGTTATTTTGTATAAACTATTATAGAGAAAGTTTTTCTAATGATCATGAAAACTTTTATGAAGTAATGCTCAAAGGAGACTTTGTAACAAAAAAACATTGACAAAAAAGGTAAGTTGTTGTATAGAGATTTGTTAGTAAACTTAGATATTCCATTTATTTTATATGGAAAAAGCGGATACATTTAGTTCATTTAAAGAACATCTTTAAAGTAAACTCCACTACTGAATATAACCACTTATTTGCCAATCAAAATGTCAAACGTGAATTATACTATAATTTGTGTAGTATAAGACAAGTGTTTTTTCATTCACATTATGAATTACTACACGGTAAACACCAAAAATATTAAAAATGTCAAACGTTGAAATAATATTTGGACTTCACTTTTTAATGTGAGTTATAGGTTTTGTATACAATTCTGTGCAAATAAACAAGTTGGCAGTGTAGTACTATATAAAAAAGAACAATCTACCACTTGAAGATTGTATATTACATACTACAGTGCATAGCAAATACTGCCACCTGGTCTGTGTTCAAAATATTTATAATGTATGCAGCATTTGACACCTACATTTGCAAAAAAAAAAATCAAGCCCCCAGAATCTAAAATCCTATTTTAAGCCAGTACAAGAGGTTAAGCTCTCAGTTCGTTTTGGTTACCGACAAGATCTTTTCTAACAAATTAATGAATAAACTAAAACTTACACAGTGGTGGTGGGTGCAGTGGAAGACGTAGCCACAGTAGACGAAGGTAACTGGAATCCTGACAGCCCCGTAATTACTGAAGTGGATTGAGTGGTCGCAGCGCCAGTGCTCGACGCAATACTAGACCCTGGCAATAGTGACGTGGTGCTTGTGGCCGTGGAGACCGTCGTAGCTGGCGGAGGTAAAAGTAAGGAGCCAGAGGAAGAGGGTGGTAACAGCAGGGATCCCGCAGAAGTTGGAGGAATGACCAGAGTACTCGTGGAAGATGGAGCTTGAAGAAGAGAGCCTGTAGACGCTGGTGTAGACGAAGCGGGAGTTGGCGCCAGCGAAGATGCTATAAAAAAAAACCAACACTCATGAAAATATATATCAAACATATTTTATTCTTAAAGCGAGTTTAGAAGAAAGCTCTTATAAGTGTGCATTTACACCAAACAAATATAGAGCTAAGCTAGTAATGGAGCATTCTTTTTTGATTGTTGATATTTCTTACTTACTTACTTAAATATTTCTTACTTACTTACTTAAGTATTTCTTACTTACTTACTTAAGTAAATAAGTATTGTTGATAGTGTAACCAAGCAAACAACAATGAGCAAGAACTGGAACTCTGGCGCGCGTAATCTTGTCATCACCCATTAATTAGTTCTTGGTGTTTATTCAGGTGTAAACAGATCCTTAGATTCTACACAATTCTCTTTGTGTAAATAGAGATAGATCATTTGTTAGTTGCTCTTCAGGATTCTCGCTTTGTTTATATGAATGGCGCTGAACTTGCAATTACCACATTTTTAATCTCAAAATCAGACATAGTGGCTACTGGCTACACACACACACACACACGAAAGAGCAATAATTGGCATTCATGTTGGACATGTTCTTGCTTTTCATTCTTGCCCGTTGACATTTGCAAAGATCAAGAATGAATACTCTAAATTTGTTTAGTCTTTAGACCTACACCTTTAGACAGTATTCAACAATATTATAGATTTTTTAATGTTAAAAGTTCTTACCTGCAGTAGATTTTAAAAGGCTAGGAGCAGTGCTGCCAGGCATCTGGAACCCGGTGAAACTTGACTGGAAGGATGGTGCTTGGGAGGTTACTGATGGGAGACTTGTGGCACTGGTGTTCACGGCAGGAGTGGCAGCAGTACTAGCTGCCTGGGAAGTGGCCCCTGCAGATGTAGGGAGAGAAAATCCTGCAGACGGCTGTAGTGGGTTGTACGCTGGGGCAGAGGCAGGAGTTGGTTGCTGGAAATTGAAAAAAAATCATCTAAGCGCATGTACAGATGGCCAGGAGGCCAAAGCTCATACAGGCTGTACAGCCAATGATGACAACTCATTGTTCATAGAGATTTTTCCAACGTTGCGCATTTTTTTTATATTTGGTATTTCTTATTGAAAAATTTTGAAAATATTCTGAACAGTAAAATTGACTGGTTTTTTTTACCTGAGCTTGAGTTCCTAGTGTACTTGCAGCAGGAGTGGCGCTCTGCAGTGAAGTTCCTGTACTTGGTACACCAAACTGCGGCACTGCCGTTGCTGCAGCTGGTTGGGTCAAACCAAAGGATAAGCCAGCTGCGGGGGCAGTTGTAGTAGAGGACGGTTTAAGTCCAAAGGAAACATTAGGTGCTGGTTGTGCCACTGATTGGTTTCCAAATGAAAATCCTCCACTTGTAGGCGCTTGAGCAGTTGATGCCGCTGTGGCGGTACTAAAACTAGGCAAAGCTGAGGGAACTCCAAAACTGGATGCCAATTGTCCCCCAGCTGTAGTAGTGGGTGTACCAAAGGACGGTGCGGGTGTCCCAAAACTGGGTTGTGCAGTAGAAGTAGCTCCAAAACCAAACGAAGGCGTAGCTGTGGCAGGAGCAGGCGCTGTCTGACCCGCAGACTGTGGGGCAAAACTGAAAGTGGAACTGGGCTGGGCACCAAAAGCTGAACTAGTAGAGGAGGTTGTAGCTGGGGCTCCAAAACCAAATGAGGGAGCTGCCGATGTTGGTGCAGCACTCTGTCCAAATCCTAAAGACGGTGCAGCAGTTGCCTGCTGAGATTGACCAAAACCTGATACTGGGGTCGGACTACCCCAGCTTATAGTGGATGAAGCGGTTGTAGCGGCAGGTTTTGAAGCACCAAAACCGAATCCAGTAGGTGTGCCTTGAACTTGTCCAAATGTTGAAGCTTGTGTAGTGGGAGATTTAAATCCGAAGGCAGACTGTCCAGGTGTGGGACTACTGAAACTAAATCCAGTTGATGCCGAGGTGGCAGGAGGTGAAGTGAAGGAGAAGCCACTACTGGGAGCAGCACCAACAATCCCACCACCAAATGGTGATTGAGAAGTTGTTGTCGCAGCTGCGGGTGCACCTCCAAATGAGAAACTGCCTCCGGAAGTTTGACCAAATGCTGGCGCAGCAGATGCCCCTGCTCCACCGAACGAAAATGCTGGTTTGGCTGTTAAAAGAACACACAACATATTAAAATATAAGTTAATTTACAAAATAAATAATAATTACATTTCTGTAATTTGTTTTTTTTTCGTGTCATAATACAATCGAATGATATTCATGAATTTCACTTGGCTTTGACCAAGATTTTGAGAGGCTTTCAGGTAAAATAAACCTGTACTACATAATTACTTAGTTTAGTAACAAATAAAATCATAACCCTACATACTCGGGAGTTCCACAGTTTTAAACAAAAACATAACCTTTAAATGGTAACAATAAGTTCAATTTCAAAGTTAATTTTAAAAAATCAATTCAAATTAATGGTTGGTAGAGTCACAATAGATGTGAAATATAACGTTTAAATTGACTTTGGCTAGGTTTTCTAATTCATTTTGAAAATAATTTTGATTTGTGCGCAAAATAATATAACCTGTAGCTGGCGATGCTGCACCGAACGCCGGAGCTGCCGTAGTCTTCGGAGTCCCAAATGAAAAACTCATCTTGTAAACAATGTATTTATGTGAAAACTATAATAAATTTGGTAAATACACTTATTTTTTTACGAAAACTGTATAACGAAGCACAACGTCCATACCCACAAACGAAACGCTCAAATTACGAAAAATGACAGATCTGAGATCAGTGCTACCAACATAAAATTGAAAATTTTTTATTATACCATCACTAAAAAAAGTGTGCGTATTTTTTTTACTGTCCGGTATATACAATTTGTTGAATATTTTATTTTTTTTTATTTTATTAAAATTTTTTCCGTGGGGTTGCCGGCTAAGAATAGCACCTCTGCTCTTTTTGCTGGTTTTTCGAGCATCCTGTAAGAGGCAGGAAATCGAAAAATCAGATCGGGACCGTGAGATTGACCACCTCACGTTCTTACATTTCAACTGGTCAGAAAAGGCACAATGAGCCTCGAACGCCTTTAAGCGCAATGGAGAGCTCTTGATGCCTCCCTATGCTCCTGAGTGGGGCTTAGGCCTCCCGCATTGTTGGTTTGGAGGGGATCCGCTTTGGGCTTGATTTGTGTGGGGCCGGCTTTTCGGTTTGATTTCTTCGATCGAGCTAGGAGGCCGGTTTCATGCGGGTCGGGTTTGCTGCGGATTGGTCTCCTCCGGGCTGGCTTTCGTTGTGCGGGGGGCCATAAAGGGAGTATGTATGTATGTATTAAAATTAAAGATTTACAAAGTATATAAAATTAATATGAACAAGACACAATACATAACATTTAAATACAATAACACTCCGTCGATAGAGCAAAGCTCGTGTTCGACAGAGGAATACATAATATGTTATTGAGTAACAATGAATCTTTTGATTGGCATTTTCTAATACATATTTTTTCATGTTTTTCCCCCGCTTAGTTTCGTAAAAAAAAAATATTATCTATTATTGCCATAAGAAATTAAACACTGAACAAGGCCACACTGAACAAACACAATAAAAAAAAGTTTGTTATGTTGGCGCTCTGAGTCTATCTTCATTATTTTCCCACCAAAATCTGATACCTACCACTGAGTACACTATTTCTTATGGTTTTGTCTCCTGTAGAAAGAATAATGTTGGGTCATTTTTATAAAAAAAAAAAAAATATTTTTATAGATAGCGTGAATTATAGATACAAGTTATATTATATTTTTGTTTTGGAGATTTCACTAAGTGCAGGTATAAATAGGGATTGCAATCCGGTCTCATTTTGAATCCGGCCGGATCCAACCGGATTTTCGTCAGTCCGGCCGGATCCGACCGGATTGAGGTAACCTTGATGAATTAACATTTTTAACAATAATGTGTACTACAACTTTGTAGAAGACATAATTATCTACAAAAAGTGTCGCGGCAGCATACGTCTAACTATTATAATAATGCCACAATAAGTGTTGACTTATTAAAAAAAAAATATTTGAAATGCGGTAGAGATATAGGCGTCACTGGGGTACGAGCCGGACGGGAGGGGACCATTAGAATGCTACATTATTCCAGATTAACATAGCCTATAGAATATTTTGATAAAGTTAGGGATCTTTAAAGATCATAAGAAAACTGAATTATTTTTTTAAATACCTATGTACCTACCCGTGCGAAGCAGGTACAGACTGCTAGTATACTATATTTTATTGACTAAATAATTGTTTAATATTCTCACCATTTTTCTAACAGGTGTCTTCATTCGATAATCAATACTTCCAATACGATCAGTAAACACTAGCTTTAAAATCCTACATTGGGCACAAGGAGCAATAGCAGCATTCCACTGCGCTCAGTGTTACGCATTTGCCTCCTTTTCTCTTTTTATCTTTATGGGTACCTACCCACAATTTTACCTACAATGACCCTGTGAAATTGCTAGGGATACGAGTTCGAGTTCTGTCCATGTTGAGTTTGTTGAAAAATCATTTGATATGATAAACCGGATCCGATCTCCGGATCCGTCAATTTGCGCCGGATCCGATATGATCATTTTGATGCCGGATCCGCCGGAATACCGGATCCGGTTTTCCGGATTGCAATCCCTAGGTATAAACTTAGGCTCCTTTTGTTGAAGAGATGATGATAATAATTTAAAATTAGATAAGGTTCTTATTTGGTTTTTTTTTTGGTTTAACCAATTATTATTTATAAATAGCTTTAATTATGCCAAAAAAGTCTTTCCAAGTTAAATAGGCAGGTAGAAGTCTGGAAGTCAAAAGCAAGTATACAATATTTCTCTAAGTTCAACAATTGTTCAAAAATTGGCATTTCTTTTGCCAGTGTTGTTCAAAATGTGCTTCTTATTCATTGTGTTATCAACATCCTCAGTAGTTTGTTTCAACAGCGACCAGCTCACCACTTTCTCCAATCCAATTCTAATTACTTCTGAGAAGTCTGAAGATACTGTAGGTACCTTTCTGAATTTCTCTGAAAATGTCGCTCAATAAGATCTAAATGAGCCACATATGAACTTGATAGTTTTTAAGGTTATATTATTATCTATGCTTGCCTATCTTCTTCTTCACATCCATTTCTGGAGCCTGCATATTATATACTTGATCAACTCCTTCTACATTATAATATAGAAGGCAGTGTAAGGGTAAGAACACGTAGAAAGCCGATTCTGACCCGCGCCGACCGGCGCAAATAATGTTACTATGCATTTGAATGGGGATACCCACAGAAAAAGCAGGAACCCGCTTTCCGACATGCCCATTTAAATGTATTGAAACCATAGACAACAATCTTTGAGCCGGTCGGCACGGGTCGGAAACGGCTTTCTACGTGTTCTCACCCTACGGCAGTAATTTATGTAAAACCGTAGACAAAATAATAACACTTGTGGAGTTTTCATAAATAGTTTAATTTGTATAATAATTTTACAATGAGAAAAATACAAGGACAGAAATATAATAATATTAAATTCAGAAACATTATGAATTACTCAATATAATTACGATAATAATATTAAAAATTACACATCAATATATTGTATTAGGTACATGAATTAATAACATTACAAAATCTACTTTAAAGTTTACTTTATATTACAAATATTAACTTTCTACCATATTATTACGAATAAATTGATGTATTTAATTGATAATTTAATTAAATAATAGACTATTTGCCGTGCTATGACTTGACACATATGGCAGCTGCATTGCTTTTAACTAGAAAATTTTTATAAGATTAAAGTGCATATAATAAAAGGTACTGTTACTCAATGGAATAATGATATTTAATAATTTCTATTTTTCAATTGATTTTAATTATTCACAAGAAAAATAAAAAATTTTAAGTACATACTTAATAAAATTTATCAAAAAGTTACTTTCAAGAACCACGTTATCGTTCATTTATTTTAATATACATATTAATGTGTAAATTAAGAATGTTTTTTTTTTATTCATTTAATTATCTTTTTGGTTTTAAAAGAAATATTGATTGAAAGGACTTACATTTCATTTGAAATTTTTTTTTTTGAGCTTCTTATAAATATGTAGAATTTTATACTTCATCTTTTTGCAGTTTTAGCGACTCTTCATTTGTTTGACTTGGGACATCTTTTAATTTAAGGCGCATACAATTTTTAAATATGATTAAATTATGTCGTTCCATAAATTTTATGTAAGTACTTAAACATAATTGATAATAAAAACTTACTGGTTTGTTTAATAAATTAAGTATTATTTAACTTAAATTAACATATCATTAGGAGGGAATTTATATAATATGTATTATAATACAAAATATTTACAAAACAAAAACCTAAAATTATAATCACAACAGAAGATTTAATCTATATAATCTTGTTTATCCTTAGCTTATACTTTGAAGAAGTACAAAAGATACTTGTACTTAAAAAACACTGGTAGAAATGTTATAATATTTTACATTTATATCTTCGTTAGTATTTTTAATGTGTATTTTTAAATAATAACTAACCTTACATAAATGAACACAATATTACTTAAACAATTAATAATAAAAAAAAACAAATCTGTAAAATATACAAAAGAAATTGTATTATTTTGTAAAATTATTTACATAAATTTATAATTTAAACAACTTATTAATTCATAATAAAAAGATAAATAATTAAATTCTCTTATGTAGTTTTAGTTATTACTTATATTATTATTATAGATAAATAAAATACATATTATATTATCAATTAATTAATCATGACCAAACAGTGAATAGAATTTATTCGCAATTTTGGTGAAAATAATCTCCCTACATTTATTCACCCCTAAACCCAGATAGGATTTGAACCTGATGTATTCCTAGTTGTATCATACTAAGACCAGCATTCATAAACCTTAAATGTATGGGGAAAGGTGCTTTCTTATATGATCGGAAAAAAAAAATAGTTTTTTAGGGAACATCCCTGTGCTATAATTTTTTACATAGTAGAACTGAATGACAGGATGACTAGTTGAGGGTATTATTTCTGTGAAATCTGGAGACATCTCTAGGAAATAGTGAGAATTGTTTACTATTTAGCTGCATCCAGTTTTTTAAGGGGTTACTTTTCATCGAATTGAATCCCCTTTGTGAAAGCTACCAGCTGTGTTTATACTTATCCTTTTTTTTTTAATAGATTCATCTAAAATGCTATATTAAAATATTTACAGTTACAATAAATTATCTACGACGCTATGAATTTTAATATTAAGAAAGTTTTGTTAAGTACATTTTTCTAATCACAATTATCGATAATGATATACATAAATAAAAAAGCTACTTAACGAAATTCACTGGGCTAAGAAAATTTTATTAGTTGAACTGAATTTACGGGATTTGAAAAAATCTTTGAAATTTTTTTTTACATACATTAAGGTTCTTAGATATAAGTAATACTTTTGGTAAACATAAAAAATATTTTGTTCTATGCTGTATTAACTGCAAATGAGAGATACTTTAGTCACAACTGAACTCGAAGCGTCAAATCTACGAGCAAACAAAATATGAATATTTGGAAGGTTTCCTAAACTCTAGATACTTAATGCCCATGAATAAAATTATATTCAAATATAGTTAAGATTATAAGAAAATTTGTATACTTTTCACAACACTATAAATAATTATTACTCATCTAAGTAAATAAATTTTGATTAAAATCTATATGTAATTAAATATACACAAATAGAAATAAATACAGCCTACAGAAATAAATAAGTTTCACATAATATTCTATTTACAACTTTTAAACAAACAAATGCATGCTACGTTAGTAAAAGGAATAACAGTTTTTTCTTTTACTGGGACAGTTTTGTATTTAACTTAACATGATTGTGCTAAGTGTTTACAATAATGTTTTATTAAGGGTGGCCCATAACGCAAGATTTGAATTCACCACTATTTGTAAGTGTTGTTTAATACCTCATTTGATAGTTGATGGTTTGAGGTTTGTAAATGACTCAGTTCAAAAAAGTTGTATGAAATATGGTTGGAATAGGCATTTAACTTCGTCCTCCTAACACGTTAAAACCATGCACTTTCTCATTTCGATGAAAAGAATAAGTCTCCTAGGTTGTGTGATTCAACAATAGATTTCCTTTGTTATGGAGTTAGGTATTCAAAGTAAGAGGTCTCTCCTATCAAGCCCACAAATATGTGTGCCTTGAGAAGAAAATTTAATATTCAATTAACCAAAATCAGCCACATTTTTGCAAAATTTTGCGGGAAAATGTTGAAAATAGAGTGCGCATGTGATGGCAAAGCAGGGGAAATATTTGCCTTATGTGCCATTTCATACATAACGCTATCCTATTTGCTTTGCGATTTATTAAAAAATCATGTTCATTATATGATTTAAATCTTGCGATAATTTTGGGTCACCTGTACTAACAGATTATTGAATAATTATTATCTATACGTATGAATAATTATTATCTATAATAAAATATTCTTTGGAAGGAAGAGAAATTATATTGAATAATATTATGCCAGACATATTTTAATTACAGACGTGTTCTTCACGTTTGTTTCGACATTTCTCGCATACGACATTGCAACACCACACGAATCGACATCTGCATTTGTCTTCCACTTCTTTGATCCTCGTCTGATATCCCCGACCACAACACAGAAGTCTGCAGCCGTCCGGACCAGCGCTAGTTCTGTTGCAAGCCCTCCCGTGAGTGCCCATTATTCCCATTCTAAAAAAAAAAAAAAAAGAAAATTATTGAAATTGCCGTGAATTTTAATATAATAATAAAGTCTGTAAGACAACATAAGAAACTCACTGTTCGTTTTGTTCGCAGTAGTCTGGAGAGTCGTCCAAAAATACCAAGTCAGTTTTATTTGGCTTCTTCATGTCGGGGTGGTAAGGTCGTAGCTTTTTTGCCTTTCTTCCGCGCTTGCGATCAACCACCTAAAAATTCAAAAATGAGAATACATGAACAAAAGGCGAGTCTAAGGGTGCATCTACACCAAACAAACATTGAGACGAATCCAGAAACAGAGCATTCTCTTTTTTATGGTTGATATTGGACACCATGGAAACAGTGAGAAGCAAGAACTAATCAATGAGCGATGACAATTCCATATCAACGATTAAGAAAATATACTTTACTTCCAGCTCTGGCTTTATGTTCGTTTGGTTTAAATGCCCTTGGCTTAGGGCACGAATTGAAGAACTATATTTATGAACTGGCTCAGGGTTAAGGACTGCCTGTTAAGTGTTTTAAAGTATTTAGGTAAAAAAATGTGAGGTCACAGAGAGACGTTATGTTAATAAGTAATGTTTATACCACAGGGTCTCAACTCAAGACTGAAAGGGACGAGACACCGAAAAAAGTGGAAAACCTATGCTTTATTTATACAAACAGCATTTACTCAATGTATTTTTTGTTCAATTTGAGGGATAAAATAACTTACTTTGACGTGTGATGCTCCTTCATACCGCTGAGCCAGAACTTCTCCAACCACTCTGAAGTTAGGCAGTTTCCTCCAGCAAACCCGCACGGAACACGATCCTGACATTCCGTGACATTTGCACACTCTCTGCATTCTTGATCTGATGGCTCTCCGTCCAGCTTCGTTGTTATGCAGGTTCATGATGCCGCTGGGTGAATCACGGTTCTCTCTGGAGTCCACAAACTCTTTACTGAATTGTTCGCCATAGTGAATGTCCTGTTAAAAATAAAAAAATAATTAGTATATTTATTTTGATTAATATCTCTACATACATAAAAATGGAGCCCTATTCCCTTGGCCATTTTACGTTTTTTTGCCAATTTCTTTTAAAAAAAATTGGTATGTTTGCTATTGTCAAGAGGAGGTTCTTATAAATGAAAAAATTTCAAAATTGCACGAAACATTAGAAATTTGAAAAAACTTAAAAGTAGGTAACATGTACCCAAACCTGCTGGTCAGCAATTAGGCAGTTGGTACGATTGTCGGACAGAATATGCCATGTTGCCATGTAAACATAGTTTAAAACAGATGCATCGGTAGGAATTAATATATTGGCTAAATAGGTAATAGATTTATCATTATGCAAATTCGAACTCAATTATATTCATAGTAAAGATAGCAGTTTCAGTATAAAACAGGTATTTAAGCTATATTAATGTTATATGGAATTTTGCTACTAAAACGACTCATCTATCCTCAAATAGATGGCGCTAGTAGTCAAAAGTGTTCTACTTATTACTAAAACGACTCATCTATCCTCAAATAGATGTCGCTAGTAGGCACAAGTGTTCGACTTATTTGAAATTCAAATTTGAACTTTTATTTTTTTTTCTGAGGTTGGACTCATGAGCAATTCACAATTTATCAAAAAATTGCTCCTTTACCGAGCGAAATTCCGTATAACGAGTACGTACGATTTTCGAGTTTCACATTAGAAAGGGAAGTCCCGTTTTCACGTCATTTACCTACATACCTATTTGTGAGACGCGACATATATCATATTATGATATCTAGTAAAATCGAAGAAATCAAAATAAAAATGTCGTGTTGATAGTTAGATACCTCAGAACAGCCTCCCCATTGCCAGTTCCTGGGCGCTTTCTTCCTGACCCTGTTGTCGCAGGAGCACTCGTTCAGCTCCCCCCTAGAGCAGGCTCTGGTGATGGCCCAAGTCACGGAAGCTGAAGATATGGAGTACACGAAAGCGGCTTCTCGACTGTCTGCAATTATTTCAACAAAAATAATATTATTATTACCTATCTCTATAGTACCTACTTGTATGTGTAAGTAAAAATGGAGCCCTATTTTCCTTTTGAAAGTTCATAAGAAAAAAAAAAAAAAAGTAGGTAGCGCAGAGCATTAGAAAATTTAAGAAAGCTTAGGTAGGTAACCTTCTTAGGTCCTACTTTTTCAATATAGATAGATACATATCTAGGTAGGTATACTTTTTTCAATTTTGAAATTAAATTGGCGTTATTTGACAGCAACTTTCGGTTGTTTGATAGTACGATTGACATAATGCGGATGCAAAATATATGGTTAAAAACAGATGCATCTACCTAATTCGCATGTAGGTACTTATTTAATATATTATGTACTTTAGAAGCCAACATCCGATTAGCTTTGAACTTTGAAGTCCCAAAACTCTCCTAATTCTGTATTGGACTTCGGTTTCTGGGTTTAGCTTCTCAATAAAGACGCTCCCGAGTAGGGATTGCAATCCGGTCTCATTTTGAATCCGGCCGGATCCAACCGGATTTTCGTCAATCCGGCCGGATCCGATCGGATCCGACCGGATTGAGCTAACCTTGATGAATTAACATTTTTAACAATAATAAAGGCTTAAAATAAAACGGTACGTATACGAAATTAATTTTATTAGGGTATGACTTCTTTTAAATAATAAAAACTATAAAAAATATAGTTTTTTTGAAAATAATTAAACAATTAGATAACATTTTATAAAATTCAAATTGAAATTCATCGAAAATAAGTAACATATTTATATAACCTGCTTGATTGATCATGATTAACGATGTGCAAACTAAAACCGACACCACGAAAAAGAAAGATACACCAACCCATAGTGAAATAAACCATTTGAGGCTGAGTAAGAAACTCCAGATTCGGAGCTTCTGCGATATCGAGAACGTCAGGCAATGGGGTAGAAATAGAAGGCCTTATTGGAAAGACCACGTCAACAGAACTGTAGCCCTGGTATAAGTTTTCGATGATCGAATATCGAAACGATCATCGAAAGAGTTTCGAAATTATATGAAATTATATCATCATAATAAAATGATCGAATGATTCGATCGTTTGATTTTAGAACACTAATTGCACACTAATAAGCGCTTATTAGCGTGCAATTAGCTTTCGATAAAACTCGTACTAGCCCCACTGATCCGGTGATTCTGGTAATTATAAGAGGATGAAATCACATCAACCAGCAGACCCTTGTACGAGCACCAGAGAGATGGATGAGCAGTTGGACATGCGCGTCCCAGGAGTAATACCTATAACCGGGAATAATCAGATACACTCCTATATATTATCAAGAATAAGTCTTTGAGAAATCATTTCAGTTTTATCCTTGAATATAACTGCACACACATTGTGACAGACTACCGAACTAATCTAATAAAATGCAGACAATTATCACAATTATTTTGCTTTTAAAAAGGTTAATATATATTTTATTGGCTAAATAATTGTTTAATATTCTCACCATTTTTCGAACAGGTGTCTTTTCATTCGATAGTCAATACTTTCAATACGATCAGTAAACACTAGCTTTAAAATCTAACATTGGGCACAAGGAGCAATAGCAGCATTCCACTGCGCTTACTGTTACGCATTTGCCTCCTTTTCTCTTTTTATCTTTATTGGTACCCACAATTTTACCCACAATGACCCTGTGAAATTGCTAGGGATACGGGTTCGAGTTCTGTCCATGTTGAGTTTGTTGAAAAATCCTTTGATATGATAAACCGGATCCGATCTCCGGATCCGTCAATTTTCGCCGGATCCGATATGATCATTTTGATGCCGGATCCGCCGGAATACCGGATCCGGTTTTCCGGATTGCAATCCCTACTCCCGAGGTATTTGAGTTTGAACTTTTTAACAACAATCCCACCAAAAGCACATTATTATTTTTTGTTTGTATTAGGTATAGAATTAATTATTATACCCATAGACAAGGGCGTCGCCAAGGGGGTGCCCCCCCCCCCCCCCTAAAGACTTAAAAATGTAGCCAATTCATATTTTCCTCATCCTTCATATAGAAAATAGCCTATGAATGGGTCAAATTGCCCCCCCTGGGTCCCGGGCTGGCGACGACCTTGCCTATAGGTACTTCTGTGTTTCACTTCACACTGTTTCGTTGTATATTTTAATTTTATCTATATTATTCTGACACCAAATATCTACACACATGACAGCAGTCGCAGTCTTTAAATTTGGTTGCTCTACTTGTTCTCAAAAATTTCCAACAGTTCTATAGGTACCTCATGAATGAGTTAATCTACTTGTTCTGTACCTATACATGGACTTTTTTGATATGCCGAACATGTTGAGAATTCTCGCGATTAAGAGTTACGGAGATTTAAACAATTCCATCTATATAATGGCGAACGCTGTTAACGAAAAGTGATTACACTAAGCCAGCCCTCGTAGAAGACGGTCGTAAGCCCGTAGTGGTTTGTTCCATTTAAAAATCGAACATAATTAATGAATTGTTGGTCATTAGTTAGTTGTTATGTACGTTTATATTATTAATCTGTTGTATATTTTTGTATTGAGTTATGCTACTTATAAGAATAAAAAAAAGTTTAATCAGTGGACTACCGCGTAATTGTTGGCCTTCAAAATAAATGGTCATGAAGAGCTACCATCGTCATGGTGTCCACAGCTACCCAGCTACTGGCGCATATCACCACTGATAACGATTGAAAAGTTGAACTCACTTGGGCCCTGCGTTAATTATGTATATGGTAGAAGAACGTGGCACGTTCATGTTAAAATGTTAACCCATTCAAAGCTGTCAACACATCACTAGCTTCTACTGTATAGCGTGATTGACAGATATTTTTTATAAACAGACAGCGTCTAACTACATTTTTAAACCCTTCAATGCACGACTTGATCTAAAACACATATTATTTGTTAAATAGATCGGCCCGTTACTAACTTGATTTTATTTATTAGGTACATACTAGTTCTGTTAACCCGCCCGTCAACCTTTAACCTAACCCAGAATATAAAAAATATTTACTTATTACATGAATAAAATGCAATCAACGACATAAAAACTTAATTGAATTTAGCTAATAATTTATTGCATTATGTTATCGTTGATTCGAATGCGGGATGACGTTCGACGAGTCATAAGTTTGAAATCAAAACAATTCCTTTACTTTTTTTAAAAAATTCAAGAGATGGCGGTGTAGTAGGAAATAAATCACATGTGAAACCTGTTTCCCTATTGTATACCTATATCATTGAAGAAACAGACCCCATTACATAAATTTTTACTGAATTATTATGGTAAGCATGCATTCTCAAATATTGTAAATTAGATGTCAATATGATTTCTTAATATCGCTTCAGCTTACTTCACAGATAAAACATGTCAAGCCTTTGAGAAGATCCAAGGGTAGGCGTGGTCCCATTTGGTTTTAAACTTATGGATTTAAAAAAAAGTCAAAAGGGTAGGTATATTCATAGCTTTATCACGAGCATTTTACGTCAATTGCAGTCAGTTTTTGTTTCAAATACTTGTTAAATACCTGTACTGCAAATTTCACCTAGTCGTTTGAGAATCAAAATTTTCTTGTTGTTTTTTTAGGTATGAGATGGTACCACCGCATCACTTACAACGCTATACGCCGGCGCATCAAGGTCCCAAAGACGAGGAAGACCCTCTCATACCGTGTTTCGCTCCTTCGAAGCAAAGATGAGGGATTTGGACATGGTGTGGGAGGAGGTCATAAACATTGCGCAAGATCGAGCGCAGCGGAGAGCTCTTGTTGCCTCCCTCCCCTAAGTGGGGCGAAAAGAGAGTTTTTAAATCCGAAAGTCCAATCAAATTTATAACTCAACTCATTTTTTTAGTTTCCTCTCTTCTTCTTCGTGTGCCGTGTCAGGTCACCCCGACGTTGGCGATCACTTCGGCGAAAGCTTCTCTGTCTTGCACTACCCGGAACGACTCCTCCACGATTTTGCAAAAATTACTTTCTCATAATCGATTTCATCTTAAGACTTTTAGGTTAGATACTTTGTCATTTTTCTCATTCTAAAGGTCAAACACGAAGGAGAATTACATAATAACAAACAAAATTGTAGTTTTATCGTAATAGTAGGAAATTGTTTTGATTCCACCGTCACCATCAGATAGCATAAATCTGTGGATTAAAAGGAACCAGTTCAATAACCCTACAGAGCCGAATCCCGGTGTTTACCAATACGCGGAGTATTGGGATATGGGATAAATGACTGATAGTTTAGTGATGATGGATAGGGTAGATACCTAAGTACTATACATGGAATAGCTCCAGGAGAACCCATGCTCCTTAATGCAATGGTTTTATAGAAAAGCGGTCCCCCAATCGAACGGCCGTTATACAAAGAAAAATCTAATTTTAAATTTTGAAGTGGCTGATAGCCTTGTGGTTACAACGCTGGCTTTCGGAGGTCGTGGGTTCAATCCCAGGTGCCGACCATCATCCATCATCCTCTTTCACGACACAAGCTTTAAGTAGCTTACTGTGAAAGAGTCAAAGTGCATTTGTGTTCACTTTGAGTGAGCACAGATGCATTTATTTAAAAATATATATTTTCATATTTTCACAAACATACAGTTTTTTTAATACATACATAATAAAAAATACAACACATAAACCAGCAAATATATACCTACACTTCTTACCAAGTAATATTGGAAAAGTATTTGAATTTAAACTTTAATGCCTATAATCTTCTTTACTGTGGTAACCAAGCTACGCTAATCGACACTAAACGTCAAGAATGCACCGTCTCTTTCCCACTTTCGTTATTTCACTGCCAACAGTGAAAGAGAAAAATAGTGTATTTTCTATTATTACTAGAGTACGAATTTCTTTGGGACTTCAGAATAAAACGTTCGATAGGATTATAGTAGGTAGGTACTTGGGAATTAAATAAAACACCTATTATAATATTATTTTCAATGTTGAATTCGATTCTGGTCTGTCATCGGCTGTCAATATAATCATATTATTACTCAATAGGCGTAGGTACCTACGAAGGTTTTATAGTAGTGTGTTGAGAAATAGAAAGGCTTGGTTTTTGTCTATGTTATCACAATGTAAACGGAACATAGACAAACACGTCATCAGATAGTGCTGTCACTTATGGCTAGAACCCATAGAATTTTATACAAAACATAGAACCAAATAATGAAAAATATTACAACTTTGGTTGGCAAAAAAGTGGTCAAGTTTCTTAGTTGAGTTTACCTACTCTAAAGATATTCTAAACGAGGTGTAGGTAGACAATGCCTTACCAACTGAGAGGACTCCGCCAAAAATATCCGAAGAGTTGGGATTCTGTACCGTGCTGCAGTTCCATCTGCTGTGCCTGAACTGGTGCTGGCACTCGTCTATCCCAAGTTTGGCTCCAACAGCCACGCTCTGAAATCAAAACGTATACATCAATATTATTAAACTTTGGTACCTACTTTTATAAGAACTTAGGTACCTACTCAGCGATGGAAATATCTTTAGTATCTAAATTTTCTTTCACGATTTCCAAACCTAAAAAAGAGAACAACAGTCTTGCGGACTATGATCAAAATGACGAAATACCTATACTTACTCGTGGTTTGAAATCAATTAATGATATTCACATTATTTGATTTCAGGATAAGAAAAGAAAATTATTATAGATCTGACTGATTTCGGATTAGAGAGGTTAGTTTCGAGAATCAAACCTGGGACCTCTTGATCAGAAGTTAGCGCCTATAAGACTAAGCTACCGGCGAACCCGTTTGAACTTTCCGCAGAACCCATCAGGGTTTCGAGAAAAGCTGGTATAACTGAGTAGATCATACCGAGACAGTCTACAAAACAGCACATAAAGACATTTACATGCTTGTAGTGGTTCATAAGTTAGCAATTTTAATTGGGTACTAATATTTAAAAAAATATTATTTTCAAATAAAACATTAATTTCAATACAGTGTGTTTCAGAGGTTCAACGAATTGGTATATCTATACCTACCTAATATACATAAAAATCGGGTTATTGCAAACACTTATAACTCGAAATCGGCTGAACAGATTTTTATGATGCTTGGTTTATTGATTTACTGACAACAATGGCATCTGTGAAGAAGTCCATTACAACACTATTATTATTTACAACCATTGAGTTTCAAAACATTGGTAAGCAGATTATTGATAGAATTTCTTCCAAGCTTTCAGAAATATTTTTTTAAAATTCAAACATAAGTAGGTACCTATTTTAAACGTATTTTGTATAAATTTCAAATTTGAAATCAATATTCAATATTCATAGTAATGACTACAGTAAAAGCTAGTTTTTAAATAACTAATGACTCTAACAAGTCATTCTATGATGAACTCTAACATTCTTTAAGATCTAGTCCTGAAAAATTGTCACAGGAATCTAGACATAATTAGAACATTGTGCACCAACAAAGCCAATAGGCAATAAATATGAGACATTTACAAAAATGGATATAGTCATATCCTTGCGCCAAATACATGACAGCAGTCGCAGCCTTTAAATTTGGTTGCTCTCTTGTTCTCAATAATTTTCAACTTTTATCTCTATATTTCATTAATTATTTACTATCCAATTGTTGCATACATGAGATTTTTCGACATGTTGAACATATTGAGAATTCTCATGATTAGGAAATTCGGAGACTTAAACATTACCACCTAATGGCGAACGTTGTTAACGTAAAGTAATGACACTAAGCCAGCCTTCGAAATAACAGTAGAAGACGTTCGTAAGTCCGTAGTGGTTTGTTGCATTTAAAAATCGAACATCATTAGTGAATTGTTAGAGTCATTAGTTGTTACATATTCTTTTAGTTTTTAAATGTGATGAGAAATAAAAATTTAGGTACCTACCGATAAAACTTTGACAGACAAACTGCACAGCTGCTTTTGTCTGTCGCTTAGAATATCCAAGTTGTGGCAATTGTCTCTGTGCAGAGATGGCGACATAACTTCGTTAGTGGTGGAGGGGTCAGCAGGGGTTGACAGGCCCAGATTCCTGAAAAGACATAACGTTATACGTTAATTTCATTAGGGGTGTGTTGGTAGTCTATGTAAGAAAAGCCTTCAACTGTCTATACATATAATTTTGAATAAAACAAATAAATAGTTTTTATAAATGTTAGTGATGGCCAGATGCCCGGACGACAGATGGACCAAAAGAGTAGTGGAGTGGCAGCCTAGACAATGAAGAAGAAATGTATAGGCAGGCCCCATGCCAGATGGGCGGACGACATCGCGAAGGTTGCGGGCCGCGCATGGATGAAAGAGTTGAATATTCTTTTGACAAAGGTTTTTTTTATGACATTGGTTTTCAATAATTTATTTAGTGACTTGTGTTTGAGATCTAAAAAGAACACGTTCCTCAGATTTGAAATATCCTACCACAATAATTCGGTAAAATTTAATTTTAATGGATTCTATTCTTCCAACTACATACCTACACAATAACGTAGCATGTTTCACATGTGACTTATTTCCTACTACACTGCCATCTCTTGGATTTTTTCAAAAGTTACGAAACTATAGATAGAGGAAGTATTACAAACTTATGATCCGTCGAACTTCATCCTGCATCCAAATCACTAATAATTATAACAAAATACAATAAATCATTACCTATATTTAATACAGTTTTTATGTCATAAACTCATGTAATTAAGTCAAAATTTCTATTCTGGATTAGGTCGAAGTTCGATGGGCGGGTCATCTAGTATTTTATAATTATTCTCAGCCATTTTCGTCGAGAAATCGATTAGTTTGACGAATAAAACGGCTGACTCTTTCATTTTATTTCAAAGAACAGCGTTTTTTTTTTCAGTTAATAAACCTAAAAGTTTTATATTGTTTTTTTACAGCAAAAACATCGCGCATCGGTTGACAAATAAGATGTGGCTATTGTTTTGTTTTATTTATTTATTTATTTTATACTTTATGCATATTAATGTTTTCGTTATCTTTCAGCGCGAATAAAATTAGGATGAATCACGGGCCGTTATGACGGGAGCCGCTGGGTCCGGACAACACACCTATAAGCATTTTATTTACCCTACGACCAGACGAACTTCAAATTGTTCCTACAGGGCGTCCACTACTAACTTCCTTTTATATTTCACGGAAAAGATAATAATACCTAATAATGGTTTATTCATGAAAATATATACAAAAATACACTCATGCATAAATGACAAACAGTAGGTACACAGTTATAACAAAGCACACAAAGCAAAAACGATATTTTGATCAGGTTAGCAAGTGGCAAATAGGTACATAGATATTTCATGTTATAGAAAAAAAAGTATAAAAATATTATAGAGTATAGTTATGAATTTATCACCAAAGCATCAAAATAAACTAATACATAAGTAGGTGATGCCACCAGCACCACTCAAAGTTCATTACATATTTAAAAAAAAATGCGTAAAATTATAGGTTATCGTATTTTTAACAAAAACTCCAGATACGAAACAAATTTATCCTCGGGATCGAACCACGGGCCACGACCTCCGCACACAACACTGCGAAAACACGCATTGAAACCGCTGGGCTCGCGCATGAAATACAATGTAGACCTGATGAATAACTACTCTTCTCTTGCGGTTTTCAGGCAAAACGTAAGAGCACACCTGACGTTAGAGCAATAACTTTTTTTATCTTCCTTGTCCCTTATTCCTATCTTTCACTCTTTTCTTTCTTCCCATTATCCCCAGCTGAGCCTGTACATATTGTTACATGAGTATTTTTTTCTTTTTTTTCTGTTGTTTTCCATACTTCTAACCTACTCGCTGTAAACTACTCGTCTACGTATATACTTTACTGGTGTTTTTGTTGTCCATACAATTTATGTAATTGTTTGTAATAATATCACTGTTTGTATATATTTGTTTAATAAAAATAAATAAATAAAATAAAACCTTACTCACTGTCATGCACTACCAAACCATTTATTTATTCAAGTCCAAATTCCAAACTTCAAGAGCTCTCCATTGCGCTCGATCTTGCGCAATATTTATGACCTCCTCCCACACCATGTCTAAGTCTCGAAGGAGCGAAACACGGTATAAGAGGGTCTTCGAGTCTTCCGGACCCTAATGGGAGGAAGAACAGAGCTCTCCTCGGCCAACTGTCATTCGGCATCCTTAACACATGTCCCCACCAAGTCCATCTCCTCTCTGTAATGGGCCTACGCTGGATGCGCCAGCGTATAGCGTCGTTATTGATGCGATGATATCATCATATACCTAAAATTATCCTGAGGAACTTCGTTTCGAAAGCGGTTATATAGAATAATTGATTTTCAGAAGTGGTTGGTAGACTAGCGGTTACGACGCCGGCTTTCTTACTGTTTCGTTCGGAGGTATTGGGTTCGATCCCAGATGCCAACCATCTTCCTCTTTCACGACAAAGGCTTAAGGTAGCTTACCGTGAAAGAGTCAAAGAGTGTATTTGTGTTAACTTTTAGTGAGCACAGACACATTTATAAAAAAAATCTTCAAAGTAATATTTAGTAAACGCAACGCTGTAGATTGGTCCGTTTACGTTGAGCCCGTCAAGAATCTCTTAAGAAAATTAAAGTAAAAACTCCCCAATAAAAATATCCAAATATTGCGATAGTCTAACTCTGGAGATTATAGGATCATCCACCTATAGGAGATAACGTTAAGCGAATCTTGCCATTGCGAGATCCAACGAGTCTAAAGGAGTATTCCGCTTGATTACATCTAATATTCCACCATAAATTATTATCATATAATAACATTCTTACTTTATACACGAAGCAAAAAGAAAAGTTTCACGATAAACAAAAGAAAACGACTTATTTTGAACTGAAACAAAATATTAAGTAAAAGGACTTATGTCGACGGTCCCAAAGTAGGTATAATAATCCAAATAATCACATGTGGAAAAAAAAAACAATTTTCGTTTAATTATAAAAATAATGTGTGCAGTTTATGAGTAGGTAGGTAAGTATATCTTCCGATTAAAATAGAACTATGTATAAAGTAAAATAAAAAATGCTCTTTTCTATAGGTAGATTTCCGTATTTTTTAATGCAATAAGATTCAATCAGCAAAAAGTATCCGATGAAAGTCTCGAATCAGGCAGATACGATTTCTTCTTTCTTTCTTTTCCACAATATAAATATGATTACGATGTCAATTATATACAATGTGCATTTTTTGAAAACCGAGTATACCTAATGGCATTATCAATTTTTTGCCACATTAATAAAACCCGACATTACATGGAAATATGTTGTGTATAATTTCAACTCATTTAAGTTGTGCTGAAATAGAACAACACTAAACTTTTATTTCCTTCTCCTGATGTAAACTTATTGAAATAATGTATATTCGATTTTATAGGTACTTGGGGCGTCGATATTAGAATAAAACAAAATACTTTCTACAGAGAATTGAATTGATCGTAATGTTCGTATGTATGGGGAAATACCTATTAGAGTCGAAATTTTTTTTGGTGGGATAGCGTCTCTGCTTTATCCGACTAGGGATGCAGGTTCGAATCCCGCGGAGGGGCATGGGGTGCTTCTGAGAACTATTCAGAAGATATTCTGATTTGTGAAGCGATAAGCGCGTCATAACCAAATCTCTCATTAAATTTCCAAGTAGATACCTATGTTCCCAATAAATAGAAATTTCAACGATTTTTCATAACAAAGAGCTGTCAGTAAGTACCTAGGTAGATTTTTTTTCTAGCCAACCAGTCTCATCAACTTTGAGACAGAATGCCAACCTCGGCTAGAAATTTTATGTCAAAAGCACACAAAAAATCTCACCCAACCGGGAAACGAACTCGGGAAATTTTCCGTAGTTAGTCGAGGTACCTACAGAAGCTATGCTAAAATGTGGTGAGGCATCACAGTTAAAATAATATCTTCGAGAAAATTGCGTTTTGACGATAGGAAAAATTAACGACTTTTATACGCGTGAGTTTTCGCATCCACCTACAACTATAGCTATATCAAAAAAAAAAACATGGCGCCTGTATCGTCAAGTTTAAATAATAATGTAGTTATAATATAGGAATAATAATAAATAGCATGTTATACGCCTTGATGTTAATCGTAATAAATTATAGGTAAGAATAATAATAAAACAAATGAATCGCAATGAATCAACAGTTTGACGAATAAGAGAGTCTTGTGTTCATCGTGCTGAGATGCGGGGGGTAGATTTATACCCCGTGGCTGGCCAATCAGAGCCTTCGTTATTTACAGTCTCCCACCCCATTGGCTCATTGCTAACGGAATGTTTTGTTTTTGTTTACTATTTATGTATACATTTTCCTTTTGTTTTTATTTGTATGTTTTATTCTTCTTGAAAACAAAAACGTTCGCGAAACAAAAGCAGCTCTCCATAACGAATAAGTAAGTCCCTCTATTATTTTCATGCAGGGCGTTCCGTGGTATATGAACCAGATATGAATTATTATACCAAACATTCCGGACGTTTGTAATAATATTTTTTTACCCATCACGCGTGTCCCGTAAAGCGTAGGCAGAGAGAACGGACCTCCACTCTTTTCTATCTAATCATACTTCCTCCACCAACATTACATTTCATTCATATTTCTCTTACTGCCCTAATTGAGAACGATGTGTTCGATCCACGTCCTTCTCGGTCGGCTAGGCTTTCAAATTACACTTTTACTTTCAGCCTTATAAATACCCTTATAATTAATAAAGTGAAACTGTATTTTTAGTGGCTAATAAATGTAAATGGAAAAAAATTACACACAAAATTTTTAGGTGTTTTAGGTATTTTCAATTTTTACCCATGACTAGAATCCTGGATTAGATAGGACAGGAGAGATTAAAATGAAGAAGGGATTTCAACAATTGGATAAATTTTAAACGCCGTAAATTTTCATTGGAAGGTACGCGCGTGCTGAAAGGCCCTGTATAGCAACGATTTCCTCCGGGGTACACCATCGTAAAGTTATAAAATATACCTATATATTATGATTATTATTTTTATTTACATGGATGGTAGATCTAGTGGGGTAGGCAGAGGATACTTCAGCTATTTACTACAACTAACCGGCGCCCTACTGCAAGATTGTGAGGGCTCTTTTTCAACATGAAACTACTATTTTTATTTTTCAATTTAAGCGTACCTACAATAATTAAAAAGCTTCCTACACTTGAAAAAATGTGAGTATAAACTGTAAAATTATGAACAGTTAATGAATCATTTCATCCTAGATCTAATAATTATGCTTGACAACGTCCTAAAGAGCACATATGGGCGAACCTTCACAATCATTCTTGCTAACTGCAAGCTTTGCTTCGGGCGCCACAAATCTTTGACAAATAGGTATCTCTATCAGATCTCGTAGCTAATAAACTCACTTTTTTTTTTAAACTTTCGAAAACCCAACCACCATGATACATAAAATTAAAACCAGTAGGTATGTGCCTAGACAGTGCCCTTATTCTCGTAGCGGTCTTAATACGCTCTTATCTTGATTGACAATCATAAAATGGCGGATTGGTATTCACAAAACAAGATATCGAGTAGATATCTTAAAAATTCGTTATGTTTGAAATATCAGTATGAAAATGATCCAGTTCAAGATAGGATTAAGATTAGATTCCGATAGTTTTGTGAATACGACTGCTTGCGATCGTGTCTTAATCTTATCGTTAAGTAATTTTTAAAAGCGATTGACTACGAGAATAGCCCTACAGAATTATTGTATATTATAAGAACGATTTGGGTATTCTAAATCTTTATTGAATGATCCAACAACAAACCAAATAAAGAAATATTAAAAATGGATTATTATAAAGGTTTATAAAAACACTTAATATGGTTAGTCATGAACTGAACTTTGATCTCTACGGAGAAGAAAAAAATGATTCAATAGTATTAAAGTACAAAAAAAAACCTAACGGAAAACAAACAAAACTAGAAACTTCCTCAGAAATCTGCACGGATATGCAGAAAAGTGGAGAAAAATAGGTTTGGACGAAAAGGGGATGATAAAAATGACATTGTTGAAAATAAATTAACAAAAGATAACCAATCTGAGTTTCATATTCTTATGACATAGAAGAATTCACTACATTCAGTGAGAGTCATTATAAAAAGCGAACGAACTTCATCTTATATCTAGAGGTAAGGAGTTTTCTGTTAACAAGAGTAACCAAACATTCGCCCTAGCGCGTGCTGGGAATGGGTGGCAACTGGTGAAAGACAGCCAAGTACCTATTCAGCAAAGTGGAACTATATTCCATTTGTAATCCCCTGAACAGCCTACTCGCTAAATAGGGGAAATTATCATGTGCATACACTTGTGGATCTGAATGGGGGGTAGGTCCCAATGAGTGGATGCAACAATAACCCCCACATCCATATCAGAATAATAATGTAAAGGCAGTGAAAGGGTTAGTGATGTGGAGACCGTCGAGAGCAGGCTTATTAGCCAAGATGAAAAGTCTCCGTGTGTCCCGGAATATAATTATTCATACATCATATTTTTTCAACATTCGTACTTATTATGTCAAGTTACTTACATACACAGTTTCACTTCTTGCTTGGTTGAATTTACCCTTGTTCAGGACTCTTTATTACTCAAGAATGTTTCTTCGTCGTTATTTTAAAAATAATATGCCAAGAGATCCTTATTTACTGAATTTACATTTAGATGAACTGGATAAACAAACTACCTACTGGAATATATGGATGATCAAATAATTTCTTTTATGAAAAAGCAATAAGATATATTATGACAAAAAACTCCCCAAATGACCGTGTAAAATGTCTATAAAATCAAAAGGCATATTTTGTTGAAGCACGAAAAAATATATTTGATAATACCATGCAATAAAAAGGGGCTGAGACGGACTTCAAAATAGGAATACCAACTAGCGCCTTCTTTAAACGTAAATACGACATGAAAAACAGGCTTCCTACTAGTTGGTCTGATTAGTTTAAGGGAAAAGAAGCAAAAATAAATGTAGTAAACAATATTGTTTGAATAAACTTGGGTAAAAATCTACAATAATAATTATTCATAGACCTACAAAATTCAAAATACAGAAATGGGACAGACGAATGTAATAGTAATAATCATAATAAAAAAATATTACCGCAGACGAATGGAAAAAAAAAGAAAGTGAAAACGAAAGACGTTTAATTGCAGAATTTTTATTATCAATTCCAACACCGCAAAAGTCGTTATCATGTGGGCGAGACTATAAAACGAATCACGATAATTAATACAATATAATCTGGCGTGCCACAAGGCTGTTATCTGGGTCCTGTGTGTATGACTTGTGCTCGGCCGTAAAAAGTCTATCAACAAAATTAACTGTTAGTTTGGATGAACTACCGTGCTGAATTGAACCTTTGGGGTCTATTGAGGTCACGCAATACTATAAAAATATTTTAAAACAATTTAAAAAGCGTTGATTCAGAAATTATGAAATTTAAACGTCTTGCCTGAATCAAAACTCAAAGGATACTTAATGACGCTTGATAACCAAGCAGCATATCATCAGGAGTGAATCCATTGCTCAGATGATATCAGAGTATCAAAAATATTTGTATTTTGAACATGAACCAGAAACACAAATACTCGATACTCGTAAAAATGTTAAGATATCGTAGATCAAGAATGAAAACTGGTTACAGAAGTCCTATACTTAAGTATTAGCAATCCAAAAATCATGGAAGACTGTGGCACTTTAAATCCAAAATAGCAATCTATTAGAAAGAATCCGTTGCACAAAATCTGGATGGGAAATCAACCCGGTGGGATTCATCAGAATGTGCATGCAAGGAGAAGGATAAAGGTTATGTTATCTGCCAAGGTGTATTGCATAAATAAACAAGAATAGACCTCCATTCTTATATTCAAGCGGACCATTTGCATCTTGGTTTCTCATGTTTCAGTTATTATCATTAACATTTGCCCTTGCCTTCTCTAACAGTGTAATGGATATGATCGATCTCTGCCATTCTTATAGTTTAGCCCGTTTTATTACACCTTTCATTTCTGTCTTATTATACATTTATGAGCATAGTCAATAGATGAATAAATAGTTTCCAGTTCTATTTCCAGCATCTCACGCCACCCCATCTATTGAGTGATGGGACGCTTTGTCTACGCCATAAAAAGTCCGTGAAGCTGCGTTATGTTGATTTCATCATAAAAAGTTTTGTTTATAAACAGACTTCGTGTTGGTAAAATAATTTTGTGGGCGGCACTTCTTGTAGTCGCCTTTTGATGTCTTCTCATAATAAACAAATTATTTTATGAAATATGGAACTCGGGTGATGTGAAGTAGCGTTGATATACCGCGTTTAAAAATCCAAACAGACCAAAGGATAAGGAATTATTACAATTAACAAATGGTACCTATTCTGAAGCTTAAATCAGGTGTGAGTTGGTGGCGTTTATTGATTCTAATGTTTATGCTAACACTACACCAAACGACTTCAAACTTTTAATGACTAATTTCTTCTGCTATTGTTTCGAAAGCTGGCATATACCCCTATTCGCTATCAGATCCGCTAAAATTAAGAATCCGCTAAAAAAGTGCATGAAAAAAGTAACTTTTAACTGACTGTTCCACTTAAATTATCAAGATTCCTCTAAAATGACCCGCTATTCGATTAATTTAAGCGGCACCTTAGAAATACCCGCCAAAATTTTAGAGGAACCGCTTATATTATGTCAAAATCGCGTCTTTTTTCAGTCACCTCTCTTAAAAACATCAATCAAAACAAAATAAGTTATTATTTTGAGTAAATATATCAATTTGCTCTTGTTTTCATCACAAAATATACGTTAATAGTGTTATATTTCATGATCAAGATGTATTTGTTTGAGAAGAAGGAAATTTGGCGGCCATGATGATAATTTTGACATGGGAAATTATTCGTTTGAAATCACTTGCAGCTATATTCACTTCGATCGATTTCTTAAGGAATATCGCTTGGATTGGTTGAAATCACATGGAATTTCCCGCGAAATTCAAAATTTTAGTTGATGCTTAATTTTAGCGGATCTGATAGGGAAGTGTGATCAATTTTAAGATAATAATGTTCGTCATTAAGTGATCATTTTAATATCCACGACTCGTCATGAGTGATGGTAATTAAATAAAATCAACACTTTTCTCCACAAAGGTGTCAGTTTAGCCAACGTATCTTATTGCCATAGACAATTTTATTCAATCAAGCGGACTCGTCTTATCTATGATACTTTGAAAATTCATGTCTTCAACATGTTAAACTTTATCCAATGTCTCTGGTGAATGTTTGTTTGGTGTATTAATATAAGCACCAAAAAGTCAGCGGCTTATACTTTGTTAAGATCTAACCCTAAAAAGGACACAGGAACCTATAAATAAGATAACGTGTTCGTTTATTTTCATAGGTACGTATGTATTCTAAAAATTATTATATTTGATTTACATGAAACAATGTATTGTAAGTTGTAATTTCTGGTGTTGGAGTACGGGAGTGGTGGTGTCTCTTGCGGAAGGCCAAGTAGGGAAGACTAATCTCTATTGAATTGTAATAATCTCGTTTTAATGTCCGCCCACGCAGCAGAACTTCATTACGGTCCCTCCGCAATATAATATTTACGTTAGCCGATAAATTAGTTGTCCGGTCAGGTTAAAATTGAACGCCATATTGCACTGTTTGGGAACTGTTGCTGTTATCCGATCTCTCAGTTGGCAAACCTCGTACCCACCATTTGGACAATATTGTCAACCACTACTCAAATACATAATATTATGTTATATTATTATTTTTTAACGTTTTTTCATATTTACGGATGTTTGATATTTAAATGGTAGGTTTGTTTTCAAATTTGACTCACTACGGGCTTCTCCGAATCTTTGAAAGGTAGGCATAGTGAGCTCACTTTACGTTAAAAACATTCGTTATTTAAGTGGTGATATTTATTGAATCCCTGAAATTTCAGTGATGAGAATCTTTGAAACATCTGGCGAAAAATCCCATGCCCCCTCCAGAACTTGTGACCGCATCTTTTGTAATCCAAATCAAAAAACGATAGCCAGTGAAGGGCCAAATGACAAGACGATAACACACATGGTATATACCTCCACCATATTCAAATCGTTGATCGGAACACAGGATGATAGTCTTCAGGAAGAACTTATTGTTATCGATTGTTGTCTTTAATAAAATCGTTGTTCAGATATTTAACACAAAACAACCTTGTTATAGAGTAAGTTCTTTATTAGCACCTATTTTGTAACACTTTATAATATGCTTGTATAAAGGCTGTTCAATTTTGTTAGTTGCGAGGTTTCCCCATTAGGTAATATTAAACAGTTGTTAGTGAATTTCAAATTAATTATGTGCTCTATATGAGTTATAGGATTGTTTAATTAATAGGGAACATTCTTGCAAGAATTACGTGGACAGCCCGAAGGATTTGAGGAGTTTATTACTGATCGTAACATACCTACCTATTAACTTTATCGATCGAGTCAAAAAGATAAATTTAATATTTTGAACAATCTGATGACGAATTAACTGAAATTATTTCTTCAAATGCATATTCATTCGTTTCTTAACAAAGAGGAAGACGCCCGATCTCGCTCTAACTAGAAAAAATCTTCAATATAATTTGATCATCGGTTGGTATTTTGGCTGTTAAACTTTATCCCTATGCTCCAAAGTTTTTGCATAAAGGACGGTCTCTTCTAATATGTACGTACTATAAAAAATCCCCGTCGGAGGTTGGCGGCTACCAATTTTAGAACTAGTCTTATCAATGCTAAAGCATCCAGAGTTACAAGCATGAAACTTTTTGACCAAGAATACACATATGCGTTGGGTTCTAGTCTAATCTCTCTTTAAACCACACATAGGAGCATGGGGAGGCAGCAAGAGCTCTTGCGCAATGTTTATGACCTCCTCTCACACCATCTCAAAGTTCCTCAGTTTTGCTTCGAAAAAAATGGAACACGGTATGAGGGGGTCTTCCTCGTCTTCGGGACCCTGGTAGGAGGAGTTAGGCGTTAGGTAGGTAACCTCATTTATTAATCGCAATAAAATCTTTCTGCAAAGACTTTCCGGTTGCCTGTTCATAGTAAGAGTGCCGGGCCTACAGTATGGGAGAGTGGGTGTACGGTACGTCTCTCCATTGTAAATGTAACATAATAATTTGTCTTGCAAGGATAATATAAAATATAGATCAGTGTGGAGAATTATTGTTTTAATAATTGTATTAAACTTTCATTTTTGTCAGCTTTGCTTTGGTTAGGTACTTTGTGATATATTTATAGTTAGTTATTAGGGACATTATTTATTTTGCAACCTTACTTACAAAATAACATGCATGGGTAGAAACACAACAGATAATGATAGAAAAATGATTGAGCAGAAACGGAAGTGACTCTTATTGGAACACTGTTAATTTTTATATCTGTTGTGTCCTTTTGTTAAAAGTATTAAGATTATATGCTGTTTCTAAACAAATAAACAAATTGTGTGGGGCCGGCTTTTCGGTTTGATTACTTCGATCGAGCTGAGGGGTCAGTTTCGTGTGGATCGTTTGATGCGGATTGGTCTCCTCCGGGATGACTTGCGTTGTGCGGGGGGCCTTAAAGGGAGTATGTATGTTTTAAACAAATAAATAAAAAAACCTGTCATTCATTGTTATATTTTCTACAAATCAGTTACATATATCCCTAAAAGGATTTCAAATTTACTTCACCATGTAAAGAACTGCGACAATTTAACATTTTTAATCTCGTAGCAACAGTTGTATGCAGGAACATAATAAAATCAATAAACACAAAATTATCGCTAATACATCACGATCATGTCATGTCTACACGACCATTATGTATCCGGAATGGGCCCTTTTTATGCGTCTAATGTGTAGTTTTAACAGTCGTGTAGAAGACAAAAAATTTCTAAAAATCGTAAAAACGTCATTGGTTTTACAATTATATGAACTAGTGTAATAAATTACATTAATATACCTACGACTTACTTTCAAGGAAGCGTGATATAATTGTCTAAACCACAAGTATCCAATCCAATCCAAACTCCCTTAAGGCCCCACTTAGGGGCATAGGGAGGCAACAAGAGCTCTCCATTGCGCTCGTTCTTGTGCAATGTTTATGGCCTCCGCCCACACCATGTCCAGATTCCTCAGCAAGTATGCGACAGTTAATATGCATCCTTTTATTGGACTTTATATGATATAAAAATCATATATTTTTAACTTACACGACTTTTTTTCTTGTTGGACTATTATAACATTATTATCATAGCAACGAATATCGACTTATAGATTTATAATATTGGTTTGAAAATTATTGTAGGTGGAGTTAGAGAGATTCAGAAAAATACTGAAGTACGGACAAACATTATCAGTAGAGGTACGTAATTTTCGCAAATAAAAAATTGTAATATCGCATTTAAAAAATATATAAAAGCGGAATTTCGCATTTATTCGCATAAAACATAAAATGTCTATAATAAAACACCTTTGAGTATTTTAAATATTTAATAAACAGTTAACAATTGTAGAAAACCTTTATAAAATATCAACATGTAATAAAATATACGCTTTCAATTAATACAATTTAGTTCATCGACGACTTCTACTAACTGATTTTTCAATTATTTTCACAAGGATAAAGCGTTCGTTTTGACGAGTTACTTGATCGTTTACCTTTAAAATATAATAATTATCGATATTTCGCTGAAATTTACTAAAATTAAAATATCGCATTTATGGAATATATTGACAAATTTCGCATTTATCGCATCTATTTCGTAAATACGAAATTTACGTACCCCTAATTATCAGTTATGATATAGGATTCAAAGATGAAAGGATATATAAAGTTGACACTGTAAGAAAGGGATGAGGAAAAACAATGTTATAGATTGAACAAGTTAGTATAGATTGGCGAACAATTGAGCGGTAACGTTAACATTAACCAAATATATAACTCCAGGAAGACCTTCCAAAATAATGTTGGGAATCTGCATCCAAGGAGGCTCACGAACCCTGAAGATAGTAAGCATAAGAAAAGATACAAAGTAAAAATACAAAGAGATAGCCTTTTGATTATTTGGAGATGAGGTTGACATTTCTGGACTTGTGATGAAGATACAAAATTCTAGGTAGTTGACCGAAATGAGGGCTGTTCTTGCTCGTATCAGGGTTCCGAAAATGAGCAAGACTCTCTCATATTACATTACGTCCCTTTAAATCAGAGTTGTACCCGTATTCTAAGTTTTATCGGATGGTAGTCACGGAAGTAAAGTGAGTATTACACGATAAATTTTGTATGGAAAAAAGTTTATAGCGCCGCCACAAGGATATTTGAAGCGATTCTCGCATTCGATACGTATGGACGTTTTTCATACAAAATGTGTCGTGTTACTCACTTTACTTCCGTGAATACCTTCCGATAAAACCTGGAATTGGGGGACTGATAGATTTACGAGAGAGGTATTATTGACGTTTTGCAAAGATGCCGTTGCATTTACACGTAATAGCACCAAATGACTCTCGGTTCACTCAAAATACATACCTACTGAAGATGTTTAGCAGTGAGATTTTAAACTTTAGACATTTAGGTCAGGAACTAGGTGATCATGTCATTAATCACCTCGATTAACTTGGGGAGCTATTCTAATACGCAATATGGAAACGTCATTGGAATTTTATAAAAATAGGGTTATTAAAATAATAAATAGGGATGTTAATAAGGGCATTATGATGTTAACATGAAGAAGATTTCTTTGTGTGGTGGGGAATGTGGAACAAGCAGGCCTCATCCCTTGCGGGTATGAATGCGAGACGTCTCAATGGCGCGGGCTGGAGTGAATGGGCCTGCTGACAGCCAGCACATCATATTCCTCAATAGACACGTCATATTTACAACATCATCATTATTAGAAGGGAACCTACTCCCTCTAAGGTACAATCCTACCTCTGCTTTATGTCGTTTCGTTTATCCGCTTTCCGCCCGCCATTTGATAACTACCTTGAATGTTTACAAAATGGAGGAAATTATGAGAATTACTTAAATGAGTGTAGGACAAAATGTAGAGGTTTGGGATGCAGGTGTCTTTTTTATGTAGTTTCCCATATTTATTGAATATATTGGTTTTAAAGTAACATAAACAATTAAGTATAGTTTTTTTTCCTGTAAAAAAACCTTTTGTGTGATATGAAAACCTGAAGTGTTTTTTCAATGCGTTCTTTGTAAACAATAATTATTGGTAAAGTTGGGACTTATTGCCTCAGGCTATTTTTTATAGTCAACCGGTCCGGTCTAATCTAAGACAGGCCAACCCCAGGTGGAATTTTCAAGTGAAAAAACCCGACCGGGAATCGTTCCCGGGAACTCGTGATCTGTAGCCTATACTTCTAGGCTACTGAGGTCGGTCATATTATACAGGTACGCATTGCCTTGATAAATTAATTTAATTTTAGACTAAATTTGACATATAACACGCTTATTATGAGAATCAGTTTTGTTTGTCTCTTTATTTATTTCTTCTACTGACATTTTTTTGAATCTAGCTTATTTAAAGTGGCACAAATACAAATTTGACATCTCTCACAAAAGGCAAATTTGTATTGTCAAGGAGGACGATGGTCGGCACCCAAAAAAGAACCTATATGACCTCCGCTAAGAGAGTCGGCGATTGAACCGCTACGCTACCAATAACTTCAACATGTTTGATCCTGTTGGATTCATAATTATTTATTTATGCAAAGATTGTACGCATACAGGCAAGTAAAAAAACAAAAACATTAACAAAAGTAATGCTTACATATATTATAAGGTATTAAAATCCCAATTAGGCTTGTAATAAAAAGAAAGTGTTTAAGGAAAAACATCAATAAAATGTGAACTCATTGAACAGAAGAAAAATGAAAGGCATAATTATTTATGATATAACATATTTGTGGAAATCCGCTATATAAAACGCGGATAATTTAAAAGCGACTGCAGTTGTATTGCTATTATTAAAAATACAATGAATATTTTTCAATACGCATTGTCTGTAAGCCTCGTTGAGTGTATTATTATTAATCTACTACTTTTGATTGGTTACGGAATCATTTGAAAGATGGAACGTTTTTCAACTGTTTTAGTTCTTTTTTTAAATGCAAGTAGGTAGTTATTTTTAATACCGTTCTATTATCGTTTTTGAAATACGTCAATTTGAGGCCACAACATAATGCGGTAATGATTCTAAAGAAGTCCCTGCACAATATTGGATTTTTTTTTGTGTGGGTAAGAGCGCATTCTAATAATAATCAGGTTAAATTATTATCCAGAAATATTAACTTTTTAATGCATTTTTTGTCCCATCACGTCGTGTTCCTTAAGGGATAGTCAGAGAGAACGGACTTCCACACTTTTCTATATCCAAGTACCTAGATACTATAGCTTCTTCCACCGACATAGCATTTCTGATAAACCTCTCCTATTTCTCTCATTCCTGACCTGCAGCAGTATTCTCGTAGCGCTTGAATTGCAATCTTATCTTAATTGATATCTAAAAGGGTGCCTTGGAAAGGATCGGACCAATCAGAGAGAAAGAGGGAGTGTCTACAATACGATGTAGCCAATCGTGGAACTATCATGACACTCCCCCTTTCTCTCTGATTGGTCCGATCCTTTCCGAGCCGCCCTTTAAGATATCAATTAAGATAAGATTGCAATTCAAGCGCTACGAAAATAACCCTGCTGGACTTCCTCGAGGACGGAATCGGTGTGTTAGATCCAGGTCATTTCCTTTCAGTCTTATAAATAATTTTCTTTGTTTTTCTGTTTGCATCCATTCTTTCCATATACCTTAAACATTTTAACTTATTGACATTCATCTTTGTCACAATACCAACCCCTTCACATTTTTTCCTAATATTCCCATTCCTATCCATATCCCACAGAATCTTTCCACATATTCTTCATAATTATTGCAGTATTTATACCTACTACATTCTTCTGTTTTCGTCCATGTATCATTTCACATCCATACATAATTGCATTATGCACTAGTTTTTTTAGCTTTTAGTGACACGTTGCTTATAATAGGTCTAGTGCACCACCCACCCTGCTAACAGTCACTTCTTTCCTACGTTCGATTTCTACTTTGTTGAAATTGATCAATCAACAGCTCTCCATTGCACTCGATCATGCGTAGTTGCGATTATCACCTCCCACGCCGAGTTCAAACACCTCAGTTCTGCTTCGAAGGAACGGAACACGAGAGAAAAAACCCTGAAGAGAGGAAAAACAGTGCTTTCCTCGGTCGACTGTCATTCGGTATCCTTAACACGTTTACAAGTAATGGAACTGGCATAATATGGCGTCGCTGAGATGGGTAGGTAAATAGATTTTAATTGAGTTCCAAGCCATAAAAATAAATAAATCAGTAAGTAACAAAATTTCATTAAAAATAATTAAATCTTTCCATTAGAAGACGCGAGTAATAAAACCACAGAGCAACAAAAAAAACAATAACAATTGAATAAGAATGCATCAAAGCAAGTGTAGGAGGCGTCATAAAGAAGAATGGATTTTAACACCACTCCGATACATTTTACACGCGTATTCGAAAAACATCATTTGGACGTTCACTCATAAAAACCTCGTAAAACATTGTCGGGCTGAGCCATCAAAAAGTGCACCCCAGTCCAGCCGGGGACCTTCCTGCTCGTGGTTTATTGTCTAGTTTATGTGTGGAGAGTGCATGGTGCAAGATATAAAAAATAAGAGCTTAATCAAAATAAAATGTATTTTAAGGTTAGGTGGAGTTGGAGAACGGCGGTTATCGAACGAGCTTTTTTTTAAGAAAATCAGCTGCTAGTCGAAGAGAGGCATCCAGTCTTCAATATTCAAATATGTACATTTATGTTCACTTTGAACTTTAAATGAGCCCAAAATGCATAAAAAAAACATAAATTTATTAACTAACTACCTACATATTTCGGCTGACATCGATTACCCGATCGTTTGGTTATTAACTTAAATTAAAAAAGAGTTCCCGAGTTCGACTCGCGGTTTTTTTATTAAAATAGGTTCGAAATTGGAACGAACCGGTTACGGCATATGAATTTAGTTCTGCTGACGATAAGTAAGAAATTTGTAATGGATAAAACTATGAACTACTGCAATTATTTATTTGGAATTGCAGTAACCAATAGCTTTTAGAGCTATCTTTTCTAAAAAGAAGGGCAACATAGTGTTTTTCCATCGAGCAAACAAGTAAAGATTTTTTTTTTAATTCGTAACCATCCACTAACCCCTTTCTTGCACATTAATTAATCAAAATTATTAAATGATGCTCATTTTCCCTATCATAGGTTTTTTAATCTTCCATTAAAATTTTGAATACCTACATTTAATTCAATTACATAAATGACCGATATTTTTTCCGAATTTCGGTGCAATAAAAGCGTACAGCGAAGCAAGCGAAAGGTGGTGGTAAGTTCAAAGCCAAGTGCTACAAAAAAAATTCTATTAGAGTATTTTAAACTTCATCGGTATAATTTACCATTAATGCCTTCGGCATTTCTAAAAAAAGTCTAGTAGAAGAAAAAATACCGCTAACCAATGGTTTTCGACCCCACCTTTGAGGAGCTACTACAGTCTATTAACGCAAGCCTAAGATGAGGTATAAAGGTAAGTTACATGAACTGTATTAAATGGATTAAGCTTAAACGGAAAGACAATCTAACTCGAACGAAGTTTCTGAATAGTACCGACATAGTAGCAGCTTGCTTAAATATTGTGAATAACCTGGAAAAGGCGACGGATCTCGCGGAAACGTGTTACAATATTTATTTGCCTGTTACTTCACGAATAATGCGATCTTGCGCAATATTCGTGACCTCCTCCCACACCATGTCTACATCCCTCAGCTCTGCCTCGAATGAGCGGAACACGGTATGAGATGGTCATACCTGCTTATCATCAGGACCCTGATGGGAGGAAGAAGTAAGGAAGGAAGAGGGTTTTGATTATGTTCGACTATACTGATACCATACTGTTCTATCTTAAATGGCATTTGCTATTAAGATTCTGATCTGATTAAATCCTGTGTTTCTCACTCGAGATTCCTACTGAAGAAAACATCATTTTTGACGGAACTGGTTGACTATAGTAGAACTTATGTACCTCAACAAATGTATTGAGAACGAGAATGCTCCGCATACAATGGACAGGCACGGTCAGCAAAACTCCTGCGTCCTGCAAAGGGCTAGGGTTGATAAAGAGTTGCTGACTAATATCAAGGTCCGGAGGGTGTCCTACTTGGGTCAGGTACTTAACGGGTAAAAATACCATTTGCTGCACTTAATTATTAAGAGAAAAATAGAGGGTCGACGGCAGATATCCTGGCTCCGAAATATTCGTGATTGGACGGGAATCAAGAGTGTAGAGGAACTTTTTCGTGCCGCACAGGACCGGGATGCATGCTCCAGACCAGAGTAATAGTCAACGTTGGGGAGACCTGACATGAAACAGAAAGCAGAAGAAGAACTAATGTATCCTATTTTAAAATATCCAGAATAAATGAGCCCAATTTTTTCCAGACCTCACTACACGATTATGTCCCCTCCTAATAAGAGACGTGTGAGTATATTGCTTACCTGAGATGTGACTACTTCTCATGTAGAATGGGTGGTGAAGTACTTACATACGCACTTAATGCAGCGCTGCTGAGGGTAATGTGCGCTCAAGTTTATTGGCGTCCAACGTGTAATTTGGGGGAATAGGTTATTTATGGTTTGGGCGATGCATCGGCATACTGAAAAGATTACAAAAGTGGAAAATCGTGTATCGGTGGACACTCCTTAAAGATTCTCCATCTAAGTGGGTAAGATACCTCACGAAGATTGAACGTGTGTTTGCTACCTTATGTAGGATTGCGTTTCCTTACAGCGTTCTTTGTAATAGTTGGTTACCATGGGTAAAACAAGCGAAGAAGAATCTTTAGAATAGCCGTTAATGATCGACTAACATACACACATATTGTATCTATGTGGTAGTAAGTGAGTTGTGTTGTTTGAGACGGGCGGCTACACTCATACAGGTAACGCGTCACCTGTGTGGTAATTTTATGAAGGCAACTTTAAGTGCCTACAAGACCCATCGTGCCAAAACTTGAATACTATACAAACTGATTTTTTTGTAGGCAAGATTAGCATTATTCGCTCCTCAATTATAGGAAAAATTAGTCAAGTCTATTCATCATAAAAACAATATTTATAATACACCTATAGAAGTTTCAGCTATATATATCTTAAGCCATAAATGGCTACAAACAAACTTCAATTCGGTTTTCAAAGAGAATCATTCTTTTTTCTATGGGCAGTAAAAGTTTAGTGCTTCCCAACTATACATAGACAATCAAAACAACAACTCGTTATTTGTCTATGGTTCCGCGATCGTACTATTATTAATTGTTATTAGTATTACCAGCCATCAAAACACATCCCGCCATTTGACATTTTTTAACGACCACCCCTTCTAAATCCTTAAGCGCGCGCCATGTTGGTGGGGAGGTTTTTACGAGGACTGTCTTTTAACTGAAGGATCCAATAACCAATCGGAAATCGAGATTTAATAACAATACAAACGTTAGTTATTTTTATTTTTTTTTTATTTCGAAATTGTCAAATGCTTCCGCTTTTAATTCGAATTGAGGTTATGTTAAACTTTTATAGACTGGACCCTAATTTTAATTCTATATTTTTGTAACGAATCTGTGCTCACTCAGAGTGAACACAAATTCACTCTTTGACTCTTTCACAGTAAGCTTATCAAAGTTTATTTCGTGAAACAGGAAGATAGTCGGCACCTGATGGGATCGAACCGAGATCTTCAGTATGAAAGCAGGCATCGTAAACGCTAGGCTACAAAACCACTCCGGTTAGGCATCTTCAGACCAAAAAGACGTTCATATTGAAGAAATGGTTCGATCCCCAGGTCAACAATTTACATTCAGAAGATCCTATGGTTCGATCCCTGTCTTGACCATCATTGTTCTGTATAAGATGTCCAAATTGTAGGTACCTCTTTGCGTTCACTTTGGGAGAGCTCAGATTCAGTAAGTAAATAAAACATTCTACTAGTGTTAGGTATATGTGTACATACTTAGCGCTTAGTGCAGTTATTACGTCACAAAAGGCAACAAAGCCCAGAATAAGTGCATTAAGATAATATTGATAACAATTAAAAACAAGCCTCGCAAAAAGAAAAAAGTGATCAGTTTTTGCACACGATTGTGTATATTCTGGTTTTAAGGAATACTCACTTTATAATATAAGACAATATTACAAATAAAGGTACTTAAACGTCATAAAACGAAATGACATTAAAAAGAATAAAATAAACAAGTACCTGTTCGACGGGAACGCATGTCAATGTATTTTTTTGCACTCGGCCATTGTCCGCGTTCCAATTTTAAATTACACCAATTAAAATACTTCATTGCATCAACACTAGGAGACAAGTAGTAGCTACTACCAAACGATACAAAAATGGAACAGCCGCGACGAAATTTGAAATTCGAATGTTTCGATGTGTTTATCGGAAAGAGAAGACAATTTTTTATGGAATCATAAAAATTTCAATATATTTATTGCTCTTTTGTTAACATTTATTTTTGCTAGTATGCAACATCTAAAGATATTAAAGAAAGTCGAGTTAGTTCGAACAATTGTTACTCGAGATCGGCTCAACAGATTTTTTTCATTTTTGGTTTATTGGATTCATCTCCGCTCCGAATAACAAATTAACTAATAATAATAAAACATCGTAAAACGGATGGCAAATAATATAAAATTAATGTTAACATTGTCATCTGTGAAAACTTCTATATAGAAACACATTTTTTTATTTACCTGACAATCATTATTGACATTAAAAATATTTGCACGCAGATTTTTGATGGATTATTTTTTCGAGCTTTTATCTAATTTGTTATCGCAAAAAATGAATAAATCTAATTTTTGTTTGACACGAACTGTCAGTTTTTTGATAGTTGGTGCGATTGACAGAATTCGGATGGAAAATATGTGGTTTTAAACAGATGCATCGGTCGGAATGACATTGGTTGGGTCATTTTTATCATTCTTTTACATACGAATTCAATATTCATATAGTCTGATGACAGAACAACGTCTGCCGGGAAAGCTAGTTGTTTATAATGGGCAAAGAACTTCTTAATAAATCAGTATTCACTTTAAAGTAGGTACCTAGGTACATAAGTAATTTGTTATGAGATGAATTTGACCTGTCGTCCACAAGATAGGCGGCGTATTTGATAAACTGAATCCTATTAGCTTGTAAAACGATTTGTCAATAATTAATGACATATTTCTTCGTTGGCGACACTAAGTACTCCATTTAATAGGAGCAAGTGTCGAAGAGTTTTGACACTACTTAATGTCGTATCGCGTCGCGAGTTCGATGTCAATGACGGGGAAGAATGTCAAACTGTCAAAACAATCACCCTCGTCGATGTTCCTTTGTCAACTTATGTATTTTAATGCATCAAAAAATAAGCTGTGAACAATAGGTACGTTAATGGAGTTGAAAGTTGTTTTATAAATTATTTTCTCTGAAAACTTCCGCATAATTTAGCGCTCATATCCTTGTTAACACGATAATAATAAATAATTATTGTGTGATGTAACGTTATGTTATGCAATTTTCAGTAGGCAAGAAGGTATCAAATGAGAGTGCTCGAGTGAATATACCTAGGTACTGTACATTTTGACAGGCACTAACAAATTACCTACTTTTGATTGTGGCATTGTGGTCACTGAAGGTGAAATAACTATAAAACTAATACTGCATTTGTGTTTATTCACTTTTTGGTGTTTTTAATGGTTTTATTGATGCTTTTATGTTGTTTTGATTTTGCTATTGAATAGTGCATATTTAATGACTTATTGTAATTAAGGTATTTTTATGGAATTTTGCATTGTAAACCATGATTTTCAAATTTTTGCTTTAAAATTATTATTTGTTGCCTAGATTAATGATACTTTTAGCGTACTATTTTTATTGTAAGTAATTTAATTGTTGCTCATTACCATATATTAATGTTCAAAAGGCGTTTATGTTTGAATAAATAACTAAATAAATTCATTAAATCAATAGTCCTGTCTGAAGGTGACGAAATCCAATTTTAAGCTAAAAAATTCTGGATTTTATCCGAACTTTGTACCGAATCCGAATCAACAATAATTTTTACACAATGAAATATATTATAAGTTAAATGTAATTAAGTTTTTATGTCATAAACTGTATTTTAATTCATGCAATATGTCAAAATTATAATTTTTTATTCTGATTTAGGTTGAAGTTCGACGGCGGGTCAGCTGGTTAACAATAATTCAATCTTTTTTAACCATTGATTGCATATTACAAAAAAAAAAACAGCGCTTCATATCCGATATGCTTTAAATTAACACATTTCTATACATACAAAGGTGTCAGCCGGAAAAGCCGGCTATTTCATTGCCTCGGGGATTTTTTTAGCCAATCGGTTCCGTCCAAACCGAAACAAACCAACCCCAGCTAGAAATGAAAAATGTAAAATTCTGACTCCATCAAAAATCTAACCAAGGAACTCTGCATCAGAAGTAACCTTTGACACCAGGTACTTCGGTGCTTTGAAACCGATATAATATATTGTGTAACGAGATGGAAATATAGACAAACATCTAACTGAATGCGAATAAGTTATTTGTACCTACATAATATAAGTACGTATATTTGAACTTGAACCAGTAATATATTGACAAATTCATAACACATCGGAGGTGGTTGGTAATCCAGTGGTATCAATCGGCGCCTTTCGTACGTACCTACAACGTATTGGAGGACGTGGATTCGAATCCCGGTAGTGCCTATACCATTCGCGCTTTCACCATAAAAGCCTTCACTTAGTGTGAAAGACAACGTTCTAATTATGTCTAGATTCTTGGGACCTTTTTTCAGGACATTACCATCTAATGGCGAACGTTGTTAACGTAAAGTGATCACACTAAGCCAGCCTTCGAAATAACAGTAGAAGACGGTCGTAAGCCCGTGATGGTTTGTTCCATTTAAAAATCGAACATTAGTAATGAATTGTTAGAGTCATTAGTTGTTATTTTTTCTTTAAGATCTAGTCCTGAAAAAAGGTCACAAGAATCTAGACATAATTACATATTATGCATAAGAATGAGTAACTGGAGAGTTCACATGAATAAATCCGATGTGTATGCATAAACTTGATTGCATGATTTAACCCCAGGATCACTAGTTGGGGTAGCGCTAGACCCCGCACTGTGTACAAATTATTCAATAAGCAATACGGCCCATTGCTCTACACTTCATTTATAAGTACATACATGTGTGTGCGATGTATACAGAATACATTACCTGATAATATTAATATTGCCACGTATACACAATAATCAAATTGAGCTAGATTTGCATCATCCTTTCAAGAAGATGTGGGTTAAGGTTTATTTAAAAGATTTTGATAGCTCGCCTGTTGTGTCTGTACCATTTGCCTAGTCACCATTCCTGTTGCACTTTGAATGGAGATATTCAGAAGTGAGTGAGGTTCATTTCATTATAGCACTTGCCATATCTAAAATGCGCATGTATTCATCAACTTATAGTGCTGTACCTGAGAGCCAACTTGTCTTAACTCCATTTTCTAGAATGACTTTATATACCTATTCAAAATATACGTTGCATATTTACTTATTTGTAACTAGCTTTCCCAACAAACGTTGTCCTGTGGTTCTAGCCCGAAGTGGCCCGTTAATCTGTACATGATGTGCACTGCGCCCCCGTTAAACAATACAAAATTAATTCGATTGAGATAAGCTAAAAAAATAATAACATTGAAATCTGAATCTGAAACATCCCTATTTCATTCGTATTCAAAGCTCTGGCGGGAACAACTTGAGAAAAATGCGCTCAAGCACACACCCTACCTCGCCTATTACCAACACGAATGTGCCCGATAATATTGTTGACTTTGTATGAAAATTTTCTAAAACTATCGAAACGGTGCGGTGAAGTAAGTGGGATGGGCTACTGTAGGAGCGTATGCGAGAATGAGAGGGAACTACCCGCGATGTCGTGGGCGCGTCCCAGTAACCTTTCCATACAAACTTAAATATTGTATTTTACATAATTTGTTATCCATTTTTTTTTACTTTTTATTAGTTATTCTGTTATCCGGAGCGGAGAAGAATCCAATAAATCAAACATCAGAAGAATCTGTTGAGCCAATCTCGAGTTATAAGTGTTCGCACTAACCCGACTTTAATTTATATAGTAGATGTGTATTTAAGTCATTTTAATCAGAAAATGGAGTTAAGACAAGTTAGCATTCAGGTACAGAATTAAATATTTTGTTCTAAATTCAAACTAAATGATAATGAATGACATTATCACAAAACGCTTATATTGGTTAATTTTGTTATAGATTTATGAACTTTAAATTCTTCAATTGGTGCAACATAAAAACACACGCACTAATGAGTTTTTCCTCTATCGCGCCGTATCATTAAAGGGGTGAAAAAAGAGAATGGACTACGCCCTTAAATAATATAAACTATAAAACTGATAGGTATCGTTTATTTGCATAAAAATATGAAAAGCGCCTGCCTCTTTAGAAATATTTCATTACGAATGCGTGTGTTGAACGGTTTGTCACTCTAAATAAATAAATAATAACTTGAAAAAAAAACAAATGAAAATTGAACAAATGATAGCAGTACACAAACAATATCTATAATATAAAAGAAAGTCGGATTAATGCGAACACTTATAACTCGAGATCGGCTGAACAGATTTTTATGATGCTTGGTTTATTGGATTCTTCTCCTCTCCGGATAACAGAATAACTAATAAAACATCGAAAAAGGGATAGAAAATAATACAAAATATAATATTAAAGTAAGTATGTAATGGATTTACTGACAATAACGCCATCTGTGAAAATTCCGTATCTACACAATTTTTATTTACTTAACAACCATTGAGTTTCAAAACGTTGTTACGCAGATTTTTGATGGAATTTTTTCAACCGTTCAGAAATATTTTTTAATTATATACATTCAAACATATTTTGAACGTATTAGTTAAATTACAAATTCGAAATCAATATTCATAGTAAGGACTACAGGACGACGTCTGTCGGGAAAGCTAGTAAAACATAAAAAAAAAATATTTAGATATATGCAACTCCTTCATTTTTCGTATGTGACTGGATAACTATATTATAATACGTCAATGGATTGTTTCAATTTTAATCAAGGCTAATCTGAAAGAACACAGGCAAAGACGTGAACGGGAGAAATTGAAACAATAACCTGTTGTATTGTGAGACGAAATTCATGTTTCAAATACTGAAAGTAATGGGAGATGACATAAATTAGATCGAGGAATGTAGAGAATCCACTCCTACAATACATGATTATTATTATAGTGAACAGTTAGTATGGGGAATTCGAGTCGTCCCCATGTTAACTGCACCTTAGGGGGTTTAGAATGTACCCAACCACTCCTACCGGGCTACGCTCTGTATGGAAGCGATACCATTATGAAGAAATTTTCAATGATTTCCTACATTAATAATTGTTGTACCTCGCCAAATAGGCTGTCTGGGGATGGAAATCACTTGTATGAATACATTTTGGGATAAGTAAAATGTATAACATTAAAAAAAGCAAACATGGGGAGTAATATTAATTAGTAATGTGGTAAATAATAGCGCTAACAAATTATTATTTGATTTTTGTAAGTCTTATTAGATATTGAAACAACTTCTGGCCCAAAAGAATCATACTTAGAACAATTCGAAAAAATCGATGTTTTTACGAATCGAAGGGCTAAAATGAGTTCTAAAATTGATTTCAAGTAGCTACACATAATAGTATTTAAAAACAATAAATCCAAAAATCACATAAAAACATTGAATGACTGGATTTTGATATTCGTGATGGCTCTTTTCTGATTATTCAATCAATCAATTCTCCCTTTTACACCCCCACTGATTACTCTATTTTAATATTTTGAATTGTCTTTGGGTTTACTTTGTGACAGTTATCCATTTTAGATACTCTATTTTATGATAAAAGCAGTAACGGAAACATTCGAAAAATGGTTTGTATCCAAGTTGTGCTTAAATTTTCTGTTAAAGATAACTCAAAAGCTTGTCACAGAGCTATTCATATTCATGCTAGTCGGGAATTTATTTTCAAAATCGATATGCAACGTTGTGTACTAGACAAAAATAAAAAAAATCGTTTTTTTATGCAGCTTTCAGAAGTAAGAAAGTATCAAAACCTGGTTAAGAACCATAATAGAGTTCCCATAGTTGGGGGACCAGACGAGGATCTATAAAAGAATATCACGGACGAGGGGAAGACATTATTTTCCACCACATCCTCACGAGATAGAGGGAGGCAGGGCTTACATATGTAATGGAATTGCGGTGTCAATTCACCCCACTAATTAACTTCATGTTATTGGAGGGTTGCCATCAAACTACCCCACACTACACGTTTAGGGTTCAAACATATCATCGCCCTGCATTCTCGTCTGTCTACCTTTCACTTTTTTTTTTCACTCTTGAAAGAGTGATCAACCAATCATAATTAAGAATTTTCGGTATATTTTTTTCATTTTCAGAATAGAAAGCTTGGGTTTTTGATAAGGGTAAAGATACTAGTTCAAAACCCAAAAGTTTAAATAGCCTAAATGTGAAGAAATATTAGAACAAGCTAATCACGTGAATGTTAATATTTTTTAAGGACGTCAACTTCTACAATTCTTAGCAGCAGGTTTTTAAAAGGTCCGTGATGAACACCTGCTATCACATTGAGAGTCCGACCAGAGCGAGCAAACTTATTTGAGATTGCTCAGAACAAGCAGAAACAGTATAATATTACCTTTGCCCTGTCCTCTTTTTCCCTTTGCCAGTATCCGAGCTGAGTACTTGTATGATTGTCGTAATTTTCATATCAGGCCTTATGTTTACCGAAAATCAAATATGTTCCCACCTCACGGTGTATAAGTTTAAAAATGTATATATGTACATACTTCACTGGTGTATGTTTCGTAATGTTTATGTACCTACTGTCTTAATATGTTTGTATCAATTTCACTGTACATTAATGTTAAAATAAAATAAAAATAAATAATCTGCTTTGTAAAACGCAGATATTGACTGGTATTCTCAAATTCACGTTCCAACTCAACGCAAGAAGCTCTTGCTTAGAACTTAATCGGTTGCCAGTAGTTACGCACCTAATGTATTGGATAAAACATTTTCAAAATAGCGAAATGTCAAAAGTCTCAATAAAAATTGGATACGACGCAACTCAATCGTCTGTTTTTCATTTCAGAATAACCGTCATTGACTATTATTCTGAAAATGTTTTATCCAATATATTAGTTGCGTAACCACTGGCAACCGATTAAGTTCTAAGCAAGAGCTTATTGCGTTGAGTTGGAACGTGAATTTGAGAATACCAGTCATTGTAATAAATAGATACCGTAAGTTTAGAGCAGTGGAAAAAGTGTTGGAAGATGCAGATGTTTTGTTTACCCATCACGCCGTATCTCGTAAGGGGTAGCCATAGTGAACGGACCTCCAGTCTTTATTTCTATCCAAGCACACGTCTTTCACTTCCTCCACCGTCTTACCATTCTCATATAACCTCTACTCACTCAAAACGTGTAAGAAACGCAGATAATAAAGTTATATTTTGAGCTTCTAGCCATGTGTATGTAAGTAATATATTGTGGACATTTATAATCTTGTATGTTTTGAATCTTGAGTACCTAAAACGTAGGAAGGTATCTTTTCTTGATAACTTTGATCGGTGTGAAAAAAATTTCCATTATTGTTATTGTGAGCATCCAAAAAACTACGTCATGACAAACAGCGAAAACACGTCCTTGTTTTTTTTTTTGTCTATGCATTTTCTTAATAATTAACCTATCACACACCATAAGAAACATAACTTATAAATAAAAACGCAGTAAAATACTATGACTCCCAGGTGTTGAATTACGTCTGCGATTGTGTCTTCTAATGCTAGAGAGGGTGTGCTAATGTTTATTACGAACTTACAACTGGGAAATACTAGACGAATTAATAATGCACAAGTAGTCGGTAATTTGATTTCGCTTACGAAATAACTAATCATTAGGATTGCGATATCTGACGATGGGGGGCGTGTAGCTTTGAAACAGGATAGCCTGTGATTCAACCATACTACAAAATCAATTTCCACTCAGGACTATTATAGAAAGACAACAATAGTAGATCTCTGCTGCATTCAATTCTTTGGTCTTTTAAGAGTTCAAGATTATGACAGGAAATTCTTAAGCAACAGGCTTTAATCATATTATAAATATTGACTTTTACAAGATATGAAAAACACTATTGGTGCAGTTAGTTGTCCAAAGGCTTAGCACTCCATCCCACATGAATGGCAAACACAATTTTGAAAACATGACCAATATATGCAACAAAAGGAAGATGATTTATGATGTATGCCAGCGCTCCCAGCGTAGCCCATCACTTCTACCATTTTGAAGAGATTCTTGAGAAAGTCCATGCAAGGAGCAAGAGGTATAACAATAATAACACTAAGAGATGGTCTAATGGGCGAAATGTCCGATCTGGAGTACGCGGACGACCTAGCGTTGTTCAGTACGACAGTGGAGGAATTATATCAGCGCAGTGTTTCAAGACTCCGCGACGAAACTGCACGCATTGGCATTCGAGTCAATGCCAGTAAGACGGAGCTCATGGCGAATAATGCCTGCCCCGATAAACAGCTGCCGATAACCATCGATGGTCACCAGGTCTCCCGGTGGATAAATTTAAGTACCTGGGAGCAACCATTACCACCACTGGTGACCTCGGGGCTGAGCTCCCGATACGTATCGGTATGGCAAGTGGCGCCTTCAACAACATGACCAAGATATGGAGGGCGTCGGCGTTTAGTGTCGAGACGAAATGTAAACTGTTTGATGCGTGTGTGTTGCCCATTCTCCTGTATGTGTGTGAGACCTGGCACCTGACCCAAAGCCCAGACACAAAAAGTCTCAGGTTTCGAAATGAAGTGCCTCAAGAGAATTTTGGGTGTGAGATGTTACCACCGCATCACGAACGACGCTATATGCCGGCGCACCCAGCGCGAGCCCATCACTGCTACCATTATGGGGAGGAGATGGACTTGGCTGGTATATGTGTTAAGGATGCCGAATGACATTTGGCCGAGAAGAACGCGTTTCATCCTCCCATCAGGATCCCGAAGACGAGGAAGACACACCATTTTCACACCGTTTTCCGCTCCTTCGAAGCAGAGCTATGGTAAATTTGGACATGGTGTGAGAGAAGGTCATAACAATTCCGCAAGATCGAGCGCAATGAAGAGCTCTTGTTGCCTCCCTATGCCCCTAAGTGGAGCGAAAAAGGAGTTTTTAAATCCGATAACTTACTTTAGGGGACGCCCACGCCGAGAGTACCTGGAGGACCTGTTGGTGGACGTGCGATGCCAATCATATGAAGAACTTAAAAGAATGGAGGAGAAGAATTGAGGGAATTGCTGCAAGCCAATCCTAGGATTGAAACCAGAGAAGAAGGAACTTACTTTAGTTTATCAAGGTGGAGCATGTGACCGTCACAAAACTTCACAAAGCTTCTTTGTCCAAAGCTGTTTCCAGGGTGCAGGGCACCGTTACAAATTACAATCCAAACCGGAATCATAACAAAAAAAATTGAAATCAATCCGGAATATCTTGATCGAGTCGCAGTCGATTGTCATAACAGAAGGGCAATGTTTTGTCTTATTAGGTACCGTGTCAAGATTAATATTTGAGTTAACAAGACTTTTATGTTCATTTAAAATTTTCAGATTTAGAACCTCATGATTTTGTTTTCCGCGATATCATTTGTTTTTAGACAAAAAAAAAAACAAATGGTACCTACTTGTCTGCTATGAGTGCTATGCACAGATTTTAAATAGTCTTGGCCGTTTCCCCGTGTCCAGACGTCACGATTCGGCCGTTACCATCGGATCAGATTCCTGGAGAAGATTGGACGGCTGAATGCTCCTGTCTTGTCTGTAATATTATACCCAGTTTATGGCAACTGATGCGTCTGCCTCCACCATCCCAGCTGGGTGTTATTAGATTGCAAGCCACACCGCGCATCCCAAGCACGTTGTCATAAAACCTCGAAAATATTATGTTTACGCTTGAATGCACTTTCTAAGTTAATGAAATTCCTTCTACAATACTTATCATGTAAATTATTTTGCTTAATTGTATGCTTTCGAATAAAGAAAAATTGCATATTTTTTGTTTAAACGAAAAGTATCAACAATTTACTTTATTCAGTAACTATAGCTTATTCCCGTAACATAAAAGTCCAGTTGTAGTCCTTACTATGAATAGGTACTTATTGATTTAGAATTTTTGTAATTTATACAAAAATACGTTTAAAATATGTTTGAATGTTAAAAAAAATTATATCTGAAAGCTCGAAAAAAATTAAAAATCTGCGTACCAATATTTTTAATGTCAATGGTTATCAGGTAAACAATAATCATTTTGTTGTTATTGAATTTTTCATAGATGGCGTTGACGTCGCGGGAAATCCGTTCCATACTAACTTTAATATTATATTGTATTTGCATTGCTCACCGCAAAGGATAACTCTGTAATGGTGAGCAATGCTTAATTTTGACAGAAAATAAATAAATAAATAATATTACTTATGTATTTTTCAACTTTTTAATAGTTATTATGTTATCTGTGTTAAAGATATAGAAAATATTTTAATTTATTAGCCATATAATTATAACCTGGCAACCCCACCTGTCATGTGTGGTGGGGAACCTAGTAATTAATGTTACAATTTTATATGTATCAATTTTTAGTGTCAAATAAATGGTGTTCTTGAATAGACAGATTGCTGTGTTCTTTAATATTGAAATTCCAACAATCAGTAGGGTTATTCTCGTAGCGGTCTTAATACGCTCCTATCTTGATTGTCAATATTAAAATGGCGGATTGGTATTCACAAAACAAGATATCTAGCAGATATCTTAAAAATTCGTTATGTTTGAAATATTAGTATGAAATTTTAGGTAATCGGCATTCCCGTAACTATCTTACAAACGTCAAATTCAAGGGCGGCCTGATTGCGATCATGTCTTAATCTTATCGTTAAGTGATTTTTAAATGCGATTGATTACGGGAATAAGGCTCCTGGACTCAATAAATTAAACATCGGGAGAATCTTCTTCTTCTTCTTATTACACTGATATTAGGTAGGCTCAATATTAAAAACACAAATGTAAAGGCACTATGTGTTAGCCTCTAATTTTGTCAACGACTCGAGAGCGCATGCTGCTAATGGAATTTTGTTACTTTATTCTACACGTTGAATGGAGAATTCTGGGCGTAAGATAGTACCACCGCATAACGAACGACGCTATACGCAAGCGCACCCAGCGAGGGCCCGTCACCTCTACTATTGTGGAGAGTAGATGGACTTGGCTGGGGCATGTGTTAAGGATGCCGAATGACAGTTGGCCGAGGAGAGCGCTGTTCTTCCTCCCATCAGGGTCCCAAAGACGTGGAAGACCCTCTCACACTGTGTTCCGCTCCTTCGAAGCAGAGCTGAGGGATTTGGACATGGTGTGGGAGGAGATCATAAACATTGCGCAAGATCGAGCGCAATGGAGAGCTCTTGTTGCCTCCTTATGTTCCTGAGTGGGGCGTAAAAGGGAGAACTGATTGATTGATTCTGCATCGTAAGTATGCTGTTGATAATGAAGGCGAAACACGCTGAAACATTTTCCACAGTTAAATCTTGATGCAGAGTAAGCGTTTTACTTCAGCCCCATGAGTCATGAAGATAATTGGGAGATAGACCCCTAACGTGCAGGTGGCTTTACGAGCGGTAAACTCAGGGGCAGGTGAGTAAGAGGTTAACTGAAATAGTGTGTGGCCGCATTGATTACCCCTGAACTTGCCTACCTCTGAATAATGATGCCTGCATGAGTTATTTGCGGCAAGGTGTATTATGATACAACCGACATAACCTGGCAGAAATACATTTCAACGTTTATTTCATTCGTTTCCAATACACTATTTTTAATTATTGTTGTTTGAGGTGGTTGGTATAGCCTAGCGATTACGTAGCCGGCTGTCGTATTGATTCGTATTGGAGGCTGGGTTTGCCAGGTTTTTTCCACTATCCTGAAAGTTGAAATTTCCCTAAAAAAGGTCATTTTTAATTGCTACCCGGAAAGTTTAGAATTTTTCTCTAAAAAAAGATCATTTTCGAAATTTGCTGTCCGAAAAGTTATAAATTCACTATAAAAATGAAAAAAAAAATCATTCCGAAAATTCGATATCCGGTATTATGATACAAATACCGAAAACTCTATAGTTTAGTATTTTTTTCATACCGAACAGTTCGGTAAAATACCGAACACCTGACAACCCTGATTGGAGGTCGAATGTTCGATACCAGGTTCCGACCAAACATTTTCCTCTTTCATGCACGAAACAAGCCTTAATTAGCTAGTTGTGAATAAATGCACCCTAAGGTTAATAGGTCTCGAAAAATAAGATTTAGCGTCACCACTATTAGCCAAAAAGCCTAGTTTTAACAATAATTATTTGAAGTATCATACATAATATCAAGTATCAAACACTGCTACCAAGTTACAAAGGTTCCAGCGGGGCGAAGTTTCCAGGAGTAAGTAATGGAATCATACAGGTGTAATTTGTGAGTTTTCCACGTAAACAAACCAACGAGCAAAAATACAAGGTTATTCATACATGACATGACGCTGAAGTCATTACGTCCAAACCGTGTGATTATTTCATGAATCATGCGCCTAAATTGATCCACCCTTACGGAGCTAACTATCTCAACATCGCCTTATGCTAATGTTCACCAATATATTGGTGTCCATCATTTTTCATACTTAAATATTTAGTTCAAGAATAGTATTTGGTACAGTGAGATCTTTAGATCTAGAAATTTAAATTCACTAATAGAAACCGTTGCCTACGCCTATTTCTGTTTATCCTTCGACAATAATGAGGACGGCAGGGAATCGAACCCAATAGCCCTCCATCAGGAGTAATATGGAGGCACTCTTCCAAAGCGTATAGATTTGGGACGCTAGCGCGGAGGCATGCCAATAATTATGTTTTACTAGCTTTCCCGACAGACGTTGTCCTGTTGTCCTAACTATGAATATTGAACTTGTATAAGGATGAGCTTATTCACTTTTAACCAATGTAAGTTAGATCGATGCATCTGTTTCAAACCTCATATTTTCCATCGAAATTCTGTCATTCGCACCAACTATTAAACAACTGACAATTTCTGTTAAACTTAATTTTAATTTCAAATACATTTTACACAATTTAATTCCGACCGATCTATTTTTCAGCCATATTAAATTATATTCAATTTTTGTTTTTGGTGCGATGGTACACTCACTATACCGGCGTGCGACTCGACAGTATTGTTGACGTCTGTGCGTGTGTGTGTGACTGTCGGCGAAGTAAACTGTCCATGGTATGTTATTATAATATTGTCTATGGATTGTCCATTTTTTTCTCTCTTTGTATGGATTTTATTTTAGTTTAAGAAAATATTGTTGTTGTTTTGTATATTATGTGCATTGTTCACCGCAAAGGATTACTCTGTAATGGTGAACAATGCTTAATTTTGACAGAAAATAAATAAATATATTTTCCATCCGCATTCTGTGAACTATCAAACAACGGTAGGTAAATTACCTCATGCAATAACTACTGACACCTTTTTGACGTTAAATAATAATCATTACTCATACAATAAGTAGTATAATTGACGTCTTTGTATTCAAAGGACAAACCAAAAGTTAGCTTTTAAAATATAAATTTTTATTAGATATCAATTGTCTACAGACGTGAAAAAGAATACATTTGATTTCAACTTAAATATACATTAGACACTATTGACTATTTTTTCTAAGACAAAGCAAAGACACAAATAATAATAATAATAATTTTTATTCCATGAAAAATAATACATTAAAAATAATACAAAAATAATGGTTTTCATATGTAGGATTTTGAACCCCTGCAAACTGTTAAGAACACCTGCCTCCCCCAGACTATTTATGGATCCCATAATGACATCGCCAACTATTCCAACTCACCCCATGAGACCTAGAAGCTCCCTATTGCTTGGGGTCATCCCTAGGACGCTCTTTTTTCAGCCAATCTCCTCGACATACATACATTAACAGAGTAAAAACTCTTCCATGCCATGACAATTCTTGCTTACTTGTTATCTGAGAGCCTTCTTATGAACAAAAGATCTCGGGTTCAGTTCGCGGTCGGGTCAAAATCTTTCGAAGTATTCTTTTTTTATGTATTTATTTATTTATACTTTACGGTACATTGGTAGAGTAACACAGAAAACTTTTTACACTAAACAATTTGATAAACTACTGTCATTAGTTATTACGAGAAATTCAATTCGACCACATGATTGGCGAACGTTATTAACGAAAAGAGATCACGCTGAATCATCAGTTAAAGACGGCCGTATGCCTGTAGTGTTCAAATTGAAAAATTATCCATTTAAAATCGAAGATATAAACTGGCGCGATGTTGGTATTTAAAAGTTGGCGAATTCCAAAATAATGTACCTGTCTAAGCTACAAAAAAACATTACCTACACTAGCTATAAGGTTGCTCAAAACAAGAACCTATGATAGAAGTACTTCTCTAAAATAAGATTATTGTGTTTCATCGACCGTTCGAGAGAGGGACCATTCCGAATAATATTTCTCCTTCATGTGCAAAGGGGGAGAGGATTACGTAAGTTAGAACAACCGTAATAATTGCTTCAATACTTGAAGGAGTTAACTGTTAATGATATCACTCAGTTATTTTCAGCCGAACATTTTTCTGAAGATTACATTTGAAATGGAAAACTAAAAGAGTCCTAGATAATATATGTTAGAAATATTGTATTCTTAGGCCCTCCGTACACGAAGCGTTGCATCGTCTCTGCCCCCTACGCATACGCTTCGAATAACGCAACGCATCCTGTGCGTAGTTGGCTGTTTATAGTATGGCATAGGTATTATAAAACCTGCAGCCCGATTCACGGAAAAGTTTAAGTCTAAGTTTAGTTCGAAGTTCGAACGAAGTTCGATTCAAACCCTCCGTGAATAGGTACATAGACTGTAAATAGTCGCCGCCTACAATTATTATTACCAGCAGACCTATTCACGGAAAAGTTTGAATCGAACTTCGAACTAAACTTAGACTTAAACTTTTCCGTCAATCGGGCTGCTGGGGTACCTACCTACATAATACCCGTTTGTTTGAACGTTCTAATCTATATATATATATATATTAATATGTGAAGGAAAGACTTTGTGGCCATTTTACGAAAATTGCGTAGACGGAGGAGTATGAAATTTCGTACACTTATAGTTTATATACAAGAGTACTTATATGAATAAAATTAGATTAATCAATAAAAAAAATACAAACACTACTGTAATGTTATGTATTTGATACTCACACACACACACACACACTTCGATGTATGTGACATTGACACAGACGCATATATTATTTTGTTTATCTGTAGTCAAATTGAGAATAGATTAAAATTGTTTGTCTTAAATAATAAAAGAAAAAACTTTGTACATATCAACATTTAAAATTTGACGTATGCTTGTCATTGTTTTTGAAATAAATTTGTGAAATAGCGCACGCTCAGTATTTGACAATGGAACCTTAATAATGTTCAAACTTATAATCTGAATAAGTTATGGTCGAATTTCGAGCAAGAAGTCAATAATAATTATTAGAGTTAAAACCACAGGACAACGTCTGTCGGGAGAGCTAGTTTGCAATAAAAAAGTTCACTTAATGAAAGGAAATTTAAGAACAGTGAAAAAATGTTTTGTAGTTAATAAATAGCAATAACACTTTCTGACCCGACAGGAATTGAGCCCGAAACCCGAGAAATTTGACTACTAATTCTTAATAGATTTCAAGCCTAAAATGATACAACTAAGAAGCCATAGCTGATGTAAACAGATATTAAACTGTCTTAGACTCGTAACGTTTGCATAAAAAAGTAGAAAAAATTATCAATTTTTAGTTGCATTTAAGTACCTATATGTAGGTAGGTATGTTGATTGTGGATACACCGCTAACGTTTCCGATATTTCACAGAAAATGATCAAATAGATTTTATAAAGAAATCTTTAACTTCCCCTAACCACAACTAGGTACTTCCTGTAATTCCGAGGAAAGCCATCTACACAATATGTCGAGAACGAGATCTATCTGACCGCAAACTTTGGGATTTACCTGCTACAAATCTTATTGGACATAATTTGGAATTTATCATTTAGTTTATTTAAATGATTCATTATGGACTAGATGTTGATTATTTCGAGTATCGAAACGCCAATTATGTTTACAAAGATCAATAATATATGATTAGATTTCACAATATGCTTTCGAAAATATTCTTTTTTTTTTTTGAGACCTTGTTAACTCTTCCTTCTCAACTCACTCAGTATCTAACAAAGCGTCTGTCCTTCTCTAACGGGGATCCTCCAATCAACCGCGCAGTTTTCTACTTGTTGCAAGTAGTTGGCTCCTCTGGACATAGTCTGTCGCACTTTAGAACAGGCCTGCCCAACAAGTCGATCGCGACTGGCCATTTTTATCAAAATTCGTACCTTCTTAATTATTCAGTGTTTTTTTTAATCGTTAAAATATCCGTTCAACACACATTCGAAATTAACTTTTTCTCATTCAACGACAATATAGCATGGATATTAGAGCCAATAAATTTGAAGAAATTTACCAAATGGAGAGAAATACTTAAAAAAAAAATTGATAATAAATATGCAATGCGATGAAGACTGTGCCAGAAAAGGAATGTTCCAATCTAAATACCTACTTATTAGGGTTAAAGCTTTGATATTTTTGGGTTGGTGGTAGTCCATTTCAAAAATATGAAGGACTCATAAATCGTGTACACAAAATTTATTATTGAAATAATAATTAGTTTTCTGAGACTGCCGTTTCCATTATCAACAGTGGTAGGTACTAATAGAAACCGATATGACGGGAATAGGTTATTACTGCATAAATCGCTTATACCAGGCGCTTCTAATAATCAACCCTATACCGTGTCATAAGTATACCGCAGAATACTTTGGTAACCTGAAATTGTTCATTGAAGTTTGTGGTTGAACCCGATTGGACCCTCGAGAAAGTTCGTGTGCAGAATATCGCGAGTAGATATGTACGAATCGGTACGAATATTTCCGAGGGTCGATTCAAGACATAGATATTTTGAATTTAACATGTTTTTATAGATATATTTTAATGGCCTCCGTAAAAAAATTATCTCGTGTTTCTAAACCATCCTTTAATAACCCTTATAAGTTCCGCCGGCTTTACTGACACCTTTGTATAGAAATGTGTTATTAATATTAGGTACACACCCATTTTTTGGAATTGATTGAATCTACCGAATTTAATTTTGTAATTAAGTACCTACATATAAACATTCGGTCTACAATATATAACAGCATAAAAACTTTACGATTTTTGATATCAATAAATAACAATAACAAAAACTATATAACTTCTAATTGATGGCATTTACCCTTTTTGGGCCCTGCTGGTGACCCCAGGAGTACCTTTCCATGTCATTTCTAGAGACACACTCGTATATTAAGTGCCGTATAATTCATAATAACGTATGTCCAAAAAATCAACTCATGCGTATTTTTAGACGATATATCTTGGAGAAATAGACGTATTATGTTTAGGGCGACCATACATCATGCAAAATATTTTTAAATAATATATGAGTTTTTGAAGTAAAATATATTGAAATTTATAATATCTCTCAAACTAATATAGGCAATTGCTGAAATTATTGGTAGACTAGCTTTCCCGACAGACATTGTCCATTAGTCCTTATTATGAATATTGATTTCAAAATAGTGATTTATTCAAGAATAGGTTTAAATTATGTTTATGTTAAAAAAATATTAAAAAAAAAATTAATCAAAAATATTCCTACGAATATTTTTTTATGTCAATGGTTGTCAGGTAAACGATAATTTAGTTGTTATAGTTTTTTTTCATAGATGGTGTTGGAGTCGTATGAAATCCGTTCCATACTAACTTAAATATTACATTTTATATTATTTCTTATGCATTTTTCAAGTTTACAATAGTTCGAAGCGGAGAAGAATCTAATAAACCAAGATCATAAAAAGCCGATCTCGAGTTATAAGTATTCGCACTTAGGTACCCGACTTTATTTTATGTCTTTAGATTCAAACGAACCCTAGGTTCTTTTTTACTTTTTTCTATATACTGAAATTGTTGTTGATATATTAATACTTTTCCCTTGTTAATCAATTACATGCTGAAAAATATAATATTTTTTTTCATCAAATGAATCTGGGCTCTAAAGTGAACACAAATACACTTTCTACATCATTCATATAAAAGAAAAGCTTGTATTTTGAAAAAAAAATAGAAATTGTCGGCACCGGGATGCGAACCCATGCACGATATTCAATACGCTGTACGTACAAAAGCCATCGACTGATACTACTGGGCTACTAAACACTTCACGCTACTGGACTACCAATCGCTTAAATATTATGGTCACCTTAAAAAAATTAAAGTAATTTATGAAATCACACGGCGTATTTAAACGTTACATTAATTTTGATCGCTCCATTTGTTATTTTAACTAACCAAATAAACGTGGAGACGTTCTGTTCTGTGTGCTCCTATATCTACATATACATGTACCTAGATGCCATAATTTTGTACATACCCCCCTGCGCCATATCTTGGGGGATCTCGGAAAGGGTTCAATTGATTGGTATTCTTTTCAATTGATTCGTTCTGCAGGTCGTGGGTTCGATCCCAGGTGCCGACCATCTTCCTCTTTCACGACACAAACTTTGGGTCGGTTACTGTGAAAGTGTCAAAGAGTGTATTTGTATTCAATTTGAGTGAACGCAGATTCATTTAAGAATAAAAGAATAAAGAATGAAAATAAAATGTACCTCTACTATTTTTTACGATTATAATGTCATTTAAATTGGTTAATATAAACATTAACTCAATTTAAATGCAAACGTTACAATTGTATTACATATTAAAACTATAGAAGTGAAGGTCACGTGTTTTCAGAGTTGGAAAATGGGTTAAGTAATTCCTGATTGAGTGAATCCATATACCTACATCAATAAGAGTATGTTGACACAGCTTAAAATTTATTGCTCACCTAAAACTCCAGCAGACGAATGGTTAAAAACTCAGAAGTTGTTGTTTGTACGGTTTCTCCAGAAATTAGACAATGTTGACTGAATGGAGTTTACCCATGGGTAGGCACATGGAGATACAAGAATAGGTACCTAGGTATGTAAAATTTGAGTAGGTACTTACCGAGCTGTTGCGATCAAGTGATACTCATCATCAAAGCGATATTAGAGAAAGGGACTCACCTAGAACAAACACATATGACATTAGTACAAAAATATATAAAAATAACAATTAACTATCAGCATTAATAAAAAGCTGAAATCGTTTATGTTTAAACGCCATGCTCTCAGAATCTATACATCGGATTTTAACAAAATCTATGTATTTGCATTTATTTTGCTATCCTTTTTCTAGGCTGTTTAAAATCTCGTCACAACTCTTTTTTTCGAGAGACATTTTTTTTTATAAAATCACCACGAAAAAAATCCAAACCAAGCGCATCACTAGGTACATTTTATCAGTTATATTTAATGGCCATAGAGTCTTGAATGTTGCCATATGATTTACCATAAACGAAAAATAAAAACACAGTGCTGTGAAAAGATCATTGAATTCGGTGATCTTTAAAGGTTAAAAACGAAAATTACATATGTGCAATTCCTACTTTAATTATAAACTTTAATATTGTAACACAACATATTGATTAAATATTATTCATGACACGCAGTGAAGAAAATCATCAGTATAGGTATGTTCTCATCACCATAAAGATTCTCTCCGAAAATGAGTAAAGGTTAGTATTTCTTGGAGTAGGTACAAAGGTCTATACTATCGAATGCCTGGCATAAATTAATAAAAAGGCGACAAAATTATTTCGATATTATTTGATACACTATAGTTAATCACAAGGAAAAGATTGTGTTTTACAAAACCTTTTCTTTTTCTTTGAAGACATTTTTTAAAGAGTGGCCATCCAGCATCCTTGTGCCATTGTGCATGCACCTGTATCTTATATAGGGGCCTAAAAATATAATATTTCGTAGGAATTTTCTATAGATATTACTACACAATATGATTCTTTTACTTACTATAAATTTGCATTTCTTTTTTTAATTTACGAAGAAATTTGGTTAGAAAAATGAGTTGCATCTGCTATTCGCATTAAAACGTAACATAAATAAACTATCCATCACCCGCCATGTTTCTCAACAATAGTTATCAATATCGAGCAGGTATCCAAGTACCTCGGCTTTGTTGCAATTGGCTGGATTTTGATTTTATAAACAGATAAATTGAATTTATGTTTACGGCAACTGAAAAAAGAACACTTTTGAATGTTTTAAATATCGAATTCGTTCTAAATAGAAGATTATTATGAAATTCCCACGCGATGTATTGGCGCTGCGTAACGACTCATCCACCAATGGGGATGGCTCCTTTTGATCTTTAGCGTCGATCCTAAGAATAATCTCGCCGCATGTGTTGATCATTCTGACCTCTAGCGGTGAATCACGTCAACTTAATAATAATCGACATAATGTACGAATTTCGTGTTTACATCAATCTAGATAAGTACTTCTTGGAACAAACTAATTGAGTAATTATTATACCATGTAAGAAATCTAATTTGTATTTTTTTTCATAGTATAACCATCTAATCGATAGTTTCGCAAATATTAATTACGGTAGATTGATCATATCATTATCTATTCTAAATTTTAATGATCGAACAAAACTTTTGCCTTTTAATTATCTTAATGCTTAGTTCGACAACATGCGCTGGTTGATGTAGAGAAAATAATAAAGAAATATTTTATGGTGTGAAGTTGTTCCAAGTGTCTCCGCCGCGTTACACGGCTCAGCATCAGGAACAATGCCCTCTGAATAAGAGAAGGTACTGTTTGCGGGGCCATAATGGCATCAAATTGTATCGTATAACTCGATGAAAACAATGCATCGATTTCCTATGCCCGTGACGAACAATTACCTCATAGAAATTATTGTTAAAGAAATAGGGATTTTCTATAGCTTTAGCGGGCATCGAATTTTGATGAATGAAAAAAACTGTTGATAGTATCGGCCGAGGGTGCTTGGTTGTAGCCCATTTGAAATGATGTAAAAATAAAAACGAGTCTTAAAATTACTACATCAGCCGTACTAATAGAAGACTATTGGTCCAATGATGGGGGATTCGCCGAAGAACCTACACAGACGGGGCTACCTCTCTGCAGATGAGACCGAATGTGATTGAGGTGAGCTCCAAGACGACAACCACCTCTGACATGTCCATTAATCGGGGAAAATTTCTACCTGCTGGACCTTATCCTGGCAAACGACAAGGCGATGACTGTCGCTGCTTACTGGTGTGGTAAAGTATAAACCGGATTCGAAAAGAAGAAGAATTCGTCGATTAACCGCAGAATAGGCAAATATTCTACAACAGTGTCCCAAATGGTACGTCAATCCTAGAATAGGAAGTTGAAGTATTATGCATACCTTACATTTCATTTGGGATACAGATGTGCTTATCAGATGCTCCACATCTGTCTTTCACCAGAGAAGAAAGACAGATGTGGAGGATAGGCTTATTTCAAGCTTATTCGATGAATATAGTTCTTTTAGTAGGTTGCATAATGCTAAGGTTCTTACAAAAAGTTTTGAAGACAAAAAGTTCATTTTATTCCGAAAAGCTAGATAAGTAAAGTTTACGGACTGTTATAATGTTCCTCGTGGATCCTCCATACCAGCAGGCAAGTTGTACGGTGTTTTCTTAATTATAATAGGCTCGATGGTTTAGTATTCTACGTCGATGAAGCTATTTGAATTATTAGTATGGGTAACGTTGCCGAGTCAAATTTACCATTTCCAAATTAAAAGAACTTATCAAAATTATCTGCTTTCTATTTCAGATTCACTCGAGAAATCGACTTAAGAATGACTGAAGCAAGAGTTACACGGGTTTTCAGAGACATTATCCTCAGACAAAGAGGACAACCTTATGTATTAGACGAAAGGATCACATCACAAGATACAAGCGATGCAGGGGACATGTGAAGGGCGTTATGCAAGTCGATTGTAAATAAGCGAAATATTAAGTGAGAAAGTCGAATTATTGAGTGACATATGACATAAGGTTGCATTTTCATACGAGGATTACAATGGATGCTGGGCATCAGCTAGTTCAGCCCCCGTAGACAAATTCAAATTGGCGTTCGACTACAAACGAAGATTTCGCCAATGTATATTGCGAAAAAATTTACTGTCCACTGGAACATAATATGTATAAACAATTATTTAAACCAAACAAAGACAATTGTACAAAAATATAAAAAGTGGACAGTTAATTTTTATCTAAATCTACATTATCGAAGAATTCGTTTGTAGTCGATCGCTAAATGAATTTGTCTAGGCCTACTGTTCCCTATAACATTATTTAAGACAAATCTTAAAAGCGCTTAATGGAAAAACGTTTAACCTCATACAAAAAAGCAAACAAACAAAGGTTTCATAACATAATTAATTATACAGCGATTACCATCGATTGAAAGCTTGTCTTCCCTACTTGGTTATAATGCCGTCATTATTAAATCATTCCAATTCAAAAATACATACTTCCCAGATATGAAAACAATAAAAGTCAAATTGCAAACAATAATACCTGATGGCTACCCCATTGTTGGGGCAGAGCATTCAGGACCGACATGCGCGCAGGTGACGGAGAAGAGTGCGCGGTGACAGTTGGAGACAGGTTTGGCGTGCAAATTGGAACAGGTTTTATTATTGGAGGAAGCATCGGGAACGGCAGACCAATTATTTATATTATCCATTGTCTACAAGCCTTACCTTCAAAATTCTTGATTAGAAACCATTTAGGGCAAAGGAGTGCCTAAGGAACGAGTTGTCAAAGAATTGTATGGAAATAATAAAATGTTATACTTTAACTGTCTAAGGAGGTAAATAAGGTTACTCGGTTTCCTTGACATTGTCAGAGATTGGAGGAGACTGGAAGAATATCAACAATCAGCTCAGACTCAAGCATGAGCGAATGAACAAAAAACAGAATCTGCTTAAAAATATCACAGAAAAAACACATAAAAAATAAAATTGTGAATAGCTACATGGATTTTACTTGTCAACCCACGTTTGCCTCTACAGGACATAGGCCTTCCGTCTCCTTTGCCATTCCTCCCGTGTGATATCCAGCGGGGTAAGGCCAAATCGTAATTATTAGACCTTTCCATCTGTCTCGTCCATTTGTTGTCATCACTTCTCGCAATGTAGCCGGTCCATCTATCTCCACTTCTGCAAAGCCATAATTTTAACGTGACCAGCAACTTTAAGTGTGGCTGTGTATTCAATCATTTCTTGTCCTCTCTTGCAGTTTTACGACCAACATAATTTTCGCAATTTTTTTTTTTGAGCTTTCCACAGTTTATTGGCACTTGCCGTGCCTTATGTGAAGACTAGCAAGACACCCTTCTCAAACACTTGAGTCTTCAAAGTATTAGCAACAAATCTACGAAAAGTACTCCTCATCGGCTTCTCAAAGCCTGCCCATGCCAGACTTATTCTTCGCTCTATTGCGATGTTCTGATTATATCTACATACAGGCATTTTGTACCCAAGGTATCTATACTATTCAACCTCTTTTTTTTCGAAAAAATATCGGACGGGATCCACTCCGATGTTGGATTTTAATACGTGGGACTTGGCTTTACATTTGTATAATGCTAGTAAAAAGGAATCTCCAAATTCCTGTAAAACTCGAGTCGAGTCTTCTTCAATGTTACGTTCAACCACTTCTGATGTGTCCAAGTTTGTCATTATTTTGTTTTTTTTTTTAGCATTTACAATCCCATACGCTTCATCACTTGACAATATCTGGACTCTTATTCTTCATCTCGCAGATCTGTAGCCAATATTTTGGAAAAAAAAAACGTTTAGAAGCTCTTCTGGAACAAGACGTGCTCAAGTAGCTAATTGGAGCTGTTAGTACTTATCTAAGGGTGTCGACTGTAGCTTATCTGGTGGGGTTATCGCCAGCGTCTGCTAGTATCATAATATAAGCGAAACAATAAAAACAGTTGAAATGCGTGCAACGCGCCATCTAGCGTGCATTCTGATTAGCATTATAATAGTATCAACTCCTTAGCAAGTTGTGTTATTCGGATCACGTGCGAAAACAGACATAATCCGAGCAAGCCACTTAGATAATGATCTTTTGAGAATTATATAATACTATACTTACTAGCTGTATTAACCATTCTTATCCCACTCACTATACTGCTCATCTTCAAGCATTCGTTTTATTACGTTTTTCTTTGTTGGGTAATTGAAAGTGTAACTAGCTATTAAGACGCACAGAGTGTCGTTGGTTCGATCCCGGGTGCTTTCTCTAGGAAATCTTTCTATTATACTCAATATTGTGCTCAAAACACGAGTACAGCTGGATTCGAGAGCAAGTTACTACAAAGAATGTTGGATCGGTATACGTTGGTATGATGGTATGATTTCGTGCTGAGGACAGCTATAAATTTCCATCCAGAACGCATCAGAAGATGCGGCAGATTCCTCAGAAAAAAATAAACTGTACAAGGAGTGCAGATCACAAGGCCGCACAGAACTAACTTAATTTTGCCGTCCATATCCTCAAACTAGGAAGCGAAATGTACCTATACCTAAAGAAGGAAGAGTTGAAAACTTCTTCAAGCATCTTTATCACAATACTTAAAAAAACCTTCTCGATAATCCATGACAACCAAAAATAAAATCATTTCGAAAAAAAAACATATAATTAAAAAAGAGACACATTGTACCCACTTCGATGCATAAATTGAAAGAAGTCATGGAATTTCAAATACAATACGCTGAGTGTGAATTGAATCTGTATTGGATTTTTTTTTTTTTGAAACTATCTACAAAAGACATTTTATTATGGTTGTCCAGATATAAATACAAAAACAAATTTACACCCAAAAGGGCCGATCAATTAACACTTCACAACCGTTGACAATAATGCCTCCCTATGAATGGAGCAACCATAGACCACAAAAAATACATACAATTGCCTATCTACATAATATTTTATTATTATAAAAGTGCATTCCTATGTCTGTTTGTCGAATTGATCATTATTGAATCTATCAATAATGATCAAGTCAATGGAATATTCAAATAATTATTCTTTGTTGGTCCACTAACTGTATATTGTTAAGAGTTAATTATATTTTGTAAATGACTGTGTGTTTACTGTTTACATTGATAAATAAAATCCTTTTTGGGATTAAAACTAGAAATGTATGGGCAGCTGCTACATATAATGTTGATATCAGTATAAGTAATGTAGTCAATCTTTTGATGCAAATTTTGTTACGAAATGTAAAAAAAAATAACCTTAAAATCAGGGGTTATCTATACTATCCAATTGTTCCAGAATCTAGAAATTCCTTTTCATATGACTTGAATGACTTGTACCACTTCTATCAAGGATCACTACTTTTTGCTCGATAATCGTCAAACTATCGGTTGGTATTAATATGCTGACATTTTTAAATATGTACCTGTCAAATATTATAAAAATAATAGAGTATATATTCTTTTGAAACATAGAAACTCCTAAATAGCTCATTTTGTGGTTGATTTGTTGTGAGCATAAAGCCAAATGAAGGGTACACGGCAAAAACAAGCTCATTGATTTTTTTTCATTTTCGTGATTTAAATGCAGTTTTGTTCCCCGCAATGAGTTCTTTAGAATGGTATAAATAAAATGTAAAAAAAAAACTGGCCCATTTCTTCGTAAATCACGTTGAAAAAAATAAGATAACGGCTATAACTGGCTCATTTTATGTGAAACCGCACAAAAACAGGCTCATTGCGTCAAATACTAGACAAAAACAAGCTGATTGCAAACATTTCGTTACTTTCCCCATACTAGTTTGATAACATTAATTTTGTTTTTTTTGTAATTTTTTAACAATATTTGTTTCTTTTTTTCCATGTCATTATAAATTAATATTTGTCCATTATTTAAAATAAGCGCTATTTTTCCAAGAAATGATATCTCAAAAGAAAATGATGTCTCAAATTTTATATTTGCTCTCCTGTAAAATGGTAATTTGTCAATGAGCCTGTTTTTGCCGTGTACCCTTCAAATGCAATGATCATTTGAAACAACCATACTATTTTGCCAACGAGGCGTGAGAAACAAACAAAAAATGTCTAATCGTCAAGATCTTCCGTAATGTGACAAAACTAGTGTCGGATGCACTTGCGACATTTTAATGTATTTTTCAACAAAAAAGGTTTAGAAAGTTGAGGTGTAAAAAGCATTCAAATTTATGAATGGAAAAGCCCTCAGTACTAACCAAAATAGGCGCTTACTTATGTACTTCTGACCAAATATTAAGAGTGATACCTTCATGTCAATACCTTTAAACTGTATGGAAGTTTAGTACAGGTTTAAATGGTCTTATCATAGCAAAAATCTGCTTGTTCAATCAAAATCAAACAAAAGGTCGCGGTGTCTACAAAACGGCATAAGAAACCCGACACATAAAATAAGTAAAAATTTTGAAGGAATCGTGGCTCCACAAATTTGATAGTCGCAAATGCCGAGGTTCACAGAAATCCACTATTAAAGACACCCACACACCCTTAAGGGTCTGTACACTGTACAGACCTGGAGGCCAAGTCGAAATATTAACGACAGCCTCCAACGTTAACAATTTGTTGTTATTTCCATAGAGACAACGTAAAAACTGTTTATCAACGTGCGTTATACAATGTTGTTCCAAATATCGAGGCGAAAAAAATAATTCTGACGGTTGTTCAAAATTAACGTTGAACGTTACCTCGAAATCTATGGAAACATTACATAAATATGGCATTACGTCACGTAGAGGACGATTTGTGCCAACTGGCAGCAAAGTAAGACTTACTCACAGACGGAAAATAGACATAGTTAGAGAAAGAAAAAAATAATTACTAAATAAAAAAATAGCTATCTATAATAAAATCATATTTAATAAAATTAACGAATTGAACGTGCATTCTTGGTGGAATTATTAGGTGGCCTACGTGGTACAGCACACGAGATGAGGTAGGCGAAAAACTTTATTTTACCCGTAGTGAATTTTATACCATATGTTTACAACCTCTGCCTATCTGAGTGCGTACCAATAATATTTTGTATTCGTTTTAAGCTTTAGTTTCTAAGTCACCTGTGACCATGCAGGACCTGTTCCTGCGAAACTAGTCAGGTAAATAAATATTGTGGAATAACAAATCAATTGTTTCATTTAAATTATTTTATTTAAATAATTCCACCAAGAATGCACGTTCAATTCGTTAATTTTATTAAAAACGCGAGTGACGCAAAAATTGCGAACGTGTACAAGAAACTCAGTTTGAAGCGTCGTCTAGCTTCACAAAACCTCTGGTTTGTTCGAGAATGCCATAGAAGAAACCTAACACCTAGTTTCATCACCATCTTTACGAGACAGAAGACCAGAGCAGCGAAATCCAGCATAGAAGCAGCTCCACGCAAATGGCTGGAGATGGAGTCTAGACGGTGGTACAGCACACGAGATGAGGTAGGCGAAAAACTTTATTTTACCCGTTGTGAATTTTATACCATATGTTTACAACCTCTGCCTATCTGTGTGCGTACCAATAATATTTTGTATTCGTTTTAAGCTTTAGTTTCTAAGTCACCTGTGACCATGCAGGACCTGTTCCTGCGAAACTAGTCAGGTAAATAAATATTGTGGAATAACAAATCAACTGTTTCATTTAAATTATTTTATAAAATCATATTTTCTCTATGTACACCAAAATATGTTTGTATATGCTCTTCGAAGGAGTGGACAAGAGATGGGTCATATTGAAAGGGAGTTGAATATTCATTCTTTTGTACAATTCGTATCTGTCTCTTAAAGTACAGTTAAAGAACACATGGTCCAAGTTCTCCAGATCCAGCTCGCACTCGCAATATGGACTGTCGACTAGATTAATTTTGAACAAATGACTGCTCAGCCTATGGTGACCAAAACGCATTCGGCAAATGTTAACGATTTGAGGTCGGGTCAACTTCAAATTATGATACCAGGGTTTTTTTGGAGATACTATTTTTGATAGCTTTGTATAGAGATCCCTTGGTAAGGCTCTATCTATCCCAGAAGTTTTCCCATCTTTTAAAGGCTGCCTCCTCCATTATGCGCCTCCGGTCACTTATAGGAAGAAACGCTGCTGTTATATCGAAGCCGAAACGCATTTTTTTTTGTTTGGAAACCATTTTAAATTTGCTTAACGTTAACAATTTTCAAGTTTAACGTTAGTTTTTCGACGCAGCTGCCTGAACACGCACGGCAACGTTACCTATGTACATATGTATCAAAAATCCATAGTACCTACGCGGTTCGCGTTCAAAAATCCACCAGACAAACAACGTTCCATTCAAAGCTTATTTCGCAAGAAGTAGGTACAGTGACAACAATAGAAGAACATACGTTTGGGCAGCTATTCATAAGCGACTCTCTAAAAGGATTAAGTGCAACATGGGCGTGTGCAGGTCAGTAAACAAATCTGTCAGTACTTACAACTTAAAAGAGCAAGACCGACTGTTTGTAAACAACTAGAATTAAAGGAAGTGGGGAACACGAGTGGGTTTGTTTTATCAGAGTTTGAAGAAAATTTAGTACACAAACTAAACATCAACGTTGCTATAGATTTAGTTCGACCTGCAACTGCAGAAAGGAATGAGTCACCTAAAGGTGCATTTATACCAAACAATTTTTTCAAGCTCTGGGTCTTTGTTCGTTTGGTATAAATGCACCTTTAGAAGATTTTTTTTACTGAATCAGAATAACTTCCGAACGAATATACAGAAGATTTTTGCATAGGGGAAGGAAAATAAAGGAGGTTAGTGGACAATTCTCCACATGGGCTGCTAAACTAATAAAAATACACATTCTTTAAATACATTTAATCAACCAAGGAGCACTTTGCCTGTAACCAAAGAACACTACCTACCCTGGTTCCTTGGAGCACTATATTCTAAATTTTTATAGATTCTTGTGTTATTTTCAGGATTAAATCTTAGTAAATAATGATTATTTACCAACTTAATAATTTAACATTAACCTTCCACTAATCTTTCTCCAATGAATTTAGACTACACTCAAAGGCTGACATAATATGATCACTGTACAACAATAAGAACACTCGTCATTATGTGATCAAATCCCAAATTCATCATGAGTGTTTTCATAAAAATACGATAGTAATTCCATAACGGTCTAAATTTTAAGCACAATCAGTGTAAGGTTAGCATGAAAAAGTTCCTATATAACTTAAAATTTTTGTTAATATCGATGGTGTTTCGCAAGTCGAAATTACGGTTTTCAGAGGATTAGTGTTGGTCTTTGTCACCGCAGACTTTGTTCTAGTTTTTGCTAGAGACTTTTGTTCAGTTCACTTTGTTCTATAGCTTTTGCTAGAAAAACATGTCAACCTAGTCGTGCATACTTACAGCGGGAAGGATATTATTTCTTCAACGTCAGAAATCAAGAATGACTGAAATTGAAGATATAACAAGTATCTATTTGGAGGGAGACTTATTCCAACTGATGGTCACAGCATGAAGTCGGGCACAACCAAATAACCTACAAGCAAGAAATCCTCATCACTAGACTACCAAATTTTGAGGATTATGAAAAACTATTACGTAATCCTGTTGGATTTTTTAACCTTTTAACTAAAACTACAAGAAAAAGTATCATAAAAAGGTTGTTTATAAAAATATTATATAATAACATTGTCGGTAAGTTCTTTGTGTCAGATACAAAAAGTTCACCGCGTTCATCTGGATCATTCCACTTTTTATGGATCACGATCCAGGAGTAGATAGGCACCCATCCATTTATATATACACAACATAATGATCTAAGGGAGATCCCACAGGAAGCCGCATCTCAAATTGTTTACGCGTTTCTATCACATTATCTCGACACTATTTATTTATTTTTTTAACTTTTTACTTTATTCACACGAACGGTAGCTGTAGAAATAGGTTTTAAGTACACAGTATAAAGGTGATTTACTGACAAAGAGTGGAAAACAGCTAAGCCAGTGATATTCTATCTATATATTAATACGTGAAGCAAAAACTTTATGCGCTTTTTAACGACTATTGCGCGGACGGAGGAGTATGAAATTCGGCACATTTATATAGTTAATGTATATAGAGAAGGAGTGGCTAATGCTAATATTTTTTTTTTAATTTTGCATAAAAATACATTTAATCAATTAAAAACATAACAAACACCACTGTAAAGTTATGTATTTTGATACTCACACACACTTCGATGTATTTGAGATTGACACAGACATAATGTAAAGTGATCAAACTAAACCAGCCTTCGAAATAACAGTAGAAGAAGGTCGTAAGCCCGTAGTGGTTTGTTCATACCATTTAAAAATCGAACAGTATTAGTCAGTCATCATATTTTGTTAATTTATATTCGTTAAGATCTAGTCCTGAAAAAATGGATACAAGAATCTAGAAAAATTTAGAACGTTGTGTACAAATCAAGCCAATAGGCAATAAAGATGAGACATATACAAAAAATGCCAGGCCAGGCGCCAGGAATAATTGAGAAACACTGATCGGATAGTACTTTTAGCCAGACAATGCCCAACAGGATTTTTTTTAAATGCAAGTTATCAGGTAAGATTGTTAAAATTACCAATAAAACAGGAAAATGTGTAACAAATACGTTTTTTACATGATGTTTCGTTTTATGCCTAATATACCTATTCCTTGTGAAATCACATAAAAAATAATAAAACATAGCTACATTTTTTTATTATTTTTATTATTTTGATTTTTTGGGAAAGAAAACCAGTTAGTGTATTATGGGGCGTATAATATGAGCTTCTAACCTAAAATTTTTGCATATTTTTTAAATAATTTATGATTATATAGGTTTCATGAGTTTCTTCAATCTGAAAATGACGTCAGCGGGGAAAGAATTTTACTCAACCGGGAATCAAACCATGATTCAAAAGTGAGGGTCTAAACCTAAACAACAAGGCTTCTGAATACGACAAGATCTTCAACATTATGTACCTAATTGTTCAGTTATGTAGATAATTATTTTCTGATGTCCTTGCATCACGCATAAACTGCAGACTACATGTTGATTTTTAATCATCGCAATAATGCTATGGATACATTTTTTTCATTTTGTTGCATAAATATTCAAAGTTTTCAATAGGTTCATTTTTAAAATGATAGGATATATTGAATTTCGGTAAAAGAAATTATTGTCTTCTTTTGAAAATAAATCATATTTTAAAGATTAGAAGCATGATGGGTTCCTACATATTATCAGTTAATAAAATATAAAAATACCTATTTTTTATAATCGAGAAAACGGTTTGAAAAAAAATGTTTAGAAAACTTCCGTCTATGAGAATAATAAATAAAAAAAACATAAAAGAAAGAAAAATAAGTTTACACTCACTAAAAACGTGAATACATACACCCTGTAGATTAAAAAAAACTCAATGATTAGACTTTAATAAATTCATATTTAGATGCAGGCTGATATATCCTAAAATACAACCCATAGAAATTCGGTAAATCGACACGTCTATATAATAAGCCATAAGAATTCCCATAAAAAATGTTATCCTACTTTTTATGAGGGATCATTTTAGTGTTATTATAATCAGGTTGGTTCTTCTTTGGTGTTATAAAAAGTGGTAGTTGGACAGGTTAATGACAGAACACTGATGATGAGGTTATGTCAGGAATCCGAAACTTTTTAACTGAAAAGGAATAAGTACATACTTGGCTTTGATTCATACTTACTCATACTTAATAATCAATAATGGCTGAGTACGTTGATTTAGTAGGGATGGAAGGTGTGAAAAGCAAGATTGGCAGATGTAAACTGTCAGGTAGAAGGGTTCTAATGAGAACTTATCTTTAAAATCCAAACAGCTGATGCACAATGAAATCTTGGACATTGTCGTAAAAATTTAAGTAGGTATAAATGCTGCCGAAATGAGACCACTCAAGATAAAGAAGAGATGAGGAATGTGAAAAACATATTATTGGAAATTGAAGTTAGAGTTAGCCCAGTGACTAAATTGATGTGCTTTGGACGTGCGGAGAGAATGAATGAAAAGAAAATCAAAAAAATAATCTACAAATTTAAAATAATGAGTGCACGGAGATGTAGTCAACCTAGAATAAATAATAATAAATAATAAAAAACATTTATTCAATAGAATATCTCAGTACAAAATATGTACAATATGATAAATCTACCCACTAGGCCAAGCCTGTCTCGGAGAATGACGTTAACCAATCATATCGATGAAGTGTAAGGAGGGCTTTGCCAATGATAGGAGAAAATGACGTATGCGGAACGAACGGATGGAGCGAAAAAGGTTTGTCCAGACAGAATGTAAGCCCGTACTTATTCTCTCCCTACTCCACCCAGGAAACGGCAATATATTTTTTTTATTAAAACTCAGGTCAAAGAATCTAATATGTAGGAGTAAAGAGCGAAAGACAAAAAAGTGGGATTGAAAGTAAATGAAGATTATTTGACCTTTTTATCTCTTAAGACCGTTAAAAAAGAGCTCACGTTTTCATGGAATCGTTACAATGTTGGAAATATAGTTGCTGAAAAAAGACAATATCAGTAGATCTTCCCATCTTCTTTGATGGCAGGAGCAAAAAAGGATTGATAAAAGACGATACTCCCAACAGAATACACAGAATAAGAACAAAAATGGCTAACCTATCCAGCTACTTAAGATTGTGTCTGTAATAATATTGATAGGCTCACTACAAGCTAAAAAAACTAGGGCACAACGTAATCCTTGTAACTATCAAAGATGTATTGATTACAAACGTGAGCATGGGCGAAATAAGAAGAATTAAATATACAACAATATATTGTAGAGATTAGAGCTGTATGAAGAATATGTGAAAAGACCCTGTCAGACATGAAGAGGAATAAGACTATAAGGAAGGAATGTGGTATGAAACTTGGTCTTGTTACAATGGTGGAATTTAATAAGGTGAGATGATTTTGGCACAAGATGGAATAGATCGATATTTTTATCTAAAAAAGCCGGGTCATAGGTAGGCTTGTTGACAATTGCTTGACTTGCAGCCATTGCTTTGAATTCGAACTGTCGTCCCAACAATATTTTTGTACTCTTCCATAACACAAGGAAAAGGAAATTTATATACCTAGTTTAAAGATGCAAAAATGTTTGAATATTGACAATGATAAACCAAAAATATAAAAAAAACGAGCCAACAAAGAATGGATGTGATAGAATACCTGAGCCAATAGATAAGAGTCAGCCAAGCGTAGCGACTCATCAAACCAGCGGTGGCCGGCTCATACAGGGGGTATCGCGTTACGCCCCCCGCCTTGTTATATTTTTTAAACCCTCATAATAATTGAAACCGTGTAATCCTGCCGTAATCCTATTTGTCACGGTAACATACCCTGATCCTTTCTACAATAATAACATCTATGGGTGAGCGCATTCATTCTTCACCATACATCCATCTATACACTGAATTATAATATTGAAACCAATGCTTAGAAAAATAAAGAATGGATTAATATAAGTACACGGAAACATTGTGTTTGTAAAAAATCTATTTAAAGTTGATTATCTAGCAACATTCCACCCTTTATCGTAGAAAAACTTCCTAAAAACTAATTTCTTACTATTTCAACTATTAATGTTGCTAGATATATTACCTACTTTTCATGATATTATAATATCTTACCATCGGAATGTTATGCGTTTGGAAAAAGCGAAAAAGGTTTGTTTGGATAGGAAAGAATGGTAGTCCGTACTCTCTGCCTATCCCCTTTGGGAAACGGCGTGATAGGTAAAAAAAAAAAAAAAAACGGTAGTAGGTATATGGTCTTAATGGAGTATATTCTTTCAACAATATACACTTCCGTAACGAGTTTCATATGTGACTTATTTCCTACTACACTGCCATCTCTTGGATTTTTTTTAAAGTTACGCAACTATGGAGAAATTATTTTAACTACAAACTTATGACCCGTCGCACTTCATCCCGCATCCGAATCAACAATAATTATTATTTCATAATGCGATGAATGCTTCACGTTTAAATTCCAGACTGTATATTCGATTTTAGTCATCGCCAATCTTGCAATTATTATTGTAATAATGACATCATCTTTCATAGAAATTTTATTTTCAAATTCCAGTTAAAGAGAACTATCAAAGAGAGAGAGAGAGAGAGAGAGAGAGAGAGAGAGAGATGGCAGGACGGATATCAGCCGTTATATAACTCGAGATAGGCTGAACAGATTTTATGATTCTTGGTTTATGTGATACGTCTCCGCTCCGGATAACATAATAATCATTAAAAATTTCGAAAAATGGAGAGCTAATAATATAAAAATAATAAGTAATAATGGGTATAAAATAGAATATTAAAGTTAGTTCGGAACGGATTTACTGACAACAACAACTCCACTTGTGAAAAACACCGTTTTTATTTACTTAACAACCATTGAATTTCAAAACATTGGTACGCAGATTTTTGATATAATTTCTTTCAAACTTTCAGAAATATTTTTTTCACATTCTAACATATTATTTTAAACGTATTTTTGTATAAATTACAAGTCAAATTATTTTAAACGTATTTTTGTATAAAGTACACATCCGTAATCAACAACTACCGTGACAGCACGTAGATAATTCATTAAACGTCAAAAATTCTTAACACCTTTTGAAAACTGTTATTGTGAGTGAAAGTGGTACCGTTCGACGAATTTATCTTCTGCGCTTCTTCTGTTTGTATAAAAGTGAGAAAACATCCAGTGAACTGGGAGATTTAAGGTTACAAACATTACGTATAATATTATTGTCACCAATCAACTCGGGTGTGCGTAGATTGTACGTCCTTCCCACTGACAGCTGAAGTGTAGCTAATAGCTGCATCGAGCATCGATCGATGACGATGAACAGTACGACCACTATGTATCATAATGAATCTCCGCATCACTACATTGACAGTGCTAGGAGGGATGTGGAACTGGTGAACTCTGTCTTGGTTGATAAGTCGAAACTTAATATCGAGATGAGAGGGCAGGTAATTAGTGCCACGACAAGTCTCATGTCGAACATCGGGCATGCAGCTTTAATAATTTCTACGCTTCAAGCAGAAATCGTTCAACTCAAGATGGAGCTGAAGGGTGTTGGCACTAAGCCAAACACTGAACGATCGCAGGCTGAGCTTCCGGGCTCCGTATTGCACGATAGAGAGGAGTTCCCTCCATTGCCGATGAGGTCTAACGAACTCGTTCAAAACGAAAAAATGATAAATACTGCAACTATCAAACAAGGCAACAAGGTTTGGGGTGTGGCAAATGCAGGATCTAAAAGACGAACTATAATTCAGGGTCAGGGTGACAGGGACCCAGAACTAAAAACTGTTGAACGAAGAAAATTTATCCATGCTTTTTCCTTTACTCCTGAGACAACAGAGGACCAAATTGGGGCTTACATGAGGAAGAAAGATCCTAAATTGGACATTGAGGTGGAGAAGATCATAACAAAAGGTAACCATCATGCATCGTTCAAGGTTTCTCTCCCGGCTTCTGAGTACGACAATTGGATGCAACCTGAAAAATGGCCGCTCAACACACGGATCAATCAGTGGATTTTTCGGAGGAAACCGCAAGCAACTGCCATTATTCAACAAGAATAACAATATATTACTAAACTGCGTATACTCCAACGTTCGTGGACTTAATACGAAAACCCATGAATTCATTTGCAACCTATTGGCTCAGGACATTAACCTTCTTGCCTTAACCGAGACTTGGCTGTCGTCGAGTGTACTAGATGCGGAGCTGTTTGACGGCAGATACACGGTGTTTCGGAGGGATCGCATCTCAAGAGGAGGTGGAGTAGCTCTAGCAGTGCAGAGCAAATATTTGCAATCAGCTCAAAGGATGGAGTGCTTGGAGACTTCTGGTGAAAACTTGTGGGTAAAACTTATTTTTAAGCGAACAGTAATACTGGTATGCGTAGTTTACTTTCCTCCTAATTCCGAAGAGGAAGTTTTTTCTAGTTTTTATCGCACTTTAGAAATGGCAGGAAATACCGTAAGAGATAAAAATATTATCATTTTGGGCGATTTTAACTTGCCCTCATGTAAATATCCAAAAGATGAACATTGCTTTTTTCTAAAATTATTTGATCTCTCACAGGTAAATTGTGTCAAAAATACCAGCGATCGAATGCTGGACCTAGTATTTACAAATATAAGTTCTGAATCTGTTCTTGTTACAAGACACAGTCTGCCTTTGGTGGCTGAGGATCATCATCACCCAACTTTGAACATATCTATCTCGCTTTCATCATGTAAATATCAAAATGAACCCTTGTACAAAATTCCCATCCACTCGAGATGGAAATTTAAAAGTAATAATATTCCTTTACTTAAAGATATGATAAAAGATAGTTCTTGGCAAGGAGTGTTTGAATCGATGAATGTCGATGATGCTCTTCAGTGTTTTTATAATGAATTGTATGTAATGTTTGATAATTGTTTTGAAAATTGTGATGAGGATGTTCGTATTGGATATCCAGAATGGTTTACAGTTAACCTTATAAGATGTATAAATAAAAAGCATTTCTTTCATAAGCTTTGGAAACAAACTGGCTCACAAAAAGCATACGAACGTTTTTCTGATTTACGTAGATCGATTAAAGTAGATATTCGTCAATGTTATGAGCGATATATTCATCGTTCAGAAGAACAGATATGCAATGATCCGAAATTGTTTTGGAACTTCATTGCCAGTAAGAGGAACGTTAGTCAGTTTCCCAAGGAAATGTCTTGTGATAATGTAACATATTCGGAGCCACAACAAATATCGCAGGTTTTTTCAGAGTATTTTTCGTCTATTTATAATCAAACTCCCCCAGACTTGGAACCAGATTATTGTAATTTCAAGCATTCATTTTTTGATATACCGGAAATATCTTTTGAAGAAATAGACTACAGTTTGTCTAAACTTAAGTCGAAACGCTCATCGGGACCTGATTTAATCCCATCTTTCATTATTAAGCAATCAGGTCAAGAGCTAAAAAACGTATTGTATTATATATTTAATTTGTCAATACAAACAAAAGTCTTTCCAACAAATTGGAAAATTACCAAGATAACTCCTATCCATAAGAAAGGGGATAAATCTGATATTAAAAATTATAGACCAGTTGCAATTCTGTCTGCACCTGCGAAGTTGCTGGAAATTATAATTCACAAAAGAATTTGGGATAGCATAAATCATGTTATTGTTGACGAACAGCATGGATTTAGGCCTGCAAGATCCACAGTTACTAACTTATTGTCTTTTGGTGTAAACGTTACAAGAAGTCTCGACGGAAATACTCAGTGTGATGTAGTCTATACAGATTTCGAAAAGGCGTTTGACAAGGTGGACCACGATATTTTGCTGTCAAAACTTAATGGTTATGGATTGTCAAATGGATTAATTGAATATATAATTAGTTATTTACGTGATAGGCAGCAATATGTATCATTTCAGTGTTATGACTCGGAAACATTTTTTACATACTCGGGAGTTCCACAAGGATCTAATCTTGGACCCTTATTGTTCACTTTGTTTATAAACGATATTGGATCATGTATTCAACACTCTAACTATTTATTGTACGCAGACGACCTTAAAATTTTTCGGGAAATCAGGTGTCAAGGTGACGCGAATCAGTTGCAAAGGGACATTGATTCATTGGTGTCATGGTCATTTGAAAATAGGCTTCATTTTAGTCCCCCTAAATGTCATATTATGTCGTACAGTAGATCTCGTAACCCCATCCTAACGGAATACACAATGAACAATACAACGTTGATACGAGTGACCGAAATCAAGGATTTGGGAGTAATATACAGAGCGGATTTGTCTTTCAGGGAGCATATTATCACTATCGTGAATAAAGCTTCTAAGACATTGGGCTTCGTATTGCGTAATGCTGCTTGTTTCAAAGAACCTCGTACATTAAATTTACTATATGAAACGCTGGTACGCACCATTTTGGAATCTGCATCCATAATATGGGCACCGCACCAAATGTTATACGAACTTATGATCGAAAAGGTTCATAAGAAATTCGCCAGACACCTATACAGGGTCACATACGGATATTATCCATATTTGTTTCCATCGCTTTTTGTTATGGGTTGCCTGGGGATATCCACTTTGCGGAAGCGTAGGGACGAATATCTCTGTAGACATTTCTTCAAATTGATCAATGGCATAATTTATAATCCCGTTATTTTGCGGGAGATGAACTTGTACGTCCCGGATGCCTACACTAGATCACGTTCACATGATTTATTTTATCCTCCTAGGGGCCGAACCAATCTTGTCTCGAGCTCACCGGTAGGAAAGGCTATAATGTTGCTTAATATTTTGTCTATCAATGTCGATTTGTTTAATATTAGTTATAACGAGTTTATTAAAAGTATCGAATATATTTTGTTGTAAATATTATAAATACCTATATATGCATAATCTGAAGGCTGTTTGTCGATAAGGAGACTGATTTTCTTGTTTTATTTTTTGTTATTGTAGTACATAAGCATATTTTGTCGATGTGTCGATGAATTTTTGTTTTTGGTGCGATGGTACACTCACTATACCGGCGCGCGACTCGACAGTATTGTTGACGTCTGAGCGTGTGTGTGTGTGTGTGTATCTGACTGTCGGCGAAGTAAACTGTCCATGTTATGTTATTATAATATTATTGTCTATGGATTGTCCATTTTTTTTTCTCTCTTTGTATGGATTTTGATTTTATTTTAGTTTAAGAAAATATTGTTGTTGTTTTGTATTGTATGTGCATTGTTCACCGCAAAGGATTATTCTGTAATGGTGAACAATGCTTAATTTTTGACAGAAAATAAATAAATAAAAATAAAAAAATAAATAAATAAAATAAGTTTGAGGTAAGTTACTACAGGACAGCGTCTGTCGGGAAAGCTAGTTTTTTTTTATAATTAAATAAAACCTGTAGACTAAGTTCTTTACAGATTATCAAAACTGTTACTCTTTACCACAAAGAACATTCGAGAATCAACGAGAAATGTATAAAGTATCCTGAAAATGCAATCAAAACTTTCGCTGTCACCGTATGTAGGGTACGTACCAACAGGCGCTCCCTAGTGGGGTGAGGGGGTGCGTTCATAAAACGGGCTTTTTATTAGTGCGTAGGAACATTCATTAGGTATTTTATTGGACAACATTTCGGAATAACTTTGATTATAATGCAAGTTGAAATTTGGAACGAACCCTCAATTAACATGCTGGGCGGGGGTATTCATGAAAACATTTATTATTGTCTTTATACCAGACAGCACAAAAAAATAATGCTTTTCTATATATCTATAATATAATTTACAATTTTTATTTTCTTGTTATTCTTCTGTTTAAATAATTAAATGATTAGAGTACCTATAGGTACGCTGAAAGAAAAACAATTTGCCGTTTAATGACAGAAAATTGCGATATGTGCTTGTAAGGTTCAGTTCAATAGATTTGAACGAAATCCGCCATCAGTTTCTGTTGTTTTTTTTTCGTCAACTAAATAAATTTGTTTTATTTTAAACTAGCTTTCCCGACAGACGTTGTCCTGTAGTCCTTACTATGAATATTGATGTCAGAGTTTTAATTGAATGTTAATAAAATATCTCTGAAACTCGAAAAAAATCCGCGTACTAATATTTTCAATGCGAATGGTTGTCAGGTTAACTATAATTGTGTTGTTATAGAATTTTTCATACATGGCGTTGGCGTCGCAGGAAACCCGTTCCATATTAAGTTGAATAAAGGTAATATCTTATAATATTTTTGATGCATTTTTGAACTTTTTAATAGTTATTCTGTTATCCGGAGTGGAGAAGAATCCAATACATCAAACATCGGAAGAATATGTTCAGTCGATCTCGAGGCGATTTTCATTTATATTATAGATATTATCTGTAAGTATGTAATAATTTGAAAAAAAAATGAAAATTGTCAGTATAGATTCCGACTGGCCATAAAGTGTGTAAACTGCAATACCTACGTGAAAAATTATTTTAAACAAACCAATTATTTCCAAAACATTATGAAACACTTAAATAAAATACAATATATACATAAATGTTATGAGTAGGTACATGAAAAAGATAGTTGGGTATAAAAATTACCATTATGATCAAAAAAAATTTTTTTTTTTAAATCGTTTAAATTAGTTGAAATGCGAGTGTTTTCAGCCACATCGGTATAAAAAATTAGATAAGTAATCTGGCCCATGAATGGTTGTTATACAAAATTAATTTCAACCGAAGGTGGTAGGAACATATGTATGTATCCATACAGGTTGATACATATCCATATTAAACATTCAGTCACCCAGGGTACCTATAATGATTTTTATGAAGCTTTGAATTTCTCACTTTATTTAAATCACTTTCTCTAACGGGGCATTAGTCAGTTGATCCTCCATTAAAACTTATAGGACTGTTTAATGCTTTGTCGAAAGATCCACCCTTAAATTCTTAGTAGTTTTAAGAATTTGAATTTGGCAATATTAATTCTCCTTCTTTTTCCTCGCCGTTCCTTCAGTTCTGAGGATAGTGATTGTCAACATTAATATCATAAGCCAGCTTATTTCACTCACTCCGGTTCTCCGCTACCCGCAGTGCCCCACAAGAGGTCTTCCCAGTCGCCTCTCTCACTTGGTCACTCGATTTTATAGATGAGCACCCTCTACTCTCCTCGGCCAACTGTCATTCGGTATCCTTAACACAATGACATGTCAAAGTGATTATAGCCTTGATCGTGTTGTGGTTGTACCATTTCATACCCAAAATTCTCCCGAGGCACTCCGTATCACGTAGATACTTTTTGTGCCTGAGCTTTGGTCAGGTGCCAGGAATCACACCCACAATTTTTGTTCATAATAACAGGAAGACACTTTTCTTAAACGGTTCTCGGCTTTTTAAACCAAAGATTCCCATCAGGTTATTGTAATTTCTTTTTTCTCTTCTTAATGTGACTTTTGTTTATGGTTTTCATTTGTTTTTTTAATGCGCGAGGCGTCTTGCGGGAAACAAATCACAACTCCAAAATATAAAATAAATTGAATATTAATTGCCAGTTGAGAAGGCAATCAAGCCTTCAAGTGTGGCAACCATAAAAACACTATAAATTCAATTGTTATGTTCATTGGAGCCTGCAACACTTTGTCGATTATCTATAAAATAAAATCACGGTTTGAGTTTGCTAATTTGTATGATAAGGGTTATCATTATAAAAATGTACATTTCTACCAATAGTGTCATGCCAAGCTCGTAAAAAAGAAGGCAATGTTTTAAGATTACGTAATACAAATTTTTATTACATTTATTTATGGTATATGCTATTCTAGTAGCATTCCCAACAGACTTTGTGGTCTTGCTATGAATATTGAATCCAAATTTGTAAAATGATTAATTAATTATCAATGTCATTCCGTCCAATGCATCTGTTTAAAACCATATATTTTACATCCGCATTCTGTCAATCGCACCAACTATCAAATAGAAAGGAATGTGCTATGAAAGTTAATGTTGTGACAAAGATGTAAGGGAATAAGTTAAGATAGTTTGGGAAAGTGGAAAGAATGGGTGCAAACAGAACAAAGAAAATTCAAAAGGCTGAAAGGAAAGTTGTTGTAAGAAAGCGTGGACGAACGAGAATGACGTGGATCGAACACAACGATTCCGTCCTCAACGAAGACCAGGTAAAAATGGAGAGAAATAGGAGAGGGTGTATGAGAAACGTTATGTCGGTAAGTCGGTAAGGGAAAAAAGTATGCTTGAATAGAAAAGAGTGGAGGTCCGTTGTCTCTACCTATCCCTTACGGGACACGGCGTGGTGGGTAAAAAAATAAATAAAATAAAACTGTCAAACAACTGACAATCTAAAGAATAGGTGGAGTAACAGAGGACGCTTCACCTAATGAATCGTGTATTGGATAAAGTTAGATAAAGAAGGGGATGCTCGGGTATAAAAGCTAGTAGATACGTAAGCAAAAATATTTTTTATGAAATAAAATATGATTCAACGATTAGTTTATGACAAGTTGATGATTGCCGAGCGTAAGCTCAAAAGTAAACTGCTGGGGTCAAAAGTAATTACACTCACCGTACAGTAAGTTATAATTACTATAAACGTTAGTTGCCGATGTTAAGAGTCGCGACCCCCTACATCCACGATGCATGTGGTCCTCAGTGGACTAGCTGATCCTGACCACTTGACCCGCTAGTGCTTTGGCTGTTTTTTAGCAGATTCTGTCTTCATTTAAAGTTAAGAATTGTCTTATAGTGGAAGATGCTATTCGTAATGATCACAAAGGCCAGCCTATGAAAACGTTTGAAATGCTGTAATGGTTCAAATTCAAAATAACCCATCTACAATCAACTATAACCATTAAAGCGCCTAATATTGCCGACCTCGTTATGTATGGAAGAAAAAATTTCCTCAGGTAACAAGTTCCTCATACAGAAAAGTAAATTTAATATTTGGCTAAAAATTGATAGTTAATCATCAAGAAAAAGTGGCAGATTATTCCATTATGTGCTTGAAAAGTCTTTTAAAATCTGCAAAAATCAGCAAAATATGGATAAATAAGAAGTTAAGCCCAAAGACAAATTCTAAGAGAATACCCACCTTATATCCAGTAAAATACATTCAGCTAACCCTGATTATAAATTACAGCACTAAAAAAATCGGACCAAAAAAGCAATAGATTCCTGAACCTTGTTGGTGAATACACAGATGAAACAATAAGTAGTGTATATAAAAATGCTGGCTGATGACTGGGAGATGTGGAGAAGAAAACTTCTTGGGATAGACCAATCTACGACTTAAGACCCAAAGAAGAACAGGCATCCGCATTATTCCCTTTTAGATCCTAAACCTGGGTCTCAATGATAAGAATTAATATATAAAAATTCTTACCAGTCAATGGAAGAAACATAATTCTGATCCAAATTTTCAGTAAATCCCACTGAAAAAAAAAAACATAAAATCTAGAAGCTAAATGCTAGTCATGAAACAGCGTCATGAAGTTGATCATGAACAGAACTTTAATTAAAATTTCAATGAAAGTCAATTATCGAACTGCGGTGGTCAGAAGATAAGATCAAATACCTTGGAGACAGGTTGGTCACGCCTCTTATGACAGCAGGCTGCCTTGTACCAATGATGGAGGAGATTCTTTGACGTTACACAACGAAATAACTCATTCTTGGGAATGTTCAATTACCGCACATTGTATAACCATTGTTTATCCAAAAATGACGGGATTTTCCCTTTAAATAGTAATGTTTTTCATTATTTCATCGCCCATATGCCCCTCAAAAGGCACGTGTTAAGTATCTATGTAAGTACTGTGTAACAGAAGAGACATAAGCTCCTAAATGTGTCTATGGAGGACTAAGGGCCATCCTAGCCATTGGTCTTTGTTCAAAGGTAATACAATAACCTCTAAAAACAAACATATCGACATCTCGCTTATAACCATCCTTTAAAACAAGATGATAGAAAGAGACAGGATACCCTTTGAATAAATATAGGGCTATCTCGAATAAACTATATTCGCGACGAAAGGGTAATTGCTTTTTTTTTTTTTTTTCCTTTATTATGGCAATCACCCTCGATATAACGAGAGTATCTCGTGCCATTGACAAGTTGATTAATTTTAACAAAATACATTTAACAATAAGAACAAGAAAACAATTATAGGTTATTAAAATAAAGAACAAAGCACAAACAAAAAATACAGAAAAAACACAACTTAAATGCTTAGTAAAAAAATGTACAAAAAAACAACATGAAAAAAAAAAAGTGTGATTACTAACAATCTGATAATACAAGATGCGAACATGTGGAACTAAATTACACAAGATATACTGTTCAAAGTAAGAAAACAAATACACGAATGATTATACATCCATAATACAATGATTTATAGAGGGAAGATAATAATATAGTAAATTATTAACATGGCAAAGATATATATTTTTTTTTTAACACATATAAATGAAACAATAAACTTTAAGGCAGTAGGTACATGAGAAAATATAAGATAAATATGTACACCTAGTCTTTTGCACACGCACTCGCCATACACGAAATATATTATATTATGTAGATAGATACATTGGTAAATGAGTGTAAATATATCTCTCTATCCTATTCAGCACATAAACAAAACCTAATTAAAACAAAATTAAGAATGTACATAATAAAAAAAAAAAAACAAGTCATAAATAAAATGAATAAAGTATTTTTTTTTACAAAAATTCAATTTAAGCACCTTGTTAGAGTGTGTACTCGTCTAATGTGAGAAGTTAAAATAGGTAAGTATATATATCTAGCAATATTTTAAATTTTGACATCGTTATCAACAATAAATTTGGAAATAATTCTATATATTTTTGGATCATATATAGAGAGAAGTTGATTAATTGAGGTGGGCATTGTGACTTTATTCTTAATGAGAGCTAAGTAAAAATTAGGATATGATGCTCTGTTTTCGCAGGCAAAAAATATATGGTCCACCGTCTCCTTCTCCAAACCACAGTCACAGATCTCCGTGGGGGCTATCCCAATCTTATGTAAAAAGCTTTTCGTACACACATGTCCTAGTTTTATTCTGCAAATGACAGACGTACTTTGTCGAGGGAGTGATAATTTATCAAACCACGGAGTCCTGGATACTGTGGCTATCTTCCTTCTATATGCAGAAATCGAAGCATTCCAGCTCTCCTGCCATGCATGGAACATTTTTGACTTCATAATACAGAACATATCAGAGAAGGGAATTTTTTTATTTGAGTTCAAACTCTTGTTTACAGCTTCCTTTGCCAAACTATCGGCAATCTCGTTTCCAACTATCCCTGAATGACCTGGAATCCATCCAATAGCTATTTGTTTACATTGTTTCGAAAGGTTGTAGAGGTGTTCCTTAATTTCCAGAATGGTGCGATCCATCGCACAATTAAAGGACGGGCTTTTTATTTTAAGCAGGGCACTCAACGAGTCTGTCAGAATTAAATATTTTTCGGAATTGCACATGGTTATATATTTTATGGCTTCCAAAATTGCGCAACATTCCGCCGAAAAGATAGTAATTTCTTTCGGCAAGGTAATGTGCATCTTAAATCCCTCATTTTGGGCAAAAAAAGCTGCACCTGTCGCATCACTGTCCTGCTGCTTTGATCCATCTGTAAATATAAGATTATAATCATTCCAATCATCTAGAATAATTTTATTGAATTTATTAGTTACATTTGGGGTAAATTTGTAGTTGAAGAACTTTATGACTCGGGGAGTATGTGTTAAAGAATCCAAACTAACTGAGTACAGAGGAGAGATGTCTGTTTTCTCGATTCTGTGTTCCAGATTTGCCAAGGAGTTACAACTACTCACCAAGGTTGGAACAGGTTTTTTACCCCAGGAGCGTTTATGTTTTTTAATACTATCATCAAGGCTATGGATTTTATCAATTAGAGTATTTCCTTCTATGGAAATCATTTTAATCACAAATTTGTCACATAAAAATTGTCTTCTTAAGTCAAGAGGAGGAATAGAACTCTCAACCTGCATCGCTTCAACGGGTGAAGATTTCATTGCTCCCAAAATAATTCTTAAGGCTTCATATTGAATTTTTTCCAATTTTTTACTGTTGTTTTTGGACATAGGCGACATTAAGAAACTGCAATAGTCCAATTTGGATCGTACTAGGGAATAGTACATCATTTTAAGAACTTTTGGGTGAGAACCCCACCAAACTCTAGAGACGGCTCTCATGGCATTTAATCCGCCCTGGGAACCGTTGACAATTGCATCTACAGCCGTATTCCAGGAAAGTTTCCTATCAAAGTTTACTCCCAAAAATTTTAGTTCGTGAACTTGACCTAAAGTAACATTGTTTATATTAATCGTACACGGTTGAGATTTTCGTGATTTCGAGAAAATTATAACTTTGCATTTCGAAGGATTCAACGTGAGTCCCAAAGAATTCAACTTATCAGACAGAATCTTTAGATTATTGTTCATTACCAACTCAATTCTTCCAATATTTTTATCTGGGTAGTATACAAAGAAATCATCCGCATAATTAAGAATTTTAACATCGGGGCAAATGTCATCGAAAATATCATGAATGTAAGCATTAAATAGAAAGGGACTAATAACAGAGCCCTGTGGTAGTCCTCTATAAGCCCTTCTTTCATACACGACACCAGAATGACCTTCTATTAGAATTGTTCGCTCGCTCAAAACAAATATCAAAAGCTTAACAATACTATCAGGGATTTTAAGTTTTACTAATTTGTTCTTCAATATATGGATCAGAACATTATCATACGCGCCAGATATGTCCAGACTCACCCCAACAACATGCTTAGATTCGGAAAAGGCTAAATACACATCTGTTGTTAGATGTGCAATGCTCTCCATTGTAGATTTTCCCCTTCGGAAACCAAACATGAGAGAAGAGAAGCTTTTGTTTCTCTCGACCCACCAATCCAACCGTCTCTTGAGAAGGTGTTCCATAATCTTAAGTAATACACTAGAAAGAGCGATCGGCCTAAAAGTTGCATCGACGGGGTGGCTTAATAAAACTTTGGGAATGGGGATGACTAGTTGTTTCTTCCATGTATCAGGAATGACACAATCTCGAAGGCAAACATTTAAAATTTCTAGAAAATAAGTAAGAGATAATTCACTACCCAGACCGAGAAGGCTATACGGGATGCCATCCACTCCAGGAGCAGTATCCCTTACAGTGCTTATGACAGATTTCAGTTCTTCCAAAGAAAAACCCTTGGTCAGGGAAGCTTCATCTGATACGTCTCTCGGATAACTAGAGTTTGATGCATTAAGTGGTGAATAATTGTGATGAATGCTAGCGTGAGCCGCAGAACTAGTCTCCTCGAATAACGGAACGTATGGGGGTACCAACTTATCAACAAATTTAGATAGAGCTGGTTCAGGAATTGTTTTCGTTTTGGAAAATTGAAATGATCCTCGAAATTTTCGGATGTTTGCCCACACCGTACCTATTGGAGTTTGTGGAGATAAGGAATTACAAAAGGAAATCCAACCAGCTCTTTTTCTTTTTTTAAATATTTTTTTAGCCAGAGCTTGGGCGTTTTTAAGGATAAGGAAATTCTCCATATTTGCGTTACGTCTATAGTTTCTTAGAGCTTCTTTCCTCTTTTTTATCATTTCATCACATTCTTCGTTCCACCAAGGTGGAGACGTAGAGTGAGGTTTGTGTTTGTGATTTCTATTTATTTTGAAATTTTCGACGTTGCGCAACATATCTGAGAATGATTTACAGCATTCATTAATATTATCTCTTGAAGGAGGCGAGCAGGACCTACAGGACTCCTCTGTGAATTTCCTGTATTGTTCCCAATCAGTATTCTTGATATTTCGAATAGCTTTTCTGCCAGGGCTGACAGGAGTGTTAATTCCTCCAGCTCCGGAAAAATTCCACTCTAACATAATTGGGAAGTGGTCGCTCCCACTAACCTCATCAAGAATCTTCCAATCGAATGAAGAAGATATATCGCTGCTGGATATTGAAAGGTCTGGGATACTTGGTTGCTGATTTGGAACTGGTATTCGAGTGGGTGATCCATCATTCAATACACATAAGTTTAAATCGTTTAGAGAGTCAACAATCTCCCTTCCCAGTCTATCTGTGCTGCTGGACCCCCACAATGGGTGATGCCCATTCATATCTCCTAAAAGAATCAATGGTTTAGTTGCATTTTCGATGACTGATTTTAGATATTTAAAAGAGTTTTGAGAAATGTTGGGAGGAATATAAACTGAAATGAATGTAACATTTTTCACTCTAACACCGACTATTTCAAAAGGACAAGAAAGTGGTTTTATACAGATAGGAGTAAAAGGTATGTTATCTCTGATAAGAATTGCCGCCCCACCGTAACCAGAAGGCCGATCATCTCTCAAGCAACAAAAACCATTCATATTAAATGCTTGATTAGGCCTCAGCCAAGTTTCTGAAAGGGCCATTAACGATATATCATATTTCGAAGTTATCCCTACAATATCCTGCTTATTGCAAGTTATACTTCTACAGTTAAATTGTAAAATTTTAATATTTTTATTGGTCATAGTATTTTTATGTTATAAGGAAAAAAAAAAAAAATAAAAAACAGAACATTTGTAGCAAAAGGGATATTGAATGACATAACATAATATGACAAAATACATATAAATCAAATGAAAAATAAAGTGAGTAAAGTAAGATATAAAACTGTTTGTATTGAGTCTTAATTTGTTTGGCTAAAATCTAAATCTGAATAGTCAACGGGCAGCCTTTTGGCTGATGGAATATTTTCAAGTTGGACAGTTTTTTCTAACTGATTAGGGTTGTTTAGTTCTTGCCTGTCGGCTAATATATTATCAAGTTCTTTTCGGACACCATCATCGGAAGTTTCAGATGAGAGGAACCTCCCTGCTAACAATTGATTACAGATTTCCCTCAATAATGGCTTCATTAAGCTCATAAGTATCCATTCAGGGTCTTCTGAGTCGCGTTGGGTTGTTGCCCTAAGAGCAAACCCATCGTCCGGTTGAGGAGAGTTTCCATTTGGTGCTATTAAAATTTCGTTGATCTCTTTTAAAAGTTTGGGATTTCTGAGTATATTGTTTTCCCTTTCTACAGCTCTGGTAGATATTTGGGAAATTTTATTAAACCTATAGTTTGTTGAAGTTGAACGAGAAGGAAGCCGGAGGGCGGAAGGGGAGAGAGGAGGGGTGACTTGACTGCGAGTATTTACTTTGCGTACATTTTCTGCAGCTACAGAAGAATAAGCAGGTTTGCTCTTCGGAAATTGGATACTGGCCTCAAAAAAGGAAATGCTGTTTTCAGCCATTACTCTTTTTATATTTTTCTGACGTGCCAATTCCGGACATAATACGCTGACTGCGGTATGTTTACCACCACAGTTCACGCATAAAATCTCATCATCTGGTACAAAACATTGGTCACCTGTATGATTACCTTGGCACTTATAACATACCGCCTTTCCTTTACATTGAAGCTTAGTGTGGCCGAATTTTGAACATTTGAAACATTGAATAGTAGGTAAAACGTAGGTTTCTACAGGGATCCTGTTATAGAAAATATATATGTGAGATGGTAGTTTTTGTCCCGAAAATGTAATAACTACAGAACGGGATGGCTTTTTCACAATATTACCATTTTCCGTAGTTCTATAGTCCAGTCTGCGAACTTTAATAATTTTAGTTATTTCTTGAGGGATAGTGATATGCGTCAATAATTCTTCGTCGCTGATATCGGTGGGGATACCCCTGACTACTCCCATACGGGACGCAAGAAATTTGGGAATGAATGTTCTGTACCCGTTATCCTGAAGTATGCTCTCGTCTAAAAAGTTGTTAGCAGATACATAATTTTTAAACTCTGCTGACAATTTTTGTCTCCCAATCGATTTTATTCTCAGAATATTTTGTGATGAATTAATTTTATTTTTATATAAGAACGAACCAAATTTTAGTGAGTCAATATTTTCCAATTCATCACCGACCTTCTTTTGTATGTGAACTATAAATGGCGGTAAGAAAGTGGCATCATACTTAAAAATTTCTGTGACTACGCTAGAACTATTTTCAATATTAGGTCGCTTTGGCGTCACTTCCTCTATTTTATCAATAGCCGTGCGTTTCACACTACCCCCGTCGCCAGTAGTGGGCGGAGGGGGTGGGGGCCCCCCTCCGGCGGGCGACATGTTGTGTCTACAAGCAAGCTAAGTGTAAACAACGACACACTATAAAAAATAAACAAAATAATTTCAAAATAAAATTTATAAACAAATATAAAAAAATGGAACGAACTCACCGAATGCTTTGTCCCATAAAATAAACACAAAAATATTTAAATAACGAAAAAAATGAAATTAATATTTCTTTGCGTTGAGAAACGGTGCAACGAGACGTCCGTTCGCCAGCGATGTCCGCGATCAACCTCGGTAATTGCTTAACATGGTAATTATTACTTGTGATGATTTTCGACGCATTAGTTCTTCCTCTCGACGTTCTTTCACCTCAAAAACCAAAAATGTGACATAAAATTTTGTGATTTTTGTTGCGGATGGCGAATCTAGACGAGAACATATAAATCAATGTTTTTTTATTGGAATTTCAGGAAGTTTGAGTAATTTACCTTCAAATCTCGAACTCTGTGAGAGAGAGAGATCGTGAATACATTCCGTGATACTCGTACATGATATCGATGATTATATACTACACGGTGAAATGTCTGGTCTTTCATACAATTATTTACCTACTCAAGGAGCGAATGGATGGATAGTGTCGGTGGATAAAGATTTAATTCTAAATCAAAGAAATCCATGGAATCGGTACAAATATTTTGAAATGTCGCAATTCTGTGCCGATAATTCAACCATTCATATTTTATTCATTTGTTTCAAAGTTTTCATGTATTTCAACAATATATGGTGCGTGCGATAAGCTTCGTAATTTAGTGTGACAATCACATTTTATTAACTCTACGATACATAAAAAAAATCAATATTAAGCTTCAAAATGTCAGCCTTAAGACTATTTCTCACTGAGGCAAATCTCCTGTCAAATCATTTCCATATACCTAATTTGAAGAAATACGGCACAGTTTTGGAGAGCCTTTATCGTCTTTTAAACCTCGATGATAAGAAAAATAGCGTTCTGTTTGGACGGCTCCCATTCAGCATCCTAAAGCATGACTAACAGCTACTTATAATCGTGTCAGAGCTGATAAAGTGTCATTTATGATGTGCTTGAAATCATCATGAAATTTTGTGCCTGGGCTGAGAGATTTCAGTAAACACATAGAAAATCTATACCTACTTACGTTTATCCCATTTCAAAAAAACCATCTACAATAATAATTGAAAGGTTTAGAAGAAAATAATAATGTTTTTAGGTAAGTATATACACGAATACCAAAATGTCGGCGAACATGACAAGAGTCTGTTTTGATCTTAATTGATGAATGGCGATTCATTAAGGATAGCCGTTGTTCAATTATTGTTTATGTTACGAAAAAAAATTAGCCACCAACTACGCTTGTCGTCAATTCATTTAATTTAATAATTCATGTCGTTGAAATAATCTATTTACAGCGCGCATTCTATAATAATTTATCTTCAAAACATTCCAAGGCGATTCTAAATATTATTATAATAACTATAAAAGTAGTTATGTGTGTTGGGTAAAGCATCTGAAAAACTACCCAATCAAGTGATTTTTAGTGTGGCTTTTAAGATCATTCATCTTCTACGTAGATTTAAAATCGATTTAATGATGATCTATTCCTTTGAAGGATTCTTAAAACTTTATATTTTTTAGTGATTTTCGGGCAGCTCAGGCTTTTTTCAACGCTACTAATTCTTACAATGTTTGTATTTTTAATCACTCTTTACAGTCTTAACATAAGACACTTCAACAATCAACTCTTACAGTTGTCTTTGGATTGCAGAACAATCATTCGTTTCATTATCATATAATACTTTAAAAAATACAATATGAAAAAGTGCATTTCATTGCAATTTGCATTGACAAAAAATTATCATAATTCCTCTACAATTACCCACTATTTCAAACTTTTAGACGAACTGAAATTGAACAGAGCAACAGAATCGCACCTACCGTGAGTCCTAGGTTTAGCACTTTTCCAGAAAAGGTTCTTAACGGACTGCACAGCTAGTTTAGAATACCTTCGTGTGCTGTTGGGTTATTGGGCGTAGTCTTTTCAACAAGATGTTGAGGTCGTCATAACTCTTGTCTCAACGTCCACTCCCATGAGCGACCTGAGAGTGTACGGATTTGCCCTTTTGTGAAACCCTATAGTGGGTCAATTAGAGTATATGGCAGTCGAATCCACATTCCTTGAATTTACTGACTTCTTGGGGAATATCAGTTTGTTCATTTCCTTGAATTTTATGACAGAGTGCTCGATAATATTATGAATACGTACTCGTAGGATGCCTCATACCATAGATACTGCGTAGCCTTCAACCAAACCCTTGTTCAGTAACGGAATTTTGAGAACTCTACATAAGTAGAAATATCAGAATTGATAGAATGATTACCTAATGGCGAAAAGGACATAAAGGAAAATATCCCAGTCCACTATTTCTGTGGTCATATTATCTCATTTAGCCCCATACGTAATTTTAAAAGTAATAAATGTTTTATTAAGTGATCATTAAGAATAATTGAATTATACGTAGGTATAGATAATTGCGAATGACGAAGTGGTTGGGTAGCCTAGCGATTACGACACCAGCTTTCGAACTGTTTCATGCGGAGGTCGTGGGTTCGATCCCAGGTGCCCATCATCTTCCTTTTTTCATGACACAAGCTTTAAGTAGCTTACTGTGAAAGAGTCAAAGGTATATTTGCGTTCACTTTGAAAGAGCACAGACTCATTTCAAAAAAGTATCTTCGAAACTTATTAAGGATTAAATGAAATTGAAGTGGACTGCATCACTTCAATGCCGAATTATTCTGGTTAGGTTTGAACAATTTTAAGCATTCGACACAAAATAAACTGAGGCTTCTCTAAAGGTTGATAAAGCAGCGGTGGAGTTTTATCGTGTTATTTCATTAAAGTGTTATCATATCTTATACATAAAAATGGAGAGCTATTTTCCGTGGTCATCGCATCACGCCTAAACGGCTGGACCGATTTCGCTAATTCTTTTTTTGGCGTGTTTGCTTTTATCAGAAGGTTTCTATGAAAGAAAAAATTAAGAAAGATGCGTGGATAATTCGAAAATCAAAGAAAACTCTAAGTAGGTAACCTTCTTAGAACTGTTAACAATATAATTTTTATTCCAAATTCGAAAATTTTAAAATAAATTTTAGTTTAACAGGAACTGTCGTTTGTTTGATAGTTGGTGCGATTGACAGAATGTCGATGGAAAATATATGGTTTGAAACATATGCATCCATCTAAATTACATTGGTTGAAATGTAATATGCTTATCACTATACAAATTCTCAATCAATATTCATAGTAAGGAACACAGGACTACGTCTGTCGGAAAAGCTAGTATTTGATAAATTCTTGTAAAAAACTTATAACTCTCTATTTTTAAGATACTCAAATAAGTGTAGTTTCTAAATCAAGGAATATTTATTTAACCATAAAATAAAATTATGCTCGCAAACAAAAATAAGCTCTTAATATTCACTTTTCCCCGAGCTCTCAGGAGTTGGACAGACGTACTTACCAAGGGGTGTGTACTTGCGATACGAACATAACCCATTATAATATAGCTACCCTGATTGGAACAATATGAATAATATAGATTTCGTAACACCCCCATCCCTACTAAATTGTACAACACCTGGTCGTTATTATAGGAGCCAAAATTGAAGGTTTTCATATCTGCTTCTTTAATCTACGTGTATGTGAATCCTAAATGCCTTTTGTGAAATGTCTTGTGTCAGATAAGTCGGAAATCAAGAATTTTATGATTTATTTTGAATGTAGAAATCTCAAAGAAATGTAAAAATAAAAAATATTTCTTAACAGCTTCTTCCATCTGTTGAATTTGTCTAAAAATATAGTAGGTACCTACATTGATTCAATAAAAATAATTTATATTAGGTGTAATTTTAGAAAATACCCATAAGCATTAAATAAAACGGATGAAGAAATGTTTCGAAAGAGGTTTGTCTGGATAGAAAAGAATGGAAGTCCCTACTCTCTGCCTACCCCCTTCAGGAAACGGCGTGATGGGTAAAACAGGTATCTTCATGAGGGTTTTGAAATCACTCATTTATCTAAAAGATCAAAATTGTCGTTGAGAAGTCTTCGATTTTTTTGTTTTTCATTTTTGGGGTGCCGAGAATCCAAAAACGTTTAAAAACCTTAGATTACAACACTGACCTTAGTTCTTCTTTAAAGGGACATTAAATATTGTGTGTGAATTAACCAGACCCTATGTATTCCTCGATTTTAATTGCTATCTTAAAATAATTAAACACATATCTAGCGTACGGAGAAAAGGACAAGTAGTCATAAAATTGTGACCGGTAATTGTATAATCTTTATTAGATCGAAATCCGATTTGAAGTTTACAATAAAGAATTATTGATGATAATAATGTTTTAAGCTGGCTTGAAAGCTACTAAACAGCTTCATCCGTCAAGTAATAATGGACGGGTAAATGGAGTATGAGCTCAAGCTAATAAGCTGACAGCTGAAGATGTTTTAAAGACTGCTCACCCTCTAATACTCGGCTTATAATTATGGAACATCTACTCAATAACTATCTAGGTTCTTTATTAAAGCGATTTTGTTTAAAAAACATCAAATACCTAATTAGGGAAATTTTCAATGATTTCTAGTCGACTGCTTTCATACTTAGAGCGAACGGGGGTGGTGGTTTGGAATCCCGGTGACAACCATTTCTACTTTCAAGCCAGGATTTCTGCGAAAGATATCGAAAGTGGTTTTGGGGAACTGATTCACGCAGCTATAGACTGGGAGGGAGACTTTTACCCTTTGCCAACGTTGGGGGTACCTGACTGGGCATTTCAAGGAGAAGACACTAACTATAGATCTGGACGAACAAGAGAAGTGGTGGTGAATATACTATTACTACAAAATTGTTAATATCAAAGTATAAAAGACATTGAATCTTATAATATGGATTACGAGAAGGCTTTTGATACCGTTACGCATACGGAAATAACAAAAATTCGCAGAAATAAACATTCAAGACGTACCAAAATCTGGAATCAAAATTTGATAAATTAATAGAGAGCAAATGCAATGGCTAAACGAGGGGTTCGACAAGGATGCATCTTAGTCCCTCTACTTTCCAATATTATGTTATCCAAAAATATACATATTGTGTTTTTTCAGCCATTTATTAAAGATGTTCAATACTTTGCATTTTCATGTCCATTCTGATTTTGTCATCTTCATCTATTATGTATAAGAACGGAGCTCTATTTCCGTTGGACATGGCATCACGCGTAATCAGCTGGACTAATTTCGCTAATTTTTTTTTGTTGTTTTTACCATTTCTAGGAGAAGGTTCTAATGAATGAAAAAAAATAGATAATTTTGCAGAAAATTACAAAATTTAATGTAAATTAACGTAGGTTATCATCTATCTATGTACCTACTACCTACTACAAACATTTTATTTATTGAATTTAAGAAATTTGTGACTGCCATAGTGTATTTCTGCAAGAATCCTTTAAAACAGTGGGGCTAGTACGAGTTTAATCGAAAGCTATTTGCACGCTAATAAGCGTTTATTATAGCGTGCAAATAGTGTTCAAAAATCAAACGATCGAATCAATCGATCATTTTTGTATGGATATTTTTCGAAACTCCATCGATATTCGATCTTCGAAAACTTATACTAGTTGTAAATATGAATCGGAGGTAATTATATTTGTCTAATATGTAATCAATTTGTCGTTGTACAAACTCCAATTCAATATGCTTAATTAGGACAGGATAACGTCTGTCGGATCAGCTAGTAAACAATATTTTTATCAATAGTCAAATAATTATGATGTTCATTAGAAATTAAATGTCGAAGATTCGCAGGAAATGCCTAGTAAATATTAATACGCGTAGAAATGACATTGGTATAGAAGGATAAAGTACGAAATCCTTGAATGTCAGGGTGTTAAACACAGAGGTGACTAAGTAAGCACACAGGTGCTAAACTATGCTCCTTTTGTACAACGCAATTTGACAGGCCGTCAGTCGAGGACATTTGAAAGGGTTATAGCTTAATTAGGACAGGATAACGTCTGTCGGATCAGCTAGTAAACAATATTTTTATCAATAGTCAAATAATTATGATGTTCATTAGAAATTAAATGTCGAAGATTCGCAGGAAATGCCTAGTAAATATTAATACGCGTAGAAATGACATTGGTATAGAAGGATAAAGTGCGAAATCCTTGAATGTCAGGGTGTTAAACACAGAGGTGACTAAGTAAGCACACAGGTGCTAAACTATGCTCCTTTTGTACAACGCAATTTGACAGGCCGTCAGTCGAGGACATTTGAAAGGGTTATAACTACTCGTAAAGGCCCAGCCGTACGATTTCAGTATGAAACAGATTATATTGCGCCGATTTTGCATATGGATAAGGTAAACTATGGAAATAGTCAGAGATTCTCAAACTGTCGATCAATAACAACATAACATTTAATGCTGGTGTCGTAAAGGAGCAAAGATTTGTATATGG